>OX419629.1:11400708-12747137 GCA_948473465.1 Lithophane ornitopus
CAGTCTACAACAACGTTAAGAGTTCTGTCCCTGCAAGTTCCGTCGATTCAATTACAAAAGTTTGACGAGTTCGTCAGGTGTTCGTCGACCGTCTGTGTGTAGTCATAGAGATAATCATAGCAATAGAGCTTTAGACTTCCATATCTGATGGTTTTATTGCGCTTAATGTAGGCTTTAGTGCCGGGACGTTGAAGTGTTTCTTTAAGAATGGTCCTTATAAATGAGTAAACTGTGTTTCTTTGATATTTACCTATATTTATATGACAAAATGACTGAACGTCATATAATATATAATAGTAAGTTTGTACCATTCACGATATCGGTCAAGACAGAGTCGTGCAACTTTTAGTTGATAATAAAAGCTTTGGGGAACTTGGAACTTGGGGAGATCGGGCATCACCCCTTAAATTGAAGTTTTGGGCCTGGATCGGTCATCGGGCCCAAAAACTTAAATTTAAGTTTTTCTCCTAACAAAAATCGTATTTTTTCAATCCAAATATAAAAATTAAAAAAATCTTACAGCTAGGCATGTCTTCAAAGAAACGATCTTTTTAACCGTGCATGAGTCCAAGAACCTTATCTAACTAATATTATAAACCCGAAAGTTTGTAAGTATGGATGGATGTTTGTTACTCTTTCATGCAAAAACTACAGAACGGATTTGGATGAAATTTGGCACACAGACTAACCTGGAATAACAAATAGGTTACTTTTCATCCCGATATTCCCACGGGATCGTGCCTTACGCGGGTGAAACCGCGGGACGCAGCTAGTAACTATACATAGAGAAGATACTAATGGTTTTATTAGAACAAGACCTAGTACCTACGTATACTTTTAAATTCAAAATAATGGCCAAGAAAATAAAAAAAAAGTTGGGTGGTGGACACCCGGTTTGGAACGAAGTTCCTTTAGCAGTAATTATGTACTACAGAGCCATGTAGTGTAACTTTTTACACTTGACACTAACTTTTTCGGACAAAACGCTTTTTTGTTACGTTATAATTTCTACCGCAACCCGTGGTAAAGAACTTTGTTTCAACAAGAATAAAGTTCTATATGCATGCAGCTAAGATTATTAGGGCTTTTAATCTTAATAGTAAATCTAAACTCCGCGTCCAGCGCTCGGTGTGGCAACACGTCGTGTTCTGGTTTGCAACTGGTCAATCGTCATCCTGAGGATGCCTTGTTGAGAGGTGAAACACGTGTCGATTTCTTACAGTGTTTTTTATGACTCTTGAAGAAGCGGAATAGGTTACTAAATATATCTACATCTATTGTATTTTATAATGGATTTCCGCAAGGTCACGCCTGAATCAAAATTACTTGTTGAACAGTACAAGCTGACAAAATAATATCCTGTCTCTTTCTCTATCAGTCTACAACAACGTTAAGAGTTCTGTCCCTGCAAGTTCCGTCGATTCAATTACAAAAGTTTGACGAGTTCGTCAGGTGTTCGTCGACCGTCTGTGTGTAGTCATAGAGATAATCATAGCAATAGAGCTTTAGACTTCCATATCTGATGGTTTTATTGCGCTTAATGTAGGCTTTAGTGCCGGGACGTTGAGGTGTTTCTTTAAGAATGGTCCTTATAAATGAGTAAACTGTGTTTCTTTGATATTTACCTATATTTATATGACAAAATGACTGAACGTCATATAATATATAATAGTAAGTTTGTACCATTCACGATATCGGTCAAGACAGAGTCGTGCAACTTTTAGTTGATAATAAAAGCTTTGGGGAACTTGGAACTTGGGGAGATCGGGCATCACCCCTTAAATTGAAGTTTTGGGCCTGGATCGGTCATCGGGCCCAAAAACTTAAATTGAAGTTTTTGGGCCCGATCCAGGCCCAAACCTTTGGCCAGCCACTATTGGTCGAAGGAAATGTAAGTAATTCTAAATAATATGTGCAATAACTTTAATTTTTATATTACATTGTGACGGCTGCTTAACTAATACTTCAATTATACAATATTTTAATATTTCATTTTATGTTGTATAAGACGTTTTCATCCTATAAATAAAAACTTTTTACAAAAAAAAAGTCTTCCAAAAAAAACAAAAAAAACCGACTTCCAACACACAAAACACTCAAAACTGAAAAATAACTTTATTTTTCAGTTTTGAGTGTTTTTTTGGTGTAACAATAACAGTGAAGGAGTAAATGAAAACATCATCTAGATAAACTAAGTGGGAAAAATACGTAATATTGAAGGTAACTCAAAAACTACGCAAGCAAAGTTAATAAAATTTATATGGGACCACCTCGGAAGCATGACTACCAAACAAAAAAAGAATCATCAAAATCGATGCATAATTGGCGGATTAATCGCGTAACAAACATACAAAAAAAAAAAAAACATACAGACGAATTGAGAACCTCCTCCTTTTTGAAGAAGTCGGTTAAAAACTAGATTCTATCACATCTTCTTTTAATCCCTATAATTTTAGACAGGACTTTAATTCAATTGAATTAACCTAAAATAACTACAAACACATCTCAACAGGTGAATTCACAAGATCACGTATGTCCTCCGAAATGTCAAAGCGATTACATTTAAAGTCTCGCGACGATTACCGCGGCACAGTATTACACGTAATTCGTGGTGGTTATTATGGAATAATTGGGTACAGTGTGTTCGATACCTTAATTATTTTATTCCTTTGTGTGTAATTGGCTGATATGTTGGTTATTTGTTAAGTTGAGGACATTAAAATGTGGTATTTGTGTGTTGAGATGAGTTGGATTCTATTTAGGACTAGCTGCGCCACGCGGTTTCACCGGCGTAAGTCTCGATCCCGTGGGAATATCGGGATAAAAAGTATCCTATGTCCTATTCTAGGTCTCACAAGGTCTCTCAGGTTTAGCAAGAATCACAGACATACAAATTAACTCCGACTCCGGATTTTAAATTTTTCTGTCTGTGATTCTCGTTTACTATTATATCTATCCCTTTTTAGTTGACTCTTTTGTCGTAGTTGGGTTTTAGTTTTATACTTTATCTCAATAGTTTATTTTATTTTATTATAATATATATATTTTTGAAATGTATAGTAAGCCTGTAATAGTAAGCCCTTTCATTTGATACCCAATATGGCTTTTTTAAAAATTTTATTTATTACTTTGTGTGCTCTCGAAGGCGCCATGTTCAATTTAATGTGATGGCACATAGCCTATAATCAGCAGAAGATCAAGACGCTTCCAACGGTACCTCATTTGTCAATTGTGATGAGGAGTTTAGAAGATATGAGGGAATTCATGAACATACATGCATACATAAATACCGGTCAAAATCATAACCCTGTTTTTTGCTTCGCCGTAGTCGGGTAAAAAACTGCTGACTTACCACCACTGCAGACTTTAACACTTCCAGATTTTCAACTACCCAGGAAGACATACGATTATAAAATGACTCCCTATCACAATCATCCTCCAGATATTAACGACCGCGGGGTTTTACCTTTGTTTAATTCCTAAATAAAACAGTAACTCAAAGGTACATAAAACAAACACCTTCACAATAACAGATACAACTAATAATAGTCACAACTTCCCATAGACACGCGTCGACGTCCTCTTCGGTATGACAATGATTATTTTAAAATCCTCATAAAACAATATTATGGGCCGCACTCTATATTTATACACTGTTGGTTGCCAATTATAGGTCGTAACCGAGGGTTCGATCCCACTCGATAATTGCCACCGCGCTAAACATACGTAGAAACATGAGTTATAGCAGTTGACTGTGGGATTTGTGAGGATTCTACTAATTAGGAGTAATTTTGTTTTGGAGTTGACAATTTGGGATTAAAATTAGGATAAAGAATAACTGTTGTGAAGACAGAAAAAGTATTTATTGTGACTCACATAGTTCACAAATTAAACTATAAAACACACTCATAAAAATATAAATAAAAGAAAGAGTAAAAATAAATAAAACCCCTTAAATATTTATTTTATTCTGTTTTTTAGTATTTGTTGTTATAGCGGCAACAGAAATACATCATCTGTGAAAATTTCAACTGTCTACCAATCACGGTTCATGAGATACAGCCTGGTGACAGACGGATAGACAGACAGACAGACAGCGGAGTCCTAAGACTCCGCTGTTATTACTAATAATAGGGTCCCGTTTTACCCTTTGGGTACGGAACCCTAAAAACAAAGTAAAATTAAAATAAAAGCAGAACGAATCCTGTATGAGGCCAAGAGGCTCCTATCTCAGCATTATGCTGTGCCATAATTATGAATGTGTTCTTGGATTAATGAAACTTCCATTAGTGCTATGTCGCATGTCGCTTGAAGCAATCCCGCTGCTCGCTGGGCAGTCAGATCTGCCCTTCAATTTTAAAGTGAGCTGTTTATAGTGTCAAGCCCTAGCATCAAGTGGAATGACAGCTCCCTTCACCTAAAGTTTTCATTGTGAGATATTTACAGAATAGACTGACGGATAACAACTTTCGCATAATCTTTTCACCAGCACGCGTAGCATGAAAACCATAGAAACGGGCTTTGTCGACGGAAGAATAGACAAAATTGCAGATTGTGGTTGTTTATCTGTTATTTTGTTTCTTCTTCAATCGACAAAACCCGTTTCTATGGCGGTATGCTCCATAGAAACGGCTTGTCTACAGATTTTGTCGACGGAAGAATAGACAAAATTACAGATTGTGATTTTTTCTGTCATTTTATCTATTCTTCAATAGACAAAACCCTTTCTGTAGTGATCATGCTAAGCGTGCAGGTAGAGTTGACGATTTGTGATAGATAGATGTCATTCACAGAAATGACTATTAGTCCTAGCTCATATCCTAGGACTAATACAATCATTCAGCTTCTTCAATTCTTATATTGCCCAATGCGTAATTAGACTATAAACCAAAACCATCCGACTATTTTCATTTTATGTTTACAGTAAACTGTGAAAGAACATAGCAAAGCCCTAATAGTTTCCTTTTTTTAATAAAGCCTGGTTGGTGAGTCGTATTAATATGCGTAACGGAATACCGTTTTTGCTCACATCGTATGACCAATTTATACGTCTACTAGGAAACAGACAGACAGACACAGCATACAAATTAACTTTTTTCCACCATTTTTTCAACATCCTACTGCATCTCATATACATATACACTATATAATTTGTCTACCGTTGGACCTGCTTCGGTCTCCGGGCAATTGAACCAAATAATTGTCAGCGCATTTTTATTGCGTGTTCCCATCATTGTATGGGGTTGTGAGTCTAATATCAACTTGCTATAGGAAATTGCGACTTTGTAACACAATGGTGGCTTTAACAATGATATCTTGAAAGCATCTCTGAATGTAATATTCTTTTAGATGAGGAATTGTAGTTATTTTGTTCTGTTTGATGGCACGATTGTCAAATGTTGTGTTATTCAATTTTTGGATGTCTGAGATGGAATAGTACAACAGTTGTGATATGAATCGTTTTGAAATTGAATAAAAAGCATGCCATTCTAGCAACTGCCGCTGAATAGTTATAGCCAAGTAATGTGATTGTTTATCCGCACAAAACCGACTTCGTATTAGTCTAGAGTTTATCCTACCAAATATCACGAAAGCTATTTATTTTAAGATCAGTTTCTTAGGGCAGTCAGATCAAAAAGGGATATTATCAACCTGTTCTTCCTCGTACCATAATCCTTGAACAAAACGTCTCTTTAAAAAACTACCATAATCAGTCTATAATTGTATAATGTTCCCACTGCTGGGACACAGGCCAGTGCGGGTTGGTAGATGTCGTTAAGGTTGATGCGCTATGGTGGCCCGCGAAATTTTTATTTTCTTACGTTTTTTGCAATTTGCAGGTCAATATCAGGTTGTATGTTGATCTAAATATTATTAGCGGCCGTAACAAATATGGATTTACAGAATTATAAACATTAGAATCAGCAATACAACTCTCTAAGTTCATGTAAGTGTATTGACTGACGATTTCCGAAATTTTCATTCAATGCACTTACATGAACTTAGGGAGTTGTAAAATTGCAAATTGCTAAGAACTTAAGAAAATTTGAATTTCGCGGGCTACCCTAGCGCATCCACCTTAATGCGGTTGTTTCTGAGTAGATGAGTCTTTCAATTTATGGTCCTAAACCAAAAATTTACCGTTGTTTCCTCACGATGTTTTCCTTTACCGTTTTGAGAGCAGTGGGGATGAAACAATTTAGACAAAGTAGAGCACTTGTCTGGGTTCGAACCTACAATCTACAACTCGTAAGTCGCGGCCGTTATCACATGGCCATCACTGCTTTAAAACATCATTATTTCTTTTCCCTCCCAAGAACAGAGTATCAGTTTCCTGGATTACAAACCTACTTATAATAATAATTATACATTTTCTTCAACGTCATCTAGGTAGGTACCTACATTATCACTAGGTACTCTATTACTACTAAATGTCCATGTCACTAAGACAACTCACACTCCAACATTGTCCAGTTGTCCACTAGTGCCAGTTTGGTAGGTACTTCGAAGTGCCAGATGTGTGACGCTAGGGCGGATAACAACTCACACGTATAATGAATGCATGACTCGACACGTAGCGACACTGGCTCAGTACTAGATACTTGTGTAGGGATGCGATGTCGATAGAGTTGGTGAATATTATCGATAGTTACGGATTTTCTAAGTATATGTAGTAGGTACCGATGTCATTTATTCAACTTCGTTTACAATCACAATAATCAGTAAGCTAATGATTCAGGAAAGTCACTAAAATTGAATAGTAAATGTATGGTATTCGATAGCCACCCCAATAACTGGTCAAAATGTGGCGCAGCATCACTTGACACGAAATTTCTGGCCTTTATTATGTATTTGTAACTCTTGTAGTCTCGTAACAATGCTACTTGCATTTTGTGTTAAATTAGGTAACGTCGATCGATGTTTTTAACAACCTACATGATTTAACAATCTTATCTAAATCTTTGTATATTTTAAGTGGTATTCTTTTTTGACGTTATACCGAAACAACCATCGACTCCGTTCCCACGTCACTAGATCGCACCTGTCCGGCGCGCGCGCACCCGTTCATTAGGTCGCGGCGCGTGATTGTCATTTGGCCACGCCCCCCGCGCCCGCTTAGACAATTATTATAATTCGTATGATTACGACTCGCGTACCAGTGGATGTTTTGTTATGTTACCTTTTTTATTTTTTATATAAGAATTTTTGGTACATTGGGTACTTACGTTGGGTAGATGAGGGTAATATTATTTTTGTTACTAGTCTAATTATTTTTCCAATTACCTTCTCGCTTATTACAGACTACAATCGATTCGAATAATAATCCATTGCGTTTTGTTCATCTCGTTGCGCCAAAAAAATCAGGATACCATTTAACCTTCGGGTTTTTTTTTTTTTTTTTGAAACGTTGCCCCACTCTAGGAATTTCTTCCTGTATCGTGGGTGCGTTTACAAACATAGAAACTCACATACACTAACACCCAGACCCGGAACAACTACTTGCAGATCATACAAATATCTGTTCCGTGCGGGGATCGAACCCGCGACACGTTGCGCAGCCGTTCATCGCTCAGCCACTGCGCCAACGGTGTCGTCAATTGATTAAACACGAATTTCCTTCAGTCCTTCAGCCCTTCACGAACATCTAGCATCTGAACCATAAAACGACGACGTACCCAAGTGTTATGTAAATGATTTAAACGGAAAACCCAGTAATTGGTATCACCGTCTCGTATAGAGCTACAAAAACTAAAAACCTTTACAATATCAGACAGCTTAATTAAAGATTTCACCATGACCCATCTCCTCAATGACACACACTGACAAAAGAACAAAGACAGAGACCATTAGGTTGCGCAACCTCTATTTTATATTCACGCACTCTGAGCTATATAATGACATACGAAAGATCTCTAATAGCGAGCAACCAAATTGCTCTGACCGCTTGCCTCTTACACTTGACCAACTTATCCTACAGTCAACACAACGGATTATAGATCTTGAAGCTTCTGAGTTAAGGTTGGAGAGGATGGTATGGGTTATGATTGCATAAATTCGATTCTTAGTGGATCACCACGCCTACCGTTGCGACAAATGGGGACAGTTTTCTTTGCTTTCTTTTTATGTCTATGAAAATTCAATCGTACTGTGGTTAGATAAGGTTGGATTTTGGTTGGAGTGAGGAGTAGAGAGTGTTTTGTCATTGAGCGTAGTGTTGTTTTGTTACAAAATGTAACATTTGGAGATATGGAAGTACCTACCTATGTACTTATATAAATTGTTTTTTACGAACAATGAGATTAGGTAATCTTTTTTTATGGTAATTTCCTGTGGATTGCGAGACGTGAGGTCATTGGCAGAGAGGTACCTTTGTCTCATAGATACATTTACAAGAATTATTAGTCTGTGTTTTATGCGCTGCTGTTGGCAATTTTTGCTCAGGATAATATTTCCCTTAACCATTGTTTAGTAGATCTCCATGTATTATATATATATATATATATGCTCTTGTCTGCTTTGTTCTAATATTGTTCATATTATCGACCTGTCTTGTCACTCTCTATTTTCGGTTGCCATACTGGCAAATATCGTTTTCCACTCGTACCTTGCCACTCAGAAAAATACAATTGAGGTAGATATATTTAGTAACCTATTCCGCTAAACAATTCCTTAAGAGTCATAAAAAACCCTGTAAGAAATCGACACGTGTTTCACCTCTCAACATCCTCAGGATGACGATTGACCAGTCGCAAATCAGAACACGACATACCGAGCGCTGGACACTGGAGTTTTCTCTGCGTATAATGGATTTCCACAAAGTTACCTCTGAATCAATTCCCTATGCCACTCAGCTCGGTGACTTAGATAGGTATAGTCAAAAACAATCAACACAAATTAATGACGTAATTCGCAGACAGTGTAGGGTATCCAGCTTAGCTATTCATGATTCACACGATCCCAGCCTTACATAAGTACTGGCCCTGATTCCGTCGTTTTTCTACCAAATAACGTCACGATTCAAATGACTTTAGACCCAACACTACTCGACCAAGGCTAGTCCACTTAGCCTTCAGCTAGTGCAGTACCCGATAACAAATCGATACGAAATTGCTTCGACATTTGAAACTGTACACAAAATGTCACGACTGGGAGTGCGACAGAGGCATTCTTAGAATTTTGTTCGTTTATTGCAATCGCTGCTTGGAGGTGTAGTATTAAGGTTTTTATTGTTTTTGATCTTAGCTATATGTAGCAACAAAATAGTGGAGTAAGTACCTAGCAGGTAAAAATTTAATTTTTATTTATTTATTTATTTCCGACATCATTTTAGTCCATATACAACTCATACAAAATTCAATATTTTTTTGGAAGGTTTTCCAGAAGTAAAACTTAGATAAAACTTAATATCTAACTGCCTAGTTGCTCTAGTACACTACTGCTGAGCATGAGGTCCTGGGTTCGATTCCTGGGTCGGGCAAATTGTTATTGAGTTTTTCCATCTGAAATTTCTCAGTAGCAGCCCGGATTTGTGCCCGTTTGATAGCAAGAGGCTCGCCCCCTATTACATGGGACTTAAACATAACTGGCGGGGTGTAAGTACTATAGGTACCTACACCTCTGTCTATTAAAATCTCTATTCGCTCAAACATCTGTGACAATTGTTGATGAGGACATCATTGCCCGTAGTTAATGATCATATTAGTACAGTATGTAGTTAATAACACCCCAAAAATCTAGGCCAAAGTAATCACACAATTAAACACAAACAACAAAGTGCTTAAACGAAATTAGTGCGTAATTTCGTCTCTCACTTTCTACTTATACTAGAGATGTAACGACACATAATTTTCCCGATACGATACCGATACCGATTATTGTAGTAAATAATCGGCGATAAAGATTCCGATGCCGTTATGCTTGCTTGCCGATGGCTTTGTAGATAGTAAATCAAATAAATAATTAAGTGTGTACCTCAGACGTTTGTATTCCTTTTGTATTTCGGGCACAACTGTTTGATGTGTTTAATAGTGCGATATCGTCGCTGTGTGAATAAACAGAATCACGTATAGCGGTGACGTGAAAGTGAAAAAGGCACGAAACAAACGTCGCTCAGCCAACTGCAAACACTGCCGTTTGTCGTGTTGCTATGTCGCTAAGCCTGCGCCGGAGCGACAATGTTGCGCGCGCGTCATCATTTTGCGTGCTTTTCGAACTGTTTGACATCGGCTGTATAATCATATTCGGCGATGCCGATATACGGAATGGTTACATCCCTACTTACAACCTACTGATATTACAAAACAGAAAATAACAAGTGAGACGAATTGACCGTCACTTCAGTTACACATTCGTCTCAATTAACTTGAGACATCTTTATTATCGAAGTCCAATAACACAAGCTAAATAATAGCCGAAATTGTAGCGACATTATAACTTTTGATTGGCAGTCGAATATGATTGCGAATTATGCCCTAATTATCTTAAATTACTAACATAGGTAGCAAGATAGTTTGGCACCGTGTCTTATACTGTTCAATGGATGGAGATTATCAATTTCGGACATTTCAAGTTTCCTCTCGATGATTTATTTCCCGGTCAAAAAACAGGCTGGTACCTACGCCATTTTTACTTCGGCGAAGCATAAAGGAGGCTTAAGATTTTGTGACCCAGATCTGTTCTTTACCAAATGAGCTTTCCTGCAAACAGAACATATTGCCTTAAAATAAAGTGGTTGTTTACAATGTACTAACAATCGTCTTCATGTCTGACATGCGCCATTTTGAGTACCCACCTGAGAAACTGCAAAGTTGATAAAAAGCAGAAAAATGGCATTCATAAGTGGAGTAACTCGCGACACCGCAACCTATACTCCATTTGAAATAAGATTAGACATTTTAATAAACCTTTTTTACAGTGCGTTCAAACGATTTCGACTTCTATTGCGTTGGTAGCATGAAAAATGGCAGCTGCAGTAAACAGTTGGTATTGTAACCATGCTTTTAATTTCATCCTTATGCCAACAGTATAGAAGTCAAAATCGGTTGAACGGACTGTAAAAAAGGTTTATTTAAATATCTAATCTTATTTCAAATTGAGTATAGGTGAACCGACCACCTTCAACGGTGACCGGGACAGGATGGCTATGGCATACAGTGGACTTCTATAGCAGTGGCATGCCTAGGGGTCAAAATCAGGGCAAACAGACAGGTTTTTTACGATTAAAAAAAATAGCCAAGTGAGCGATTTACGGATTTTCTATGTTGTTCATGGTAACACCATTATTATATAATGTTATTTTTTATTTTTTATTGATAGGCAAGCCGGGCTTTTAGGCTTCTATGGAAGGAACGCCACTGTTCTATAGGCTGAGTTGCACTGGGGTCCGGGGACACTACACGACTTGACACTCTGGCGGCATCTACATCGCCACATGCGAACTACGCATCCCTCTAACTAACGTCATGCTAAATCCTGCAGCGCGCAAGCAGCACTTACCGCGCGACTAGCATATATACAATCGTCGGGCAGTAGTCCACTAAACACAACACTCTGATCGGAGAATCCTCCCTTTTGTATAGAAAATGAGTGAACTTTACACCCCGTTCCCCATGCCTCTATAACACTATATTTTAGAGCAAGTTGCATAAGATAAAGTTAAGTGACATGACAGTGACAAGTCCTCAGTAAATGGACCTAGATAATGTAGGACTCACGCATATGATGCATGGTAGACATTTGTCATTATTATCATTAGCCTGTAAATGTCTATGCAGTCCTAGAGATAGATTACCCAGCTAAATGAGGTATTCATGTAAATGTAGTCTTTTAAATACATACCTACGTAAGTGCCATGATATGTGTGAAGGTACCCATATGTTTTGTGGTATGATGTCACAAATGGCAGGCAAAGGAGAGCTCACGGCTACAAGCTAAACTAGTAGCAAATCAAATAGGTATTTGTTTTGTGTTTGTGTTACAGTTAAATATACTTATTAACGAAGATACCTAAGTACTGGACTAACCTTAACGACGGTTATAGGTACCTAGTTATATTTTAAGCTCTTTGCTTAACATTTTCTACTAGTCTTTGGGTACTCGTGAAGTCATGAATGAATAATAACAGCAGCACGGGTCGATTGGTAAGGTTAAGCTACGCTTGCCGCGGTCGGTCCGTGGATGGGTGACCATCCAATACATATCGAGTCCCGGCTATCATTCACTTACCTTAACGAAGGTTAGGTACCTAGTTATATTTAAGCTCTTTACTTATTTAATTTTCTACTAATTTTTGGGTACTCGTGAAGTCATTAATAAATAATAACAGCTGCACGGGTCGATAGGTAAGGTTAAGCTACGCTTGCCGCGGTTGGTCCGTGGATAGGTGACCATCCGATACATATTGAGACCCCGACCTCGAGATCCCGGCTGTCATTCGTGGATTTTTGACAGTCGTTACGGGTAGTCAGAAGCCCGAAAGTCTGACAACCAGTTTTACCAAGGGGTATCGTATTACCCTGTGAGTAACTGGGTTGTTGAGGTCAGATAGACAGTCGCTGCATGTAGAATACTGGTATTCAGATAGATAGATAGATAGATAGAATACTCTTTATTATGTACACCATAAAAATTACAGACAAAAATTAGAAAATTTTACATACACCACGGGTGACACAATGGGCGGTCTTATCGCTAAAAGTGATCTTTTACAGACAACCTTTGGATGGATTAAAGTAAGAAGGAGAGACAATACTGCAGGTAGTCAGTGATGTACCGTTTACATATACAATAAATACAAAACACACATAAAGCATTATCTTATCTATATAATATATATATATATATAACAATAAACATGAAACAAGAGCAAGGAACTATTTATGATGACGTTTAAGGAGAGAGGAAGTGTTTTTTCACCAGAATTTTAAAAGTGGACAAAGATTGAGCACGCCGTATCGACACGGGCAAGGCATTCCATAACCGTACTGCTTGGATAGTAAAAGATTTGTCATAAAAACTGGTGGAATGCATCGGCATCTCTAGTCTCAAGTTTTCCGATGACCTCAGATATCTATTATGTGTGTCATGAAGGAACTTGAAACGTTCTTTGAGATAAGAGGGGGTTGTATCAGCTGCATCAGGTTAGACTGGAAGCCGACCCCAACATGGTTAGGAAACGCCTAAGTTTATGATGAACATTGTCTTAATTTGCCACATTTTAACCGCCATATTGTCTCAATAGCAATAATATAAATTCATATTTCTACCTGTATTTTGTTTCGCACATCCAAACTGACAAAGATCCATATTATTTATATGTCAGTAATATTAAGTAATATATTCACAGAACAAGATATGCATCTGATGTTGACAGTAGAACACAATAGCGCCACGGTGATACACCTTACAAATCATATTACAACATAGACATACCTACATACGAACTATATGAATGATGAAACTATATGGTACAATAACACTATGCAAATTTCAAGGAACAAAGACACTGCGAGGTGTTTTGTACTATGTGAAAAATATGGTTTAGTAGGGCAATATTAGCTTATGTAACGGTTTACCTTTATGTACTAGCTTCTGCCCGCGATTTTGTTCACGTGGAAGTCGTAAGACAACACAATATACTATAATAACAGCCACATTTTTATGAAACTTCCCTGTTTATTACATATGTTTGTAATTTTGTTCTCAGCAGTCAAAATATACAGAGAGTCAGGACGGTGAAGCGGGTGCTAGCGACGTACAGTTGTCCGTGTGAGAAGCTGTTTGTCCTGAGCTTGACACCCGCAGCCTTCAGTGTTTGCCCCTCCACAACAGTGTAAATCGAGATGTATATCACTTCGCTCTCTTATTCGCGAGAGAATATTGTGGTTGATCGCTGCAGCGCGATCATTTTTGGGCGTTCAAATGGCCCGTTCACACAACCATAAATTCTCTTGGTACGGTATTCGACTGATGTCCCTGTTACACCAGACGAATCAGAGGGCCTAGGAAAGTGACAATCGTTTCGAAAGCGTTTCGTATTTCTACGACGACTTTGACATAAGCTTTTCGATAGCTTATGTCAGTCCTATACATTTTTGCCTTTTCCATCATCGTTATCGCTGATAGAATGTCACTTTGTCTAGGGCCTCAGATCTTCTAAATTGGGAACTACTCTACCAAGAGTACCTTCCGTATGGGCTGAGCTGGACCAGCTCAGTGATCGCATGCGCGTTTTTCGCTAGGGCTAGACTTGCCCAGTGCACGCACAGTAGGGCCACCTGGCCGCTCTCCACTGTTAGAGTGCCTTCACCAACTTTTAGAAGAACATCGGAGAATTCGTTTAGTATAGCTTATCAGTGATAAGAAGAAGAATCGCCCTAGAAGGACTGACCTTATTGGTGAAGTTCTTCAGAAAGTTCAAGTGGCGCAACTGGCGTGCGTGTATGACCAGGGAGCCTAAACCGGCCACATTAGCAATTCCTCTAAAAGCAGTTCATTTCCTGAATCCCAGCTATCATTAGTAATTACTCTAATTTGACTTAAAAGCAATTCATAATTTGTGGACCATTTTACGAATCTCCATAGAAAATTGTCAAACAGATCAATTATTTTGTAATATGAATTAGATACACGCAGACCATATTTAATTGTCAGTTTGTGACATTTTACATTCATAATGTTTTCATATAATGATTCTGCTAAAGTGACCGTTTTTAGCCTCCAGATGTATGAACCTAAATAGGTACGTAAGGATCGTAGCAGGTGGCGCTCTGTAGTTTCTGCCCCCCCCCCCCCCCCCCTCATCCGAAAATGGCGTGAGTTTATATAGGTAAGTATGTATTAGTGATTAGTACAGCTTACCCTTTTGTCCGTTACCTGTCCTTAACTAAACGAATAGTTGTTCTAATTATACCTACCCACCTAATTAGGAATCGAGCATCCAATTAAAACTTAAATTACCAATTTAACTTAACTTCAAACCCAAAACTCATTTACCAATATTCCCGATAGCAAAATTGATAGGCGCGGTACACACGGCCGCGTCGACACCTCCGCTTTATGAATAATCGAAAAGCGCGAACTAGCCCGCGGTTATGTGTACATAGCCTATGAATAGTGGAACCGCGCAGGTGTGAGCTGTATTCCCTTCGTGTTTATTTTTGATAAAACTTCGTTGTTTTTAGGGTTTAGTGTAGACTAGTATTTTTGGGATGAGAGGATTGAAATTGACTTTGCAAAAGCTTGGAGTCTGACCCTATTGCTATTGTTTGGTAAACTCACAGAATAAAAATAAAAAGTCTATTTCATGGCTGACCTTTCTATTCCATCAATAACAACCGCACGGCTCGATCCTTCAGGTTTAGCCAAGCTTACCGGGGTTAGTCCGTGGATGGGTGACCATCTTTACATACCGAGACCCGATTTCCGTGCCTCGGAAAGCACTTTAATGCCATTGGTCCCGGCTGTTCTTCTTGCCGGCTCTTCTCCATAGGAAACGACCAATTGGAACCGTGCATCTAACTTCTGACGTTTCATAAGTGCCCATGTAGGTTTATGTGAAATAAAATATTTTGATTTGATTTGATGTGTCATTCGTGGATATTTGACAATCGTTACGGGTCGTCAGAAGCCCGAAAGTCTGACAACCAGTATCACCAAGGGGTATCGTATTACCCAGTTACTGGGTTGTGGAGGTCAGATAGGCAGTGACTTCATGTAAATTACCGGTATTCAGCTGCATCCGGTTAGACTGGAAGCCGACCCCAACATCATTGGGAAAGGGCTAGGTAGATTGATTGGTTAGACTGATGGCCGATTTTATAAAACATTTCTAGTCTAGAATAGACATTAGTGTCTTACCTTCTAATAGGTCATCAACAAGACTGATTTCCTCGTTCCTATGCCAATTACAAGGCGTTGTTTTCAAAGTTGACATTGAGAACTCTATGTAAGTTCGTCTCCCTGCATGAGTTATATTTTAAATGCTTGTTTTATTAATGATAGAATTCATGATGAATGAATGTGCATGAGAGAATTTACATATTTTCGTGCAATCTGAGTGAATTCGCAAGAGTTTTGTTGTATTTTGTTAGTTATATTTAAATATTAATATTCTGTGTTTTTGTATTTTATAGCATGTTTGTAATTATTACAAAGGTAGGCACTATTGTATTGGGGTCATCCTGTAAGGATAGTGTTTGTAAGTTTAATAATAAATAAATAACGATATACGAAAAACCAATACCTGTGGGAATGGCAGGGAAATGAAATTCGGCATTACTTACACTAACTATTATTTATTTAAAATACAACAAGGAAAAAATATAAAAATCTCAACTGTCTCGACAAAAGTCACATCTGCTAAAAAAAAAACAAATTACTACTTCTTCGAAAAAATAAAGTATCCTGTATGAAGGATTTACTTACTCAGTTCCTACATACCTACCTATTTAATCTGAAAAAGAAAAATGTAATCTTTTCACAATTTCTTTCCACACATTCATTATTATACATACCAAGTCTGATCACATTCATGCCCAAAAACCGACAGCGAAAGTGTTAAAAACGAGCTTTGTTTTTCCACTCAAAATGATCACCATTCCAATTCCAGTCCTTACGAACATACGCTTAACCAATCCCCTGAGGTTACGTAACATTAAAAACATCCCGCAAAACACTCGTCGCCATGTAACTCGACTAATAACCGTTTACGCGCATGCGCCGTGGGCGAAGCGCGCGCGCATCTGATTGATGCGTTTATAATTATGGCGCGCTTTTGCGCTCGTTGCGCGGGAAAATATCATTTGCGCGGCTTAATGTCGAGAACGTGTGATTGCGTGCGATGAAGATGCTGCGAGCTACGAGTATGTTTTGTATAATATCTCATGGACAAAATTGTAATAAACGGGGAGAATCTCTTGTTTCGTTTCCGGTAGTATTTCGGTTTAAAGAAACATTCATGATATCTTTTTCTGGACGAAGTGTAATAACGCCTTATTGATGCAGGCAATGTCTAGTAAATGCAATGTGAATTTTGAGGTGTCATACTTATTATCGCGTCATTCAGCTGTTTTACATAACGGTGCTGTTTTGTAAAACAGCTAGCGGTTATGTAAAGGAGCGGATTGGACAATCCATCTGCAACAAATAACATATTATACAGCGGTACAAGGATAATTATGTATGGTGCGTGTGGAACTAGCGCCGGCATCTTGTATATTCAATGCAATTTCTACAGTAATTTAAAAAAAAAAAAAAACAATACTTAAGATGAATCAGAAATAATTTTGCATCCAGATGCATAACTAATTCAGGACTCATACTCAAAATGCCAATCCATCTTTCACACACTACAGAATGACGTCATCAAGCCATCAAATGACAAGTCACCTTTCCAAATAAATTAGCGATCCGTCCGTCGCGTGTCGAATCCATTTCGCTGATAACGTACAGTCAACCGCACTAAAACGATAACAGTTTGTCTTTTTGTAAACTTTAAGTTTTTTTTTTTTTAATATTGAACAGAATTTATTCATTATAATTATTATACAACTAACTATTATTTAAATAATTATGGAAAAAAAAAAAAAAAAAAAAAAACAAATAAAGGGGAGGGGCTCATTGGGCATCAAAGAATTTGTCCGCATCGCTGTCAATGGGAAAAGTGCCCAAAAGGCTGGCAGCATTGCCACGTTGAATGGCGATGCTGATTCTTTGGGCTAAAAATAGGCCAGCCTTCTGGTCACGTGAAGAGTCGACCAATCGCTTAGCGATGTCCCGAAATACTTTTTGTTTATGTGTCACAGCTCGAAGATCAGCCTAGCTGGAGGAGGCTATCAGGAGGCTGACGGCTGCTTAACCGGGCTATCCCGTGGATGCCTTATAAATAACGAACCCTGCGAGGTACGGAACTCGACTTAGGGCGGCCCTGGAAGAGGGCAGCAAGAATTAGACTGGATTCGGATCTAGATTATTTAGGACGAATTTAAAAGCTTTGCGGCGCGGGCTGGCAAGAAAGGGTAGGGGTGGAACAGTTTGACTTGTTCAGCTTTATTTTATAACAGTATTATGGAAATTCCTTGGTGTCCAAGTGTTACTTGTGACTGCAGTGAACCGTACCCGCTGAATTAAAACACGTCATATGTCATTGGAACGTAACACCGTTCCGCCTAATAACGCGCTTAATTTGTGTGAAGTGCGAAATAAGGTATTTTGCGAAATGTCTATTAGGTACACTAGATGTTTTGCAAGACATTTGTTTCTTTGTTTTTTCGCAAATGCACATTGTTTTTCGTCACGCGTGTAGCTCACAATGTACCTACACGCGTGTGTATTTATAGATATAGACTCATCGTAATATTTTGATGGGAATGTCAACTTCAACCAATTTAAAAGGAAGAATAAAAAGATAAATAAGTCACACAAAAAATAAACATATATTTTTAAACAATATAATTAGTCAAAAACCTTGTTTTCGAAAATAATAGACATACCTAAATAAATAGAAAGACAAATAAGTCACACAAAAAATAAACAATACATATATTTTTTAAACAATATAATTAGTCAAAAACCTCGTTTTCGAAAATAATAGACATAAATAAAAACCGGCCAAGTGCATGCCGTACACAATGAAGGGTTCCGTAGTTGGGATGAATGTATAAAACAAACTTAACATTGTAGTTGAAACTGCAAATTTAAGTTAGTCGATTATTACTCGGTAACGTGTGGAGCCTAAGTGATAGTTTTCCTTTTAATTTCGTTATATATACTACTGCCGTGAATTTTTTCACATATCCAAACCATTTAGCTGGCAGGGGGGGGGGGGACTTGGCTCTAACAAAAATTAGTACTTTAAAGCTTAATATTTCGCAAACGGATTCCTGAATCCAAAAATGGTTTGATAAACACACATTATTTTTAAACGACCTTTCCAACAATACCCCACACTATGGGATTAACGAGAAAAAAAAACATCCACACTTTACGTGTAGGGGAGGTAGGTACCATAAAAAATACGATTTTTTTTACCACTTTGTCGGCGTCATTTATATGTATATCCATACCAAATTACAGCTTTCTAGTACTAAGGGTCTCTGAGCTAAGCCGCGGACAGACGGACAGACGGACATGGAGAAACTACAAGGGTCTCTTGTTGACTACGGAACCCTAAAAAGGATAACAATATTGTCTATTATGGCGACTGTTTACTCTAATGGAGTCTACATTATCCATCGCAACTTGACAGTCGCGTGCGTCACTGGTTTTACCCCAAATCATTTCAAACTTTCATACCTTTCAATCAATCCCAAAATTCAAACAAACCGCAACATAATATTAACTTTTGAACCATTTCCCACTTACACTTAACATTTTCAATAATCGTGCGTGTATTGACAGGACACTCCAACTTATTTGACGCGCCTCTTTTTAAACCGCTTTTTTTCGACTCCGGCGCACCGTTTGATCGCAGTGATTTGACAATATGCTTGCGCATGTTTGACATACGCCGCGCATATCGAAGAAATCTCCATTAACGACAGGCGTGGAAAAAATTGACCACAAAAGACTGAATCGTCAATCGCGAGGGTGCTGGCTACTAATGGGGACCCGTGATGGTAGTGAAAGGTATGGAGATGACTTGGTTAAAGTTTTTTTCGGGAGCAATATAAGTTCAATAGTTTTACAATTAAAAACGGCAGTAGTTATTAGCTAAGTTTCCATAAAGGGTGCTTGAAACATGTTTTTATGACATACAATACGGAAGCCTACACATTATTCTGAAACTACTCGTAGTACTTAAATTCAGATGCTGAGAGATTCAGCACCATCTACCAGTACGTTATACTTACCTACCGAAGAAAGAAGGTTCCTCGAAAGAACACTATTTTTTTTCATCATGCTATGTTGGGTATCAAATGAAAGGGCCTAATGAGCACTTTTAACAAAAAAAAACTAAAAAGGTATAAAACAAGAAAAAACAGACAGACAAATTAAAAATCCGGAGTCACACGTAATCTGTTCGATTTAGAACAGATTACGTATGACTCCGGTTTTTTAATTTGTCCGTCTGTTATGTCTTGTTTATACCTTTTTAGTTGACTGTTTTGTCGTAGTTAGGTTTATTTTTATAACTTTTTAAATAATAAGCTTCTCCGCAGTTTTTCGTCCGCCTATCAGCCATCGTCTCTAATGAACTTCCAAATGGAAGCTGTTCGTATCAATGCCAATCAGATTCATATTTATCGAGACCATCAAAAGGTTTTAATGGTGGTAGCCGGAGCTGTTGACCGCGGCACAACTGCGTTTGACGGCTGCACATTACTAAAGTAAGAGGTGTAAAAGGTTGTCGGGGTTAGGTACTCAGTGGTTCCCATGGGACTTGACTAGTGTAGGTTTTAATAGGTCTTTAAGACACTTATAATGAACTACTATGATGAACTTGCCCTGACGGTGTAGTGCTTTTCCGCGCTGCTAAGTAAGCTCAGAGTTCCATTCTTCACAAGGGTAACCCTGAGTAAGAATGAAATTATAAAAGCTGTTTACCGTGTCGTCCATCTTGCAAGAGAGGCTAAAGAATTTTAATATATATAAGTATATACTTTTAGTTATTGTATTTTTATATTCTATCTGTGTTATTATTTTAAGAGTATGTGTCTGTATGGTATGAGTTTAATAATTGCCTGAAATAAATGATATTTAATTTTATTTTATAACTTATTTTTAGTATACAACGTATTCCTTTTGAAGTCCCATAACTCTAAGGGCCTAACTCTCTGTCTCAAACTCTCTCTATATGCTTTAAAAGGTGAGGTGTAGGCCAAAAAACATAGTTTTGAAGATAACATGACACTAGACTCTCGATGTGTGATGTGGTTTCATACAAGCACATAGTAAATAATTTTGATTCATATTAAAGCTAATAAATAAAGTTTGGCACGAGGGTCTGGTATTTAAACTCAGACGCATGCTACCTCCAGAATTTGCAGACATTCTAGAATCATATTTATATAACAGAATGTTTAGAATAAGGCAACAAGATGCATATTCCGAGCTTAAAACTATAAAAGCCGGGGTACCGCAAGGAAGTGTGTTAGGCCCAATCCTGTACTTGCTATACACATGTGATATCCCAGAGCTGGAAAACAACACCATTGCGACCTTTGCAGACGACACTGCTATTATGGCTACAGGATCAAGCCACAAAGAAGCAGTACAAAAAGTTCAACTAGCTGTGGACAAAGTACATGACTGGACACAAAAGTGGAAGATCAAACTGAATGAATCAAAATCAATTCATATTGACTTCACTAATAAACACTGCGATTACCACCCAATCTATATAAATGGCATGCAAGTGCCTTATGCTAATAAAGCCAAATATCTTGGCATAACTCTTGACGCCAAACTTCGTTGGAAATGCCACGTCAAAAAGAAAAGACAGGAACTCGACATACGTTATAAAAATATGTATTGGTTACTCGGAAGGAAATCCTGCCTATCATTCCATAATAAAATTATATTATACAAGCATATTCTTATGCCAATTTGGACGTATGGCATCCAACTTTGGGGCTGTACTAAACGAAGCAATGACAACATAATTCAACAATTCCAAAACAAAGTACTCAGGAATGCTGTAAATGCACCATGGTACATTAGAAACGACGACCTCCACCGTGACCTTAAAATGGAACTCGTCAGCACCATCATTAAAAAATTTGCTGTAGCCCACGATCACAGACTCCACCGACATGTGAATGTCGAGGCAATTCAGCTGCTAGACAACACGGACATAGTGCGTAGGCTAAAGAGAACTAAACCATTTGAGTTAGTGTAGTGTTTAAATAGTGAATACATAATAAATAGTAACAATGCTGTGCTATACATATGACACATGAGCAAACTGTTTTTATCAATTATCAGACCCTAAGAAAGTGCTACAAAATTGTGTAAAAGTGCAAATTGACACTAATCTTAGTTATAACATAATCTATCTCGGAAAATATTAAGTTAGAATTAAATTACTTATTAGTCTATTAGGCTAGATTGTAATCAATTAATAAGAACTTAGTTTTTAATAATACAGGGAACAAAAAAAAAATGCTAAGAAAATGCGACGTTGCGTTGTCATATTTTTTTTTATGGACAATAATAGTCTGACATTTTTTAATTTTTTATTTTAATGTAAGGTTGTTTTATATAATTAATCGTGACTTTGTCGAATTATATTGCATCCAAAATGAAAAAGAAAAAAAAACTTTAAGCCAGTTGATTTTTTGACATGGTCTCATCAATACCCCAGAGTTATGGGATATCAAAGAGAAACCGTTGTATATTCTAGGAATTTCATCTTTCTGCACCAATACAAGTACACGTAATATTCCTTTGGCGATCTTTTGAATCAGTAACATGACTCTTCATGTAATATTTTATTCTTCAAATAAACAGACCAACGTATCATTCGTTCTAGGCTTTACTACAGTCTGGAGATATTATGATTCTAGACTTTAGCTTTAACGGTTTACAGTTAAAGCCTCCTTGTTGTCCTTTAGGACCAAAATCGAAAACCATTATTTACAAACTGTGAGTAGGATCGATGATTTGGCCTGGGTTGGATAGACACTACTTAAGGTTGATGCGCTAGGGTGGCCCGCGAAATTCAAATTTTCTTACGTTTTTAATTGGCCGAATTTCGCGGGCCACCCTAGCGCATCAACCTTAATCTCATGCAGTGATCCAAAAAAATTGTAATTGATACTCTCAATAAAAGCGAGTGAGTGCGCAGTAACATAGATCTGGAAAAGTACCTATAAGTTTCACTTTCGCGGTCAACTAAAGTCAACATGAAGTTCACCCCAAAAATCAATATCAAACAAAACGACGACATTCACAGAACCATGATATTCCCTTTCTCTAAACGTAACAAATACATATTTCATGACCGCGAGACCATCAGACGATGATTCAGGACTTTCTTGAGATATCGTCGAATATCCCGAGATTGTCCTTTTAATTACGGTTCGACGGTAATGATGGGGACTTGCTGTTAGTTATGGTAATTTATAGAGGAGGAAGATAAAGGCTTTGATTTTTTGGTCATTGTTGGTATTGGGGAGGAAAGGGTTTTCGGCACGCTATGATACACGGTGATTTTGAATTCACTGTTAACCTTTCAGGAGGTGAAAGTATTATAAACAACTTTCATAAACAACTATTATAAACAACTTTCACAATAGGACCAAATTGAAATAGCAAAAAAAACCGGCCAAGTGCGAGTCGGACTTGCGCACGAAGGGTTCTGTACCATTATCTATAAAAACGGCAAAAAAATCACGTTTGTTGTATGGAAGCCCCCTTAAATATTTATTTTATCCTGTTTTTTAGTATTTTTTGTTATAGCGGCAACAGAAATACATCATCTGTGAAAATTTCAACTGTGTAGCTATCACAGTTCATGAGATACAGCCTGGTGACAGACGGACAGACAGACAGCGGAGTCTTAGTAATAGGGTCCCGTTTTACCCTTTGGGCACGGAACCCTAAAAAAACAACATCTGTTCATGCATTTTCAACAGGTAAATACTGATTTTTTTTAATAAAACAGCTGATATTTTTTTCGATATTTCAGAGTTGATCTCATAATGAAATTTGCTCATAATCAAGAGTATTTTTACGCCTTGAAAGCTTAACAGTGAATTAAAAATCACTGTGTAATAGAAAATCGTCATCATCCAGTCTAACTGAATGCTGTTGAATACCAGTAATTTACATGGAGCTGCTGCCTATGGGACCTAAACAACCCAGTTACTGAGTAATATAGATACAACTTGGCTAGACTGGTTGTCAGATTTTCGGGCTTCTGACGTCCCGTAGCAACTGTCAAAGATCCAAGAATAACAGCCGGAATTAACGGCATAACGTACTTTCCGAGACACGGAGGAGTCTCGGTATGTAGTTCACCATTATATAGAAAATATTATGTAAAAATCGTCACAAATTAAGGGGAAGAAAGAATATGATGTGGTGGAATCCATGTGTTTCCTATAGCAACATTAACTTGGGTATATTTAAATATAATAATGTAATCCTTAATCTTAGGTAGATATTGTTATTCTATTACAGTTAAGTATGCGTTAATTTTTGAACATTCGTAGCAGTTGTCTTGAAGACATCGTATAACTCAGGACTGTTGCTGCCAATCATATTCTTTGATAGTTACATTTGACTGGATTTCTTATTTCCTTTTAAATTATTTTTTTGTCCACTCACTAGACAGAAAGTCATATTGTGCTTAATTTAAATCATCGTTTGCAAAACACCTGTCTATCTTCTAGTAAATAACTTAAAATATCTTATATTAAGACTTGTGAAGAGTTCAGGGTCTTAATTTAAACTGAAAAGCGGAACGAATCGTAAGTGACAGAATTTCTTCGTATTTAAATTATAAATGCTATGTGTAAAGTGACTATTTATTTCTATTTACATCAAATATGAAATGCGAAAGCTTTGGTTCTAAATCATCTCTTGTTTTTCAGTTTATTATTATTAGGTGAACGTTGTCAGTGAAATCGAAAAAATATGTGGAATATCGCTCTGAGATTGTGATTTTGACGAACAAACAATTATCTAGAGAAAATACGATCACTCGAGTCTTATTAGATTATTATTCAGACACTAAAAAACACATCATTTTATAACCTATCTGACTGGCTAGGAAGTAAACAGATTACTATGATATCTATACTAATAGGTGATAAAAGAGATAAAATTTGTGAGTTTGTACTTCGGAACTACTGATTCGATTCCGAAAATTCTTTCATTAATGGAAACTTACAGTACTACCGAGTGTCGTAGAATAATTTTACGTTAAAACAAGAAACTAGATGCGTACGAAGTCTCCGGCAGAAGCGAGTACAAAAATAAAAGCCCCTAGGTTAAACATTTATATTCAACTAGCAGCGCCCCACTGTTTCACCCGCTTATGTCTCAATCCCTTGGGAATATCAGGATAAAAATAATCCTATGTGTTAATCCAGGTTATAATCTATCTGTGTGCAAAATTTTATCCAAATCCGTACAGTAGTTTTTGCGTGAAAGAGTAACAAACATCCATCCTTCCTCACAAACATTCGCGTTTACATTAATTTAGTAGGATAGTATTATTCACATAATAAAATTGTGACTGACTGACTATTATTATATTACCAATTAATCAGTGACATTCTATAGTTCTTGTTTTGTTAAACTATTTTGCTAAACATGTGGACATTATAGATAGTGCCATCTACGAAGACGCGCCCCACTCCGCTCTGCTCCGTACTAAAGTGCAGCTTACCTACAGTAGAGAAAGTGTGTGTGGGGCGCGCCTTCGTGGATGGCACTATCTATAATGTCCACATGTTTAGCAAAATAGTTTAACAAAACAAGACTCATAAAGACTTATCTATCTATGGTCAAAACTGTTGCAAAGAGAAAAATCACAGGTATTCTACCAGATTAGAACACAAAAAAAAAATAACCACACTTATATTACAAACAAACTTTTCACACACATCCCTATCATTCGGCACCTAAAAGGTTCCGCGGTCCTAAGCCCGTCTCCACACTACCCATTACAATGACGGCTGCGCATGACTTGCATATATGCAGCTCTGACGATGATGTATGGGCCTTAGTTTGTAATGAGCCCCGCGATCTGTTCAGCGGTTGCGTGGGTGAGGGTGTAGACTGGGCTTCACATGTCTTGGACAGAGATCCTGACACCGGTAGTGGAAAATAGAATTCCTTAAATGCAATTAAAATCTATTAGTTTTGCTTTCTTTTAGAGGCTCCTTTGTTTCAGGTTTTCTATTTATTTTCATGTGACAGCGTGATAAAATGATCATATGTTCGAATCTAAGCTGCCGCAGACAGGCGGGACGTGACACCGGTGGAACAATTTCCGTGAAGTTTTCTTATAAATTTCTCCACCATAGAGTCGCGTCGCGACTGTCTGTGGGAGCCTTTTAAATTGTGTTTTAATAATGAGCAATCTGTTGAGATAACCTAAAAATAAAAGTCTTGTACTGTCTATTTACCTTTCTACGAGTATGTGTAGTTTATTCGACATATTTGAACAAAGGAAAAACTCAAGCGCATGTAAATTATTGTTTTTTTCTTAATTTGGACTGAAGACTACAATCTGCCTGCCTAGCCTTTTCCCAACCAAGTTGGGTTCGGCTTCGGATTGAAAACTGCAATCCTTAAATGAAGCTCGGATCAAACGATTGGCCACCTCATACTACACTTTAAGGCTCGTATAGGGTGATCTTTTATACCCAAGGACCACACCGCGTAATTCCGCTAACATTTTAAGGGTAAAAAACGCAACGCACATCTCTAATCCCGGCTTATGTCCACTAGTCCGTACAATTTGTCATCAATCTTTCAATGGAGGAGTAAGTAATGGTATCTCTGACAAATGACGTCACTAATGACGTGGAACCGACCACATATTAAACTTAGATTACTTTTCTAATGAAAGGCGTATTTGGGTGGTCGGTGGACTAGATTTTTTGTAAAAAAAATATATTATTTGAAAATCTCATATACTAATATACTTTTTCCCAAGTTCTTTCGGTGAAAAAAAACGTGACTTGAATGAATTAAGCGAGGCTAGCAGTAGCACCGTGCATTTTATTCATAGCTGGAAAGTATAAGAAAAATTTGAAGAAAAGGAATGCGCACATTATGATGAAATGAAATAGCACATAATTAAAATGGAATCGATAAAAGCGACTGAGAGTAGGTAAAGAACTGTAAATCCAATAATATTATCTATATTTTCTACAAAGGAATAAACGGAAAAAGTGCAGAACTTCTCAATCAAAATGACAAGCAACTAACGCACCCCAAAAACATTCTCTCCTTTTCAGTTGACCACGAATTTCACAACATTAAAAATAATATTTCACAAAGATCACCCTTCTTAAGTAATACAGATCTATTTAACACCGCTACCATTTCGACAGTCACACACCCGACCCCGAATAAGATCCTACCATTCTCACAGAGTGAATAGTGAAAAAGACATTAAACCGTATTTGAAATGCAATTTATCAAGCGATCCTCTCCTTTGACCCGAAATGTTATGACAACATGATGTATATCCAACGATGATATTCCAAAATCAAATCTTCTACTTTTTAAATATTTTTTCTTCTGTAGTGACGTATGAGCTAGTGATGCGACATCCGCAACAATTGTTCGAGTGATGGGTCGATGACGATTTGACTTGCATTGTTCGGTTTTTTTTTAAAGGAGTTATTGGCTACTGCGTGTCATCGTGTGTGTCGTTATGATAGGCGTTTTTTAAAGGTGGGCTACCCATCCCTAATGATGTTAGTCGGTAAGTAAGATTATAAGTCGGTCATCTAATTCTAGGCGTAATAAAATTAATAATGGTTGACAGAAAACAATGAAAAAAATAGACTTCAAAGTAAACGCATTTTTATGTATGCGTGTTTTTACTAAATGTCTCTGAACTGAAATTGTAAAAGGTGTCAAGAACAAGGAAATAACAACAAAGCAACAATTTTAACAGAATGTTGAAGGCACCGTTGAAACCAATATCACACGCGTTGACGATCTAATAATGTTATTGTTGATGCAAAATGTAAGATTATAGCGACTAAAAAATAATTGACCAATGCAAAGAACAAATTATTTGAAATTATATTTAAATTAGTATTGTTCCAATGAAACTTGATTTTAGTAAGAACTTGAGCAATAATATCGAAAAAAAATCAATTGAATTTTTTTGTCAGACCAAACAAAACATAATTTGCTTTACCTACAAATTAAATTAATCACGTAGTAAAACAAGCACACCATAGGTAAGAAAGAAAGGGTTAGACATAGGTACACCTCTGCCTTACTCTCCGTGGATTACTGGCATGATGTTATGTTATGTAAAGCGAGCGAGTAATTTTTTAATCATTTACTTTTACCTCAATAAAACAGGTGTTCTAAAAGCTCGATACTACATCGCTTCCTCTTATAACTTAGACAGACGTTTCAACGGCTAAATACAAAGGGAACCGCGATCGTTTGCGGCCCGGCCTTCATTGCTCGCGATGACATTCACAAAAACAATACTTCTATCAGTATATGCAAGATTCAGATAAAAAAATATTTGATTTAATTTACCAGATGTATGAATGTATGTGAAACAAAAGGATCGAAGCAGGTGACGTCTGTAATGTCTGCCTACCCCCATGGGAAGAAAGCGTGAGTTTACGTGTGATAATATATGTATGTATTTTCTGTAAATTACAGTAAATTGTCTTTGGCCTCTCATCCACAGATAACTGTATATTGCTCTCATCAAGCAATAGACAAAAATTGTCAAACTTTTATAATTTCTTGTTTTAAATATGAGGCTTTTGGCTAATTTGTAGTACAAATTATTTGTAGTATAAAATAAAGAATGACATTCACTATAGGTACAAATTTTGTACCTATAGTGAATGTCATTCTTTATTTTGTATTGTGCGTTTAGTTTGTGCAGAATAAACAATTTTTCTTTCTTCTTTTTCTTTTTTTTCAGTTGCATGTAAAAGTAAGATCAGATAGGAATACTTTGATTAAGGAATGCAGATGGTCAGAAGGAAGGTTGAAACTGAAGAGCACCGGATTAAATGAAGAAAGCGGATCTCTATTCCCGGAACTAGGTACAACTTTTTTTAAATGATTAATTATTATGTAAAGTTTGCAACATTTCGAAAAAATCACTTGATTTTCCGAACTGAAAATCTTAAAATATTTTGAGAAAAGATCAGTGTAGTTTTAAAACGCAGCAGAGGTCTAGAAAGTATTGATAATATAATGATTCGAGTAGGAATTTATGTATATTATTAGGTCCCAAATCAGACAGTTATAAGTATATTTTGGTTTTCTGATACCTCTATTTATTCATAGGGAGATCAAATATTTCACTTTTTATCTAACAATTTTCAGTTGTCTACATAAGCACGTGAAATAAAAATCGAAATTGTAATTTCCTGGCAACGTCTGATCGAGGGACAACAATTTGCGGTCACCGACTGATTACCAATACGAAACCCCAACGAAAACACTAACAAACCACACACGTACGAAAACCAACTCAAACACATCGTGACAAAGTTGGAATTTGGGCGACAACAGTGACGGATGTAAGATGTTTTAATCGAATAATCGTTTAGTCGAAATTCGTCACGTTCACCGACATCTGTCGCCTGTAATCGAATCGAAGCTCGTTCAAATCGATCGACATCGAGACGATTGCATAATTCCTTACGATGACAATACGAATGGCGAGTTGGGAACGTGATTATACATAATAATGGCCCCCAATCGGCTAAATTGCTTTCGGCGGAGCACCGATGACATTTCGATTATAGAGATCAATAGTTTTTTTTTCAATTGACGATGGTATCCTTAGTGATAAGTATTTTTCGGTCATTGTCTTTTGTGGGGACAAAAAATTGATTGTAGCCAACCTGTTTGCGGAAAATTGTTGGTGTATAAGTACTCGTTATTTTAGCTTTTTTGTAAAAGCTGGTCGCGTAGTTACAAAAACAGGATCATCGTTCAAAGTAAATGATTAACATCTGAATGTAGCCTATAACACCTATTTTTGCTTTCAGTCAACTTGATTCATTACTCGTCATTTCTTTTAAAATCTATACTTAATGAGCAAGCAGGTTTGTGTCTTATCCATTGCTTCATAAGTTCGTAAGTTACGTTGTCGAGCAGCATTTATTTTCGAACTTATGAAGCAATGGATTAGACATTTGTTTCGAACCGATTCTAATTCTGATTGGTCGTGTATTACGCAAATTAATGTGTTGATTGAGTACCTAAGTAGGTAGGTACTAAAGACAGAAAATATTATGTCTACTTACATCTCTTTTTATCTTCTTTAGAAATAAGCATCACCTTAGTACATATTTCTCTGTTCCTTTCTTCTTGTCTATTTATGTGTGTGTACTAAATGGTTAATTAGATACAGAAAATATTAAATCTCTTCCCGGTGACTCTCCTGTTACCATGTTAGACAAAACTCGGCTTAGTGTACTAAGTGACATAACCATCAACACAAAGAAACACAAGACAATTTTCATCCAAAACCTTCAAAGTAAAACGTTGAAACCGAAGAAATATTTGCTCAAAATGTTCACTAAATCACTTAAGAATTCATTAACTAAACAAAAGCCTCGTCCTGCAAGTAATTGACGCCCTTCACCAGTTGATTAATAAGCCGCAAATTGAATGAGCCTTCTTTGACAGCATCAATTTTCTCCGCAGTTACACCACTGGTACAGCTACCCCTAAAAATCCACTTAGAGAGTCTATTTGAAATTTTGATCGACCCCCAACATGACACCTCGCATCTATTTGGGATGTAAATTGTCAAAGTTAAATTGAAATGGGCTTACATGTAGTGAATTTATATAATTTATTTATGGATTTAATATTTTGTGTATTCTTTTATATAATAATAATTGCTGGTCATTGCAAGTTGTAACTTGTAATTTAATTTAGACTTTTAATAAAAACTTTTCTGATCATGACCATTTTGTCAATATAAAATTATCTTGAAGTTGCCACTTGTTATATGCAAGTCTGCATGAGCCCTTTCTTAATCATTTATTTTGTAAAAGTAAAGCAACAACAAAGTTCAACAAAACATCTCTGTACCTACTATTAGGTTAACAAAACTATTTTTTTATCGTAACTGAATTTTGTTGGATTTTCCCTTATCCAAATCGGGTCCACGCGCACACGTCCTATATGTTTTCAAGGTTATACTCATCAAAAAGATTATCTACATAACCAATTGACACACCTCTAAATTATTATCTAATTGACAAGACATCATTGACGACTTTCCAAATATGGACAGATATTTATTTCGAAGCAAACATTTCCTTTTATGTAATAGGAGTTATTATAAAAGGATGGCGAGCTGTTAGATGTTGACAGTTATTACTTTAATCCGCTTGATAATTTTTGTTTGAATCATAAGCAAAGCTTTTGTTTGTGGCATTGCTAAATGTAACTCACTTCAAAGTCAAAATCATTCATGCTTTCCGAAGATTTTTACTCTCTATCGAAACATTATTATTCTGAAGCTTCTTCCCTTCCCCATTTTCTCTTTTTTTCTGATAGTCAACTGTATAACTTCGTGGTTACCTATAAACTTTATTGACCTTTTTCTTTTTTTATTTCTCACTCAGTGATCAACACATTTCTTAGTTTTATCTTTAAACAATATTAACAAAAAAAAGTAGTTCCATAATCTTTGCAAGTATAAAAACCTCCATGTAAACCACCAACAAAACAGTTTACGCGTCCCCGCCATTTTGCATTGGCCGGATTGTCTCATACGTCAGATTGTCACGGCCAGTCGACGTTGATCGATGGTTGCACCTGCTACGTACCAACAACCCTTGCTACTTGCTAACTTCATCGCCTGCGACTTGAGAAATGTGATTTATTAAGTCGGTGATGTATGGAGTGAAGTGAGATAATTTTTTGAAGGTTGTAAGAGAAGTTTATTTACATATTATAGAGGGTTTTTCTGGCTGTTATTTATTTATTTACATATATTTTATTGTACACCAGAAAATACATAGCGAAAATAAATTAATTTAACACTACAAAACATACAATGGGCGGCCTTATCGCTTTCTGCGATCTCTTCCAGCTGGCTGTTTATTACATTTCTTTATATTTTTCAAATCCTGGTTCTCGTTGATGTCCTAGTTGTGGCACAAACTGAACTGTATGTGTGGGCATTAAAGTTATGTTCGCCAAAAAAACATGTTTGTTTACATGATTGGAAACTAAATTATGAACGCAGTATAGATACACAATCTTTGTTTTTTTTTTATCCCTCTTCCTGTTAGATAAAGTTTGATATTCTCCAATTTAATTAAGGCAAAGCGGCCGATCCCCACATTTCAGTTATACAATAAATACTTATTCATATTTTTATATGGAGACAAAATTAAAAGGAAATTGAAAGATATCATAAGATCACACACCGATTCTTTTGTCAACATTTTTATACCAACTTTAGCTTCACCCAACAGCTACAATCCTCAATAAAATTTCAACTTTATCACTTAACCTTATAGTCTATTTAATTTATTTTTTATCAGCAAAGTTAAATTTGGTCATTGATATTCCAATATGCTTGATATTGGACTGGGACCACCCAATGTTGGCTTGAATGGCCTCATTAAAGATATTAAGCTGTTATCAAAGGCCTTGGCAGATGGTGACAGGTGACAGAGAAAAAATAAGATTGGGAAGAAGGAAAGAAAAAAATATACAGAAATGTGTCAGCTGCATGATACGTGCACGCCTTGAAGTTCAAGATTTGGATAAAACCAATAATAATTATTATTGATGTACAAAATTATAAATACGCAAAGATATTTGTAATTCTCCTCTATTTTATAAATCTGTAATGTTTTTAGTGTTTATTTTTAATAAAGCTTCATCAACGGCTTATGTACAAATAAAAATCTTGCGATTGTTGCTCAAACAGCGGATTATGAATCTAATTTCTTGATTTCATCAATCAAAATTTTTTGGCTTTACAAAACCTGGACTCAATCAATAACGTCTTCTCCTTATCCTTGCTTAGGAGGAAATTCCTGGGTAAGGCCGTCATCAGACGGACTGAATTTCAACTGCACTCCAACTGCAAATTTGCAGTTTGAATGCGGTTACCAGTACATTAAGAGTATTGCAGTCGTACTAAACAGTATTAAAACTGCAAGAATGCGGTCCGTCTGATGGCAGCCTAAGTAAGGCCATACGCACATAGTGCCATCAACGATGTTTTTAAAGAGTACGTAAGGATCATAATCAAAATCTATCCCTATATCAACCACAAGCCTGATCATCATCCATGCGCAGCCTCAAATACCAGCTCTATAATTAAACCACATAGCCGGCTCCATGTCCATAATTAAGTAGTAATAATATCGATATCGTCAACTCCGATGACGTCGGCACATCTCAAGGGACAATAGTAAATCAACGTCACCATGTCAACTGAGTCCCTTACCATCCTATATTCTTGTTAAAACCACTCTAACTTGACTTTCAAGTAGCCATGACTTTAAACTTTCTCATATAATTTTATTAGGAGGAGCAAGATCTGAGGGGTCTATTAAAATGGTTGGAATGACTTGCGATTCTTCTGTCGCCTACCCACTTACTCCTAATGATAATATTAATGCTATCTCTGAAAGCAATCGCTGCGATGTTTTAATGAAAGATAGTCTCACTTTGATTTTCGTTCGCGAAATGATTTTAGGGCTAGAGTGATTTGTTTTGCCTTTTGCATTGTCATGTTCTCCGTCTATGTCTTATGTAAGTAAGTTTCGATAACTTTAAATATATTTGTGGTTGGTGCAATTGGTTGGTGGTTCAATAGTTCTAGTGTGGACTGGCGAAGAGATATAGAGATTCTCCTCCATCAGCTGCTCGTTGTAATCCACTTCTGTCAGGAAACCTACATTCAAGCTATCCTCCGTTCGATAATAAAGTATGTTTAGCTATACAAGAGTTGAAAAAATACAAGAAAAGAGTAAGTCAAATTGGTAGTACCTTTAAGATTCTGAGATACTTGTTTATTTTTCGTATAGTTTATCAATCTCATCTAACCCCAAACACTTCAAAACAAAACCGTCTCTTACAGCTTCGAAAGTTTTAAAAACACCAATTTCACAGCAATACCTCTAGTCTATTCTGTGGACTATCCCCCGAGATCCCGTATAATGCAGCACACGCTCCCAACCGAACATTGTACTATATTGAGACATAAATTTTTCATACGCCGCCGGCCACTTGTGATAACCTCCTTGACCAGCCGCTCCCAGAGGATGCATAAAGGACTTCTCTTGTATAAGGAATCACATATTTCATAACGGTGGTGTTCTAGGGGTGGAATGGTGTCGATGAGTTCAGGGTTGAAATTCGATTAATTTGAAGACAACATGCTTAAAAAATGCACTCTGAAAGACAACATTTTATTAAGGATTTCGGGTTTTGGATCCCGCGTCCTATGTATGGGTAGCTTACGCAACGTCATGATGAAGCTCTGCTTGCTGCATGTATATGCATTAATTATGACTTGTATTCATTTGAATGCTATCAGGCACTATTCCCGTCCCTGGCAAGATCTGAAGGCCAATTCTCGTACTTTAAAAACGTTCACATTCAAGTCGCAATCTGTCAAACTTGAGAAAAATGTTGGTAAATTGATTGTATTTTTGACAGATTGCGAAAAACATGCGAATGCAAACGTTCTTAAAAATTACGGGAATTGTCCCTCTCAACCCTATTCCTCAGTCATCGTTCTTGAAGTACCGGCTAGTAACTACTTATTTTAAATAAACACTGTCTTCATCGACAGTTCAGTTGCATCGACTATAATCTTTACGTCCCATCCCTTATTTTCGTTCACACCCTCGAATTTTTTCCCCGTACCGTCACAAAGAGCTATAGGGCTACCGGACAATAATAAATATTTTGACGATATCGCATAAATATCCTTCTTTTATGAATACCAAGCGGCCCTGTGCCATCTAAGGGCGGTAATTTCTTATATTTTATGGTCACTCCTTTATAAATCGTAGACATTTGTATGGGATAGGGTTTGGCGCTATTTTTTAGAACGAGAATATTCAAATTGGAAGGGGTGTAAAAGGCCTTTATGAGCGACGTTTTAATTTGTCATAGCGTTCGTTTTTTGTGATGAATTTTGTAGGTAGTTCTGGTTTTTAATCGCAATGAACTTGTATTTCAATGTGAAAAGACAAGTGTGTGTGTACGGAGTGTTTCTTTTTCGTATCAAATGAATATTTTTTTGGAATATTTCAAACTTTTTTTTTTTAATCATTTTTTTTTTTGCATTTATTTGCGCTATACTTTTGCAGGTCAACGGGAACGCCCTTCGTTCGATAACATGCTTTATTAAGCCTACTAACGACCCGCTCCTACTTCGCACTGTTTTTGGGACTGGACAAAACATCTAGATTTCATAGTTATATGTAACTTTAAATACTAACGCATTAAACATAATATAAACCTTCCGGAATAAATTCTCTAAACGATGGTGAAAACCTCATCAAAATGTGTTGCGTGGTTTAGAAGAACAACGTGGAAGTACAGACAAACACGAAAAGCGACTTTAATTTATAATATTTATTTTTATAGAGATTAAGTTGCTAGTTGTTGTTGTTGTTGGAGGAGCTCGTGGCTAAGTAATAACAGCCGCTCGGGTCGATCCATCAGGTTAAGCTACGCTTGCCGGGGTTGGTCCATGGATTGGTGACCATTTTCACATATCGAGACTCCTCCGTGCCTTGGAAAGCACGTTAACCCGTTGGTCCCGGCTGTCATTTGTGGATCTTTGACAGTCGTTACGAGTCGTCAGAAGCCCGAAAGTCTGACAACCAGTCTAACCAAGGGGTATCGTATTATCCAGTTACTGGATTGTGGAGGTCAGATAGACAGTCGCTCCATGTAAAATACTGGTATAAATACTGGTATTCAGCTGCATCCGGTTAGACTGGAAGCCGACCCCAACATAGTTGGGAAAAGGCTAGGCAGATTGATTGAGAGATTAAGTTGAGTTTGGAACAGCTAGAAAAAACAACAATTATAAATCTAACTAGGCAACTTCACATACATAGATAGGTACCTACATTTCTGTTCTATACAGCTCAGTACAAGTCCAAGTGTCAGTTCTGTGACACTACCGGAAATTGCCTGCAGCCTGTGATGTGTCGGCGCACACGCGACACCGCAACTCTACGTTGTGCCGCTACACTGCGGTGATATGATTTATATCTAGGTCCATTATAAATGAGGACATTGAGGAAACAATATTTCTTTTCATTAGATGTGTAAGGGTGAATTCGACCAAACTTTCATTCCTAGTTTAAGTCTAATCCAGCGAATAACTATAAAAATTTTGACGGATTTCCTATAAAAAAAACTGTCAGATGACAATTTTATTCCCCGAATAAAAGATATCTGGTTTTGGTTAAACGAGCCCTAAGTGTGTCTCAAGGGACAGATTCATAACTTTCAAAGGAATTCACTAATTGGTTATGTATTTCGAAGGTATGCGATTTTCAATGCATGGGAGTGTATCCTTTTCAAAAGTGGCCTATTTTTAACAAAAGGGTATGTATGTTGTCAAAACGATCAGCAGTGAAGAAAATGAGAGATGCAAAGGTCAACCAATATAGGCACGCCATGGCATGGTGTTCGTAAAAATGAGTAGGTATTCTATTCTATTCATTCTCCAGGGTGAAATAAAATTACCTAGCGAAACGTCCGCAGACGTGTTGGATAATTACAATCTAAACACGATAAAACATTTTAAAAAAAAATTGAAGGGTTCTTGTTTTGGTTTTATCATTAAAAAAAACAGGTTTTTGTGTAAAATTCACAGACGTGTTATGTGTCAATATCTAAACACGATAAAACAAAAAATAAACGATTTCCTCTACTCATACTTCATGGAATAAAAACACCAGCGATCGTTGACCCCAAAAAAAGCATAAAATCTTTTTTTATTTTATCGTATCGTGTTTACATGTCTATCACATCTGTGAAGTTTCGCTAGGTAATTTAATTTGACCCTGTACCTCACTACAATAGGTATCTGACCGACAGTCTAATCTATTACCACGGGATGAACTATTATTCTGTATTTAGGACATGCATACGATAGAGGAGATCGTACCTACTTTATAATCACACCACCTTCTCGTTCTCTATGCACCTCATTAAAATCTTCAATCAAATAATAGAAACGATCCTTTAACATTAATAACGAAAAATCTAGGAGGCTTTTCATTCTAATGCTTGCAAGTCTTTGATAATGTTCTTCATACAAATATTCAGAAAAACTGCCCTGTAATTTTCAAATATGAAGATCAAAGATGATAGATTGATTGGAAAGCATATCCCTTCGGACGATTGACCCTTTGATCCTATGCGTAGGCTACTTAGTGGATTGGTCCTTTCATGTCATTCGCTTTTCATACCAAAATTGATGTTCTAAAAAGGTTGAATAATGAAATGGTTTTACTTTTTTTTGGATGTAGAATTAGCTGGTTATGTTATGGCCATTGAATATGGGAAAGCAGATTTTCTAATGGATTGTTCGAAGTATCACCTACTGTGCTATCTCAGTTTGCATGGTATCTATGTATAACTATTTGGTAAGGTCTCTAAACTGTAAGTTTCTGTCTGACATTTTTTTTTTTAACAAAGATTTTTTTTTACCATTAATTAAAATACATTCAATATTAAAATTACTCTAGAAATTTACATTAGATACTAAATTAAATGACTGATTAAACTAAGTATACAAATAAACTAATGGCTTCGAAAAATTCTTTCGCATCGCTGTCGGCTGGTAATGTACCCAAGAGACTGGCGACTTAGCCTCTGACCAAGGTAAAAGTCACCCCTTGGGTCCCGGGAAGTGTTAATTTTTTTATAACTCATATTAAACTATTTATTTCCAAATAAAATGACGGTAACGCTGTATTTTATTCATAAACTTGCTTTACTTTTACATAAAGTTAAATCGATGTTTTAGTCAGCTCCTGAAACCTAAAAAAATATTTGCTCACTTTTTATCAAGTACCTACAAAACCTAGAAAAAAATCAACTCAAACTCAAGTCAACTTTTTTGTAATCTTTGTGTATGAATTTATTATAACTTTGTGGCAACCAATAAACAGAATATTTTATGGGACAAAATTTTACTTACATTGAAACTTAATGATGTCCCAAGGTTTTGTGAAACTACATTAAAAATAATAAAAATGTACCAGAAAAAATGTTCAGAACAATTAAAAACATGATTGGCTTTATATTAACAAAGAAAAGTTTTCATAAAATTCACATAAAACTTTGTTAGCTTATTAAAAAAAATGTTAACGAGACTTGCCAATTATGACCCCTTTGGCTAGTTAAAAAGACCTTCCCTTCCCCTCTCTTTTCACACAATTCCTGAACTTTCCGGTACATCTGAGTAAAATGTAGAGGTCTTTTTAAATTGGTTTCTTTTGCATACCATCTACTAAAAAGGTGGGCGTGGTCGATTTAAAAATGCGAAAAGATCAAAGGTCTTGATATTTTTTTTGTTTTTTTGAGTTCAGTCGCTTTTGTGTTTACATTTTTATATTAATGAACGTGCCTTTTAGACTTCGTATCATGTTTGTCTCCGTGAGAAAGAGAATTGCCCCACGCATTATAATTATCTAATGGACCTCCCCCAGCATTGCAAAGAAGGACAAGTTTTTTTTTTTAAAACGTTGCCCCACACTAGGAATTTCTTCCTGTATCGTGGGTGCGTTTACAAACATAGAAACTCACATACACTAACACCCAGACCCAGAACAACTACTTGCAGATCATACAAATATTTGTTCCGTGCGGGAATCGAACCCACGACACGTTGCGCAGCAGTCCATCGCTCAGCCACTGCGCCAACCATGTCGTCGAATTGGTTTGTCCCTCGGATAATTTTTATTTTCTTCCAGTTCCTTAATACTTTTATTACTTCATTAATAAGAAAATGTGGACATACTTCTATCGAAGGTTTGTCTGGAAACTAGAGTGCGACAATTCATGAAGGCAACACTGGGAGTCACTTGTGTTGTGACTCCCATAATATTATATTAAAAAGTTTCATCGGCAGCGGTGATTACGTATCTTAGATGACCTGAGGGCCTAGACAAGTGAAAATCGCTTCGAAAGCGTTTCATATTTCTACAACGGCTTTCAACAAGATTGACATAGGCTTTTCGATAGCTTATGTCAGTTCTTTACATTTTTGTCGTTTCCATCATCGTTATCGCTGATAGAATGTCACTTTGTCTAGGGTCTCAGCATGCTCATTTCCATTTATAACGCAACATGTCTCCAACACATATTTCATCTAACAAACAAAGACATTTACACTACAACGACCATTGCTTGTCACACTCCACAGCGTTCGTAACAAAAAAAGAATTTCCCCAAGTCTTCCGTACAGTCGTAACAGTAACACATTTACCGATATTAGGAAGGAGTAAATCACTAATTAATAAATTATTATCGTGGCCACACACGGCATATTGTCACGCATGCACTTACTTACCTACTGACTGATATTGATTCACTGGGTTTTTTTTTTGTTGATTTCATAACAAACGTTGATTTACCTACGTGCTTTCTAGACTATTTTCTTAAAGCCCAACTTTAAAAGAGACCTCTGAGCAGCATCTTCTTAGGAATCAGTCGACTAGGAAATGCCTGTGCCATCATTTTTTTTTAATTTTTTTATTTGGGTCGCCTTTCACCCACAATTTGTTTACATTGATACAAACACAATAATACCTAATTTTTTTAAGGCAAAATAAAGTGCATCAGTTACTTAGGTAAAAACCACATCTTCATAACAATGAATCAGAGATAAGCTAACTCAGTAATAAGAGCTAATATTAAAAAAAAATGTAACATCGGTAAAAAGTTACATTTTAATTAACTTAAAATTTATAAAAAAATTGATAAAAACATTCGTAAAATTGATGATTGTAAATTTGATCAATTAAAAAATTGATATACCTACCTATTTTTAACATTAAAGTAAAAAGTGTTTTTTTATATTTACCAATTATGTACGTACTTGTAAAAGTGTCTTAGAAGATTTACTTTCAGAAATAGACATCATTTCGTTTAAAGGCGATTTCGCGTCTGTTTGCACGAGCCTTAATTTAAAAGAATCTTTTCAAGAAAAACATTGCAATGGGTATCCACTGCTAATGGCATTTCATACACACAACGATGAGTATATTTTTATAAAACTACAACAACTGACCTAACTCACAACGCTTGGCAAAAAGATTGAATAAAGAGACGACAAGATTAAACCCATTACAGAAATGATCGATTCAACCACCATTCGCGTTTCTTTATTGTTTTCTAGTGTATGATCATTTGAGGGTACAGACAACTAAAAACCTACCAATGTATTGAAGAGCTAATTGACAATCGGTTAGTCTGATTGTCATGACCTCTGAAACTTTGCAGACAGAAAAAGATGAAGCTGATTAAGAATCATGTAAATTATGATGTTAAAGTCATTATTATCAAGTAACTTAATAGCGAGCAATTAAAATAATATTATTATAGTACTCTGAACATTCCGTTTGAAGGTCACAACATAGTAAAAAATTAAAAACCCAATGTCCTTATCTGAGAACAATATAATAATTAATGTCAGCGTAATTAGAAGATACCAGAGATATGTGAACATTTTACAAAAAACTCGACACGATAATTTTTGTGATGTATTTTTTTCTACAACTTATATAACTTGACACGCAGCAGAATGGGGAACTAAAAAAAATATTCTGAGTTTGACACTTCGTTAACGTTTATCTATGGTAGTCGCGCCGCCATGATGTCTTAAGTTAAACTGGGCGGATTGTAATAACTTTGTAGAAGAACTCGTGTTAAATTGTATGTCTCATCTTGGGAAACGCCATTGTTTTAGTTATTTGCATAATAATAACTATCATGTACGGTGACCTGAGTTTTATTTTATGAATCGCACATTTTTGGTCTGAATTTTTGCGTTTGTGATAAATTTATTTTATGATTTTCCTTAAAAGTTTCCTTACGAACCAATGCCTTGTCAAAAACTAGTAACTAGTCTACCACAAGCTTTTATAACTATGGTATACATAAATGGTTAGGTATAACTTTAATTTCGGAAGTCGGTGTCTTTGCTTTACAGTTAACGTTTTTGCAACCGACTTCCGAAATTAAAGTTATTTTTCCCCTATTTTAGTGTTTTTTTGAAAGTCGTTTGTTTTTTTTTTGTAAAAAGTTTCTGTTTTTCACTTTTTAGTTGTGGTACCTACCCCACACAAATTCAAATACCACTACCTGCCATGTAAATGACAGTGACGGAGTAAAACAATATATCGTCTACATACACAAAGTGGGAAAAATACGTAATTATTGAAGCTAACTCAAAAACTACGCAAGCAAAGTTAATAAAATGTATATGGGACCACTTCTGAAGCATGACCTACCAAACAAAAAAGAATCATCAAAATCGATTCATAATTGGCGGAGTAATCGCGTAACATACACAAAATCAATCTGCCTAGCCTTTTCCCAACTATGTTGGGGTCGGCTTCCAGTCTAATCGGATGCAGCTGAATACCAGTATTTTACATGGAGCGACTCCCTATCTGACCTCCACAACCCAGTAACTGGGTAATACGATACCCCTTGGTTAGACTGGTTGTCAGACTTTCGGGCTTCTGACGACTCGTAACGACTGTCAAAGATCCACAAATGACAGCCGGGACCAACGGCTTAACGTGCTTTCCGAGGCACGCAGGAGTGTCGATATGTGCAAATGGTCACCCATCCACGGACCAACACCGGCAAGCGTAGCTTATCCTGATGGATCGACCCGAGTGGCTGTTACTACTTAGCCACGAGCTCCTCCTCGTCTAACATAACATACACACAAAACAAAAAAAAAAAAACATAGAGACGAATTGAGAACCTCCTCCTTTTTGAAGAAGTCGGTTAAAAAGGGCAATTATTTTGCACCATATTTTCAGGATCATTGTTGATTGGGACTGATGACTTATACCTACTCATATTCGGCCTGATTCATAGTCAGGTCACGAGTTTTGTCATTAAAAACCATGGGAATCAGTTTAAGTAGGTAGGTATTCATCATTTGAGGAATTTAGCACTTTTTATGTGATTCTTTTATAAAGCAGTTTATGATTCTTTTCGTTAAGATCAATTGGCCAATATGATATCATTCGTGTAAATAGTGGTCGTTGTACTGTGTTAGTACCTACATGGGAATCTTTGAACGTATTGAATTACATAGTAAGTACTTATTGTACTAAACCTGATAGACAAAATATTAACATAATAATAGTGACAAGTTTTTAATGACATAAATAAGTGACGTTCTTTTAAAGTAATATCGAATAATTTACAATGATACATTCACAAGTTAAGGGTGCGCGCTGAGCCGTGCACGATGACAGAATATGTCATGCACTACGAATATTAAAGTGTCTTTAACATCTTAATTAACATAATAATAAGTTAAAGTTGAAAGTTAAAATTCGAACACATTTATTTCAAATTCACTATTTGGGGGCTCTCGGATGTCATAATTTAGTGCTGGTAGGTGCGAATACGCAACGCAAAATCTTCAGGCATTTGGATTTTAAAGATACTACGTAACTTAGCCGGGTTTTCTGATGCAGCGTCGCAGCGCTCGACACAGAAGAATACTTCTTACAGAAAAAAACAAAAATACTAAGCGTAACCAATTTAATCCAGTTAGAATGTGCAAAGTAACAAGGAAGGATGTATGTTCATTGTTCACGATATAACTGATATTAGCCTGGTCCTATTAGTCAAAGATTGTCTGAAAAACCGATTCTTCAGTTTAAAAAAAAGCACTTCGTCCTTCTGTTGATACATTATAACTCTAAATAATTTTCTAATAACACATCAAAGTGTAATGTCGTATAAGATGCGAGCAAGGTGAGGGTGCGCGGCGGCGCGTGCGCTCGGCCGGGTTTGTCACGCTTCACGACAATTGGTGGAAAAAATCCAATGAGCACACCTACTAAGGATGTCAGCTAAGAATATGGTGGTCGAACTTGACGATTTTCTTTTAAATGAAGAACACGACATTGATTTTTTAAACATTCGATGTAAAAGTGACAGATTTGATTGCACTCAAATTGCAAGAGTCTAATTGAAAACCAAATAAACCTTTCTAGTTACGATCGAGTTTTCTACTGGAAATCTCAAAGTAAAGTCATTATCAATAAAGTAGTGTAGTAACTTACTTCTGAATATCGATTTTAGAGTCTACTGGCGAAAAGACTGCCTCGCCTTTCGATTAGAAATAAAGCTTTAACTAATTATTAAAATATTTGAAACTACTAAATATTTTATTATTTTCTTAAGGTGTCAACCCTAAACACATGGACCTGTTACGTGGCGTGCAGTGGACGGATTCACTCGCCGTATAAGTAATCGCGATCTGTTAATAAATACCATTCTTCGCTCACTGCAACGAGTGCGGGCTATCTACGACGAGTTATCAGGAAGCAATTATTTCAACAATAGTCATTCGGAAAATTATTTTACATGCCTACGTAGTGTTTAATTAGACTAGTCTACATTAAATTAAAGTAGTGATAAAGAAATTAAGCCACTAAAGAAAGTAATTAATTTTATATCTAACACCAATTTGTAAAAAAAACTGGAATCCAGTTTATTTTTTACAAATTGTACGTAAGTATTTTTTTTTGACGATATAAATATTTTAATTGCTCATAAGTAATTACACATTACTTTTTTAAATAAAAAAACCTGTAATTATGAACAAAAAAATTTCAACTGCGAGGTGACTTTGACAAATGACGACTAAAGTTTTTATCAATATTTGTAGTAATGATAACATTGGAATGGGTTAGTATAAAATGTTGATTTTTATTAGTAGTTATCCATCATAGACCCCAAAGACACGGTCTTGACAATAATTATGCTAATATTATCAATTAGAAATCTACTGTGGTTTATAAAACATATGTGGATAGTTATTGTGTTAGTACAAATCAAACTAACAATTTTTGAGTTTTTTTTTTTAACTATATGTTAACAGAAGAGCCATAAATAACAAAATCATTAAAATTCGATAAGTGGCCTACAAACTTTACATTTTTGGATGAATTGCAGTTGTTTTCTAACTATGAATCTTACAGTTAAATTATTCAGTTAAAAAGTCTCCCAATAACCGTTTTGATTGAATTGTCTGTAAAGGTTAATAAAAAAAAAAATAACCTTATGTCTTTGCTTTTTATGCGCACTTGCTTCTCTTCAGCATTACTTACCATATCAAAGAATACAAAATAATAGAATTGTCTTTCCTGAAAAGTTCGTCACACCAAAACCGCACCTGATCGTCACAAGTGCATATTGCATTATTCATGCGGTCGGCCGGCCGCGTCGGTCACACCGCGTCCGTAAGAACGGAACCGCTGCGCCTGCGTTGAAAAAATACCGCACTGTCTTCAGTCGATTGGGGTTTATCATGCAATTGTTTGTTGACTTTACGTGGAATTAATTGTTTTTCTTTTACGCTTAGTGCACTATGGGTTGATGTACTAATAACTTTGTGGTTACAAATCTATCTGCAAAAAGATTTTGACATTCTTGTTTAAAGATATTAGAAAAATAGGAAGGTAATTATTGTTTTTATGACAGCATAGCTATGATGTTTGACTGTTGATATGATGTTTGTTGTTGTTGTTTTTTGTTGTTGTTTTTATAAAAAAATGAGAAAACAAGCATGTTTCTTAATAACTTTCTTTATGCCGAAAGCTTTCACATAATATTGAATTGAATAGTTATGTTTTCAGGCTGATTTGGATTTGCATTATTTAAGTTCCTTGACGTCTATTGACACTTAAAAAACTGTCACTTTTGGATTGGCTTTTTTACTTTACACTTTTTTTTACTTGAACTTAACTCGCTACATACTAAAGCAAAATGTAAAGCAGCCTTAATAATATGGGTAGGTTTTTTTTTTTGTGATTCTTGTGGGATCTTTGATAAAACTTTATTTACTTTAACTAGGTAAGTATCACCATAACACCGACGGAATTTCTCAAATTATAATATTCAGCGAAATCCATCCAACGATAAAGGACGGTACGGTACACAAAAAAATATGCCAAAAAATATTTTATAACTCAGTAAATTCGAGCTTGGTGATATATAAATTAGCAATATTATTGTTACAACCAATCAATCTTTCAACAACTCTTATGATAACTGGATAGAGTTTATAATCGCCTAAAGTATAATTTCGGAACGATAATTTGTGACATGGTTTTCCGTTAAACGTCTTGGACAGTTCGCGGTAAGGTCGGCAAAACGGTAGATTGGACAATTTTGATGACGACGCGATATTATAAATCGTTTTTGTCAAATGTCAACTTCTGTGGTCGCCTCCGTTTGGGGTTCTCGTCTTTTTTTGTGGACCTAATTAGGCTTCGTCTACTGATTTTTCAAGGATAAAGATTAACACTGTACAGATTTTAATTAAGCGTTCATCAGAGTGACACATGATACTATGGCTAAAACTAAAAGCTTGGAGAATTCATTCTGTGATTTAAAGCCAGACAGGTGAGATGCGAAAGCGCGATAAAATTTTGTTTTCATTGACAGTAGATAATTTTGAGTTTGACCAACTGTGTTATTAGAATGCCTATCAAATAAAACGCAAAATTCTTTACCAAAATCTCCAGTACAGGCAAACATTTTTAGAACTTTTATCGTTACATTCTTCTGAACGACTATATTGCGCACATCAAAGGTACAGTCAGCGCCGTGTTTATGAGAAAGTATGACATGATAGGGACAAAGTTAAGAATGTTAATTGATCCTCTCTTTGATACTAAATGTAAACAGGGGGAGTTTTTAATTTGTTGCGCTTAAGTTTGTTTGTAGGGCGAGATTAAAACCGTGTAGGGATATGCGTATGACGTATATGTTAGAGTATTCAATTTGGTGTGATTTAGTTTGATATTTTTTTAATTTTATTTATTATTATGCAATTTATTTTAATTTGATTTAGTTTTATTTTATTTGTTTAAGTTTAATATTATTTGATAATTTATTATTTCTAATCATGGCAATGGGTGTTGCTTACCTGAAAATAAATGAATTTATTCATATATTACCTACACATGCGGATTTTTTGTGTTTGATTCGTTTGTGGTGCATAATATGATTTTTGGTTTGGTATTGAATCTAATCTAGAGATTAGTCCCTAGAATTATTTTAACGTTCCATCAAGTCTGGGTGGATAGCCACGCCGGAGTCTAATGTAGACGTGACACAAATAATTTTTAAATACTTATAATTTAGTAATTTTATTATTAAACGACATCTCTGCCACAACTCTGCCTTACCCTTCGGGGAAAACAGGGGTGAGGTTAGGGGTGAGGTATATTTTTTGCATACAATTGCATTGTGAAATTGACTCGACTTTTAATTTGGGCCAGTGTTTTTTTTTTCAATTCGATTTATTCATCTTATAGGGTTATGAGTTTGACACGTGTAAAATCTATACGCTACATCCAAACATAATCCAAAACACGTTGTAAAACCAACTCATATTATTTCAACGACAAAAATACTTCGATAATTACAATAACTCAAGAGCTCTAATAATAAGCAGTTAAATCTTACGAGCATTAAAGTACAGTCACCGTCAAAAACATCATAAACACGACAAAAAACGGAATGGTATACACGTGTATTCTGTATACGGGTTCAACGTCCGAAGCTAAATTAGTACACTTCCTTAAAGTAATGTTAAAGGTATTCGGTTTATTTTTAATTACGAGTACGTATCGTGAGTGCCCTGAGTGATCGTGATGATCGAAGGAACGAATTATGTGACAGTATTTTGAAGCGAGATGGAAAGTCGGCCATTTTGTGGTGGTTGGTGACGTTAACATCAATTTAGAAGTGTCAGACACGTGCCATTAGGCAATCATTTTTAATTAATAGAAGTACTATAATTTGGCTCCAAGCTTTATTTGAAATCAGTACCTACTATATCTAACTTTGACTACACTATATTATAAAGAGAAAAGATTTGTATTTTGTTTGTAATGAATAAACTCGAAAACTAATGGACCAATTTTAAAAATTCACCAGTAGAATGCTATATGATCACTGAGTAACCAGGCTTTAATTTATAACAATTAAATTTTTCAACATAACAATTAAATTGGCATAATTTGTTGTCAACTAAACGTAACCTACCTATTTACCTATATTTTAAACTATGTATGTATTCACCACGTTTTTGCGATATTAGTTAACAAGGACCAAATAATAATGTACCTCGAAAATTAAACCTAAAGATGACGTTCGAAATTTGAAATGCGCTATCATAAGTCCCTTATCTCATAAAAACTTGCTTATATTAAAACTTGTGTAGGATAATACAAATTACAAAACAGCTGATAGATAAAATAAACTTTAATAAACGAATTGTTCTTTTATATCAGACAATACAAGAAAAAAATTAATGAAATTCATCGGCGTGGGAGTTATGTTGACATTGCCATTCATCTGACATAACATTAAGAGGATCTCGTGAGTAATTAAATTAAAGTAAATGATTACTTATAGCTTGAGGCAATTCGTTGACATTAAACCATTGCGTAACTTCTTTATTGATTGGTGTTCACTAATTGACGATGTTCTTTCAAGTTGCATGCTTCTTAGCATGACTACAATAGAAACGGGTTTTGTCGACGGAAGAATAGACAAAATGTCACATAAATAAACACTATCTGGCATTTTGTCTATTCTTCCGTCGACAAAACCCGTAAAAAAACAGTATCTATGGTTGTCATGCTATGCGTGCTGGTGTGGTCCTCTTAATGAGTAGAGTAACCAAGGTGATTCTGTAATATATAGAGTTTACTTGAAACGTATTACCATTTCATGTATTTCCAGTCTTATATTCCATTTTAACTTATTATTGACAGAACGACGGCTACTATTTTATGCTCTTTTTCTGCTGTTTCTTTATTTTGTAATAATAAATTACTTTGCATACAACAATCAATACAGTATAACAGAGGTGAATAAGTATAGCCAAATAATGGGCTTAGAAATTGGTATTCGCTTAGAGGAAGCCAAGAGTAGCATATTATAGGTATATAAGCATAAAGTAAGTAAGGGCCATCAGCGTTAAGCATTTGGGAAACTAAATACGAGAAGTAGGAAAATGTGCTATTTTATCACAGGGTCTCAGATCTCTTATTATCTTACAATGATGATGCTCGTGGCTAAGTTATAACAGCCGCATGGGTCGATCCTTCAGATTAAGGTACGCTTGCCGGGGTTGGTCCTTGGATGGGTGACCATATTTACATACTGAGACTCCTTCGTGCCTCGGAAAGCACTTTAAGCCGTTGGGCCCGGCTGTCATTCGTGGATCTTTGACAGTCGTTACGGGTCGTCAGAAGGCCGAAAGTCTGACAACCAGTCTTACCAAGGGGTATCGTATTACCCAGTTACTGGGTTGTGGAGGTCAGATAAGCAGTCGCTCCATGTAAAATACAGGTATTCAGCTGCATTCGGTTAGACTGGAAGCCGACCCCAATATAGTTGGGAAAAGGCTGAGCAGATTGATTGACGATGCTTCATACATTCTCTCTCTATCAAACTCAAAAATAAGTCTAATAAAAGAAAATTAAAAACAAAGCATCGTTAAACACCCAAGCGAGGCTTGTTTGTTCGTGTTAGTAAAATATTACCCAAAACCGCTGGCCTGCTACTTGTAATAGTGTCTTAACGATCGGACCAATTGAAGTACGGGTGGTCTAGTCATAAAGGCGAAGTAAGTCAAGTCCGAAACATACGCTAGTGTAAATATAGTTTTATGTGTATGATGCGGTGATGAGCACAAGTTCATGTTGGGTAATTTTTTATTACAATTTCTGTTTTCAGGATAAAATTGGACCGGTGAACAGCACTTTCAAGGTAAGAAACAGCTGTAGGAAAATCTGCTATACCTAACCTTTTTTTGTTTTCCGTGGGGAAATTCTCACGTATACCCTCCATCTTGGGAGAACGGAGAGTTATGTTGAACTCCTACCCACTAACAGCCCACTGTTGGTACTACTATCATAAGTCGGGGGCCCGGGTGATATTACATTTGCCGCGGGTTTTCTACGAGTTTTGTCGACGGAAGAATAGACAAAATTACAGATTGTGATTGTTTATCTGTCATTTTGTCTATTCTTCCGTCGACAAAACCCATTTCTATTGTGGTCTTGCTAAGCGTGCTGGACTCGTAAGGTAGATCGATGACAATGAAGTGAATAGGATAGAAACTACGTCGTACGTACGATTAAACACACTCTATCGTATATTTAAAGAAGGGGACCACACACACTGTAAAAATCTAAGGCCTTTTGATGGAGAACATGGTATGGTGTTGTGGTGTACTGTACCTGTGGTAAGTGGTTGCCGTTGTTACTTTTAACTATAAAGCATTGATTTAATTGTTCGATTTCGAGGTTTCCTTTCTAAAGCATCTTCAAACGATACCAACAAGTTTGCTTCATTTTATTATAATTCTATTGATCTGTATGATAAAAGAACATTCTGCTGTAAATATGACATCTGTAAAACAAAGTTTATCAAAAACGAAGACATGTCACAGTATTCAAGTTTACGGAACTAACATGTAAACAAATGTACCAAAGAGAACACGTGTGAAGTAACAAAAATGTCTAAATTTGTCACTTGTGTAATGTCCCGAACGCAGTCACTGTGTCAACAAACATCGTTTGAGATATTTCAGGCCGTTCGTCCGTATGTCCGTCGTTCGTATACATTACGACCAAAAGACATCTGACGACGGACTATCAATCTTACAATAAATACCAGCCGAGACATCACAAACAATCCAAATAATAAATTAACGCAAAATAACACTAACATCTGAAATATTCGAAGCAACTTTGTTTTCATTAAACGTGACTTTAGTGGACAGACTAATTCTTTAACGAGCATTTTATACGTTTTTCACACGTTTCGACACAGCTCACATGTGTTACTGTGTATTAAACATGTTATGACATTATATGAGCCGACTAGTATCATTTTTAATATGAAAACAGGTTAAAAACTTTTTGGACGATTGTCAGAAGCTGGTAGGACGTCAAACAAAAAGTTACGCTTTGACAAAAAGTTAATTAGGCAATAAAAAATGTATTACGAGCTTCGTGTCACAGTGAAACTAAACAATATAAAACGTCCCGGTGTTTAGTCGTAACTTCCACGGTTTTGTGCATTATTTTGGTTTTTTATTCGCAATGACGTCAAGGGACTTTTAAATGTCGAAAAAAGCTAAAATAAACTTTTAATTAGAGTATCACTAAGGTGAAGACTTGGCCACGGTTTGGTAATTTGAGAAAGACTTTGTGTAAACGAGTAAAAATAATAAAAACTGAAATTAGATTTGTAGGTATAAAAAAATTGCTCAAATTATGAAGACACTTCATAACTGTGTAAAAAATAACGTATCGTGGTAGTAGTCGAGAATATACCGAAAATGAACCACAACCGAAAACGAACCATAACCGAAGACAGGGAATGAAGAACAATCGTTTTGCTGTACAAATATTTAAAATATATTAAGTGATATTTATAAAATATTATTATAATACTTTTATTTTAGACAGAGTCCATAGGAACAACCAACATACATACAAACAACGCAACAAACTAGCCTACGCAAACTGCGAATACACTTACAGTAGCAATGGCTTTCATTACGACATTTCAACAGCATTCATTGCGTTCTTACGTTGTTGAGCAGACAAAATTTCGCAAAATTCGTGAAGCAATGGTTTAGCAATATCCTTCAAAGTAATTCAGATTGTGATTCAAAGTGTAAAAAAAAAGTGTAAAGTGTAATTATGGTGCTGATCTTAATTGCTGAAATATAACCATAGATTGTACTAGCGATAGATTAACCATCACGCAATGACATTAGTTGTTGCTATAGCAATGTAACCAAAATCAGAAAATATCATAACTGTACCCATATACAAACCAAGTAAAACATAACGTCACTCAACATAACCCTCAAACAATCGACAATCAGCTCAAAAATACCATCACTTCTCAATGACAAGAATACATACCTCGAATCATTTATCATCCCGAGGCATAAACAGCATATAAATTAAACTGGCAATCCACCAAACCGATGCATTAGCATCAAGGTAATGAAACGAGGTGACAGTTAGGTTAGTGAACGCTCCGGGCCTTCCATTAACCCATCTGGGTATATATCTCCATAATGAAGAAAATCTTACAGTTGGGAATTAAGCATTTGTGTAGGTGATATGCCCATTTTCTGCGTAGGAAAGATGGTTTCTTGGACAGATAATATGCGGAATTATACCATGGAGGTGTAGGTTGGTAACTAGGATGATAAAGGCAGAGTTAACAAAGCAACTTTTCCAGTAGATAACAGGGGTGTGATTCTGTAAGACCTCATTCTAAACTTCGATTCTGAGTCCGCTGTGAGTTTCTTGATTGGTATTCTAAAAACTCGGTTGATACACTAGCGCTACCCTTCCGAGCGTGTCAAACTAGTGAGTTGAACTAAATTGACGGCAAGATTTTGATAGATAAAGTATGAGATGACGTAAGACGTGGCATTCAGTAAGGTAATTCCCCCGTCACTTCGACGCTCACTTCGCACTCGAACCCGATTCAAAATTCGAAGTGAGAATGAATAGCAATGTGAGATGCGAGTTTTGTTTAAAGTTTACAGAATCGACGTACAGAATAGTGATATCTTAGCGTGGCAGCAGCAAAGAGTTTGACAATGACATAGTAACAATATGCTAAAACATGTAGGCGTACAGAAGAGAACATAATTTCCCAACAATAGTGGAAGAAGACAATCGTAAAGTCATACCGCGTGCGACAGCTCACACTTTACAACTAGGTATCAACGCCAATAACGTCCGTCCTATTTTTGTCCGGTTATACATCTACTAATTTATAGTGCTATAAAGTTTTACTTGTCACTCACACGGGATTTATGCCCCGTCCGTCCTAAATGTGGTTTCTTCCGCTGACGAATTTGCTCATGTCAACGTCTACTATAAACAACATTTGAAGCGTGCAGCGCAGGCGACAGAGGCGCCTCCGAGCCATTTGCCGTCTTCCATCTGTGACGAAACGGCGACGAACAAAGGAGTATGTCTTCTGACGTAAAGTAAACAAAGTCTAATTTCCTGGACATGTATTTGCTGTACTATTTCTATTACAGCGTCCCGCAAGGTACTCTCTCGGCCCGCAATATCGGTCTTATTGTTTGTGGTGCTGAATTGAAAGTTGTGTGTTTCCGATCTGATAAATGGAACCCTGTCGAAGGTGTGTGATGTAAATCGTGCAGGCGGCGCCGGCGACGACGTCGGGACGCCACTGCTCATACAAACAACCGTCGAAGCGTATCGAGGAAGGATGCTTAACACTTGCACCTCTAATTATATCCACGGAACGCATTGTAGAAACAAACACGTCTTTCTAGTCCGAAAGTTCGAATGCTTTAGGATTTAAGTCGACTGAAACAGATCATCTTGTTTATGATGTAATATATTATCATGAACAAGAAGAGTAAACGATCTTTCTCATTTTAAAACCGTTGCTAATCTTGAAATGCCTATACTTTCCAAACAATAGAACATCTTGTATCCTAACCAGTCGTTCTCGATACATTTTCGAACAAAAATAGAGAGGTACCTACAGTAAAGTTAAACCACGAGACGATCACAGAGCGCCTGAGAAGTGTCTCCTGGAAAAATGTTTTTAAAACGATGTAAAAGTTTCTCGGAACACGATTGAGGGCAGGTTTGTTTATGTTGAGAGAAACAGACGTATGTCATTCGGATGACGAGATGACGAACTTCCTCTAGAATGATAGCCATCGAAATAGATGTGATGGTAATAAAATTTTGGATTTGGGACAGGTGAGTATAAAATATAATGGCCAGATGTGTATGCGAAGTTATCATTGAGATTGTTTTGCTACTTTATTGCAGTTGTTTTTCATGTTTTTTCACCCTGAAAACGGTTTCTTTATAAGTTTTTGTGAATTTATTGAAACTGCTTGCATCTAGTTTTTACAGTCTCTCAACTCTCTCGCTCACTCTCATCTGCTGACCACACGAAAAGAAGGAGAAGAGTCTACTAATAATAGTCAACTTATAATTTTACTGCTATAAAGTTTTAGTCTAGCGTTCTTATTTCATTAGTAAACTATTTTGTCGAGTAACAAAACGTCACTTCTTATAAGAAGGATTTTTTATGCAAGTACTGTACAGTCTTACAACTGTAACCAGAGTCAAATAAAACATGAACGATTAATTATAAAAATAAACAAATCATGAAGAACGTTTCAGCAATAACATTTTAATATTTTTATTTTAAACGGAACGGTTTTGTGATGGTTTATGACTGAATAGTTGATTTATTAGTTGAGTTTTTATATAGTCTAACTCTAACAAGATACAATAATGAATGATCAATGATGAATGACCTTTAATCAGTAGAAGAATTTTGAATGTAAAAAAACTATTAATATCTTACCTAATGAAATATAACTAAAAAGCATCACCCCTAAACAAAATCACTTAACATTTCCTTATTCAAAAACCAAACCCTGACAATGTCACCCTCCCCCCAATTTTAAATAAACAAATGACAGACAAACCACATCAAACGTTCAATTTGTTAGCAACGTGGAGCCATTGACAAAATCCATTAATGTCGAGTCGGTATCTCGGCAATTAGTAAACAAATGAGCCGAATGACAGATCGGGCTTGTTGACGATGTTGGCACGGTGACAAGTTGTGCCACGGCGGCGACGAAACAGTTAAGGTGAATGAAGCATGAAAATGGAGCAAAATAATGGAGCATTTTCGATGATAATTTTGGTTTTTATGACGTAAGCACGTCTCAGAGGTAATGTAAATGAATTTGAAAAGATAACAATGAAAATAACAACAGAAAATACGATTTTTTTATAAAAAAAATATTAGTTAATTATTAATGAAGTTAGTGGCGCCATCCTAATCCATTAATTTCATGGTGGTCTCGGTGATAGGTAAACAAAGAAACTTCCTGTTTAATGAAAGTAAAGAAAAAAAAAGATTGAAATTGTTGACAGATTTGGCACTGTGACAAGCTGTGACGAGGGCAGTGGCGACGACGCGATGAACGGTTGAACAGATACATTCATGAAATTAGATTAAAACTGGAGAAAAGTATTTAAAAGTTTTATTACTGCAATGTTGTATGAAAATTGCGCTGTACTTACTTACCGTACCTAATAACTCTTCATTTTAAATTTAAAAAATCATTAATAAAATATAAAATTAATTTTTATTTTGCAACTGTAGGACCAAGGACTCACGAAGAGTCACATAGAATAAACAAGCGTTGGTCAGATCATCATGTTTGTTGGAATTTAGGTAAGTATGTCGACAATTCTAGACTGTTAAAGTCTAAGCTTTGAAATCCTACAATCAATGACGACCAAAAATAGTTTGTGAACTCGCCAGTTTCCAACCGGAAACGGACCGAAAATTTTCGTAATCAATGGAATTAAAACAATTCTGGCAACTTAATGAAGTTGGTGGCGCCATTGACTATCCATTAGTTTCAGGGTGGTCTCAGCAATTAGTTCACAAATGAGCTGAATGTCAGATCAAGATTGTTGACAGTGTTGGCAACGTGACAAATGTTGCTGGCGGCAGCGGCAGGGTTAAGGTGGATTTACAATGGGCAAAAATGTTCATATTAAAAGCTGAAGATGTTAAGGAAACAGATGGATGACAAATTCAGGCTAGTGAACGACTTTAATAATGCATGCAACTATAGATTCACAGTAAATATTATAATCGCAATGTTTTATAGACGGGAAAGTTTTTGACAAAAACATTGAGGCTGCTAATCGTTTCAATGTATTTCTGTATTCCGCAGTTTTTTTTAAATAAGTCATTATAATTATAATCTTATGTTAAACAAACTCAGTTGTGTAACTCTATGAAAAAGGCAAAAATCATGCTGCATCTTAACATTATGCTTGAAACGGATCACGATCATTTGAAGATGTGTACCTATTTTGGATTCCATATTTATGTATTGATGAAAAAATTTGGTAAAAAGTTTGAAAACAAACCCTAAAGTTTTCACCAGCACGCCTAACATGACCACAATAGAAACGGGTTTTGTCGACGGATGAACAAATAAACAATCACGATCTGTCATTTTGTCTATTCTTCCGTCGACAAAATCCATAACATCCAAGTATTGAGCAAAATGAAGAAGTTTTAGACAAAACATTGGCGCTGCTATTTTAATAGTTTTCTATATTTCGCCTATTTTCACTCTATACAATATGTTGAAAATGTATAAATATTGATATATGTGAAAGGTTGGTATATACCAACCTTTTTTTAAATCACTCAATTATTTCTTCATGTACGCATAGGTACAGTAGGCTCTGGAGTAGAATTTCCTATGAAGAAGGCAAAAATTATGCAGCATCTTAACGAAATGCAGCATACAACCGATTGAATATCCCCCTTAACAAACACCCATGTGGTGACAGAACAACACATGTCCCACTGTAAAAACATCACGATAAATCCCAAGCCATTCACTGCAGCTATTTTAGATTAATGACAACGAACAGAAGACAATCGTCCATTTTACACCGAATTAAAGTTGATTTATTTTTTTAAACCACGTTTATTTGATTGCCTGGAGACTGAATTGTTTTTGAACGAAGGTTTGGTGATAAAGTTATATTTTTGGATGATGTTTTCACCAGGTAATGTAGTTGGAGCTAATATATGGGTGGTGAAGAAATCTATTTTGAGAATTAATGAGAGTTAGTGAGAAAAACTTTATGATTTTAAATGGGACCAAATACAAAGACAAGACATGCTGATAAAGAAGATATTGAAACCAATATTAATAAAAACTAGTAATATTCATTAATGATACCCCCATGGGAAGGAGGCATGATTTTATTTATCAGTATGTATGAAGTAAAATTAAATATATCATTAACGTTACAGCTTTTTAAAATCTCAATCTTTACATTTAACATACTCCCACATTAATTTAAATCAAACACATAATAAAACGAAACAAGATATTTAAGACCACTAGTCCCATTTCTCCCAATCTGTAACCAAACAAATGAACACCCTATGCTACCAACTAAAGATTCAAATTCAATTAACAAGTTCCTTAATGGGAAATGTCTCGCATTTATCACATCTCCAGTAGTAATGTTTGTCACATCTGATTTAAGTCAATTAGTACCTTTTTATTCGTGTTTGGCGTTAAACATCACTTATAAATGTCGGCAACGACTTACGACCAATAAATTATACTATTTAGTTAAATTAGGTGCTGTTTATTTACTTTTCTTGTATGATTTATGGCATGTTTAGTGTTTAAGTGTCAGATTCTCGGTGTGTGGGTGTTGCAAGTGTTTCAGAGCAACCGACTGGGTTGTATATTGATGTGATCTACATGCAAGTAATATGATACTGATGAGACCAGCGGTGACGAACCCAACCAGGCGCTTTAACATAATCAGCCTATGATGTTCCCACTGCTGGGACACAGGCCTCCTCTCTGTGAGAGGGTGCGGGCCGTAATCCACCACGCGGGCCCAGTGCGGGTTGGTAGATGTCACATGTCTTCGAATTTTTGGTTCTAGGACATGCCGGTTTCCTCACGATGTTTTCCTTCACCGTTTTCGAGAGCAGTGATGATGAAATAATTTACACAAAGTAAAGTACCTGTCAGGGTTCGAACCTACGACCTACAACTCGTAAGTCGCGGCCGTTACCACCGGGCCACCACTGCTCTCCCAGTCGCTTTACTTTGTGTAATTTGTTTAATTACCACTGCTCTCAAAAAGGTAAAGGAAAACATCGTAAAGAAATCGGCAAGTCCTAGAACAAAAAAATTAGAAGACATCATCTGACATCTACCAATAATAATGTGGAACTAGTGATAAATAATTTAACATTAGTACCATTATTTTTAGATTCTTTTAAAATGGAACTAGTGATTTAAAAAAAAACATCAATTAGTTCCATCATGGAGCTGCTAATAGTACTAGTGGCAACGAAGCGGCCCGCGTGGTGGATCACGGCCCACTCCCTCTCACCGAGAGGAGGCCGGTGTCACAGCAGTGGGAACATTAAAGACTGATTATGAATAACATACTTGAATTCTAATAGGTACTGGCTACATTGACTTACCCTATTTTGAACCGACTTCTTCAAAAAGGAGGAGGTTCTAAATTCGTCGGTATGTTTTTATTTTTTATTTTATTGTATGTTTGGTACGCGATTACTCCGCCAATTATGAATCGATTTTGATGATTATTTTTTTGTTTGGTAGGTCATGCTTCCGAGGTGGTCCCATATAAATTTTATTAACTTTGCTTGCGTAATTTTTGAGTTAGCTTCAATATTACGCATTTTTCCCGCTTAGTTTAACTAGACGATATCCTGTTTGACTCCTTCACTGTTATTTACATAGCAGGTAGTGGTATTCAGGTGGTGGCAAAAAACGAAAATTGAAAAGCAAAGACACCGACTTCCGAAATTAAAGTTAATTTTCACTTTTTTTGTGTTTTTTTTGGAAGTCGGTGGTTTTTTTTTTGTAAAAAGTTTTTATTTTTCACTTCTTTGTTGTGGGACCTACCCCTTTTTTTTTGTAAAAAGTTTTTATGGTATAAGCTAACTTCTCCGTAAAACAATCTCCGCGGTTACTCTTCTATTTTAATCTGCAAGTTTAAGCCATCCTTACTTATTTTGGAGTTTTTTTGACCTGTTCCCCTCTGGAAGTGCCAGAACAGCAGATGTCAAGCCGTAAGTGACTTGAACAAAGACTATCTTATCACAAACTTGTAACCTTTAGCCCTGCAGTGACTACTGTCGCTTTGATTACACCGACGCACTTAATAGTGGCTCAAAATGTTCTATTGTAAAGGTGAATAGATACGGGGTCAAATTGAATTAGATAGCGAAACTTTGCAGACGTAGACTACAGCGTGTAACAAAAACCCTGTTCAATCCGTGAGGGTGTTGTTAAGAATAATACTGAGGATCTATTGATGTAGTTTTTTTTTTTTTGGAAAAAAGGAAAATAAAATTCGCCGCTTTATTTTTTTTATTACATAGGTCGGAGGCGGCCATAGCTTAGTGGGTGTCTACAAGTCATAACTTATGAAATCTGAAGAAAATTTGCTAATTTATTATGAAATTAGGGTATTTTTGGTACTGAAAATGTGAATTTCAAATTGCAATAACTTTTTTATTTTCAATAATATATTTTTTTTAATATAATTTTCTTGTAATTTTTACAGTACCTATGTGCCCCTTTAGGATCGGACAGGGTGGTTTTTATATATACATCGAAAAAAAAAAAGATTTTCAACTCATAATTCAATTAACAAAACAAAGCGCAATCGTCAATGATAAAAAAAATCAATAAAAAAAAGGTTAGTCTTGTTTAGATATCGATACCATCACGTGTGTGAAGTTTCCCTAGTTAAAGTAATTTGACCCTGTATAGGTAGGTACTACATCTATGTAAACCTACAGTTTCGTCCTTAGGTACAGGCATAGCTTAGTATGTAAAGGTAATACGATTTTCATTTGTTCAGACAAACACACTCATAAAATAATAGTACTTCAAAAAAAACGATCATGATTGTGTTGTGTATGAATAAACTTCATAAAACAGATACAAATTCTTATTGCACTTTAATTCCAAAACTGTCTCATTAATTTTGCAACGCTGTGCATACCAGACGTGCCATCAAATTAAAACACTATTCACCTTTAACTTAATTAGAACAATACAGTACACATCAGTGCAAAATAAATAACACGCGTGTCGTAACGAGCTCACTTTCTTCTGTGGGCATGACGCGTGAACGGGCTCATGTACACTTGGGTGCATTAATTGTTTCTGCCTGCCAGTGTATTGCGCAAAAACTTCCGTTTTGTGTCGTGTACTGCGGATCTAATATGAAACTTTTCACGGGTGTACAAGCGCGGCCATTTTGAATTTGTTCGTTATACATTGCTGCTTTTGTTAAGTGTTTTATGATTGGCAGTTATGCAAGAGCAGCAAGGAATACCATATTTCGTGTTACTGTAGCATTGAATATTCCTAGCCATTTGTCAATACACTTGATATATAACAAGCCAGTATAATTAGTGTTACATTATGTTTTCCTTTGATGTGACAGCTGATTGGCCATTGAATGCATTGTGTCACACGCGCCGACTTGAAAATGAGGGTATTGTGAAATGTCAACAAGACACGTAAGACGATGATATTGTATAATCAGTATAATTAGTTTTCCATCATCATGTAAGCGGTTCTTAAGGGGGATTCGCTAAGGTAAAGCTCGAAATTCAAATACTATTACGTTTTTTGAAATATGCAGGTTAGTGTCAGGTTGTATCTTGATTAAAATATGATTCACGACCGTAACAATTACAGAATTATAAGCATTAGAATCAGCAATACAACTCCTTATTATTAGAACTAGCTTTTGCCCGCGGCTTCGCCCGCGTGGATGTCGGAAATTATCCCACGGGAATGTGCTACCGGGATAAAAGTATCCTATGTCCCATAACCCACGTGGTCTGTCTAGGCGACCTAGGCGTTACGGTGTAAAAGTAACAGACATGAGATAGCCAGTAACTTTATATATTAGTGGTAGTCCATATCTATATTGTGGTGATAGTGTGGATAGTATGGACAGCAGTATGAAACTGTCGGAAAGATTAATGAAAAAATATTGTATAAAGATTAATGAAAAAACTATGGCATATTGTATGGACGATGGAAACTAAGGCGAAAGCTTTGGGGGAGCCTGCGAAATTCAAATTATCTTATGTTTTTTGCTTTTTACAGGTCAGTATCAAGTTTTATGTTGATATAAATAATGAGTCGCAGTTGTTTCAAATATTTATTTATCTAATCTAACTTTAATTTGGCTGAGTTGTATTCCTGTATCTAATGGTTATTATTCTGTAAAGCTACTATTTGCTACGATCGCGAATCATATTTTAATCATATTGACATTCGAAACTTACCCATTAAACGATTTAAAAGCTGTATTAAAACCAAACTTTGTAAAAAAGGGTACTATACAATTTCAGATTATTTAGAAGACAAAAAGCATGGGATTGAGCTGGCTCGCTCTGCTAACATTTTGTCATTTTGGCATTGTGACATTTTGAATAAGTACTATGGAAAATCATCAAAGTATACCTACCAGTTTTATATACAAATTCACATTATTGAATATTATATGTAGTATATTGACAAAATGACATGATTACTTTGTAAAGTATTGTATTATTGTGAATGTGAGGACTATGTGGATGTTTATTTTGTTTTTATTATTATATTTTTTCGTACTCAGTTAGTTTTAACAATGGTCTGGCAATTTAAGAATTATGCGGCCTACACAAATATCCTTTCTTTGGTATTGTTCGTCGAGTCGTTGAGCTCCTTAAGTTCTGAGCTGAGCTCCACTATTACTGACAAATGCTTGCAGTGACAGGACAGGTTCACACCAATATGCCAATATCTGACCTAGGTATGTCCGGACTTTAAAAGAGACTGAGTTTGTTTCGGCCTTTCTTCTCAGAGTCGTCAGATAGGAAACGCCGACCTCATCTAGCTTAATTTTAATTTTTTTTGATATTATTACGACGTGTAAAAGTGACTCCAATAACCTATTTACAGAATAAACAATTTCATTTTAACATACAACCTGTCTGACACTGACTTGCAAATTGCAAAAAACTTAAGATTTGAATTTCGCGGGCTACCGGCGCATCCCCCTTAAGAAAATCGCATCATTTGCACAACGCCATCTATCGAGTAAGTACTCACTGGTAAACTCAAACTCTTCGTTCCAAGCCAAGAACCAAGTAGTAGAACCAAGATACGAACTATGACTATATTCTCAATCCTTTAACGCTCTTGAAGAGAGTCCCGCAAAAATGTCAATAATAAGTACTTACATGTGAATTTTAAAATCAAGAGGGTAAAGAAGGGTTTTTACCCTCATGAGGGATGATTTTAGAAAAACGTAACTCTTTGTTAGTTACAAAAAGCATAAATTTTCACAGCCCTAAGTTAAAAAAAAACTGGCCAAGTGCGTGTCGAACCATGCACAATGAAGGGTTCCGTAGTTGGGATGAATTAATTTATCAAACAAACTTTCGCAAAGCTTTATTGTTATTACGTCTATGGGCGTTTACTGTCCCTCAAAGTGTTAACATTGTAGTTAAAAAACTTGTTCTCGCATACAGAATGTTTGGGTTTTTGCAACTGCACATGTAAGTTGGTCGATTAAAAGTTTTTGAGCTAAGTCGCGGACAGACAGACAGACAGACGGACATGGCGAAACTATAAAGCTTCCTTGTTGACTGCGGAACTCTAAAAGGATAGGTTTGCCATAAAAACTTTCATCTCCTTTTGAGAAAATAATTGCCTATGTTCTTCGCCGGGATGCCATCTATCTCTTTACCAAATTTTATCGAGATCCGTTCAGTGGATCAGGCGTGAAAAGGTAACATACAGAATTACAGACGGACAGACAGACAGAGTTACTATCGAATTAATACTTTTAAGCATCGATTAGTATGGATTATGTGTTCAATTCAAAATGAGCCAAATGCTCGATAATTATGAATTCGGCGAAACTCATTCTTCTATGGAGACTCTTAACACCGCGATTCAGAAAATGACGTTAAATGAACAACGCCATCTATCGAGCACGAAGTGATACTGTCAAAATATATGGGAAAACGTTCGAACACTCTGTAAGCTATGTAGAAAAGACGTAGGGTTCCATGACTGACTTGACCTGACTTGACTTGACTTGACTTGACTTGACTTGACCTGACTTGACCTGACTTGACCTAACTTGACCTAACTTGGATTGAGTTGAGTTAACCTTGAGCAGGTATATTTTATCGCAGCAGGTACATTGGTAGTTGAAAGAAAAGTAGATTAGGTACCTTGCTAAAGTGAGTACTCGTGTTTATTTAGTAAGCGCGTTCGTGCCTTAATTACTCACTTTTTGCTCGATGTAACAATCTACAATTTTTAAGAAATTAAAATTTATCACCATTTTTTCATGATTAATATTTGTATCATGATTAATTTAAAAGATAGATAGCGCCACCTATGGCACTACTACCAAACAATGGATTTGGAAAACTTGAATTAACCAAACTTTAGATTGGCTAAATTCACAATGTATCGCGTTATGTTTCCGCGCGAAGTATGTGAACATATGATGATTATGATCGTGTGTTACACACGTTCTCACAAACCTACCTGATTTTACTCTAGTGTCATTTTACGACAATAGATGTCGTTACGTGTATCTACATTACGTACCTAATGAAAATTTCTTCTTGAATACTTTAAACTCCTATATCTTTTGATATTTTGAAGCGATTGCGATGAAACAAAAACTAAATGAAACATTGAGTTACACACAATATTTGAGTTTATAATTTAACCATATTGATTTCGTACTTTTTACGTGATACTGGAACAATCAAACAAACGAACAGACAAACAGACAAATAGACAAACAGACAAACAGACAAACAGACAAAAATTCCAAAAATGGTAGAAATGGCATCCGTTGGTTATTCTTGGACACTCCAGTTAGGTTTTTTTTTTTTTTTTCATTGTACAGAAACGCCTCGTCTACAGATTTATTATATGTATAGATAATCGTAAAATGTCATGATTTCATGAAATAGTCATTCAATAGGATTATAAATGAACTTAGAGAGTTACCTATATTGTTGATTTTTATGATAATAATTCTTTAAATAAATATTTAATACGGCCGCGAATCATATTTAGATCAACATACAACCTGATACTGACCTGCAAATTGCAAAAATACGTAATAAATGTTGAATTTCGCGTTACCCTGACGCTTTCGCCTTAAGATAACAATTACCGCTCCTATCAAACTACTTTTTTTTTTAGGTATGTCGGTCTTTGTACTAAATTAGTACACACTAAACACTACATAACGGCTAGTGTAAATGTAAACATCAAGTGAGCATCAAAATTCACTAATCGACAAACCACAAGTACCTACTCTAATACTACACTAGCTTTCATTTTGACATTTCAATACTGCGATGGTATATATACCTAGCAGTCAGATTCCCAAAACTATTGACTTAAGTCTGACAATCATCATCATCAGGAGCTCGTGGCTAAGTAATAACAGCCGCAAGGGTCGATCCATCAGGTTAAGCTACGCTTGCCGAGGTCGGTCTGTGGATGGGTGATCTTTACATTCCGAGACTCCTCCGTACCTCGGAAAGCACGTTAAGCCATTGGTCCCGGCTGTCATTCGTGGATCTTTGACAGCCCGAAAGTCTGACAAACAGTCTTACCAAGGGGTATCGTAGTGGAGGTCAGATAGGTAGTCGCTCCATGTAAAGTACTGGTATTCAGCTGCACCCGGTTAGACTGGAAGCCGACCCTAACATAGTTGGGAAAAAGCTAGGCAGATTGATTGAATCATCATCATCATCATTCACAGGCTGGTTCCATCCACAGCTTAGTATAGGACTCCTCCTCCCTTCTGTGCCATGCGTCCCTGGTCTGCGCGAGATCCCCGCGATCTTCTGCAGGTTCATCCAACTATCCATTCTGACAACGTGTTGTGTAAATAAGACAGTTTCTGAACTTTGCAAGAGGAAGTCATCTTTCGTTCTTTTACATCACTTCCACGAACTATCGAAGGTTTTGTAAACAAGCTAAATGTTGGTGGTAATCGTGTCTTCTTCAAAGAGAAAAACGCCGCTACAAAATTCTTATTAAAAGAAAATCAAGGTACCTATCCGACGTCACGTTACACTCGTCAGCAAAACACTTAGGGAGATCAAAGAAATTTTGTAACTAGTAATAAATAAGAGCAGTGTATCAAGACATGAGCCGACATTTAATTCGGATTGTTTAAAATTAAACATGTGTCGATTTCAGATCAAAAAACTTCATGATGTGAATAATGTCGAAATTATAGACTGTGATGAAAGCAAGGCTGAAGCAAAAGAGTTTATTTCATCGCAAGATGGAGTTAAAAGTTCAACAGATATATTAGCTGAACTTGAAGCAAGCAATACGCAAGTAATACTGTTCTTGTAACCATAGCAAGTGTGGGAAATGCTATTGATCGTAGAATGATAATGTACAGCACTTACATGACACCCCCAGTTTTAGAATGAGATTGTCACAAAGACTACGTCGAGAATTATTTTATAGAGGAAAGTCTATTACGCCGAACTTTTTCTAAAACTTGATGTGCGATTTATGATCATTCATACACACACACCTTGTTGTATAGTTCAGTGGGACTAAAACGGTCACATTAGCTATTCCTCTAAAAGCATTTTATTTCCTGAATTTCCAGCTGTCAATTCCTTTATTTTGACACAAAAGCAATTTACAAATCTCCATAGAAAACTGTCAAACAGATGCATTATTTCGTAATATGAATCGCACGCAGATCATGATGAATTGTCAGTTTGTGACATTTTACGATGATTCATAATATTTTCCTATAAATGATTCTGCCAAAGTGACTGTTTTAAGCCCCCAGATATCGCCTTATAAAATGTTGCTTATAAGGACACTCAACTCTACGACGAAACGTACTCTACGATGAAATACGCTACGATAAAAATCCCAAATCTCACTCAACTCAACTTAAAATAATCACCAAACGTCGATACTACCTACATGTACAGTGACTCCAGCGGTAATCCACACAAAAGCACAAATGACAAACGGTGCCCCGAAAAAATAACCAATGACGCATACAGCCTTACCAAATTGGATACACGTCAGGATGCTTCAGAATTCATTGGTCTCGATGACCATCTAAATCTGTACGGTTGTCAGCCCACCCGCGCGTGAGAGATTGTATTTGTTTACATTAATTTTTACAGCGGCCGCGACAGAAACCAGAGCGAGAGCATTGGCTAATTATAGACGCGTTTAAAGCTTACCACGTGGGGTCGTTGACGTGCCCTCGCACTGTAAAATGTTATAGAAATCGAAGAGTTTTTGAGATGATGAGATTGGCAGCTGATCAGTTGATTGTTACTATCCAGAACAGATATTCTGTATACTGAAGAAAGCTCCGACCATAAGATAGTGACCATAAAATATTGATTCCACCAGCCAAGTCTTCCAAATATTAGAGTTGTGAAATAAAATTGATTCAAGTAAATCAACTACTTAATCCAATTGTTTGCCATCCACTTTGATAATGCTCCTCATTATGATTTCTTTTAAAATTATGATTTATTTCTACTTATTTGGAAATAGACCAAAGCATTTCTTCAAGTATGAGAAATGTGATCATCTTCATGGATTTGTCTTGTCTAAAATCAAAAACCATTTATTCAAACTAGGCTGAGAATCAACACTTTTTTATCGTCAAAATTGAAATTATGTATTATATATATGAAAGTGCCCCCAAAACCCCCGGCCCTTTACCACTTCCTAGTGCTTTAGCTGGGAAGAAAAAATGGCGCAACAAACTCCCCAGCAGTACAGCTGTCTGTTTAGTTAGAAGTACAGTCTACGTCGACAAAGGTATTTTGGTATTTCAGATACTTTTATTTCTGAGATAGATGTAAACGAAATTCCTCACTTAGGCATCTCCGGTTTTAACAGAAGAATTTTTACTTAAGTGGGCTAGCATAAAAACGCAAATTGTTATTATCAGTTTCTTTGAGTACCTACTACTCGTACGTAAATTTTGAGGTATCTACCTCAGATTGTAATGACCAAAGTAAATATGTTTAGTGGAACTTCTTATTCTGCTTCACCCTCCTTTATTTTTTATTTGCGTCAACTATAATCATTAATCACATCTCAAGTTAACATGGCAGTAGCCTCATCATCGACTATTTATTTTGTCCTGCGACAAAATCACTTCTTCACTTCTCACAGCAGTGATTTTGCCGCTGCTGTGAGACAAGTGATTTTGTCTTCCCAAAATAGAGACCATTTTGCGGTCACACGCACAGTTTTGAACGGTTTTGACTTGTAATACCAGACCAATATGCTATTCGGTACGCCATCAGTAACAGTACCTCCAATATACTATTCGGTTCGTAAGGGCTCAAACACATAAACGCGTTACGACGTCGCAACGTGACACGACACATTTTTTAATTATTGTTTTCTGCATTAAACAATAACGAATTAATGAAAAATGCAGGTCCTCTTATTTTTTTATCCCAGCTATGCAAGTATTCTCACTAGCATCAGTTAGTTGGTACTTACGAATTGTCAACAGGCCAGATTTACAGCAACATCCTTACAAAAAACCTGCTCTCCCAAAAAAGGAACCGGTAACACTCCTGCCAAATATTTTATTAAATATCGGACATCTTTCAAACCAAAATTAATTCCAGCAGAGTTAATAATCTAAAACTCTAAACCCGTCTCAATTCATTTTGTATTTGCACAGCGTGAAATAAACCTGTCAAGCTAAACGGTTTGCATTGATTTATTTCGAGTAAATATACAAAGTAAGAGAAGCGAGATGTGTACTAACTTAGTTATGAGTTATAGAAGGTGTAGGATATGAACACCGACAACTTTGAATAAGGATCTCTGTTAGCTGTTAATCAAGGCCTGAAAGGTCCACTGCTGGGATTAGGGTTCCTACCCTTAAGTGGAAACACACGTCGTGGTCCTGCTGTATTTCATATCAGTAAAGAAAGAAAGAAAACACATTTATTTAGCACAGAACAGGTTACAGGTCGGTCAGAAGCCCGAACGTCTGACAACCAGTCTTACCAAAGGATATCGTGTTACCCAGTTACTGGTGGGTTGTGGAGGTCAGATAGGCTGTCGTTCCATGTAAAATACTGGTATTCAGCTGCAATCGGTTAGACTGGAAGCCGACCCCAACATAGTACAAGTAAAACACAACAACAGTACAAGTAAGTCAGTTTTATATTATATTACAATGTGGCGTGTATGTACTGTATGAATACATAAATAAAATAAATAAGTGTAAGTAGCAAAAATTTAAATACATGTGATATTTAATAAAATTGCAAAAAAATACAATACAAAAAAAACAAACTGACACTGGTAAATGTACCTACTTAAAGTAAGTAAGCCCGATTTACTTTACCATAGACTTCTTAAACTCTTTAAGCCTATGACTTTAAAGGCTCGTAGTATACTTGGTAACCAGCATTGTCCCAGCAGTCACTCTGGTGGCCTGGCAGTATCAGTGTGATTATCTATGGCTAAAACAACGTGTCTAGCACATTAAATGTACAGCTATGTATTATTTAAAAAAAATAACATTTGACATAAAATAATAAGAGGTATTTAAAAAAATATTCCCGTTGCTCGTTGAATAATATTAATAGAATACCTGTCATCATAATTACCTTCTCACTTTTTATCGTTTGGTAATTCCAATAAGAACGGTAGTAGCCCATTTGTCTGGCTTGCTACGTGATGGTCGTTAGTTCGAACTCAGGCGTAACCAATGTGTTTTTCCAGCCATCCATGCAGTTTGAATTTATCACTGGATCCAAACGGTGATGTGAGGAATCCCGGTTGTTTACTGGTAAAGTTCCATTTAAAGTTTGCTTTAGAATACCTGGTGTGCAACCATGGCTAGGGTAATGCACAGCAATGTTTTAACTACTTGCACAAGTCAAAAAACCGCTTTGAAATGTTGATTGCTTGCAATTAAGCTACTTACTGGGTGGCAATTCAATTTTCTCAATATCAGTTGGTAATATATGAAATAAAGCATAATTGCGAAGCTCTTTCTACTTCTAGTCCAGTGTTAGGTACTCAAAGTGTGCTCCGCGGAGCCCTGGGGCTCCGCAAAGCCTTTGTGGGGGCTCCGCGAGAATACTAGGAATAATGAGAAGAAAAAATAAACCTCTTCTATCCATCATTCTCTCTCTCTTCTTCTATCTTCGATCAAACCTAATATCAACCGTTTAATGAAAAAAACTTTGTAAAAAGTTTTTATTTTTCACTTTTTTAGTTGTGGTACCTACGCCACACAAATCCGAATACCACTACCTGCTATGTAAATAACAGTGAAGGAGTCAAACAGGATATCGTCTAGATAAACAAAACGGGAAAAATACATAATATTGAAGCTAACTCAAAAATTACGCAAGCAAAGTTAATAAAATTTATATGGGACCACCTCGGAAGCATGACCTACCAAACAAAAAAAGAATCATCAAAATCGATTCATAATTGGCGGAGTAATCGCGTAACAAACATACAAAAAAAAAAAAAAAAAAAAACATACAGACGAATTGAGAACCTCCTCCTTTTTGAAGAAGTCGGTTAAAAATAAGAAACACTTTCATACATCCCATTAGATTTTTTCTATAACTTAACTATATAATATAATATAATATAAAACTTTTACATTTACATTGTTACATGATTACCTAATATTTAAGAATGCACGTAACTTTTTTAAAGTTTCCAGTCAGCGACAACTCACCATCCTGTATCAACAAAGTGACAATATTCCAAGTAAACGCATTCCGGGACAAGTGGACCGGTAAAGGCGTGGCGTCGTTCTACTGAATTACACGAATTCCCAATAAAGACGGGACAAGTGTCCGTAAAATGGCCGACCGCGTGTGGTCACCGGATGCGTATGAATGGGACATTGTTTACAATGATGCAGATGAAATTATAGTATCGATGTAGTTTACGACGGAGGTTGATATTTTTGGGGAATTCCTATAAGAAATACTTTTGTAACAGCTTGAAATTGACGCCAAAACCAAGTCATCCAGGGCTGGCGCCCCCCTGTTGCGGGAATGTCCGAAAGGGATACCGGGACCTTGGCAACAGGCAACTGAAGGAACACGGATGAGTTTTAGTCAGTAAAAGTCTGACAGCCCTTCCGCTCCACCCAGAGCGGGAGAAGACATTTGATGATTTCCCAACCTCAAAAAAATAAAGAACTGGCAACCCAACTTTCCACTAAACTCACCTAAAAGGACTTGTCCTATAATTCATATTCATATTTTATTTGCATTCCATAATGTATAAGGTATTACAATGGCTTAAAGCTAAGGTACACTTACGGAACCTGTAGAGCACAACAAAAAGTATAAAATTAATTCTTTAAATAAAACTAAAATACAAATTAAATTTCCTCTTGCGACGAGCCCACTTTAAAACAGCATAGATAGTTGTCACAAATTAAATGTTAATTGAAGCACACTCAAGGTCATAATAGTGTAAAATATCTTGTGCAAATTGGGCGATAGAATCACGTTACACGTAGGCAATTCGTAAACAATAGTCAAGTCGCAAAAACAGAATTGTTGTACAAAAAATCGGCCACGTGTACATTGAAATTGCTAATGGTAATGAAATCAATACATCGTGTTGTAGGTACTTAGACGCAAGAATCAATAGCTACTTGCATAATGCAAAATGTATAATCAGCCATAATGTTCCCACTGTGAGAGGAAGTGGGCTGTTACACGGGCCCAGTGCGGGTTGGTAGATGTGAATTTTGAATTTTTGGTTCTAGGACATGCCGGTGTCCTCACAATGTTTCCCTTCACTGTTTTGAGAGCACTGGTGATGAAAATTATTTATACAAAATAAACCAACTACAACTCGAAAGTTGGGACCGTTACCACTAGGCCTCCTACAGGTACTTACCGTAGGTAAGTACCTATAGGAATAAAAAGACGGTAGCCTCTTTTTACTTAGATCTGTGTATTCAATGTTGTCATCATAATCACAGCTGATAATCATGATCAAGGCATTGATTGCTACAATGTAAGCTCCATCTTCTGCATTCGTTCTAATGATTAGCTACTTCTTCCATAGCTTTAAAAAATAGTGGCATCATTTCAAAACAAAAGTTTTTCCGTAAAAACCAAAATTTTACCTGCATTTGTCAAAACCCAACAAGAGATCCAAGTATCTCCGGTTATTCGAAAAAAATCTTTTGAATTAAATCTGTACACGGAACCCCAAAACCCGATTCAAAACAGCCTGGTCACACGTCCACCTGCTCACTGCTGTAATTACCTTAATTGAGTTTTTTAAATTAAAACCCGGTCACGGTGGGGATGTCTCTGTTTCTACATGCTCGTATCATTTGATATGTATCTCTATAATTGGCCGGGTTTTCTCAATACGTACCAATGCAACGCTGCTATGACGGATGTGGCAAGGAGTGGAAGATTGTGATAGAAATTGGTGGTTATAAAATTGTATGGAGGCAATTACTGTTTTAGTGATTGCGGAAAAGTGTCGACTTGTATTGAACATATACTTACTAATAGATACATTTTGTGGTCATAGTAAACATATGGGACAGTTATAAGCAGTGAACAATGACTTTAATTACTTGGCCATATCTGCCTTTAAATTTGCATTAGGTACAGTATTTTTTCGTTCCAGTTGAAATAAGTTCACCATACCAAAGAAATACTAGAACATGTAATTGGTAGCTATAAAGCTTTATTATATCTGCCATAATAAAGTTTATCTTTTAATTTTCTTAAGTACTAAATTAGTTTTTACGATGTCACAGTTACTGGGTCTTTCCCCTCTCCACGCTTGGTGACCGGAGTGACCGAGGAAAATCCTAATGCATAACTAACTGCTAACTAGTTTGTGAATTTAATTAAATAATGGAAAGAAATAAGTAGCTGGGTTTATTTAGTTTTGTTCTAAAGAAAAATGTTAGGAAGAGTCAAAGGCGTTGATGATTGCGTAAGGAATTACAAGGTAGGTTATTTTGAGCATCTATTATAAGGAAATTGTTTCACTTTTGCTGAGAAGTTAGCAAGTTCGACTCAGAATTTTAAGCCCGGGTTCAGGATTTTGTCGTCACTACTTTCTCAGACAAAGTGAAGGTAAGTCAGGTACTGAATTAATAATTATTGTATTTAGTTCATCACCTTTTTAGAATCGCATAATGGTATTAGAGGTATTCGTATGAAGAACAGGGTGTCAAGTTCACTAATCCTCTTTATACAAAGGAGGATTCTATGACCTGACGGGTGTTGTGTCTAACTACTCGACAATTGATGTTGTGACTTTGCATATATGCCAGTCACGCGGTAAACTCTGCTTGCGCGATGCAGGATTTTGAGTGTCATCAGTGTGATGTGTAGTTCGCATGTGGTAATATAGATGCCGCCACACTATCAGTAATAGGCTAGGTATTTTGGTGTGATGGATCATTTAAACTTAATTCAAGCATGACGGTTGCGGTCCCGTAAAACATAAAACGAAACAAAATGTCTCAAAGTGCTTCATTAGCGTTATTGCCCCAAGATTGCAATCTTGAAGTAATCTTGTATCATAATAGACATTTAACGAAACTAGGAGCTTGTTATGAAAGTCTTGCGTCACATTGTTAATTAAGACATCTCTTTAAGATACTGTCACGAAAAATGTATGGGTAATTCATTATGCACTGTCTGCTTTTGGTGGAGTCTAGGTGTGGCTCTTGATGTAAGCGATAAATTAAACAGTTTTGAGTCTATCCGATAACAAAATTGTGACAGTTTGCATCGCCATTAACAATACGAGTTTTATAAAACTAAAACCCAACTACGTGTGTGGTGTCTTGTTTATACCTTTTTAGTCACAGACAGACAAATTAAAAATCCGGAGTCACACGTGTTAGAAATCGAACAGATTACGTGTGACTCCGGATTTTTAATTTGTCTGTCTGTGGTGTCTTGTTTATACCTTTTTAGTCGTAGTTGGGTTTTAGTTTTTATTTCTTTTTTTTTTTTAAGTTTTTGGGTTTATAATATATATATTTTTGAAATGTGCTCATTAAGCCCTTTCATTTGATACCCAACATGGTACGATAATTTTTTTTTTTTTTTAAGTTCCTGACTTTATGTCCTCTAGAGGGCGCCATTTTTAATTTAATTTGGCGTCATATAACCAGCGGAAGATCAAGACGCTACCAACGATACCTCATTTGTCAAATTGTGACGAGTCGTTTAGAAGATATGAGGGAACAGATGAACATACGTACATACATACATACCGGTCAAAATCATAACCCTCCTTTTTTCTTCGCCGTAGTCGGGTAAAAATGATTGATAAAGCGAATTTGTTCTTTAAAATACTTTTCTATAACTTGTAGGACTGGGACTTGTGGCTAAGTAATAACAACTGCACGGATCGATCGATCAGGTTAAGCTATGTTTGACCATCTTTACATACCGAGATCCCTCCGTGCCTCGGAAAGCACGTTAACCCATTGGTCCCGTCTGTCATTCGTCGATAGGCACTCACGATATAAAAGATATACAATTATTACATTAATATAAAACATCTGGACATTCTTTACCCATATTTATCGTCCTACAACTACTGATGTGTTCAAATTATAGACGAGGACTCCTGGCACCCTAAACACAAGTTAAATCTTACCTTGGGTGCCAGAGTTTATCGAAAACAATCTTTCCCCTAGTTGTAACGCTGCATAGTGTTTAGATAAGTGTTTTTGTACAACTGATAGGTAATAAAAAAAACCTTTTTAGGGTTCCGTAGTCAACAAGGAACCCTTATAGTTTCGCCATGTCCGTCTGTCCGTCTCTCCGCGGCTTAGCTCAGAGACCGTTGGTACTAGAAAGCTGTAATTTGGTATGGATATACATATGAACGACGCCGACAAAGTGGTAAAAAAAATCATAAAAAATATTTTTTTTACCTCCCCTACACGTAAAGTGGGGGTGGTTTATTTTTCCTCTCGTCAATCCTATCGTGTGGGGTATCGTTGGTCGTTTAAAAATAATGTGAGTTTGTTCAAAGCATTTTAGGATTCAGGAATCCGTTTGCGAAATATTAAGCTTTAAAGTGCTAATAAATGGTTGGGTTTGGATATGTGAAAAAATTCACGGCAGTAGTATATATAACGAAATTAAAAGGAAAACTATCACCGCTACGTAGGCTCCACAAGTTACCGAGTAATAATCGACCAACTTAAATTTGCAGTTGTAAAAACATGTTCTCCCATACATTCTGTATCGGAGAACAAGTTTTACAACTACAATGTTAAGTTTGGTTTATATATTCATCCCAACTACGGAACCCTTGCTTGTACATGGTACGACATGCACTTGGCCGGTTTTTTCTATCGTTTTATTTTTATTTACAAATAAATGATTTTGAATTTGCTCCATGTAAAATACTGGTATTCAGCTGCATCCGGTTAGACTGGAAGCTGCCCTAACAGAAAAGGCTGGGCAGATGAATACGCTTCTATAACAGGGTTCTTGTGGGTTTGAAGAAGATTTCTTATTCTGTTCTTGTTCTTATAGGTCTCGAATTTGTAACAGCAATGTTTGCAGTATTACCTACTGATGGCAAGATAAAGACTACTGCACTGTGGCTACGTGTTCATAACTGAGGCTTCTTGCACGAGTGGTTTTATACCATGACGTGACTAAATAAGGTGCGTATAAGATAAAGTAACTAGAATGGTCATCTAAGACATTAATGAGCTCTTCAAAAGTCAAAATACATCTTTTCAATAATAGATACAATTAACCAGACCAGGTGACTCTTATTAAACACATGTTAAATGACACAGCATTCGTAGCCGCCAACGACGGAACTTAATAAAGCGGAACCCTTTATAGTCTTCAAAATATCAGCATGTTACACTTTTTTCTCAACAAACCATGCAATACGAATACAAACGAGGAATTTCAAGATACTGTCATGTCACTAATGACATCAAAAAACAATTTAACGTAACATAAATTAAGTCACAAAACGGAAGGTGCAAGCGGAATTGCAACAAAGCACCCGACATACCTCACATGCTCTGTCATATACCATTGCAAACAGTGCATCACACGTTTCATCGAAAATTAACAATTATTAAATTCCCTAATTAGACCTTTTATGGGTCCTAAAAAGTGCCGCTCAAAAACTAGCAACGGTCACCTAATAGACGAGTGTCGCATTGCTGTACGTACGAATTTAATCGCGGCGGTGCGCTTTGTGACGTGGAAGATGCAAGATGGCGACTGGACATCAAAGGGGCCGCGCGCGTGAGGCTCCCGCGGTGAAATGTCACCGCGCTCGATCAATTAACGGTTATCCAATGTTAATGTGTTATTGATATCGGAATAGCGAAGTTCGTATTGCCGTAGCTTATTCGATTTTTTGTTTGGTTTAAGTGATAATTGGTAAGCGTAATAAATTTGAACGGTTACGTCGCATTACTGAGGAGTAATTACTGTAACAATGGTGGCATTTGCGTTATATGACACTTGATTATAAGTTGTCGTGACCCAAGCTTTAATTACCTTTAGCTTTATGTCCTCCTAGCGTGATGATAGTGACCTTATCTTCAGGAGCATTGGTCGCTAATACAATTTGTGGACCATATTTAGCGTTCAGTAATTAGGTACTGTTTCCAAACTTTATGTAGCCGACATTCAATTATAATTATCTATCCATCACATAAAATAGTTACATAATGGACAAACGGATCTACTTACTAGATTATCTTCAATACGATTCAATGTTCACTATGACAAAATGGTATTCACACTTCTAAAAATTTGGAAAAATGTTCATCCTAATCCTAACTGATATTATAAATGTGAAAGTGAGTTTTTTGTTTGTTTGTTACGCTTTCACGCTAAAACAGCTGAACGGATTTGGATGAAATATGGCACATGGGTAGACCATGACCTGGAGAAGGACAGAGACTACTTTTTATCCTGGAATGCAAACAAATTTGTGGGCAACAGCTAGTAGACAATAAATAACAAAAAATAAATTCGCTGAAATCTTAAAAGGAGGACGCTAACGCGCATAACATACACCACTCACAATATTTAGCCGTGTGTTGTGGAAACTAGGCTCAATCGGGCCACGATGGACAAACTAATGTCCATAACAAATTGATACCGACGTACACATGGCTGAGATGTGTACACACTAACAGAACTATTAATTTTATTAGTTGTTTTGAAACCGACGCGGTCTAATGTATCAAGGTAAGATTGAGAAACTAGGAGCAAGTGTTCCAGATAAAATTATTGAGGATGTCGTAGATTTTCTTGAGTGCTAGAGAGTCTGGTCTTGTGGAAAACTAACCTATAGTTACATTATTGCATGCATAAGCATATACAGGGTGTAAGGGTGAACACCGTTGTCACTCAAACCATGGGTAGTTGACTTAAATATAAAAATAAATGACCGAGTAACAACAAAAAAAAACGTTATTTTCATTAAAAGATTTTAAAATTTTTCTATCCGACACCGTGCTCGCAAGCGAAACAGCTGACTGACTGAGGAAGGGGCCGCGTTCGCGGCCTGTCAGGTCACGTCCCGCGGCCCCCACCCGTGTTGAGTCGTAAGTTTGTTGCCTTAGCGCCTATGTGAAAGCGTGAAATACTCGAGTAGTAAAATGTAATTTAAAGAAAAGAAAAAGAAGTCGTAATTTTCCATGGATGTTACGTTCTATAAATAACACCGAACTAATGATTTCAAGGATAACGGTGTTTACCCTAACACCCTGTATATTCATAGGAAATTATAAGATAAATTAAAGTAATAAAAACTAAAACCCAACTACTATTGTTTATACCTTTTTAGTCGTAGTTGGGTTTTAGTTTTTATTACTTTAATATTTTTTTAAATTCTTTTGGGGAAATAATATACATATTTTTAAAATGTCGTCAAAAGAGAGAGATGCCCTGATGCCCGTGTCCCAGCAGTGGGAACATTATGGCTGATTATGAATATGGAGATGAGCTATGAATTTAACGAAAATTAACATTCTAGGTAACTTGTGAACGTGTAGACTTGTAACTTTTGATAAACAGGGCCCTAGTCGCATACCGCAAGTGTTGGATCTGGTGGCCCTGGAAAAGGATGCCTGGAAGGATTTGAGGGAAGCTTTTGCTCAGCAGTGGGACAGTGTAGGCTTACATAAAAATAAAGAAATGTTGCTGTAACAAACTTACATTAGGTATAATGCAAAATGAAAAAATACAAACCCGAATCAGTAGCCCAATATCTCTTAATGACAGCATGAAAAGAATTTAATTCTTCTACACTGTACAATATACAGCATCTGTATTGTATATCAAGCATTATATTAGCGTAATGTGATGGCAATATAGTGAGGCAATAGCAACAAAAGTAATTCGTTATTGATGGTGGTCGAGATAGCTGCCTCGTGAGGGGACGAACTTATCCGAAGCACCTTTAATTACGATGGGACGTTTATACGATGCGACTTTTGAAGATGATACGTTTTATTGGGCGGTAAAGATAATTGAATCAACTGCCGAAAAATAATGAAAATGTGGGTGTACTAACCTAACCCTTCGGGGATTACAGGCATGGTGTTATGTAATTTTTTTGTGAAATGTGATGGCAATATAGTATGGCAATTGCAACAAAACTAATTTGCGATTGATGGTGGTTGAGATAGCTGCCTCGTGAGGGGACGAACTTATCCGAAGCACCTTTAATTACGATGGGACGTTTATACGATGCGATTTTTGGAGATCATAAGATTTGTTAGTCAGGCGCGGTAAAGGTAATTGAATCGTGCCTTATAGAAATGGTTTTGGTCTTCTTTTTGGGAAATATTATACAACGTGTTCTTTACTTGTCTCATAACCAGTGATCGGAATAGGTAGAGCTAATCTACCTGAAGTTTAAAGAACAGAGACAAAAAAAGTGAAGACTTCCCAATATTTTTTCGGGACTAATGTCGGGATTTCGGGACATCACTTAAGTACATTTAATATAAATGCTAAAAGTGTGGAGTAGAATTAGATGTCATGGACTAAAACTTCAAACCAATACCTCGACTTCAGTTGCAAAACAGTACTGTATATTTTTATATTTTCTTTTGCTTATATCTCGAAAATGGTATGTCCTATCGGAAAAATAATGAAAATTTCGACCCCCTTTATAAAACACATAAACCCCTAGTACTTAACATGTAGGCAATTCTTTTTCATATTTTCATACAAAAATTAAAAAATTACATATAAAACACGTTGAGGCGGCAAACACTGCGCGTCTCAGGCTCAAAAAAAAAATTTACGGGGTCGGGCAAACAAGTAGGTATAGGTACCAAGTGGAGTCGCGATTGTCAAATTCAATTTTAGTTGTGTCAAAATAGTTTTTAAATTTAGAGTTTTTTTAGTGCAGAATAGCTTTAAGATTCTCATAGTAAAAAGTAAGGAATTTTAGTGATAGTTTTCTTAGTTAAGTTTAGTAAGTAAAAGAGAATCAGCACCAGTGGCATTTGCTCTGGTAATCAAACTGCTTGGTAAGTTTCTGAATTTTACATGACTTTTAAGACATTCTAATCTAAACATTAAACTATTCTTGATTAATTTTCCAAATTCAAACAATTTTATTCAACAATTTATGGAATTTTACTTTTTTATTTTTTTTACCTTTACCTTGTTAGTTATATAATTATTAAAACTGTTATGTAAGTAACATTAGCTTCCGCGCTTACTTACATCGTTTAAACGAAGATTAGAAGATTACCATTTTTTTTTTAACCGACTTCTTCAAAAAGGAGGAGGTTCTCAATTCGTCTGTATGTTTTTTTTTTTTTTTTTTTTTGTATGTTTGTTACTCGATTACTCCGCCAATTGTGAATCGATTTTGATGATTCTTTTTTTGTTTGGTAGGTAATGCTTCCGAGGTGGTCCCATATAAATTTTATTAACTTTGCTTGCGTAGTTGTTGAGTTAGCTTCGATATTACGTATTTTTCCCACTTAGTTTATCTAGACGATATCCTGTTTGACTCCTTCACTGTTAGTTACATAGCAGGTAGTGGTATTCGGATTTGTGTGGGGTAGGTACCACAACTAAAAAGTGAAAAATAAAAACTTTTTACAAAAAAGAAACAACCGACTTCCAAAAAAAACACTAAAAAAGTGAAAAATAACTTTAATTTCGGAAGTCGGTGTTTGCTTTTCAATTTCCGTTTTTTGCCACTGACTTCCGAAATTAAAGTTATTTTTCACTTTTTCAGTGTTTTTTTTGGAAGTCGGTTGTTTTTTTTTTTGTAAAAAGTTTTTTTAACAATAAAAATCGGTCATATTCTTTTTTTTAAACAGAAACAGGAAATGAATAGGATAGTTGTTTTACTTTATTAATTTTGGTTGTACTTAAGTAATGTTCCGAAACTCGGGACATTAATCCCGAAAAAATATTTTGTCGGAAGGCGGCTCCACTTTTTCTCTGTTCTTTTTCGAACTTTAGGTAGATTAGCTCTAGCTACTCCGATCACTGCTCATAACATAACTCTAAGGTTATATGCTATAAAAAAAATACAGTTTCGAAAATAACGTAAAATGCATTTTTTTTTTTTTTGTTCTTGTTTGTTTTCATTCATTCAGCTGCATCCGGATATACTGGAAGCCGACCCCATCATGGCTGGGAAAAGGCTAGGCAGATTGACAGTTTTTGTTTGTTTTTATTCAGATATTAAAATATTGATTATTTTTATTATCATTTCTTTTTACAAATAACTTTTGTTTAACAAAACAAAATACTGCGCTAGTTTTTCCTGCAGAGGTATAGGCAGAAGTGTATTGCTAACTTAATCCATTCACTATTCTATATATCATATATCTATTTAGTCTGTAATTTCCCACGGCATACCCTCTCCCTTTCCTCATACTACACAGGTCAGTACTTTCGGGAAGAGTCAAGCTTGTCTTCGTCATGGTCTGCCGAGATGTCGCCTAGCATTAATCTCGGTACCAATTCATTACTGATAAATAACCTAATGGAAAAACCCAATAACATTTTGCTTCTGGTTATGAATACAAAGTATTAGTTAAATGACATCTCAATCGCAGAATACTTACAATGTTTGATGACCACTTATGTATGTCTACATACCTGCGCATGAGTCAATAATATCTTATTAAACTGAAGAGGTATTAATAAATATAAGTTTTTATTGTTAGTTTTGATCACAGAATTGCCTGTAAATACTTTTTAATGAGACATTCGTTATTTAATATTACTTAGCAAACCATTATCATTGTTTGTCACTAAACAATAATAATTCAGTATCACACAGTAAAATATAAATGTTCCGGAATACCCGCAAAATTTCGCGTTGTTGCATAACTTTTTGATTAGAGTAGATTTTTCGTTCATATTCTATACGGCATCTCTTTAGGCCATGAACTATCCGAATATCAAAAAATATTTGTCCTAGAGCGAATAAATTTTCAACCCTCCCCCTTTGTCTTAAAGGGGGAGGGTGAAAATTAATTCCCTCTTACAATGTATGTAGTAGATATTTCTATGACTTCTGTTAAACTCAGATGCCATCTACTTTGATAGATTTCTTGATGTACTTAAATTAAATCATGTGGTTATGGCCTTACTTGCCAAAATGTAACATCAACTGCCTGATTTTCACAAGTAATAGAATCGATTCATGTATTAGACCTAAATTAAATGACATTAAGGTCATGTTGGCCAAAATGTAATATCCACCACCATGATCTTCAGCCACATGGTATTATGATCTTCTTCGTCGGCATGATGATGCATGATTAATTCAAATAATAGAATCCACATCATAGATGACCTAACGACAAATCGCATCCTCTAAAAGCCTCCAATCACATCGCTACCGTTCTAGCTTCGACCAATCGCAATCACTAAAGACCACAGCATAGAGACAGATACGAATGTACTCCATTCACAGTCCAGTTATAGATGCCGCTACACAATACGTAGATCGCTGGTCACAGAGTAACAGAGCGGCAACATTTAATGACCGCGAATGTCCAGTTACTCAGGTGGTATGTATCGTTTCGTCACTTACGTTATGTGCAGGAACGGAATTGCGTTTTTGATGCTGTTTATGTTGATGCAAGATTTTTGTGACGTAATTTTTTGTAAATTAATTCATTTGTTTTTTTCTTGGTATGAATCCGGACGGTCTATGTTGAGTCCCTCATTGCTGGTTTAATCTTATTGGGTCAAAAAAGTACCGAAAATAGTGCCTCACGTAGGTGCAACATTATGCATATCATGAGGGCGTAGAAAGCCTTATATTGTGTAGTATGAAGGCATTGGAGTCAAATAGCTTTCCTTAATCGAAATCTCTCGAGCCACTAGTAATAAAGGTAAGTTTAATATTATATAAATTGCTCTTGAGGACCAATATGCTCTTAAAGCTGAACACTGATTTACTCAATATTTATTTGCATTCCACAATGTGAACTTAGCTGGCAGGTTTTACAAAGACACGATCATTGTGGACCCCGTCGGGCACTGCAAAGTAAGTAGAAGTTAGTCTTCAGAAAACAAGACATATTTTAACTGAATAAAATTACACAAGGATTACAGGACTACAAAGTATCATCACTAAACATTGTAAGTACAAATATATATTGCGTCCAAATTCGCGCAAACTTGCCCAATATTCATTAGCATTTTTATGACGAAGTGCGTAATAAAAAGTGTCTTGCAAGCAATTATTAGGTATCAAAGTAACAGTTACATTATACTGTCCGTTCCATATCGGAACATCTGTCCATAATAATACAGGAAACCAGAACAATGCCGTTTGACCTCATATCTTTGAACAAAATCTATGTCTCTGGCGGAGAATATTTTGGATGGACGTTGTAAGGGAAACTCTGCTCGAAATTAGAATTTTGTGAGTGTGGTGAAAGGCATGAGTAAAAGCGATTTGTTGTAGATTTTCAAGAAACAAACGACCCCTAGCCAGGATGTTACCAATTCAAGTAAGCTTAAGTTCAGACTTGGAACTGGTAAAACTGGTTGAGATGAAATACACAGTCAAACAATAACTGGTAAACAATAATAATCTTCAAGTTTTTTTGCAATTTTCGAATTAGAAGTACATAGTAACTGGTTAAATAAAGGGACTGGATCCAAGTTTCCCATTTACACAATCAACAGTCATGTGGAAAATAAAATTTACAATGGACATCAACTATGAGCATATGAAGGAGAGGGTACTTCTCTCTTTATCTCGTTATTATCAGCCTTATTTTAACAAATGTGGTCGTACTGTGGGTAGTGTTGATTATTGCGCAATAGAGAACCCGTTTACAGTTCAAATCAAATTATAATTTACGATCAAATTAATCACACATTGTACACGACACAACTATACGGAACGCGCGACTGTTTCTAAACGTGTTCACTGCACGACCGCCAGAGGCAAACTCTGCTTTTCCCTGGTCGAGCGTTATATTGTAGACTCTGTCGAACGCCGCTAGGCGGCGCTTGCGTCTCCTATTAGTCAACTCAGTAGCGTATTTCCGACATAATATATATGTGTTACTAAATAAATAAAAAATGTAGAAGCTGTGTGCAGCCTTATAAAACACTACAGTCGTCCTCTAATCTAAGTAGGAATCTTCAAGATTTTGATTAATTGATTAGTACGTTCTTCTTGATATTTCAAATCTTTTAGAATGGTGCATAAACAGTGACAAATTATGCACTCAGAAACTTGTTAACATTTGGAACAAGTTTTTAAAATGACAGATAAGTATTTAAATAAAACATTGTAATCTGTTATCTTAATCCTAACTAATTAGTAGTATAAATATTGCATTTACGAAGAATTAAGGTAAAATATAGGTATGTCATCTAGACAACGCAACGGTGTAAATATTCATGAATTGGATTTAGACATTATTTATGTGGCGATGATGAACATCTTAATGTTTTGTTTCTTTTTGGGAAGTCTCAATGCTAATCTAGAACAGTGAAGTTAGCACTTAAAAAAAAAAATGTTGTCCCGATACTCAAAATTGATATCTATTAGTAGTAAATTCTTTACTTATAGATACGAAGTCGCATGCCTTTCTTTCAACAGTATTTCTTCACCGATGTAGTAGCGGTACAGCTTGCGAAATATACACCTCAGTTCTCATGCACACTTTGCGTCCGCCACCCGCTGTCACTTATAACTTCTACCACTACGTCCACCGTACAAGGTGTTATTATGTAAATGATGAGAGCTCCGTTTCGGCTGAGTCAATACGGCGGGAAGGTAATCGACAACACGTCCGAGTGGCGGTGGTACCGCCTCCTGTACTTCCAGAAATGAATGACCTTAGTCGACACAATGATGGAACAAACTTCCTCAACATTTTCGTTTAGGCTTCTGCTATCCAATATGGTCTTCCTCTTTGGCTTTGAGATATAAAGCGCTTTTGGATTATTCTACTGTATTGCGAGGTGATCAGCTTTTGTACTGCTGCAAACAGATTATTTTTAGGTTCGTATTATATACTATGAAAGCATGTAGACTTTCCAAACCAAAAAAAATCTGGGATTTTTTTTGGTTTAAAAAAGCAAGGTCACTGCAAGTTATTTTATGAAAGCAGCCTTAAACAGCTCCTGTTTATGGAATAAATCTATGGTGTCAGGGGCATATACCAAGGCATTACTCTTGGAGAAATCCGAAGTAGAAATTTATGGGCTCCCAGAAGTGCCCAAAAATGTAAAATAAAAAATCTAAAAGGCAAGCTATAATAAGAAATCCTCGTTAAAAGATTAATCACACAAGGAACAATACCTGCAAATCAAATCAAAGGATCTATAAACAAATGAAATCATTTACCTAACCCATATAAAGGCACAAAGTGTCACTTAAGGAAACAACATGACTGCTGATACTATGTAAGAACATCTTGTCTTGAATGACGTCAGGTCACGATGTTAGTGCGAGGCAATTTAATCAGAGTTGCGCTCAGTGACAGTCGCACTGAATTATGGCTTATCGTGATACCTGCTGTGGATTAAAAGGTACAGAAGGTCTATTTACATACACACCTTATAGGGATAGATCTCTTTCAAGAGAGAAGGTACTGTCAAATATGAATTAAGCTGGTCAAAGCTACTAGTCAGCCTTAAAATTGGTTTGTATTTGTCATTCGACGACATCCTATCTTTCCTGCATGCCATGGCATTTAAGAAATTACAGCAGTAGCATCCCCATGTCCACTAAAGGCTACACACAGGGCTTGTACAAAAAACTGCGAATCGGTGCGAAGCGAATTCGCAACGCAGAAGTTTTCTTAAGAAAATCTTAGGGTACCGCCTCTGAATTTTACGATGCGACGACGCAACGCAGTTTTGCGTAACAAGCCTTTACGCCATAAATTGGTTTCAGGTCAGAGGGCCTAAACAATTGACAATCGCTTCGAAAGCATTTCGTACAACGACTTTCAACAGGATTGACATAAGCTTTTCGATAGCTTATGTGTTAGTCCTATAAATTTTTGTCTTTTCCATAGTTATCGCTGATAGAATGTCACTTTGTCTAGGGCCTTAGGACATACTCAAAATTCGCAACTGCAGCGCAGAGCAATTTGAGCGTATGCAATTTCTTCTTAAACCTTCTGTAGGATATTATTTCGTGTCACTACTGATGTATTCACAATAGTTTACTTATTGTACTAGGATTAGTCACAACTAGGATATGATTAGGTAAATGATATGCAAATTTTATTACCGTCATCTTTCTTTTATTACCATTAATGGGTCATTGTGATGCGTATGGGAAACTAAAGTACTGGCTGTGAGTCCATTTAACTTTTTCAACATAGTTTTGTATCAAGAGTACCTTGAAGATTTGTCCTCCAATAGAAGTCATATCCTGGACCAAAAGTTATGCCCTGCTTTGGACCATGTGTTTCCACCACCCTACTTTTTCCATTGGTATCACTAGAGATGGAAAAAGAATGGTCCTTTATCAGACTGTAAAACTGTCAGTTTGTTTCCTATAATTCAACAAGATTTGAAAAAAAAAGATGCCTTATTTTCGGATCCTAGAAAAAGATCCCTAAAATTCGGACGTCAAGCAACCTTATCGAAAGCCCATCAGATTAACTACCGGCGTCAATAGAGGTGTTACTATGTATATTTTTTGCTTCTTTTTTATCTAAACAATGTACGCACGAATACCTACTTCATCACAAGTTGTTTTGCATTTTTTTCCTCTTGTTATCTTTTAGAATATCAATGTCCGACGACAATTTCCCGGACACTATATCGGTGATATCATCGTGACCTAAGAGTCAAGGCTCCTTGTAATAATAATGTTTGAATGCACAATCATTAAAAATCATTGTATTTGTTTTTATCAATCTTATTGAGGAACTCTTTATATATGGAATTGTTTGGTGATAATGAAATAATTTATATATGTTTTTCCTTGACTGGCGTTGGAAAAATATTCTTGAGATTTTTTGTCACATTATCGAGAAGAGACGTAAATATTAAAAAAAAAAAACAATCTTATCGTGGGTGTTAATATTATGAATTTAATCATTTGATTTTTGATCAGCGTGAGTATAAAAAAAACTTTAACAGACAGCAGCTCCTGTAACTAAAAACTGCGACTTCAAGTTCTTTAGTCTTTGAGACATTTTTTATTTCAAACTAGTTACAACATCTTATAGTCCATTAATTACTAATTATCGACCTCATAGCGAAAGACACGTCCGAATGGGAAGGTGGACGGATGGACAAACGCTTATAATAATTATTGCCAATCTACTGCGACGATCTTCGCTTCATCATTGCGTACGCTTTCATCTGTTTGACAACGATGGGCTATAGTATATGCAAAATATATATGAACATTTACCAAAAATGTTGCTCGAGATGATACAGAGTCATCATCCCGCCCTTCATCATCATCATCATTTTAGGTGAACGACGTCCACTGCTGGGCAAGGGCTTCCCTCAAGCATCGCCAATTACTGGTCCTTTTCTTGTCGCTTCCAGCGGATTCGCGCGACTTTCACATCATATCCCAGTTTATGTGGAGGTTTTCTTCCAAACACCTGTAATAGCCGTCATCTTAGCGTTTTTTTCTTTCCTAACCGTAGGTATCACCTGTCACACAGTTAAACCATCTTCTCCTTTCGTATTAAAGGTACTTATTTCGACTTTACGTCTTCGATTTTAATTCGGAAAATAGATCAATTACTAACGAATTTAATTTCATGTTTTACCTCTTCCTCATCTGCTGGCCTTGATTGATGTAATTCCATTTCAATTTCCACAAACGTGCATATCAAAAATCAGCATGAAAAATCTTCCCATCTTCATCTAAAACCTTCCATATACTACAGTGCAGGCGGCATATTTTTTGTCACAGCATCGATAAGATCGCCGCCGGAGCGATCGGCTCACAATAGCTTGGTAATTGACAAACCATGACTCGATAAAGTCAAGGCCCCAGCCACACTTGTCTCCCGACTCCCATCACGTTTACGTGCGATTTGATTGAATTCTTCTAAGATTAGTGGATTAGTAGGTACCTACTTTTATATCACGTCTCGTTATTTTATGGTTTGAATTGTATTACAAGATCAATTTATTGGTACTAGTATGTATTGAAGAACGATGACACATAGAAGAAGTAGTTCGATTTAATGAAAAAGATAAAATCCGAACAGCTAAAAACCATTTTTGCTGTACGTAAGCAAAATTTTAGCTATGTTGGAGACGTTAGCAAAAATGTGAAGGATAAAAATAATAATATAATTATGTAGAGAGAAAATAATAAAAATTACCATAATAACCTCATGTCATTTTATCCATGTGTTTTCAGAGAAGTATTAGTCTATATTGAAATACCAATTGATAAATATCCATACTTTTATACTGAGACGAAAAACAGACGACGTAAATTTGGCACTCATACATTAAAAACAGCTATAAATCATGAACGTCATTTTAAAATAATCTATTGTATCGATAGGAAAAAAGTATAAATACGTCTGTATGTAACTGTTTTCCCATTTTTTGTTTATCAAACACTGTTGTAAGTTTCGGAGTGAAAAGCTTTTTTTAGAAGGTCTTATCACAAATGCAAGACCGTTTGCTTAGCAACTAAATGCATACTAAAAAAATTACCGTGTCGTTCATTATATTTAAACATAAGCCTACGAAGGGCTTTTGGCGGCTCCACTCATATTTATGAACACACGGCTACACATCAAGCTATACTTTTCCAGTATAAGCTGTTTTCGCATTATATATGATTTCCGTACAATGCGAGGTCAGCTTATACTGGAATTGTATAGCTTGATGTGTAGCCGTGTGTATTTTCATAAAATCGTAATGAAGGAATGTACTGCGGGCCCAATACCAATTCTGACGTTGCTATAGATGACAAAACAACCAATTAAAGGAAATGATGCAAACGACTGAAATATGGAAAACTTAAACAAAAGAAATATAGTCAAAATAAAAGAGATCACGCTGAGCAAAAGTGTACGATTACTCAGCTATTACTAATTTAGCAGACTTGATATAATAAAGACGACATTTTCCTTAATTGTTTCTCAAAACTTACGTGGGGAGATACGATTGACGCTTCACGACTTGTCGTCATATATGTATGTACTCAAATGGTATTAAATCACAAACCTGAGTCAGGTCTTAGCAATCAATTTAGAGACTTCGTACAAAAAAGTTCATACATTCCAATGGCGTTGCACCCGGCAGGTCAGCACCCACTTTAAACTAAAAGCACCAAATCACAGTGCACGAAACCTTAACATTAAATCTGACCAGTAACCACAAATAACCAACTATTATTCCCATTATAGCCAAGACCTTCCGACTAATTTCTGAAAAGCTTGCCCAGCCTTCGACACCTAAACGATCAAAAGTCGTGCCTGCGTATCGTTGAAAACGTTTAATCGGTTACCTTCCGTCATACATACATACACTTCCGTCATTGATTGCAGCCGACCTCAACATCGGTTATTTAGATGTCACGATCGATTCTCGATTCAAATCACGATCGATAAAGGTCATGGCTAACACATAATAGCGTTGAATACTTTTGGTAATGTCCACGGGACGCAAGCAAGAATCTATGAATTACACAGAGTAATTAAATCTCATTCCGAAGATAAGCTATCCTTAAGTGCGATAACGTTTTCGGGTGTTGATTCCTTAGGCTATGGCTGTCTGATGTGAATAAAGACGAGTATAATTTGACTGACATATCTTTTGTGATGACCACAACGTATGACCATTAATCATACTTTTTTGTCACCTGTTCGCTAACATGACGAAATTATGTTCTTTGTGACGGCATTGTAGGGTGCTCCTTGATCATGGGAGCCTAGTCATCGCGACCCGTAATTAGTTTTTAAATTGGATGCCGAGCAAAAAACGAGAGAAGTCCCCGTTATTATGTTCTAACGAAATTTTTATTTGGAATTTTTCGTGATTGGATTTGACAAATTACTGCGGACCGTCGATCAATTTATTTGGTCGTTAGTCATTACTGTTTTTCTTGCGATTCTAATTCTTAGCTGATTTTCATACATTTGATGTATGATCATACATGTGGTTTATTATTTTGTTTGGGATGCACCGTTAATCTTTGTTACGGATTTAAAATAGCGTTTTTATATATTATCTGTGACTATATTGTAGTCACAAAAAAATTCAAATAACGATGTTAAACATTTGAATATTTAAATGATCAAATTTCGTTTTTTCTTGATTCCTACGTTCTCCATTTGTGGTTTTAGGAACAGCTGTCCAACGCAGATGACACTCCTAATTCGAGGATTACCTACTTGACAAATGTTGTTTAGCAAGATTAATAAAGTTTTATCTGTCTTTATAATATTTTTTTGAGACAAACAGATTTCACTTTTTTACGGATTATATGCAGTTAGTCATTTAACACCAAATGACACTTTACTTTCTAATCTAGTATTAAGATAATCTATTTAATCACTAATTAATTCGCTTTTACTGTTAAATAAAGATCTCTATTAGCGCGGTAGCTACTATGACATCATAAATAGCACCTTGCACTGTAAGCTTGTCTAATCTACAGTCTCAAGTGTTACGTAGAATGATTTGCTCATTCACTTAAGTAATACAATCTTCTAGTGACAAATTATGTCTCCCGGATTCTGTAGAGATAAGATTGAGATCCATTAAGTTTAGAGATTATGCAAAGTGATTTATTGTCTTAGTCGAGTTTCTGTTGCTAAATAAAATGAATGTTGCGAAATTGGGTTTGATAATTTAGTCGTGGTTGGGAATGAGAACAAAGTTGACGGTAGCATTACTGATAATGCCAAAAAAGAAAGCCATTTTTTTATAGGTTCCCTTTCACTTATATCTCCCCTGAAGGTAGGCGGTGATGCAGTCGACGAAGATCCCAGTCATTGAGACTCCCACGGTATAGTTATCAGAAAACACAAATCCCGGCAGGGAGTTGCCGGGATTTGTGTTTGTCATACATGTGAATAGATAATTATCAAGGCTTTCATACAGTTTTTAGAGTATGTACACAAAAGGTATATGGAACATATATTATACTGTAATGATCTATTTCCAGACTTGCTACTCTTCTCTTTCAGATCAACAATGCCTTTATCGTACAATCTTTCTACCTATTATTGGTTACCGGGTGGCCATCCATCCTCATTCCTCTACAAAAGTAGTACATTTTCATATTCTATGAAAATGTACTACTTTTGTAGAGGTATCACCATAAAACTCAGTGAATAAACATATCCGACCGATACCCGTCGATCACAAGTCATGGAAGAATCATTCTCCTTGAAAATAGAGGCAGCTGAATATAAAACTTAATATGCCAAAGACACCCTTCAGATAAGCGCCATTATATTCAAAGTTCCACGAACAAGACGTCAATGGGATTTAAATACGTCTCTCTTAGGTATCCCACGTTTTTGGGGCCCTGAAGTTTGTTGGAGAAGAAATGGCAGATGGTTTTCTGGAATTTGACTGTAGTTTTTACATAGTCTGCTTTATACCTACATTATCATTGTAATCAGTTCCTGTAAAGTTTGTTATTTTTGTTTACAAAAGCAATAACATCGAAAGCATTGTTCCTTAATATTTTCTGGCTTTTATTTGGTGAGAATATTTGTCCTCGGCTGCAGGATGTCGGATTATTCAACGATGACATTAAATTCTTTAGAAATGTTATGGTGAAAACTGTGAATTTAGAATTCCCGTTTTGGATAATATATGTCCTTTCTCGCTACTTTTTTCTCACCAACCATAACCTTTCTCCGCTCACTTCCCAGCCCCAAGTCTTCAGTCAAGAAACAATCGAGCAAGCCGACGGCGACCGCTCCACTGTACTGTCAATCGTATCATTAAGGAACCCCGATGGTGGGTCACACATCAACCACGCACTTCATTAGCCACTCTTCAAAGTACGTGAGACACATTCCAGATGGATTTCGCAATGCTTAAGTGGATAGGAGATTGATGTATAATGGTGGGAATTAAGCTCGGTAATTTTTATTCTTATTGTAGCCGATAGGACATGATATGCAGAGATTAATGAGATATTGGCTTATGGAATTAATAGGGGTGAGGATAAGCTTCTGAAAAAATACTAAGAACATTAGCCACTTAATTATAGTTTAGTTCATGATTATTATGTAGAGAACCTAGTATAGTCCCTTGTAAAATGCGCTAATCAAATCAAATCTTGCATTTTGAAGTAGGAATGGGTATTGAAGTATTGTGACTGATCCGTTTGATTCAGAAGCTATAGGTTATTTTTACCAATGACAGACTATTTCACCATTGGATTACAGAAATATAAAAGTTTGTCATCCGCACACGTCAGACCCAAATCTGTTTTATATGAAGTTTACTCACAAACACATTTACATTTTATGAGTTTTTTCATAGCATAGTAAAACCATTTTCAAATCATTTCTAGTTTTGATGTCATATGACGGATGTTTCTCTCTTTAGATATTCATTTCGTATTGGGTTTAATATGTTTTTAAATCGTTTAGAATAAAAATACATAGCGAGTTTTTTATTTTCATATTTTACACACTGTCTTTTATTATATCATATGGCTTTCGCTTTTGATGTTGATTGTGAAATATTAGATCCATTCTACTTCTGTCTTGTTCAAAAATAACTTTTGCCATATTGTTTTTGTTTAAACCATACAAATAGTACTTTTAAATCTATTTTATGTTATTAAACTTGAAAAAAATAATAATCATACCGTGTAATCTTTTACGTTTGATCTTATATCTAGCCCGGATTGCAATCGTCATGACAAGCAAAATAATTATGACATGACGAGCAATTATTGAAAATATTTGCATTATTTCTTTACACGGCAAATAAATGAGACTTGTAATTTGTATCAACTTTCTTTTCATTTACATGTTAATGACAGTAATTTCACCTGCCTAACACCTAAATACAGGTTGTTAATCAACTTTCAGTAGGTACTTATGGTTATGGTCTAAGCCGTTACTCACATACCAACTCCTGCGCATCCAAATTTTTATTGATACTTCATTTATCTCATGACAGTTCGTTATAACACTTTCCTGTGACCCAAACCAAACGAATACATAAAAATTAATATCTTCGAAAACATGACTAATAATCCTTCAATATCTTCATATTGCATATTCAAAATTGATGTAAAAAAAAGTTGTACTCTCACGTCGACCTGTTTGGGCCGTCTATCAACGTATGACGTACTGGGAACCTTCTTTTGCGTCGCAAAACCTGAAATCGACTACCAAATTGTACTCTAGTCTGTTAACAATAAGGTCTAATGTCAATTTTCCCGCGTGTATGATGTATGATTGTGGTGTACGTCGGGATGTCAAAGCGTCGCGAACGAGCGCCGACGCAGGACAGTCTCGTGCTGAGAGTAATCTCAGTCGACCTCGCGCCTAGGGATGTGAGATTACAGTGAAAATATCGATATCGAGATCATAATGGTGGTCGCGTGTGCCTGTGATTAAACGATGGAGTAGACAAGGGATTATGTGGGACTATACTATACTAGTAGTCAGGAACCGAAATAGATATTGAAGACATGGTAGGAGAAGTACTAACAAAAGAAGCCACGAAAATAAAAAATTCTTCGCCAAAAAAGCATCACAATTTTATGGGACCAAAAAGAGCAGTGTAAAAAAGCAAATTCATCTATGCAGTTCTTATCTAATTAAATAGCTTTAACTCAACGTCTCTTATCGATATCGACATGATCGAAGTGATGGGACAACATCATTATTGTCTCAACGGGGCGCTCGGGTCAGAGAGTCGAGACAATCTGTCAAATGGAAAGAATCACACACGAACGAGCCGAGTCCCGCAACGCCGCCGTATTAATCATATTTCGACCTTTTTTTACCATTTCCGAACGTGTGTTATCTCAGATAATGGCTACTATTCTGACGGCGAAATCACAAAGACCTCTGTCACTCTATAATTACATTTTAAACTCAATAGTTTATACATTAGAGTCCAATTTTGATTGAGGAAACCCCACGTATGGTGGGCCCCAACAAGCGGTAAGGTCTTTTAGACAATACTTGTCGTTTGATTCGAGATGTCATGTTTTCTGATAAAATCTTGACGAAAATTTCGTTTTGACGGGGTCAAATTTGGAGCGGCCATGTTCTTCAATTACATTTGACATAGTTGAGTCCATAGTAATGTACGTTTGTTTGTATATTTAGATCATCTATCTGATTAGTCTGCTGATTTCGAAATGTTTTGACATGGCGAATTGTGACAGGTATTATAGATTACGCAAGAGTGTTAGCTGAAATAGGTTGTTTAAAATTCGAAGCTGTATATATTCAGCCTTCAAATGCCTGTGTTAAAATTTCAAGATCATAAGTAAGATAATGATTTGAAGATAAACGATTCTGTGAAGTCTAAACAGTCAAGTTTAATGCGTCAGCACCTCTTGGAGTCAATCAACGTGTAATGAAAAATTACAATTGTTTAGCTCTGAGTAAGCTTTGGTTGATCATTGCATCACGCGTGGGAATAGCAGGTGCTTCAGAATCAAAATTATCATTGTCCTTTTTCGATAGGTCACTATATCACTATCTACATCTACTTTGATTACTGTGGATTGTTTTCTGCAAATGTCAATTTGGTTACTCATTGCCACTTTGATATCCATAAACCACAAACGCTATATGGTGTAAACCTTCACTTACACCCTCAGGGATCCAAGGTGTGACTGATATATTGAGACTAACCAAGCATTAATTTATAATTAAGATATCGACATTAAATCAAGACCATCACTTCATTAACTCATCAGTGACATTGGAAGCGAAGCAATATTAATATTTCGTGACAATTCCATAATAGGTAATGCCTCCAAAACTCACTGTTAATCATTTGCGTCTTCATTTAATTTGCCGCCAATTATATGAGGAAACTTCCTTGTGGCTTTGTCAACAAAGGTTAATTTCGCTTGGCAAATATTTCGTGGTCTATTTGAAGTGTTAATATTGTACTTGACATAGATTTTGGTATGGTGCTCAAGCATCGCCTGGGGCGACATGTGGGCGATTCCGTTGACATTTTGTGTGAACTCCGTATTTGAACTTGCTTTAAGCTAGGAGCTTAATGTCTTTTCATTTATCTTTGTTTTGTCTTAGAATATATTTAGGTAAATGCTAGTAAGTCCTGGAGGCATGAGAAAATACAGCACCAAGGGAAGTGACATCTACGCTAAATTACTGCACATTATGAGCACAGTTACTTGTGGCTTGTAAAAGATAACTAGAATTTATATGATTATTCAATTTCGTAGCTACGATAACAGCATCTTTGAGTTAAATGCTTGGAGTACTTGGTTTTTTACTAATAAGCTCTCCATTGCTCCCAACAGTTGGTAAGACAGTTTTTGGTTTTGTTTATATCATTAAGTTTTTTTTGTTAATGCTCATGTTTGATAAAAAAGCCTTAGTGCTTATTTCTAAATCTTTCATAAGCTTTTTACGAAGTTATATTTTGCTTAATTAAACCAACTGGATATAAGCATATAACTCCGTACATAACATACATGAAAAATCTTATCCCCATCAATCTAATTCCCATACAAAACTCAATACATACATAAAATGACAGGTTCTCGTATATGTAGATGTGTATGACCCTAAGGTCATTGAGGTCCCCGATAGCATCGACTTGGACCCGTCTAATTGTGACATCACGGATACAATTCATCAGTCAGATTTTGTGACCTTAGTGTCACGGTGGAGATGTGGGAAGGTATAGATTGCTCCGTGATGAATTTAAAAGTTTCATTAATTTTGATGGCTGAGGTTTTTAGAATTGACAAGCAATGGTATTTCCTTCAAGAGGAACTGACTAGTGAAGTTTTTTATTTCAATAATTATTTTCTTTATCGCTGAATATACAATGTGATCATCCGTGATCACGGAATTTGCGTCTTTTTCTATGAATTTGTGAATTGTGGGATAACTACAACACGATGACGACAAAATATTTTTAGTTTTGTAGAATTTACAAAGAAGTAGATCGTACCTTTTTTAAGTTATCAATGTTACATCTTTACTTTTAATAAGTTTTATTACTAAACTCTGATTTTTAATTTGCTATTCCAAAATGACCGTAACGACCGACCGTTTTTTTTTTTTAAATAACACTATAAATAATTAAATATTACAGATATAACCAGTTCCCCATGCAGAGACTGATTCAGTGGTCATTGGTGACAGTCACTCGGTAACTGGATTATTTACTAGGTTATTTTTATATCGACGCCAAATGTCATTTTTAGTCTAGCAAATTAAAAAACAGAGTATTAGTAGTTATTATGTAAGTAAATATTTAGTTAGGTACCCCTTCTTATGACACCTACTGAAAAATATGAAGCGGATTTTACTTGACCAGGAATCACATGGCCAAATAGGCTATGTTATCATATAAAAAAACAGTAGGTACGCATGTCCCAGCAGTACATGATCGTGAACATAGTTAAATAATGATTAGTCACGTCTAAACATAATCAAATCTATCAAGTAGGCGTCTCCTTGCGCCGGAGTCGTGAGAACACCGAAATTGATTTTCTTATTAAACGCTATTTGTCATTGAGTCAAGTTTTTGTTTGTCTATGGTAATCATTGTTTTAGAGGTTTTCCTTGTTATTTCTAACGATTTTCTTTTGTTTTGCTTGTGCTTTTGCATACGATTTCGACTCTTAGATTTATTTATATCAATTTTTTATTTATTTAGCCATTTGTGTCATACTTTCCCAATTCTGTTGCCTTCTCCGGCCATAGTTAGGTACTTGACATCTTTTATTACTTTGAATAACATCTTCTTTCGGGAAACCAATAGCGCAAAATATTGAAAACAAACTATTTGAGATTCTGTTTATTTTGAATCGCCATTAAAATTAGAACATGATATTTTTGTAATTCACAAAGTTATTTATATGATTTCAGATAATAAATTAAAATCTATCACGCCTTAAACAGTAAATTATTTCATCACCACTGCTCTCAAGACGGTGAAGGAAAACATCGTGAGGAAATCGGATGCCCTAGAACAAAAAAATCGAAGACATGTGACATCTACCAACCCACACTGGGCCGCGTGGTGGCCCACACCCTCTCATCGAGAGGGCGCCTGTGTCCCAGCAGGGGGAACATTAGAGGCTGATGATGCTTATGCTATCACGACTTCGAAAAACCAGTAGGTACGAAGACACTGTATTTTTACCCGACTACGGCGAAGAAAAAAGGAGGGTTATGATTTTTACCGGTATGTATGTATGTATGTATGTTCATCTGTTCCCTCCTATCTTCTAAAGCATTCATCACAATTTGACAAATGAGGTATCGTTGGAAGCGTCTTGATTGTCCGCTGGTTACAGGCTATGTGGCGTCACATTAATAATAATTATAATAATAATTAATAATAATAATAATTATAATGTACCTAAGTCTAAGCTTTGTAAAGTATTAAGTATAACTACACTATTGTATTAGGTAAGCCTGTGATGATAGTTGTATGTGTTTTAAATAAATAAATAAATTAAATTAAAAGTGGCGTCCTCTATAGGACATAAAGTCAGGAACTAAAAAAAAAATGTTTAATCGTACCATGTTGGGTATCAAATGAAAGAGCTTAATGATCACATTTCAAATATATAGATATTTTAACCCCAAAAGAATTTAAAAAAAAATTAAGTAATAAAAACTAAAACCCAACTACGACTAAAAAGATATAAACAAGACACCACAGACAGACAAATTAAAAATCCGGAGTCACACGTGTTTGGGCATAAATCGAACAGATTACGTGTGACTCCGGATTTTTAATTTGTCTGTCTGTTTATATCTTTTTAGTCGTAGTTGGGTTTTAGTTTTTATTTTTCCTGATAAGTTTTCCTGATAAGTAATATGTTTTTTATAGCCGTCGTAATTCGTAAGAACACCATTGGGTTTTTTACAATTATCGGACAATAACACAAATTGAACGGGGACTTTACAGATCAATAATTTAGTCGTGCTTGTTTGTGATATTAGATACCTATCTATACCTATAAAGATATGAGACACGACATTACCTACTACTATGTATTTAATGTTAATTTTAAGATTCTTTTATTTTAATTTGTTTATGTTATTGTTACCAATCTGTTTTTTTTTATTAGAATGTAATTTTTGTTTTTATTAGATATTTTTACGCATGAATAACCAAAAATTATTGAATAACTTTAATTGTAAATATCCTTTTTGGATTTGTAATATTATATTATCTTAACCATAATATGCTGAACGTCGGACCTCCACGCGCATGAAGCCGCTAAGTTATCAATAACATTTTAATGCCCTTGATGAAATGTAAATTGTTTTGTAATTTTTTCTAGTTTTCTTTATTAAAAACTGTATTATTAAAAATAAATAAATAAATTGAAAATTAAATTGAATCAAGGAATACATCAACAAGCAGATGCATAATTATTATAGAACCATTTAGATCTTCTGAACACCTCGCGGAATAAAGTATATGACCATAATTTAAAACCACTGCTTCATTGGACTAGGACTGCAAGCGCTACTGCTGAGAATGAGGTCCTGGGTTCGATTCCGGGGTAAAGAGTTCTCGGATTTTGCCTTCTGGAATTTCTCAACAGCAGCCCGGAGTATAGATTTGTGCCCGGTTGATGGCAATAGGCTCGCCCCCTATTACATGGGACTTAAACATAACTGGCAAAATGTGGGTGTACTATAGGTACACCTCTACCTAACCCTTTTGGGAATACAGGCGTGATGATATGTTATCCCTACATATTATAAAACAAAGTCCTCCGCCGCGTCTGTCTGTCTGTCGTCCTGTACGCGATCAACCCAAAAACTACTGCACCGATTTTCATGTTGTTTTCACCAATGGATAGAGTGGTTCTCGAGTAGAATTTATTATATAATAACCGACATCCACGCGGGCGAAGTCGCGGGCATCAGCTAGTGTTATTTAAAACCAAGACCTTCACCAAACCAATGGATTAATTATAAAAAATGTAACAAACTAACAACACATTATGCAAATACAACGACAAATAGCTCTTGCTCAATACGAATATAAAAATATTCTCAGTTTAAAACAATACAGCATTTAAAAATACAAAACCCTTTCTTATCTTAGCCGACATCCACGAAATGTTGAAATGTCGCAAGACAAAAGACCGTGTGAAAATTACTCTTGCGTCATAAGAAAAAAATACAGGCCAATACCTCACTTAGGAGGCACGATGAGACAGATCGGTCATTCCAAAAATTGTCTAGCTTTAGGCAATATAATTCGAGTTACGAGACTCATTGCATAAGTTGGTCACATCACTATTTTTAGGGTTCCGTACGTAAAGGGTGCCAACGGACCCTGTACTAAGGCTCCGCTGTCCGTCCATCCGTCTGTCTGTCACAGGGCTGTATCTTTCAAACCCTAAATAGGTACAGTAGACACTTGACATTTTAACAACGTGTGTACTACTTAGCCGCTATATCAATCCTAATCCTTACGAATATACTACACATGCGAAAGTGAGTTTGTTTGTTACGCTTTCACGCTAAAACGGCTGAACGGATTAAGATGAAATTTGGTTTTTTTATTTATAAAACAAAATTGTTATGTAAAATATTGTACGCTGGTACGGAACCCTGCGTGTGTGGGTTCGACTCGCACTTTAGTCTTTGTACATTACGCACGCGACCTTTCTAATGTCTGAACCATCTTTATTTTGGCTTGTGTCATTTGCTCTTATTTTGTACACATATAGTTCATTTTTGCTTAGCTACGTAATTAAGGATGGCTGTAAATGTTTTTGAGCTCATGACGATTTTGATCACGAAGTGGATCACATACCAAATTGGAGCAGGTGATCTTCTTCCGAAGAATTTTTTCTCGTCATTGACATGGAGATTTTGATCAAGAACCTTTGATCCAATCAGGAAGTTTTTTTTTTTTTTATCTGTACACGATAAAGTAAAAAAAATAGATTTGATGGTTTTCTTTTAGGGTCATCGACCGCTGGTAGTTTTGTTGCTTGAGATTGCAGTTTCTTTTTGTTTAGTTTTAGTGTGTTTAGATATCAATAACTCCGTGAAGACTACACAAAAAAAATGTTTTTTTTACCGATATTTATTTATAGAATAAGTAGACTCAGAAAATAACCAGAGTACCTACTAGTGAGATTAAGATAGATAATGGAACACAGAGACTGATCATTGTTCTAGAAGACTGACTTCGTTCGAGAAAGCATTAAAAGGGCTGGGGGCCTAGACAAGTGACAATCGTTTCGAAAGCGTTTCGTATTTCTACAACGACTTTCAACCAGGATTTACATAAGCTTTTCGATAGCTTATGTCAGTCCTATACATTTTTGCCTTTTGCATCATCGTTATCGCTGATAGAATGTCACTTTGTCTAGAGCCTCTGATCTGAGTAGGTAGCCGTAGGATGTCTTGTCGGTTCTTCTCCATAGGAAACGACCATTTAGAACCGTACACCAAGTTTTAGACGTTTCATAATGAGCCCATGTAGATTTAAGTTTTTTTTTTGTATTTGAATTTTGAATCATTTTAATGCTTTTTTTTGGCGAACAATTTCCGCGACACCAGGAGACCAATTTACGTAAAGTTGGTTAGTTAGAAATTGTTACACCAGAGTCGCGTCGTCGTCGCGTCGCGCCTGTCTGTGGAAGCCTTAAAAGCAAATTCGAAATTCAAATTCAAAACATGTTACCGGTTTTATTTGCACTTAAAGTCTTGACTTTAAGATTAATATTGACCAACAAAACGTTCGAACTACTTAAAAAAAATATCCCAATTTTCTTTACCCTTCCTAGTTCCTAAGGGACCATACTCGTGATCATATCTATAGTAACACCCATATCTACCACAGTTTCAATGTTCGGAGCATAAGACATTGTCTCGTCTTGCGGTGGCGGTCGGACAAAAGACTCCACTGTTTATTTGCCGCCCATACCCTACCTGCGGTTTATGGGAATTGGTTTGCATGTAAGTAATTTTCTAAGTTAGACCGACGACCGTTTTCTAAAGGATTTTGTCTTGGATGTAGTGGTACTGGATGTGGTACTAAGTAATATTGTTTTTATCACATCTATAAAAAAGGGCTACTTTAAGGCTCTTACATACTGGCGCGACCTGTCGCGCGACGCGAATTTTAACAAAACAATTTCTGAGAAAACTTCACGGCGAACAATGCAGCGGCGTCGCGTCGCGCGACAAGTCAAGCCTGTTTGTGGGAGCCTTTATTCTTCGTAAACAGGGACTAAAAGTGATTTGAATTTCCAAAAGTGGATATTGTTAGTAAAACCAAACTTGCACCAATGAGACCAATCACGAACATTGTATGAACTAGTAACAGGCAAGAAAAATCACGCGCGAGCCAAATAAAAAAAAAGTTTGTGAAAGAATAAAAAACACGCCAAATGCATACCGCCTTTGTTGGTAACATAACTATTTACTCAAATTCGGATTTTACTTAGTTTTATAACAAAAATATATTTCTTCTTCAAGTAGTGAGAATAAAATGAATGAACGTACCTACTATTCTTATTCATAAGTTGCACTTACACTTATCATAGAGGGTGACAAAAAATCTCCCTCGCTGCGCTCTGGATTCAAACACTTAAAAATAGTTGTTTGCTCCCTAGGCAAAGAAACTACTATTTTAGTTGTTGTTTGTTACACTGGAAAAACATTACAGTTCGTAGTACTTCTTCTTGAAGTTACGCACATTTAATACCCAAAATAATGTATGTAGTGCAACTACAATTATCTAAAGTGCATAACGTATTTGGAGTTTAAAGAATAATAGATTTTTACTCGCATAAGGCAAAGCAACTGCAACTGCAACTGCTATTGCAGCTGGAATGGAAAAAATATTTACAAGGCAACTGTCAGTTTGCAGATCTAACATATTATCGTTTCAAACAACTTTACATCTTCAATCTTCCCACCGGCCACAACACCCGACAAAATTGAAACACACCGCACATCACAGCTTTCTGACCAACATCGTGACTTTTTAATTTAGCAGCATCGATTTAGAAATTCGTTTTTCATGTCCATAGATGATTATTTCTTAACTTCCTTGCAGGATGGATCGTTGAGGTTAGATTAGTACGATTACTTCGTAATTCTATTACGCAGAACATTTTGGTCTTGCGAGCCATGGATTGTGGTCCTTGGTTGCCAATATAAGTTTAAAATACCTTGGTAAAAATGCAAAGCAATTTTTCTGGTAAATTACTTTTTTATTGGTGATATAATGGAAAATACGGTTCTGTTGTTGACGATGTACATGAACCATGAAAATATAAAATTTATTGACATTTTGAAGTATTCACGAACAGACAGAACTTTATATTTTCAATCGAAAAGAACCAAGATCACCGCGTAAGCTTCCTCTACCAAATGAAAAAGAATTTACAAATTCGGGCCACAATAAAAAAAAAAACTTTTTTTGAAGTCGGTTGATGAAAAGCGATAAATAATATGCCTACAATTGAACTTCTCATGTTTCTCTTCCAGAATGCAATACCCGGAATAGATTTGTGGAAAACAATTCCGAGCCAAAAATTGTCAGCAAAGTTCAAGTCACCTTTTCAATTCCCCTCGGCTTTTCCATCTGTACCATATTAATCTCGGGTGTCAACGGTAAACATTTCCAAGATAGGAACTGCGTTTGGTTCAAGTTTTGAGAAAATTGAATTCGTGAATTCTTTGTACTATACCCGAATCTCTTTGGCGTGGCAATAGCCATTTACATTTCTTGGATTATTTATTTCAAAAACTGACGTAGTCCAATAATGTCCTGAATCTATCGTGATCTTCAACATGTTCCAATAACGAAAAACCATACATAGTTTATTGTTCACGTACGGAGCGAATTAAGGGAAAGGGCATTCACCGCTATAACCATGCTAAAGCGATTCATGGTATAAACGCTCGTACAAACAGGCGTGATATCGTGGGCACGATAAGGGTAGCACTGCTTGTAGCGTCCGCGGTATCACGCCATTTTGCACGAGCCCTAATCCTGTGTATTTCGGTCACAGAAAATAATATAAGTATATTTCTGTTACTGCCCCAGCGCACCTCTTCGCGATTAGGTAATTAATTTATCTGAATTTATCGTTTCTCGATCTTGTTTTTCTCTTTATAGGTACTAGAAAGTCTTTCCTCAAATTATTGATTTAAATGTATGTAATATTTATTTATTTATTTATTAAAATTATATGCACAAGTAAAAAAAAAAAAACTGTACAAAGGCGGACTTAATGCCTGAGGCATTTTCTACCAGTCAACCTTAGGGTGAGGCAAACACAAAGCTGGCAGGTGCAACATAAGGGATAGATAACTCGAAAAAGGATAAATAGTAATAGATATATACTTAAATACATACATATAAACAGAATAAACTTTGTCAGGAAAAAATAACGGTGGAGGAGAAAACAAGCCCAGCAAATCAGCGCCGCAAAGATTCTGCCAACTTCTCACGAATATGTAATATGTGTAAATTAATTTGTTTTTATATTTTCACACTTTTCCTTTAAAGTTCCAACCTCAATTTGTTTATAATGCATGTCCTTAATCAACATTTTTCTATTTCATTTCCAATTTTTTCTTCACATTTCCGCTAACTCTCATACCTTGAACACGATAGTCGAGATTAGAGCAGGGGGTGCGATTATTAACTGTCGTCTAGCTCTGCGAACTGCTGATCAATCATACGTCCTTAAGATATTAACGAAAGTAAGCTCCGAAAGTATTATAGACAGAAGTGTTTGTCTATAGTGTTATTTTATATTGTTTATAGAGCTAAGTATTAATAGTTAATTAGTTGTTTGAAGGAGAAGATGCTTGCGGTTGTATAGATTACGGCATACTTACCTAATAATTAAAAAAAAAAATCGTTTATTTCAGACATAAAAGTCCATAGGCAAGGCAAGGTTGTTAGTAATAAAAATGTTGCTTATAACTAATGTTAGTAATGTTAGTAATGCTAATAATTTATATTTATTTTCTATTTCATGACTTCTTTCTTAATAATATTCACCATGTTTTTTTTTGTCGAATCGGTTGATAAATATAATTTTTGGTTTCAGTCTTGAATGTATGTAGGTATGTCATTTACTGAGCTACTTTCGTTATTGTAAAACAATAAAAGCTGCATCAAAGACAAAGGGATTTCTAATAAACTTTGCTTACAGTTTAGTAATGATAAGCGACTGTATAATCATACATTTTTGACGTTTGAACGTCACTTAAGTTTAAGCAAAGTTTATAAATAAATCCCTCAGTGTTTTGCTACGCATTGATAACATAAGGTAACAGTAGGTAGGACCAACAATCTAAATGGACCTTGGAAATAGACTTTGACAATATTAAAGTTGAGTAAGTTGAGTAGTGGTTCCGATTGACAACGATCGGACGGCTGGACGCTCTTCGCAGGGGGCTGGTAGCAGCTAGATGAGAGATGCCGAGAATCGAGCTGAATGGCGTGCAATTGGAGAAGCTTATGCCCAGCTGTGGACTGCATTACTTACTGAAATACTAACGAGGAGCTCGTGGCTAAGTAATAACAGCCGCTCGGGTCGAGGTTAAGCTATGCTTGCCGGGGTTGGTCCGTGGATGGGTGACCATTTTCACATATCGAGACTCCTCCGTGCCTCGGAAAGCAAGATAAGCCGTTGGTCCCGGCTGTCATTTGTGGATCTTTGACAGTCGTTACGGGTTTACTAAAGCCCGAAAGTCTGACAACCAGTATAACCAAGGGGTATCGTATTACCCAAATACTGGGTTATGGAGGTCAGATAGGCAGTCGCTCCATGTAAAAATACGGTTTTTAGCTGCATCCGGTTAGACTGGAAGCCGACCCCAACATAGTTGGGAAAAGGCTAGGCAGATTGATTTTACTGAAATACTAAAAAATAATCACTATGATGACAAACTAAAAAATCACGTCCAACACCCGTGAGAACCACCCAAGTGTTAACAAGTCCAGTGTGCTGTGATTACACTGATGTAATGATAAACAGACAATATTAAATGACAATAAATCGATGGACACTCCATTGATAAGAACAATGGCGTGATAGCGCTATCTGTGACAAAGTTATTGCAAAATTATTGTGTGAAGTATTCCGACTGACATGGCTGATGAAAGCCTATGGTAAATGGCGATATTATAAACATGAGACATTTATTTGTCTTTCGTTTCTGAAGTAGGCAAATCACCAGCTTATCGGTGTGTTAATTTTCCATCCTGTTTGGAAAATTCTAGTTAAATTAGGGTTTTGAAAACTAAAATGCGTGGATATCTTTTCAAAATGACACGAATACTGAATAAATAATTTTATGTGATCAATTTGTTACATAGTACAATAAAGTCAAAATAGAAATAAGTAGGTACTACTAATGAATTTTGATCATTGTTCTATATGAGGTCGATATTATATAATAACTAGCGACCTGCTCCTGCTTCACAAGGCTTTTACGACTTAACAAAACATCGAGATTATACAAATAAACCTACCGGAATAAATTTCCTAAACGATGGTGAAAACCTCATCAAAATCTGTTGCGTGGTTTAGAAGAAAAACGCGGACATACAGACCAACACGAAAAGCGACTTTAATTTATAATATTATGTATATATAACAGAGAGCAGTGTTGGTCCAGTGGTAACGGCCGCGACTTACGACTTGTAGGTCGTAGGTTCAAACCCTGACAGGCGTTTTACTTTGTGTACATTATTTCATCACCGCTGCTCTTAAAACGGTGAAGGAAAACATCGTGAGGAAACCGGCATGTCCTAGAACCAAAAATTCGAAGAAATTAGTGACACATACCAACCCGCACTGGGCCCGCGTGGTGGATTACGGCTCACACCCTCTCACAGAGAGGAGACCTGTGTCCCAGCAGTGGGAACGATAAAGGCTGATTATGATATGATAGATAACAGCCGCACAGGTCGGTTCGTGGATGGGTGAACATCCATTACATATCGAGACCTCTCCGTGTGTCGGAAAGCACGTTAAGCCGTTGGTCCCGGATATCATTTGAGATCTTTGGCAGTCGTTAGGGGTACTCAGACGACCGAAAGTCTGACAACCAGTCTTACCAAAGGGTATCGTATTACCCAGTAACTGGGTTGTGCTACACGGTTTATTTTAATTCATTAAAATTTTTGATATTTGATTGTTTTGTTTCTTTTTCAGATCGTTTAATTATGGACGCTTTTAACGTGCACGTTTCTCTACGTTGTTCTCACATGTATAATTTCAACATAAATGATGTAACCAATATATCTCCGTTTAAAAGAGTGTCCGTGGAGTTTGTTGCCCGTTCTTCTCCATAGGAACCTGCTACGCTTTGGAACGGGCAACTAGCTTCATCTTTCTGACTGAACGACCCCTAAACAATTCAAAAATTGGTTTATTTGAAATAAATCCTTTGAGTTTGAGTTTGTGGAGGTCAGATAGGCAGTCGCTCTATGCCAAATACTGGTATTCAGCTGCATCCGGTTAGACTGGAAGCCGACTCATATACTTATAGTTGGGAAAGGCAAGGCAGATGATGTATGAGGTGAAAGTACATGTGCTTGCGTATAACCTTAAACTTTTGAATTTCAAATCTTTTATATATTTTCTTTGTTATTGGACTTTTGACTTTAGCAACGTGTATAATTTTTGGGAAGGGCGTTTTATTTATGCAGAACAAACTATATTTATTTCTTTTTCTTTTAGAAAATCTTACACTAGAGCTTACCTTCAAGGGAAAGTCCAGTACCTCATTTGAACTAGACCACGAATCTTTTCATCCACTGAAATGGCAAGTCTTCATCATAATTTTCAAGACTTACTTACTAATAATTTCGCCAACAAGCCCACATACACATCAACACAATAAAGTGTGTCTGTCTGTCACAGTAAGTGTATATCTAATTAGTTGGATATAAGGGCTCGTGTCACGTGCCACTCAAGTGGACATTGATTGCGGTCCAAAAGAACAGGGAGGGACGCAAAGTGGGGTAAGTCAAGTTAGCTGTGTTTTTGTCGACGATCGATGTAAGAAATTATATATTATACTTCCATTAATCATATAAAATTGGCTGCAAAAGACCACTTTTAAATACGTAATGGTACGTTTTTTTTTTGTGTGGTTTGTCGTGTCAGAGATTTTATGCCGCCTATGGGCCTCTGACTTGGCTTCACACATTTCTCGCAGGCATGCCGGTTTCCTCACGATGTTTTCCTTCACCGTTTTTTAACCAAGTGATAATTAACAATGTACATGAATCCGAAATGTCAGAGGTCATGTCTTGGGTTTGACTTGGCAGTCCGATGGTCATACTACTAGGCTATCACTGCTATAGTGATAAACTCGTCTCTAACAGTAATTTGCCACCAAAACTGTAATATCATAGTTATGTCACTTTACTCCAAGCTCACAAAGTCACAAGAAGTCCGTAGCTTTCGCCCTTGCCCTTTGTGAAACGAGAATTCCCCAAACATTCCGCTACGATTAACTTTAGATAAATATCTATAAGTGCCACTTATCTACTATTAATTAATAAGAAATGGAATATGTCACTGACAATTTCGTTAATTATTATGGCTTTTAATTGGTTACTTTAAAGCCTTAAAATAAAGGTTGCGTTGTGCGAGTCCTTACTTGCTTGGTAGGTAAGCAACTGCTCACATCGTCTATTATAGGTTCCTACTATCAATAAAAATGATGATAATTAGTAGGTATAAACCATACTAAAGAACTTGAGGGTTCACTGAGCACACTATTCTGACAAAGCAAACAAATTAACCATAGGTTTTTGCAAGCAGGATGTCTTCGATTCGTTTATCCTCTCTGTTTAATTTAATTCTATCAGCTGTCATTATCTAGTAGATAAAAGATTAATGATGAAAAGTTCTGAAAACCAAATGGCTTAGTAAATATATGATAATCTTAGTTTAATACATCGATATACGAAAAACTTTAAATTTTCGTTTTCGGCCATAAACCAGCCGAAGCTTCGGTCAAGCCGAAAATCAGAAGTTCGTGAATTGTCGCGCGTCATTCGGCCTTTTTCGTAAAGCTCGAAAATATCAAGTGAACCAATACAAAACGAAATAGGTACTTACCTACGTACACGAAATTTTGTATCCTCTAATGGAATGATCGTGTTTTATTTCTTTTAAGGCCTATATTTGCTGTTCTCTCCCTGGATGTAAAAAAACAAACAAGATTTCAGTGTACAGCGGAAATATTAATATTGTTTAATGTCTAAATATTAATTTTCGTTTTCCGTCGAAAATAAGACAAAAGCCGGAGCTCCTTTTTCGTCTTCGATTGATAATCCATTTTCGGTCAGACACTAATTGTGATTGAACGTGTGTTACGTAATTAGTGCAAGTCTTTTAACTTAAGACAAAGTAACTGCCACATCAAATGCACCAATTATTTCCGCCACCGCAATCTAATTCAAACACAGCATAAAAACATCCCCTATCAACCGCTAATGACACCTCCACAATTGACAGACCCTTAAGAAAAACAAAGGACGGTGTGGCAGCAATGCCAATGATTGGCACTGCCCATTATCGGGTACAACACGCGTAAGTTCGGCCTGCCCGCATAAGCCTGGCTTACAGGCGATTGACCGGGAGAACGGTCTTTGTGTGACCAATTTTGCCCGGGCTTGTGTAGGTAGGTAATTGCGAGGTAAAATTAGAATAGTTGGACACGGAGACGATTATGAAATGTTTATGAAACTGAAAACTTGTAGGTACCTACATCCCTAATTTTATTTCTTTTGAAAATCCATGATAATCTCTATTTGCGGATCAATTGTATTGCATAACACACTAACAATTGCAATGACTTGCATTTTGACAATTTAACAAGACTCATTGCGTTATTTACGGTGTCGAGCATTTTTCAACTTAATTATGAATTTCTTTCAAAATCCTTCGAATTGTGAAAGAAAGTGGGATGATAGACTTCTTTTTAGATTTAGTTTTCGTTTATATCATTTTATCAGTCGATTTAAAAACAATAACGCAAAAAAAAACAAAATGCAGAATATAATTACGCATTATTATGGATAAAATGTTTGTTTAACGTACAAATATTTTACCAAAAATGGTATGTAATATTGGTTGCAGTATTTATTGCAAACAATACCCATTATCATCCACTTGTATTTATTTACCTAGCTGAGTTTGTTTATCATAGTGAATTCCATAGCATTTAATTTACACAGTTCCTATTTCCATTACTTTTTTACATACGCGTTAAAAAACCACAGTAATAAAAATAAAAAAAACCAATAACTTCGTTCGTTTTTGTCCTTGTCGCGTTGAGACATCATTACGACCTACAATTACGACTGTACCTAGGAATATAAAATTTAGATACAAATTAAACACAGTTAAATTCGGAAAATATTAATTCAATCACAGAGTGCATAACTGCTTAGTTTCCTATCCCTTAGAAAAAACATCGTTGGCCTGTTGGAATTAATGGCAAAATTCATGTCTTTTTATTTTCTTTGTCAGGAGATTTGGAACCAAAATATGGGAAATTGCCCCACTCGCCCAAAAGTTCAATAAGATCAATGGATAATGGTGCCGATTCTCTTGTACACCGAACTAAACTAACTAAACTATCTCTAAAATTCCTTACTTTTGGAGCTATTCTGCCAAATAAATTCTCTAAATTTAAAACTTATTTTGACACAACTAAAATCGAATTTGACAACCGCGCGCCTCCACTTGGTACTTGTTTTCCCTACACCGTGTTTTTTTTTTTAGAGCCAGAGGCGCGCATTCACGGCAGCCTCGACGTGTTTTTAATGGAATTTTTCAGTTTTTGTATGGAAAATAACGAAAAAAAATAAAAAATAATTACCAACATGTTGAGAATTAGGTGTTTAAGGGTTTCCTAAAGGGTGTCGAAATTTTCATTATTTTTGCGATAGGACGCACCGTTTTCGAGATATAAGCAAAAGAAAATAAAAAAATACAGTACTGTTTTTTGTAACTTAAGTCGAGGTGTTGGTTTGAATTTTAGTTCATGACATCTAATTTTATTCCACACATTTTTAATCGCGATTAAATATAGTCAGATTTGGTTAGAGGATTTTAGTTATAGAACAAAATTTTAAGTTAAATCGTCAAATTCAGAATAGCATTTTCACTAAACTAATATCAGTGCACTCTTAGTGCTGTCAAACTAAATTATAGTTAAGTTGTGTCATTTAAAGTCTATTTCAGAATGAGTTTGATCGTTTGACAGGACTAATCTAAATTTTAATGATTTTTAGTTTAGTTTAGAGAATTTTGTGACAAGAGAATCGGCACCATTGTCTGTATTTTAAAATGAAACAGCAGACGGTAATAAATATCTGTGATTTGCTCTTTTAAATTCTTCGTCAATATTCATAGTCTAATAATACGCACTCTTGAATGGAATTCCTTCCCTCAAAGCATTACTATATCAGTCATTATAGAGTACCGAGAAATCTTATCTCACAATGACCATTTCATTTATTTTCGGAGACACAGGAGTCATACCACCTGCACTTGAGATGGCTGAAGCTTTTAGAGAAGCATCAGTAGATTCTGATTTTGCCACTTCAGTTTAAACAACAACTGAAAAAGAACCTAAAGCTTTAACAATAAAGTCTAATGTTGAGGAAGAGGACAATGTTGCTGACAAATCTCTCGAAGTTAATGAAATGGAACGAGTAATGAGTAAAATTGAACTTAATGATGCTCTTCTTGTGGTTGAATTTGGTCTGACAGGTGATGATATTGGTAAAGTGTAATTAGCTGCAAGCGACACTGAACTCAAAGGCATAATAGTTATGGTTGAATTTTGTATATGTAGAGATAAAAGTTTCTTGGCGCCACGCTTTGTCATGCCGATACGATCTATATCCGGTGCAGTTTCGGGATGAAAATATTTTTACTTATCTTAAGTGGTTGTATCTGCTTATTAATTACCTTTGGAGGGTACATCTCGAGCTGTCAAATCAAACACTTTGTCGGTACTATTCGATCTCTTAACTAATAGACGATGATTCTCTGAAACAGTGACGTAGTGAATGCTTAATGTTATGTCAAAATCTGAGTGAGCATTCGTAATGGAAAACCTCTTAATTTATTAGTTAAGTCATCCTTAATTCCAGCAGACAAGTTTTGAATTTGACATTAAAGAGCGAGTTTTTCTGATCGTAGATTATAATCACTAGTTAATTTAGCAGCACCCAAGTCTGTAGTAGTATCTAATTTGTTATTGTATCAAATAAATAATATTGTACTTCTAGTAGCTAATGATAAAATTCTTAATAGCACGTTTAAATTACGTAAGCGTCTCCATTAATATCCGCGTAGTTATTAGACCTCTTTGCAAAACTAAACCAAATCTTTAAAAACTATTGTTTTCTAGGCTAAGTCTAATTCAATTCAATTTTGTTCTAGATATTTAAGGGTTTATAAATGTTGCTTAAAGTTAAGTAATGATTAGCGACCTGTTTAACCATACATTTTTTACGTTTGAAACGTTTATAAATAATCCCCATTATGTCTCGTTTTTTTACGCCTTGTTGTACTTATAGAATGTCTTCATCTCTCTCATATCTTTTAATCAAGCAATCTGCCTAGCCTTTTCCCAACGATGTTGGGGTCAGCTTCCAGTCTAACCGGATGCAGCTGAATACCAGTATCTTATACGTAGCGACTGCCTAATTGACCTCCACAACCCAGTAGCTGAGTATTACCCAGCTACTGGGTTGTGGTACCCCTTGGTCTGTGGCGGCATCTGCATCGCCACATGCGAACTACGCATCAAAGACCTGACGTCACTCAAAATACTGACGTTAAACAAAATCCTGCATCGCCCAATTAGAGTTTATCGTGCAATGGAAATATATACAAGAATCCGACATCAATCGTTGGGCAGTTGCCCCCCAGACACATCACCTGTCTGGTCGGAGGATCCGCCCTTTTCTATAGAGGATGAGTGAACTTTACACCCTGTTCCTTATACCCCTAAAGGTCCTACCCCTTGGTAAGACTAGTTGCCAGACTTTCGGTCTAACGACCCGTATCGACGGTCAAAGATTCACGAATGACAGCCGGGACCAACAGGTTTCCGAGGCACAGAGGAGTCTCGGTATGTAAAGATGGTCATCCATTCACGGACCAACCCCGGCAAGCGTAGAGTAACCTGATGGATCGACCCGTGCGGCTGTACTTAGCCACGACCTCCCCCTCTCTCATATCTTTCACACCTTCAAAATATTTAAAATATTTTAGTATCACAGACGCCAGATAAGAATCAGTCCAATTAAACGATATCACCAAATCGCCGCTAGTCACCTACCGTTAACATCTTCACTCCTACTTCCTGCATTACAAAAAGATAATACATAGAAATTGTGTATTAAAGTCACCTCATAAATATGTATATGTTTCGGTCTGTGGTCACCGCGACTCTTGCGCAACTGTACTGCGCTGTTGACTGTGGACTGGGAAGTCGTGGGAGTCGTCTTGAGACTAATAATTTTTGGTTTATATTTGACTCACAAAACTAAATAATAATAAATTCTTGAACCAAAAAAAAAAAATCATTACCTATATCTTATTTTTTTATCCTGTTTAGATATAAGTACCCAACACGTCTGCGGAGTTTCGTCAGCTAATTTAATTTGACCCTGTAAATTCATTGGGAATGAAAGGATGTCTTATAAAAGCCAACTTAATTTTGTAAACTATACATATATTTAAGTTAGGTACTTTATTTATTTAACTAATATTTAATTTACAATTTTAAATAAAATATACAATCTAACACTAACATTATGTACAAAAGGAAAAAATAAAATATAAAGGAAGATGGGCTTAAAGGACATCAAAAAATTCTTCTGCATCGCTGTCAGCGGGAAAAGTGCCCAAAAGGCTGGCAGCGTTGCCACGTTGGATGGCAATGCTGATTCTTTGACCTAGAAATTGGCCAGCACTCTGGTCACGTGAAGGTTAGGTACTTAAAAAATCATACAATTATGTACATGTATAAAAAAGCATTTAAATCTACCCTAGACCAGACGGTCCTGAAAGCGTTGGCTCCATCCATTGTGCGCTTACCATTCGGTGCACTTTCCTTATCTACCTAAGAAAAAATATTTCCTACTGCAAAATTTTAATCGATTATGTTCATTTAAAAATATTTTTGTAACCCTTTCACTGAAACATGATTTTTTTTCATATTTTTTTTGTCTCCAGGTCTATTCCACCCCTTTCCTTGTCCACCACACTGGCGTACCAGGGTAATAGAAAAAGTGATAGGTGGTACACCGCGGATCCTATCACCGTTTGTTTGACGGCAAGAATAAAGCAATGTCTCTTGTACACTGGTTTTTATGCACTTTTCAATGGGTTTTTTTTTAACATTGTGCTAACCCACAACGTTTCTTCTTTGTTTGAAGATGGCAGAGATTATGTTTCAGGAAATTGTGTGCTAAAAAACTGTTAAAATTGTTTGGTTAAAAAAAAACGCTCACAGCGGACGAATATTTCTTTTGATTGATTTGTTTGCTGATTATTTATTTTATAATTGAATTTGTCCTTTTTTTTCTACTTTATCTATTTACTAAGCAAGACTTGACATTTGTAGTGATTCTTGGAGGAGGCGTAACTCCAGCAGTGGACGCCTTTTGGCTGACATGAAAACTTCTTATGACATTTAATCCTCCTTTCGGTCAATTGCATCACTACTTTATTGTTACTAGAGTAATAAAAGAAATACGCATACGGATTAGTATCAGTATCTGATCTTCCCACGCAAGTCACCATTAATGTCAACTAAAGGAAACTGATTGTTCTAATGCCCGGGCATTCCCCTAGCTAGGTAATAATTATAGACTATGCAACTCTACGTTAACATGTATTTAAGAATTATTAATTTAATTTAACTAACAGAATCACCCACTGTGACAATTTACGTCAGCTAGTTAGTTTAATTAATGTCAACTTTAATTATTGTTTTTTTTTACACTTACCTATTAAAAGTAAAATAATTCTGTCGTATCCTGGTGGCATGTGTGACGACTTTTAAGGTGTTTCAACAACTCTTTGATGACACATTTTAAATAATAATTAACTACTTACCGACTGATATGTTTATTCAAAAAACTTTTGTGTTTCATATTTTGCGCTATGTATTCTGCTGTTATCTCTGTAATCCAATCGAAAAAGGCCTCAAAATCACTTGTTTTTCTGTGTTAAAGAATCACTCTTAGTATAACTGAGCAATGCCAAAATGTCTTTCTCTACACAAAAAAGCAAACTATTTACCAAATTATTTAGGTACTAAACATGAAAACCAAAGACTTTCAACCTTCCATGAACACGAAATACCAATCTTTCGCCATAAATTAATGACAAAATATGAACAACTCGCGATAACCATCCGTAAATAGGGTCATGCATTTTCGCAACAAGGAAGGACGGGCTCGGTCCATAACACCGGTGGCGCGGAAGGAAACTAGGGAAGTTACCTAACATCGGTCACGCCACGCCGTTTTAGGGTTAAATGTGGTGTTTTTGTTACTTTTATGAAGTGTGTTGCGGATTTTAGTTTTAGTACGATGTTCCGTATATTGAAATGCTTTTGGTATCATCGAAGCAGGTGTTGTATATTTAAGAGCGATTTTGTACTAACAACCTATTGCTAATCATTAAAACAATCGTCAAATATATGACAAAGAAATTTATGTGTTACCTGTGTTGTTTTATTAAGTGTGACGATATCACAGAAATCACGTTTTATAAGGTAATAGGTAGGTTTGATAAAAAATCGGTAATTAGGAATAGAGTTTCAGATTTTTCATAAAAAATGTAGATTATGCTGAATTTATTTTTTTCTATCTTAGAAATTATTTAAGAAAACAGCTCTGGATATTTTTTTTGCGAGTAATTTAATTTAAATTAAGCTAAGTAGGAAGCAGCAGTGGCAGCGACTATTAAATTGTTTTTTATATCACTTGTTTTTTTGTGCACTTCTTTTATACTTTAGTTTGTTAATTAAATCTTAGTTTAATTATTTTTCTGTATTTTGCAATAAATAAATGAATTTAAGCATAATATGTTATTATCGTTTTTAAGTCGTTGGGTTTCTTAGCCCTGTAGAAAAAGACACTTCCATTCTGCCCAGTACATCTTTACCTCCTATTAAATACCTCAGATTAAGTCTCATAAACTGTTTTATGACACCGACAATAATGGCGGCATCTCACTCGATCACAGCCAACTAAACTTAACCAGTTTTAGTAATAACTTCATCACTAACATTATTAATTTATTTTCCCTTTACCGGACATAAATGCCGACAACATTCGATAATTATCCATAAAATTAACATGTTTGATTATGATTGATTATTTACTTGGAAACATTTGTAGGTTATGTTACATTTGCTAACACGTCAGCAATCATGGCGATGATGCGACGACTATCAACCTGCCTAGCAATGTACCCACACTTTTTTTTTTTTTGAGTTTGGGAAATCATCAAATGACTTCTCCGCTCTGGGCAGAGCGGAAGGGCGTGTCAGACTTTTACTGACTAAAACCCACCCGTGTTCCTTCAGTTGCCTGTTGCCAAGGGTCCCGGTATTCCTTTCGGACTTTCCCGCAACCCTGGCAGAATCGGTCCTAGCGTACCCCGCCAATTATGCTGAATGCATGGGGTCATTGCGTAAAATGGTAATTGATCGCCATTTTGACATCAGCTTCATAAGTGTGAAGAATTCGCTGCTCAACAACGTGAATAATGCAATGATCGTATCTGAAATGAAAGGCATTGCGATCAATTGCCATTTTATGTGTGTTACACAATTAGTTATATAGCTTAAGAGGGATATGCTAAGGTAGCCCGCGATAATCATCATTTTCTTACGATTTTTGCAATTTGCAGGTCAGTGTCACGTGTTGTATGTTGATTAAACTATGATTCGCGACCGTAACAAATAATATGGCTTTATAGAATCATAATAATTATAATCAGCAATACAACTCCTTAAGTTCATATTCAAAGTTTTTAATTTTACGTTCTACAGAAAGATGAACGATAGCTTTGATTAACTCTCACGACCAAGATTTCTCTGTGGTGCTTTGGGTTCCTACATTTATCTACATACACTCGACAATCTAAGAAGTCTGTTTTGACGTTTCGTTCTCGTACATGTAATCAAACGTTAAGCCTTGAGAATCAGTTTTTAGCAATGTAGATACGTCGTCGATTACAAACTCTCTAAGTATGTTCAATCGATATGTCTCGAGAATCATTTTATAAGAAACCAAATTTTTTTTTTCATCGCTACTCAAAGCATTTTTATAGCTGTCAAAACGGACTTCTTAGATTATCGCGAGTCTAGTTAAGTATTTTACCTCTTCTACATTCATAGAACCCTTAAATCTGAAACTTCTTTGTAATTTTCACTTTAGGTACTATGGCAAACCACTAGGATTAAAATGCAACAGCTTTGTAAGAACACTGCCAAAGCTATATTAATAAATTGAAAACCCAAGCAGCCAGCCCTAAAAACCGGCGGTTTCAGTATGTTACGTCGTAAAACAAGCGACTAAATCATAATTAATGGTACTAGATACCGACATAAAACTGACGACAGTCACTAAGAATTACATGAATGTGAGAAAAATGCGGAGAGTTTATTGTTAAGCTTGGTGTACAACATCAACTTTACGTCACACGTTTCGAAGTTCAAAGCTCAACATACATAGTGTTTGTCAACGAGGTAGAGGTTGGATATAGGTACTCATTTGTTAATTACGAATATCAAATTAATTTATACGAAAAAAAAAATTATAGGCGTCATGGAATCATTTAGTAGTCCTTCCGTCATCAATATAATTACATGACAGCACTGAGCACAGACATATTAGCTAATCGACGATCAAAGCTAACATACATTATGTTTGTTCCTCGTAAGTTGAGTCCTAGTAAGTATAGGCCGACTGCTTAACTGAGATCGTTCCTGAGGTGGCTGCGCTGTGGAGGAGGGGTGACAGTTGTCACAAGTTGAGGAATCACTGCATCTCACATCACGGCACCACACCCCTCCCGCACGCTCAGCTACCTCAGTTAAGCGGTCGGCCTATAGTAGTTGGGCGTTACGACACCTTTTTCACTGTCAAAGATAAATATTATTTTCTTTATTTCGTTTCTGTGCCGTTTATAAAAAGAGATTAAGTTATCTTTCATTCTATTCTAGAAATAATTGCCTATTTTTATTTTATTTTATTCTATTCGGGAAACTTATACCATGTAAATAAAATAATTTTGTAACACTTTACATAAAGTTCGACATAATTATCCTTGGAAATAACTATTCATAATATTCTTATTTTCAATTAAGTACCTACTCGTTCTCATTTCTCCCGAAAACATTTTAAACGTCATTTATTTTCTGTATAATTTACTCTATCTTTTATCTTCACAGCAGTGTGTTCCCCGCTCACGAGATACGTCGTAAATCTGTAATGTTACCTTACATTGTAGTTCTTTCATTGCGCCGCGCACCGCCTTTAATACTAGATCAATAATGACTTGCCGTCTAATTACTATGTAGCTTTTAGGAGAGTTAAATGAGTTGGTCCTTAAATCTTTCAGCATCATCATCATTGACAGCTTCGTTCCACCCACCTGCTGAGGAAGTATAGGCCTTAGAGTCCGCGCCACGGCTGAAGTCCATTTGGCGCGGCGCTAGTGTCTATATCAAAGCATCACATTGCGTTAAAAAAGATGTAGTTCCATAATTTTCCGCAGGCCTTCGTTCCTGGGGCGCAGTCTACGTCTTGCTTTGACAACTGACAATACAACAATAAATGAAAACACTGGCACTACTAATGCATAGGATTATTATGATTTTTTCAAACTAACTAAATAGTACTGATGGGCCGACTATGAGTTTTGCCAATCTTGCCACTAGGTAGTTATAGTGACTAAACTAATGGATGTATATTTTTTTAAGTTAAATAGTTAATGTATAATTAAAAATAGTTTTATAACTATTTTTTTTTTTTTTTTTTTGTATTTAGTATAATTATTATAAATGTTGGAACGCCAACGTCTCCTCTCTTGGAGGTGGGCGCTAATGGCTGCAACACAGTTTTTAAACTAATGTAGCTGTTAACGAACACAAAAAATTTTCAAACTGTTTTTGTTCCAATAAAATATTTGATTTTATTTATTTTGAACGTCTTTTTTGTCATATTACGAGGCAACGGTGACACGGTTGGTTTGTATGGAAAGTGTTGACAATGGCGCCTCTAGCAGCTCCCGCTGAGGTGTCTCCATGGTCTGTGAATATTGTCACTTAGTCCGAGGTACCTATTGCATTAATCAAAAGATTCTCATTTGGAACAATAATTTTATAAGGTAGGACTAATAATTTTGTCACATAAAAACTTACACAGTTTTTTCGAGTATTTCTGCTAAAATCTCAATCTAATTTGCAGGACAATGACTGTCTTTCTTTTTCCCACTATTAAATATAAAAAAATAGAAATGCACTTGCCCAGTTAGTGGGGTCCAATTATAAACATTAACATATAGTGACCGGCGACAAGGTTCACACAACGCTCCGGTGCGCCCGTCGAGACATTTCACTTGTGCGTTTTTACTTCTTATCGCTAAGGTGGGTTGCACCGAGTAGTTAATGTTAATTAAAAGGTAGTTTGTTGTGGTGAAATATTGAGACTTGTTGAAGATTCTGTGTGTGTAATAGTGTTAGATAAGCGAGCAATTATTGAGTTGTTCATCAGATGGGTGATGACCTTTGAGCGGTCTACGAACGATAGTGAGTAGGTACCTATCTTGTGATTTTTTCAATCAGTTTTTTATATGCAAATTATTTCGACCTACACTGCACATTACCAACCATAAATTTAATTATAAAATAATGAAAAAATAGGCAACAAACTAATACAAAATGTTTGGCTTTCTTTTGGTAGCCATTAAAAAAAAAACATCCCTAAAAACAAACCCAAAATCATACCATACATTCAGCTACTCAAAAGCAAAAACAGCAAAAAACGACTACTCTTCACTTCTAAACCACAAAATCCCATTTAACCTCAACGTAACCTACAGTTAACCCACCCACCGTTCTTACGTTTTAATTAAATAAAATCAGGTGAGCTGAACTAATGAATTCAGCTGTCGGCGACACACTAATCACAAAGTAATTGTGTGACCGTTTTAATGCTAATGTAATCGCTCGATCGTCTTTCCTGTCGCAGGTCATTTTTAACGCCGGTTAAGTTTTTCTTTGTCACATGGTGGGAACGACCTTTGAGTGCTTTAGAGTGGTCATATTTGCGTCGTAAATTGTTTATTATGTTAAATTCCTTATGAGATTGTGCGAAATATCTTGCTAATTTTAATTTATGATCTTTATCTTAGGTATTTGAGAGATTTTAAGCGTCATCAGTGGCTACGACATATACGTATGAGGATCGAGAATTGTTTGTCAGCTTGTCAGCACATGCCTAATAAAGCCTTCTGGAAGAATTCTGGGTATGAGCCAACGGACAAAAGCAAACTGTTTTAACAAACATATTACTTATTCTTACTTTTATCTGAAGTATTACAAAAAGATCTACAAAATTAAAACTGTAACAATATATAACATTCATCGATGAGTCTCGTATCATTTTTCAAAACCTGTAATGATTGCATGCGTCATAACAATTCATCACCAAAATGTCGCAGACATTGCTTCGGGCCAAATGATAATACTTGAAAATTATGTAGGTATACATTTGATGACAAAATATATTTGGCTAGTGACTTCCCGATATTGCTTCGGATTAGTAGACTTTCCAAATTCTCTAAGTGTATTCCTACAAAATACAATAGACGTAGATATATTTAGTAACCTATTCCGCTTGTGTGTTACCACACCGAGCGCTGGACGCAAAGCTCCAGCGTCAAAGCTCACTTTGCGTCCAGCGCTCGGTGTGGTAACACGTCGCGTTCTGGTTTGCAATTGGTCAATCGTCATCCTGAGGATGCCTCGTTGAGAGGTGAAACACGTGTCGATTTCTTTCAGGGTTTTTTAGGACTCTTGAAGATTACTCAAGCGGAATAGGTTACTAAATATATCTACGTCTATTGTATTTTATAATGGATTTCCGCAAAGTCACGCCTGAATCAATTAACTGTATTCCTACACTTTATGTTTATATATACCAGACTCAAGAGTTCTGGGGGTCGCTAAAACGGCCACTTTGGCAGAATCATAAGTATAATAATTATTATGAATGCTATGGAGTTGACCTTAAAACAAAAAACTATCGTTATATTCCAAATTACATGCATCCCAGAGGGCCTAAGACGGCCACATTAAGCATTTCCTGAATTCCCAGCATATCATTAGCAATTCCTCTAATTTGACATTTTAAAACGATTCAGTCCTATTTAGTAACGATTGACCAATTGCAAACCAGAACGCGACGTGTTACCACACCGAGCGCTGGACGCAAAGCTCCAGCGTCAAAGCTCACTTTGCGTCCAGCGCTCGGTGTGGTAACACGTCACGTTCTGGTTTGCAATTGGTCAATCGCCATCCTGAGGATGCCTCGTTTTTTAGGACGCCAGGGTTTTTTAGGACTCTTGAAGAATAGTCGAGAGGAATAGGTTACTAAATATATCTACGTCTATTGTATTTTATAATGGATTTCCGCAGTCACGCCTGAATCAATTAACTGTATTCCTACACTTTATGTTTATCTATACCAGACTCAAGAGTTCTGGGGGTCGATAAAACGGCCACTTTGGCAGAATCATAAGTGTAATAATTATTATGAATCGTTTTAAAATGTCAAATTAGAGGAATTGCTAATGATATGCTGGGAATTCAGGAAATGCTTAATGTGGCCGTCTTAGGCCCTCTGGGATGCATGTAATTTGGAATATAACGATAGTTTTTTGTTTTAAGGTCAACTCCATAGCCTTGTACCGTCAGGAGCCATAATATTTTTCGGCCTGACGAAATTTGTCTTTCAGTCAATCTGCCTAGCCTTTTCCCAACTACGTTGGGGTCGGCTTCCAGTCTAACCGGATGCAGCTGAATACCAGTATTTTATACGAAGCGACTGCCTATCTGACCCCCACAACCCAGTAACTGGGTAATACGATATCCCTTGGTTAGACTGGTTGTCAGACTTTCGGGCTTCGACGACTCGTAACGACTGTCAAAGATCCTCAAATGACAACCGGGACCAACGGCTTAACGTGCTTTCCGAGGCACGGAGGAGTCTCGATATATGAAAATGGTCACCCATCCACGGATCAACCCCGGCAAGCGTAGCTTAACCTGATGGATCGACCCGAGCGGTTGTTATTACTTAGCCACGAGTACTTTTTCACTTTCAGTACTAAGCTTAATATTATAGACGTAGAATCTGAGGTCACAGGTCAGCTCCCGTGTGAAAGGTCGTGAGCATATAATGCTCATGTTACGTTGTAATCGGTAAACGGTTACCATTAATTTTGTTTCTATTTCGCTGGCTGAGCAATTTGTTTTACAAAGACGAGCTATTCTTCATCTAGTAGGTAATCGTTTGTGGGGACTTTTTGTTAATCAATTATTTTGATAGTAAGCTGTCGGTTGCTACAGTGTTACGTAGGATTGATTGTCACCCGTTTCTTATATAAAATGCTAATTTGAATTGAACAGTGACCCGTTGTTTTGGTAGATTTTGTGGTTTTGGCCAATGTGTGTTTTATTTTAGGATAGCGTTTGTTATTAGGTACCTAGATAAATTATTAAAAGTTTCATTAGTATTCGTGTAGTTTTTTTTAATGATTATTGAGTAGGTAATTTAGTAAATTATCTGAATTTAACACCACGTTTTTTAAATCAATATTAGGGTCACTTTTGATTAATAAGTAGGGATTTCACCTTATGGTAACGAATATTTGTATTTGAATAATTATGACATTTTTTATTTCTTGTACCTTTGGGTACCTCTAACCATACATAACTTCGAAGAAACGACAAGACTTTTTTTCTTAATCCTACTAATATTATAAATGTGAAAGTTTGTGTGTTTGTGGGTTCGTGTGTTTGGATGTTTGTTACTCAATCACGCAAAAACGGCTGAATGGATTTGGATGAAATTTGGCAAACAGATAGTTTATAACCTGGATTAACACATAAGATACTTTTTATCCCGATATTCCCACGGGATCGAGACTTACGCGGGTGAAACCGCGGGGCGCAGCTAGTTCAACATAAATTTTTATCCACCATAGAAAATTAACCAAACAAAGCCTCTATCATCGAAAATACCTTCAGGCACTATCATTTTCGGAACAATAAATCGTTCTATTACTTATATTTGGCGGTGCCGTGATAAATACAGTCTGCGTATTATTTACGGCATGTTTGATCCGATAACTTGATGTCCACCAAGGCTTGGGGCCCAAATTGGTCCAGTAAATCATAGGAAAAGACTGATATGAAGACTTTTGATATATGAGGCTTTTTGTTAATCTTGAGCGGTTGTAATTATAAATGTTGGGTCATGTTTGTGGAGTTTTCTTTGATTATTTTTTGTGTAGTTTTGTTGTCGTTTCTGCCCAAGGGACAGTTTTTGTTTTGGTATGAAACTTAGTTAGTTATAGTGTATTTATTCGCATATTTTTCGAAGTCAATGTCGAAGTCAAATCATATATTTTTGAACGTCGAAATTTACAAAAAAAAAAAAAAAGATTCTAGTCGCCCCTTCCAAAAGGTAGTTTTCGTATCTAGAAGAATAGGCTTAAACTCGACCGTTACTCTTTTATTTTTTTTACAATATTTTATATTGGTACATTAATTATTAATTATATGTTAAGACGAAGAAAATTCCTATACCACTAATGACCACAATGAGTAAAAATAATTAGACATGAAGCACCGACAGATAAATTCATTTAGTGATAGCATGGTGCTCACATTATTTAAAAACATTGTAAAAGTAGAAGATTTTCCTAAAATTTTACAATTAATAAGTCATTGTGTGAGGAAGCAATAGTGTTCTGTCAATATGTAGGCTTGATTATATTTTCTCTGCTTCAAAGCATGAATTTAGGTAACATACAGCCCTTTATTGAAATAATAAGTACCTACCTATACTCCATAGGTTTAGGTATTTAAAAAAGGGTAAACAAAAAAAACCACGTGACTCATAGATGCTAAACCTTTTATTTCAAATGTTAAAATCATATTATATAGAGTCACATATGAATAGGCTCTATTCTGTATCTGAATCTGATGAATTAACTGTCACATTAATAATAAAGCGTTTAATTTAAATATTTTCTGTTCTTCTTTTAGTGCTGTCAACAAAGATCTGGTTAACCGCCGACTAAACGTAATACCTGCCACTTCAGTTGCCAAACTACGTCACAGTAATTGTACTCTTCAATTTAGCAACGTGATCTAATTCGTTGTATTTTCTAAAAGGTTTGGGGAACTTGTCTTTTTGGGCTCTTTACGATAGACAGATTACAAAATATTATATCATTATAGTAAATCTAACTAAAAATTGTGCTCAAGCAGTTATATCTACGAAAAGTAGTTTTAAGAATTAATGATAAAGTTTAGCATACTATAATAAAAGAGGAAACCATTCTATGATTAATTTTGTTATTACTTATTTTTAAACAAGAAAGTGTCAACTATAAAAAACCCGTTTTTTGAACTACCTAAACCTTTAGAGTATAGATATCCTTACTAAAACAACAAATAAGAAACCAGAATATCACAATCACAACAAAAATCTTGTTAGGACACTTAGTTATCGCACCCATACAGAATTTCTTGATTTGCAGAGGTGATAATAATATTGTGTCGAATAATATTACCAATATAAAATCCAAACCACTAAGATAATCACTATATTGATGTCTCGATAACCCCAAAAGGACATCCCTGCCACCCTCCGTAAGACAATAGTCGTAATGAACCCGTCAATATTGCTTAGCTCGACACGATTAATGGCAGGTATCGTATAATATAAAGGGATACCGGGACCCTGGCAACAGGCAACCGAAGGAACACGGGTGGGTTTTAGTCAGTAAGAGTCTGACACGCCCTTCCGCTCCGCCCAGAGCGGGAGAAGTAATATGATGATTTCCAACCCAAAAAAAAAAAAAATAGGTATCTTATAATGTATGTTGTTATGGTTAGGTATAATGCTTTTTGTATAATTTTAGTAGTAGTCAAAGTATTTTTTTTTAACAATTTCTGTTTTTTTCTGAGTGTTTTTCATACATAAAAAAAAACAGACGATTTGAATTCATCTCTATTTCTTTGCTTATCCATCAGTTTTTTTTTGTTACATCAATTCCAACGTCGACCAGCACCCTTATTGCGTAATATACGATCAATCACAATCTGAATCGTTTTAAAACAGATTGCTTATCGATTGCTTCATAAGTCCGAAAAAATTGTCTGGTCAACAACGTAAATAACGTAATGAATGTTGTTGAACTGTCAAAATGAAACAGATTAGTCTTAATAGTTTACGAAAATGTGTTACGCAATTAGTTAGTATTATTAGCTATTATTTAACCGTGCTTTTCTATATTGTCCTATGTCTTTTGTGTGTACCAAATAAACGATTTATCTATCTATACATAGATAGATAGATACATCGTTCGAGATAGCATAATTTTATTCAAAAGGAGCAAAATAATTTCATAAAAGCCATAACAATCACCTGAAACAATCGTTTCATATACAGCGTGGCAAGGATTTTCTTCTAACAGTACAGACGACCTTTAGCCACAGCAATGTTTCATTTACCTTACCACAATAGGTACATAAAACATAATAGCAGATAATCTCCTCCATTCTTTCAAGACGAAAAGAACATTTAGAATCAGATAACACATTACGACACAACTTCAAACGGTGACGAACAATGACTAAATGACCCGTGAACCGAAAATATCTGTCAAAACATCATCCATCGAAGGTTGACGACTCAAAGGGATCTCATTTTGTAAGGGAGCGGCAATGGAACAATAAGCCTAATTTTCGTACAGCATTGATTGATGGCCAATCCCATTCCTTCGTTGACGTGACAAACGTTGATGCTTTGAATAAAGTTCGGGACATGACAATAGATGATATTAATATCAACTAAATGGGTGTTGAGATAGATTAGGTTTTGTGAGACTAAGATTAATTTGGGTTGGTCAATATTGTGTAAACTTGAGATTCAAGAATGATGAGGTGTAATGAGTAAATTTACGAACAAATAAATATGTGTATAACATATAATGTGAGTACAAAAGAATAAGAAGTCTCATTCGAATCACCAATACCATTGGATATTCCAGAAATATTATTATGTTGATGTCATCATATTTTAGTTGAAACCTTACTAATAATATGACCTGAGTAGAACCAACAGTGATTCTTACCGTGAATAAAAGGAGTCCGACTAAAACACAATTCCCAGCTACAAACACAATCAATTAAACAATACCTGCAGAAAATCTCGAAATACCTTTCCTCATAGCACAAAAGCCGTTAGTGGAGGCAGCTACCGTACCCTTAGAGGTCACAAATAACAGTACAGCTCGTAAACTAGTTGCCGCATTAACCATAACGAATAAAGGCACTAAAAGCACGTCTCTCAGTCCCTGAGGGCCGTTTCGGCTGTCAATGCGAAAATTTAAGTTCGCCACACCCATGCACTCTGAAGGGTCGACCTTTACGCCCTTTGTCTCAATCGTTGTTGCTTTTACATTCCGAGAGTCCATTCCAATTGTACTCTGTACAGGATTAAATAAAAGTGTTCGGTAGTTGGTAAGGAATTTTAGTGCTGCAAAATTCGAGAGTATATTTTTTGATGTCATTAATTTTGACTGCTTTTCCTTGTATTGTTATTAGAAACTTGGTATACCTGTTAAAAAAGTTTATGTTCGTTAGTGCATATTCATAAATTCACAGACGAATCTAGTATTCATATTCATAATCTGCAAGAATTAAAGACAAAATAAATAAAAACAATAAAAAACCTTCCTCATTCAAAAGTCAATCAGCATTGAAAATTCATTAATCTCAGCTCATTTACGACTGTCTCAAATTGCACAACATCTTTTAAAACGTCTACACTATGACATTGCTTCTGATAGCCTCAGGGATGTATAGCATTTGTTTATATTTATATCTCTTTGATTTCATTCATTTGCTGTCCTATTCAATTGAACAACAGACCTTAATTCCGACAACAGTTTGTGTATGTCTGTTCTAATCTTGTTGTTCAAAGGAATGTGTTACCGACTTTGTGTGGCCATCTATCTTGTTCTAACGACAATGTCTTGATGTATTTTATCACATTTAGCCCCGGTAGAAATATTTACTATCGTCGACCAGTTTACTGTGATCTTCCCCATCTCTCTTGATTCTTTTTCATTGGAATGACTGAGGGAGTTTGTAAGTTGATCTATAGGTCACCTGTCACTGGTTTTTGGTTCCGTGACCGTGGTGTTAACGGTCTTATTTGTCATCTGTCAATTTGCCTTCTATTTTTGTTGGGGAATATGAAAGCTTTCGTTTAACTACGCGTGTCGTCGGCGGTGTTTTGTCATCATTATTTTTGGCTCCTCATAATGATTATTGACAGGACTGTGGACGCGATGGATGGCTTGCTTTTTAGTATATTGTTTAATTTTAGCCCTTATTTATGACATTGATTTTAACAATAGATTGAGTTGCATTTTAATGTTCCTGTGGTTTTCCAGTATATATTAATATAGTATTGTTAAAATAAATTATTATAGAAAAAAATAATTTAAAATATACATTTAGGTCTATCTTTGTTATTTGGCGTTTTGAGTTGAAAAGAGCTAAAAGATTCGTTACTCTCAATTAATAGCTTTCTCCTTGACTGTTCTTTGGCCGAAACAAAAGCGTTCCCATTGAAAACGAGTAATCAACAGAATTAAAGTCGAATCTGTATCAGGAGGCAAGCCCAATCTCGCGGGGTATACGCCCAATTAATAATCGTGGCTCAGAGGTGTTCAAAGTTCGATGCAAGTCTTTGATAAAAAAATGTACTTTCTGTCGGTCTAGAATACTTGATTTTTGTCTCTCTATTGAAACTCTCTAAAAAAATATCGTACTTTTAGAAATGTTTTATAAGTACATGGTTTTAAAGGTCTTGTGTGATTTTTTCTGTGAGGTTTACTTTTTTTTAGCAAAATTTTCATATTTTTACGTAATTCATAATTATGCATTTTTTACTCAATATTGAATCTTTTACATATTCTTTTACGAAATTATTTTACCGCCATATCGTACCGCCTAAACTTGAGAACCCCTGGTGTAATGGCTGCCTAAGATTTAGATCCGTGGCGCAGGCGCATCATGTTTAATTAACTAACCCCCTTCAAGGTGCGTTCCCAAAATATAGTGACCGAAAAATAACAGCCCTCGTGTGCCTCCGATTTTGTGCCTTTTTTCCTTGCGTTAAATGCATGTAATACGTTTTTTGTTCTAATTCTTTTTTCAGTTTTATCCAATGGGGTTTAATTTTTCGTACTTTATTGGATTGAGATCGATTAGGTTTTTATTGTGTGATATATTGTTCGATTTTAGGCACATTTTATGTGTTCGGAATAAGTTTGTTTTTATTTTAAAACTTATATCCTAGAATCGGTAACCTACTTAGAAATGAATTTATTCCACAAGCCTGAATTATTAGGATGAGCTCCATCGGTGATTTTCTAATATATATTGGTGTTACTAAGAATTGTATTTAGTTACAATTCGAGGTGGTGAGAAACACGATTTGTGATGGTGAGATACACGACGTGCGATAGGCACATGCACATTGGAATAACCTCATCAATTAACACTGTGGCTGTCTAAGCACCTACCTACCTACCTTTTTTGCAATTAGCAGGTCTCAAAATGTCATGAAAAAGTTATTCAATGGAACAAATCTAAGTTAGAGAGATGTATTAATGATTCTAATGATTATAATTCCGTAAATACATATGTACCTACTTGTTACGGTCGCAAATCATCATTATTTTGATCAAAATAAGGTATCTTTCAAATTGCAAAAACCGTAAGAAAAATTTCAATTTGGCGGGCAACTTTAACGCATCCCCTTAAGTTAACTTGCTGTATCAAAATCGTTTTTGTTTTATTTTAGTTTACTTTAACTATGTTGGAGTCGGCTTCCAGTCTAACCGGATACAGCTGATAACAGTATTTTGCATGGAGCGACTGCTTATCTGTCCTCCACAACCCAGTATAACTGGATACAATACCCCTTGGTAAGACTGGTTGTCAGACTTTCGGGCTTCTAATGACCCGTAACGAATGTCAAAGATCCTCGAATGACAGCCGGGACCAACGGCTTAACGTGCTTTCCGGGGCACGGAGGAGCCTCAGTATGTAAAGATGGTTGCCCATCCACGGACCAACCCCGGCAAGCTTTGCTTAACCTGATGGATCAACCCGTGCGGCTGTTATTACTTAGCCACGAACTCCTTATTTATTTTATTATATTATTAATTAGTAAAAATCAAAATAATTAAGTCAAAATTAATATGATGACTTAACTACATAATAATAAGGTTAGGATTTAAAAAAAGAACCTAACAATCTTATTCATCCAGCACTTCTTATTCTTTTATTTCAATTCCTTTTATTTTTAAAAACTATTAATAACACGACGAATAACAAGTTTGATTAAAGTTCAATTTTTGTCCCGCGTTTCGGTTCTATTATGGGGCGGCTTGGTACCATTACCTGGTACTACGTAGTGCCCTTAATCCCTATAATTAGAGTCATCCCACACGGAGTGATTGATAGCTGTAGTCTGAAGGAACACGGCAGAGGAATGGGATTCTAATCAGTTTTTATAGGGTACTGGATTTAGGGAACTGGATGATATAAGATGTATTTACATGTGTGAGAAACTATTTAATTTGGACTGAAGATTTGTCATCGATACGCAATTAAAAAAACGAAAAAAAAAATCGGGGTTAGTACTCAAAGAAATTCAAATCGTATATTTCACGAAATTAAATGTACTTTATTAAATATAACAGTACAATGCAATGAAAATTTCACCCACGTTTTTGATGTCATATCGCACTTTCGCTAAAAGAATTATTCATAAAAATAATAACAACATTAAATACTTTTATGCCGCTGAGCATTACAAGACATTACCTATGCTGTAATGAATTGGTTCTGTTCTAAAATAACATATACTCCCAAAAGAAAAAAGGCATTAATAACCATTCTTTCTCAATGTAAGCTTCTTAATACAAATTTCGGTAGAGTACACTAATAGCTCCCCTTAACGCCTCCCTCAGATGCAAGCACACCCTCTTAATAAAAATACTATATTAGAAACGCCTACCTAGCTTACTTTTATTAAAACCATGTAATTTTATAAAATGGCTACCAATTTATCTACGAAATCGTGAACTATAATGCTTTGTTACCGAATCGTGCGCGGGAGTCGATTTTTTACAACCCAACCCCTAACTGATTGTATTTTTTTATATTCTCATCTTTAAAGTTAATAATGTTTAATGTATTTAGAGTTTTACCAGATATTTCACTCGTGGCATTTTTTTTATCGATAATAGTTTAATGATATGCCTTATGATATTTTACCGTAGAATAGCAGAAAAAGATTTTAAATACTGACAAAGGTACTGATCGTCCTATAATGTCTTCCACTTAGAGCTTTTTATGTTAGAAGAATGTGTCCAGCAACAAATAAGGCATGCGATTCAAAAAAGTCTCCCATTAAAAAAAATAGGAAACTTTTCTTTGCCTACGTAAATGGAAAAAACAAAACTAAAACCTTTGAATTTAATTTCTAGCCACACTTCTAGTTACAGGAAAGACTTTTATTAGGTAAGAATTTCCAACAATATTTTCGATTTCAAGTTCTACTACGAATGACGCCGCAATTAGTAATGGGCGCACAATTTGAACAGAATGTGGCGTACCTACGCCCAACAAATAGAAAGTGTCCTCAATGCATGGATTTACAACAAAAAAAAAACTAATCTTCTCGCGACCGTTTCATCTCAGACGATCCACATTTTTTCTTTCATCCCCAAAAAAATATCTAATCATCGAATTTGGCGGATCATCATAAAAATGACGATCACTTTTATGAAATATCACAGTGAAATATTTGGAATATCGACCAAATTGCGTCTTTCGATGATCGTGGAACAAAAAAATCCTTAAAGTCGATTTAGTTCTTTGTGTAAAAAAATAAAGGGCGTAATTACGGTCACAATGGTGGTTAGCCAGGCGGCACAATTAGATTTTGACGGGTCCATGATAAATGGTTGTCTTGGGTGCTGTTAACCCATAAAAACCGAGGAGACGCGCCGAGGTCACTTTGAAAATAATTTTTGGTGAAATGTAAAATTAATTTTATTATTGCGCTCGTTTTTCTCGTTGAATTTGAAATAAGAAGTGCAATCGCTGAACTGTGGATTTGACGGGTAATCATTGTGACGGCCACTCTAGTCATATTCATTTTGTTTATTTCGATATTTGTTAATTCCTCCAAAGGCAAGTAAAGACATAATTGCTAGTTATAAAATCACAGTCTGAACAAATACCTAAGTAGTTTACAGAAAAATCAGCAATGCGAATGACTTTGATGTAACAGAATTAGCATTTTAATTGTGTATAATTATGACCAATTTTCAGTAAGTCGTTAACTCGAAGTGTCCTCACCGTTTGCAATTATTTCTTACAATTAGTACATGCTATTGTAACTTTATTATACCTATTTATTTACATGTTGTAAGGTCAAGTTGCAGTGTAGACACATATTTTACTAAATAAATCAAGAATTTTTCGCGTTCAAAAAACTAAATAAGCTGCAGATGAACAAAGTTAAAGCCAGTCAAGTAACATCAAATAAATAGTATGACAGTCTTATATAAAACACACAAAACAAAAAAAATATAGGTACTTTTTCTACCACTCCACGCACTCTCTGTTCCACAGGATAATTCACTAACAATTCGTCCCAACTTATTATTAAAACGATCGTTTGCCTAACCGCGAATTATCAAATTTCTACCATCTTGCCCTAGCATTATCACATAAGTCCAAATGTCTCGGGGTACCATTTAAAACAACCAGTTTTAAATGAACCTCATAAACCACGAGACCCTGAACATTTTGACCAGTTTCGCTAAGGAATGGTAAAGTGACGCGGGGTCTTCGTAAGCTGGTCACTTTAAACTCAAGCGATTAAGAGAAAATTGCAAAAGATTACAGAGCCAACCGTAATCCAGGAATCTGCTGTAATTATAAGTATTCCTTTAAATTTCGAACATTAATTAGAGCATCAGTGATTTAAGGGGGCTATTTCGTACAATATCTACCATTATGGTAGTTTTGGATAATCTATCAAACTTATTTTTACCGTTTACTGGATTTTAATTGTTTTGTTTTGGTTTTTGTTTTTCTGTTTCGTTTTAGGCACTGTCTGTGTTTTATTTATTCTTCTTAACATATTTTCTGTTAGAATTTTGAATCCAAACGTAGATATTGCAAAATACAAAATGTTTTTGACATTACATGAGCTTTTAATAAGTATTATAAAAACAATACTACTTGTCAAACAATTCTAAAACATTAAACGACGTTCCAGTTAACTGAAATAAATATGTAACAGGTTTTTATACGCCTGTGCTTGTTCTTAAGGTTGTTACCCACTGAAGTGTAACGTCGTAGATTAAAGCAAAAACGTGACGTCACAGTCGAGTGTGTTCGCAAAAACAATCCTTTCTTTGCATTAAACGGACGGTCATAAAATGATCTGTGACGGGAAATAATTACATTGTAATAAGTGTTTTTTAAAGACACTTAATTAAGCTTTTTTTTAAAGAGGTACATTAATAGATAAATTATTTATTTAGTTCACACAAAAGAAATAGCACAACAAACAAAAACACAATCAAAAATATATCTAAGCACATAAACATGAAGAAAATACAAGGTGCTAAAATAAATTATGATGGAAAGTGACACTATAACTATGACATACTTAAATTCCAATAAAAAAACTATCAAAGTGCGGTGTGCATCTCAAGGTTGCAATCCAATGGGAGTCCAGCTTAGCATGTGTCAGCCAAATAAACCTGATGTTAATATTCTGCTAGATCCCTGCAGTGAAATACAGGACAAATATGTTAGAACATTTCTCATCACCAAATACCTAACTTTGCTAATCACTATTATGCAGATATAAATTCTCAGAATAAGTCATAATACAAGTAGGTATATTTATCGTTACTACACAAGCTTTTTAGTATGAAGATATGTCATTCTAAAGTGCAAAATAAAAATGAATAAAAATTTATTTACAGACAGCAAAAAATTGCTAGCGAAATAACAGAGGAAATACCATATAGCACTTGACATTTAACTTAATGCAGTGTATTTCAAATGCACTTAATATAATTACAGTGTTTTTCATAATAATTATATAAAATCAGTATTTTTAACGCAATTCATATTCTTAATGAAAGGTCGCATTTTTTACCGACGCAGTGAGTCTACTCCTTAATTTTGTTTTCATGAATTACATTTACACGTGCAATAATGGATAAGTAGAGTTTGTTGATCATATTTTTGGGTATTTTCTGATTACTGTCTGCCTGCATCATCCCACTGCTGGGCAAAAGCCCGCTTCCATAAAAATCCAGTCTTTAATTACACTTAAGTAAATCCGAATTTTGTCTTGTACGAGTTACGATAAATAACCATATATTTTCTTTCCAAGTTGTATTGGTAGCCAACTCAATTCATGATGAATCCCAATCACAAATTAATGCATTTATTTATGCCGTCAACCGTTTACGACAAAATATTATAAATATGGAACACCCTTTACTATGCGCCAAGTAAAAGCTGTATTGTTTTAATGTAAAACAAGCTTTTCGCGGAAACATAGCACCAGTAACTATAACACCCTTTATAGCTATTACAGTATTTTTTTCAAGCACTTTTTTCATCATAAAGAATCATTTATTTCTTCATCCGTAAGTTCCTAACCACTGTTTCAACTATCACGTAATAGTAAATCATATATTAAGAAATCCTACAGGAAGGTGTCGTTATTTTTTACTTGGCAAGACATTTAATTACGTAGCGTATGAATTATTCAGATGTGCGCAGTGTGGAACGGTCACACACAGTGGTGGTAGCGGTCAACTCGCTCCGCTGTAAGATTTCGAATTATGATCACCACTTTTATTATACATTGCTTAACAACTAAGATTGATAGAGAGATTAGAGTTGAAAAGTTTTCCGACGTCTCCGTGAATATATTTGAGAGTTGCTTGTACTGTTTTTTCTGTAATTATGGGCTGTAAATGTCCACTGTGCTGGATTTCGTAATAACCGTTGGGCGGCGGATTAGTGACCGCTGTATGATAGTTATCAGTGTAACAACGGTGCTTGCTGTTGCCTACTTATTTGCCAAACGTAACGCAAGAGAGCACTCAATAGTGACAACATTGGTTCTTCCATGAATCATGTTGTTCCTTCGAAAAATGTAGATAAAGAAAAATTTCAACTCAATCAAAATTAACACAACAATAAATGGTGAAATATACCACAATTCTTAAAATCGGTACTACAACTCAGATATACTATTAGGTATTTCACTGCCAATTCACAGAAATTGAATCAATCTAAGAAAATGACCGACAATCAGTAAAATAATGACTCAAAACTATCTTATAGAGACTGATGAATCACCTTCATAATAATGTATGCAAAAAATATTTCTGCGAACTAAAACGCGAAGACTTGATGTCCCCAGGCGCCCATCAGACTCGAATAACATCGGCGATGGTCACATTTTGAGCAGAATTTTTGACATTCCGTCACCGCCCTTGGATGAGATTTTGGTAGGGATTACATGGCGCGATTTTGTAAGAAAACAAAAGAGGAATTTGGAATTATGACCGACGTTCAATTGTTTTCTATTCAGTTCATGCTGTATTGTATCTATAGGCCAACTTTTTCGTTGGTGACACTCCCAAGGTCCTGAGGGTGAAGGGCCCGCCAGTAAGAACATCGTACACAAGGTATTGCATTGTCAAAGATGTCGTTATTACGTCCACTGAACGAAATTTCAGGTGGGTAAAGAGGAAATTATAGGGAAGTATTTTTATTCTGATTTGACTGAACTAATTCCCAATACCACAAGAGCGATATAAGTTCCTTATTGGTAGTTTATCTTAACTTCAAAAAGCTAGTATATTTAAGTAGTCCAGTAGACACGTCAATTAAGTTAAAATATTTAAGTTCTTGTCCATTGTATATTGACTGGATGTCTTGTCAAGGCAGGCGATCAAAATGTCGGTTATAAATTATATCAAAGGCTATACGTTCGCCGGTTACCTGGATAGTTAATGTCTGAGTTGACAGGTGGCGTTACTGGGCCGTTCTAAATGCATTCAGAACATTAATGTCAATTTTATAATCAAGTGCTTTCCTGGTACTATTTCTGCACCCTTTTAACAAGTGTTTCTTGCATTATTTACATATTTAACTATTTTACGTTCGTTGATTTATAGCTCCTTGATATTGATGATATGTGTGTTACCCTGAGAAAGAATTTTGTAGAAATAGGTTCACCAACATTTTTCAATTCAATTTACATTTGCAATGTTAATTTTATTAATTGTACTGTGCCAATTGCCATTAATCATCAATAAATTATAGTTTTTCCTTCAAAGTCCCTTGAGTTTATTCAAATTGTTTTTTAAATAAAACTTTCCTCTATTAATTGTTCCCTATTCCATCATTTCTATCTTTCCCATCGTCCTTGTGCCCCATGTAAGCCTGGTACTCTAAGTCACCGGCCCCCACGGGCGACGGTGTCGGATCTGCATAATAACACGCTTCAAGCGCCCTAAAGCAAGACAACTCCGCTTTTTTGACAAAATACTTTCCTTTGTTTTATTGAGATTATTATTCCATGTCTTCCATTTTGAGTTGGAGTGTGGAATGTGTTTGATTGGTACGAATTTTGATGATTTTTGAAATGATTAATCGTTTTCTAGCTTCTTCTTTTGTTTAGATTTTTGATATATCTGAATGTTAACATTCTCTCACGATAGGGCTGGTCGATATCTTGTCTTGCTGCTGCTGAAATCAAAATAAAGAGATCTTCTTTTCGTGACGATGGTACTCTTCATCGTTTTTTTAATATTTTTAATATGTTGTGTGTCCAGGCTTTGGCCACGTTAATTGCGGCATCAGTGGCTTTCTTTAGGTCATCTACGGTGCAGGTGATTACAAATAAAAGGAGCAAACCTATCATCATATCTAAACCATAAGCAATACGTTATCCTATGACGAGTAAAATATAGATGAAAATAATAATTTCTCAAGTAAGTTGGCTAATTAACTGTAATAACACACACAACATAATTATACACCCGAGTTAGATGCACATTACAATCCCAATCAACGAAAATATGATTCAACTAATCTTTTTAATTGCAATTTACGCACTACCAACATAATAGATGATACAGCCAACAGAATAAAAGAAATATCGCTCAAAACGGACTCAGTGCACGTAAAGATAGTCCGTTACACATATCAGTGTAATCATCAACACAGCACATTATCTACGACAGCTTTAGCAACCTCGGTGAAGCAACATGCAACCACCTAACCGTGACTACTGACACTTACTAACTCACCAACTTACATTTACTATCCACAAACCAACAACATACACAAAAATGGAACTAAAGAACAACAGAATAAAGATGACACAATTTCGAAATTGATTCTAGAACATGCAATTGAAACTTTGTTGGAAATCCCAGCCTTACCACAGAGTAATTACAAAAGAACAAAAGCCAATCACAAAAATTGAGGCACTACATATTCATAGTCGAATATGATGTATGCTGTGGCACATAAGTCGCGGATGTTACGGTATATGAATTTGTCGCTTCATGTAATTGACAGAACGGAGTCGTCCAATGGAATATGCGCAATGCGGACTCGTTGCAAGAGACAATAGGCTTGGTACATTATATACTACATAGTGTACGTGGTGGTTAGATGGGTAATTTTACGGTAAGTGCTTCCGACAATAGCTCCTACAAGTAAACAAAAGGCGTATCTGACTACACATTGTTCTCTATTTAAATAATTTATAAGACAAAGGAGTAGATAGCGTCCTAAATTCGGAATATTTCAAGTGAGGCTGATGGATTACGTGACGTCTAAAAGAAAGCAATGGCTTTGGCCTTTATTGAATAGAATTGGCGAAATTGACTGCGTATAGTGTCTCGTGATCTTTGCGATAATCGATGGACCACTTACGAAGAGTATGAGTATATTATGAAGAAAAAGATGAAACAAGGACTGTTTGCATAGTCCACCTAGAATTACTTTACCACCCCAAGGTTGAATATATTTTTGCTTTAAGACTAATGCGATAGTTATATATTGTGAATTCTAGTAAACTTTCAAATTCCTGGGAGTATTTTGTAAAAAGTGATAAATCTATACGAGCTTATAGGGATACTAATGAGAACCTAATGACTATTGGCACGATTTGGTACATTTCTGAGGTTACCCCTAATAATTTTCAATCTATGATACTGAAATTCCAGGAATTTACAATCTAAATACAATAATACCACTTGCAACCAAGGATAACTTTAATAACCATGATAACTGATCATTTAAACTCACAATAGTGCATTGAAATATCGATTTAACATTCCATAATATTCTCACATTTAAAGACAAAATCGAATCAGCCTTCATAGTTAGTTTAAATGTCAAAAAGGTATAAATTTTGATAATTCTAATTATTACTTGCAACCTGTCCTTACTCCGCACGGTTTTGACGATTTCATTAAATATCGATATTTCTTTTACGTGTTATAAACATAAACCTTCCGAAATAAATGCTCTAAATGATGGTGGACACCGCATGAAAATCCGTTTTGTAGTATTGAAGGTGGTAGTACTCGTGGCTAAGTAATAACAACCGCACGGGTCGATCCATCAAGTTAAGCTACGCTTGCCGTGGTTGATCCGCGGATGGGTGACCATCTTTATATATCGAGACCCTCCGTGCCTCGGAAAGCACGTTAAGCCGTTGGTCCCGGCTGTAATCTTTGACAGTAGTTACGGGTCGTCAGAAGCCCGAAAGTCTGACAACCAGTCTTGCCAAGGGGTATCATATTACCCCGTCACTGGGTTGTGGAGGTCAGATAGGCATTCGCTCCATGTAAAACACTGGTATTCAGCTGCATCCGGTTAGCCGACCCCAACATAGTTGGGAAAAGGCTAGGCAGATGATAGATGGAAAAAAATAGGTAGCAGATTAGAGAGGAATTATGTCCTAGTAAACCCAAGAAAAGCATTAAAAATGTAAGTGAAAGATGTCGTTGTACTTTTACCAGTCAACCATTATATTTAATCAATAACAGATAAATACAAATAATATTTACATGTTTACGTCCATCACGAAATAGGAATTAAATGGATAACTTCAATTAATATTGACTTGTTTGTCAAGTAGACGAACTTTCTACAAATTGGTTTTAGAAACACCACAGTTAATTGACGCATGACATGTATGTAGATTGCACAACACGATTTCTAATTATTAAAATTTATTAGAAAATCATGTTTTGATGACACGATGGCCTAAAATGGTTTTACTCATCTTCAATAGTTGCTGTCAATGGCAACGTCTATGAGTAATAAAAGTTGAGTCGATGCTAAAAACTTGTCTTATGTAGAGTTACCTTACCTAAAGCTTTGGTGAACTAAGAAAGCGGTGAACGGTCACACAAGAAGTCGGTTAATAAAACACGGCTGTCCAAATACACGTTTAGGCGCAGAATGTCCAATTCGCAAAATGTCCAGCGGTCGCAAAATGTCCAGTTCGCAGATTGTATTTTGACACTTCAAATCAAATATCTACTGGTGAAAAATTACAAGTTTTCATGACGGAACCGCTTTCCTTGGAAACCAAAACTTCAGAAGACGGTGAAATCTGAACTATTGTTACTAACCGTGCGTTTGCAACGGCAAAATATTCACAACAAAACATATTGACATCTTTATTTTCTGTCAATGTTCCATACAATTTTTGACTGGAACTAGAGATTCCAACATGTTTTGTTATTGTACCTATAAACACTTTCTTAAAATGGATCTGACTTCTTTCATTCCAGTGGTAAAGTGATAGATGGAATATACTATAATGTCAAGTCTCTTCAACTGACCAGTGCATATAAATGGAATAACAAAACACAGTTACAATGAAAAACATAATATAAACTGACACAATCGCCGCAATTTCCCAAAATAAACTTTTAAAATGTCACGACCGGTGTCGATATTATGGGAATATCATAACAAATAATAGCTTCACCACAAAAAGACATTTAGTAATTTTCCTTCTATATAAACGATCGATGATATTTTATTCACCCATAACTCTTCTTTACTAATCTATTAAGAAAAACTGCACAATGTGCAAACTAAAAAAATTTTGATAAAAAAATGTGTTGCCACTTTCTAAAAATATTATTCTAACTAATAACTCGAACGTTTTAAACTAAAATGGTAATGGTATGTATAGTAATGATGCCTACCAATAAAACCTTTATCCACGCACAATTTTATCGATAGTTAAAATCGATAGGTATCGAGTCAATGCTACTTAATTGCAAGCGTTTCGATTCGGATCATCGTTATAGGGACATATCGAGTAGTTAGGAGATATATCGATGGGTAATTAAATGTTTTATTAGAAAATAATTATTTTTGTGAAGGTGACGGGATTTCTATCGAGGTCGATGGCTAAAATAACAGTAAAACACTTGATGTCTATCACAATAGTCGTAACATAAATGAAGATCTTGTCACGTTGCGCTCGTAAAAATAGCATTCTGAATATAATGTCATTGTTATTGATATTTACGAAATCGTAGAGAAAATAGCTAGCTTTTAACAGCTCAACAGCAGGAAAACTATTAGATTTTATCTATTGAATCAGAAATAAAAATACAATTGGCTACTGAAAAGAGGTGAAAAAGTTACTCTTCTACCATTTAACAGTATTCAGAAAAAAAAGTAACCAAAGGATGATACATATATTCATCTATTTGTAACACTCAATTACTTTGAAATGAATAAACCTATTAACTTTAAATTGGCATAGTGATATATATATTGCTAATGGACATAGGTTTCAGTAATCAAATCAAAAAAATAAGGTCTCAAATTACCTTCTAGGAAAACAAAATTGAACATGTCATAAAATTATAATTTGTTCAGATTGGTTCACGGAGATTATAATTTGATAAACGTTTTTTATCTCCGGTAGGTATGAATATAGCGAGAACTTTTTGAGTTTACTATTTGAATATAACCAAAAAATGCACCAAATGTTACATTCGCTTATGTATTAAACCAAAAATTAAATCATCATTAAACCTAGGCTTATCCCAAATATGTTGAGGTCGGCTTCGGTCTAACCGGATGCAGCTGAATCCCCGTATTTTACATGGAATATAATACTGGTTTTCGGACCAAAAACTAAATAAACAAATATATTAATGCTACTAATGCTAAAACTCCGACATTAAGATAAAATTAATTTAACAACGAAGATACAATGCTAGTAACTGCATCCATGCACATCATCTCAACGCTTAAAGATCAAATGTTAAAAGCAGCACTACAAAAATTGTAAACGAACCAACTTATCTGATGACGGAACCAGTTGTGGGCAATTTAAATTAATGGATTTGTCATCGCAATTAATTTTATAGGAATTAATATGCGAGCGGCGAACGCAAAGAGTTATTTTTTATGTATATAAATTGACATATAATGGAGTTTGGACGATCTATGGAGCGGTGACGGCAAATTGATTGACAAATTGCGTGACGAATTCAAAATAGGTGGATTTCTTTTGAGTGTATCTGTTGTAAAAGTCGCTGTTAGATGTGGGGCCCGTGAGCGAGATGATAGCAGAGCGGGAGCGTGTTTCATAATAGAATAAGCAAGAGTTATAGAAACATATCTATAAATATTGTAAAACGCAACTCAGTTGCCCCTTACAATACTAAATGACTATGAGAAAGACGAAGAGCATTTAGTATTTAGAGCAGCGTTTTCTCTAGAAAAGAGTATGTCAATAAGAAACTCAAGTCAATGTACAGAACCATCATCAACGTTGCTGAAACTACCGGTATCATAATAAAAACTGGTATTCAGTTTAAAAATAAATAAATACATATTACCTTAATTGATACTATATAAAATAATTGTATCAACACTGATATTGCTTTCGGTGATGTCATGTACGGATTTGTCATGAAATTCTTGGCTAATAAGTACTGAGATGAAAAAGTTGCGATCAAATATCGGATAACAAGATCGAAGTGTGACTCCATCGCTTGAATTAACACTTGACCTCCGATCTATATCTTATTCTTTTTGGTTTAAAAATATCTACTGCACTTAAGCTGGGTACATAAGGACGCTTTAATAAAAAATAAAAGACCAGGATCAGTTTTTTAAATGATGCTTGCTATGATTCTGCCTAGCCTTTTCCCAACTATGTTGGGGTCGGCTTCCAGTCTAAACGGATGCAGCTGAATACCATTATTTTACATGGAGCGACTGCCTATCTGACCTCCACACCCCAGTAACTGGGCTATACGATACCCCTTAGTACGACTGGTTGTCCGATTTTCGGGCTTCTGACGACCCGTAGCGACTATCAAAGATCCACAAATGACAGCCGGGACCAACGGCATAACGTGCTTTTCGAGGCACGGAGGAGTCTCGGTATGTAAAGATGGTCACCCATCCACAGACCAACCCCGGCAGGCGTAGCTTAACCTGATGGGCAAACTGTGCGGCATTTACTACTTAGCCACGAGCACCTCTAAAATGATACTTGCTATATTTATTTATAATTTATGTCATTCTTCATCATCGTCATTCAGGCATTTCACTGCGTATGTCTTTACTATTTCCTGAAATAGTTTCTTTGTCTTTATCTAGTTCAAAGTTTCGAGTTTGATTTAGTTATCGTCGTCCCTATTCTCGCCGACTTCAAAGCCCCATTCAATAGTTGTAAAAGTCTTAGTTAACGGTTTGAAGTTCTCACGACAGATCGGTCCCGATTACGAGCTACGTTCATTATTAGCCAATCTGCCTTATTGAAAACGAATGCCGCCTTTGATCGACATTATGTCAATTTCTCTATATCGAAGCCAATCGTCTAATGTCTTCCGAACTTTATTGTTTTTTTGGTAATTAGCGGCGTTTTGATTCGATGTTTTTAATTGTACACCTTCGTTGAAGTACTGTGAGGTTATTAAGGAAACTTTAATGGTGACGCTCTGATCGAAAATTGGTGGAGGATTAAAAGGTGTTTTGTCTATTCAAATGGTTTCAATTTGATGAAGCGAGGAGTATTTTAAACTTGGTTTAGTTAGGTTTCGTGATAGAACGTATTACAAACAAAGCCACCAAAAATAAAAATTGCTATTAAATTATCAATTAACAACCAATAAATTAATATACTCAAACAAACACGGATCAATCATCGTATTAAAAGAACTCACATCGATTGCGACATTGACATTCCTCAACACACGCTACCAAAAAATCTATCTTTTAATTTATTTAATTTGCGACTCTAATTACACACAATCATCATTGAACGTGATTTCTCGTGACGCCTCTGACTTACAAGGTAGTCTTTTGTACCACCGTCAATGCTTGTCAGACATATGTTTTGCCCGGTAACCTTTTTAGAAACCAGTTTATGTAGAGCTCCAATCAAACTACACTACCTCCCTTATAAACCTACGCGGTCATTCGGAGGGACGATATAGTCCTAGATAAAATGGCTGCTCGATACCATTATCGGAGACTAGTAATCAGGCGTAATCACAGAACAACGAATGATTTTTCGTCGTGACTTATTTTTTGTCAAATTATTTTGTTAGTGTTTTTTTTTTTCTTAGTCTTTTTACCGATGGATTTTTGATTCAATGTCAAAGATCGTCGCTCGTTCGATTGACAACAAATTATATGTGATTATGTGTGGTCAGTATAAATACAACATACGTAACTATTCGTCAAATTCACATCCTGTTCAACTCGTCTTTATGTAGACAGATTAGAATGGATGACAGCAAAATTTTGATGGATCTCTAGACATAAACAATGGGATTCGTCATGCACTTTTCAGGTTTTTTGTCTGTCATCAAACTGTACTTCAGCTTTTTGCTGGGATGAGAAATTGCACAATGAAATTTAATTTTTATTCAGTATTTTATTTTTACACACATACAAAGTAGCCAAAAGCCTTTATAAATAGGATATCGGAATGACTTCTACACGTCGTTATTAAAAAAAGATTTAAAATAAGCTAGATGGAGTCGACACTTCCTTCCTATACGTAAGAAGAAATGGCGAAGCAAACTCAAGGGTCAAAGTCTCTTTTACAATCCAGGCATAATCTTGGTTAGCCTAACCACGATTATGGCTGGATTTTAAGATTAAAAGATCATTATTGAAAAAAATACTATCCTTTCAGTTACAATATTCTTGAATCAGCCATATTTCATTATTTTCGAGGACGTTAATTTTATTACATTAAGACAATTAACTTTGATAGAAAAAACAATTTTACGTGAGTTCCAACATCACCATATTTCATCAGTAACATTTGAACTCCACCACAGCAATATACAAAGTCACATCACATAGCAACAACCACATAAAACCATACACAACAAAATTATATACTCAACAAGCGATACCCCCTCCATTGAATGCGCAAGCGCAGGTCGTTAGGCTTGAAGCAGCATAAATAATAACGTACGATTTAGCAGGAGGAGTGCAACCACTATCTAATGATCAATGAGAGAACAATTGCCATTGTACCCAGCTGCCGGCGGCGCGGCTTGTCACTGGGTGGGTGCAGTTCGGTGCCGGGTCGAGCATGTGATGTAATGCACGATTATGTTGGGAATACGACATTATTATTGAGTTTAATGTCGGGTTATGTTGCTTTGCTGGTGGATGACCTGCACAAAATCGAAAGATTTTGTGCAGAGTTTGGGTGGGTTTTCGTGTTGAGCTTTGTGGGACCATTTTATTATTACCTGAATAAAAATAACCGTTACAAAATGATCAATGATGATAATCTTTAATGATGTCAGAAACTTCTTAGATCTTGACTGTTTTCAGTTAAAGCTGTTTCAATCAAAACACGATACAGTTATTTTCAGAACGTTTTGACACATGAAGTTTTTTCTGAAGATAACTTTACAACAGTTACAAGACACAAAATAATTCTAATTCTAAAACCCCTGAAACAAGAATTCTTATCAGTCCAACCTCCTTACTAAGGTATTTGAGGTATAAATCTGCAGGTATCTGGAGGCGCGGACGGGTGGTGAAAGTTCAGTCGCGTATCGACGGCGAAGCCTGCAGGCTACGGCCTACGCGAGGGGCGATACAGACAAACGATAGTTATGCGATAAAGCTGAGAAGAAAAATAAGATGATTTTTTGTTTTTGGGTAACAACCCCACAGGCTTGAAGGCTGCTTAACCAACCTATCCTATGGTGCCTTATTAAAAAAAGGCCTCCTTTTGTTAATGTATTATTGGAGTACCTGCCTCGTTGGTTTAGTGGTTGCAAGGGCTACTGCTGAGCATGAAGTCCCGGTTTCAATTCCCAGGTCGGGCAAAGTTATATTGGGCTTTTCCATCTGGAATTTTTCAGTAGCGGAGTCAGGAATTTGTGCCCGATGGTGGCAATGAGCTCGCCCCCTATTATTACATGGGATCTAAATATGTCCGGGAAACTGTGGGTACCTTCGGGGAAAAGAGGCGTAATTTTATGTTATTTGGAGTGATAAGGAAGGTTGACTGCACGTTTTATGTTTGTCACGTAGTCCAAATAAGGTAGTCAACCACTTTTTGGCTAGACTTAATCGCATTATTATTACCTATAATTTTGTATAATTAAATTATAATGGACGTCGTTCGATACAAAAAACCTGACGTCAATTGTGGACTTTGATGAACATTATTATGATGTAAATAAAATAGAACTAGAATTATTGACGACTTGCAACAATTTATTTAAAGTTTCAGTTTCAGAAATTATTGCTGATTTAACAAAATTGCTACCCGTTTTAAAATATTTGATAAATAATTTTAATCTTTTGTCTTCTTCAACAGTGTAAAATAATTTACTAGATATTTTAAAAAAAGAACACTTAAAAATATAGAATTATGAGGTGAGACGGTGGCGAAACGGTTATTTTGCGAGACTGTTTTGTCTCGCAAAATAACCGTTTCGCCACCGTCTCACCTCATAGCCTCTCCTAGCGCTGCATCACCCACAAGTGCGGTGGACAAGCGATAGGCCATTAAGGATTTATAGCCAACAGATTGCTATCATTACTCGGCTCTGGATTATGTTGTTTGAATACGTTATTAGGACCTTACACGTTGGTGGCTTCAGTTTTATTGCTGTTATTTTTTCTATAACTACGACATGTAATTGGTGCTGCTAATGTGAGATAAAAATTGCTATGTTTGGTGATGTTGTGTTCGAATGTGTACGGGTTATTGATTTCTGTTTTACATGAGTCATTTTAGCATTGATGTTGTACAAATTCTATTAAATAATTAAGAAACTTACAGTAATTGCTGCAAATCTCGACGGTTATTTTGAAAGGTTCAGTAGTTTATTTGGAATCCAGAAGATTTACGTTTTTTAACTACCTTATAATGTCCCACTGCTGCGCAAAGACTTTCCCCAATATTTTTCACGTTGGTACTCTTTTCATGTAGCACCTTGATCCAGATTAACTACCAATTATTATTATTATCGATTGACCTTTTAATTTAGGTAAATCCTAGCCTATCTCTGTCAGTAAAATAAGAACCAATAAACTTATCCATTTCTTTTTCAGTAAGTAAGTATAAATAACTCAACATGACCCCAAAACACGCCAAACAAAGTTTTCCTCAAATCGATTGGCGTCATCAAGAATTAGTCCAAGTTCTTTCACCCATACTCCGAAACTCCATATCACATCCGTAGACTTTCCTCTTTTAATTGCGATCCAATGAAGCGCCACTAATTCCCTCCCTTGACCACCCCTGTCTCCTTTGGCACCGCTGGTTTCCTTAAGGCTAGGTTCCACCACAGACGATTAGCGAAAAGCGAGTAACAACTAGCAACGATTTTGCGAGCAACGAGCAGCGAGTGTGTAGTTCGGATAATTTCTCGCTAGGCTATGACCGAATGCGAATAGTAGTATAACTGCCCAGTCACTTGCTGGTATGCGTATGTACCAAGTGAGAATCTGTGAGCGAGTTCTGCCCGCCTACTGGGCGTTGCTGAGCGAGTATTTTCTTTCATAGCTCTTGTCTTCACGACAAACTATTGGAGAGAGAGTTCTCGCAGTGTAAAGTCAGCAATCTATTATTATAATGTAGGTATCTCTTTTACTGACACGGAACCTACATGTATTGTATGTTTCTTGCGCGAGAATATTAATAGTCGATAGCCTGTCGCTTCCTCGTCGCGTCTGTGGGACGCGTGTATATGGGGTGCCCTGGACAACTGGAATTCGGTCTCTTTAGATAAACAGTTGGGTATTGATTGAAAAGTTGTAGATTGTGGGTCAAATGCTAGTTCACTTGTTTTGTTTTGATTGGATATTGTTTTCGTTTGTCTTTTGTTATTTTCATTGTGGTTCGGTGTGAATTGTTTTTTGTTTATTTTTGTTAGTTGTAATAGTTTGTTTGGTTTAATTATGGGTTGTGAATTGTTGTTTTTGTTTTAGTGCACTCTCATATATTATTTCTTGTTTAGATCGCATATTTATCTCACTAAAAGAAATATAGATTCGTTTATTAATAAGACACAATTAATTACCTTTTATATTCTTACGTGTGTATCAAAGTACAATACAACAGGCACTAAGCAGGCAGGCACTGAGCCCACCTTTGTTACTTTTTTTTTTGTGCGAAAAGTTTAAATAAATAAATAATACGTCCGTTATAACATGACAGGTCTGAACATAAACTCTGGGAACTTTCGCGCATGTTCTCTCACTCACACTCTCCTCATGTCTCTATTTGGTTCCTAAAAAATATTACTACGCAACCCTCTGCGCGAATTTTGGAACTGCAAAGTTATATCGGCCGTATTGTAATTGATTTCCTTTTGCTCGATGCATTTTTCTCGTACTGACTTAATTGTTCTTAGTTTACTAACAAAATTTTAGTTTACTATGTAGGTACCAACACTACCAAATCACTGAAGGCACCACTAAACTACTCAAACTTCAACCTCAGATCGTCTTCAAGCAAACCAATAAAGCGGTGTGTCTCGAGAAATCCCGGCTGCCCGGAGCATGCCCGGAATGCATTCCTGTCACATCGTTGTCTCCCCTGCCCTACCCTGGAGTGAAGGTATACCTATCTAAGTACATGTAGCTGTCTGTAATTGTGTCTGAAGTTCTTCAGGAACTTGTGGGGAGTGAGGACGAATGTTTTGGTTGTCATGTGTGTGAAAGACGGGGTTCGATTCCGACAAATGAGTTTTTAAGACATCTATGTGAGGAGAAAGGTTTCTTTAAGGAAATTATGCACCATTGCATCTTCAAATATAATTAATATAATCTTCAACTTAAATAAAGTGCAAATAATGTCACACATAAGTCAATAGAAATGAAGAAAAATACCTAAAACCAGCAAAACAAGAGATGGAGAAGATGTTGGCCTATTTCTTACTCATATTGCGGTTCAGAAGCGAATTTAACCACGAAAATTGGCTATGCAGGAAGTAGTGTTCATAAGACCTAGAAAAAGACTGAAATCTTAGTTATGGTAAGAACTTGAAGGCATTAGAAATACCAGAAAGTAGGTAATTACAATATTTTATCATTCAATATGAGATAAATTAATAATGTTACCTATAGATTCTTTTAAAGGAGGAGCTCGTGGCTAAGTAATAACAGCCGCACTGGTCGATCCATCAGGTTAAGCTACGCTTGCCGGGGTTGATCCGTGGATGGGTGACCATTTTCACATATCGAGACTCCTCCGTATCTCGGAAAGCACGTTAAGCCGTTGGTCCTGGCTGACATTTGTGGATCTTTGACAGTCGTTACGAGTCGTCAGAAGCCCGAAAGTCTGACAATCAGTCTAACCAAGGGGTATCGTATTACCCAGTTAATGGGTTGTGGAGGTCAGATAGGCAGTCGCTTCATGTAAAATACTGGTATTCAGCTGCATCTAGTTAGACTGGAAGCCGACCCCAACATAGTTGGGAAAAGGCTAGGCAGACCTATAGATTATTTTCGAATAAGCAGTGATACTTCTTTTTTTACAATTATGTTTGTGTCACTTTTTCATACCTAATCAATTAGGTCACAGGATACTTCTTTTTTTACAATTATGTTTGTGTCACTTTTTCATACCTAATCAATTAGGTCACAGTATAAATAAGTAACAGTATTTATCTCCATAGAAAACGGTCGAAACGACGCGCTTCGAAATCTCAGTGTATATCAGTACGCAACAGTATCGAGTGAGCGGCAGTATCGCACACGGACGCGGAAGGTTCATCTACCGAGCGGCTGTAGGTAATTATTTCAAGGTCACTGCCGAGATAGTATACTGTTATTTATTTATACTGTGGTTAGGCTTTATTCTAGGAGCGTAGCGTAGGAGCGAAGATTCAAAGAAACTATATTAATTTAAAATCGTTCTATTTAAATATCTGGGATAAGTATGTAGACAACTAGTGAATTATTTTATATTATTGAATTTGATGATTTTGATCAGGGGGCTTAAAACGGTCACTTTAGCAGAATCATAACATGAAAATATTATGAATCATCGTGTAATGTCACCAACTGACAATTCATAATATGATCTGCGTGTAATTCATATTACGAAGTAATTCATCTGTTTGACAGTTTTGTATGGAGATTCGTAAAATAGTCCACAAATTATGAATTGCTTTTGTGTCAAATTAGAGGAATTGCTAATGACAGCTGGGATTCAGGAAATGAACTGCTTTTAGAGGAATTGCTAATGTGGCCGGTTTAGGCCCCCTGATGATTTAGTGCCATTTTTTAAATATTTGAGCATAATAGCTGTCGTTAACAGGAAATGGAGGTAGCCTAGCAATTTTGATGAACTTCACTTCCTAGGTGTCTGTTACAAGTAAATTATATGGGTCAATTTGATATGAGAGATATATTGGATAAACTTCAGTAGAATCAAATATACTTTAATTCATTTTGTACGGACATTCTCACACACGCTATTACATCTTTCAGACAGATTCAAAAGATAAAAAAGTCTACTTGTCATAGATCATACCATATCATAATCAGCCTATAATGTTCCCACTGCTGGGACACAGCCCTCCTCTCTGTGAGAGGGAGCGGGCCGTAATCCACCACGCGGGCCCAGTGCGGGTTGGTAGATGTCACATGTCTTCGAATTTTTGGTCCTAGGACATGCCGGTTTCCTCACGATGTTTTCCTTCACCGTTTTGAGAGCAGTGGCGATGAAATAATTTACACAAAGTAAAGCGCCTGTCAGGGTTCGAACCTACGACCTACAACTCATAAGTCGTGGCCGTTACCACTGAGCCACCACTGCTCTCATCATAGATATGAAGTTTAAATCACAACACAATTATCTGATTGTAGCTATTTATTAACTTTCTTTTGAATGACTGCCAAACGAAATTGTCAGAGATTAAAAGTTAACCTTTAAGATTTGTTTTCCTTTTTTTTACCACCAAACTCATGCATTACAATAAAACCCAACTACGACTAAAAAGGTATAAACAAAAAATCTATATAATCGGATAAAATCCGGAGTCACACGTGTTCATAAATCGAACAGATTACGTGTGAATCCGGATTTTTTATTTGTCTGTCTGTGGTGTCTTGTTTATACCTTTTTAGTCGTAGTTGGGTTTTTATTTTTTATTTTTATTACTTAAATTTTTTTTAAATTTCTTTTGGGGTTATAATTTTTTTTTTTTTGAAATGTGCTCATTAAGCCCTTTCATTTGATAACCAACATGGTACGAATGAACTTTTTTTTTTTTTAGTTCCTGACTTTATGTCCTCTAGAGGGGCCATTTTTAATTTTATGTGACATCACATAGCCTATTACCAGCGGACGATCAAGACGCTTCCAACGATACCTCATTTGTCAAATTGTGATGAGTCGTTTAGAAGATATGACTGAACAGATGAACATACATACATACATACATACATACATACCGGTCAAAATCATAACCCTCCTTTTTTCTTCGCCGTAGTCGGGTAAAAGGCATAAACGGTGGACACTCAACCCAAATCCCTGAAGGATCTTCAGCAAATTAACCTGTCGGGCGGTACTTCCGCACAATTTGGCACAAACGGCGATACATCCAGGAAAAAACGAGGAAAAGCTTGCGCGTTTGATGTCGTCCGTGTACTCAGGTATCAAGTACTTAGTTGGGTGGGGTGGGTGAGATAGCGGGAAGGATACGGGTTAAAAAAATACAATAGACGTAGATATATTTAGTAACCTATTCCGCTTGACTATTCTTCAAGAGTCCTAAAAAAACTCTGTAAGAAATCGACACGTGTTTCACCTCTCAACGAGGCATCCTCAGGATGACGATTGACCAATTGCAAACCAGAACGCGACGTGTTACCACACCGAGCGCTGGACGCAAAGTCAATCAAATCGCCCGTCACCCCCACTTATATAGGATTGCTGCTCGGCGCTGATTGGCTAGAATCGTTATCAGCGCCGAGCAGCAATCCTATATATTTTGCAATTGGTCAATCGTCATCCTGAGGATGCCTCGTTGAGAGGTGAAATACGTGTCGATTTCTTACAGGGTTTTTTTAGGACTCTTGAAGAATAGTCAAGCGGAATAGGTTACTAAATATATTTCCGCAAAGTCACGCCTGAATCAATTAACTAGGACACGGGTTTCTTTTATTTTTTCTTAGACTAGGTGCGTCCCGCGGCTTCAACCCCCATAAGTCTCGATCCCGTGGGAATATCGGGATAAAAAGTATCCTATGTCCTAACCCAGATCATGGTCTACCCATGAGCCTAATTTCATCCAATTCTGTTCAGCCGTTTTAGCGTGAAAGTGTAACAAACAAACTCACTTTCGTATTAGTAATAGGTAGTTAGGATTTTTTTCCAGCGCTTTTTTTTTGTTCTCGGAAATGTTTGCTGGAAAAATATTTCTTTTTTTTTCTAAATTATTCTGCCTATGTTATTATATTATCTCTATTTCTTATTAGAAAAGGCTCTTGAACTTCAATTAATAGTCAAGAATTTTTTGTGTGTCTATTTTGGTATTAAATTCTAATCCATCTTGCATTTACAACCTGGGCGACCCCAGCCCCCAACTGACAGCGAATTGGTCTAATAGACTATCGTTATTGGATTAATTACTCCTCAACCGTTAAATCATCAATTATTATTCATAATTCCACACTTTCTTCACAAATCGCCAGTACCTAGCCCCAACCTTTTCCCTACAAAGAAACGCGAGCATGTCCTTCACTAAGTGATGGGGCGACAAGCCAGAGCCGGATTACGATGACGTATTACTAAATAAATGACACCATATTTCTTTCCTACGTGACGAAAGCAACTGTTCCGTGTTTTCCTTCAAATCACTTCCCTGTTTTCCTCAGGTGTTATACGGAACAATTTATAAGATCTATTCCCGTGTTTCTCGGAAAATTGCGGTTTCATGTTGAATTCGTTTCGTGGGAATTAAAATTCGGGTTGTTGTTGTGTGGGTAGAACGATTGTCAAAATATTTATTTCTGCTTTTGGATCTGAATTGTTTTGATTGAAATTAGGTATAAAAATCGAGTCATGATTATTTTTGTTTGCATTTTGTTTGCCAAATTGCTTTTAGGATTTTTCTTTACCATCTAGTTATGGTTACGCTAGGTTATGTGGAGGAGAGATGATGAGTCATTTATTTTTACACGATCATTTAGTATACAAAGTATGTTTGTTCTAATAGTATAATTCGGAAAGCCTTTTTATGAGTAAAGATTGGCTTCGTTGCGCTTAGTAGACTAGTAGTCACAATGTTTGCGGGTTTTCTTCAACATAAAACAATGAGCTTGTGGGTTGCCAATACGCACATCAAAAGCTGTTGTTACCAGCAGTTACCTACCTTAAATCATCCATCTCCTTATATCGCCCACGGGGAAAAATTAAGAGACTCTTTTTTAAGAATAATAATCATTCATTTGCAGAAAACATAGGGTTAACAGTTATAAAAGTTGCTGGTTTAATGTACTTACGGTCCATATTTTGCCTGTGTAAATAATGTAATTTAAAATTAATTATTTCCTACCTATAAATTATCCTTACTATAAATTATATTTACATCCTTTGTCAGTTGAAACACTGGCAACACACATTCTCTATCAATTTAAACCTAAAATCTGTTCTCCCAAGTCCGTCCCCCCTTGAAGGACATATGGCATGACATCGAGAATTCGCCGTACGCCCCAGAAAGGTAATTACAACTGCTTGATAGACAGTCCGACCCTTTCGTTTACTACTCGACAAGACACTTACTTGAGCATCGAATTTCTTTATAAATGGTGGAAAAATAGAGTTTACTTAATGGTTCGTGTTAATGTCATTGGACCTACTTTGTAAGTGTAATTGAGCATGATATTGGCGCAAATTTACACTAAAAAAAGGTAAAAACTAAAAGAAACTTATCTAAAAGCATTTTAAAAAGGTCCCTAATCATATCAATCAGATTGATTATATCATGATTGACAATTTCCGCTCCAAAGAGTGAGCATACTGACATGTGACAGTCACTTTGATCATTTCCTTTAAAAAAAAAAGGAAATTTTGAGAAATATTATCGTGGATATCTCTACAACCGATACAGAACAGATAATCCGTTAGAATGTGACATGCTCACCGATGGGAGGTGTTAGGTATCATGCTAAGAGTCTATGTGATAATTGTAGTAATTTTCAGAAAATTGAAAAAAACAACCACACATTTTTTTTAAGCGGAATTTTGCCTGGTATTTTTACATGGGAAGCGGGCAGCCGTCATGTAAGTAGTCTACAAGTCATAACTTATGAAAATTTGCAAATTGTTTATGTAATTGGGGTAATTTTTTTACTAAAAACGTGAATTTTAAATAGCAACATTTTTTTTTTCCATTTTTTTTATTTTTTATTATTGTCGGATACCGTTTTTGCTGCACGCTGTATAATATCTACAATGTGTAACAAAAACCCTGTTCGATCCGTGAGGGTGTTGATAAGAATCATACTGAGAGTATATATACGTGATTATTTTTTGGAAAAAAAAAATCGCCGCATTTTTTTTTCAATCAGGAATTTTAACGTGTTATTACATGGGGCGCGGACGGTAGTCGTCTAGCGGGTGTCTACAAGTCATAACACATGACCTTTGCAGAAAATTTGCTAATTTATAATGAAATTGGGATAATTTTGGTACTAAAAATGTGAATTTCAAATTGCAATAACTTGCGTTTATTTTCAATAAATATAACATTTCTTATTTTTTTCTGATAATGTTATTGCAGTATTTTTCTGATAATGTTAGTGGAGGAGCTCGTGGCTAAGTAATAACAGCAGGTCGATCCATCAGGTTAAGCTACGCTTGCTGGGGTTGGTCCGTGGATGTGTGACCATTTTCACATATCGAGACTCCTCCGTGCCTCGGAAAGCACGTTAAGCCGTTGGTCCCGGCTGTCATTTGTGGATCTTTGACAGTCGTTACGAGTCGTCAGAAGCCCGAAAGTCTGACAACCAGTCTAACCAAGGGATATCGTAGTACCCAGTTACTGGGTTGTGGAGGTCAGATAGGCAGTCGCTCCATGTAAAATACTGGTATTCAGCTGCATCCGGTTAGACTGGAAGCTGACCCCAACATAGTTGGGAAAAGGCTAGGCAGATTTTGAATGTTATTGCAGTACCTATGTGCCTCTTTCGGTTCGAACAAGGTTATTGTTACATGTTGTGTATTATAATATACGAGAAGGAGCTTTTAATTTGTCCATAAGCTTTGAAACTCAATATAATTCTGAGCATAGGTCATAGTCATCATCTGAGATAAATATCTTAATATAAAATTCTATTACATAGGCACATTATGACTATTGTTGATGCAAATTTCGAAACTGCCATACAACGAAAAGAAAAGAATAATCCATCAACCAATGAACGGCCTCGAACAATTAGTTGTTAATAGTGGCTATTCTATGAATAAAATATTAAAAGCTACTTTATACATAGAACTATTGTTGTTAAACTGTAATATAATAAACACATTTAGGTTACGTTGCACTGTGACGTAATGAAAATGGAATCGTGATTTTGCGTTTTTACTCAGCTTTATTGAGCAAAAAAGAAATAGGAAAGACTGACAGATCTTTTATTGAAACAATATTCGAAACTCAAGGCAAAGTCTTTTCAAATGGCGAATATCTACCTGTTTTGTTCTTAAATACCAAAAAAATCTCGTTTTAGACATGTTTTTTTCTTTTTCCTTAAATAATCTCAGGCACGACCCTGTGGGAGTTGCTTAATTATTGGTTTCCCTTAGACATTTTCTGATAGGTAGATACACACATACATAAACTCTCACCTTCCCATCACCTGCTACTACACTGGTAACGAAAACAATTATTAAAGCTTACTATGACCTTATCATCACTTTTGAATTTCCTCATGTTGTTCTTATTGTCCAGGTCCAGGAAAATTGCTTATATTTTCACTTATACGCCATTTTCCACTTCCGTTCAACTTATACAGTTGGACGGAAGTGGAAAATTTAACATACATTTATTTCAAAATTAATGCTACAGTATTTTCGATATAACGGAGGATCAAAGATAAGCAATTTGAGGATCTATAGGCTCTTAAGCAAACGTGGTGATCTTTGCCCTACAGTGAAACAACAATAGGAGGTATTATTTAATTTTTACTGCCTCATTGGTTTTGTGGTCGCAAGCGCTAGTACCTACTGCTGAGCATGAGGTCCTGGGTTCAATTAACGGGTCGGGCAAACTGTTATTGGGTTTTTCCATTTCCAGGAATTTCTCAGTAACAGCCCGGAGTTTAGATTTATGGCCTGGTTGATGGCAATAGCCTCGCCTATTAGATAGGACTTAAACATAACTGGCGAAATGTGGGTGTACCATAGGTACACCTCTACCTAACCCTTCGGGGAATACAGGCGTGATGTTATGTTATGTGTGAGAAATATTTCGCAACAAACACATAACGTAAGCTAACAATGTCGCTAGAACAAACGCGTCGTGACGGTTACGACCGATACAAGTACTTAATGGCTCACCAGCTTTTAAATAACAATATGGCCACGCCCACAGCTATTAATGTATTTGTAATCGACGCGATCTTTCTCAGGGATCATATTGTATACTACAGGAGTCCTTTCAAGGTCTTCACACAATGGCTGTGGATGGTATTCAGATTCTTTAGCTCATCTGGTTGAGGAATGTTTGATAGTTTGCAGGTTAATTTACAGAAATCGTGTTAGCCTGAAGGCTTATGGATGCCTAAACCGTTTAGAAGAAAGTAGGTCGAGGATCATCTGCCTAGCCTTTTCCCAACTATATTGGGGTCGGCTTCCAGTCTAACCGGATGCAGCTGAATACCAGTATTTTACATGGAGCGACTGCTTATCTGACCTCCACAACCCAGTAACTGGGTAATACGATAACCCTTGGTAAGACGGGTTGTTAGACTTTCGGGCTTCTGACGACCTGTAACGACTGTCAAAGATCCACAAATGACAGCCGGGACCAACGGCTTAACGTGCTTTCCGAGGCACGGAGGAGTCTCGGTATGTAAAGATGTTCACCCATCCATTGACCAACCCCGGCAAGCGTAGCTGAGCCTGTAGGATCGACCCGCGCGGCTGTTATTACGTAGCCGTAGTTAGTTATTACGTAGAGGTCGAAATTAGGTCGATTTTGTGGGTTGAAAACCTGTGGGTGTTAATGAGTGTTAAAAATCAATCAACTCAGCCTGACGCTGTCCATTGCTTGACGAAGACCTAATACCAAGATTTATCAGCATGAGATACTTATTTTTAAATGTCAAAGCATCTCATGCCGTTAGGCCTCGTACAGAACCTTCTGTTTTTTTAATCCTAACTAATATTATAAATGCGAAAGTGAGTTTGTCTGTTTGTTACGCTAAAACGGCTGAATGGATTTGGATGAAATTTGGTACAGGTGTAGACCATGACCCGGAATAGGACATAGGATACTTTTTATCCCGATATTGCTGCGGGATCGAGACTTACGCTGGTGAAAACGCGGGGCGCAACTAGTATACATATAATTTTGTTTTTTATTAATTTTATCATTGTGTGTTTAGTTTGGTCTATGGATCTTCCCGTGCCAGTTCAAGGCCTTCACACAATGGCTGTGATAACTTTTTACAAGTCTTTAAATTATTTTCAATGCAAATCTCTCCGTTTTAACACTTACAGCTAAAACTTGATTACAGAAACTCTACCATATAATTCATATCCTATTTCCAACGTATTAATTACCTTCGGCGATCCACTAAAAAGGCCTCGTATGCATTTGAAGGCAAGTGAAATGCTAGAACAGTTTGCCTGCGGCCTGCGCCCACGTTCAGATGGGCTTATACGTCTCCTGTCTGGCTAGGAACTGTGGAATTAGGCCGGTTGCATGGGGGGCGTTTGTTGCAACTGTTGCAAGGAAGGTGTGATTTTTCAGCGTGTTTCTCACATAATTTATTCGAAAAGTGTGATTGCAAATGGGAACCTAAAACATGTTATATACGTTATAAGTTTACTCGGTAAGATTAGTACTATTAACAGAATTCTCGGTACCATGCAGTTTCATGTGAAATATGTAGATCATATTGTGTAAATTATTTCATCACCACTGCTCTCAAAACGGCGAAGGAAAACATCGTGAGGAAACCGGGAATGTTCTAGAACCAAAAATTCGAAGTCATGTGACATCTACCAACCCGCACTGGACCCGGGTGATGGATTACGGCCCACTCCCTCTCACCGAGAGGAGGCCTGTGTCCCAGCAGAGGGAACATTATAGGCTGATTATGTAGATCATGCCATAGTGACAAGAAATTTTGTCAGTGCGGTAGCTGAACTGGCTTTCCTAGGAGCACCTACATATTTAATTATTGCCCCTCTACTAGGCTCTCAAAATGTACAAGATATGAAAAAATAATTATGTAATATTAATTGAAACGACATAGGAGCAGATCATTGGAGCAGACTCATTATTTTTCTGCATCCTTTCAGTTCCTTTTATTTTTGGAACGTGAAGAATAATACCCAGAAATAACTGCTTACGATCTCCTACAAATTAGTATTGTAAAGGTCTTATAATAAACATAGTGATAACCGAAACAAAAACCATTAAAGGCAATCAGACTCAAGTGCTAAAACTTAATACCCTCCGTCTTCGTAACAACGATTTATTCCATTCTAATACCAAAAACTAATACCACTGGTATTTGTTAAAACTCATATTTATACTGACTGTACCTTATATCTTTGAACTTGTTTGGGAATTAGTTTAAACAATGGTATCCGTTCGGAATAGAAAATAAATTTGAATTGAAACATCTAGTGGTATTAGTTTTTGATATTAGAATGAAATAAATGGGTTTATACATTCTTTATTTATAAAAAAGAACATATTATGTTCACTTAGCTAATAAATACAAATTAGGGTAAGTGTAGTCCAGTAGCTGACCAAAATTTGCTGTTTTTTTTTTTAAGAAGTTAGTGATGGTGTCGCATTTTATGTGCAAGACCTTATTAGTTTTATATTGTTAGAGACTGCTTAAGTTTAGCTTTAAATATGTTAAATGAGGAAGTGCTCCTAATATCTGCCGGTAGATTATTATAAAGTTGTACGCCTTCGTATTTTATATTTTTGCCGCCATATTGAAATCGTAACAACAATTCTGTAACCAGCCTAAGAGCCGCGAGCTGAGACCCTTACGCGGATGCGGCGCAACCTAATAATTTCTTAATGTCATGCGCTCTGAAGGGAATTATTGTTTTGTATTACAATAATGGTGTACTTAGATTCTTAAGTACAGATTAAAAGCGCCCATTCCCACTGACGTAGTGCCTTTCCATTCAGTACAGTGTGGTAAACACCGTTAGTCCTGAAAGGGTAGGCGATACAGCTTCACACACACGTTTGTAGTTAGAAGACAAATTACTATGATGTACCAGACCAATATGTGTAAAATAAACTATACAATAAAGTAACAGTTAATTATTTTTTGGATGAGCATACGCGCATACTTACGACAATTATATTTGAATGTTTTTATTGGACGAGCAGTCTATTTGTAACGGCCGTGACTTACGAGTTGTAGGTCGTAGGTTCGAACCCTGACAGGCGCTTTACTTTGTGTAAATAATTTCATCACCACTGCTCTCAAAACGGTGAAGGAAAACATCGTGAGGAAACCAGCATGTAATAGAACCAAAATTTTGAAGACATGTGACATCTACCAACCCGCACTGGGCCCGCGTGGCGTACCTCTCACAGAGAGGAGGCCTGTGTCCCAGCAGTGGGAACATTATAGGCTGATTATGCTTATGCTAACTATTTTTTTAAATTTTGTACATGATTAAATCAGATTTATGTAGTTGTTCTGGCAAAAGCTAGACTCAGTTGTTTAGTAAAATTCAATTAGCAAGTTAAATCAATTTTTCAAACTTGATGGACTTAGCATTGAATGTCTCTAATCTATATTTAAGTTTTCAGATAAATAATAAAAACATAATCTAAATCATATTAGGTAAAAGTAATTTACTTAAGATGGATTAGTTACCATGTTCGTAATAAAATCTCAATGACACTTTTGCGCCATTTTAAATTCAAAGCTAATAAATCCGTGTTTATTTCAGTACGACCTTTGTAAGCAAGCGATAAAATTAGGTCGTTTTTATAATGTCAAAGTAAGCGTTGCGTCACGACGTTTAATTATTTATAGCGCTGCAAGCAGTGGCAAATTGGTCTTATTACCATTTTGAAGGGAAGACATTTTGTAGAGACGTGATAGAGCAGTGAGACTTTGTCACGTACAGATACCATTGGCTCCTTATTTTGTTAGTAGGTAGTTCAACGTTCACTATCTGGAAGATTTTTGTAATGTCGTGGTGTTGGACAAAGTTATGTAGAATTTCAATTTTTTAATTTTATGCTATATTTGTTGGAATGCTTTACTACAGCTTACATACCTACAAACATCCTAACTAAAATTATAAATGCAAAAGTGAGTTTGTTTGTTTGTTAGGCTTTCACGCTAAGGGTTGCGGATTAGTCCGAAAGGGATACCGGGACCCTGGCAACAGGCAACTGAAGGAACACGGGTGGGTATTAGTCAGTAAGAGTCTGACACGCCCTTCCGCTCCGCCCAGAGCGGGAGAAGTCATATGATGATTTCCCAACCAAAAAAAAAAAAAACCAAAAAAAAAGTCTTTCACGCTAAAAACGACAGGTCATGTTCTCACTCGCTTTAAAAATGATACTTTTTATCCCGACATTCCCACGGGTCGAGACATGCGGGTGAAACCGCGGGGCGCAGCTAGTCATCAATAAATGAAATGCTGTTCGTTGATAAGCACATCACTTGAAAACAACAGGACGAATGGGCTATTTTTTTTTTTTTATGTTCGTATTTGTCCGAATTTACTAGGACTTTCTGAAAAGAAATAATAAAGTTTTCCGGAAAATTTTCGAATTCAGGAAAACTAAAAGTCCTTTTTTCTACGGGATTTTTGTATACAAAGTCTGTCGGGTCAGCTAATTAAAAATAAAATCAATTAAACACAGGATTCGTCTAGGAATTTGTATCGATAATTTCCCTATCTGAAATCGAATGATTTGGACCAACAGAAAGTCGTGACACATTTGGCATCATGCATGGCACATCAGGCGACCCATACCTTAATGGCATTCTAATGAAGAATGCATTCATATTAATTAAGTTTGAAACTACACCTAAATAATATAAGTAAGTAGTTAATTATACCTAATTGCAATAAATCTATCATTATGATTCGCCAATCAAATTCTGATGAAAGACGCCTGAATTTAATTAATCATTCATCAATTCAATTCAATTTAATTTATATTCTAGTCAAAACTGTCAATGAATCACTCAAAATTACCGTTGTAACACATTTTAAAGTTCAATTCACGGAAACACGAACCGGAAAAACATGAAGCTGTCAACACAATGTAGGCTACGCCATTTTGTCACATCAGCGTGACGATCGCGTGTGCACCGCGCATGCGCGGACTGTGCGCACGATTCGATTTCGCACGTCCATCTGACACGAAAGATAGCAATTAAGATTTTTTCTTATTGTTAGATAATATTTTTCCGGTCTACGAGTGTTCTAGGAATAGATTGGATAAGCAGAATTATTGATTGTGTGGTGTATCACGGAATAAGAAGTTGTGTTTATTATTAATTAAGGATAATGAAGTAGGAACTCCGTCTAACCTTAAATAGTTCCTAGTAAACGTTCAGAAGTTTTTGGAGGATCTATTATGTATGACCCCATACACAATAATTGACATCATCGAGTGTAAATCATAGTTGCGAAGCTCATTACCGCGATGTACGTTACTGCGAAAGTTTACCTCCGCGACGTTCGCAAGCGCTACTGCTGAGCGGTCCTGAGGGCCTAGACAAGTGACATTCGCTTCGAAAGCGTTTCGTATTTCTACAACGACTTTCAACAGGATTGACATAAGCTTTTTGATAGCTTATGTCAGTCCTATACGGTTTTGCCTTTTCGATCATCGTTATCGTTGGTGGAATGTCACTTTGTCTAGGGCCTCAGCACGCGTAGCATGACGCATTCTATCTCTACGAAGAATAGACTTTTTCTATACAAAATGACATTTCGTTTCTTCATTTTTGACATCGCACCGTAGAAATCCTTCTACAATCTGTCATTTTGTCTTTCGTTTCTAACGATCTTTGTCTAGGTCTTTTTATATGTAGACTATTTCGGAAGAAAGTTTTCTACTCAAACTGTCAAAATCACACTGACAACTGATATTTGTCTAAGGCAGTGAAGACAATTTGATTTTGGAATAGCGAGTAGAAAACTTTCTACTCGACGGCCACAAAGTATAAACGGTTATTTTCAAAATCATGATTTTACAAGGGAGCGTTTTGAACGCAAAACTGTGATAATTAATAGGAGAACAAAGCTATCTTTTCCTATTTTACATCATTTAGTTAATAGGGCATAAGTACGAAGAAAATAGTGAAGGCCAATATTACTGTAAAATTGTTTGATCCAAAAGAGGGTACTTTGAGAAAAATTGTTTTGACTTAAAATCAGTAAAAATTGAGAATCAAACAGAAAAAAATCCTATGACAAAACAAAGAATTCCGAGTCGAATTATGTAAAAGAGTGAATATCGTAAAAAGTGCAGTTGACTCTTTCTACTTTGCTGCCGTCGTACTGTCTACACGAAACGTCATTTTTGTCTTATCTTCCGTCGACAAAACGGTGCTCATGCTACGCCTGCTGGGCTCAATTCCCGGGCCGGGAAACGTGTTATTGGGTTTTCCATCTAGAATTTCTCAGTAGCTGCCCGAAGTCTGGATTTGTGCCCGGTTGATGGCAAAAGGCTCGCCCCCTATTACATAGGACTTAAACTTAAGTGACGAAAAGTGGGAGTACTATAGGTACACCTCTGTCTAACCCTTTGGGGAATACAGGCGTGATTTTATATGTGTATGTATTACGTATAATAAAGAATTCTCGTTATTTTGTCAATTTGATAAAACCGTGCGAAGCGGTTGCGGCTCGCTGGTAATACATAATATATTATTAACGTTACATATACTTATATGTTACATCTAACGCCTACTTATATCAACCCGAGCAAACTCAACCGTGGCACATTATTTAGCCAAATTGCGCTACGTTATGATATTTAACAATATCTAAATGCTGGCATTGTCTTCGGAATTAGACATGGCTGCGAAGCTAAAGCCCTTAGCTCGGAAAGCTGCGTAGGAGTTGCATAGATTAATAGTTTTACCTCATTTTGTGCCTAAGGGTCGTATGTCGGAAATGTGTATTGAGGATAACGGTTTTGTGAAATGAGGTAAAGGGAATTAAGTGATTTTATGTTAGACTAGCTGCACCCCGCGGTTTCACCCGCGTAGGTCTCGATCCCGTGGGAATATCGGGATGAAAAGTATCCTATGTCCTATTCCAGGTCATGGTCTAGCCCGGTGCCAAATTTCATCCAAATCCGTTCAGCCGTTTTAGCGTGAAAGCATAACAAACAAACAAACTAACTTTCTTTGTTTGGATAGTTAGGATATTCACATTTGAGCAGAAGATTATTTAAGTTTAATTTCTCAAACTTTTTCTCGCTAACTTCGTGAACTTTCCCTTTCTGTCAACTCTTTCTAAATTGAATTTACAGCTTCAAAAACTGGGCTCATTAATACATTAAAAACCTGTTTCCCCTTAAATAAATTTCATTATTATTTTAATTTTCTTTTCTTTCTCTTCTATAAACATTCTAAAACAAATGACACAATATTAAAATACCGTCTGCATAATAATCTATGACCATAAGCTTAGTCATAGGCAAGGAAACGACGCCCAAGGCGGGTCAAAATGGTCTCCAAGAGAGATCACTTTGTGCTGATAGTCTAGGCGTAATTAACTGTAACTATACGTACGTAACATGTGAATATTATGACGGAGAAATTGTGCTTGTTGTTGAAGGTCTGGTTTTTAAGTTTTAAGGAAATATAAAAAAGGCTTTGACGTTCGAATAGTGCTGATTCTCAGCCTAGTTTGTTTAAATGAGTTTTGAATACGATTTGTTTTTTTTTTTTTTGACTTTGAACTTTTAATCCATAAAGGGTTAGTTTTACAAACTTACTATGTTTAAAAAAATATTATTCCGATAAAGATAAAAAAATCATCAGCCAATAAGTAAATTTTATTGAGTATTTATCAAAAAAAAACAAAACAAAACTGGATGATAGACCAAAATGTAAATGTCCCTGAACGAAAGTTTTGTTGCTTGAGCTTTCTCATCTTCATTATGATGTCAAATATAATTTATTCTTACGGACAGCAGCAGAAAACAGCAAATTGTAGCATAGCACAGCAAGGAGATAGAAAAGAGCCGAGAACGCAGCATATCTCCGCCAATGGTTCAACGGTGAATATCGAACGGAGCCAGATGACGGAGACATCGTAAAAAGATGCCCATCCTTATATAAATATTACCCGTCTCTCCACTAGTCCATTGCTTACTCAAGGATGCATATCCGGTAGACTCGCAAATCCCCCCCTATCCCGACGGGCACGGTCTTCCCTACCATTACCCGCGCCCCCCGGTCTACTCTTTGATATGCAATGGCCTCTGTAGCCCCATGAACCATGAGGCTCCAGGGGCTAGTGCAAATTCTGGGATTCATTCGATTTATCGAGTCTGGTTAAGCCACGCTGGGGTCGGTGCATTTCATTCATTCATTCATTCATTCAATCATTCTATTATATTAACTAGAAAGAAAGAAATAATGATATGCTAACAAACAAATTACATAACATCACGCCTGTATTCAAAGAGCTAGACAGAGGTGTACCTATAGAACACTCACATTTCGCCAGTTATGTTCAAGTCCCATGTAATAGGGGTGAGCTTATTGCCATATACTGGACACAAATCCAGATTCCAGGCTGTAAACTGCGAAATTCCTGATGGAAAACCCGGAATTAGTGAAATTTAAAAAAAAATCTTACCGTGATGTCATTTTAATCATTAGTGAAAGATATAAAAAAATATAAATAACAAAACAACCGAAACAAATGACAGTGTCAAGGTTTCAATGTAGTGTCATTATAAAACTAGTTTCCATACAAATACTTAATAATATGCTAGATTTACAACATAATAGAAACATTTATCAAAAACATTTTAATATTAATATTTTTAATGTGTCAATTTTTTATTGAGAAACGTGTTCTCACACCTTACGATACATCATAGTTGTAACAGATGGATACCTACGCTATAAAAGTATGTCATGTTATTTAACAATAAACAATCAATTATTGTTTGGTGAAATCTTTTATGGAGTGGTCACAATATTTTGTTATCCTAGTCTGTGACATTAAAATATTATCGCTACATTGTTATTGTCGCTAATACTGATACGCCAACTTTACTGTGACCAATAGAGTCAATGATGATCATAACACAACATGAAAAAAAACTAAAAAGATAAACTGACTATGGGGTCAGCTTCCAGTGTAACCGGATACAGCTTTATATTTTACATGGAGCGACTGCCTATCTGACCTCCATAACCCAGTAACTCGGTAATACGATACCCATTGCTAAAACTGGTTGTCAGACTTTCGGGTTTCTGACGACTCGTAACGACTGTCAAAGATCCACGAATGACAGCCGGAACTAACGGCTTAACGTGCTTTCCGAGGCACGGAGGGGTCAATATGTAAAGATGGTCACCCATCCATGGACCAACCCCGACAAGCGTAGAGTGCATTGTAGAGATCGTAACTTATTTAGTTAATAAGCAACCTTTTCTAGTGAGAATAGTAACTATGGCATACAATTATAAGATAAACGTTGATACAATACGAGAAAAGAAAAACCAATTTAGAACTAAAACTAAAACGACTTACTAACTATACCTACCAATAAATATAAAAAACTAAAACCCAACTACGACTAAAAAGGTATAAACAAGACACCACAGACAGACAAATTAAAATAAATCGAACAGATTACGTGTGACTCCGGATTTTTAATTTGTCTGTCTGTGGTGTCTTGTTTATACCTTTTTAGTCGTAGTTGGGTTTTAGTTTATATTACTTTAATTTTTTTAAATTTCTTTTGTGGTTATAATAATTTTTTTTTAAATGTGCTCCTTAAGCCCTTTCATTTGATACCCAACATGGTACGATTAAACAATTTTTTTTTTTAGTTCCTGGCTTTATACCCTCTAGACGGCGCCATTTTTAATTTAATGTGACGTCACATAGGCGGACGATCAAGACGCTTCCAACGATACCTCATTTGTCAAATTGTGATGAGTCGTTTAGAAGATATGAGGGAACAGATGAACATACATACATACATACATACCGGTCAAAATCATAACCCTCCTTTTTGCTTCGCCGTAGTCGGGTAAAAACAAAGGGACCCTTAGGCGTCGAAGTATTTTTTAGTTAATTTAGTATAATAAGTTACCCAATGTAAATGTATATATGTATATTTTACCTAATTCCAAGCTAAAACAATAATTTAGAACTAATCCTTGTCGCAAATGTCAATAAGATTGACCCTCAAAACAAAAGTATTCTTCAAGAAACGCAAAAAAATAACCACTTACCGACAGTACAAAAATAACTCTCACCAAAACAATAACCCGAATAAATAAATATCCTCCCCTTAACATGTCCACGTACGGCTAACACAATTACAATTCGGTCACGACAAGTAATAAAATAGCCAAAAGAAACGGCCATTCGACACTCGAGGCTAAAGGGCTATTCGGTATTCTTCTCGCCAACCCTTAGGAGCCACGAGCCACGAGCCATGAAGGGAAAAGAGCAAACACTTTAGACGAAGGACCCAAAATAGAGAACGTATTGAGTCGCGAAATAAAATAAGGGTGTGTGGAAATTCTTGGACAAGGGATATATATAGAGTTGATTTTCTTTAAAAAAAATACCTTACCTAATGTGAAATTGTCTTGACTTCACAAAAATGGGAAAATTCTTCAACCATAATTGTTTATTTTATATACATAGTACCTGATGCCCGCGGTTTCACCCGCTTGACTAATTATAATATACTAAAACCTTCCTCGAGAACCACTCTATCCATTGGTGAAAATAGCATGAAAAATGGAGCAGTAGTTTTTGAGTTTATCGCGAACAGACAAACAGACGCGGCGGAGGACTTTGTTTTATAATTATCTGTAGTGTTAATACAATTAATAATGTGAGGATGGATCCACTTTCCGGTAAAATGACATATTGGTGTCAGATTTTTTTAACTTAGTGCTTCGTTTTTTCTTAGATAGATAGATAGATTCATTTATTTGCCTGAAATATGGTATTTTACAGATTTTATAACACATACACAAATAGTTCTACATATTCCGCCTACTAAATTCGGCATGCAATTTTTTTTGACAATATTAACGATTCTAATTAAACAAAATAATTAAATAAATGTCTTAAAAAAAAAATGTAAAATATTCTTAAAAAAATATGCTCGTCGTATGTTTAATTTTTTTTTTTTTGGTCCTTCATCAATAGAAATATCCGAGGTAATTTTTTACATATTATGTTTTCTTTCAACGGTTATAACCACTCCTTAAATATACAGTCGAGTGGACAATAAGCCTGACCGCAGGTGGCGTTTGGATCTCGCGAACTTTTCAAATATTTGCCAGGACTTTCCCATGGATTTGTTCCTTTTTCCCCTTTTGTCCGAACTAACGTTAACATTTATCTACAGAAGCGGATCAAGTATGCTTTGACACAGAGCCACGAATATCTTTTGACGAAATATTTGAACGGGACCCGAATGTTTGAACTTTTGTTCCCATGTTTTGATTAAATAACATTTTCAAATTCTGATTGTTCTTTTTGGTGGTGGTTTTTGTTTTGGTCTCGTCAGTTGTTTTTATGTTACTTTAATCGTAAGAAACAAAGTACCTACCCAGGTTGTTTTTGACCACAACTTTTTTTTTTTGTGTTATTTTTATACTTTACGGGTTATTTGCCATGCATCTTTGAGGACCTGTTCACGGAAATAGACGTGCAAATAACTTTATAAAAAAATTACCCCTACAACAGTTCATTATTATGATATCATAACTCCACAATTACCTCACACGACTTCACGTGGTCCTCTAACCAGCACGCATTGCATAATCGATTAAAAACAAACTCCGATCGATTCCCGCTCACCGATGACCATCACTAATCTCATAATATTTGACATTTGGCAACACCGCGATTATACATATTATAAAGTAACACTTTACAAGCAAATCATGATGCACCTGACCTTAGGAAATTTCAGTTCCTACAATCGAATTTTTAAGTTTTTTTTTCCTAATGTATCAATTGAACAATTGGATTCCATTATGGCAAATTGATTTCCTCAATGTGTTGAATGTAACGTCGCAAATTGGACAAAAAGTTAACCTGTGCAATTAGCACTAAGATAAAGTATTTGTAACGGCCGTGGGAGACTGTTTTTTTTTACTCTGTGGCCCAAGGAGGTAATATACAGCGTGTTCTAAGTGTGTTTACTAATTTTATTGCTTGTATATGTTGTTGTTTTTTTAGTTTGATTATTGTATTGTAGCAAGTGCGAATAACTGGATTTATATGAGTTTAAACTTGTATAGACTCTTGGCAATCTTCCTTATGTAAGTGGGTATCACAGTGATACCTATTTTGTTGTTAATTTCAAAATTTTTGGGTAATATGATGATGTTACTGATGAGAGCAGTGGTATGCAGTGGTGCAGTGGTTATGGCCCTGAATTACGAGTTACCCAGACAGGCGCTTTACTTTGTGCAAATAATTTAATCACCACTGCTCTCAAAACGACAGAAAAACATCGTGAGGAAACCGGCATGCCCTCGAACATAATTATGACATCTACCAACCCACATTGGGCTCGCGAAAATAAATCCAGATTACAGGCTACTCCTCTCGAACAGATGACGCATGTGTCCCAGCAGTGGAAAAACTATAGACTGATTAAGATAAAGACGTTACTGATAATGGATATCCATCGCCGATGAGACGAAAGTTACTCGTAAAGAAGCACTATTTTGACGTCAATTAATCACCTTGTTGATGAATTCCAAACGATATTTTCACACAACTTATTGGGTACCAAAACCACCAGTCCATTTCCCACCAAACCGGCTCCTATGACTTAAGCCTAACAGCGAACAATCTATAATAACAAGTGATAATCGTTCGTTCAGTCAACGTTCGTGTCAAAAGCTAAGAAATTAATGTTTGCAATCACCGTTAGAGGCCAAAGTAAGGCCGAAAGCCGAAATTCTCACGGCCGCACCCAATCTACGCGCTGCATTACGAATTTGTCATATTAAGTCGATTACCGAGTGGAGGACACCACATAAGGTGAAGGTAAGGATGGGACAGGTTTTGAAAGTTGACGGGTTTCGGCATAGAAATATCGAGCAATGCAATGGACGAATAATTATGTGCACTAATTACCAGTTGCTAGTCTAAAGTTGTCAATTTGTAAGCGAAAGGAGATTGTAGATGAGTTTAGAATCACTTAGAGAGGTACCTAAGGAATGGCCTTTGAAATGAAGAAAGTTATGTTTATTTGCAGAAAAATATTACACTCGGAATGTATCGGAATGTTGGATAAATGAAGATGCAATCACAAAAAAAACGCGCAATATTGCAACTCTTTAAGAAACAAAACTTCGCCCAACCACAGCTCATAAATTTTGACACACACAATCACTACAAAACGAATTACAAGACAATAAATAAATAATCATACACCGTTTCGTAACAAATCGATAACTAATTGGTACTTCACTATTTCTGCAACTGATAGCTGCGACAAAGATAAATGTTCGCGACACTAGCACGTTTAGCCAATTACTACCACAGGATAATAATATTCAAAGAATAAAATTTACTCACTGTTCTTTACAGAGAGCTTTGTTGGTATTTTATCCTGGCTGTGTGCTTTACGATTTGAACCAGAGGAGTGAGTCATTGGGAATCCCTGAGCTTTTTAAAAGTGTTATTTTGAGGTTTGCTTACAATTTTATTGATGTTATAATCAGTGTATTATGGTCGTCAATAGAGAACAGTGGTGACCCGCTGGTAATGGGGACTTACGAGTTGTAGGTCATGGACTCGAAACCAGTCGTACGCTTTATTTTGTGTAAATTATTTAATCACCACTGGGCCCGTGTGGTGGATTACGGCCAACTCCCTCTCACGGAGAACAGGGCTGTGTCCCAGCAGTGAGAACATTATAGGCTGATTATGCATGCTCTATCAAAAGCAACGCGTAAAAGAAAAATACAAAATTATGAAAGCGGTTTACAAAGTTCTAGCTTGAAAAATAGCCAAGCTAAAGATTACTTTTAGATTTTCCGGAAGAATGGAAAAAAATGTTTACTTCATCATCATCGAGCCGATGTCACATGTCATACACAGACGTAGATGACCACATCTTTTCCTACAATCACTGGAAACATGACTACAGTCACATTTACATCTCTTACCGGTCATCTTACGAGTAGGTACGAACTCCTAACCCGTCACCTCTGACGTCATTCGTGGGAAAAACGATTCGCAGCCGGAACTACACACGATTACCTACGTAAACTCACGAAGTCCCAATCTTATGCCCGAGATACATGAGGCTAGTTTCTCAAGCCAGGATACTAAGCTAGCAAGCTAGTAACTCTGGCTTCGTTTAAACAGAACTGGCTGCACTTCTACGCACTTGCTTACTAGCTTACTAAAGCTACTGAGAAAGCTATTAAGTAATCATTTCAAGATAGGATAGTTGAATAGGATGGGGCTCTATTTTTTAAGCTAGTAGCGCCATCACTGATTTTACTATATTGGCTTGTATACTGGCTTCATGTGGCCGGTGAAGGTAGTACTCGATTGGATAGTGTGCAGTGAATACGCGTTTTGATTTTCCGACCGCAAACACGTGCTGTACTGTATTGCTTAAATTCGTAATGACTTATTTTAAAATATCGTATATATTTTCTGCCTGACCGTACAAATCACCGCAATCGGGAGTAAAATATCTGGTATTTACTATGCGGGTTGAGTGTACTCGGGCCGAGTTGTCCCTGGACCCTTAAAATTATCTGGCATCATGTAAACAGCACTAGCATGTGCAAAGACAAGACAGCAAACGAAAAAAGAGTGTCCTTGGAATTTCTTGCCGTTCTTCTCCATAGAGATCTACGTATGGGAATGGAATACTATCTTCAACTTTTTGACTAAAGTCTGTTTTTTAATCTCGTAGACTAATTTTAAATTTCATGTGATTGTTCTTTGTTTTTTTCAATTTGGAGTTTGAAATTTGCACTTGTCAAATTAGTCTACAAAATTAAAATACATACTTTAGCTGACCGACTTGATGACAATTCAATTGGTGTAATTGAAATAAATGGACTTTGGGTTTTAAGCCCGAATAGTATAGTACCTATAGGTACTGAGGTTTTAGATTACTATCCTAGCTTTGAAAATCTAGCCTCATGTAACCCGGGCATAATTAAAACTAAGTCTAATAAGCTCTTTCGTGTAATGATACTTATCTGTCCAATTAATAACATTATAATAGACTTGTTCGGAAAAGTATAAAAGGAATCTGTCAATTTTGTAGTCACTTAAAAGAAAAAAAGTTATTTATTGCATGTAAGAAGTCTAGAAATATTGGAATTTTAATTAATTACTTATATTATAATTATTTGCAGTTGGATTTAATTAAACAGTATTGTGATAATTAAGTTCTAGATTTAATGACGTAGAAAACTAATTAATTAATTTTAAGTATACTAATCCCAAATGTACTCATTATTTATCTGGTAAATTAAAGAACAGGTCTACACTCTGCTCGCGGGAACGTCCGAAAGGGATACCGTGGCCTCAGGCAACTGAAGGAACACGGGTGGGTTTTAGTCAGAAAGAGTCTGACACGTTTCTGGAGAGGGCAGCAAGGTTCTAGCTGGTTTGGATTTAGATTATTTCGGGAATAATTTAAAACTAAAAGCAAAGCGGCGAGGGCTGTCTCGAGAAAGGCCTACTGAAAAGGACGTCCTTTAGCGCAACTATGAAACATATTTCCGCTGCATCGCAACCTAAAAGTTCACTGGAGCTGCAAATATCTTGCAATCGATGCGTCCACGCTTCGCACCGATTTCCTTCCATCATCCGTCTCCATCAGACAATCGCATTACCGCTGAAGCCTAGCAATAAATTAGATATCATTTATTAATACACTTGGACGCCTCGTGGGCGGAGTGCTAAAATTTTATGAGCAAATTCAACCTGATGCAATGTTTCATGGGAGTTTGTCGCGGGACCAATCCCACGATATAGTTTGTGAGTTACAACATTTGTTATTAAATGTGTTCATTATTAATTGCTCTGGTAATCGTTTTTGAGATTTGAATTAGTTGTGCACTTGACGGGTTATAAGTTGCAATAAACTTGGACTCTATCTATTATGTCGAAGCTTCGTTAGTATGGACCAAGCCTGTATGGACGCAAAAATAACTAAGAGAGTATGTTCATTTCAGATCCTAGATGTCAAAGAAAGAAATTAAAATAGGATTTGTCACAGAAGCACGTGTATACAAAAAGCTGAGTTAGCTCGAGTCAATCTGCCTAGCCTTTTCCGAAGTATGTTGGAGTCGACTTCCAGTCTAACCGGATGCAGCTGAATACAATTATTTTACATGGATTGACTGCCTATCAGACCTCCACAACGTAATACGATACCCCTTGGTAAGACTGGTTGTGAAACTTTCGGGCAAATACAAACTCAAACTCAAAGCATTTATTTCAATTAAACCATTTACCATTTAGAGCAGTGGTGGCCCAGTGGTAACGGTCACGACTTACGAGTTGTAGGTCGTAGGTTCGAACCCTGACAGGCGCTTTACTTTGTGTAAATTATTTCATCGCCACTGCTCTCAAAACGGTGAAGGAAAACATCGTGAGGAAACCGGCATGTCCTAGAACCAAAAATTCGATGACATGTGACATCTACCAACCCGCACTGGGCCCGCGTGGTGGATTACGGCCCGCTCCCTCTCACAGAGAGGAGGCCTGTGTCCCAGCAGTGGGAACATTATAGGCTGATTATGCTAAACCATTTACAGGCACTTTTGAATTGTCAAGGAGTCAGTCAGTCAGAAATATGAAGCTAGTTGCCCATTCCAAAGCGTAGTAGGTACCTATGGAGAAGAACGGGCAAGAAACTCCATGGACACTCTTTTAAATCAAAATATTGTTACAATATAATGGTTACATTATTCATGTTGAAATTATACATGTGAGAACAATGTAGAAAGCACGTTAAAAGCGTCCGCAATTACAAAATAAGCACAATTCAAAAATTAAAATAAGCCATGGCAGCTAAGAAATGACCAGTCACAACTGACGGCGCCCGTTCACGAACATGACGCATGGATCAGCACCATTCAGCTCAACCATTTTGAAGGGAGCTAAATGATCCAACACATACGCCACCACCAGCGAGACATTTGAGTGAGCATGACATTCCCAGCCGCCAGGGCACATTCAAGTCAATGAAAGACAAAATACCCGGTAAATGGTAGCTCTATAGTACATAGTACTCACACCTGTGCAATTATATAATACAAAGGAGAGATTGAGTTTATACAATGCAAAGATAGTCTTACAATCTTCAGCAGCTCCAACAGCATTTTCGAATGTTAATTAGTTAGTTGTGGTTGTGGAGCAGGACCAGCATTAAGAGCAAGCATTTTTATCAGAGATGTAATCCTCCAACTTATAATATGCCTGCCTACATAGTGTGCGTTTTATACAAGTTTTGAATTTCGTCTCATTCAGTTGAAGTATGTGAGGAGGGATTTTATTGTAACATTTTAAACAGTACCCCATGAAAGATGAGTCTACTTTAGCCAGTCTGAAACCTGGTTGAACTAATAAGTCCCTATTTTAGTACTATAATTATGTCTATCGCCTCTTTTACTAAAAAGATGTAAATTTTTTCTTACGTGCAAGATGTTTTCATATATATATTGACAAGGTACCGTCATGATGATAATATCCTTAAACAGTTCCCTTAAAGAATCGCGCCTGCGTAGATTATAAATGGCTCTGATCGCTCTTTTCTGCAGAATAAAGATAGACTCGATGTCTGCAGCCCGTCCCCATAGTAAAATACCGTAAGCCATTATGCTATGAAAGTAACTAAAATAGACTAGCCTCGCGGTATCTACATCAGTAAATTGACGGATTTTTCTGACAGCATATGCTGCTGAACTCAGCCGTCCTGCAAGAGATGTTAAATGAGGACCCCATTGTAGCCTTGAGTCGAGCGTGATCCCCAGGAAAACAGTTTTATCGACGAATTCTAGTTTCTCTTGATTCAATATAATCTCACAATCCCTACTTTTGACATTTGGTAAAGAAAATTTTATGCACTTAGTCTTTTTTCCATTTAATACTAAATTATTAGCAGTGAACCAATTTTGGACCTGCAGTAGGGCGTTATTTACTTCGTCAAAATTTGTAGCACGTCTATCTACCTTAAAAATTAAGGAAGTATCGTCAGCAAATAACACCATGTGTGGCTGATTTTTTAATAAATGGAGTAGATCATTAATGTACACTAAAAAGAGGAAAGGACCCAAAATCGAGCCTTGTGGAACACCCATTTTTAACCCCCGACTGAAAAAGAGGGGTGTTATAAGTTTAACGTGTGTATCTGTGTATCTGTGTGTCTGTGTATCTGTGTATCTGTGTATCTGTGTATCTGTGTATCTGTGTATCTGTGTATCTGTGTATCTGTGTGTCTGTCTGTTCCATCGTAGCTGCCAAACGGCTGAACCGATTTTGTTTTTTTTTGTTTTGTTTGAAAGGTGACTTGATCGAGAGTGTTCTTAGCTATGATTCAAGAAAATCGGTTCAGCCGTTTGAAGATTATCAGCTCTTTTCTAGTTGATGAATGGATGTGAGCATCTTTCGCAGGTCTAATCGATTGGAAATTTAGAATTCTGTTACTTCAATGATATTAGAAGAATATAGTAACCTGGAACTGATGCTGCAGCATCACCTGGATGCAGGATACCCAACTCCCTCACCAACTTACAGCAGAGGTATCGTGTTTGGGCTCATTGGAAAGGTCTCAAAAAATAGGTTACAGATGGATGGTGATCAGGGTCTGATGATGGAGTAGGAAAGAGAAATGAGACTAAATTAGTAACTAGCTTTACTGTAGTAAAAGTACGTACAGCTACGCAGATTTCGGCGAGCCGCGTGTTGATCGTAGCGTTTCTACTAGTAATATAATATGAAATTTAAAAAGCTGGAAATAAAAGTTAAATTTAAAATTTAAAAATCCCCCGACAAAAACAAAGCATTTAAAAAGTAAAAAATAATATGTATTGGCCCTTTAAGTTTAATATAAAAGTTGTAGGTAATATTTTGATCCAAGCGTCGTCGCGTCGGGGGACGGCTCATGAAAATAGGAAATTAACAGCAGCTATCCTTTCTACAATAGCATATATATTCATTATTCCTAGTGTATGTTGGCGTTTTCATTAGCCGTCCCCCGACGCGACGACGCTTGGATCAAAATATTACCTACAACTTTTATATTAAACTTAAAGGGCCAATACATATTATTTTTTACTTTTTAAATGCTTTGTTTTTGTCGGGGGATTTTTAAATTTTAAATTTAACTTTTTTACTTTTAAACCTAGTGAGTTGATACCGTTTATTTGAACTTGCTGTTGTCTATCATTTAAATAAGATTTTACTAAACTGAGCGCAAGTTTACCTTAGGGCTTCTGACGACCCGTAACGATTGTCAAAGATCCACGAATTCCGAGTCACGGAAGAGTCTCGGTATGTAAAGATGGTCACCCATTCACGAACTAACCCCAGCAAGCGTAGTATTTTCCTAAGGATCTTTTTAGTGAGATAAACAATATTGTTTGTTAGGTTAATCAGTAATTTATGATATTTTAAGCTTCTAAATTGACGCTCAAAGTGAAATAACCAAAACATCTGTACAGTTTCAGAATTCACAAATAGGTACTCTTTTATTGTTTCTTACTCAATACCTACAACAATATTAATTATTCTTAAAATGATTAGTAATTAATATGTTTTTAAAATAATGTTTGATGGTGTCAAAAAGTACAGTTTTTGAGCCAAACAGCGCAGTGTTAAGAATAAATGATAGACTTTAACATACATAAAAAAAGAAGAAATTATCGTAAAAATTTAAAATAAAAATATAATTTGGTTATAACGTATTTTTAAACATGAAAGTGTCACCTATAAAAACCCCTTTTTACGATTTGTTTACCTTTAGTTAATTACCTAAACCAATGTAGGTACCTATATTTCATTTACGTCAAAACATTTATTTGCATAAAATATCAACTGCGAATAAGGCCAACCAATAATTAATTAATTGAAGAAGATAAGATAACGTGACAATTTCCGTAAGTATTAAGTATCACTTAGTTTGAGAACTCTCATTATTAATTAGTAGAAGCGGATATCGAAATATGAGAAAAACTACCTAATAAAATGAGTGGATCCGTTACAATACTGGTCATTTGCGCCTAATAAACCCGTGGGTTCCGCAGTTAAAGGCAATTTTTGAAAAATTGTTGTTTAATACCTAATAAAAAACACCACACTAACGCTCCATTTTTTGAAAATCCGATGAAATTATATAATAAAAAACAACACACTAACGCTGCGAGCTTCTGAGCGAAATACGACTAATTTATTTTCATTCAGCGAAAAACGTCGATTAACGCTCCAGTTGTTTAATCTTAATTATTAAAATCGAAACAGAATTAACATTAAAAGAATAATGACTACTTAACTCTTAGCTAACATATGAAATGCTGAAAAACAATAATTATCGAATAATTTTATGCCAATTTATATAAAAGTAGCAATGTTAATCGACTTTTATTACTGACCGCACTAGATTTCCTTTTTTGTACAAGCAATGGTAAGATGTGGTCTCTAGAACTGTTACACAAATGGCCAGACAGATGGATATCACAAAACTATACGATAATGGCTTTTGCCATCACCTAAGGATCCCCAAAAACGAATTAATTGCCTCTTGATTAATCACCTACTTAACAGAAAGCATGCTTCCTTTACAGAATTTTAATACCTAACCGTTAAATCCTCTTTTTATCAAATCACTATAATTTTTATTACGCGTTGATTACCTCATAACACTTCGGAGATCTTCGTCAGTTTTCGGCAATCGTGTCCTTGCTTCGCCTAATTACGGTTTATACAGCAAAAAGTTCTTCCTAGGATGAACCAATGATATTTTTTGGGCAACAATGGGTCTGAATATGTCATGCTTTGCCCACATTAGTGATAATAGCGTGACCATAGCTATTTGGCGGGACTTGTCATAGTTCAAGGTTGTAAAGTGACGTTCACAATAGATTCGAAATCGTCGCGGTCGTTTGAGAATATTAATGGCCTAGATAGTTATCGTTTTAGTGACAATTTTGGGTAGTTATTGCTGAGCTTTTAGTTAATGGATCGAGCATAGTCGTTTATGCCATGACAAACTTGGAAATAATCCGAATTTACGATAGTGCAGTCCTAGTTTAGATTTCGGTATTAAATTGTGTCACTATACCTGCCAACTGAGAAATTTTATTAAAACATGGTTTTTTATCATGTGCACAGACCATTTCTACTATATTCCAAACTAAAATGTAACACAGACTCACCAACAAAAAAATAAAAAAATAAAAAAAATACAGGGCATTTCCTTTCACTTCGAAACTCGAAACACGTCATCAGCGCGCAAATTGCTTGACATAACTTAGCACGTTCATTTACCATGTAATGTTAAACGCAGCGATCAGTAAAGCAGTGTGTGCGCGCGTTTATTTGCCTTCGCTGCAATGTTAATAGAGTCCTGAGGCGCTTTGACCACAGATTGAGACAATTACAACTGATTGCAGACCAGTCGCACAGATTGTGTGACTGTGTTTTTTAAGACTATATCTTTTATGTGATTTATGCCATAAATTGTATTCGCGTGTGAGAGAATCTTGTGGAATGTATGAAAGTATACGGGTTAAGGGCGTACCCTACCTCAAATTGCTTAGCATGATCCTCCGTTATAGGTACCGAAAATACTGCAGCATTAATTTTGAAATAAATATATGATAAAGTTGAGGATTGATTCTAGGTCCTATGTTTGGCGAAAACACGATTACATAAAATTCTATAGAAAAAAAATCCAAAGTTACCTCTAAACATAACTATAAACCGCTGGTATTCATAAAATACTTCAAATGCAAAGTTTCAAGATCTACTTGAAACTTTGCATAATAACTGAAGTACCTATCTATAAAGCAGGTCTTATGTTTTTTATTTATTTTTATTTACCAGTATTCTCACCGTAAAAACCAATTAAGTACCTGCTTAAACTTTTCGAGGCTTGAGAGCCGCTAGCGCCCCACTCGTCTCGCTGTCACTCAGGTTGCGAGTATTATGGGGTGAGCGAAATAAAATCTGAGGTAGGGTACAGCCTTAATGATAAAATTGTGGAGGTGGTCTTCTGGCGAATTCCAATTTGCTAGAGGCTAGAGGACATTTTCACTGTTATTAGTATTATTATGATGATGATAGCGTTGAACTTTACGCTCTAATTGCTATAAACATTAGGTAGGAAATTCCGTAAAAAGTTATTTTTTTGTTGACCAAAATATTGAAGACGTCATTGCATAATGAAGGTAATCCCCACAAGATTGTCAAACAGGATAAACCCATTTAGGTACTTTAGCAAATGCTGCATATCTCTATGACGAGTATTCAATCTTTATTGTAATCACAAATCAAGAAACTTTTAAATTCCAAAAATAGATCACATAAGCTTCGTTCAAAATAAGGGTCAAGGCCGCACTGTGTTAGTCACTCGACTCGCTAGTCCACGCCAGTGAATGAACGAGGAGTGCGTAGGTGTTTGTGTACCTAATTAATTCTATACACTAATGAACGATAGTACTCATTGTCAATGTGCATCGATAGCTTATTTGGGTACGCTGAGTCAGCGACGTGGGCTTTAGACGACAATGTTGCAAGCGGATGAGGTTACTTTAAAGCTTTTGAGCTAATATTTATTCGTAACTGTGGTAATATACCAACAGTTAAGGCGTCGGACTGATAAGCGAAAGGTCGCTAGTTCACCGGGTGTTAAAGTGAAGTAAGTGTATCTATTTCAATCACAAGTAACCATAAGCTAAGTTTGAAGCGTTAGTAGAAAACTACTAAAATAACGTCAATTGATAATGGTGATTTTAGAACAAAGAATTTGGAACAATTAGCCAACACTTTCGAAGATGTCAATTCGTTCCATGTAAAACTAGACTAGAAGTGAAATCTGGCCAGTAATATTATCCTGTAAAAATCTCACGGTGAAAACTTAGGTGAAGTGAGCTTCAAGTGAGCTGTCACTCCATTTGACGCTACGCAACCACTTCACCTATTTTATCACGGTGAGGTGTTTACAGAATAGACCGGCATAATTTAACCCTACGTAAATTATTTACGTAAGGTTAAATCCTTATAGGCAGAGACTAGCTAGTAAGGCTAGAGTTGTAATTAATGACTTTATTATACTTTAGCACGACAGATAATAGAGGCATATAACTACACAATATTATATTCAATCTTACCAAATATTGTATTGACTAAGGCTGCAAAGCCCACAAGCCGATTTAAATGACAACAATTAAAATTAATTAAACCTAAATTGTCACTTTATCCTTTGTGCCCCACACCATATTAGCACTTGTGTGAGTCAGTGACGTGGGCCAGAAGCTAGTGTTGTAAGATAGTGCTAACCGACACTTGACTCGCCTGTGTCAACACGCCTACGGAGTTTGACATCTGATCTGACTCTTTAGGTCACCCAGCGATTAGGATTATTTACTCATTTCAGATTTGCTTCTAATTGACACAGATAAGCATTGATAGCCTTCTTTCTGTGTCTGTAAAAGTTGAGAGGGCCAGTAGCATAATCAGCCTATAATGTTCCAACTGCTGGGACACAGGCCTCCTCTCTGTGAGAGGGAGCGGGCCGTAATCCACCACGCGGGCCCAGTGCGGGTTGGTAGATGTCACATGTCTTCGACTTTTTGGTTGTAGGACATGCCGGTTTCCTCAAGATGTTTTCCTTCACCGTTTTGAGAGCAGTGGCGATGAAATAATTTACACAAAGTAAAGCGCCTGTCGGGGTTCGAACCTACGACCTACAACTCGTAAGTCGTGGCATTTACCACTGGGCCACCACTGCTCCTCCACCACTAGTTGTGGAACTATCCATTTCAACATAATTGTTTATGGCAATGTATTCGCACTATGCCAAATCAGCTGATCATACAACTTCACAACGGTGTCCAATACTTACAACACCTTACTTAGCCTATGGGGACACTTAAGTAACATTAAGTTAAATCATATAATAAGCTCTGTTTAATAGTAATGAGCGTACTTAGGCGCATGTCAATTGGTACTTCGTCATAATGGTCATGTTGCTGTTATGTTCAAGTAGGCTCTCATGTTATGATTATTTTCTTCAAGTTATTTATTCCGCCTCTACCAATTAGGTCTGCTAATGAAAGATTTTACTTCAATGTACAACATTTATAATAAAAAAAATATTAAAATACTGGTTATCAGAAGCCCGAAAGTCTGACAACCAGTCTTACCAAGGGGTATCATATTACTCAGTTACTGGGTTGTAGAGGTAAGATAGGCAGTCACTCCACGTAACATATTGGTATTCAGCGGCATTCGGTTAGACTGGAAGCCGACCCCAACATAGTAGATAGGGAAAAGGTTAGGTAGATTGATTGTACAACATATACCAGGCAGACGCTTTACTGTGTGTAAAGTGTGTTTCCCCGTTTTCCTTTACCTTTTCGAGAGCAAAACGATGAAGGAAAACATCGCTGCATCATGAGGAAACCGGCTTGCCCTAGAACCAAAAATTTGAAGACATGTGACATCTACCAACACGCACTGATAGATTAATAGATTACGACCCACACCTCTCACAGAGAGGAGGCCTGTGTCCCAGCAATGAGAACATTGTAGGCTGATTATGATAACGCTACAAAAATCGTAAGAAAAGCTTCTTGTGAAAGCAATCACATGTACATAATAAAGAGTATTCTATCTATCTATGTATCTCACAATTTTCAAAATTGGTATGATGATTGGCTTTTATAAAATCTTCTACGAAAGCCAATCATACTAATGGATGCAGGACTAAATCTCAACAAAATTCTGAACTATCAGATATTTCATTTGTTAAAACGCTCACCGTCTCATTTTAGTGCAACGATTCTAAAGCTTGTTCACACTTTACTGCCTTGTAGTTCGATGACTCATTTAGCCACGCTGCCTTCCACCAGACATTTTGTATGAAGACATACTGTTTAATTACTATTGATTACTTGTATTTGATTAAGTAATTGTTTAAGATTGAATAACGTATTGAATTTGCGGCGCCTTGAGACGTTTGCTTCATTGCTTAGAAGGTGAATTAAGGTTATGCCCCCTTTTATGCTTGATGGGAGCTGAAAGTTTAAGCAATAGTTTGATGTTAGTACACATCTCCTTGAAAGTGACATACAGTGACCTCAATGAAACTTGGCTCTTTGACGTTTAGGCGCGGAGCAGACGGGGGACAATTTGTCCCTGGATATTATAGAAGCGTATGGAAATCCTGGCATTTTGTCCGCGTGTGCGTATAAAAATTGTCCGCGGATATTTCCACAAGTCCATTTCCCACCTGTTTGCAAGGCTACCTTTACAAGTGGTATTTCCATGTTTTCCTGATTATCCAAATATCATTCGATTATCCGATAATCATCATCTGCCTAGCCTTTTCCCAACCATGTTGAGGTCGGCTTCCAGTCTAACCGGATACAGCTGAATACCAGTATTTTACATGGAGCGGCTGCCTATCTGACCTCCACAACCCAGTAAGTGTCCAGTGTCTTCTCCAGTGACTAATTGGTGATTAGAACTTCCAAAACCTTTCTATCGTAATGGTTGTCACTTCTTCGTATAATATCACTGCAAGTAAGGCCTTGACACTACTCAAAAGTAACGAGTAAGAAACTCGATTCCCACAAATATTTCAAAGGCAGTCGGTACACAACGCGACTTACTATCGCGTTATTAACTAGTTGGTAATGCTACGGCTACATTGTCGCGATAAAGTGAACTAAACTTTACGCGCTCTCTGTTTAATCGGTTCGTGAACGGTAAACGACACACAATATAAATTTTATTGTTATGACATCTACAGTCGTCACGCGAAATAGTCAGCGAGACGTCACGTCGAGTAGTGTGCGCGAAGTGTAGTTCGCCTTAGCCCACAATCGCACGGGCGCTTTATTTAATGCGAAGTTTTTGACCGTGTTCTGGATTTTGAACTCTCTGTGTCGAACAAAACGTTGAGAATACAACAGAGTGCATCCCTAGCGCGTAGAAAGAGTGCACAGTTGGATTTTTACCTCACGCCGCTAAGCCGAGCGTTGAAAAGCCAGCACTCAAAAGAAAGCAGTAATGGTACGGCCACATTGTCACGATAAGCCTACGTTCGCACGGGTGCAGTGCAAGTGTTTTGTCGACGGAAAAGTAGGCAAAATGACAGATAAACAATCATAATCTGTAATTTTGTCTATTCTTCCGTCAACAATACCCATTTCTACGGTGATCATGCTACGCGTGTAGTGTGTGTCAAGAAACGTCGCGTTAAAGAGCGCCCCCGTGCGAACGTAGGCTTAACGTGACAATGTGGCCGTACCATTACTAGTTTCTTTCGAGTACCGTCTTGGACTACGGGCTTTAAGTTAATCTTTAAACTTGATGCAACTGTCATCAAACCTAGCACGTCAATTCTCAGACATCATAATATTTTGCAAACATTATTAAGTTTAATGCTAAATGGCTATCAAAAACGTAATGAAACGTGGGTCGTAATATTGACAATTTCACAATACCAGTCAGTTCAATGAATATTAAGAGTATATTAGACGTTTTAGTTGTCCAGTTAGTACGTAATAACTTGTAGATTCTCCTTAAATGCTGGTCTTACGGTGAATTGTGGGATTGTGAATGGGTGAGTCATTTGGATGGATTTATAGTGTGTAGTGTTCAATGCTACTTAATGGACTGTCGTCGTGATAACCGGTGGGACAAAATGTGAATGGGAGATGTAAATATATTTGGAAATAGTATCGATTTTATAAGTTTATGTCAGGGGGCCTAAACCAGCCACAATAGCAATTCTTCTAAAACCAATTAATTTCCTGAATTTCCAGCTGTCATTAGCAATTCCTCTAATTTGACACAAAAGCAATTCATAATTTGTGGACCATTTTACGAATCTCCATAGAAAACTGTCAAACAGATGAACTATTTCGTATTATGAATTACACGCAGATCATATTATGAATTGTCAGTTTGTGACTTTTACGATGATTCATAATATTTTCATATTATGAGTCTGCCAAAGTAGCCTTTTTAAGCCCCCAGGAAGCTGGGATAGATTGTGGTCACTACCTATAGTAAACGTTGAGACAAGCATACCTACATACCGTCAAACTAATTAGCAATATTAAGTTTAAAAAAAGTTATATTAAGTTATAAAGTTAAGAAGACATAACATATATACCATCTCGCCTGTGTCCACGAGAGGCGCAAACCTAGACTCCGGGCTGCTAATGAGAAATTCTTGATGGAACAACCCTTTATCACTTTCCCCGACCCAGGATCTCTTGCTCATAAACAAAGTAGACGAGAAAATTAGAAATAGAATCATAATACTATAGAGGTATGAGGAACAGGGTGTAAAGTTCACTCATCCTCCTTAGAAAAGGGAGGACCCTTGGCCCGACGAATGATGTCGGGACGTTGTAGACAGGGTGTAAGGGTAAACACCGTTGTCACTCAAACCATGGGTAGTTGACTTAAATGTAATAATACATGACTGACTAACAACAAAAAAAAACGCTATTTTCAAGAAAGATTTAAAAAAAAAAAAACGACTCCGTGCTCGCTAGCGAAACAGCTGACTGACTGAGGGAGGGGTCGCGCTCGTGGCCGGTCAGGTCACGTCACGCGCCCCCCACCCGTGTTGAGACGCAAGTTTGTTGCCCTATCGCATAGGATGAAATACTCTTATGGTAAAATGTACCTAATTTAAAAAAAAAGTAATTTTCCATTGATTTTACGTTCTATAAATGCCACCAAAGCACTGGTTTCAAGGATAACGGTGTTTACCCCAACACCCTATATATGCTAGGTACGGCAAAATTTGCTTGCGCGATGCAGGATTTTGCGAGACGAATTACTAATGTACAGTATTACTAATGGTAAAAATAAATGCCGCACACAAAAATACTATAAACAAATCCATACCAATAATTGCTTTGCTTATTGATTAGACATAAGTTCCTTCATATGCATATAATGTTAATAGCCACACACGTTGCCCCTTCACTACCGTATCGATAAAATCCAATCACTAAACAATCCAATTGAAAATTAAGGAAAAATGCATGCGGAAAAGCAACATGGCTAATTGCTGTGTTACAAACGTATGTGGTCGCAAGTCGTGACGGTGGCAGACCTTCACGAAGCGTGGTGATAAATTTTTATATCAACTGACTAATCACCATAATTGTTGGACGTGAGTTGTGCTTTGTATGTTTGTAGGCTTGGATTGCTTGAGGTTTATGTTATTTGTGACTAGCTTTTGCCCGCGTGTAGGTCGGAAATATCCCACGGAATGGTACTACCGGGATAAAAAGTATCCTATGTCCTAACCCAGGTCATGGTCTATCAATGTGCCAAATTCCATCCAAATCCGTTCTGACGTTTCAGCGTGACAGCTTAACAAAGAAACAAACTCACTTTCGCATTGTAGCATTAAGGCTCCCACAAACAGGCGCGACGCGACAGCGCGACGCGACTTTAACAAAACAATTTCTGAAAAAACTTCACGGCAAACAATGCGGCGGCGTCGCGTCGCATGACATGTCGCGCCAGTATGTAAGAGCCTTCAGTTTCGATTATGCGCTATGGGGATATGAAATTAATAAAAACGGAAAATAAAAAATTCTAACTTAATAATATTATAAATGCGAAAGTGAGTTCGTTTACTACGCTTGTTTCACGCTAAAACGGCTGAAAGGATTTGGATGAAATTTGGCACATTGATAGAACATGACCTGGGTAAAAACTACCCTTTGTCCTAACAAAGGGTAGTTTTTATCTCGGTAGTACATTCCGTGGAATAATTGGCAGATGGGTAGACCATGACCTGCAATAGGACATAGGATATATTAGTTTCCCGATATTTCCACGGGATCGAGACTTACGCGGGTGAAACCGCAGGGCGCAGCTAGTAAGAAATAAAATTACAAGGGAGTCTAGAGTCCCACCAAAATCCTGAAGATACAAGTAACCGTTCAGATTTGCCCTTACACTTTCACCATTATCGGAAACAGGACCAAAGCTACCAGTGTCTCTCTAGAGAAAGAAACCTCCTCACTATGCTTATACCTGATTTTTCATACCAGAGTTTCCAGGTACATCTTAATAGGTAATAGGTAATACGGGCTGGTATCCGCAACTCCACGTCAAAGCGCGTATTTTGCGTACGGGTGGGAAATCGCTCATTCGATCCACCCCAGCTCCTCCAAGAAGGCCAGCAACGCCTTGGTGTTACTGACAATCTCACGTAGAGTACCTGGGTTACCGAAGTACTTTGCCCTATATGTGGCGACTACCGGGCAGTGTAGTAGCACATGAGCTGCTGTCTCGTCGTCCTCCATGCAGGCCCTGCACAGCGGACTGTCTGTGACTCCTATGACAAAGAGGTGACCCATGGCCAGTTAAGGCAGCTGTGACAGTACGCAGCTGTTGTTTACTTAGTCGGAGCAGGTACATCACCAGCAGGTACATTACCAGGTACATCTTGTCTCACAATGAATTTCGCGATGATTCATATAAGATTCCTTTATTATCTTTTAACATCACGGAAAAGACGCGTTGGTAGAATTATTTTGGACAAACAAATTCATTCATGCAACCATTACATCACACGAAACATTCAAAACGATTACACAAACATCTGACCTGCGGTACAATCACGCAAAACAGTTATTATCTATCATCCTATTAGCCCACTGTCGTACAGAACTGTACCAACAACGGTCTGACCTTTCGCCAGATAGTTTCAAGGCAAGAGACGAACATATTAATTTTGTCGCGAATTGCGCAATAAAGCTATGTTTTAAATTATATTACTTGTTTAATGTTGCTCAATGGTAAATTTTATGTTGCGCTCACGCGTTCACTTACGATCTATTATAAAATATTATTATTAACTCCTATATCATATGTGGTTTGGAGTCTGAGAATGACTTTGTTTTTAGGGACCTTATTTCTTTGGAAAGGCTTCTCAGTTTCATTAAGTCTGCAACTCCAGACTAGAAAAGTCTACTGCATTTAATAAAAAACACATCATTTTCAATCTCCAATAATCTTCTTCAATCAAATCACCTTTCTTCTCTAATTTTGTTAATCTTGTTTTTTTTTATGGGCATTTTTTTGTTCTTCTGAACATTGAGCATGAGCAATTTGATCACATGGATTTTGGTAAAAGGAAACGCGGTATAAATTTTAGAAAAGAAACGTGACATGATAGTGGTAGATATAGGTAGGATATTATATCGTAAACAAATATTTGGATTAGTATCAACAACCAGGTAGAAAATAGACAAATAAGTAGAAGACAAATGTTCCAAAAAAAAATGTAATACCGTACTGACGTAAGGAATGAACGCCAACGATCACGTGACCGCGTTTCCTCTTAACATTGCTCATAAGAACATCGTTTCGATCCATCATAAAACGAAGTATAAAACCAATCAAATCAGCATCTTACTAATCAAAACAGCGTTCCAAATGCAATTCTTAATTCAAAAAAAAGTTAAGCCCAGTGTCCACGAACCAATCAATAAATCATCCAGAACTGGCACATCCTTCAGAAAGAACATTGACTTCTGACCTCGAATGATCACAATGTTTTTATTATAAAAAAACCGTTAACTTTTTGAATCATTGTAAGCTACCGGTATTTAAACTTAAATCTATTAAGTATGAATGATGTAAATGATGACACTTTTATTAATAGTGGGCGCGCTATGATGGCACTGTGAAAGAATGTCTGAGTTGTGGGTCGCGGGTTCGTTTTCCGTATAGTTTAAGCTGGATTTTTGTGTCACTGCTGGATATTGAGGATTATGTAATTAACTTCTAGTTGGACAAAAAAGCTTTCGTCAGAATATTTCGTTTGAAATCTTTTTCTTATCATTATCATTATTTCAGCCGAAAGACCGGGCCCCCAAGCACCACCACTTCGACCGGTTCTGTGCATCTCGCATCCAGCGGCCTTCACCAGCTCATCGGTCCACCTTATGGAGGGCCTTCCAACGCTCTGTCTTCTGTTACGTGGTCAGTCCTTGTCTATTATTTTTTATTGCTCTCTACGACAATTTTTCCAAAAAACAGTTCAATTTGTGCTTATTTCATTTCCAGGTGGAGATAATATTGACAGCAAAAAATAGGTAATTTTTATGTATTCTCTAGTATGAACGGTACTTTAATATTAAAGGTATACAAGGGAGAAGGACGTTGAGATGACGGCAGAAAAAAACATAACTATGGAAGAATATTACTGTTTGTCCAGGTCCACCATACCATGAACGGAACGTCAACGAGAAACAAGATTACGCGGCCATATTAACACTACTGCTACTTCAGCGTCGTCATCTGGTTCTCGTTGACATCCAGTTCACGGTGCTGTGGACAAAGGTCCTAATATATATTTTACCTACCCGAATAACTTGGAAAATGGAAGCAGGATGCATGAGTCCTTTCGCCGTATTGTATAAAAAACCTGTAATTTTTTTTTTTTTGATGGTTGGGTACTTAATTATTATGAATACAGCAGCCAACTGCATTATCATATTTTCTACACTAATGTGAGATGAACAAGGATATCATATCTCTTCGGTCATCACTATGAATATTAATATCGTTTCAAGTGACACAACATGCCGCCGATCACACTCATTTCAATATCACCACACCACAGAATGGAAAGATACAGAAGTGTCATTCACTGTTGAAGTAGATATTAAGGTAAGAACAAACATATGACGAATTCGAGCCAGTAACAAAATGACTTTCCTGTAAAACCGAAAAATAAATATTAAATGCCTGTAGTTGTAGGTATATAATATGAGGAGCTCGTGACTAAGTAATAACTAACAGGCGCACGGGTCGATCCATCAGGTTAAGCTGCGTTTGCCGGGGTTAGCCCATAGATGGGTGACCATCTTTACGTACCGAGACTCTTCCGTGCCTCGAAAAGCACGTTAAGCCGTTGGTCCCGACTGTCATTCGTGGATCTTTGACAGTCGATACGGTTCGTCAGAGTCCCGCAAGTCCGACAACCAGTCTTGCTAAGGGGTATCGTATTACCCAGTTACTGGGTTGTTAGGTTAAATAGGCAGTCGCTCCATGAAAATTACTGGTATTCAGCTGCATCCGGTCAGACTAGAAGCTGACCAACATAGTTGGGAAAAGGCTATAGGCAGGACATGGAGTTGACCAAGACAGTTTCCTCTGCAGACCTTCTTCTGCAATTTGGTAAGCGACAAGATTACCGACATAAAGATGAAATAAACGTTTGGAACTGACTGAATTTTTTACACGATCCTTCGGTAGTGGGGCCTAGCCAGGATCAAAAAAATTAAACTTCTGATCCAATAAATGTTTTGTGACAATTAAAAACTTATCGTAAACATACATATTTATTGATGATCAGACAATTATATTAATGGACAAATGTAGCCAATAATTTATGTTTTAGGTTGTAAACATTACTTGAGAATCCTTGCATTTTATGAGGTTGTTAATCGATATAGAATGTATAATATGCGGTAGCTAATTGTATATACTTATACATAATATTTACGGTTGCTTCTGATAGCAATGGAGCGGATTTACTCTACTTTCTAGAATAGAATAGAATATAATAGAATACTCTTTATTATATACACCAACACTTTTAATCGTCAATAATATTTCTTTAAACATACTTTATGTATCTTCCATACATTACATAGTTATTTATACACAATATTTACAGAACACTACTAACTATTTACATAAAAAACTCCCACCAACTGGTCGACACTTCACGTGACCAGAGGGCTGGCTTGTTCTTTGGCCAAAGAATTAGCATTGCCATTCAACGTGGCAATGCTGCCAGTCTTCTGGGCACGTTTCCGGATGACAGCGATGCGGACGAATACTTCGACGCCTAAAGGTCCCTTTGTTTTTATATTTATACACCACAAAAAAATACAGATATAAATGTAGAAATTTAACATAGAATGACATAATGGGCAGTCTTATCGCTAAAAGCGATCTTTTACAGACAACCTTTGGATGGATTAAAGCGAGAAGGAGAGACAATACTGCAGGTAGTCAGTGGTGTACCATTTACATATACAATAAATACATACATACATAAAGCATATGCTTATCTATACAAATAATATATATATATATATATATATATATAATAAACATGAAACAGGAGAAAAGCGCTATATTTAATGATGATGATGTTTAAGGACAGAGGAAGTGTTTTTTTACCAGAATTGTAACGTACTTTTAAACCCTAGAAGGATAAAGAGACGAACTTCATACAATACTCAGATAGATAGAGATTTCACGGTGTCAAAGTTACTAAAGTTCTATGGTATTATAAATCCTCATTGATACCTCTCTTCTGGGCAGGACGAAGGAAACCTCTGAAAATAATAAAAAAAACTGGCGAGCCTTACAGTAGTCGCTTATGATGTAACATCTGACATCTTGGCTGACAGTACCAACCTCTCGGAGAATGTGTTGGTACCATCTGACGGCCAACTATAGCAACGCGCGCGCTCATTGGTCAAATCAAATAGCGCGCACTTCCACGGCTTCCTGTTACACACTTCCGTCCCTTTTCAAGAACTCAGTCCCTCAGATTGCAGGAAAGCGAAAGGAAAGAAGTTAAACATCAAAAATGGAAAATGTAGCGACAGGATGAATTCCAAGACCGATACATACTTACTATTAGAGGAATAGGAAACATTTTCGACTATAAGATTTCTATCCACCTTATTTGCTACTCATTATACGACGCAATCATTACTTTTAACCTTTTAACATCACAGCACAGTATTCTCCAAGATAATCTTAAAATCCATAAATCACATACACACAGCCAGCATGTCTTTATAAGCTAAGTGACAAAAGTTTTATAATAATTTATAGCCTTAGTAGTTTGACCTCTGCTCGCCTCTATTACTCTAAAAGGCCACTTATGCTAATTTGTGAGACGCAACACAGTTACTACCTATATTTGAGATTATTGAGAATAAAGTAAAGTGAGAGTGAGAAGAAGAGAGAGAAACAGAGTGTGACTGGAATTCCACACATTCCAGTCACACTCTGTTTCTCTCTCTTCTTTCCTGGATTTTATAACTAATGATGATCATATCTATACACCATAAAACACATCAAACTGAGGCTATTTTGCCTTTTGTAAACCAGTGTTTTATCACCACTGCTCTCAAAACGGTGAAGGAAAACATCGTGAGGAATCCGACATGTCCGAAACCAAAAATTGGAAGACATGTGATATCTACCAATCCGCACTGGGCCCGCGTGGTGTATTACGGCCCACACCCTCTCACAGAGGAGGCCTGTGTCCCAGCAGTGGGAACGTTATAGGCTGATTATGATGATTATGTAAATACCAGTAACCAAAATGATATCAAGTAAGTATTACACCGCTTCGGAAACATCTTTGCATAACAACAACAACAATTCATCAACTACGTTATCACTTAATATCACGACTGCAAATCAAACCTGACCTCGCAAAAATCTAGCTGCACTACTTTTGATCGATGACCTAAAGTTAAGAAACACATTTTAGTACAGTTTCATAACTAAAAGTCTATGGTACTGTGTACCATTAGCGTGTGTTGCCAAACTCTATGATTCATGATGCTACGCTCATTGTCTTTGGTTTGTTTGTTTATTTTGTTTAGTTTTTTGGGGTTCCGTTTATAAATGTTTGGTTTCTTTCATTCGTAACTGATTGATCTTTTTAATATAGTACCTGGTTGACCGAGCTCTGCTCGGGCGAATATAGATAAGCATAATCTAGGTATACCAACGTTGTATCTTGTTATCAATGAGGAAAATTGCACCAAGGTATAAAATACATACCAATATTTATAATATATTTTTGTTTCCATGTTCTGCAATTTTTCATTTCATTTATTTATTTCATAACAATTTTCATTTATTTATTTCATAACAATTATCATTATCACATTCCCGAGGCTGTGAAGATAGAGACAACGAATTTTACCAGATATAAGACCTAGCTAGATCGATTTTTCGCCCCCGTACATTGCAACTTTGTATGCGTGCAATACAACCCCTACATTGCAACTTTCATCGAAATCGTTACAGCCATTTTCGATGATACAAATATTGCTCAGTTCATAGTACAAGATGTATTATCTGATTTTAATATGGATTGTTTTGTATGATTTTAAACACACAACGTAGCCTATCGCAGTCCGCTGCATGAGACTTATACTCTTCCAAATTGCATATCAAGTTAAATATGAGGTTTCTTGACAAACCAAGCTGTAAATACAATAATTAGTCCTTGATGATTCATATTGGTAACATTCTTATCAACATTTTCTACTGAGGTTGCTACTGACAACCAAACATTTTTCTGCAGGTTGAGTTGATAACCAGCGTCAGGCACTAGTTGTCTGACATTTTTCCTGAACTGGGCCCTTTAGACGCAGCCGTAAGGCATTCTAATTTCTTACATAGCACATTACACTTTTTATTTGTTTTTTTTTTATATGTTGTTATCTAATGTACCTATATTATATTAAGAACCCAGACAGGCTTTGTTTAAATTATTTCATCACCACTGCTGATTATGCTATTTATATTATATTATGTGCCATTAATATATGCTAATTTTTTTTTTTTTTCTGTCTTCTAGGATTTTCCCATGTTACATAAGGTTGCAGGAAATGTTTGCCTCTTGTATTCTCCCTTTCGTCATCACGTTACTATTGATTAGCGCGATATATTAATATCTACCTCATCATAAACTAAAATTTATTCACCAATGTATACGGAACTCTCACCCATAACCCAAAATTCTCACTTCTCATTATTTTTTTCGTAATACTCGCTAGTGTTTGCTGTAAGTTTTAATGCATACGTGTTGATTGAAGAAAAATAGTTCACTGCAACGTTCTGTGAATAAGTTCTGTTAAAATAATGAAGTTAGGTTCGTTATGGGAAATTGTGAGAGAGCTTTCGAAATGTAATTAGTGAATGATTTTAACAATGGTGATTCTTTTGCAGGAAAATTATGATTTTTGAAGGTGTTGGATTATTTCAATCTGTTGAAAAGCTGTAAGATGAAAATTGTGGAAAATTGTGGAGAGTGTAAGAAGAGATTTATAATCTAAGATCGCCGTTTAAATTCAAAATTATTAGGGGAAAATCGCTTTTAATATAAGTACGAAAGAAAAACTATAATTTTTAATGAATATTAATGAAATTGAAAGTTGGCTTGTAGCTTACTAATAACAACCGCACGGGTCGATCGATCAAGTTAAGTTACGCTTGCCGCGGTTGGTCCGTGGATAGGTGACCATCTTTACATACCAAGACTCCTCCGTGCCTCGGAAAGCATGTTAATCCGTTGGTCCCGGCTATCATTCATGGATCTTTTACAGTCGTCGTACGGGTCGTCAGTAGCCCGAAAGTCTGACAACCAGTCTTACCAAGGGGTGTCGTTTTACCCAGTAACTGGGTTGTGGAGGTCCGATAGGCAGACGCTCTATGTAAAATACTGCTATTCAGCTACATCTGGGTAGACTGGAAGCCGACCCCAACATAGATGGGAAAAGGCTAGGCAGATGATGAATGAAATTGATAGTTACACTAAGTTAGGTAGGCAGTTTCTTATTCTCATAGTCTATACGATAGTAAATCTTTTCAAAATGCTTGTCAAAGAACTTAGAAATAAAATGATGCTGATTAGTACTTACCATGTTTTACTTTCACTACCCAACGATGGAACCCACACGACTACATGTATCACAGACGGACCGATTTCATCATATGATCAGTATCTGATAGCAATCAAAGTATTAGACAATAGCAAAACAATGCTTACCTTCAAACAAAAGACGAACATCGTTGCGCACGATTAGCGCAATGATCTACTGATCTACGTACATACAAGTATGTACTTACTAGGCACGAATCTTGATCTTCATTGTCAACTTGAAAACTATGTAGGTACCTATTTGTTACAAATCGGTAAATTTGCAACTTCACGAATTCAGCTAATTCAAGTTATACTATAATATAATACTGTGCCTCCTGTGACAAGTGATACAAGTAAAAAATCAACACTTTACAGGAGAACAAAAACAAGATTTAAAAAATTCCAGTTCGTGGACTAAGTGGGCTAGGCTAGACATAAGTACCTTATTTTGTAGATACAAACATTCACTTTCCCTGTGCATTTTAATTTTTATGTTACATAAACATTAAAATGCACAAAAAAATTATTCTAAAGTAATTTATGAAAAACTTGTAAGTTGTACCTTTTTGTATTTCCAATATGTGCTAAAATTACGTTATAAATGATACAAGCACAGTTATATTATGTTGCACCTATAAGTTGTCCTATAATATACTGAAAAATAAACCGTGAAAATTAATATAATCGCTCTTATACCATGAAGCACGAAAAAAAAATGTGTGGAGCAATTACTTATAGGGGTTACAACTTGACATATATCTAAATTCACGATTTTTTGGCCAAAATCCTGGCAGTTGTATGTCATTTTGCACCCAACTATCTCCGAAACTATAGCAGATAAAAGAACGTGAGTTAGACCAAAAAAAACGCAATTTTTTTCTGATAATTTCTATGTATAAATCACAAAAAGGGTACAACTCGACTAAAATCACTCATCACAGGAGGCATAGTAGTATAATTGTTTTTTTCAGCATTATTTTGACAACCTTCTTAGAGATAAATCGAAATTGCTGTACTGGTCAAAAACAAGTGACGATGCGGCCGGCAATGTTACCAAAAAAAAACAAATTTGTCGTGTTTAGCGGCCAAATAAATTACTATAAAACCTCATTTCTGACGTGTTATTTAAAAATGGAACGAAAATTTCAACACGGCTACCAAGGAGGTAACTTAACTTGCAAATATAGCTGTTTAAAGTAAAAACGCTAGGTGGAGCGAAGATCTTTGCAGGATCGAGTAAAATAGCGTACAGTTGGAGAGGCCTATGTCCAACAGTGAACAGTTATATAAGCTACTGATGATGATGAACACGCTAGTTGAACAACTAATGGTTAAATTTAAATTAACCTTTGATCTAGGAAATCATGTGGATAATGACAAGTGCTACTTAAGTATGCTTACATACAATGTCGTAGAATGTCCAAATTCACTAATGCGGAGGTCGCCATGAAACCTAGCTAATCTATGAAACGTTAAAAAAGCAACACTCTCTATTTTACATTATGCCTAATAGTGTTTTTATTGTGGTTTTTTAATACCAAATTATGATTTAATTTAACTAATGTGACCACGAGCAATGTCAACTTAAGTAAAGCAGTACACACACTGAAGCGCTTTGAAGTCGCGGAACATGCAAAAATCACGCGCTGTCCAATATTGTGGACAGGTCGGGTGTACACGCAATGAAATGTGAAATGTTTTTAACAGTATGGCGGAGCAAAACTCGACTTTAAAAGCTTGCTTTCCACATTAGCCCGTAAAAGCCAGGTACGTTTGAAATTCTCCTACTACTTTGTAAAGATATGAAGCCTCCTTTGTTATCTGTAAGCATAAACCTCAAATTGCTGATTTGGTTCAGACTTTATCCTAGTTCTGATACCTCTCTCAGACCAAATAAAAAACCAAGACAGAGCGCTGTCAACAGTGACGTGAGGCTGGTTTTGTTGACATGTCTGCACTGAGTGAGGTGTAGTTTAATTATAGTTTGATTGTAAATGTGTGCGTGTGAACGTGTATGCACAGAGCGGAGGTGTAGTTTTGGCATGCTTCACTGTATTATTCGCTTCGCTCAGTCTTGTTTTTTATTTGGTCTGAATCTTAACTATATACTCCAATGTGAATGTAAATTTTACTCTAAAGCACGTTAAGCCATTGGTCCTGCGCCTGACCTCTCTCCAGTCGTGTCGGATTGCTGTCGTGTCCCCTATGAGAGTGAGAGAAGAGAGAGTGCACCACACTTGTGCACTATACCTTTAATAACTCCCTCGTCGATGGCTAGTCTCTACTGAGATTGGCCATGGACGAAATTCGGTCTGAAGCACTATTAAATCATATTCTACAGTTCACGGTCAAGCAATTAAATCAGTAACAAGATAATGCACCTGCTTACAATGTTAACTGTACCATGTACTCATCACGGAAATCGTGATTTTTTGTATCAACGCGTTACGCATCGCACGACCGCCGCTCATCTAGTGTGTGTAGAACCTAACTCGAATCGAATGTCTCGCAATCAGTTGACAGGCGTGAAGGTTGCACCGCTGCACGCCGCGTGACGTCATCAACCGTGATTACCCGCAATTGTCATCAGTACTCTAGGGCTGGCTGTGGTAGTGACTGGTCCTTAGTTGTTGTTGTTGGTCCTAAGTTTGTTGATTTTGATGGAAACGACCAAAAGAACAGATTATTTGTATGATAAATTGTAAAAGATTAAAGAGCTCTAGATACATTCTTAAAATACCTACCTTTAATGAACAGTAAGGAAAATTAACTGTTTCGCAAATCGTCAGCCTACGTCAATTTATCCTGTTATTGCCGTTTTGTACAAATCTCAAAGAATGACATTTGTGATTTGATCATTCTGACGATTTAAGTTGCTTACAAATAATTTGCCAAAATTAACAATATGATAATGATCACTGCGCATGAACATTTTTCAAAATGTTTTTAATTGTAGCTAAACAAAAGCTAGTTTAAAACTTAGCTGAGAAACCCTAGACAAAGTGACATTCTATCAGCGATAACGACAATGGAAAAGGCAAACATTTTAAGACGGACATAAGCTATCGAAAAGCTTATGTAGAAAGACGAAACGCTTTTGAAGCGATTGTCAATTGTCACATTGGGAACGAAGCGAAACGAAGCTAAGTTTTTAGAGAGTTTTTGAAGCGTTTGTTTTCTTCTGCGTCTTTTCATACTTTGTTTCACACCACGTTCTATCGGAAGTATGAAAAGTCACGGAGGAAAACGAACTTGGCTTCATTTCGCTTCGTTCCTAAGTGTGGCCTACGCTTTAATAAAAGAAGATTAATATTTTATTAATTAGTTGAAGTGACGAAAGAAAAAATCTCGAACAGCCAAAATGAAGGTTCAATTAAATTAGTCGATAGGTACCTATTGTAGTTTTGTCAAAACATTTGCAATGCTATTTTGCAGACAGACAAAAAATCCAGGCCACTTTGAAAAGTCTGTCAAAGTGTCTTTCTTCTGTGAAAGTAATTAGAAAAATATTATTATTAAAGAATGAACAAGAAATACAATGATTTCGTTTATGAATGAATAATTAAATATTTCTTTCGTTACTTTATCCCATTCATAAAAAGAACTTTCGCTGTAACATCAAAATATCTATGCAGTCAAAACAAACATTTGTTTTTTACAAAGCTAATTGATTTCGCGTGAGAAGATTTATTAGTTAAACTAATAAATTGATTAATTAAAATCAGTAAAATAATAGACTGAATGTTATCTCTCTTTTGCATATTTAATAACGCATTTGCATCTATTTTATTTAGTATCGTTTTATTTTTAATATCAACGACACCGCCACGTATTTTGATTCTTTGGTGACTAATAATAGAATGTGAAAAGGTTATTTTATCGAAGCGGACTTACTAAATTGCTTATAACCTCACTCACAATTCACATAAGTAAACTTACTGTTAGCTTCGAATTGTAGGTATGGTGTTCCAAAAAGTAGTTTTCGTATGGAGAAGAATGGGCAAGAAACTCCACCGTTACTCTTTTATAAATGTTCACAATGCATTTCTGAAATAACGTCAATGTGTAATTCATATTTTATACACGACTAGCTTCCGCCAGCCGCCTGGCCCGCGAGATATTGTTACTCAGCTATATAATAGTTTTTGAGTTTATTCATTATAAACAAAAATACAAATCTTTTCCCTTTATAATATTATTTTTGACAGTTATTTACTTAAAACTTGTTCAAAACAAGTACACGGTTGTACAAGTACAAACTTTTACACGGTTGTAAACGCAGGATACCAAAAATGAAGTGTTCATTAAACTAGGCTAGCACAGCAGTCTTTCAGCAAGAATATTAACTAAACTATTCATCCATTGTCCCATACTACTGTCAACCCTAAACCGCTGATGATCACCGCGGCCTTGGCAATAGTCACGAGTTGACAAAACACCGTCGTTGTGGATTTGTTTAATTTTAGAGGAAAACCGACCGCCGTGAGCGGCGAGCTAATCAGGTGACGAGTAGTTACATTGTACGGAGCTGAGGTATAAGATGGAGCGGGGAATGGGTTAAGATGTAGAAGGAAACTGAAAATGTGAAGCGGTAAACTGAGTTACTTTTAGAAGGAATTCTGAGGTAGGGTACTGGATGACTGAATCTCAAAATTTTCGGGGTTTTCGTCACTGCTGAAACCAAAACTGTTCAAAAGGAATGTACATATTTACTCGATGATTGAAGTAAGACGTATACTTACAAGCGTGGTTTAGAAACAACCGCTAATAGGACATCCAGGTGCCGTATTATGCAGAGAGAGACGGAGCTATACAAAGCTGATGGCACCATCCAGTTTTCGCAGTGGAATAACACTTCATATTACTACCCCTGCCTGGATATATGTATTTTATAAGTCCCAATTTAGCAAAAGCTTCTCACTTGTACCGCACCAAAACCCTATCTCATCCGTAAATTCGTATTGATACGCGCATTTTCTATGCAAATGTCGATTACTTTAATTGGAATGGCCTTTGAGTATGTACACGATGTAGTAACGCAATATTGTTTCAAGAGTTTTTTATTTTTAATGTCGTAAACCAACTAATTCGCATCGAGGACAAATATTAAGTGTGGAGATAGATTTATGTGTGAAGAGGTCACATTATTACGGTTAATCCGTGCAAAGATTAGGCAATCCAGTCACATCAGATTGTGTTTTTTTTTTTTTTGACACCTACTGTTCATAATATAATTTGACATTTATGGTAATGTCAACTTTTGTCGTTTCGATTTTTGTTTTTATTTTTTATTTGTCGCCTGCAGTCGGCTACGGAATTGTACCTTTAAATATGTGTATCTAAAGAGAGTGCACCTCTGTCTGCGCACACACTTGTGCACGATAATATTTCCTGCGCCGAAGGCTAGTCTACGTTGAGATTGGCCGCCATGGCCGAAATACGGTTCTGGAGGACTATACAGTATGTTATGTAACGAAGGGCGTTCCCGATCAACTGCAATAGTATAGCACCTATACATGCTAAAAAAATATTACCTAGAAAAAAAAGTTTTATTTTATTTTTTTATAGTAAAATATTCACAAAAAAATATTAAATTGATACGGAAAAGAAACACTCTGTACACGCACACTTGTCACACTTGTCTTTCTACGTTGAAATACAAGTGTGCGATTGTTTCTTTTACGTATCATTGTAATAATTTTGTGAAAATATCAAAACAATTTTTTTTTATTTGTTTTTTTTTTTTTTGCCTTTTTGGACTATTGCGGGTTAGCGGGAAGGCCATTTGTTAGTAAACATACTGTATGTGTTTTTTTTTTAATTTAGCCGTAGTTAATTTAGCAAGGCAAATAAGTATCTTATTTATCTACTTCTAGGTATACGTTTCCCAATATTCAATATTCCCCCAATATGTTATTTTTCGTGTATTTGTATTTTTTTCTTAGCGTTATGTTCGCCGCAAATAAACGTATTTTCTTTCTTTCTTTCCTTCTTTCTAATATTGCTCGTATATCACCTCCAAAAGGTATGAGAATAACTGTGTTGATGTGAATTTAACTAACTTCAATCAAACGATTATAACATTTATAATTTGTCAGATTATAACACGAGTATTTGCTATGTCTGCGACATCATAATAATTAACTAATTAAAATCAATTTTATGCAAAATAAAATCGTGTGACAAGAATTAAAAATAGTGGGAAAACCAACTGACCAGTCTGTTTATACATAAGATGACGTCAATGGTTATAATAACTTAAATTATATGTTTTAGAGATAATGTGAAGAGTTTGTACGTACATAGTAATAAATGAGTTTCTTGTTGAAATCTCTAAAATGTTCCATATACCTAATAATTATACTATCAAGGATTCATAATGAGGATTGATTGATAGTATTTCAAATGGTTCACTTTTGATCCTTTTCCAGTAGGCAATTATCATTGCTGATAATAATTGTTAACCATTGTGTGGAGACCAGACCACGTATCGCGTACGCAAGCGTATTGACTGACGATTTCATGAAATTTTCATTCAATACACTTACATGAACTTAGAGAGTTGTATTGCTGATTCTAATGTTTATAATTCTGTAAATCCATATTTGTTACTTCCGCTAATAATATTTAGATCAACATACAACCTAATACTGACCTGCAAATTGCAAAAAACGTTTGAATTGAATTTCGCGATCCACCCTAGCGCATCAACCTTAAATAGACCGACAAGTTGGCTGAGACAGACTGGATGCGGAAGGCGGAGGACAAGGTGTTGTGGCGCAGCCTGGGAGAAGCCATGTCCAGCAGTGGACTGCGATAGTTGATTGAACCATTATACCTACCCATAGATACCTAGGTTAACAAAGATTACCTAGCATAGCATAATCAGCCTATAATGTTCCCACTGCTAGGACACAGGCCTCCTCTCTGTGAGAGGAAGCGGGCCACACCACGCGGGCCCAGTGCGGGTTGGTAGATGCCACGTGTCTTCGATTTTTTGGTTCTAGGACATGCCGGTTTCCTCACGATGTTTTCCTTCACCGTTTTGAGAACAGTGGCGATGAAATAATTTACATAAAGTAAAGCGCCTGTCAAGGTTCGAACCTACGACCTTCGACTCGTAAGTCGTGGCCGTTACCACTGGGCCACCACTGCTCCTAGATTACCTAACAACATTGTAAAACAACATAATTTATGTTACAATATTGGTCTACAATAACTATATTATATCTATTAAGGTAGGTATCTATAACTAAGTTAGACTATAAACAAACCGAGGTGCCCAATGTTTTCGGATTCATAGAATTAAGAACCTTATTACAGCAAGTATTAACGCAGACGAGAAGCTGCTTCTTTGTTGGAAAATAACGACAAATTAACAAAATCTAATGGAAATTCTATCATAGACACCGTGCGTGTGCGCACAAAAATCGCGAACCGTTACGTCACGTCCTTTTCCTTCAAATTGGGGATTCACACGCTTGCACGGTGTCATTGCAATTAATATAATTTGACATTCGTCTCGCTGGCGAATCTTTTAATTTTTTGTTCCATACAATGGATAGTTGTAATCGTAATTGCAAAATTGAGATTCGCTGTTGACAGTCACGAATCAACAATAAATAATAGGTACTCAAAAAAATTGTTGTCCGCCATTTTGTATTTTTTATTTAGGCAAAGGTCACAATCCATAATATTCACTTCAGATTTTCATAACTGGCTATTAGATAATCAATATAAATATTAAGTTTTACGTAAAAAAAACATGACAGAAGAATTGGAAGAGACCGCAGAAAGCGATAATGCCGCCCATTGTATGTTTTGTACTGTTTAATTTATTTTATTTTTCTGGTGTACAATAAAGTAAAACTATAAATATCTATAAATCAATTTGGATGTACAATTTTGTCGTTGATCGTGATTTAAAAAAAGTATAGTGACAAGAGTGTGCAGTGTTTTGGACATTTTGTTATAAAATATAATCTCAAGTATTTAGAGCCATCGTGACTCATCCCGTATACGCATCCTGCATCCCGTTATTAAATAGATATAATGTTTTCGTATCATTTAGTACGTATGTTAATTAAAGGATGATAACTATTTATAACTGTTAAGACTAAAGGAAGATATAAATCACAGTTTTTAGCTCATTAGTCGTTTTTGTACGCACCACAACCGATAAGTGGTGTTAATATTTATAATTATTTAATTCTATTTTGGAATGTAGACATAATAAAATTAGCATTTAGGAACCTAATCGTGAATTTATTATTCATGTTAAGTAAATATTAATATTACCTATTTTATAAAGTCAATGCAGACTGCAACATCGATTTTGTACCATGTTCTAGCTTTTTACATTTTGATTTTAACATGGGTGGTTGCCATGTTCAAATCACGGGTATAACCTGGATGAGGCTGGATCAGGATCGTGGGGATTGGCACAAGAAAAAAGAGGTTTATGCCCAGCAGTGGAAGAAGTGGCCTGACCTACTCGGATCGTACGTAACAACCAACCGCAATTTATTGCAAAGCTTAACTACGTCCTGTAACCACAACCTTACCTGGCAGACAATCCTAAATATAATATATCTAATTACATATATTTATATATTATACTTAGGATAATAATAACTGATTTATTATTAATTAACTAATTAACTAATATTATAAATGCGAAAGTGAGTTTGATTGTTTGTTTATTCGTTTGTTTTTTTACGCTGAAAAGGCTGAACGGATTTGGATCACATGAGTAGACCCTGACCTGGATTAGGACAAAGCATAATTAGTATCCTTATATTCCCACGGGATCGAGCCTCATGCGGGTGAAACGGCGGGGCGAAGCTAGATTGGAAAAAAAAAACAGTAAATCTACCCTCCATGCTTTTCCGCGACACGTCTCTTCGAACCCGTGACAAAACTATAATTGTCCCATTCATTCACATGGAGTCAACGCCATTTTTTGCGTGTAAAACATTTTATGCCTAATATCTACTAATTGGTGAATAAACAAGTTTTTCAACAATTGCTTACGATACCGTATCGGCGACAATTTGAAAGTACGATCACACAACTATATATCGTGTGTCATGGAATATTTCTAGTTTTTGAGATTCAAACAGGTTCTGACAGAACTTTCATTGAGATGTAAAGACGGATTACGACACGCCTTTTTGCATGGAGGTAGTTATAAATCCATGTGACCCTGCAGGACATGCAAAGTAAAATAAAATCATAATTATTTCTAACCCTGAAGACTTCGGTTCAGGAAAAGGTTTTATTAGAAGCATTCGAGAGGAATTTTTTTTTGTTTGCTGATACATTTCCTCTTGGCCTTATGGGAGGCGATGGAACAAGCTTTTCCAGAAGAGGCCTGGGGGCCACCGCTTACAGCAGTATTATTTTAATCTTAATTCGTGGGGGAAAGAGATGGAGATATACGTCCTAGAGCTTCATCTCTTTCCTACACTAAAGAAACCCCAGTTAAGTCTTGCGTTGGATATTTTTTTTATTATTGAGCCTTGAGAGGTGGATGCCATGCATAGAGCACTCATCATCTGCCTAGCCTTTTCCCAACCAAGTTGGGGTCGGCTTTCAGTCTAACCGGATGCAGCTGAATACCAGTATTTTACATGGATCGACTGCCTATCTGACTTCCACAACCCAGTAACTGGATAATACGATACCCCATGGCAGGACTGGTTGCCATGCATATGTGCTATATGCACATATATGGCGTAAATTTTTTAAGAAGGCAGTCTAGATTTTTCTTTTTACGTGAAATATCTCCTAATCAACAAGTCATTTGATAGTGACAAAAATGTGAATATTATAAAAAAATCGATCAAATTATATTCTCAAGCGAAATTCATCATAAATTCTCCAAGAGACAAAATACAAGACATCGAAAAACCAAAAGTCCGAATCTGATAGTCATAGGCCAAGAACTTCTCAAAATCAATCTTCATTATGAAAAACAGTTTTAAGAACCAAGTATTAATACCGACACGTTTCACGATAACTTATTTAAAACATGAGTTATTTCGATAGCGTGTTGAGAAAAAACTTAACCAGTTTACAATTTCGGACGACACATCCACATTAGAGATGAGAGCAGAATTCCCATTTCATTTGTTGGTTGGTGACAATTTTATGGTCATTTTAACAACAAAGATGCATGAAAAAGGTTACCATTTGCGGTTGCAGTAGTTTTCACTTTTAAGGGAAAGGGTTTTCTGGTAATTACAGTTTTTCTTTGTGTTACGCTGCGGTTGACAGTATTTAACGAATTTGGGTGGAAAATTTTTCAAAATAAAGGACTTTTGCAGTTAGCCTAGGACAAACATATTTTTTGGATTGAGTGGTAGTCCAACGGTTTAGGGCTTGTCATTGCCCAAGACAGACACTGCTAAAGAAATGGTGATGATGTGAAGAGATGGTAGTGAGATTTTGATTTGAGAAATTAGCCGACAACCTTGCATACATTTGATGCGGCGCCGAGAGATGTCACGAATGTTGGCCTTCTGTTTGTCAATATTTGGTGACATGTCTAAGTATCGGCTACTGTGGGAACTGGGTCGGGACAGGCTTTATTTTGTTGTGACACGGTGGCGCAGGCGCCGGTCGACGACAAACGTGTGTGGTGCAAGAGATGAGAGGGAATTTTTTTCGAGAAAAAGGACTTTTGGATAAAATAACTCAACAACAATTACAATACAATTGCTCAATGCTCTTCTGACTTCAACACCGGAATGTGACTTGTTTGCTGGGAAATGGATAGATGTGTGTCGTGAATGTTTATTTTTTAGTGAGAAGATGGATGAAAGATGATGAGGTTATTTTTTATTTTATTTTTTCTTTTGATTGCAGTTTGTTAATTATATAAATTTTATTTCGTAATTTTGTTATTTCTCGTGTTTATAGTATATGTGTTTGATTTGTATTTTACCCAACCTACGTATGTGTGTCACTTTTTAATTTGTATTTTGTTCTGTACAACCTTAGGATTATTCTTATTCTGTAATGTTGGACAAGAAAACTTAAATAAATAAATAAAAATAAATACAATTAATTACAATTTTACAATACAACATCAAAAGTAATCTTGAAAGGATCTTTTTTTAGTGGGTACAGCAATTTTTACTTCCTTCTAGTTACAAATCTTGAACCTCACACTTGCTGCGTAAGGTCGAAAAACAACATTAACCGCTTCAACGCATGTGAAGCCAAGTCAGAGGCCCATGGGCGGCTTTAAAACTCTGACACCAGGTTAGTCACTAACCACACGAAAAGATGAGAGAATGCGTAAAAACCTAACCTAACTAACTGACCAAAATAGTAATGGTGCACCATTCATCGCTAACTTGAAACTCCTCCTATGAGGGAGTTTTGCTGCAAAAATAACGCAATCACTAACCTACTTAGTTTTCGTAAATAAAATCGCTACCGCTTTTTTTTTTTTGGTTGTGGGAAATCATCAAATGACTTCTCCCGCTCTGGGTGCAGCGGAAGGGCGTGTCAGACTTTTACTGACTAAAACCCACCCGTGTTCCTTCAGTTGCCTGTTGCCAAGGTCCCGGTATCCCTTTCGGACTTTCCCGCAACCCTGGCAGGAAATCGCTACCGGCTTTATCTTGGGTCTTTTATCGAGACGTTTGACATTAAATAGTTCATTAGAAAGAAGCACCAATCCGAATTCGTTACGTGACTCCATCTCACCCGGGATTGTTACATGACTCGCGTTTAGTGTGGTGGAGACAATTGATAAGGTGTGCTGACTGTGATGATGAACTGATGGGTTCCCATCGATGGCTGTGTAGTAATTGGTATTGGTATTCGGTATCTTGTTCTTCCAACTGTGTAGTACCTAATTGGTATCGGTTTTGGTATGTTCGTTGATTGTCTTAGATCTTAGTTTTCCGTAGTTTTCCTATTCCCTGGGGCATCCTACTAATATTATAAATGTGAAAGTTTGTGTGTTTGTGTGTTTGGATGTTTGTTACTCAATCACGCAAAAACGGCTGAATAGACTGGGATGAAATTTGGCAAACAGATAGTTTATAACCTGGATTAAACAGATAGTTTTTATCCCGATATTCCCACGGTATCGAGACTTACGCGAGTGAAACCGCGGGGCGCAGGTAGTAATATATAAAATCGACAGGCAGCATATGACAGGCGACAATCTGACCATCCGACAAGTTTGCAAGTTTCTTTCGTACATTTTTTGCTTATAAACAGCACCTGTCTTGAAAATGTGACAAGTATCTGTGTCATTTTTTGACAAGTATGTGTCATTGTCAGTAGAAAAATAGTCTAAGAGGGCATTGGTATTTGATATAAGTACCTACTTTCTATCATAATTTAGACTTTTTAGAGAATCTACTTCTAAATCTTTCTGCAGCTTTTTGAGCTTCATTTTGACTTGCTAGTCTTTTTCTGGCATTAGTTATGGTTATGAGACGCAACAGATAAATTTTCTTAACGTAACGTAGCTAAGTATTTCTCGGCAGTCTTCTCCTCTTGACCCTGAAAAGAACCTAGAATATCATGAATGCGGTTTAAAAGATCGTAGAATATAGAAGTCTTTTTAGGGCTTCACTTTACCCGAAGTTTACTTTCTATTCTAGGTACATAAGATTTACTCAACCAACTAACGTAGCATCAGAATTATTATTCTGTCGTGTTCCTATATACATATATCTGTAGTTGGGAGAATCCTACGCACCCAAGACACTACAGTCTATAAGGCGCTCTGCATGCGGTAATACAAAATGAAATTAATACTGTCATTCAATGTCGAAACACCAGATCGAGATGACGTCCAAAAAACCACTGCGAGATGTCATGAATGTAATTGTTTTTTCTATTTAAGATGTCGTAGGCATCTCTTTTTATTTGTTGATAGACACTGTTCCAACTACAGACACCGTGTCGATCCTACCTTAAATTTGTAGAATGGAGATTGTTAGTCTGTGTTTTATTGTGTTCAGTGTGTTCATTGGTGGGAAATGACGAATTTAATAGTAGGTCCCCTGCTGGCTTCTCCATGTACGATTGATAGATGATACGAAAGTCGGTTTATCGTCCCGCGTTGGATGACTAGGTTTTTTATCATGGGACCTTTTAAGTGAGAATTGTCTTCTTATATAAATTGGATTTTTATCTCTTGTGGTTTGTTAGGATTTGATTGGTACATTGTGGAAGGAGTCGTCGGGGTCTTAAAGTGTTTTTTTTTTTTTTCATAGTAGCTTTCGAGCTTTTTATTTTGCATTCCTATTAATGGGTTCTTGTTTAAATCTTCCAAAGAAAAATCACCTTTTCTCTCAAGAAGACTACTTGATGTTCTGATTTACTTGTGATGACATATTTATAAGTTAACTGCCTCGTTGGTCTAGTGGTCGCAAGTGTTAAGGCGCGACTTGTCGCGCGACTTGACGCCGCTGCATTGTTCGCCGTGAAGTTTTCTCAGAAATTGTTTTGTTAAAAGTCACGCCAGTATGTAAGAGCCTTTACTGCTGAGCATGAGGTCTTGGGTTTGATTCCCAAGTCGGGCGAAGTGTTATTGGGTTTTTCTATCAGCTAAAGCTCGGAGTATGGAATTGTGCCCGGTTGATGGCAATAGGCTCGCCCCTATAACATGGGGCATAAACATAGCTGCGGTGGAATGTGTGTTTACTATAGTTACACCTCTGTATTACCCCTCGGGCATTACAGGCGTGATGTTATATATGATTTTTTATAAGTTAAAGCTTTTCCAATTCTTACTTGTTAAGATAAACTTCTTGTAAGTTATTTATAACAACAATAACAATACTATAATCGAATATAATCGAGTTACCAAACCAGAATCTATCAACCAAAAAACTTCTCAAATTAAAATAAAACACTTCAAATTAGCACTCACCAAACCAAATTCAACTCTATATCCCATGAAATTTTGTTTCTTTTGCGTTGGCAGTAGGCTTCTATTGAAATTATAATACAATTTTAAAGCCATTTGTCAAGCATTGGGTCAGAGGGTGTGATGGTGTGATTCGTCTAGTGGTAATCAACGCACAGACAGACACAGTCATCAATTATTATATGTATATGGAGACTATGTGGGTAGGTATAAAATGTGTATGAAAAAATTCTTATCTCATTAGTATGAAGACGATGTGACTGTCAAGTATTATGAGGTATACTTAAAATTAATTCTCAGGTCAAACACATAATCAGCCTATAATGTTCCCACTGCTGGGACAAAGGCCTTATCTTTCTGTGAGAGGGAGTGGGCCGTAATCCACGCGGGCCCAGTGCGCGTTGGTAGCTGTCACATGTCTTTGAATGTTTAGTTCTAGGACTTGCCGGTTTCCTCACGATGTTTTCCTTCACCGTTTTGAGAGCCGTGGTGATGAAATAATTTACTCAAAGTAAAGTGCCTGCTTTGGTTCGAACCGACGACCTAAGTCTTTGTTAGTTGCGGCAGTTACTACTGGGCCACAGCTGCTCTACTGGGCCACCAGGTCAAATATAAAAGGAAGAAATGGTGGGTAATATAAAAACATGAATAATTTGTCTCTTTGTAAAAACAACAAGTGTATGTCATCTTACGTCCAGTTACTATAACTTACCGATAGTTACCAAGCCTAGTCTACCATAATAGAAGATGAAATATCTTCCTATTCAAGCGATATATACCGAGAGAGGCGACAGCACCTAGAGTTACGACTCTTGACCTAAAATTCCATCGGTACCCTTAAAGACGATGGAAAAGGACACGTCAGAACGATGGACAAACAGATTCGCCAGAAAACCTGACGTGAACAAGCACAGATTAATGCCAATCGTGCTCAAAACACTGCTACATTATCTACATCTGAACCAAAAGTAACAACCACAATTTATAATAACAAGCACGAATTACGAATCACCCAGCAATTAGTAAGGAACAAATCGCTATTGCTATCAAATGTTTAGAGATATTCATCAACGAGTTAGAGTTGCACATGACATGTAATAATGCATTCGCTATGCTAATAGCAATACTGTGTATAATGTTGTGAGACGTGCGAATGTCCTCGTTTGGCGTAAAGGACGTGCGCTGAGATGATGTTTAGGTCCAATGTTGGACGATACGATATTTGTTATTAAAATAGAATCGTAATTTTGACGGTTCTTCAAGAATTGCACAAGAAAAATCGTGCGGTCTGCGTAATTCATGTTAGTAACATCTTTAGTGATCGCGGATAGCGATAAGGCCGCCCATTCTATATTTTGTAGTGTTTGTTAATATTTTTTTTGTTATAATAAATAAATAAATCTTTAGATTGCAGTCGATTCGCTATTATCAATTGAGCCAGCAAAACGGCGGGCAAAGCTCGTTAATTTAAAAAAGAAAACTCTAAAAATTACAAAACAAAAATATTATTAGTATGTAAACTGTTTTCTAGTCTATGAGAAATTAATAAATTCCCTAATTTATGAGAATTTATAAAATAAAACAGCCATGACAATACAAAGCTCACCACAATGTAACTCAAAGAAAACGTCTCCAAACAATACGTAACAATGGAAACAAGCCCCCGATTAGTCACAACACAATCAGCCATTTACGCAAAAGTAACACTCGAAGAGTTCACGACTTCCCAGCAATTATACAACGATCGGGACTCGAATACGTCATCAAATCATGACTAAATCACGAAGTACTGACTAACTATATTCCCATACAATAATTGAATATAAATAAACCTATTCCAGTAAAGCGAAAAGTTAGTGATAAAGTGATCTCACTGAATGAATGGCACGAAATGATATGCGTGAACCGTATTGTTAACAAGAATGGAATCAATTATAATGCTATTAATGGTAATAAATCGTTTAAAGTTGATGTAATCGAAGCTGATCTAGGAACAAGTATTGTAGTGTCAGGTGTTAAGATTCTTGTGCAATTACGTCCAGGAATCTGACTAACCAATGGAACTTAAATTGTATAATGTAGGTGGCCAAGGAGGTTCTTAGATATACTCAAACGAATTTGGTATATGATGAGAGAGTAACTATTGTATTCGAAGACTACTTGCAAGATAGATGACCGATGATGAATAGATGACTTTAGAGTAAATGCTTCATTAATCGGTAACATAGAAGAGTCTTAATTTATTGTATCTACACCTATGCTATAAATCCTCTATAAAAGTTTCTGAAACAGTTTGCTCATAGTAACAATAATATCATCCAAACGGGTGTTATTTATGTTGTACTAAATTTCATAATGCAACTCATTTCAAAAAAAGAACATTGTCATGCAGGCGCGTTTCACTAACAAAGCACCGTAATTTAAAACAAAAAAGCATCTATTACACGAATTCGAAATATTCGAATTCACGTGCGTCTTATCCCTCCATTTTTGTTCGATATTAGTATTGCAAAGAACCTTTTATAGAGGATTCATATCATGGGTGTAGATAAAGTCTTGTATTCAACTGTAAATAATTAGGTATTAAAACACTCATGTGATACTATTCGTGTTTTAATACCCCTTATTATGTAACAGTTGCATAAATAACTATAACGGCATTTTTAAAGGGAATGCGCCAAGGTAGCCCGCAAAATTCAAATTTTCTGACGTTTTTATACGGTCGTGGAATCCTATTTAGATCAACATACAACCTGATACTGACCTGCAAACAGCAAAAAAACGTAAGAAAATTTGAATTCGGTCTACCTCGATGCTTTCGTAATGATTTACAACCATCGGATCGGATCTTTCAAACATTTTAGTCAGTACAAGTAAACGCTAATTCAAATATACAAGGTACCACGCTCACGAATGCAGTTGGAGGACAAATCCTTATACAATTAGTGACCATCACACAATCTACTATTGTACAAAATATAATCATACATAATAGTTAGGATCTCGTGATAAACCTCACGTTTCCATTAAAATGATCGATTCGCTAACATTTTTATTACAAACTACCGTCTGTCGACGTCTTAGCTTCCTTAACGCATTCTTTCTGCTGATTGATATCTACTTGTTTGTTATTTATTATGTTTAGACGTAGATTCGTAATCAATTTTTATGCTAGCTAATAAGTAGTTTCATGTTAGATTTTTTAAATTCCTTTTTTTTTGGAAGAGTGTTCATTCATGAAAGGTTATAAGTTCATTTGTATGTAACAAGACGTCGTAATACTTCGTTAACTACGTTTTAATTTAATAAAAGATTTCGAGCCCTCTCCCAGGCTTCGCCACGCCACCCTTCTACGCTTTCCGCATCCAGTCTGTTCCAGCCACCTATGAAAGTCGTCGGTCCATCTAGCTGGAAGACGTCTAACAGTACGATTGCCGATACGGTCTCCACTCCAGAGGGCTTAGACAAGTGACAATCGCTTCCAAAGCGTTTCGTATTTCTACAACGACTTTCAACAAGATTGACATAAGCTTTTCGATAGCTTATGTCAATCCTATACATTTTTGCCTTTGCCATCATCGTTATCCCTGATAGAATGTCACTTGGTCTGGTACCTCTGGACTCACACTCCTCGTTGTGGATAAATGATTTATCAAATTATATTTTGTGCTTTATATTACTCTCTTTATTACTATAGAGACAATCGCAACGATATACTAATAGTCATTGGCATCAGATAAATGTATTGGCCCCTTGTCTAATTACATCTTCTCCGATATCAAGCAATGTACTTTCTCTGAGTATTATTTACTCTGTTGAGTCCTCAACTTCCTTTGAGACAGACCGGTGTACGAAGTCTTTTCTCCACAATGGATTTCAGAACTAGCGACATCCACCGGCATCCTGAGTCTTCACTAAATTAGACGCCAAATACTAAATCCATGTGATGATAACCTACATCTTCAAGTTTTTATTTATAATATGTATAAATCGTGTGCCTGAAAACAATTACCCTTCGAAAAAACAATTACGAACTTCCATTCAAACTTTCATCCCCTTGATAATGATACCATGATGCTCACTTTCGTTATAATTAACTCTTGTGGAAAACTTCATGCTTCTAGATTTAACGGTGCGTTTTCAGTCAGTATATTTATGATTTTTATTAGGTAAGATTTCCTGTATCTTAGAACCAACCCTACAAGAACTCAATACTTCCAAAAGTATCTGTCTTCAAGCCCTATCGCTAAGGGGTGGACCAGATAACAATAAATAAATCAATGTCGAACACATAACCCGGCTACTGAATAAAATAGGTGTCTTTGAAATATACCCATATTATCGCGATACATTGCGGCAACCCTACAATGTCTACAGGGTGATGTCAAAGTTAGCTGTCAGATCTGACGGCTGTATGAATATCAGAATGGTCGTGAATTTTTATTTTTAGAGTGTAAGGAAGATGGATGGATGAGAAATGGATAAAATAAATGTGAATACTTTTGTTATGTGGAAATGGAGTCTAATCTAAGTTTCTGTATTGTAAGTCAGTGGTAAATGACATAATAAGATGAGTTTGTTTCTCATTCATTTGATTTAATTGAAGTTGGTAAAGAATGAAATGACATACATTTTCTTAACGAAAGATTCTTCTATGTTACAGTAAAATGTATGTACGGAATTCTCTTCATATTTTAAGACAACTGGCACATCATTATGTAATCCAATAAATACCTACATATTTCTATGAGCTAATGGCTGTCATTACTTATTTACTGATGAACTTTAGCCCAGCACGTTCATACTTCATGCAGCTTAGAACCTTGCTGACACACCTACTGTTTCAATAGCTTGACTCATTGTTTGATATTTGAAAACCACCATTCAACTTCTGGTTTGCCTGTTACCAACACACGCTCTTTGAAGTTGGTGTTAACATTGCAAAACGTTTTTGATATAAATATTATGATGATAAATAATTAAATAGAAAGGCTCCTAGTTGTGTCCGGTTGGTAGACTTTTGCTTAACCACAGAAGAGTAATCTCTTCTTAAATAAAAAATCAATTTAAAAAACCAAAAAACCCGACAGCAAAAACACGTACAAGACGTACACGTAAAAGAGATAAACAAGCATTATTATTTATAGAATGTTGGTATCGCAGGCGGGACAAACCAATAACCTGAAATATGGTGTAATTTTTGTTTAATAAACAAATGTTTTTTTTTTTTGTATTCATACCCTACTCGATAGGTTTAGTTATTTTGTTTTTATTAACATATTAGTATTTCGGTCCAAGAATCCGCCATGTTGTTTTTTTTTCATACACCTATCTAAGGACACTTGGGTTTTTCAGACGAATATAACGATACCTTAACTGTCGAAATCCATCTAGCCGTTTGGAAGATACGAGGTAATAAAGAAACATACAAACATACATACAAGATACGCGCGAAAAACATAACCCTTCTTTGGCAGTCCGGGTAAAAATAGTAGCATTTTTGATATTAATAATAACACCATTTATTTCAAGCGACACAGGCTCATAGAAAAATAGCTTAACCTAGACATACATATTTTCATCATCAAAAACTTGCACTAGCTCAGCCAGGCTGAGCCAGTCTTTGCTTTGCTTCGTTTTGCTAGCCCCTATAAATGCCCTCGTACGTCAATGTGCGAGTAGACTATATATAGACAATGTTAACATTTAACTCCCAAAAGTGGTGATAATTATTGCAAATCCGAAATAATCGTAAGTAAGTAAAAAACTTAAATCATGATGAGACGGTTATGTATTGTTTCTTTACAATTCCTACGGTTATCACGAACAAAAAAAAACAAAAGAAGTAACATTACCGAAATCTTCACATCCTGTAACTACACCGGACGAACAGTCGCAACAAAAAGTGTTAAATCTCCGGAGGTCGCGATTACCATCAGACGGACAAGCTCATTATTTATGTATGGCGATGGACCCCGGCACGTAGATCACACCCTACAGCTAGGGTTTTAGGGAAATTGGCAGAGGAGACAATTTCCTTATTAGATTTTGATCAATTTTGCACCTACTATACACCATGTTGGTAACCCTATCGTAGGGCTGTAATTAGATAAAGAGGCTTTAAAGGTACAGCTCGTTTTAACAACAAATCAAACTAAAAATGGCGCCCTAGAATGGTTATTTAATTCTCTACTTCAAAAAAAAGTTTTTTTTTTTATCATATAACGGACGTCATTTTAGATCAAGCTCCTCAAATAAAATCAGTTGATTAATGTGGGCCTAAATGGCAGAAGCCAAAATAGGTAGATAGGTAGGGTAGCTTTCTCCCCTTATGAAATTAGGTTAGGATTGTGATTTTCCCGAACTGCTGCCTGAACTTCCAGTCGAACCAGCTGAATACCAGTATTTTACATGGAGCAAAAGCATAACTAAAAAAAAAAAACTTACCTCCACAACCTAGTAACTGGGTAATACGATACCCATTGGTAAAACTGATGGTTTTCAGACTTTTATAGGCTACAAATCTACAAATTACAGCCAGGATCAACAACTTAACATGCTTTTCGAAACCCTTTACATGCCCAATGTGAAATCAATACATAGAAACTGAGTGCACAGACCTCACTTCACTTGCCTATTCAGAGCCAAGATTTACGTCTATTAGAAAGTGTGTCAGGTTAGTTACTGCACCTGAGATTCATCAACACAATCATCTGTTAGTTTAACCCTTGATTTATGTTCTAACAACTATAATTCAAAATCGTAACAATAACAATGTGTGTATCAACTTATTGGCTGACTCTAATGTTTACTCGCTCTCTTGTTAAATTGTGTGATGGCTCAAATTATTTAGCACAGTCAAACATGCATACGAAATGGACAACAACATCCTCTGGTGTTCTATGTCAACAATATTCTGCGATCTACGAGTAATATCCGTTTGCCAAGAGTACTGTTTGAGATAAGCCCTATATTTCTTAGAACCGTTTCCACAGTGCTGAACTATGTATACCAGTTTTGAGCCTTGGTATAGGAGTACTAAAGTCGTTGATATTAAAAGAAATATCTACTAAACTATACAGGGTGTAAGGGACAGGCCTCCGCAGACTGATGGGATGAATTCAGCATATCATACTAAGACGATCAGTACATGAAATGATTTCAAGAAAGTTATGGGAATCCAATAAACCTGATTTGTATTGTTACCTCACGCGCAATGTATCGTTACCGTGGCAAAACCCGCGTAGCCGCACTCCCCAGGTCGGGGTTGGCGCGCTCGAGTATTCTAACATCCATTGCTAGTATTTTTTTATTTTAACTGTTTTATTTACATAAATGGAGTGCTGCGTACCGAGAATGTAATTTTACATTGAAATTAAGGAAAAGTAACTGATAAACGATTTAAAAAAATGAAAACTTTCCTGAAAAATTTCCTGTGGAATACGATTCAAAATAAGGAGCTGAATGCCCCCTGTTTATTTGCGGAGGGCTATTCTTTACACCCTGTATGAGTAAACTACACAACATAGTACCGACTTTCTAGAAGAAATTAGATACTTGTCGTTATCTTTGTCAAAGCAGCAGTTTTCACAAAAATATCACATGGTACTCCCAACCTTTATCTTGGAAGTTATCTTGAAGCAGCTCATGAGCAACACATTGGAAATTCCCTTGATTTTGCACGTCCATAGGCGAATTTTTACCGCATCCAATCATGTGTCCTTTCTCCCAATCTGAAGACCCATTCCCGCATCTAAAAATTTCGTCGGAATCTCATCTCAGCGACAGATTGAGGTCTAACCTCAATCTGTCGCTGAGATGAGATGATGATGCAACAGTTCTTGAATGAACGCGATTTACATAATCATACCATCACGCCTGTAATCTCCGAAGGGTTAGACAGAGGTGTACCTATAGTACACCCACATTTCGCCAGTTATGTTTAAGTCCCATGTAATGGGAGCGAGCCTATTGACATCAACCTAGCTCAAATCCAGACTCCGGGATTTAATCCTCTAAAACCATAAAAGATTCTAATATCATAAGAGAATTTGATTCAACACACAGAAACCTTGATACTTTCAGCAATTATCGTTAATCATCTTAAAACAACAGTACAGGACATATTTTGTTGGCTACAGTAATCCGCACGTCCATGGTTACAATTTGACATCGAGAGTCCCTTTATTCCATATCAATAAGAGTTGTTTTCGTAGTTCAAGTGACTTATGGTTGACTGTACGTACAGTATTCCGGGAACAAAGTGTTTCATGAGATTTAAAACTGTTTAATGTTTATATTGGACACATTCTGTGGCTTACCCATAGTATGTGTTTTAAGTTACAATTAACTTCATGATATAAGGAATTTGTAAGAATCAGTAAACAATTCTGCTACAGCGTTTTGTTTTGTGTGAAGTTTTGTGGGAAAAGTCGCCTGGATTCGTCTAGGTACTGCTGAAAATAGACATTCATGAAAATCTTCTTTTTTTTTTTTACTTGTTTTGTCAACATGGCTCAATCTGAGGGCCTAGATCTTAGTCTAGGCCTAAGCCCAGACAGGCCTAGGGGATCCAGGGCTAGACATTGTATCCGTAATAACGATGATGAAAAGCTTACGAAAAGCTTATATCAATACGGAGTAGGTATTCCTCGAAGCGCACCAACTTTAAAACGAACCAAATGAAGCGCACCAAAAGTATTCCTCGAAACGCACCATTTAGGTGCGCTAACAAAATCAAATTAAAAATATTCATGTATAAGTAGTTCAAAGTCTTTGTAGAAATACGAAACGCTTTGAAAGCGAATGTAACTTGTCGAGGGCTCTGTCCTTGTAAATATTTTATAAAACACTAATAAACTCACTAACAATTAGTAGGTACCTAAGCAAAACCATCCTTTGAACCCGCCAAAGCTGTTATGGTATTTAAGCAATCTACACAGCCTGTTTCATTACCTCATAAAACCCAACTACGACTAAAAAGGTATAAACAAGACACCACAGACAGACAAATAAAAAATCCGGAGTCACACGTGTTAGGGCATAAATCGAACAGATTACGTGTGACTCCGGATTTTTAATTTGTCTGTCTGTGGTGTCTTGTTTATACTTTTTTAGTCATAGTTGGGTTTTAGTTTTTATTAAGTACTTAATTTCTTTTTAAATGTTTTTGGGGTAATAATGTATATATTTTTCATTTGATACCCAACATGCTACGATTAAACAATTTATTTTTTTAGTTCCTGAATTTATGTCCTCTAGAGGGCGCCATTTATAATTTAATGTGACGTCACATATAACCAGCGGACGATCAAGATGCTTCCAACGATACCTCATTTGTCAAACTGTGATGAGTGGTTTAGAAGATAGTAGGGAACAGATGAACTTACATACATACATACCGGTGAAAATCATAACCCTCCTTTTTTCTTCGCCGTAGTGGGGTAAAAATAAGTTCCAAGTTTATCCAACCAATAATAATTTAATACAACACAAACATTCTTTCGCAGATATTTATTTCCATACGTCTAAATTGAGACATGAAGTTAGTCTGAACGCCGACCGTGTCAATCGGGACGTTTCTGATACATTCTTATAAATAAAATCTGCTCCTACATCTTCCAATACGCATCGATCTTCAACTAAGCCCGTATTATTAGGGTTGTATATATTTTCATTTAATTCTGCATTTTTTGATGCCCTTTGATAATTTTCCCTTGTACATAATTATTATTATTAAGTAGATATTAGTGTTAGATTGTATATTTTATATAAGATTTGTCTCAAATAAATTCCCAATTAGGTAGCAAAAAAAAAAAATCTGCATTCTATTTTAAAGTTAAATATTTTTATGTTGAAATGATGTCGACACTATGAATAGATCACATTATTTTTGAAGTGAACATTTCTTTAGGCGCGTTGAGCACTTTTTGGTTGAACAAAAATCATGGAACTCGCGTCATCGTCACCGAACGCTTGAAGAAATGAATGAATGTTACTTAGTTTTCACTTCATCGGTAGTCCCAAAGACTGCCCCGCAAGTTTGTCTCGTGGTTAAATAATTACAGCCACACGAGTCGATTGTCGCGGTTATTTCGTGGATGAGTGACCATCCATTACATATTGAGACCCTTCCGTGCCTCGGAAAGCACCATTAGTCGTTGGTCTCGGCTGTCATTCAGATCTTTGACAGTCGTTACGGGTAGTCAGAAGCTCAAAAGTCTGACAACTAGTCTTACCAAGAGGTATGGTGTTACTGGGTTGAGGAGGTCAGATAGGCAGTCGCTTCATAAATGCTTCCGGTCAGACTGGGAGCTGACTCCAACATATTTGGGAAAAGGCTGGGCAGATTGATTGAATTTCGAAGTATTTGCGGTCTTGACTATTGAATACTTATGGCAAGATTTTCATTCTTTAATGTGACTAATGATTTTACACTATAAAGAGAGATGAATAGACTGAAGATCTCTGACAACAGACCTTCAGTATGCAATAAAAGTTTTATGCCAGTCATTAAATCGATGACGTAGATATCCATTACAACTCTGTAGTCCAGTCATTTAATATTATGCCTCAAACTTAATTCATAAGTCTTTGTTTCCAAGAAAATCTGCTTCCCGTAAGTCACCATTACCCCAAAAATTGCCCCCATTAATATTAAAGTTGTTCCATATTTTGCATCATCAAATAAAAGATATCAGATCACGACCATCATCATCATACTGGATTACATTATTTTGACAGTTGGTGTCTAAAGCCAAATGAATTCCAATAAATTTTAATATCCGTTTTAGTTAAAGAATGTACGACGATAGATAAACGATGAATTCCTATTAAAATTAATCCTACATAGATGACAGGGTTGGCAGGAAAAGATAAACAAGATTTCTGGGCAATAATGGTGATACTAGTGACTTTCCGTGTGTAGCTACATTTTGTTTCTGCGTCTCAGAGATATCAGAGGTGACATTCGATCAGTGATAACGATGATGGAAAAGAAAAAATGTTTTTGGTGTACATATATATTTTGGTGTATAACATATTACTTTCAGAAGTTTTCTTGCAAGTGAAAATGCAGTCGTTGAAGTTAGATTTGTGCCAAATCTAGGTTTGTTGCGCTGGGTTGGTTTTATTTCATCACATTATTATGTGATTGACATTTTACCTGAGCGTCAGAAACGTGGCAATCGCTTTCAAAGCGTTTCGTATTTCTACAACGACTTTCAACAGCACGCGTAGCATGACCACTGTAGAAACGGGTTTTGTCGACGGATGAATAGACAAAATGACAAATTTTGTTGAAAGCGATTGCCACTTGTTTAACGCTCAGGTACATTGACAATTACATAATTATGTGACGAAATATAAAAGTTCCATAAACCTAGATTTGGCACAACTCTTTTTTTTGCAGAAAAATCTAACTTAAATACCTCCATTTCCAAAAAAAAAAATTATATAATTGGTAATAAGTACTAATCTGACACTTGCCACTCATGCAGACCAAGAGCGTTGCAAGGGGCACTTCTTCAACTTATGAGCTATGCAGCTAGCCCATAAGTTGAAGAAGTGCCCCATTAACAAGCTTCCCACTTCCACCAGCGTCTGATGCCAATCCTTTAGACAACTTACCTTTAGCCTGTACTTACCAATATCATCATCGGCCTACAGCAGTCCACTGCTGGTCATATATAGGCCTCTCCAAATGCACACCATTAAGCTCGATTCTCGGCAACTACCATTCAGCTGCGAATCAGCCACTCTGCGAATATCGTCGCTCCACCTATTGTACCAATATAATTAAGTATCATTAACTGCCTAGCCGTTTCCCAACTATGTTGGGGTCGGCTTCCAGCCATACTGGATGCAGCTGAATATTTTACATGGAGCGACTGCCACAACCCAGTACCTGGGTAATACGATACCCCTTGGTAAGACTGGTGGTTGTCAGACTTTCGGGCTTCTGACGACCTGTGACCAAGCGCGTAACGTGCTTTTGCTATGTAAAGATGGTCACCCATTCACGGACAAACGTGTCGACCTCAGGACAGGACAAACTGCTTCTCACACGGGCAACTGTACGTCGCTTGCTCCCACGTCACCGTCCTGACTCTCTCTATATTTTGGCTGCTGAGAACAAAACTAAAAACGTACGTAGTATACAGGGAAGTTTTATACAAATGTCGCTGCGTAAGTAGTATAGTACAGGGAAGTTTTATAAAAATGTTGTGTTGGAGTATATTATGGTGTCTTACGACTTCTACGTGAAGGAAGTCGCGAGCAGAAGCTAGTTTATAATAATGTAGGTAGCCCTAGCCCGGCGGTGTCGAGTGGGCACATAAACGTCACGTATCGACACAAACGCGATACAGCACTTGGCTCGTGCTCAAATTGATATTGAATTTATTTTCAATTTTAACGCGCCCTCCTTAGGTGTTCAGAGTAGTGGAAGTGTTCAGAGACTGTGACTATTGAGATGTTCGTTTTTAATGTTTTTAAACAAGTTTGAATGAGATAATTTCAACGATATATTTATAATCCAAATAACATTAAATATACAGGAATTATATACCACGGCAGTAAACAAAAATGCCAAGTTTATGATTTTGTAACTCTTTAAAAGTTACCATAATGTAATGTTTACAAGATTACTGATTTCTTACCTACTCTTAATTAATTATTTTCTTCACAGCGACGAACTTTTGGAATGAAGTTCTTTAACGCGGTTTGCGGTAGTTACGCAAGGAAAAAGCGTTAGGTATGACTTGCTCTCTCTCTGTCTCTTTCTTTTATAAACAAGTGTATGTGTTAGTACCGCCCCCCCCCCACCGCAAACATTTTTTTTTCAGACTTATTTTGATATTATGTCACGGTCTTTGACATGGATATTCGGTTTAGGATAAATTCTGGTTTGGGCAGATTCTTGTTACGGCAGATTCTATATCTAATTGGTGGTTCTTATAGGTAATTGAAAAGGTGAAACAATACCAAATCTGAATAAAAACAATACCACCACACTCTTACAAAAACGAACCTCCCTCAAAAAGTCCAGTCTACCAAACTCAACGCTTCTCTCTGTTCCTCACACTACTCTGTAAATGTTGACAATGAACAGGCGCCACCGCGGATACAAACGTCAAACTCTATTTCTGTTGCGACTGTGGTGTGCCCGATACCACCCCCCCTTTCACCGCTCCCTCCCTCCTCTATCGCCATAGAGTTTGTCCCGTAAACAAGTGCGCAATGTGTGTTTTTGTATGGATTTTTCAAAAACTATTTTAGATTTAGGTTAAGACATGCGGTGCGCTTTGTATAGAGATTTGTTCGGTTATTAATAGTGGCTAAGTGTGATGTCGGTTTTAATGGAGTTCAGAGTTAGTGGTTTGCTGTGATTAACTGGAAATTAGTAGTGTTTTAATTTGTGTTTGCAACTTTTATAGAATCACGTGGTTTAGTGATGGCAATTTTAATTCCGAGAATTAATTTTAGTTTTTAAAAGTGTCCAGGTTGTTAAATTTAGTAATTAGTTACCACAACACTTTATAGTAGGAATTATAATAACTATTATAATACTGTTGTTACAGTTAAATTGAAAAAGTATATAAAGATTATGGAATCGCGGTATCCAATAGTTAGAGAACAGTTTTTTTTTTTCAAAACTATTTTCGAAATGAAATACTTACACCTGCTATCTCATCCCAACACTATCGCATCCTACAAACCACATCTAACTTTCAAAAGAAAGTCACTTAACAGATATTTGATTACCTACTCAAACAAGCGACACGCACGCGCCGAAAAAAACAAATAAAAAAGTGAAAAATAAAAAAATATAAAGACCCCAAGTCACGAGACAGAAAAATAGAGATGTTTATCTATGTAACGATCACGATGCTTCGAGTCGCAAGCGCAACCGTGACAGATTGCGACGGATAGGTAGTGCGCGACAAAGGACCAACTTGCTTCGAAATTGATTGATACCGTGATATGGTGGCTTTAAATTCAATTTTATTTGCCGTAACGAGAATGTTGTTAGATGAAAATGGAAGTATCGATTTAATTCCTTCTTAAAGTGTCCATTGCCATTATACGTCTCAAAAATAATGATAGATTTTTAGCACATCGTTAAAACGGGAAACCATGTCTCAGAGTTGTTATTACTTTAAAAGATATTAACGCTGTCAAATCTAAATTAATATCTTTTGTAGAAAACTAATTCCAAAGGAATTCCAACTAAAAAGAGAGCGTTTATAATTACAAATAGGTAATTATCTTACCTTTTAACCTAAGTAAGTGCCTGGTACACGTTGACAGGCCCACACTGTCCTTTCATACATGCCTCATATCTATGAACACTGTATTAATATGAAAACAAACAAGCCAATTATTTTAAAAGAGTAACCGTGAAGCTTCTTTTCGGCTCCTTTCATAGTTAACGCAAAATATTGAAATCGAACATCTAGTTCTGACGATTCATAAGTGATGTCATAAAATAATTTTAATTAGTTTTTTTTTTTGTTATTATTGATTTTGTGTGTTTTATTACCTATTATGTTTAATGCGTCACATTTAGAGAAAGCAAATGATTTTTTTATCTTTCTTTCTTTAACTAAATCTATACCTAGAGTACGACATTTACAAAACTCCTATCTCAAAATCTATCCGTTCCAACCTTACTCTGACACTATCGTCGCCTGCCGATCTAAACAGCTAGACTCTAGAATATCATAACCAGCGTATTACTGTTATTTTTGGCTACTGCGCCACCATCACGTAGGCAATCACACAAAAATATTCGCCGATGCATTTTCGTGCCAATAGTAGTCTGTCATTCTTCGACAATGTCATATAATATTAGAGTTGGGTTTGTTTATCGATATTTGCAGACACAATGGTGTGTGATACCTGGCTTAATATTTGAATATTTGCTAAAGACTACGATTACTAAATAAATATTCACGACAAGGAAATGGAATGGATTATAGAAAATGGAGGCAATTTTCCATAATCGATGACTGAGATAACAATAATCTTTATTTGCTAAATAAGATCAAGAACGTTAGATCTTCTTCTTATCATGGGGTTAGTGACTAACCTGGGGTCAGAGTTTTAAAGCCGCCTATGGGCCTCTGACTTGGCTTCACATGCCGTCGAGAAATATCTCTCAGGCATTCCGGTTTCCTCACGATGTTTTCCTTCACCGATTTTGAAGGAAGTGATAATTAAACAATACGCACATAAATCTGAAAAGTCAGAGGTGCATGGCTTGGGATCGAACTCGAGACCAGACTGCGAAGTCATATTGCCAATCTGACGATCGTACCGCTAGGCTATCCCTGCTCTCAAGAACCTTAGATAACAAAGTTATACCATAGCGCTTAGAATTTTGACTGCAGGAGTACTGCATTACCTAATCAAGAAGAACCTTACTTCAAAGGGATAATCGAACTATTCCTTAATTAAAAGCTAGATTCCAATTGATTTTATTTCCACTTAAAGAAATGACAACTTTATTTCAGTGTTAATTAAGCTGATTTCAGAGGGCCAGAAATATTGAAAAATTCCATCTTCTGGGAGGACTTTCAACGCTACGTCTTCCGTTAAAATGTATCCCTACTTAATCAATCCGAAAATTGAAAATAAGCTTATTAAGCTAATAAGCTTACTCAGATAACCAGCCTACAAAATTAGCTAAAAAACGGTCACTTACAGTCGAATGTTATCCCCTCACCATGTCACTGATCGAATGCTTTACCTCATTCAACAAACAATACCCTCAATAGAAACTCCCCTCCGTCACCCTCACATGTCTTTCAAACCTTCAAAATAATGTGACGACACCAATTCAGTAAAAAGCATAGAAATTTATACTCTGTGGTGCACATGTCAAAAATATCACTTCCGCGTGTTAGGGCTGCCTCTAATGTTCGTTGAATTTTGCATGTGAATACCCTTCAGGCGGGGCGGTAATGTGACAAGTGACAACCCTGTTTGTGTATAGAATGTAGGTCCGTCTGTCTGTTTTGTTTCGTATTGTTAAACAGGATGTGTTGCAGGAAATATGTGTAATGTTCTCTGTTTGGTTGACGCCTCATTAACTGGGATTGGATGAGGTTGCAGGTTCATCTCTGTTTTTGGTAAATAATAATCTTACACTCGCGACAATCTAAGAAGTCCGTTTTGACGTTTCGTTCTCGTACATGTAATAAAACGTTAAGCCTTGAGAATCAGTTTTAAGCAATGTAAATAAGTCATCGATTACCATCTCTCTAAGTATGTTCAATCGATATGTCTCGAGAATCAGTTTATAAGAAACCAATTTTTTTTTTTCACCGCTACTCAAAGCTCCACGGTTACTCTTTTAAAAGAAAATAATAATTGGCTTTTACAATATTTTCGATTTACAGTGTTAATAGTTATGGGAGGACAGTGTAGGCCTTTCAAAAAGTTTCAGGTAGGTTAGGCTAAGCCTACAATGTTCTCACATTCACAAGGTAGACAAGAATTTATATAAAAGATAAATAAGATACTCAAGATAAAAAACCTATTTAAACCAAATGACATGATTGCCATTACAACTGTAACAAATCTGATTAATTATCATGTCCACAAAAGCCACTAATAAAGAGTTGAAATTAAATTGTAGGTATATAATGTCAAATAATATTATGATTATGTCTGTCAGGGATGAACGTAAAAAATAAAAATGGTAATTTGGGAGCAGTTAATAGACTCTTACATAATTATGCCGTTAATGAGGTACACAACATCACATTGCCCGACCTGTCAATCGAAACTGGGACCATATGTCCCGCAGTAGCGTTTGCGACCACTGAACCAACGAGACCACTGAAACCTGAAATAAAATCTATCACCACGCGACTTTAACCCATGAAAAACCCATGATAATAATACTCTAACAGTCGTCTTACAACCCCATGCTTACGAACGATACGTTTATGGGATTTATCATGTTCACCCCTTGCTCTATGGCGTGGTTTTATCGTTATCTGCATTTTATGGTGATTTTTCGGTGGCTGATTTTGGCGGTCACCCTTTTTTGAAGACGTGAAGTTTGGTAATGTTGTAGATAAGTAATAATTTTCAAAACCTACCATTTTTTTTAAAATCTTACCGTATCATCCTTTTTGACCGTTATCGGCACATTGACATAGACATTGCTCTAGAGCTCATAAATAATGAGCTGTAAATAACGTAGGTACTAATTACACCCGGTTTCTGAATTGAGTTTTTGGAGTTGAGAACTTGTCAAACTCTACTTTAGCATCACTTTAGATGATTCCTTCAATGTAACCCGCAAAATTTCTTACGTTTTTGGCAAAGACATTTAAATTCTCAATTCAGTAACCGGGTGTAAGTACCTACGTTATTTACAAGTTTTTATGATTGTTTATGAAAACTTCAGAAAAATCGTAATGCGTCCTATAAATTATCATGATTATGAATTATGTGGTAATTATCTCTGTCGTTATTAGATCGGTAATTATCCCTTTGATTTCTATATCTCCCGCTTGTAAAAACCTATTAAACCTATGCAAATTTATGCTAACAGCAAAAACATTAGTTAGAAAATCTTGATATCCTCAAATTATAGCTGCAACAGGAATTCGACGTTCTACAGTTTTACAATAAAACGTCCTTCTTTAATTACTAAGACAATTATAGAAACTCTTAGGCAATACCTAAGTACAGCTAAATTCGGGATATCACGAAAATTTTGATGTAAATGTAGTGCAACAAATTAGTTAATTGTAAAAGCAAATTGAGTTCTAATTGAAGGATGTAAGGATCATAATAGGTCTTTACCTATGAAATTGCCGTTTTTTATGAAAAAATTTAAACGAATTTTTTTCATGAATTTTTTATTTGTATTAATCGAAGTAATCACCCATGCAATCAATGCATCTTTGCCATCGCAGTGGCAGTTTATTGATGCCCTTCTTAAAGAAATCAGCTGGACGGGAGGCAACAAATTCTTCAAAGGCATTTTGTACTGCCTCTCGGGTATTGAATTTTTTTCCCGCCAAGAAGTTATCCAAATTCTGGAAAAAGTAGTAGTCTGTAGGCGCAAGGTCTGGTGAGTAGGGCGGATGACGGAGAGCTTCCAACCCCAGTTCTTGCAACTTGGAGACCGTCTGCTGTGCAGTATGAGGTCGCGCGTTGTCGTGCAGGAGCAGCGGAGACGAGCGATTGACCAATGCTGGTTGGAGATGCGCCAGCTTCTCCATCATTGTGTTCAGTTCTTCACAGTACACATCTGCAGTAATGCTCACCCCGTTTGGTAAGAAGCTGTGATGAATCACACCGGCGCTAGACCACCAAACAGTGACCATCACTTTTCTAGGGGTAAGTTTTCCTTTAGGGCATTGTTTAGGTGCTGAAACAGGATCCAACCAACTTGCTGAGCGCTTGCGGTTATCAAACAGAATCCATTTTTCATCGCAGGTAACAATGCGGTTCAAAATTCCTTCATTTGTGTGTCTGTTGAGCAGTGCAAGGCACGTCTCGACGCGTACTTCGCGCTGGCGATCATTGAGTTCGTGGGGCACCCATTTGTCAAGCTTTTTTACCTTGCCAATTTGACGCAAATGGACCAATATTGTTTTGACGCTAACGTCGAAAGCTGCTGCTAATTCAGCCGTAGATTGTGTATCATCAGCTTCCACAATCGCCTTTAATTCGTCATTGTCGACCAAAGTCTTCGGACGACCGCGAGGTTCATTTTTCAGGTCGAAATTTCCAGAACGGAAGCGAGCAAACCAATAACAGGTGGTGCGTTGGTTTGTAGTGTTAGCTCCGTAAACGTCGTTGATGTTGCGTGCCGCTTGTGCCGCGTTGCTGCCACGACGGTACTCATATTCCATAATTACTCGAATTTTTAACGTATCCATGATGACGAAAAAGATTGAAATGCGATGAAAATGTAACACTAATCAATAAAGAAATGAATACTTTTGGAAAAAAAAATCCATGTTTTTAAAATAAAATTAATTTGAAATTAGAATTCTTAGCCAAACAAAAATTATTTTGATTTGAAATGGCCAGTACTGCAGAACGGCAATTTCATAGGTAAAGACCTAATATTTGACTGATGGTTCCGATGAGTTGTGACTAATTATTAGATAGGGCTAATTGGAGACTATAAACTTAACTTGTTTTTTTTTACTTTGTTATTAATTTTATAGGTACAGTGCTTGTGGCGTAATTATAACGTTTAAGGTGGGAGCCTTGCGATATCGCGCCTGTTTGCACGAGCCTTTAGCTAACATATTCTGTAGTTATAGTAGAATGTTTATGTGTATGTGTCAATATGGGGCTGACATGGCTATGTACGTATGTATGACCAAAAGCCTCTAAATTAATTAAAGATTTTTTTTACTGTACTTATATGTAGTTATTTAGGCTAGAAAATGATCCATAATCTTCTTTGGAATACCTCACAGTAGTTGATATCTGGTATTACTTAAAGACATTGAAATCGTTGATTACGTTACTTTACACGATACCTACGTGATATGAAACTAAATTACGTAATCATTATTTTTAAATGAAAAACTATGTAAATATTATTTTTTTGAGTTGATATTGAATAATTTTATTGTTTTTGATGTGAATTAAGTTTTTAATTTTTAAATTACCAATATTTTACGTGTAATTGTGTAGAATTATTTCAAACACAATGTAAATAATTGTTAGTGAATTTTAATGGAATTGATAACGACAAATGACAAACCAAAAAAAAAGTTACCAAAACCACCAAACTTTATTTTGTTTAACATAAAATGCTCCAAGTTCATCATACAATGTAAAGAAACAATACACACTCGTATGTGTAATACTTACCCATACCACAGTTCTCACGACGCAGCCAGTGGAAAGCGCGAGTGTAGTCGCAAGTGACTCGCCCGATAACGTCTTAGTAATTGACAAGCCGCGTTTAGATAAAGCCAATATCTGTCGATTTGCGAGAACTGATAGTAGGGGTTTCTCACGGTGCGCAAAACTTTCAATTGTTTTTGGGAATCGTAAAAAGTTGTGCCAAAATGTGACGTCTGTTGATCACGTTTTGTTTTAGTGTGAAGTTGATGAATGGTGCTGAATGCTCCTGCAAGCAACTTCATTGTTATTTTCCTGCTTGTAGTGAAATTTTTACTTTTACTTGTGGAGAACACAGGCGTATTGTTACGATTATTATGTAAAATTAGCATAACTATATTTTTAACTAAACGAGTGAAAAAAAGTAGGTTCTTTTGAAATGCGAAGAAAAGTGACCCTCTAATCTCGTAAAGTAAGGATAAAGTGTAAAGGATGATAACGTGCTTTTTCTAGTATAAAAAATAGGTACCATTAATTTTAGGAAAGACCATAATTTTGATTAAATATTACACACATCACGATCTATTGTCTAACCTTAATACTCCTCACTAAACGGTCATTACCTAATTAGTCAATGATTTTAGCACATATGGTTCCTCAAGGTGAAATGATATAAAATGATGTAATTTTATATCATTTCACCTTGAGGAACCACTTCTAATCGCAAACATCAGGAAACTCGCCGTGACAAACAGTCACCGTATCTAAATCTATCCTACTAATATTGTATTTTGATTGCTAAAAATCATGAGTGACTAGAGATGGACACAGCTTCTGGGTATCGATATTTTAGCTTTCGCATTTTCTAACTAGTTTCTTTATCATCTACATCTTATTCCTTCTAAGTACAATACTTAAGAGTATTTTTTCCATACCAAAAAGCTTTTAGTTTACCTGAAAATTCTCCAATTAACTAACGGTGAATTATTTAATATGTTATTTTACAGCATGTCTAAGAGTTGCGTTTTTTTCAGGAGCATGTTTTTCTTATGATAATGATCGATTAGTATAGCTTGGTAGGTACTTATTTATTATAGAAATATTTATCTTTCCCTTCCCTACTGTTGACCAGATGCCCATACCAGAACTAAACTCACATTGGATGAGTAGGTAGGTAATTCACCTCGACATTTAATTTTACATGATCACGGTAATTAATATTTACTAACATGAACTGTCAGACAGATTCACAAAAATGTATGATTGATCATCATAAACAAGTACCTACCTTATAGTTATTTTTTTTTACATATTTACCTTCATGGCTTTGTTATTTTTAGGGGTTTTCCGGTAGCTTGTAAGCGTTTTATAATTGTATTTTTATTGATATACAACATTAAATCGTGATTTTGTCGCACTATCTTAACATAATAATTATCTACCCTTTTCCCAACTATTTTGGGTCAGCTGTCAGTCTAACCAGTTGCAGCTGAATACCAGTATTTTTACCCGATTACGGCGAAGAAAAAAGGAGGGTTATGATTTTGACCGGTATGTATGTATGTTCATCTGTTCCCTCATATCTTCTAAACGACTCATCACAATTTGACAAATGAGGTATCGTTGGAAGCGTCTTGATCGTCCGCTGGTTATAGGCTATGTGACGTCACATTAAATTAATTAAAAATGGCGCCCTCTAGAGGAAATAAAGTATGGATCTAAAAAAAAAAAATTGTTTAATCGTACCATGTTGGGTATCAAATGAAAGGGCTTAATGAGCAAATTTCAAATATATATATATTATAATCCAAAAAGAAATAAAAAAAAATTAAAGTCACACGTGTTAAATCGAACAGATTACGTGTGACTCCGGATTTTTAGTTGTCTGTCTGTGGTGTCTTGTTTATACCTTTTTAGTCGTAGTTAGGTTTTAGTTTTTATTATTTTTACATAATTCTGGTTATCAGACTTTCGGACTTCTGACAACCCGTAATGACTGTTGACGATTCATGAATGACAGCCGGGACCAACAGTAGGTGTCTCAGTATGTAAAGATGGTCACCCAGCCATGAAATGACCTAGGCAAGCGTAGCTTAACCTGGTCGATCGATGCGTGCCGCTGTTATTACTTAGCCACGAACCCCCGGCACTATCTAACGTAATTTGGAACTGCAATATTAAAGGTCTTCCGCGAACGTTGATATGTAAAACAAAACACTATCACAAGTTCCATAGAAAAAGTCAAAAGTACCTCACCGTGACCCAGAACATGTAAATCCGAAGCTGACAATGCTGCCAACATAAAAAGCGTGACGAGATGTGTGACGGTTGGCAGTCCCGAGCCCAACACTTGACGGCTCAATTGTCTTTGATCACAAATACGTGAATTATTCAACGTTTCCCCTCCCTATGAGAGTTCATAGATCAGGTACGTGGAAAGAATGGCTGGAAGTACTTATCGATCGGTATTATCCCGTAGTGGAAGTATAGTAAACTTTGAAATCAAGAGTCAGTTTACTCGATAATTTTACTGAATCCACAAAAAAACTTTGATCATGTCAGAATCGCCGAAGTTTCCCGCCCAAGGTCGCCTTCTTTTCTACTCAATATTTCATCAATGAACACTGAAACATTCCTGAAACTATTGACTGGGCATCACTTTCAGGAATGTTTCAGCGTTCTCTCATCTAAGCCCTCAAATACTATGAACCTAATTAATAGGACCCATGCAAAACCAACCAAAAATCATCTAAGATAGAATATATTTTTGGTTATTTGGTCTTCATAAATAAAAATATGACTGAAATAAATATTCGCCAAGGCACAAAAGTATTCGCTTCTGTAAAATATTCAGCAGTCACCTCACTGTCATAATAGAGATCGGAGTGAAATCGAATTGGCATCATAAGGGCACCGCGACAAGTGAAACGCGTACCATTTTAAAGTTGAAATGGCATGACCCGTCATTTCTAGGTGCCTGAGTGAGTGAAAGGGGTGATTATTATTCAAAATGTCTATATGGTAATCTTGGGAAAGAACTTTACCATAAGCCTTCTGTGACTGTAAGTCCACATAATCAGGACCTCGTGGCTAAGTAATAACAGCCGCACGGATCTATCCATCAGGTTAAGCTACGCTTACCGGGGTTGGTCCGTAGATGGGTGACCATCTTTACATACCGAGACTCCTCCGTGCCTAGGAAAGCAGGTTAATCCGTTGGTCCTGGCTGTCATTTGTGGATCTTTGACAGTCGTTACGGGTCGTCAGAAGCCCGAAAGTCTGACAACTAGTCTTACCAAGAGGTATCGTATTACCCAGTTACTGGGTTGTGGAGGTCAGATAGGCAGTCGCTTCATGTAAAATACTGGTATTCAGCTGCATCTGGTTAGACTGGAAGCCGACCCCAAGATAGTTGGGAAAAGGCTAGGCAGATTGATTGACTGTAAGTCCACATAACATCACGCCTAATGATCCCATTGTGGTAGATTGAGGTGTACAGAATCTGTAATAGGAGGAGAGCAAAGTGCTATTTTATTCTAGCCTTAATCTAGACTCTGGCTACTGGAAATTTTATAAGATTAAAGGGATCAAACCCAGGAACTCGTCGAGCTTTCAACTATTAAACCAACGATGCAGTTATTCAAAGTAGGTCATATAATTCTACTTTAATATAATAAAAACTCAACAAAAATTCTTCTAAAAATACCAAAAAAGCTTCAAAGAATAACAATTAAGAAAACAAAATTCCCTATTAAAAAATACATAAGTACGTACAAGTAACAGCCCCGGAGCGTTACTGAGCTAATAATTATTATCCGTTTGAACTCCTTTAAGAATTCCTAAAGAGATTAAAAGAATCATTATATATTCTCACTTGAAGGACGAAGCATTTGAAAGAGACAGGCCAGATTAAAGCCACGCTCCAGGCATTTGGTTTCTTCAGAATATTTCCCGGGATAGCATTTCCCGGGATAAATTAATTAGGTACACAGAGTTATACGTCTCTAAGAAGTTGTTGATGCTGGAGTTAAATGATTGGATACTTGAACGTGGATACTTTTTCGATATTTTTTTTTAAAGGATTCCGATGATCTCTTCGTTCCGATGGCATTCCATTGATGTTCACAGGCCTCTAGAATGTAGTGACACACTACTAAAAGCTCTTTCTACAACCTCTATCTTTGCTTTATTTTACTTTATCTCTAACTAGCTGATGCACGCGGCTTCGCCCGCTTAACAAATTATATACTAAAACCTTCCTCGAGAACCACACTGAAAATCAGTGCAGTAGTTTTTGAGTTTATCGCGAACAGACGTGTCTGTCTGGTGGAGTTTTTTGTTTTATAATATGTAGTGATGAGGGGCTCGTGGTTAAATAACAGCCGCACAGTTCGATCAAATGTAAGCTACGCTTACCGAAGTCGGTCCGTGGATGGGTGACCATGTACTATCCACTACTTGACAAAATCCTATCCTAGGTTCCACAACACCTTGGTCATTATTTTCTATTTCTGTCTACAATATAATAATATACTTCTTCTATTAAAAACCAACACTTATCAGTGTAATATTGCTACAAGTTCTGAAAATATCTAGAACCACACCTACCTACCTTAATATTTACATTATCATCCAAAAAGCACATTCCCCCACCACTTAAAATTACCCTGCACAATTACCCCGCTACTAATTTTTACCCCCCGTCACCCCGCGCAAATCCTTAAGATCTATACCCCGGGGCAAAGCGTCTTTGTACATTTTGTCAAAACGTTAATTAAGAAACTGTGTACCTTGTACTGTAATCTGCAAATGAGAGATTATCTTTGAAGTTAAAGTATACATATACTGTGTCTTATACTTTGAGATTTTGGTTATTAATCATTTACGTTAACGTATCGTCTGTTATCTCCCAAGTACGTTCAAGTACGGTGAGTATAGCGTAGTTTTCAGACTTCGATTAGGTAAATTGCCTGATTGTTTTTTTAAACGTTGCTTGTATCCATATCTACTAGATTATCTCTAGGATTGGTTTTATTGTGTCCCACTCGAAGTATGTGGTTGCCTAAACAATAAAAAAAAACAAAACTAATTTCAGTAAGTCATCCAAATTATCTTGCATGCAGGAGGCGTCTTATTCTAGGTGCATCGTCTTCATATATACTTATATAATTGATGTATACAAAATATTGTAAAAAAAAATTAAAAGAGTAACGGTGGAGTTTCTTTCCCATTCTTCTCTATACGAAAACTAACTTTTGGAAGGGGCAACTAGAATCAGTTCTATTTCTTTGTTTTTGACGTTCAAAAGTGCCTTTTATGTGCCTGTTTGAAATAAATAATTTGACGTTGACTTTGACTTTGGAGCCAACTTGCGACCCGAAGTGCAAAAATCAGTGGCTCAAAGTTGCCACTATGTTATTTATAATTTTTAAAACCCTTCCCGATTTACAACATGAAATTCTTTAGATCTAAAGATCTATGCATAGGTACTGTATGTATGCATGCATAGTATCCGTCAAAAAATAAAAGAATCGATAGGGTAAAGAACTTCTTAAGAAAGGGTAACACGAGACGCTAAAACTGTACGTTATGCAGAGTAGCGAGTTGGCTCCAAGGTCAAAGTCAAAGTCAAATAATTTTATTTGAATTAGACACTTATAAGGCACTTTTGAACGTCAAAAACAAAGAAATAGACCTGATTCTATTCGCCCCTTCCTTCCTTTCCTTGCAGAGTTGCCACTAAAAGTCCATACATTCAATCTAAACCACAAAGTTATCATGCTTAAAACTAACAACTCTTGATCTTAATACAGCAGTTAGAGTAATAAGCAATAGACAGACGCCGCCGGGGGCCGAGTTAGTTTGTTTGTGCACAGTTAACGGTTAGTTTATTAATTAGGGTTTGACAAACTGTGCGGTTCAACCCTCCGTCTAACCTTTGTTTAGTTATGAACCGGGGAATTTAATACTGTCTGCGTGGGATGACAATTTAGAAGATTTTGGGAGGGAATGTGGTACGACTATCTTGATTGAGAAGATAATGGTGCCGATTCTCTTGTACACCGAACTAAACTAACTAATCTATCACTAAAATTCCTTACTTTTGACTATGGGAATCTTGGAGCTATTCTGCCAAATAAATTCTCTAAATTTAAAACTTATTTTGACACAACTAAAATCGAATTTGACAACCGCGCTTCTCCACTTGGTACTTGTTTTCCCTACCCCGTGTTTTTTTTTAGAGCCAGGTGCGCGCATGCACGGCAGCCTCGACGTGCTTTTAATGGAAATTTTCAGTTTTTGTATATAAAAAGAAAATAACGAAAAAAATAATTACCAACATGTTGAGAATTAAAGGTTTATTAGAATTAAGGGGTTTCTTAAGGGGGTCGAAATTTTCATTATTTTTGCGATAGGACACACCGTTTTCGAGATAAACAAAAGAAAAAAAAAAAATATAGCACTGTTTTTTGTAACTGAAGTCAAAGGGTTGGTTTGAATTTTAGTTCATGACATCTAATTTTATTCCACACATTTTTAATCGCGATTAAATATAATCAGATTTAGTTACAGGATTTTAGATATAGGACAAAATTTTAGGTTAAATCGTCAAATTCAGAATAGCATTTTCACTAAACTAATCTCAGTGCCATCTTAGTGCTGTCAAACTAAATTATAGTTAAGTTGTGTCATTTATAGTCTATTTCAGAATGAGTTTGATCGTTTGACAGGAATAAACAAAATTTTAGTGATTTTTAGTTTAGTTTAGAGAATTTTGTGACAAGAGAATCGGCACCACTGTCTCTAGTCACTTTTGATTTAAGAGAAAATAAATACATTATGGTGCCCTGTACACGGTACGGTTTGCAACACTGGCGACCGTGCCTACACACGGGCAACCGTAGTTTTTCATTGCAAGAAAAACGTATGTGTACAATTGTTAGTTTTTTTAAGAGTTCGGAATGAGCGTAACTACCTAATGAAACAATTGAGATGAGAGGGAGATTCCTCTCACAAAAATCTCATCGAGCATCATAATCGAATTCCAAAAAAGACAGCTTTGATCAATAATAGTTATTTATGCAACTGTTATATAATAAGGGGTATCAAAACATGAACGCGTGAACATTTTAAATGTTCGACGTTTCGTGCCTAACACGGCCCGGTGGCGCTATCTGTTGGTGCTCTCTGAACAATGTTACTATGATATAGGTAACCGGCTCAGGGAAGTACTGAGTTCGTGTATTTCCATGTGTTCTTTTTATAAAAAAATATTTCTTCATTATTTGAATTAAGAAAACGATCAAGGTTTAAGTTATTGTAACATGAAAGGTGAAAAAAACGCCTGCTGATTATTTTGCTAGAATTCTCGTATTTATGTTTTTGTAAATGAAAAGAGCATTCGAAATCTGATTTTGTGTCTATTTAGAACGTTCTTAAAATTAAATAACAATTAATTAGCCTAATTATTAATACTTAAAATAATATAAATAATAATTCGTTTAATTAATTATTATTATAATCAAAATCCATTCCGCCCTTAAAACGGCTGAACGGATTTGAATGAATTTAATTTATAATAAAATTTATTTTAAATCTAAATTGTGGAAGCGTAACTAACTAACAAACGTTCTCACTTTAGCATTTATAATATTACATATTTATTTATATTATTATATCACTTATACGTATCTTGCAAGCTCATCCTCAGAAAAAAAGACAGAAACAAAATGACTGTGAACAGAACTCGCTATGATGATAAGCATTAATTAAGAGCAAAAAAAACGAGTTTCACTGTAGGTACTCGCATCAATATTTACCTAAACAGTTATCAGAAAAATACCCAACTGCAATTTTCAACTCAAACCACTAAACTAAACTTCCATAATTATCAATAACACTTATTCCCTAATATCCGTTGCATTCATATCACATAACCGTGCACGCAAGCCATCCGAAGTCCACCCTTGTTAGAGAACCCTAAATAATTAAAATTTGGAGCGTCCGCGTGACCCTATTATTAAATCATGGAGACTCGTATATAAAATTATGCTCGGTTCCTATAAACAATAACGAATCGTTTTTCTTACCAATGGTAACATTTTTTTATTGATAAACTGGGCTTTTATATAGATTCGTAAGCAAATTTTGTGATAGCTACTTCCATATGGGAGGGTCTACTATGCAAAGCTTCTTCTTTTTGCAAAGCTTGCAAAGCTTGTTCTTTGCTTCATTATTGGTAAAGATAGGTACAAGTCTGAATTTTAACCCATAACGGTCAGTAAATTATAGGAGTCGGCCATTAGTGATTTATTCACACCGATAGACTACGGTAATAATACAATGTCCGAAAAACAGGAATATTTTTTTAGAAAAAATCTTGAATGTAATTACTCCAAAGTCAACTTTTTAAAAGAATTTGAATTGTTTTGTATTAAATTGAAATTTTATACATCAAATAAGCTAAGAACTACTAATATATAAGTAGTGTGGATTTTTAATGTGTTAACGTTATTTCGGATTCCTTTATAACTTACCAAGCGTAAGTGGTTACTTTGACGACTCGTTCTTTATACTTACGAATAAATCTTTCGTTGCCTCCGTATCACAGCACCCCTTTCGTTGGTAGTATTCTGCAGGGTAGTTGTTGATACTGGCTCTTGACAGCGCAGCTCAACTATACAAATTACCTACTAGGTAAAAGAAGAGCTACGAAAACCTTTTTAACTGTAAGGTTGGTTGGTTATTTTATGGTTTACCTACTAGCTGCGCCCCGCGGTTTCACCCGCGTAAATCTCGACCCCGTGGGAACATCGAGATAAAAAGTATCCTATGTCCTATTTCAGGTCATGGTCTACCCTTGTGCCAAATTTCATCCAAATACGTTCAGCCGTTTTAGCGTGAAAGCGTAACAAACAAGCAAACACTCACTTAGCATTATTTCTTTTTTTTCTTTTTGTTCGGCCTCCTTCCTTCCTCAAAAATTTGGCTAGCAAATATAAAAATATTTTTTTCAAATCCGACTGGTAGTTCTAGAGATTAGGGCGTTTTTTGTTTGTCTGTTTGAAAAAAAAATATCTTCAACTTTATTATTAGTTATAATAAATGTAAATTAATGTAATATAATATATAAATGTAAATTTTAATTTTTAATGCAATGGATCAATGGTTGTCTGAAATAAATAAATAATTATTAATAAAGAGTATTCTATATATTTATTGGGTCGAGTTGATAAAATGATTAGTGCAGAAAATGACAACATTGAAAACCAAGAACTATACTCTCACTTCCAGCTCAAACTAATCATAATTATGTTATCATTATCAACTGTATCCCCCACCTAGTTGAATCTGTTTTCTGTAAGGTTTGATATTTAGGTAATCGCATTTTTTTGTGTTATTTGATCCATGTTTTTCCCAGGTACTGGGTGGATTTTTTTAAATCTGGATTTCTTTTACTATTTTGTAAACGTTTCAAAAATTAGTAAAATTTTTTTGATAAATAGCCTCTAGTTTTATAACTTCTGTTGTTTTATTACAAAACAAAGTCTTAAATTGAAAAAATGACAGTTTAGAACAAGCTTTTCAGACTAACTTTGGATAAAAAGGCCACTTTTATTTTAAAAAGAGATTGCAAATCATTTGGCACAAAATATTTCTCAGTTCAATAAACAAGATAATAAAATAATAAAATCTTCCGTCTAATTATTATGAAGTCGGTAACATCATTAAAATAATCTTTCAAATATTTCAAATGGTCACCTAACGATACATACTTAATTACTTTCTCCATAATTATGGAATATTAATTAATAATAACATAAAATAGTATTAAAAACATTAATTTATTCATACAGCTACTGTGAATTTAGATGTACGCCATTAAACAAACTAGTTTATTGATTTATTCATAGCTACAAATTGAATGCTAACATTAACATATTGTTATTGTATTCGAGTTAACGGGTTTACAAATCTCCATCTATTGAAGTTAACAGCTCAAGAATTAGTAAAAGCATCGGTTAGTCAATTATCCAATCAAGCTTCAAAGGCAGCTTTTACTTAAAGCCCAAGCATTGTTATCGTGATCAGGGTACAAAAACTGTATAGGCAGATGCTTATTATGTTTCCAGTTGAGTGAGTAGCCCCCCACAACCGACGCCATTGCTATTAACAAGCGTAACCAGATTATCTCGTCAATAATTCGGCACACTCCCACACAAATAAAAACAATTGTATATTTTTTCCTCAATGAGTTTATTGCGGCAGAACAATAAATGAAGCTGATCATATAACGTTTACTTTCAACATCAATTACGAATACTCTACACGATATCATGTCGTACGCCGAGTCCATTAATATTTATAATATTCGAGTCCGTATTGCACTTCGCTTCACAAACGCCAACTCAACACCCAAGCTGCTATCCCTATTAACTTACAGTTCGTGGGATCGATAATTACGATATATTTGTCTAAATATCACAAGAAAATACAAAAACGAAATACGAAATAGAATTAACACAATTAAAATTATTAACAATTAAATATACAGAGTCTGTGTCGCTTCAAGACGTGAGATATCACCAGGGCGAGCGCGGGTGGCGGGAGCGTCATGACACCGGCACGTGGTGCTGGTACAGTTGTTCCTGGCGCTCGCACAGCGAGGTCATCTTCTTGAACGACTCGGAGGTTTCGCGAAAAAGCAGGTTCGCGTCATCCCGGGGCCGCGCGTGCGCCGCGTCCAGCCGGCCAGGTGAGATCACCGGCGGGGACGACGCCGACAGCGGTGACAGCGACTCCCGCGCAGACTGTGCCCCCGCCGGCGCCCCGTACGGGCCGCCACCTGCCTGCGGCACTCCGTTACCCATCAGAAAAGGGGACGGAAAAAACCCCCGCTCACCGAACTGTGGAAACAGCCCCGCTTGCAGCGCAGTCAAGTTCCGACTGTAGAATTTCATAGTTTCAGTCACGTAGCTGGGAAGCTGAGATGCTTCCTCGTTGCCACCGTATCGCAGGCTCTCTAGCGTTGAAGCGAGCCCTTTTATATCTGCATATAATTTATTAAGGAGTTCTGCGTTGACTTCGAACGCTGGTTTCTGTTCCGGTGAGCCGGTGGACAACAGCCGCCGATGCAGGTCAACGTTCGAGCTATGTCTGTCTCGACTCCGCCGAGAAGGGAAGGCGGCGTCACAACCGTTCACCTCACACGGGTGAAGTAATTTCAAATGATCGTTTCTGTAATGCATGCGCAGTGTGAAGTGGTTCTGAAATACTTTCCCACAAGCGGTACATCGATCGGGGATCTCGTCGTCTATGGGTATTTCTAGGTCGTTGATATCTGACCTGTCATCTGTCCTGTCACTGCTGGCTGACGGGGAGCGCGCCCTCGCTAAGCGCTCTTCCAATGCATGCAAGTCACTCCCGCTGTCGCTCGGGGTATACAGATCGGAACGTAATCTCAGTCCTTCACGAACAACGCTGGGGGCACTCGACTCATCGTCCGACTCACTCTCAGCCTTAACACGCGTCACCGATTCCGAGTCCACAGTAGCTTCCTCACCGTTCTGAAATGACTCCGTACTTTCAGGCTTTTGTTTCTTGAGCGATAAGGGTTCCTCCTCAGCGCGACTCGAGCTGGGAGTTGATAGGTTTCTAAATAAATCCGCGTGATATTCTTCATCGGACACGTTGTATTCATTGTTTTGTGAACACCGGGTAGGGTTGCCGCTCTTCCTCTTACGTTTGTTAGGAACGTGGGACGACGTCTTATCGTCCGAGGCGGTGGGGTCAGCGCGACTGTTTACACTATCAGGTTTCACAACAACGGGTTTGGTATCGTCTCTGTTTTTATTCACACTTAAATCTTCAGGTTCATCCTCGTAGTTCAATCTTTCTACAACCGGAGATGTAGTCCGTTCTTCAGATTTATCTTTATGATCATCATCGGAGATATCATCATTTATTTCACTATAATTATTGGACTCTTCTTCGTGCATAATATTAGGTTTGGCAAGATCTAGTACACTGCGGTGATGATATTCGTCCGAATGTGGAAGCTTTCTGTACATTTTCTCAATTTCACTGAAGTTGCGGAGGTCGTCGAGGGGCACACGCGGAGGAAGCGGAGTAGGTCCTGGAGGCCCGCTGAGTGATGGTGGCAGGCGAGCTGCCAGCTCAGGCGGCAGCAGCCCGTGAGGAGGTATGGGTAGCCGCGCCAGAGCAGGCAGAAGCGGGAACGGTTGTGATGACCGACCGTCGTGTGCCGATATTTTGCGTCTCACGTGTGGCGAATGCAGCTTCGGATTCGGGTTAGCACTGTGCCGGTTTCTCGACCGTCGCGAACTGAACATCATGGTGCAACCTTCCACTGTACACTTGTGCATCTCTCGCAGGTGCACCGCCGAAAAATGAATTTTTAACGCGCCTTTATCGCAGAAAGTCTTGAGGCAGACGTTGCACTGAACTCTCTTCTTGCCAGTCGCGGGGTTGACGAACTGGACGCCGAGGCCGAGAGGCCACGGGGCCGGCGGCGGGTCGCGCCTGTCCGGCGGGTACTCGGGCGACCGTCGTTCGTCGCTCTTGTCGTCATCTCGGCCGCTGAAGCTGGCGCCGAGCTTACGAAAATCGAACTGAGGCGCAGGTTGAGTCACTCGAGGCATCATAAAATAGTCCAGGCCGGCGGGTAGGCCGGGAACCGCACCGTACTCTTTGGGTTCCATCACGTCACTGTCATAATATGCGCGCGTAGTGCGAAGCGGGTGGCGCGCGTCGCGGCCGCTTTGCGACTGAGGACGTGCGACACAGGTGACCGAGCGCGGGCGGCAAGCGACAAAGGCCAGCGGTGCGGGGGTGTGAGGGGGCGCGGCGGGCGTGCGGGTGGCGGGGGCGCGGGGGGGTTGCCGCAGGTGGGAGGGGCCAGCGCTGGGCGGAGCGGATCGATGCGGTGGGGACACGCGACTCGCGACACTCGCGCACTCCGCCACTGTAAACACTGGAGAACTAAAGCATCGCATGTTACGTAACGAGGCACATACGCCACTATTGCACATAACCATACACGAACGATTGCATACCGACTCGGTTCCGTGTTTAATTATAGAGATGTCGACCGCTTTGCAAGAGCAAAGCGGTGAAGGAACGGACAAGAAATCTTAGAATTAACTCCGAAATCCATAAACAAGGCAAAAAACCGTAGCAGTACGTAATTCTCGTTATAATAATTTTACTTTATACCCAAAAAAATAATAACATTTTTTTGTTTGCAACGAGCTTCAAATCCACAAAAACAAACTCGTTGGCTCTACCTGTTTCGGTGGTTTATAAACACGGTGCAATTCAAGCGAAAAGCGTTTCTTGGAAGCTCCACCGTGACCTCTTGAATAGAGTAGATAATCTGATTCTGAAGAGCTGAGCGCTGAAACTTCTATTAAAATACGGTGTAACCTGGATAAGTGGGATCTCAATGGACCTAGGATTATTTATCTTAAATTAAAATTAAAGGCTTTTCATTGACACAGTTTCCCAAATTGTCAGATTTAAAATGATGGTCTAAAAGCGCTATTTTTGTAACTACAACATAACATAACGCCTTGTTTCCCTAAAGGGTTAGGCAGAGGTGTACCTACCTATCTGTAGGTACACCCACATTTTGCCAGTTATGTCCTATGTAATGGGGCGAGCCTAATATTGCTATCAACCGCGTACTGAGAAATTCCTGATGGCAAACCCAATATAATTTTGCCTGACCTGGGAATCGTACCCAGAACCTCATGATCAGCAGTAGCGCTTGCGACCACTAGACCAACGTAGCAACATAACATAAGTTATTTATTTATTCAACTTTCATAAAAGTTCTTTCGATTGTTTTTAAATCAAAACAATCTTTATTTCAGACAATGTAACAATTACAATGTAGGTACAGTCCATATTATCGCAGAGACAATAAATATAGATAATTATAGATAATTATTTCGACTTGCTCATAGAAATTATGTGAAAATTTAAAACCTGCTAGGTTCGCTAGTATCGTGGTCATTTATCGTGATATTATGTGTGAATGCAGATAGCATACCTACATAAAATATACCTAGTTTTTTGAAGTTAGTGAAATAATAATTAAATATTGGATGCGCAACGATGCTTATTTACGACCAGTGTTAATTCCCAAATAATACATAATGAGTATTCATAACATTACGCCTTTTCCCTTGAAGGGTAGACAGAAGATACCTAGGTAAGCTCTACGTCACTTACGTTTTGAAGGATATTTTAATTCCTACTGCAGTTTCACTTTACTAACTAACATAGGGGAACTTGTTGCCTTTTTTACAGGGATCATTTTTAAACTATAGGTATATATACAAATAATTAACGGATTAGAGGTTTTTAGTGCAGATTTTAAGTACTCGTATTAAGTATGTAAATCTACCAATTATCTTCTTATTTTTTAATTCCATTTGATATATTTTACTTACCTACAACAAATGCATTTCTTTTTGTAATAAGGTGCCAACTTAATTTTAATTTTAGTGGAATTAAATTATTAAAATAAACGAAACTATTGATTTCACGAGTACCTAATAATATTGTTATAGTTAACGCTTTTCACTTTTCAATCTTCAAACAAATACGATTACGTCTTACAAAATATAAATAATTATTACAAAACTACTTTTGCCTCTTGCGCCTGAGCTTTCATACTACTAACGCCATCTATATTTGCACTGACGTACTAAACGCCACATCAATGAAAACCCTCAACTTCGGATCACGCATGTCAATAAATCATTGTTCTATATTTATAAACGTTTTGAAACGTGCTAAAAAACAAAGCATGGCGGTTGTAATAAAATAACGGATTTTAGAAGTTTTTTTTTTATTTGATGTTCAAGGAGGTTTTATACAAATCAAACGTAGGTATTGTTTTAGTTTTGACCATCAAACAGGTTGAGCGAACGGTTTTCGGTAGTATATTATGATTTTAATCGTGTTGTTCGTTAGGTAAATTAAACTTACCTCATATTCACAAGCATATCAGGATTTTTTATCTGCATTCAAGTTAGAATCGTGCATTACCTACTAGATTTATTTTAATAGACGTGAACAGTTCTGTCCAATTTTTTAAGTAGTTTAATTTTACCATTGTTCAACAAAGTTTATTTGAATTGTTTTTTTTTTATAATACGAGCTTATTCTCTGAATAAAACTTTCCCCGCCACGCCTCGATCCCCTTTTCCCAATGTCCTCCATTTCTAATTCGAAACATTATTTTATTTAAAAATAATCAAACTCCTCCAATCGTAAGTAAAGCCGGAATCGGTCGAATGCCTCTTTTTAACGCGAGATAACCGTCAGATGTGTTCGTTGGTCTGTTCGATGTCGTATCGCGCTTGCTCGATTATTCTCCATCTCGGAAACAGTTACAATCGAGTATCGTTCCGCGGTTTATGCGTAAACAGAGCGCTTTTATTGTGTGGTAAATGGCATAGGAGACAAGCCAAACATAACGCCTGTATTCTACACCCACCCTGAAAAGTCCACACTTTGTTATAGACCTAAGCACAAGGGTTTTTTATGTCACACACTTATAAAAATACCCGCTATCTAATTGCGTAACTTATTTTCATAATCAATTAAGACTAATCTGTTTCATTTTGACAGTTCAACAGCATTCATTGCGTTAATTACGTTGTAGCAGTTTTTTTTTTCGAGAGTATGAAGCAATTGATAAGCAATCTGTTTCAAAACGATTCAGATTGTAATTGATCTTGTTACGCTTATCTATTGCCAATAAGATTTATTAATTTCCACTAAATCGATCCTATTGCTACAATATCGCAATAACTAATAAGAAATATTTTTACATATAAACTAATAAGAATTATTAATATTTTTACATAAAGAATATTGTTCCTTTAAATCAAGAAGCCGTAATAATACCTGGTACCTTTAACTTACAACACAATTACTCAATTACACAGTGCGTTGCTTAGATCTTCGGCCAAATCGGTATTTGTCAATCGTGTATCCCGCATATCTCCAAACCAATAAGTAGGTATCCTAACTTATAAAAGACTGTGTTCATTCATACCCATTCATAATATACACTCACCTCTAGATACATATTCCACAAACCGCTATCGATTATAACATAGTCTAGCCGCTTGATTTCGTAACCCGCTGTTCTCTTAAAACTTATACCGGAGTACAGTCACCCATATTATACTCTCAGTTTCGCGGTACGTAACATAAACACGATCTCTTTTTGTCCTAAGTGATCCGCCTCTGGTCAACGTTGATTTTTATATCGGCTTGAGAGGTCTTCACACTTGATTTGAGTGTCGTTGGTAAAAATAACACAGATTTTCTTTCTGTTGGATTTTTTATATTGACTTATCTTGTCGAACTGCTTTTTTTTAGCAATATTAATTTTTCCAATAAGAAATTGGGAACCAACACAAAATTATGACATTAAAACTTCTGAAAATAAAATGTTCTAACTTATACTTGCTTCCATAGCTCAATTATGAATGCTCAAACTTTACCTAACTTTTTATATCAACAAAAACTTTTAAGTAATTAACGTTTTTTTACTCTTAAGGTACTCTACGCTCCATACAGTAAACTTTAATTAGACTCATACCCATTAAAATGCTAAGCGCCTGCCACAATTATACAAGATTGTAATTTGTTTTTGAGCAGAACATCAAAATAAATGTGAATCTGCATAATGATTCATTACACCTACGGCGTAGAAAGGTACAAGTGGCGCCATCTGTTATGTTTTTTGGAACTAAAATTTTCAAGTGCTGCGTAGTATTTATTTCTCAATGTTATTTATACTATTAACTCACATATAAATGGTTTTCGACCAAATAATTGTGGAGTAGGTCAGTAAGAGCTCATTTCAGCAATTCTGTCTTGTTCCTAGAAACCTAGAAAGATAAAACTATATATTTCTAGGTTTCTTCATAGAATTAATAGGTCTGTACGCTTTCCCTTGCTAAAACCTGAAATATCCTTTGATAATATCAGATATCTGTTCTGTTCAAGCATGTGTAATTTTGATTGTAGATTGAAAAATGTACATACATACCTACCGATTTATTTTCCTCAATAGAATAGAATAGAATACTCTTTATTATGTGTGTATGTGTTACTCTTTTTTATTCTCAATTAATTTTACAGCAGCATCACTACCAATTACACGACCGGCCAGAATAATGTACAACCCTCCTAACTCGATCCGACCGACATATTTATTTTGAAGAGCGCCGTATTTTGTTTGGATTAAAAATATTTCTGGCTACACTTGCACACGACACTGTACGAAGTATCGCCCTGTACAAAACTGGCAAACAAAATTATAGACACGTGCCGACGTACTGTATACTTTTTTGTGGCCTGTGACGCACATAGGTCGAGTGGATCGGAATCTTGAGACGATTATTCTGTATGTCAAGCAGAACATCTTGAAGGTTGAGATTTCAGTGGTTTTGCATTGAAATGCTGGTTGTTTGAATGGCATAATTATGTATCGCATGTGGATTGACGTGCTCAGTGTGCTGTTTATTTTGGTCGACATGTGAATGATATACTCGTATAGCGATGACGTCTTTAGTCACGGACGGAGTTTTTCAAGGACATTGGTAGTGCATGAAAAGAGCCTTCACGAACACACACAGAATAGAAAGAAGACAAAGAACAGAAATAGATAGATAGGTTTACGTTCTGCCCACCCTGTATGGTTCTGTAAGCCCAACTTTCAACTTTGATGGCTGGTTCATATTTTTATGGAATGACCTGTTCTCTCATAGCTGATACCATCGTGGAAATATTTCTAAGAAGATGCGACTCAGGGTCTGAGACCTTACCACTAAACCACAGAGGTGGTAAAACTATCACGAATACAATACGATCTGTGCCCTGTTTATCAAAACTTACAAGCCTTGTAGTACCAAATTTCATTATTTAGTTCACAAGTACTTATATTTTGACAATTTTATACGTGATTTTGTTTTTCAAAAAGTGATTTGTAAGTTACAACTTGTAGAAAATCATAACAAATCCTGAGAGTGTCCGGCGACTCTCTATTCCGTCTTACAAGTTTACAAGACGCGTCGTGCTTAGTACCGCAATAAATGTTTAAATTCGATTTTCTTTTTTTAAATGTGGTCAAAAGAGAGAGATGACCTGATGCCCGTGTCCCAGCAGTGGGAACATTATGGCTGATTATAAATATGGAGATGAGCTACGAATTTAACGAAAATTAACATTCTAGGTAACTTGTGAACGTGTAGACTTGTAACTTTTGATAAACAGGGCCCTGATCGATTTCTAATACCTAAAAATCGACCATTCAAGGCAACATAACAGATTTACATTTCCTTTCCTCAACTGTTCAACGAGCATGGAAGTGTCTTCGGTAAACATGTAAGCAAGACCAATACATAACACTTTCGTTGCCCACGCCTTGTGGGCACGGATCGCGTGCCTCATCCATACATCCGGCTGAACAAACGGAAATTATCAAGTATATGAGTTTTTTCCATCTTCAAGAATTATCAGTATCGTGTTTAATGTCATTAAATCGATGTTTCTGTCGATGTTCTTTTATTAATCTCGTGGAAACTATGAAGGTTGTTTCAAAAACGGTGGAACTGCATGAAAACATGAAAATATCCGTTCTGAAATTCGTTTTATTTTGATATTTCCGCCTGAATGACAGGTTGTAATGATTTTTAGGCCTTTGTGTATTTATGAGCATTTTTGTGTCTGTATCTTCTAGTCTAGATTTTATCGTTTCATTGGGTAATTGTAAAGTGTATTTGCGATTGCGCAGATTTTTACCTACCATACCTACATATTTACACACGTTGTCTACATCTCTTCTATCTACTTTCCTATCGCAGGTATGCTGGAAGAGATTTCTTTAGAAATAAGCATTGCCTTTGTACGTATTTTTCTATTCCTTTCTTGTTGTCTGTATTTATATGTGTGTTCATAAATTGTTAATAGTTAAATATTTTGATTGATTATACATCAGTTTGTTCGAGGCTAAGTTTCTCTATTATGGACGTACACACACTAGTATCCAATATTATTCAGCATTTAACAAAAAGCCTGTCAAATATTGATTTGCTCGGCATAATTTGATTTTATTCTTAGGGTTCCGTACCTCAAAAGGAAAAAAACGGAACCCTTTTAGGATCACTTCGTTGTCCGTCTGTCAAGATCCTTTTTCTCGAGAACGCGTGGAGGTACCAAGTTGAAATTAATATCAAATACGTAGGTCTACGGTCCTTTGTAGCTCTAAAAAAAACCAGCTTCTGAGTCAACGTAATAAAAAAATACGGCCATTTATGTGACATATTTTGATACTTGAAAATAAATCAAAACCTTCTGACTGGGTGACTTGTGGTTGACCTAGAATCATGTTTGGCAGGAAGCAAGGTCTCACAGGAAAATTAAAAGAAAATGTCCGAAAATCATCAATTAGTAGGTAATATTATCAAATAAAAAATTGCGATTACAAACTTTCATTTGCAGTTGACAATGACGTATATCGATCTATGGGAAAACATTTTTTCAACTTCAAAGTTAAGTTTGTTTTTAGGATAAATTCACTTCACTGTGCCTGATCCGACCTGCACTTAGCCGGTTTTTTTATATTTAAAAATGCAACTACTGCATCCACCGGCGAAACCGAAAGACGAGGCAAGCGAAAAACCGAAGTTGTTTAGTGAAACTGAAACTTTCATATGAGTGAAAAAATCAAACTTAGATGCTTCCAAATGGATCTGTATATAGGTGAATATTTTTGTCCCAGCTTTGGTTTTGAAGCCAAATATCGACCGGTCATAAAATACTGTCAATAGTACCGTTCCATGAACAACGTAATGTAGAGGTACAGTTTAATTAGATTCTAAACTTAATAAGTTTGTTATTAACTCACCGCACCCAAAACCACATTATCATAAATTACTTCTTAAAAATCTCAACAAACGTCAATTAAAAACACGCATTATGCTAACAGACTTCATAAATTCATAATTCTAATGTAAAACATGAGTTTCAAGATGGTCGCCGCCGAAATCCGTGCTACTTGACAATCAGAGCGTTGTTATCGTGTGAGGTAGCACGCGAGGATGTATCCTTGACTTGATTGTTCGAACAAAGAATATGAGTAATCGGTATATCATTGGTACCTACACGATATTTCGCTGGTGAAGTTGCTTGGAGTTGTAAAGGGCTGTGTATAATGTGTATATCTCTTCTCTCTTCTGGGTTGCATACTTCATTACTAAAGGTCGTGTCCCTAAACGACCTGCGTGGCTTCATATAAGACTAGCTGCGCCCCGCAGTTTCACCCGCGTAAATCTCGATCTCGTGGGAATTCCGGGATAAAAAGTATTCTATATCCTATTCCAGATCATGATCTATCCATGTTCCAAATTTCATCCAAATCCTATCAGCCATTTTAGCGTGAAAGCGTAACAAACATACAAACAAACTCACTTTCGCATTTATAATATTAGTTAGGATTTTCGTCCACTTCGTTCGGTTCAATCCCTTCAACTGTGCCAAATATACTTGTGACAAGAGTTGATTCACGTCAATATCACAAAGCGTCAGGACAGCCTGCCTCGGTTCCCATTCTAGCGGTCTAGCAACTGGCATATTGTTACTTCATCATTCAGCTTCCCTAAGCACTACAAGGAACGTTCTGTAATACTTTACACCACCGATTTTCTCCGTCTATAAAAAAATCACTCTGAATTATGAACCACGGTTTTTGAAATGAAAAAGTTTGAAGTGACGGTCTGGAAAGTTGCTGGTTACGGAGACTCGATCTCAGTAGTCATGGTTATGTAGTGTTGCAATATTATTTTACTCGTTGACTCAAAACGGTGAAGGAAAACATCGTGAGGAAACCGGCATAAACTAGAACCGTGGTGGATTACGGCTCACATCCTCTCACAGAGAGGAGCCCTGTGGCCTGTGTCCTGTGAACATTATAGGCGGATTATACATGCAATGTTTTTAGTACTTGCCAGCAAATTGGTAATGGCTGCTCAAATTATTCTCATAAATATGTATCAATATTTAGATTGTAGGTCTTCAAAAGAAGTATGAATACAAAACGTCTTAATTAAATTTTCAACAGCAGGGAATTTACAATTACCAAAGTAATTAGCTATATTTAGTCGTCATTCACACAATCCGCCGCTACCTACATACAAAGCCCTGACAAAATCCGCTGGCAAAGGAACTAATTTATCACTCAAGTATATCAGCTGGTATTACGAAATTATCGGAGGCAAAACGGTGCCAAACGAAATCGCATCCTTTGCCATCAGACCTCCAAATGTAATGACAGGACAATCCGCCCAAGTTAACTTAAAAACTGCAAAAATAAATATTTTAATAAATTAAACCTTAAACAAAAGGTGTTAAGGTTGTAATTGAGATAGGTGGTTGAAATGTTAGAAGTACGATAATTTATTAAGTAATTCGGTGTGCGGCGCGGGAGTTGAGCCGTGTAACGCCCCTGCGGATGCTACAAGTAAAAGCAGTGATACATCGCGGATTTCGTCGCGTTGTTGGTTGGTTCTACTTGGGATTGTAAAATAGCTGTATTTTTAATAGTTTAATTTACAGTAATTCAATATTAAACAACTCACACTAAAATAATAATAATATGTACAAGTATATAAAAAGGGGGGAAAATAATCACTATAGTGCACCAAAAAATTCGTCCGCATCGCTGTCAGCAGGAAAAGTGCCCAAAGGGATTCTTTGGCCGAAAAATAGGCCAGCCTTCTGGTCACGTGAAGAGTCGATCAACCGATTTTTAATAGTAGATTCTGATGCAATTTCTTGAAATACAACTTAGTCATACAAAGACTTCGGATACATTGCCAACAATGTCATGAAAAATATACATGACCGTCTGTTTCATCTAGATTCCGGTGGTAAATTAAAAAAATACACATTTTTTTTATTATCTTCCCTTAAAAGCCTTACTCCTCTTTATGAGAAAATGAGATTATCATCTCTCTCATGGTCTAGCAGGAAATTGAAAACTCCTGAAAGCGGCTTGGTTGTTTTAGGGCCTGAAGAAAACCTAGGTCCTAGTGGCGGAAATATTATCACACTAATAATTTTCCTCCACTTCCTTCTTTTTTAGATTTTACATAACCATTTAACATTTACTCTGACAGATGGATGACTTACCAAATCAAACTTGATAAACCCTCAAGCCTAATACACTAAATCAAAATTATAATTATTTCACAGCAGATCAGACCAATCCGCCCCAAGTGGAGTAAACTGTCGGCAAGGCGAGGACGTATGTACACACAGAGGAAGTGATTCAGGCGAGGCCTGCTTGTTCAGCGAAGCAGCGCGGTGCTTGCGCAATAACCCGCGAGCGTACTCCGGCGCACGCGATGCATGCGATATGTCCACTTGTCTTGTGGATTTGTGGGGGGTTTAGGTGTGGGTCTGATTTTCAGGGATGACGTAATGGGTTTTTCTTTATATATCAGCCTAATCTCAGCCTACAATTTTCCCATTGCTGGGACACAGGCCTCCTCTCTTCGAAAGAGAATGCGCTGTAATCTACCACGCGGGACCAGTGCGGATTGGTAGATGTCTTCGAATTTTTGGTACTAGGACATTTTCTTTCACCGTTTTGAAAGCAGTGGTGATCGAAATTATTTACACAAATAAAAGCGCCTGTCTGGGTTTAAACGCACGACCTAAATATCGATTTTCGAAAGCTGTTTTTTTTTCGCGATTTCAGTGTTGGTCCCATAGTGAAAGTGGTTCATAATGACAAGTACAATGACCCCTTAAGAGATTTTGTGTATGAATACATACACCTTATATAAGTATCGCACGCTGGTATTCTGATAGGGCCTGCAGTGATGTCACGGATTGATACAGAAATCCTAACTAAATGCGAACGTGAGTTTGTTTGTTTGCTACGCTTTCACGCTAAAACGACTGAACGGATTTGGATGAAATTTGGTGCATTGCTAGATCATGACCTGGAATAGACAATAGGATACTTTTTATCCCGATATTCCCACGGGATTGAGACTTACGCGGGTGAAACCGCGGGTCGTAGCTAGTAATAAAATAAAATGAAAAAATAGACATGTGAAATAGTTTTTTTTTTTTTTGTAATCCTTGTGTCAGTACCCGACGTTACATCAGTTACTTGTCTATGCCTGAGTACGTAGTATTATAATATCTGTGCCTCAGTGTATTACCCATCAAACTTTAAAGTATGCAAAAACAAAGTGTACATCTCCATTTCTCTGTATTTTCTAACATTTTCAAACCCTCTTACCAAACGCAAGTTTAGCATATAATTCATCTATAATGTTACAAATTACCACCCTACACAATGACTGTGTTGGATGTGCCGACGGCGTGAAAATTTATTGTTTCTGGTTGTGCCTTTTAAGAGGTTGCATGTCGTAAATGTTGGAGACGCGAAAATAGGTGCGGATCCAGTATTAGCTATGCTAGCTGTAGCTACTATTCGCGTCACGTAAAAAGAGCGCTCACATGACCTTGTGCAGTAATTTTAATTTTAAAGTAATTTTCCTGCGTTCTTTTTATGTGACGCGCACTCTACGTTGTTTTTCGTGGAAAGTGTCTGGTTTATGAACAATAGACAACAATACCTGAAATACATAACCATTTTCTATTTTGTTAACTACCTGGTACATGTTGACAGGCTTACACTTTCCTCCCATACTTATTAACACTGTAATTTGAAAATATTGTAACAGCCAATTATTTTTAAAAGAGTAACCGTGGAGTTTCTTGCCGGCTCTTATCCATAGGAAACGCCCAATTGGAATCGTGCACCTAGCTTCTGACGTTTCATAACTGCCCATGTAGGTTTATGTGAAATGTGATTTTCATAAATAAATAAATAAAAACATGATATTTATCTCTTCAAGCATATGATTACGCGGTATTCTTATATTTTATGAGGGAGAGGAGACTAAATAGGGCTTTCCCTGAAATCCCAGCACCCCAATTGCGTATCACATACACTTTCAATGACAATCTGAATGATATTGCTAATCCATTGCTTCATAAATACGAAAAAATTGTCTGCTATACAACAATAACAATGAATGTTGTTGAACAGTCAAAATGTAAGCCATTGCTATAAGTGTCGTAAGCAATGCTACGCTGATTACAGCTTAAAACATTACCTATGACATTTTCTCAGTTGCATGAAAACGGAAACCGACATTTTAACGTACTACAATAGCTATTCGGGTGCTGAGCGTGCACTTGTCCTTAACATCGATCAAAAATGTACATTAAGACAAGGGAGTAACTATTAAATTCCAAAGTTTCTGAGAAGGGAGCGCGACTCACACGCAAAGAGCACGCGATTTCTCGCCGAAAAAAATCGGGCAAGCGTGAACGCAGCCTCACGCCAACCATAGCATTCGTTCAGCAAACTCTAACTTATCTTCCACTACACAACACACCCCAAGTTCATTAAAAGGTTGTCGTTTAGCAAAAGCTCAAGTCACTGTCGTCATTTATTTTGTCGCACTTACTCGCGACATTTTGCCTTTTCATTTTGAGTCGACACACTCATTAAGTAAGTCGTTAACTAATTTTATTTGTGAAACTTTGTGACTTTGGCTCAAGTCTTCAATCATTAGATGTTATATGAATGTTTATGTGAACGGCTTTTGGCTAAATGGGAATATTCTTAGTATTCTCTAGAACTTATAGAAGTTTTAAGAAGGCACTTTGAGTTTTCAAGTATCTTGTAAAATTGATAGCACAGCAATCAATAAATCTGCCAAGCCTTTTCCCAACTATGTTGGGGTCGGCTTCCAGTCTAACCAGATTCAGTTGAATATTTTAAATGGTGCGACTGCCTATCTGACCTCCACAACCCATTTCCTGGGTAACATGACACCCCTTGGTAAGACTGGTTGTCTGACTTTCGTTCTTCTAACGACCCGTAACGACTGTCAAAGATCCAAGAATGACAGCAGGGAACAACGGCTTAAAAAAAATGCTCCTTAGAACATCTATCTTCATGATTTCAGAATCACAAAAATTACTTCGTTTTCGGTAAAAACAAAAGGCAAAAAAATACGTCGTTTAAGGGTGGTATCCACTGACTCGAAATAAATGTTTTAATGAAGAACATTATGCAAACACATTAAGGGTATCACCCTCGTTGACTATCGGATTTAAAGGTGGTCCAATTTAGAAAAAAAGAGCGGTATTTTGGTCATACCATACCTTCTGTTTAATCTGGAGTGGACGCTTTTCTTTTAATGTCTGTACAGTGTGTCCTTCGTCGTGCTATTACAAAATCGATGGTAGTTGGGTCAGAGACTTGCAACAAAAAGCTGTCTCCTGAACACGCTACTTATATTGTGTTACCTCATCTCCTAACCAAAGCGCAACGATCACGTTTCGTACGATAGATCGCTTTAGTCAGGACGCGGGCTTAGAATTCAAACTCAAATAATTTATTTTCTCTTCACAAACAATGGGATCTTATAATTAAGACTAGCTTAAAAACTATGTGACACTAGTTTGTGAGAGACTGGTATCTGCACTAGGAATACCTGTATAGCAGATCACCAGGGTCCCACCACACGATATATAAACTTAATTAGTTATTTAGTAAATGTGAAGGCTTAGACTATAACTAAGCCTTCACCTCCAGACCCTCTAAGCCTTAGAATCAGCCTCTGTTGAATGCTAGACAAACTACCAATTTTTATATTCTGTGGCTCTTTAAACACACTTGCGAAATCTGAAATAATCATTATGGTTCCCAGTTTGGAACTTCGCTAGATTAGCTTACGAATCCTAAAATTTAGGTGTGACAAATTGACTGCGGAAATTTAACACCATGTTTGCCCAATATCACGGTGCACTTATTCTCCAAAAACTCGCTCACCCGCTTCGCTTATAAAACCGCTACTCTCCCATCACTTGTCCTCCTAAACATTTTTACTTGCCATCTTGCCCACTAATGCGTTCGAAACACAGCAGTTATGACGTAATGTCTTCGAAAACGTCGTAATACCGTGACTAAGCCGGATTAAGGGCATCTAGGGACGTTTTAATTAAAACGCCTAATTGATTACAAAAATATGGATATTTTGTTTTTGAAGAATGTTGGTTTGTGTATTATTTTTTCAAAATCAAATACGAATATGTCTCTCTGTATAATGTCGGTTTATGTGAAATATTTTATTTCACATAAACCGACAGGGGTAATTGGTTACTTATGAAACGTCAGAAGCTAGGTGCACGTTGGTAGGGATGGGAGGACAATGTAGGAGACTACTACTAATGAAAAGTGGAATAACTTTACTGTACTTCATTTAATCTGGGAACATGTAGGTTGGTAGGCATGGGAGGACAGTGTAGGCTTTACAACAAGTACCAGGCGCTTAACCAAATAGAAATTGTTCAACAAATCTACAGTCCACTAAACCTACCTACCTACCGGATTTGTATGGATTTAATATTAAATCGCTCTTACCGAACTCGAAACTCGCATCGATTACCATGTTTTCTCCCTAGAAATCGTGTTAAACAATACTTCTTCCCTGTCTAGGAAAATATGCCATGGGAAAGTAACTATAGAACTAACCTAAATAAGAATTCTTGAGTAAGACAAGTTTTCTTAAAGAACTGTCGCCTAGAATTCAGGTTGCCCACCAACCACTCCATATTAGCCGAATAACCGTTCTCTGTTGGCTAAGCAATCCTGTCAAAACCCAGACTCAAAACTGGGATATAAAAGACCTTTTCCTGTATTTATATGAAAAGCTTCTCCTTTTCCAAGGAAAATATAAATGTAACCTTCAACCTTTTTATTAAGCATTTCCTAAAAGAAACAGCGCCCCTTTTCCCTCATATTTCCATACAAAAGCATTGTGACTGAAACTTCCAATTCACTGCCATTGTACGGTGACGTGTTCACAATAGTCGGACATGTCGCAACAAAACCGATCAACAAGTTGTTTAAGCCCTTGTTATGCTTGTCACCACGAAATACTCAGAAATACGACTTTAAAGTATAATTAACCTTATTTTAAGCGCAATAAGATTTAGTTTCAGTTATTCTTACGTAACAACTGAAGTTACAGCCTAAAGTAATATTGAATTTGCAAAAGAGAAAAACCACAGTATGACAATGATACTGTGACAATTTTTCTACTCTGGGGCAGACACAACCCTCCGCAACGCAAAACAAGAGGGAACGAAAAAAATCTTCGGCGAAAAAATAAAAATAACACAGGCTTATCGCCTTTACACTGGATCCGTACATAAATAATGATAAAAGGAAATTAAATCAAAGTCTTATTAGAATATTAAAAGTTTCGTAGGCGTTTTTTTAATGTCTCTCGCGGCGTTTAGGGATGCATATTTCACTCAATTTGGTAAATGGAGGATGGTGTGTTAGCCACCCAGCTATTAGAGGGTTGTTTAGTTGGTTTTTTTAATATTTTTTTCGGATATTAAAATGCATTTATTAATTAGAAATTATGACGTTTATGGCGCCGTTCGTTTTTATAGATTGTTGGTTGTTTGTGGAGACGTTGAAAGGGAAATTGATAGCATTCACGACATTAACTCTTTCAAGATTTTAAAGTAGGTAGGTTCTAACATTGTTTTGTTAACTTTTCTTCAGGATATCCATTTAGTCACTTTAAAAAAATGCCCTAATTTTTCCTCAGGCCATCTCTTTTTTTTTGTCGACCTTCTACGAAACTGAAATCTAACTTGGTTCAGCACTTTCAATGTTAAGACAATGTCAGTTCCTGTTACACATTGGCATGCTTCATAAAGCGTTGGGTACACTGTATGGCACAACTAGGACAAAACCAAACGAAAAATCATTACCCTAACATTCCAAAAATCAGCATCGTAGCACTCAACTCCAACATTAACACATAAACCTTTAAAGAAATCTAGCTACACGTAACACAGCTGGTACCTAGTTGTAGCTGTGTATCCCTGGTGTAAGGCCGCTGTCTGGTGCCGGCCATGCGTCTTGTCTTTGCCGGCCCGACCGCTCCCCGGATGTATCGTGTCGTGTACACCACAGCTTATGGTTTTGATACTTGTATGGGGTTGTTGATAAATTGGAATTGGTTTATCGTTTTTTTTAAGGTATAACCTTCAGTCTCTACCCAAGTTTATAAAGTACAGCTTTAGTTGTGATAAAAAGAGGTTTTGTTTAACTGCCGTTTTGCCTCTGAAACTGCTGTTTTTATAACTTTGTCTATGTCAGTCTGTTAGGTGTACCTACCTATTAGGTGTATTTGCTAGTACGTAACTTGAATAAAAAAAAAATGTATTTACTTAACTTTTAAACACACGCTACGATGTTACCCTATCTTTGCTTATGCCAACCACTTCCAAAACTATAAAGTATCAAGATCTACTCTCCCTTCTACGCCACAGTCAACCATTAGGGAAATCTGCGCGGCAGCGAGTACTGTTTAATTTATACGCGGGAATATTCTTAAACTATCGGTTTTGTGGTCACTGTGGCGATTCGGCCTTTATTTATGTTCGGCCTCGGCTTCGGCCGACGCGGAGTCGAATTAGCGGACGCTCTCAAGGGATGGTACCGCTCTATTTTGTATTTGGAAATGCTAATACAGTTTGGAATAAAAGTAGTTTTATCTAATTTAAATAAAGAATTACCTACCTAGAATATTAGAATAAGGAGGTACTTAGGTATAACCTGGGTAAACATATTATAATATACTTACAACTAAACTAACCTAACCAGCGGTTCTCAAACTTTTTTGGCGACGGAACCTTCTTGGAAAAAATCCCTAAAACAATTAAAAACTACGTTTTAAACATTTGCCTCTTTGCCCCACCAATCTGTCTCACCAGTGGGACAAAGAGGATTGTTCACTGTTTTGTCGTCCACTGCGTCCCACTAATTGATTTTGGTAGGGCAAATAACACTCGCATAAACTCTGAGTTCACTTCTTCCTACTTGTGGATTTAATGAAATATTACGGCGAAAATAAAAACAGTTTTAATAAAATATAAAAAAATTAAACTATTTGTACGAGATTAGGATGATTGTGAAACAGCTAAAATACTACATAGAAATGACGCCCACTGGACATAGGACATTAGACATTACGTGGAGCCCCCACAGAAGCATTACGGAGCCCTATTGAGTATGACTTAACCTAACTAAAACTTTTAACAAACTAACCTTGAATCATAAAATAGAAATCGGTCTTATTTTATGTTCGTAAATTTAACTTGTAAATAACTCTTGTAAGCTGAAATCAGAAATGTTCATAGATGGTATTCCATACTGAACGTCTTATAACCACTTTTGCACTTTACCAAAACCTCCAGAATTACCAGTCAACCATAATCCAAAAATTATCCGCACACATGAAACCATCGCCAAACCATAATATTAGACACCTATCCCGAACTCATTACGCTCCCAATTTACACATTTCGGTCACAATTCATATTGGGGGCATAAAAAACCAATTTTGGGCGAAAAAAGGCATAAAAGCCAATGTGTAACATACGAGGGCATAATATCAATTTGCCTCTCATACAATATTCATAACACATCGTGCGAAGTCATATAATTTATATGTTAGAAACAAATTCACGAACGATTTGGCTGAGGTAAGAAGCGGAATATATTCACGGAGCGCGCTCTGGTGGGCAAGCAGAGGCGGTATTATGCATGCGAGGTATATGCCACTCTGGGGGGCAGTTACTTATGCCACGCATATCTGAATTTGTGAATATTTTTGGCCGAGGGTTGGCAAAGGATCGTAACTCGGAAAAGTTTTTTTTCTAATCTGGTGTTGCTTTGCGCAATTTCTCAATGAGACGAGATTGGTCTACAAAATTGAATGAAACAGATTATAAGTAAGGAATATTTAAACGCATAAACTGCCATGTCATGTAACTTCCTGTAATAGCATCTTTAAACCTTGACCCAAGAACCAGAAATAATTTCTAACTCGCTTATTTGAAAAATCATCCAAATTAAACCATCTAAATAACTGATCCACGATTTTTTTTGTGTTGCAAATTCCATTTGGTTTTCTATCGAATGCCAACTCTTTAGGTACTAATCCATAAAAACCTTGAGATATAGTTACAACTCTGTGCCTCCTGTGATGAGTGATTTTAGTCGAGTTGTACCCTTTTTGTGATTTTTACATAGAAATTATCAGAAAAAAAATGCGTTTTTTTTGGTCTCACTCACGTTCTTTTATCTGCTATAGTTTCGGAGATAGTAGGGTGCAAAAGGATACAACTGCCAGGATTTTGGCCAAAAAATCGTGAATTTAGATATATGTCAAGTTGTAATCCTTATAAGTAATTGCTCCACACATTTTTTTTCGTGCTTCATGGTATAAGAGCGATTATATTAATTTTCACATTTTATTTTTCAGTATATTTATCGACAACTTATAGGCGCAACATAATATAACTGTACTTGTATCATTTATAACGTAATTTTAGCACATATTGGAAATACAAAAAGGTACAACTTACAGGTTTTTCATGAATTACTTTAGAACTATAATATGTACATACAAATTATAATGCACGGTGAAAGTGAATGTTTTTATCTATAAAATAAGGTACTTATGTCTAGCCTAGCCCACTTAGTCCACGAACTGGAATTTTTGAAATCTTGTTTTTGTTCTTCTGTAAAGTGTTGATTTTTTACTTGTATCACTTGTCACAGGAGGCACAGAACTCTATTCGAGCAACCCTATACATTTTTACGTGGATTTTCCCGTTCATTATAATTCGCGACATACATCATTCGTGTCAAGATGTCATGACGTATTCACTGTGTGACAACACAAGGAAATATGGAGGCAATTTTCTTCTTACAACAGAACATTAAAATATGTATTTTTTGGGAACAGTTGAGCTTCTTTGGAGAGAGCTAAAGCCTGCTACTAAACGTGTCTGTTTTATTTATTTTGTGAGATGTTTCGCAATTACGTCAGAATCAGAAAATTGTTCTAAAAACGAATTTTCCTATTTAGGTACGTACCTTATAATAATCTTTTACGTATGTAATTTGTATATAATATGTATGTGTTGTATGTATGTATATGTGTTATGTTCCCACTGCTGGGACGCAGGCCTCCTCTCTGTGAGAGGGAGTGGGCCATAATCCACCACGTGGGCCCAGTGCGGGTTGGTAGATGTCACATGTCTTCGAATTTTTGGTTCTCGAATATGATGCCGGTTTCCTCACGATGTTTTCCTTCACCATTTTGAGAGCAGTGGTGATGAAATTTACACAAAGTAAACTGCCTGTCTAGGTTCGAACCCACGACCTATAATTCGTAAGTCACTGCCGTTCCCACTGGGCCACCACCGCTCTCTCTACTTATGTACGCGTAAATCCTTAACGTATGTAAAACAATCATTTATAAAAAAATTAGGCTTTTAAAAAAAAAATGGTAGAATATGTTTCCCTTATAACTATTGAATGTTTGAAGTATTCCCGTTTGAGCACCTATGCATTTTTTTACCAAAGGTATTTCAAATGAGAATACTCAATGCAAACGGTCAAACGGGAATACTCCTTCGAATTTTTCACTGAAAACAACTGGATCATAATATCTACTTTCGACTTTTGACCTCCTATCAAACTAAACCAGTTCCAGCGCCAATATCTAACTCGTAATTAAAATAATAATGGTGTATATCCACGATTGATTCTGATTGGCTGCGCCCGAGGCGAGCCGGTGATCAAGCGGTCGCAAACATTGACCGCTCAGATCCTTTGACAAGGATTGAGTAAACATAAATACTGGCTAATGGAAATCATGGAGTTTGATTTTTTTAGTTTAATGTTTAATATATTACTGGAATCATTTGAATGTGGACGGCTAGAAAACGTAAACCAAAGGAAAATTTCATGAACAGGAAAAAAAAAGTTTATGTGATAATAAATTAAAGAAAAGACACCACATGGATTGGGATGAAACGCATTTTAGACGAAGATTATGCCAAACTTTTTATTCCCTTGGTTGTCTTAAATGACTAAGAGTGAATTCGACCAAACTTTTATCCCTAGTCTTATCCAGCGTATAAAGTACATTTTAGACAGATTTTAAAACAGTCAGATTTCAATTTCATTCCCCGAATATAAGTTATCTGGCTTTGGTTAAATCGAATCGGATATACACGAAGATAGGCTCGAATTTTTCACCAATTCTTGAAAGCGAAAGCTTTCGGCATCGTCGTATCCATAATTTTGGATTGCCCCGTTGGTCTCGACGCCGGAAACGCGACTGCTGCTGACGGTCTTAAATTCGACTCTCGAGTCGGGCAAAATGTTATTGGGTTTTTCCATTAGGAATTTCATAGTAACAGCCCGGAGTTTGGAAGTTGGTGGTATTATATGCTTCGGTAAACACGTTAAGCCGTTGGCCCTGCGCCTGATCTCTCTCCGGTCGTGTCGGATTGCCGGGACATCGGACTATGAGAGTGAGGGAAGAGAGAGTGCTTCTGGAGTGTCTGGTCTCCGCTGAGATTTGCCGCCATGCCCGAAATTCAGTCTGGAGTAAATATAGTTGACATCGAAGCTATGTCGATTATAATTGAAAGTGTCAGTTAAGTTTCCTAAAGGTGTCCTGATTTTATTTTTCACTAACAACACCTCACATTTTGTTTATCCCAGGGACAAAACAAAAGTCTTCGCCCACCATAAAACACAAAATAAACAACACTTCTTAACTACGTGCTACTAAATTAGCAGTAAAGACTGCGAGGGGACCCTGGCGAGTTCTGAATAAACCATGTGAGGCATTCCCAGGAGCCCGGGAAGGAATGAGTGTCTAATGGCCGAGCGACAAATACTCATTATAGTTTAGTTGTTAGATGGTTTTTGTAGCCGTGTACACAGTGGACGGTGATAGACAAAGTTTAGTATTCGCTGTTTAATTAGGTGGGTTTTAAGAGATCGCGTAGCTAAATGAAGCTTTTCATGAAAATTCACCCCACCAGTTGGCGCCACTTTGACAACAGAGGGCCTAGACAAATGACAATCACTTCGAAAGCGTTTCGTATTTCTACAACGACTTTCAACAGGATTGAGCTTATGTCAGTCCTATGCATTTTTGCCTTTTCCATCATCGTTCTCACTTCGTCTAGTGCCTCAGGTCTTCCATTTCAACAATGCATAAAAAATATAGGATGACGTTCATCATTCAATCACGACTGAAGAAAATATAGGCGCTTTGACACTTTTGACAGGTACCCGGACCTGACATCTCAGTGCTGCCACCTGGAAAAATTATCAGTCGTCCCATAAATTGGATTCGAGTAGGTATTGAAGTGTCCACTACATGTGAATGAACCACATGCCTTATTCAGACTTCAAGTTGGAAGTTTACATTGTTAAGGTCGCAGCCTTGAATAGTCTAGAGTTCACTGGAGAAAAGTTGTGTATTACCTACTGGTAGTATTACAGAACTTCTACTATAGTATTCCAGTACTACTAGGTACCAGGAAATCATGAGGTACACAGGACTACAGGAAATGATATCACAGTTTGACGAACTGGCTTCGGCTTTAAATCAGATGACTGAAACGAGTTTTTGATTATTTTTTAATGTGATAATTTTTACATTTTTATTGATTGGTTAGGGATTCCTTTAACACAAAGTCGTAACTTATGGGTTCATTTTTAACCATTCCGATACGAAACCCAAAAAATGTAGAACATCACTAAAGTTAAATCATATTCCTATTCCTTAATAGTCAACAGTAATAATGCGAAAATGCTAGCCGAAGTGGAAACCCCTCATGACGTCTTCGACTTCAGGCTCGACCAAATAATGCGACCATTTTCTTACGAAGCGAGGAAATAACCCTAAAGAATGTTTGCCAATAGCTCTTTATAGGAGGAGTTTCCCATTATTATTCTAGATTTAAAAAAACAAGCTACTTAATGTATATGTCGAAGGGTGATTTGATAATTCTACTTTTCGCGGAAACCCTAGGGATATTGCGAAAACCCGAATAATTAGAAAATGGTGAAAAAAAATCTGCGAGCAACTTGGAAATAGTGCTCCAGTTCTGCCGCAGAAATGTTTCACCATTGTCCAATTATCTAGTCGCAGGCAGATTGTTTGATTCGTCATATTGAACTGGGTGAAATAGGTTAGGTTAGAATAGAACTGTGTCCAACCGCGGGCGAGCCGTGCGAGTGGAGCGAGCATTGGGTTCCGCGACAGCGGCCGGCGAGCGCTACTTCCAAGTTTCTAATTTCATAAATCATTTTCTAATTATCTGGGTTTTCGCAATAATCCTAGGGTTTCCGCGAAAAGTCGAATTATTATCAAATAACCCCCAACATATATGTACATGCTTACCTATACAACTATATGTACACACGGTCCTCTATTAGTCCGCACTCCCACAGTAGTAGGTAGCGGCTGACGTCAAAGTTGTGAACAACGCGGCAACACTTTTAACCCCGTAACTACATGTTTGTAATTATTTCCGGTGAGCGAGCATAATACTCGGCTGAACCAACTACCCTATTGACGGGGCACGGAGCTACGAAAAGTACGAATGATTTTTTAATTTAAGAAGCCTATTTTTACTATTTCTAAATTTCGTGTAGGTTTATGGGAATAATTTTTATGTGAGAAATTCTAATAATAGCTATGGAAAAGATGGGTTAATGATTCATACACATTTTCTAAGCAATACCGAAGCTAGTCAAGCAACCTCGAAACAAAACGTAAGTGTTTCTAACATGATAATTAGGTATATTCAGGCTATAGTAATAATCAAAGGGAAATTAAGTTACTTAAAAATAATATCCTACCAGGAAGATTACTTTCCAGAATTTTCAGGCGAAATAATTGGTTTTAGGTTAGGTATACATTCATAACTTGTTGATTATATTTTCCTGAAATCAATCAATCTGCCTAGCCTTTTCCCAACTATGTTTGGGTCGGCTTCCAGTCTAACCGGATGCAGCTTTACCAGTATTTTACATGGAGCGACTGCCTATCTGACCTCCACAACCCAGTAACTGGGTAATATGATCTTCTCTCTTACCAAGCCATTCTCCAGTCTTACCAAGGGGTCTTGGTAAGACTGGTTGTCAGACTTTCGGGCTTCTGATGGACCCGTAACGACTGTTAAAGATCCACGAATCTGACAATTATATTTTCCGGAAATACTTGAAAAATATTTATTTATTTAACAGTTTATGCACACAGATTATAAACAGACAAGAAGAAAGGAACAGAAAAATGTGATGCTTAATAATTATGAAAACTAATCTCCTCATAATAATTTACACTTGTCCATCTTTCTTCGTAACTCATTGTCGTAGTCGGATTACAATTGAAGCGTGTGTTCCAATACATTTTCACGTCGAGGTAGGAAAGTGCCCTCAGCTGCGTTTTAAACTAAAACTAACACGTTAGCCAAAGCTGTTATGAGTTTTCCAACTACAGTTTGCCCTACTAAACAAAACTATGTTATAGTCACTTTTCATGGCCTAAAACCAGAGTCAAATAAATTCTAGTTGGAAAGTAAAAAGTTATGTGATATTCAAATAAAAGATAATGTAGACCTATACATTATGATATACCCAAAGCAGATATTTAATTTATATTAATGATTTTCGCTGGAGCTCGTGGCTAAGTAATAACAGCCGCACAAATCGATCCATCAGGTTAAGCTACGCTTGTCTGGGTTGGTCCGTGGATGGGTGACCATCTTTACATACCGAGACTCCTCCGTGGCTCGGAAAGCACGTTAAGCCGTTGGTCCCGGCTGTCATTTGTGGATCTTTTGGTTATGGGTCGTCAGAAGCCCGAAAGTTTGACAACTAGTCTTACCCAAAGGTATCGTACTACCCAGATAATGGGTTGTGGACGTCAGATAGGCAGTCGCTCCATGTACAATACTGGTATTCAGCTGCATCCGGTTAGACTAGAAGCCGTCCCCAACATAGTTGGGAAAAGGCTACGCAGATTGAATGATTTTCTCTGGAGAAGTTTGGTTAGCGGTGGAGGAAGCCTTCACCTGTGGAGAGGTTATTGCAAGTGGAAATAGTACTTACACAAGTTCCAACTAAACACCTTAGATCACAAAAATTACCTGCATTTAAACTAGAATTTAATTTCTGTTTCGTATACAACTTGCAGGAAATAAATGACTTTTTATTTTTAGCATATCTTATTTTGGCTAGCAAACAATGCCATGCTAAGTACATGGCATTGTTTGCTAGCCAATACGCTATAGACTCAACCTTATAGGTTTTGTCGATGACCTGATATATCATCCTTCATCCAATTCATCCTTATATAATACTAGCTGCCCCGCCCCGGCTTCACACGGGTAGCTCTAAGTACCTACCCTACCCTACCTACCTATCTACCCTATCCAACTACCTACCCTACCTATCTACCCTACCCTACCTTACCTACCTACCTACCTACCCTACGTACCTACCCTACCCTACCTACCCTACCCTACCTTCCCTACCAACCTACCCTACCTACCTACCAAGCTATCCTACCTACCTACATGCTACATGCATCCTACCTACACCTACTAAACGTACTAAGCTTCTCTCGAGATTCGCGCTTAGCGCATTCAGAGATTCATTTTTATATTATAGATAACGTCACTCACTTGTTTTGCCTTCCCAGAACCTGTCCACTAACAATTAAACTTTATGGTATGGTATTAAAGTTCAAATTGACTTTTAAGTATTATTACGAATCGATTATATGGGAGTTTACAAAAGTGTTGTTTTTAGACCTTTTCAGGCAATTTTTTAAATTTTTGACTCCTTTAGAACCATCATCGTACTTCAAGGAATATTCTAAAAAAAGAATTAGCAAAATCGGTTCAGCTGCTCTCGAGATTTGCGCTTAGCAACACATTCAGCGATTCATTTTTATATTATAGATTATAAATGCAAAAGTCTGTCTGTTTGCCTGTCGTGGTTTCACGCTAAAACTACTGAACCGATTTAAATGAAATTTGGTACACTGATAGTCTAGAGCCTGAGAAAGGACATAGGCTACTTTTATCGCCATACCACGCGGGCGAAGTCGCGGGCGGAAGCTAGTAATGAATAATTCCACCAGTAAATAGTTATATTAGGCATACCCTTTGATTATTTATATGTCTTGATAGTGTCGCGGTGCAAAAGAACAAACACAAACAAGCCAACTTTGTTATACTGGATTGCGTGACAGGTACGTCCACTCCCTCCACGTCATTGTGCTTTTCGAGTATACCTACGTACATTTAGCAGCTAACAGTTGGACGCTATTTTATTCGACGAGTGCACCGCTTTGACCTGTATATCTAGACATATTTATATCTTTGGTTCAACTCTTCAGATTGGAACACAGCTTGGCAGCTATCTTATGAAGGTGGAATTATCTACCTCCCTAGATTTCCTTTTGCAAGCCTTCGCGTTCAATACAATAACGCATTCAGGGTGTTGATGGGGTTGCCTCGATACTGCAGCGCATCAGGGATGTTTGCTGAAGCTCGCGTTGATTGCTTCTACACCGTGATGCGGAAGCGGTTAGTAGGGTGCGGGGCAGCACCAACAGCATCCTGGCTATGGTAGCAAGCAGGCTAGATTGTGAGTTTGTGAGCCACTGCTGCAAGGTAGGCTGGGCCTGTCACCTTGCAGCGGTGATGTCACAAATTATATCTGTGTTTTTACTGTCAATGTTTTACTAACATATTTTACTAACAATATGAGTCTTGTTACTTGATTTAAATGAATAAAATAAAATAAATATAAAATTTTGTCCGCGTTCCAAATATCTATAATTATCTTAATCCAAATATCTATAATTAAAAGTTAATTTCACATCATCCCAGCAAACAATACAAATAACTATAAATAAACAAACGAACAATCTGCGAGTGCTAACAACTCAATCATCCATTCATTCATTCTCTCGCCGCCATGTTGAACGTATTGAATGAACGATACTATTTGCGAGCTATCGCCTGTCGATCTTCTGTCGCTGATCTACAATTATTGGCCATATAAGCAAAGTGCATCTACAATGGGCTCAAAATTAATTTAATATGAACTGTTGTTTTGTTAAAAGAATAGCATCAGTGCGTTATAAGCCGGCACATTTTCAGCAATCAACAAAAATCCAGCCAAGTGCGAGTAGGACTCGCATACGAAGGGTTCCGTACCGTATTAGATCCAGCAGAATACGCAAACAAACACGTTTATTGTATGGGGACCCCCTTTAATTAATCACTTTATTAAATTTGTATTATTAAGGTAAAAAAGGTAAGAAATACACAATCTGTGAAAATTTCAACTATCTACCTGTTACGGTTCATGTGATACAGCCCGCTGACAGATATACGGACAGACGGATAGCGGAGAGTTAGTAATAGGGTTCCGTTTGGTACCCTTCGGCTAAAATAGGAACAGAAATGCAGCGTTGACTCAGGACTTTGTACATTTTTATTTTGTTTTTTGATACACTACGAAAATAACCACCGATCTCTTATAAGAAATAAGGAGAAATACACGACAATGGGTAAGTAAATAAAAATAATAACAGTTCAGCCATTTTAAAGAAAACGGTTTTTTAAAGTTACCTATATATTTTTTCACTTAACCAACTTATACTGGGTGAAATGGAATTCATGGGCATGCTCTTAAGTAGTCATTGTACTCATCATTAAGAACAACTTTCATAATGGGACCAATCATGACATCACGAAAAAAAAAACAACTGTTCCCTACATTTTGACATGCTATGAAAATATAAATGTATGGAAATGCTGATTTTTTTTTTGCGCTGTCAGGTTTGAAATTTGTTCATAATGATGAGTACAATGACCCCTTAAGAGAATGCCCATGAATTAAACACCGTGTATTTACAGTTTTCACCACACATACTTAATAGTCACTTCTTCCAAGCGGCCTTGCGAACATTATAGAACAATCACTGTCAGTAATCCGTAAAACACCCACACGGCAGATTGAGATGTTAAGTTAACCTGTACTGTACAAGTATTATAATTTGCAAGCACTCGTGTGTTATTGTGTGCACTCCAATAATTATAAGCTGAGTCAGCGTGAGAACATGATAGTCAATTATGATAGGTATTAATTAATTGAGGTTTATTTATAGCCAACGATGACATTACAAGTATTATGACAAGCGGAAACAAAAGACGGCACCATCTTGTTTTAAAAATAGTCGAAAACACTGACTTATAGAAACTTGTAGAATGTTTTAACAGATCTAATTACGGAAATAAATATAATTACATCAAATAGCTCATCATCTGCCTAGCCTAGGCAAGAAACTCCACGGTTACTCTTTTAAAAATAATTGGCTGTTACAATATTTTCGAATTACAGTGTTATTAGGTATGGGAGGACAGTGTAGGCCTTTCAAAAAGTACCAGGTAAGTACTTAACAAAATAGAAAATGTTCAACAAATCTACTACAGTCCACTAAGCCTACATCGTTCTCACATTCACAAGATGAAAAAGAATCTATACAAGAGATAAGTAAGATAATAAAAATAAAGACCTATTCAAACCAAATGACATGATTGCTATTACAACTGTAACAAATCTAAACAATTATCATGTCCACAAAAGCCACTATTATAGACTTGAAACCAAATTGTAGGTATACAATATCAAATAATAAGATAATTATGTCAAGGTGAATGTAAAAAAATAAAATAAACATGGTAATTTGGGAGCAGTTAATAGACTCGTACATAATTATGCCGTTAATGAGGTACCAGGGAAGCCACATGTGCAGAAGGAATTATTGCCAAAACACTTCATTTGTAATGCGTGAAACCCGTGAGTTTACTAACACAGCAGCTGTGAGTTTACTAATTCGGGTAAAAACGGTGACTGGTGCTATACATATGCGACTGTGACCAACCAGTTGATGCCCAAGATGGCTCGACTGGCCGTTGACCCACTGCAGATGTTAGTGGAAACGCCAGTAACGTTCTAGGAGGTCATAAAGCGACTTTATTGGTGATGATCTTCAGAAAGGTCCGGTGCATAGTACTCATAACATAGTTGGGTTCTAAAAAATCTTTAATCCAAATCGTGGATTCCAATATAGCTTTTATTTAAAGCATTTTAAGGTCTTTATCTCCAAAATGAAGCTATCTCGAAACCTTAACTAAAACAAACACCACTTCATTTGTTTCTAAATCACCTTTACGACAAAACTTCATTCAAGGAAACTCAATATTTATTTAGAACTCGAAAACACTTAACCCTTCCAAACTGCGGGGGTTTTTTCGACCCTCGCGCTCAAATTACCTTTAACCCTTCACGTAGAAAGCTGTAAAATCTCGAAAAACTCCCAAAAGACGTCTCGAAGACAACATCAAGGACATAATTCATAATGAAAAAGTTAATTTTCACGGAGCGAAAACTCATTTACATATTTTTGTGTACGATGTTCAATTATTTGAGTGTGCGCTCACTCTTTCGTACTGACCCTTAATGGCGGTCCTTTGGGCCTCGTTCGGGATAGGGAACCCTTTCGGAGAATTAATTTTTCTTAGCCAATTAGCGAGCGATGTTAAGAGGATGTTTTGCAATCGATCTGCATCTTTATCAAACTCTTTCGTTATGGAAATTGTTTCGTTACAGTATTTTTCTACGATAAAAAGTTATGAGTGATAAACAATGTGTAACTGAATTGATGCACATTATAAAAATAGTTTGTTTAGAATTGATAACTGAATCGATTTCTGTCATTTTTAATATAGATATTTTTTTATCCCAAAAATAATTAAAACTACGTAAATTACAGTCACACTTCCGTTGTACAATCAAAACAAACCAAAATGGACGAACAACCTACTACAAATGACCCTTAGACATTAGCTTGTTATTTTATTATTTATATTTTGTGTTTCACGAACTATGTCCAATCAAACTATTCTTTCTTTCTTTATACGTGTGCGACTGTGTGCGTGCGTAGTTATGTATTTGACCACAATTTTTCCCCACAAACCGCATACGTTTTTAATAAATAAACAATGGTTTATAATACATAATAGTAAGTGTATGTAATAATTACCTACTTATAATATTAATAAAAATACACGTTGATTTGAGAGCCTCCTACTTTTTTTTCGTCGGTGAAAATATAATTCGGAGAAAGTATCATAAAGTTGAAAGACTTTTGCGATTGCCCTTTTAAAAATATTATTATCGTTTTCGAAATTGTTTCGTAACCTACATGATCTATGCCGTTTAGTACCTTATTTCCATAACAGACTAAAATAACGATAGGTATTTCTCCTTCACCGTGTCTATCCATTTGTCACACCCAATCATTTTAATGTAGGCGCGTGCCTCGAGCCATCAGGTCACAATGTCTTCTGAGAAGAGCCAATTGCAACCAGTGTGTAGCTATCAAGGGCCGTGGGACTAAGTTTTATGACCGTACATAATGTCTTACTTGAAACCGAAATCACTAAGTAAGTACTTTATTTCCACGCTGAATTCAAAATGAAAGTTAGAACTGCACGCGTAGCATGACCACAGCAGAAACGGGTTTTGTCGACGCAAGAATAGACAAAATGACAGATAAACAATCACAATCTGTCAATTTGTCTATTCTTCCGTCGACAAAACCCGTTTCAACCTTGGTCATGCTACGCCCTATGTGCTGAAAGTTGCTTTTTGTTGAGGTTACAGAACCCACGATAATTAAGGTGAAGGTAGAGAGTCATGCTCGTGACGCTGATGTACCTAATAAACGAAGCTTGTTTACATAACATAACATAATATCACGCCTGTATTTCCCCAAAGGGTTAGACAGAGGTGTACCTATAGTTCACCCACATTTCGCCAGTTATGTTTAAGTCCCATGTAATAGGGGGCGACTGGGCGAGCCTATTGCCATCAATCGGTCACAAATCCAGCCTGCTTATGAGAAATTCCAGATTAAAAACTTAATAAAACTTTGCCTGACCCGAGTTTGGTAATTGAACCCGGGACCTCATGCTCAGCAGTAGCCGTTTGTCTAATTTCCAATTAAATAAAATACAAGGTATAATTGAAATAACTGAAAAACTCTCAAGGGCAAGATACACATCATTATGAACCACTTTTACTATGGTACCAAACCGAAAATCGCGAAAAAATACCTTTTTTTCTTGATTTTTTTTCGAGGAATGCGAACACAAACTTATAAAGCAGCACCTTTTCACTTTAAAATACGAGTATACTGAAAATAGACATGTATTTTTTAAGCTCGCAAGCTCTACGAAAGTAGACACAAGTAACAACATCCGAGACATCACATACACAAAAAGCTCTATTCGAAAAATTCTGAAAGGGCCCTTTTGACCCGGCACTCTAATTGAGACCTGTCTACAAACGACCCACTCAGACGGTATTCAAGATCCAACACGTATACATTTTAATAAATGTATCGCCGCTGAATGGATCCTTTTATCAAAAAGGAGCTTGCTTACATAATGTAAAAAATATACAAATTAAGTGTAGGTGGTTGAATGGGCCCCGAGCGAAAATAAATGAATGGTTGTGAGCGCGCGCAGTTGGAGGGTTAAGTACACAATATTGGCGCATTGAATTGAGATGTTACTTAATAACACTGTGAGTGCTGCGTAAAGGGGGCTTAAATTTTAATTTTTGGGACTTTTTGATTATGGTCGTTGGAGTTACTTAGCGGCTCGTAAGTTATGCTAAATTAGGCCTTATATTTAGGTATAAAGAACTTTTTACCCAACTCCGCGACAGCAAAGACAAATCAAATCAAATCAAATCATTTATTCCTTTGCAAACATGGGTTATGTACATAGGTGTTGTCATAGAGTAAGTTCTCCATGTTTTGCCGTCAAGTGGGCATGCAAATCTTATTCAATTAAATATTATTTTAAATTAACATTAGAAATATTAATAAATTCATTTAAAAAAAATTTACAAATTAAAATCAAATCATTTAAATTACAATAGAATAGAAAATGTCATAATAAATTTTATATCAAATGTCATTGGCTACAATAATAACTATGTCAATGTATACAATATAAGCATGTCAATTTAAAGTAAATATATTTATACTAATCTATTCTATCCTCTAAAAACTCATTGATAGAGTAGTAAGCCTTTCCAATCAATATTTTTTTGAGTTGCGATTTAAAATGGTTTATGTTGGTCATGCTTTTTAAAGTTTTTGGTAGTTTATTGTAAATCTTTGGACCCATGCCGAGACAACTCTTTGAGAAAAGTGCAGTATTGTGTTGTTTTGATTTTAGTGTGCTTTGGTGACGTCTAGTATTAAGTTTTCCAAATTTTGACAGATTCTCCTTAACAAATATTGAAATTTCATAAATATAGAGGGATGGAAGCGTAAGTATTTTTAAACTAACGAAAAATGGTTTGAACAAGGTTATGTTTTTCACGTATATCTTTATATACAGGGTGGCAATTTAGACACCTGTATCCGTCAAGGGTGTGGTTCCGCCGTCATACTATTATTATTATATACGATTCGTGAAAATTAATCAAATTCCTCTGTAGACAGACTATTTCATTCATGTATGAAATGTTTTTTTTTACGTGAAAGTTGTATAGTATGACATGTAGAATCACCCCCTTGGCGGGTGCAGGTCACTAAATCGCCACCCAGTATTTGTATTATGTAAGATTCTATAAACGCTCGAAGCATCCTTACGGGTGGATGGATTTAAACACATAATTTCACTTACGAAAAGCAGTATTTATTTACTTTGACTGAAAAAAAAACATCTCTTACTTTTGCAGGTATTTTTTATTTAACTTTATAGCATTATTTAACCCTCATAAACAAATACAAAGTCATCTTCAAAGTTTATGTAGTAATTTCCCTAAATATCGTATTTGTATTTTAAGAGCACCTAGATTTGCTGGGACAACAACAAACCTCAGTGACAGACGGACAAAAAACGATTTTTTTTCCGTTTTTCCTTTAAGACGAAAGCTTCGGGGTAGCTCGCGAAATTCAAATTTTCTTACGTTTTTTGGAATTTTCTGATCAGTATCAGGTTTTATGTTGATTAAAATATGATTCGCGACAGTAACAAATATAGATTTACTTAATTAATTATAAACATTAGAATCAGTAATACGACTCTCTAAGTTCATATAAGTGTATTGAATGTCTATTTCATGAAATCATGACATACAACCTGACACTGACCTGTAAATTGCAAAAAACGTAAGAAAATTTGAATTTTGCTACCCTGAAGCTTTCGTCTTAAAGGAAATACGGAAACTAACCCGTTTTGTGTCTGTCTGTCACTGAGGTTAGTCGTAGTCCCAGCAAATCTAGGTGCTCTTAAAACACAAATACGATATTTAGGGAAATTACTACATAACTTTTTAGGATGAATTTGTATTTAGCGCAACCCCCTTAAAATCGAAACCCAAAAAGTCTTACTGACATAAATTATTATCAATGCAAGGACTCGCTTCACAGTATTTCAACCTCTCCTCAACCTTAGTCCAGAATAACTTCGCACATAAAAAAATCGCGTTCACAAAAAAAGGTCTGACCTGAAAAGGTTGAGCTTCAATACTTTTTCAGGGAAGTGAACAAAGGCGAGGTTAGTAAGGAAGGCATACCTCCCCCCCATCCTACCCCCCGGTGGGGGGTCAAGATGCGCCATGCCTTGTCGTTTATACGTCATTATGGTTTTATATCGCTATATACCGCTTAGGGAGAAGCCGTGGATGAGGCTGTAAAATATTTTTGGGATAGAGGAGGATATGCTAATTTAAGTTACTGTTTTGGTTTGGGAAAATGGAAAATATTAAGACTTGGAAGAGATACAATCGGTTATTCTACTAATCCGCATTGACAATTCCCATCAATGAGGATATGTGAACTTTTGTCCACGAATCCCCATTGACATTTCATAGAGGTTATAATGCGGATTTGTGGACAAACAGTTAAAATATCCCCATTGATGAGGATTCTCAATGGGGATAAGTGGAATAACCCGACAATAATACAGATACTTAGTAGTGATAAGACAGAGTTGATAACATAATAGATAGTAGATATCCAAATAATAAAATATCTAACCTGTTTCATAATAAAAATCGTCTTAGTTCTTACTTTCGAATCAGACCTTTGTATCGATCTTTCCAAAGGAATTTCTCTAAAATTTTAAAACCTTATTACGTCAAGCTTGCATCACCTGAAAATATTCTAGACTAGCTGCGCCCCGCGGTTACACCCGCGTAAGTCTCGACCCCGTGGGAATATCGGGATAAAAAGTATCCTATGTCCTATTTCAAGTTATGATCTACCCCTGTGCAAAATTTCAAAGCGTAACAAACAAACTCACTATCGCATTTATAATATTAGTTAGGATTAAGATTACCTAAGTATTTTAGACGATGAAACGACTTATACCATACTTCAGTCATATCCAAAAAAACGATTCCATTATACTCTATAACTTACTAAATCAATTTTGGTGAGGAACGATAGGGATATCCCTAGAGTAGGTACCTCACTGTACCTATATCAACATACATAGGTACCTACATACACTGCTACATTAAACTTTCCATTAACTTGGCCAACTCACCACGCCTTTAAACTTTTTAGTACTACTAAAGCCTCCCACTTTCGTAATGTTGACATAAAAAACTTTTCAGACTGTCCACTGATTGGTGGAAAGTGTCGCCTGGGGCGTGGCCGAAGGTTTTGTCGCCAATGGGCGTGGCAGAGAGAGACAACGGCGCGTTGTCACTGTGGAGCCTTTAAAAAGCCTCCATAGGGTGGGCATGGGATTATGTACAGAATCTTATGTGATATAACGCTTTAGAGGGTGGATTATCTGAGCTATATGGTCCTGCAAGAGTTTTCTACAGTACAATGTCATCAAGGTTTACTTTTAGTATTATTGTTTTAGTTCACATCAGTGGTGGCCAAGTGGAAACGGGTGCGACTAACGAGTTGTATGTCGTAGATTCGAGCCCAGACAGGCGCTTTAAATTGTGAAAACATATTTCATCCACGCTGCTCTCAAATCGGTGAAGGAAAACATCATGCCGAAACCGGTATGTTCTAAAATAAAAAATCGATAACATTTGACATCTACGAACCTGCACTGCGCCCGTGTGGTGGATTACAGCCCACTTCCTCTCACAGAAAGGAGTTCTGTGTCCCAGCAGTGGGAACATTAAAGGCTGTTTATGTTACGTTATGGTATTTTAGTTAAGACTCAATTTCAGTACTTAAAATGCTTCATGAAAAACCTCAATAGATAGATAACAATGGCTATTTTAAACTTAATTGCCTGTACAACAATCTTGCACACTTAACTCCTCGGAACTAAGGACCAACTAAAACTAACAGGAACTCATCAACTAACCTATTAATTGAAACACTATCTTAAGTACAATGAAAACTTCCGAACTACCCGTTCACGCACACTTCACCTACTGAAATTTCGAACACTTTTTGATTGAAATAACATGAACTTAGGACACAAACACATACATAAACTCACGACTTCTTCCCATTGGGGTAGGCAGATACTACAGAACGACACCTCTGCTACGATCCTTACATAGCGAAGACTGGCTTTTTAATTGTTTCTGTAACTACGGCATACGAAAGGTCTCTGGACTCTGCATCCAGCGCTCGGTGAACACGTCGTGTTCTGGTTTGCAATTGGTCAATCGTCATCCTGAGGATGCCTCGTTGAGAGGTGAAACACGTGTCAATTACTTACAGGGTTTTTTATGACTCTTGAAGAATAGCTAAGCGGAATAGGTTACTAAATATATCTACGTCTATTGTATTTTATAATGGATTTCCGCAAAGTCACGCTTGAATCAATTAACTACACGAAAGGTCATTCACACTTCTTGATTAAAAGTTATAAACATGACAACCTTCCATAATCAGACTCCCAACCTAAATAAAAGTAAGATAAACATAAAAATAACAACATCATATCACCGCCCAAGACCGGGCGGGGGGGTTAGGGCGGGCGGGTACGGGGGGCGGGCGGGGTAGCAAAAAGCTCAAGTGCAGGAGGCTGTATCGATCCACAGACGGCGACCGGCGACATGGCCGGGTCACATCAATGGCATTGTGACTTAGTGATGAGCGGAGCGGACAGCGATGAGCGGTAGCGTTGAGCGGGTGGTTTGGTGATAGTAGGATTGAATAGCAGTGCAGAGGCGGTAACGTTGATTTTTTGAGTCATTTTGTAAACCTTTTCGGTCTTATTACAAAACAAGGTTATGGGAAAACACTAAAGCCTGCTAGAAGTAAACTGTGAAAGTAGGAAAGTACTTAACTATTCACAAAATAAATATTCTACTTTGACTTTACTAGAACAGTCAGCCATACTTGTAAATAAAGAAAATGTAGTAGCATTTTCTCTGAGTGAAATTGTTGCGAGATTGTTTTCGTAGCGACTATTAACCGTAAGCTGGCAATATTTTCCTGGAAACTATAATCGTCTTAGAGTCCTCATTCACCGGGAGCATTCGCCTGTAATGTAACGTTACAGATTCGATATTCACACGACCAATCGCATTACACTTCAGGAAACTTAATGCAGGCACACGTTACGATATACTTGCGCAAAATTGGACTTGCACAAGTATACCTTAATGTGTGTGTGGGATGAATTAGTACAAGTATCCGAGACATTCGGTGTCACACAGACTTGTGCAAATCTAAACTTGCGCAAGTATCAAATCAAATCAATTTTTTGCTACAAAGTATTGGTACAATTTCGGTCTTAACATAATTAATCCAGATCCTTAATACTTAGTCATAATAATGTGACATTCAAACATTTGGGTATATAATTACTATTATAGTCATTCATAATCCATTAAAATTAAAATTGAGTAGGAATTTTGTTAAATACATAACATACCCACGTCTGAATATTAAGAAGACAAGTCAACAAGCAAGAAAGACTTCAAATTCCATAAACAAAGAACAGGCGTTAATTCATTCAAAACATAGATAAAAGAGGCTGTCACTCCGCAAAATAAAATCCAACGACACCAGGGGGATCACAAAGAGAATATTAACTTAGAATAGCTAATACACAACAGGAGAATGTCTTCTAAATCATTCAGAGCCAGCATTTTGTTCGCGAATGATATTAATAACTGTTTTCTTCGTCTCTTCGGCAATTACATTGTTGTCCGTATCACTGCTCGCGATTGAGGCATAGAGTAGTGGGACAAAATTTGCAGAGGCGACATTATCCAGAAAATGAAATGTCATAAATAACGCTGATTCTCGTTACTCTCTGACTTAATGCTTTATTAAAATATACTTAAGTCTCAAATTGTTTTATTTTTCAGACACGACCTGAAACAGTCGATCGGATATAATTCAGCAGTTCATAGGAAACATCTAAATTAGATCTTTTAAGCAACTCCGAGATGCCAACTTCATTTTTAGGAAGGAATGTTTGTCCTTTCTTGTTTTTTTTTCGAGCAAAATGGCAAAATTTAAAGCCATGATTAGATGGTGCACAAAACAAACAGCCACCGCTCCCAATCTGGGTTATGAGAACCCCCTGAAGAAGACATTCAACTGGAACACACTCCTTTATACCTAAAAGTCCCGTCTTAACAGACACAGATCTTTTACTCTATGTCCCTGCCTCAAGAGAGGCTAATTTGACTCGCGACAACCGGGCGATTAAATTTTAATATTTGAAAAGCGAAGTCGAGACGCCTCGGGACTCGATGGGGCTTGTCGCTGTTTTTACGAGTACGACTGTACCGGTACAGCTCGGTAGCTACACTGTGCTCGCCATTACTTTTTACGCGCGTTTTTAAATTACCTATGGAAACAGGTGTTATTTTTTTTTAGAACGTCTGTTTTTGTTTCTTTTTCTGTTTTGTTTTCTTGTGAGGCAGTGGTGGCCCAGTGGTAATGGCCACGACTTCCGAGTTGTAGGTCGTAGGTTCGAACCCCGACAGGCGCTTTACTTTGTGTAAATTATTTCATCGCCACTGCTCTCAAAACGGTGAAGGAAAACATCGTGAGGAAACCGGCATGTCCTAGAACCAAAAATTCGAAGACATGTGAAATCTACCAACCCGCACTGGGCCCGCGTGGTGGATTACGGCCCACTCCCTCTCACAGAGAGGAGGCCTGTGTCCCAACAGTGGGAACATTATAGGCTGATTATGTTATGTTATTTATGTGAAAACTAAGAAAATACGTTGGTATAGAACAAGAAAAGTAGAAAAGTACAAGAAAAATAATTGGTCCTTCGATACAAACGTGTATTTTTTAATCTAAATAACTTTTTAAACTACCTACTGAACATGTGTGTATGTCTTCTTCTATGGCATATTTTATTTGCTAATAAATACATCGTCTCCGTCCTGTGTTCTGCCATTATAACACGATGAAAACGACGTAATAAAAAAACGGAAGACAGTCCCTAATTCACTTCCAAACGGTAACTGTTCGGTAACAAATATTTGGTAATATTTCGCCAATTACTCCAGGCGAGTGCCAAACAGGCATGGGGGTTCGAGTTCCGTAATAAAGAATACCAATCGGGAGGTCTCTCGGGAGGTCTCTAGGGAGGTCCTGACCTCCTCAGAAAGGGGTGAGATAAAATACACATTCGATGGCAACGCTTTAGTATTTTTTCAATTAACTAAATAGGGTTTGTGGTTTTAGTCGATTCCTTTAGATGTGGGGAAGTGGAAAGCTTTGAACTGATTTGTATTAGAAAGAAAAAAGGGTTTTGGTAACGGTACTTGTGGTAAAAGGATTGTAGTGTTTTATAAATTAGTTGAAGGCATAAATCTGGGGACTCGTAATTAAAAACCTCGTTCGTCGTCTTTCTAATCCACAGTTTTTTTTTTTTGTTTTTCCGTTTGTAGAATTGTCATTTAATATTTAGCCAACAAGAGTTGTTTTTTTTTTACCTTTGCCAAACTTATCCGCCTGGAAAAAGACTTACATGAAACATAATCTGCAGCCTATTCTCTATTGCGAGTAGTAATATAATATTAACTTATGCGTTGACATTTATGAGTCACATAATAATATGAATCAGATTCCATTACACAATTTTTTTTAATCAGTATCCCCAGGCTAACTTTCAAAAATAATGCCGAACAACTTACCTTTAGGCCAAAATCCGTACCTTAAGTGTAAGATCCTTACCTTACCTTACCTTACCTTACCTTACCCTTACCTGAAAGACCACGCTAAGGAAAAACATCTTCAATAATAAATCAATACTTTCACTTACACTTCGCATTCACTGGCGAGCCCACGAGATGATAGCTAATAACTCGTAAATATAATGTTCAGTACATTTTAGGACGCGTCGGGATGCTTAGTGCGGTTTAGCATGCGATACGCATCCCCGGGCAGACAAAATAAAACATATCCTTGGGCGTAAAACAGGTAGCCAGCAATCATTTAATTTGGTCGCAACCGCACGGATTGAGAGGTTTTGATACTTGTGAGATCAAATATGGAGAGAGTAAAAGTTACTCTAGGGATTTCTATAGGATTTTCTTTTTACGGATTTGCTTTGTAGTACCTAGAATCTAGTAGAATTTTGGAAATGATAGAAAAAAAAATAGGGAAATATCAATTTAAAATAAAGTGCTAAGGAAAGGCTCGTCGCTATCTTAACTTAAAAAATAGTGTTTCCTTACTTAATAACAAAATTAAGGACCAATGAGACGATTTTTTTCGAAGTCTGAGTAATTAATTTACGAGCGGCAGGAGTCTTTTCACTATGAAGAATAATAAACCCTTTGTAAGATGCCTATGTTTAAATAGATTATTTCCCTGGAGTTGCAAGTATCAACCACGCTCACACTATCGCACAAAAATAACACGAGCAACCAACAAACGGTTGTTTATTGAAATTCGACGATTATTTTAATAGGACATCCGGTAAAAACGCGATGAGTAGAGATCATGCATTAACGGCAATACACAGAAAAACCGCCAAAATCTTCTGTATTAGAATAATAACACGTTTTTCGAAAATCTCAGCTTTGAATGTGCTCTATAATTAAGAAATTAGATGTTTTGAGCACTAATCTCGTATGCTAATGCACAGGTGGATGTGCGATACGCACTTTTGGTAATAACCCGATGATACCAACCTTAGGTATTGTTTGGTGGAACTTAATGTGATCGGTAGGAACAGGACTGGAACAGCATCGGATGTGGATGAAATAATCGCAGCAATGATTATGTTCGATTCATTCAAGGCTTTCATTCGTTCCGATTTCTTTTTTATGTGTTTTTAATTATAAATATGCTATGTATACTGGTTTTTACGAAAACATGAATAAAAATCATCGATTTCTATTAGGTGAGACAATGGTCAAACGCACCAATAAGTAATTAAAAAACAAAACAATACCGTTTTGAAGCTCATTGTATGCCAGCTTTTCGTCTTCAATTAAAGAGCTAAGCTCTCTCAGTGACACATATCCATTTATCTCTTAAGAAAGTTCATTCCTGGATCTTCCAATTGTTATGAGGTGGCCTGAGTGATGTAGTCCTGAAAGACAGTGATAGAAAAAAAAACATTGCATGATGGGTTTTTCCATCGGAAAAAATTACGAACTCCCATACAAACTTTTATTCTATATTTAACCCCTATAGGGCAAGAATTTTCAAAAATCCTTCCTTTCTTTTTCACTTTAGGTAATATAACAAACTCATGCGTAAAATTTCATGCTAGACCCAGTGGTTTAGGCTGTGAGCGTTGACTGTCAGTGAATTCATGATGAAAGAAAATACATTTATTTAACACAGACGCATAATTCATCAACTCATCCTACATCACAACTAGTTTATTTTTGACATGGTACATGTAAAAAGTATTAAGAGTAAAAAACTATAAAGATTTTTATAAAAAGGTCCCAACACCACAGAACACAAAAATACCTATTCACGACATTCAGTTAGCAGCAACGACCTGTAATTACAAAAAAAAACACTATCTAAAAAAACGAATACTTTATACCGAAGGCCAGGTACGTTAAAAACGGTAAAGCCTGTAACACCGAACACATTCACATTTAGGAAGACTTGGAGAAAATCGTAAGAACGTCCTAATGGGCCGTAGGCATGTAGGACGAGTTGACGAATTACTCGCACGGACAGGGCACACAACACAACGTGACTACTAGTAAAACAAGAAAAAAATTAAAAGTGTAGGTATACTAAGAAATTAAGAGGGAAGTGTGCATCGCGGCTGCGCCAAATATGAATGAACTTAACATTTTTATTAAGTAGACGTTGAAGGAAAACAAAAACACTTAACTTACACAAAACCACAACATCCTCATGCTTGCGAACCCGTACATATTTGCAAAGCGTTGAACCACGGATTTTTCCCACCGTGCCCAATCTTCCCCAACCGGCGTAGCTTCGTCCGGAGAATTCCCAAAACGCCCAGACGTGTCCGAGATCCTTCAAAGAGGGTCATGAGACCCTTTTTCTTATGTGTCACACACGATCAGAAAGATTGACTAACTTTCTTTTAAACTACGACAATTTTTATCTCAGTAAAAAATATTTTAATTAAAAAAAGAAATGGACTCATTGCGTGTTTGATTATTATGTATTACTAATAATATTTTAAATAAGTATATTTCATGTCTAACAAGGACTTCAAGGTCTGCCAATAAAGGAACAAATAAATAAAATTGCCAACCCATTTTGCTGTTGTCTTTGCAGAAGTAATTTACTGTTGAAAGAGCTTGCTTTACGTAGCCAGTTTTTTTTTAAGTTACATTTCTACGTATACCGTCAGTTTGTCTTTGTTAAAAGTTACAGTAATTTTATCAACTGTTGTTCTACTGTTAGTCCAGTAACGATTTCCCTCTAAGAATAACAAAAAATTTCTTCCCAGAAAGAAAATGTATTCTTCCAAAATCTTCTAACTGACAAAAACCCACTGACTCCATCCAACAAAATGCATCCCACAAAAAAGTTATCCATCCCACCCACTCCTGAATCCCACCGACAATGCCCACGTATATGTCACCCGTCATTTAGATTGTCGCTTTTCATCACACGCCGAAGGGGACTTACAGAATCCACATTGACCCTTAGAAGTGGCATTTTGTTCCAAGTGCCCATTATTTTTTCCTTACCATAAAGGTTATGGTAATGCCATTTGGATGGGGTTGGGAAGTCGTGTACAACAGATGTTTGGAGCCGTTTGGCAGTTAGCTTGGCCTTAAGATTGGTCTTTGAAGGATATGTCGTGAATAGAAATGGTAGAACTATTTGAGTTAGAATGGTTGGGAGTGTTAAATAGATTATTTTGCGATGGAAAGCTTTCTTTCATCTTTTGTGCGTGAAAGTTTGAATATTAGATGTCATGGTTACGATACGAATTTTCTGAAATCGGCTATTAGGCTTTGCATAAGGCAAGGCAAGTATTATAAGGTAAACAGCTCTTGCTCTTGTCTCTCTTAATTTGTATGTAAACAAATGTTATGACGAATAAACTATCTATAGCTTGCGGTTAAATGAGAAAGGTTTGAGAAGTCAAAAAAATATCAGCAATGAATTCTTCTAAATAAAACCTCATTGTCACTTAATTAACAATATTGTAACAAAGAGGTTTTATTTTATGTGAACAATGTAAAAGTATAAGCCAGATATTGAGTACTGCCTAGTTCTAAAGAAATATTTTCCAGATTTTTTTATTATTTTTTGTTTCACGAGCTGTTGCCAAACAACTATTATTATTATTCATAATTAAAAAAAAAAAAAAAGAAGTAAAGGTAAATCTTGCAAAAGAAAGGCCAGATATTTTCCAGTTTTTTATTTCATTTTGTGTTTCACGAACTGTTGTCATATAATAAAATTGCCATTCACACTTTAAAAAAAATAAAGAATGTAGTAAAGGTAAATCGGTTTTCGTTAAAATTAAAATCAACATTATTACATAATGTCGTCCTATAAGAAGTATATCTTCGCCAAGGGTCTGCAAGTTTTCCACAAGTTATTGTGCAAACTTATCTCTTGCATAATGGATATGCCCTGATAGGTTTCCGTAAGTGATTGATAGAGTCCGTCGTTCACTGTACTCTCGTTTACGTCGGGGGATTTGATGCTGATTTGATTTTTACTAGAGTGGCAAAGAAAGAGGAATTCGTAACTATTATTTCAAGTTTGTTAGTTAAACTCTTTATTCAGGTCATAAAATACTACTTGAGATTAAGGTATTGCAACTTATCATAAAATGGACTACTTAATCCATAATTTGCAATACCTTAATCCCGAGTAGTTAATAAATTCTGTCACAAAGAAATGAGTTAAAGCAGAGTAGAGGCAGTTCTTGAAGTTTCATCGCCTCGTGAAATAGTTTTACTGTAGTGTGATTTGGCAGACTTATTCATACAACTCAGCCTATCGCAGTCCACTGCTGGACAAACCGCGCCACAACACCCTGTCCTCCGCCTTCCGCATCATGTCTGTCCCAGCCACCTTCTGAAGGTCGTCCGTCCATGTAGCTGGGGGGCGTCGTACACTTCGCTTGACGATACACGAATTGACTGCTTACCAAGACACAAAGCAATAATATGTCATTAGTATATTTTTAAACTCAGCTTATAAAATCTTTTCTCTTTTCTTTCGTGGCGAATCCCCCACCCTTAACAGTCCACCATTTGATCAAAAGTACATCTCCATTAAAATATATCAGTAGTCATGGTATGACGGATCGGTAAGCTTTGTTGTGCTAATGTAGCCTCGGTGTTGCCATGTTAGCCATCGAATATATGGTAATAAAGTTTTTAATGTATCGGTTGTGTTTGTAATGAAGGACCAGTGGGAGTTCCTGGTTTATGATGAGAAAATTTATTAAAATGTCTAAAGTATTTATGACCAATTACGAATTTATTATTAATTAGGTAGGCAATTTTTCAAAAATACTTAAATTGCCTAACCGACCCGGTTATCCTGCTTTTAAATGGTATTTTAAATTGTATTATGGCATAGACTAAATTTTAAAAAAAGCGTCTAAGAATAACTTGCCCATGGCTAGTTATTATTATCGTAGCACACACAAAGGTTCCAAAATCAACCCCAACAATACTTCACCACTCTTCTATCACTGCATTACAATTAAAGCTGCCATCTTGCAACGTCATCGCGTCACGATTGTCTATGACAAATGATCTGTCACCGCGAGGGAGCTGAAGTAAAGATTGTAGACGAAATTAATGTTCTCCCTCACGCCTCGTTACTACTGGCGAGATTAGGAAATGACGGGTTTTGTTTATCGGAGATTTTGAATTTGGAATACCTAAAGAAGGGTACCTATTCTGTAAAAATCTCCCGTGAAAACTTAGGTGAAGTGAGCTGTCACTCCACCAGACGCTAGGGACTGATAGTTCACTTCACCTAAGGTTCACGGTGAGGTGTTTACAGAATATACCGGCAGTGCACTATTTTTATAGTTCAATGATTCGCTGTCAATGAGCGTTTTTTTGCCGCACTGAGACGTCAGGTCCGCCAACTGGTGGCGTGAATTTTCATGAAAACCCTCATTGAGCATTATTAATTTATACACTTAAATTACGGCTAAAAAGTTTTGAATGACGGTAAGTAATAAATATTCATCATCTCATTCTGATGTTCAAGGAAAGCCATTCCTAAAGGGATAAACAGAAACAACAAACACAACATAAATGTAAATATGGCCACAAAATTGCTTCCAGATGCAAATAAGAGACCTCGCAGCGTCACAATTCTAATCCGCCAAATAGCAATGCAAATTCGATAGAGATAAAAAATTGACACCAAATGCTACAAACAAAAAGAATCGAACCGCAACATAAACAGATTCCGAAAGTCAATTTCCAAATTGCACCGAGTCGCGACTATAAAGTCAACCCTCCTTAATCCAATCACACCCCGTCCTTGTCAACGTTTTGTTTCCTCTTTTTGATAACCCACCATCGTAACAAGAACCCTAAACAAACAAACAGTATCCCCTTTACTGGACTATTAACTTGCGTGAAGAGAAACGGGGAAGGTCGACACAAACTGGCCGTTGAAATAAAGGAACGCTCAAAAAAGGTTGAAATTGTTTTTGAAAAAAGAACACACGAAGAAAATAATCCATTTAGTCGCGCGGCGCAAATGCCTCCGCCGTTAAGGGGATGCAACACTAAAAAGATCAAAAAAGGCATTCACGTTCGAACCGGGATTCTATTATTTGGGCCAGTCAAAGCCGGGGGTTCGTTTAAAATGTACTTAAATTCAATTCCTATTTCCGTTTCGGGAATGTTTTACTTTTTAATTTTTCGCATTCGGACTGGTGGGTTGTTTTGGTTCATTCATAGTTAACGTGAGTGATCTTTTGTAGGAGCTCTCTGTGAAATTGGAGAGGGCTGTTTTCGACCTTTTTGCGAGATCAAAATTGCCTCTCCTGTGTCCTAGTGTCTCTGACCGTTGTGCTGTGAATACTACCTTTTTATTTTCTAACAGACAAATTCAATGTTTTATTCATATTAGTTTTATGAATCGCTTTTATCAGCAAATGTACGATTGGAATATTGATTGAAATCATTCATTTTCACTTTCCAATTCTAGTTGCGATACTTTTCAGAACATAACATAAACTTCTCAAAATCTCTCAAAGGTAAGTATTATGTATCAAAGAAATACTGGAACTCTTTCTAATTGCGTAATACATGATTAATCAGAATCTGAATTGGTTTGAAACAAATTACTTAGTAATCCATTGCTTCATAAGTCCGAAAAATTGTCTGGTCAACAACATAAATAACGCAATGAATGTTGTTGAACTGTCAAAATGAAACAGATTAGTCTCAATCGATTACGAAAATAAGTTACGCAATTCGATAGCTGGTCCTCCAGTACGAAAGGACCACACGAAAAAGAAAACAAGCATTTTCCCGTAAGTACCAGTGACTTTCAATTCTCATAGCTTTTGATTCAGAGCTCGTTTCCCAAGATCCCGTATCAGTGGAAACACTTTAAAATCCACTCGATGTCTCTCCCCTCGTTGTCGGTGAAATGTGGCTCGTCGACCGCCGTGACATACATTCTAATAGTTTTATTGGGGGAACTCCATCTTGCAAGACTCACAAGGACCAGTTTTTAAGTGATCAAAAAAGGTAAACACGAAATTAAAGTAACTTAGCTTTAGTTTTAAATTTCGGATTTTGACTTAAATAAATGTGTTACATTTTAATTTAAATTCGTATTTAAATAAGAAAAATCGGAACTTTTCATAATTTCCTTTTAACTTTACCATGGCATATCCTTGTTGGTGTTTAGGGTAATTATTGACGATCAAAAAGTAAAGATTTTTTCTTGTGATCTAAAAGAAAAAATACTGAATTATTATTGGTGCATTTTACACCTACATAATGTAGCTCTATAAGTCTTATGCGTCATCAAAATACTAAAACAAATAGACTAAACAAATCTTAAAACTCCCTTTTTTCCACAAGCAAGTCTGAGTCAAGTCAACCCCGTGTCTAATCTAACGGAAACCATTCGAAAAACACCACTTAAAGGAATTCCCCGTTCGAGGGAAATCCGGAAATCCGGAAATTTTCAATTGAATTTCTAAAGACGGTCACACACGGTAGATTAGTGGCGGTCCGATCTCGATACACTTGTGCGGCGAACGTTAAACCGTGTGTAAGCTGATAGAGGACAGGGGTCAAACGTCAAATTGAGTAGCTTGAAGTATTTTCAAGATGGGGGAATGTTGAAATTACAGAGGATTTTTATTTTTCAAGTTTTCTTTTTTATTAGAGGCCAGGTCAGTTCACACCGAGACGCGAACCGACGCGCACTTTTTGATGATCCGATACAATATCGAATTTATTTACTAAACAATAAGGTACATGCGCCGCTCAGCGTAATTTGACACGTGTCAACTCTCGCACTGAAATTATATCATTTCGTGAAGAAAATAAGTTCGATAATTGTTAAAAAGTGCGTGCAGCGTCGCGTCGCTTCACGTCACGGTCTGAGCTGACCCTAAGTTCTGCATCGCTACAAAAACTAGGTTCAATGTTATCTATGTGTTTTAGTTTCTCTTATAATTTTAAAATCACACATTTATTTCACTATTCTAAAATTGGTTACATTATTTAAGCACACATTATATTCTATCATAATTATCGAACAATTGTCAATTTCCCGACATTTACTACGATAAATTTTCATTCTCTAATAACAAAGGCTAATGAAAAATCCAAAATGTTACATTAATTTCGCGCTAACCCGAAATATTGTCCATAAATTTATTAATATGACGGCGATGGCTATGACGCTACAAAAACAAATTGCCATAAACAGGATTTTGTGTCTGCCACCTATATTAAAAAAAACACCAAAATATACAATTACAGAACTTTAACATTACTATGCAAAAAACAAAATCAAACTCAATCTCACCCCTATTACAAACGAATATGACTCTAATTTCAAACGGCAAATGTTCAGCAACAGCATTATTAATATTGTAAACATTTTAGGGTGAATCTCCCAGTTGTAGTTGCGTGGGTAAGGATTCATCTTCGCGACAGGAGGCCGAGTTTCCCGCGCCCACCCACGGGTGCATGCAGCTAATATCGGGTGTACCTTAGACAAATACTCGCGTTAAACACAGATAATAAATTAAAATTATTGCTAAATATGCGTTTCATTCATTTTGAATTGAAATTTTAACTTACATCGTCGTGTGCGTCGCGTTGAACTGTTTAGGTCACACACAAAGGAATCATTAACTACAGGGGCTCAGACTTTAGAAACTAAACTATCCACCGAAATCGACTATTTCCAATACAACAGGGTCATTTTTACCGGACTACGGCGAGGCAAAAAGGAGGTTACGATTTTGAACGATATGTATGTTAATCTGTTCCCTCATAACTTCTAAAATACTCATCATAATTTGACAAATGAGGTATCGTTGGAAGCGTCTTGATCGTCCGCTGGTTATAGCTATGTCACATTGACGTCAAGTTACATTGAATATGGCGCCCTCTAGAGGAGATAAAATCAAGAACTAAAAAAATTCTTTACTTCTGCCATGTTGGGTATCAAATGAAAGGGCATTACTTTTTGCCGTCGTTGGGTTTTAGTTTTATAGCTTTTATTTTTATTCAACTATAGATTGGCTAAAAACATTTCAAAAAAATACTGACACACAAAGTAAAGTACGGTCCCAAGTAAGTCTCTAAGTAAGTAAGGTCCCATTTACCATAACAGGACAGTTATACCAGGGGAACAAACAATAAAGGACTTCTTTCTTCCCCTGTTTGTCTGGCATCCCGCAAATGTCGTGGCTTTGCTCCAAAATGTAGAAATTTTCACCACGTAAACTTTTAAACAGATAATATTTCATACTTCCTCAAGCTTGTGTAACAGTGTGAGCTAAGCTATAGTTAGCATATATATTGGATAGGTACCAAAAACAAGTCTTTATTGGTGGTAAGTGATTCTCAGGCCGAAGGTGGAAGCAAGCTTCACCCGGAATCCTCAACCACAGACGAACTGGCTATCTTACCTCTAACTGCCGAAACTCAACATTGTTGCTATGGCGACAGACTTAGATAAGATGGTGGTAGCTAGCCAGGCCAGAATAAGTCCTACCAGGATACCGCCAACCAAACCGAGCAGAAAATTTTGCCCCCATTGGGAACCGAACCCGGGACCTCTGGGTCTGAGACAGGTGTTCTAACCACTAGACCACAAGATTTTATTGAATTTTGAGTAAAAAAAAAAAAACGCTAAACTAATTTCCTAACCACCTGTTCTATTTAGATGTTGTTTGAATGTTCTCTAACGTTCCACTTATCATCATCAATGATAGTGTACATCTTCTGAATCAAGTGGGCACAATAAATAGCTAACATGCAGCTTCTCTCCCATCATACGCTGGAGGTTCAGCCTAACATTAAAATAACAGAACTTCCCCAGTATTTTGTTTGTGGCATTCTTTGCCAGCGTTGTGCGCATAAATTAATTTTAATTTTACATCTCTGTCGCAGCCATCTTGTTTTTTGTTTTCATCTTTGATGAAGAATGTTTTGTCAACTTGGGACTCTTTTGATTGTTATTTTGCATTCTTTTGTTTAAATTTTTGAGATGTTTTTAGGATTAGAACTGAATGAATTATTGTAAGATGAAATAACAAGTATTTTATTCAACGTAATCAAAAAAGTCCTATGTATGTTTTCCATAATTATTGTTGAACATATTTGATGGATACCCTCAAATATCGCTTGGCATTCCGAACCTTAATCAAGATTTAGCTTACGACGCCGTAGTGAAAATAACCATTTCTAAATTATAAACCGTAAGAGTTTAACTCAAGACAGTATTAACCCTCACGAACCGAATCCCCGATGAGGACTTCATTAATTGTCATCATTAATTGTCTTCATTGATTGTCATTGTGTCAGATGTTTGGTTTACAAAAGTTTTCTTTTGACCTTTCCAATTTCAGGCAGTTCATAGCCTTCCGTTTTTACAGATAGTTCAACATTGACAGCATCACAAACTAATCTATAGTGGCACTAGGTTGGCGACATCCGGCGGGGATGCGACCGCTCGCGTCATTTCCGCTTCCTGCTGCAGGGAGGATAGAGGATATAAATAAACGGAGCGTGTATCACAACACTTTGCGTGAAATCAATCGCCCGGCTAATATGCGACGCGATTTATTTGTCTTTTGTTCGTGCGTGCAGCTTTCGCGACGTGTGAAGTCATCTTTATTATGAGAAATAAAGTGAACACTCTCATTTTATTAGGGCTACTATATAATTTGAATCCTTCATTAGCAAAATGTAGAAATGAATTGTATTTTTTTGCAAGTTTCAATTTTGTTAAATGCTTTTGGACGGAACGAAAAAGAGTGAAATTTTAAATTTGCAATTAGCTACAACATAATAATTCAGATTTTCAGTATATTGAACGCAATACTAATCAGAAAGATGGTTTAGAGTCACTCGGTTTCTTCTTACCTTCAATAGCGGTTTATTAAACTTGCCAGTTCTTTCCTAATCTCTTACATGTACTGAGCCTTGCCGATATAATACATAGATGTGCAGTCGTTACAAAAAATAAGCAAAGGATTTTCTTAGTCAACGATAGGAACAAACTAAACTTCCACTAAAATCGTGTGCGTATGGATTGAGGAGCCATGCCTCATATTTAAACGCGGGTACTGCCAATATTTAGTAGAAAATTATCCGATTTTGTAGCCCCAATCCTGGAATTTTTAGTAAAACCCTAAAAAGTTACAGCCTAAACTAGCCGTCAGATCTTTTTGAAAATTTGGTAGGATTTATACTCTAAAGGTTTTGGCTCTTTAGGTCGTTAAAAAAAGGTAAACAAATCGCAAAAAGGGTTTATATAGTTGACACTTTCTTGTTTAAAAATACGTTATAGCAGAATGAAATTTATTTTCGATCACAGGATAGTTTTCTCTTTTATTATAGTATTCTAAACTTTATCATTTATTCTTAAACTACTATTCGTAGATGTAACTGCTTGAGCATAATTTTTTAGTTAGATTTATTAAAATTTTATAATATTTTGTAATCTGTCTATTGTAAAGAGCCCAAAAAGACAGGTTCCCCAAACCTTTTAGAAAATACAACGAATTAGATAACGTTGCTAAATTGAAGAGTACAACTGTGACGTAGTTTGGCAACTGAAGGGGCAGGTATTACGTTTACTCGGTTAATCAGACGCCTTTGTTGACAGTGCTAAAAGAAGAACAAAGAAGGTTTAAATTAGACAAAATACTTGATGCTACGCTGAACGCTTTACTATTAATGTAACAGATAGTTCATCAAATTCAGATTCAGAATAAGCCTTAATAGGCTCTATTCTGAATCTGAATTTGATTGTGACTCTATATAATATGATTTTAACATTTGAAATAAAAGGTTTAGCATCTATGAGTCACGTGGTTTTTTTTGTTTACCCTTTTTTAACTACCTAAACCTATGGAGTATACTAGTACTTTTGCGTACTCTATATAAAAAAATGGGTTTTATAGGACCGAATTTGAGATAGCTACAATACTTTGATTTTTCATACAAATCCAAAAAAATTACCGAGCTTTTTCCCGGAAAGTAATCAACCAATTACATTTTTTTTTTATATTAGACATTGCTCCTCAATCTATACGCACACCTAACATCAGCAAGAACAGACGGATAAACAAAACCTCTTTATAAAAACAAAAGCGACACACGACCCAATGAGTATACACAGCTACACAACACCACCTAATCAAGCAAAACGAATTCGTCCAAAACTTTCGTCCAACGCTACTTTATTTCCTCGTTTGGTACAAAATGACAGACCATTCCATCACGTGGAGCAAAAATACAATAAGTGTAGTTTCCTTGTCCTCTGGACCCCGGTGACCCGAGGAGGTCGTTTGGCGGGTTGGCTAATGAAGCAGCCATATTGGCAGGGCGCGACCAATAGGGTTACCAGATGTTGGTTGGCTGGATGTGGCTAGAAAAGAAAATAGAAAGCACATTTAAAACGAATGAAGAATTAACATGGGGCTTGTGACATGACTCTTGGTGATCCTTAGGTATAATGCTATAATGAAATCATCTATAATCTCATAAGAATATTTTTCAGGCAGGTATTCAGTATTCTGATTTAAAAGAGTGTCCGTGGAGTTTCTTGCCCGTTCTTCTCCATAGGAACCTACTACGCTTTGGAATGGGCAACTAGCTTCATCTTTTTTGACTGACCGACCCCTTGACAATTCAAAAGTGCCTGTAACTGGTTTATCCATACTTATTATAAACTCGAAAGTAACTCTGTCTGTCTGTATGTTATCTTTTCACGCCTAAACCACTGAACGGATTTCGATAAATTTTGGCAAGGAGATAGATGGCATCCCGGGGAAGAACATAGGCTACTTTTTATTGACTTAAAATTGACCTTCGGTTACTGGAAACCTATGCTTTCTGACCATAATCTGTAAACTTATAACTGAAATAAGCAAAACCCCAGGAAATTCTGAGAGGAATAATGTTAACCTGTGGAGTAGCGATAATTTATCGTAAATTCGTGATACATGTTAGAGAAAATTTCTTTTCTCGGGTTTATTTTATATGCTTTAAGATAAATAGCCGTTTTAAAGACAGTCGGTAACGTTCGTAGAAGGGCTGTTTTAAAACATGACATTAATTTATTTTTTTATAAACGTTACCTAAAGAGTGACGTTCAAACGTCAAAAATTTATGATTAAACAGTCGCTAATCATTACTTAACCTTAAGAAACGTTTATAAAAACCTCTATTTTGTTGTTTTTTTAACCCCTATAATTACCACATCTTGTCCCCCAACCTCCCTGTATGCGGGGACGGTCGGACATTGGTTAATTACGTGCGATAGTCGGCGGCTGCTCACGAGAGAATGATTGCCGGTCTGTAACGACGCTCTGAGCATAGACCAAGACGATGGAAGCTCTGAGAACAGCGGGGCTAAGGAGATTGGAGTTGACCCTTCGAGCAACAAAGAAAAATCTATTTTATTACGGAATATAGTTTTTTTGTAAGGAAGGGGGAGCTCGTGGCTATGTAATAACAGCCGCACGGGTCGATTCATCAGGTTAAGCTACGCTTGCCGGGGTTGGTCTGTGGATGGGTGACCATCTTTACACACGGAGGAGTCCGTGCCTCGGATAGCACGTTGCAAAGCTGTTGGTCCTGGCTGTCATTCGTGGATCTTTGACAGTCGTTACAGGTCGTCAGAAGCCCGAAAGTCTGACAACAAGTCTACCAAGGGGTATCGTAGTACCCAGTTACTGGGTTGTGGAGGTAAGATAGGCAGTCGCTCCATGTAAAATACTGGTATTCAGCCGCATCCGGTTAGACTGGAAGCCGACCCCAACATAGTTGGGAAAAGGCTAGGCAAATTGATTAATCCACATCTTAAGGCAGTGGTAACTAAAGGCTGAGATTACACAAGCACTGACTCTCGGCGTTGCATAAAAATTGCTTTCTTCGTAAAGTCTATGGATAAAATATCGCGTCTATGGATAAAATATCGCTAAGCCATGTCACCTAGAGGTTTCTTAATCCAAAGCCGAGGACCACTCATTTACCTTTTAATAGTTTTCCTTGAATTATTTAATAGTTTTTTAGTATTACTTGAGAATATTTTTTGGCTGTTTTCCGTACTCGCCATAGTAATGGCCCCACAGAGGAGGCACGTACTCGGTAATGTCATTCGGCAGTCGGCACAACAACTAGTTTATGGTTCATTTTGTTGTCCGCACAACATCTCACACCACACTTCGTTCCCACATATATTTATACACACGTACTCACACATCATCTTCTGATGGTTTTCAGCTGATTACGTGACAATAAGAGCATAGATTCAGTCTGAAAAAGTATGTAGTATCCAAATATCATAAAAGCATTGTAAAATGAACCATTGATTGTCAACGTTGAACTAGATAGATACAAAAATAAAAAAATATTAAAAAAGAAAGACCCGACTTCCAAAAAACTATTACAAAGTGAAAAATAACTTTAACTTCGGAAGTCGGTGTCTTTGGGCTTAGAATTATAGTTTTTTGCTACAGACTACCGAAATAAAAAAAATTAAAATAAAAACATAAAGACGAACATAGAACGTTCTCCTTTTTGGAATTCGGTTAAAATAAAATACTAATTGAAAAAAAATATCTCTACTATTACCTCCATCCGTTGTCCTAATAGACTTATGAGTATTCAAGCAAACTATCTCGGAAGCTGAACTTAATTAGAACAACAAAATAAACTCTCATAATTTAATTTTTAAAACCATTACGTGACTCATAAACACTCCATGGGAACAAAATGACAGACGCACAACCCAAACATTTACGGCATAAAAGCACGTCAAAATTAAATTAAAAACACAACTCTGCCATCAATAACATGGAACAATTAACTTGAACAAAATATTCGTACATCAATCTAAAAGATCATTAAACTGAATTTTACCGAAACTCATATGTCTCCCTGAGGCAGGTATGGGGAACGAGGTACCCTCGGTGCAGCGAACAAGTGACAAACTCATAAACATTTGTCACTGAACGGACTGTCCGAGTAATTGCGATCCAGCTACATACCCACCAGAATCTCTCGACCCCTGATTGCATACCAATCAACCCCTTCTAGTATGCAATTCTTAGGTGCTCGGGGGAGGGCGGAAGGTCATTCGAATCTGGTGTTCATATTACTTATTGGTGCCCCGAAACGTTTAACCGATCCCGTTCTAAATTTGAACAAATAATTTACGTACGGTCACTCTTGACACCGCTTTAAAATAGGGTTAGCAGTTAAATGGATTGCGAGAGAAATGCATTGGAACTTTAGGTTTAGATAACGCCTCAGACTTTGGTAAATGAGTGCACGTAAATCCTAAATCCTGTTCAGTTACCTACCCATTTGTTACTATAATTTGTGTATGTGTATGTTACCGGCCTAACCCGATTTTGGGTGAACTAGTTTCGCCTAGGCCGATCTTTAGGTAAACTGGTATGTCCCTGTCTACACTAATTCAGACTAGGCCGTACCAGTTTATCCTAACGCATGTAAATTCTAACTAGGATAAATCGATTCAACCTAGGCTAAACTGCTTTACCCTATCGGCAACAGGATGAAAGAGTTTGATCTAGGCTATAATGGTTTGTCCTATCGCGTGTAGGGAGAACTGGTTCGGCCTAGGCGAAACTATACTCCATTTGAAATAAGATTAGACGTATAGATAAACCTTTTTTTCATTCCGTTCAACCGATTTTGAATTCTATTGCGTTGGTGGCATGACAAATGGCAGCCGCAGTAGATAGTTGGTATTGTGTAACTTTTTTTGCTTTTAATGCTATCCTTATGCCTACGGTATAGAAGTCAAAATCGGTTGAACGGACTGTAAAAGGGTTTGTTTTAATGTCTAATCTTATTTCAAATATAATATAATAGTTTATCCTAAAATCGGGTTTGGCCGGTAACATAAACATTAGCAAAAAACAAATGAAAGCTCTCATCTTCTGTTTCTATTTTCATATCTGACATAGTTTTAAAATAAAACTCATTTTTTTCAAACAACAGAAAATCAAGTTAGAAAAATCCTTCCAAAATCTTGAAACACATATTTATAATTTATAACCTTAATTAAATGGCCAATTTTTATGTTTCAGTATCAACCCTACAAAGTCGATGAATAATTTGGAGTGTGTCCCGCGAACGTGGGCTTGCGCTCATTATTGATGGGGACCTCGTCACAGCATCCCGTCGATACTGACGTCAATATAGAGGCATATAGCAGTAGGTTAAGTCAGGACAATAGCAATTGGTATGTGTCCTGAACGTGTCCAGGCTGTATACATGGGGATCTCGGGACTGGGTACTGTGACGAGGTACTTAAGTCAACATACGGCTTAGCTGTTGAAAGAAAATGAATGAAGAGGTGTTTTTCTCTGAAAACACGCGCGAAATTTAAACAAATCAAGACTGTTTGTCCCTAAACACAGTGCGATAACACGTGTTGATACTTGAAATGTTATTTTATTATGAAATTATATTTCAACTAGCTGCGCCCCACGATTTTACCCGCGTAAGTCTCGATTCCGTGGGAATATCAGGATAAAAAGTATCCTATGTCCTATTCCAGGTCATGGTCTACCCATGTGCCAAATTTCATCCAAATCCACTCAGCCGTTTTAGCGTGAAAGCGTAACAAACAAACAAACAAATAAACGAACTCACTTTCGCATTTATAATATTAGTTAGGATTATCAACACGAATTATTGCACTATGTTTAAGGACATAAAGTCTTGTTATTTTTCAAATTCGCGTGTCTTTTCAGGATCAACTTTCGTTGGCCAGACTCTAGTGGCAGAACTGACAGTGCTCCGTATCTGCCAGGGTTGCGGGAAAGTCCGAAAGGGATACCGGGACCTTGGCAACAGGCAACTGAAGGAACACAGGTTAGTTTTAGTCAGTAAAAGTCTGACACGCCTTCCTGCTCCACCCAGAGCGGGAGAAGTCATTGGATGATCCCCCACACAAAAAACAAAAAAGAAATGTGCTCCGTATGTGAGCCTCTTTTTAATATATCTGCAAGTTCCACTTCTGCCCTTCACCTATACTATCCCATTTTAAATAACCTAACTAAACTAAAAAAATAATAGCAACATAAAAGTTTTGCAACATAATGTGACCGCCATAATCTGATAATACCTATAATTTCCGCTCATAAGGGTCGTTACGGGTGAATTTAAATAATTTCCCTTAGCATACTACATGGAATGTTTTGTTTCAAAAACAACGTTACATGGGTAGCTACGTTACAAAAACTAAAAACTCCTTTTTGGATGTTCCAATATGAGCTTTAAGGATCTTACTGTCCTTGATGTATGGAATAAGAATGTTTTGGAAGAATATTTTGATTGAAGGTTTCTTACATTTTGCTGCATTCGACTAAAAAATTGAATGTTAAACAGACGAGTATTTTGGCGATCTATTACTTTATCTATTTCATTTTTCGTTCAAGGTCAAATAATTTATAAAAATATAAATTACCTATTTGACTTGTCAAAAACAAAGAAATAGAACTGATTCTAGTTGCCCCTTCCAAAAGGTCGTTTTCGTATGGAGGAGAAGAATGGGCAAGAAACTCCATCGTTATTCTTTCAAAAAAATATTTTACGATATTTTGTATAGGTACCTACATCAATTATTAATTAATGTGAAGACGATGCACCTCCAATAAGATTACTGTACCACAGAAGGTAAAAAGAATTTAAAATGGAGCAATGAAAAATAACACTTCGACGTTCAACGACGTTCAGCGAATCACTTCACATGTCGATACGATTTCAAGTATGAATTCCTGATTCCATTTAGCTCATATTTCCAATAATTTTTCTTCATTCAAAAACTGTAATCATAGCCTAACTCCTTCAAACAAACAACAAAAAATATCATACTCGACAAAAACAAAACAAGCCAAAGATTGCCACGTCCGAATCTCAGCGCGGGTTGTCGAGATAATTAATGTGAAGACGTCGTTACGTGTCTTGTGGACCAGTCCCCCCCTCACTTCACCCCCTTCAACCCCCCCGGGAGACCCTAGACGCTGACCACAATGTCGTACTAGGAGTTCATAACATTAAGTTAAGGACAGCTAATTACAAATAGCATTGTTTGTTTGTTTTGGTTGGGGTCTCCGTTCCAAAAGATTACGAAAAACGAAGGTGTACACAAAATTATAATTATTTCGTATCTGTATGTATTTTACTGTTCGTACATAAATAATAAAATAAATAAATAAGGTGACGTTTTTAATTTTCAATTAGTTTTTAGCCACATAACTACATGCCAGTATTTTGTACGACCATACGCTTTGATATGAGAGGGTTTCTTTCTAATTTTCCAGAACTCTTACCAGTTATAACTCCATAGAAAATACCGATCCGCTGCCAAGCCCGACGACCATAGCTTTTGTTTTTTAAATTCCAAAATATCAGTTGTAGTCGTGTGGACTTGAGGAGGCCCAAATCCAGCAATGAAAGGCCATTACTGGATTGATGATCATGAAGGTCATCGTTTATCATGGTATGTAAAACAGTTTTTTTCTTACCAACCAGTGGCAACACAGAAATCATTTTCCAAAGCTGCAAAAACTTATTTAATTTAAGGATTATCAAACGAGAGATACATAACAATTATCTTCTACATAACAAACTTGTACAGTAATAATTATCCTGTAATGCACACTTATTCACGGACCACAGCGTACACATTATCGAATACACATGCGTAACAGTACATAATTAAATTAAAAATACATGACAATCAACAATTTGCAAGCTATTATTAAAGATAAAATACAATAAAACCAAGCATTCTTCCTTCCAGAACAATATCTAATTACTAAGCTCCTCTCTAAACGGAAAAAGAACACGCTACACCTACACATACCTACCGACCCTCATGCGTGTACGTGGGACCTCTCAGCAGGACCTCCGTCTGTCCTCCCAGTAATTACAAGTACGATTGTCTTGCGTGACCGATAAATAACCGCCATATTTATTTGGGGCCAGTGACAAAATTATTTGCGAGTGGCAACCTTTGGGAGTTTTTTTTTTTCTTTTGTTTTATTTAAGCACAGTTTGAGGATTTATGTGTCTATAATTATGATTATGAAAGTACCTATACTATGTAGTTTTGGACTGAGTGTTCAGAAGAGTAACATAACTTCAAAATCTAGTCTTGAAAGTACCTATTAAAGTCTGTTTTTTAATCTCGTAGACTAATTTGACAGGTGCAAATGTCAAACTCTAAATTGAAAAAACAAAGAACAATCGGCTTTGTCAAGTCTTCTCTAAAAAATCGACCCAATTCGTGTCACGTCACTCGGTACTGTGTGATATGCCTGGACGAACAAACAACATGGACAACACAGAGGGCCTAGACAAGTGACAATTGCTTCGAAAGCGTTTCGTATTCCTACAACGACTTTCAACAGAATTGACATAAGCTTTTAGATAGCTTATGTCAGTCCTATACATTTTTAACTTTTCGATCATCGCTTTCGCTGATAGAATGTCACTTTGACTAGGGCCTCAGGGCCTCCCAAAACAAAAATGATGACCATCGATGCCATAAAGCACCTGTAGTAGCCTTAATGTTAAATTAGGTGATCCATCTCAGAACAAGGGCGCTAAGGGTACAATAAATTAGTTGGGGACACCGGGGATAATAAACACGGCTACGAAATGGTCGTGCCAAATAACTTGTTAGGAGTTGCCCTGTCTCTCCTATTGACTAATTACGACACTTTGTTTTAAGCTACTGGTGGCAACGAAAACGGGAATTAGTTACTGAAGTTCTCGCAGCTGACGAATTGTGAATACTTTGCTGTGAAGTTGGGATAAGAGTTGGGAATGTTTATTTGTTTTAATTGCGTGATAATTTGGGAGTCCGAGGAAGACATCGATCTATTTAGCTACTGGCGGGAGCCAGTAGCATTCTAGTACAAAAGCAAGCAACTTCCTAAGGAAAGAGTATCAACACACATGCTGACTACAATCATGTTGGTGTCAAGATTTCATCGCATAATTTATATTTCACCGTCAATATCAGTGACTCGGAACAAATAAAAAACCAAAACAGAGCGCGGTCAACAGTGACGTGAGGCCGGTTTCGTAAACATGTGTGCACATATTTTGGTGTAGTTTGATTTAAATGTGTGCGTGTGAGCGTGTATGCACAGAGCGGTGGTGTAGTTTTGGCATGCTTCACTGTATTGTTCGCAGCGCTCGGTCTTGGTTTTTTATTTGGCCTGAGATCAGTGATGTCTAAGATCAACTTTAGAACTCACTGAAAAAGTTATTGCCAAAGTTTTCTCCAGGTTTTTTGATTACCCAGCTAGTCCAGCTTTCTTGTAAAAACTAGAGCTAAACCACATCAATCAACTAAATCATGGTAACCAACCGATTACCCTTCGCAAGAAGCTGGCAGTATTATCACAATGGTAATGTTTTCCCATTGTTTGTCTTATTTGTTTTAGTATATTCGTGTATTTATTTGTTCTTATATTTATATATATTTATACCCCATCTATATCTATACATATAATAAATCTGTAGACGAGGCGTTTCTGTACAATGAAAAAAAAAAAAAAACGTAGGTGGAGTGTCCAAGAATAACCAACAGATGCCATTTCTACCATTTTTGGAATTTTTGTCTGTTTGTCTGTTTGTCTGTTTGTCTGGTTGTCTGTTTGTCTGTTCGTTTGTTTGATTGTTCCGGTATCACGTAAAAAGTACGAAATCAATATGGTTAACTTATAAACTCAAATATTGTGTGTAACTCGATGTTTCATTTAGTCTTTGTTTCATCGCAATCGCTTCAAAATATCAAAAGATATAAGAGTTTAAAGTATTCAAGAAGAAATTTTTATTAGGTACGTAATGTAGATACACGTAACGACATCTATTGACGTAAATTGACACTAGCGTAAAATCTGGTAGGTTTGTGAGAACGTGTGTAACACACGATTATAATCATCATAATTATGTTCACATACTTCGCGCGGAAACATAACGCGATTCATTGTGAATTTACCCAATCTAAAGTTTGGTTAATTCAAGTTTTCCAAATCCATTGTTTGGTAGTAGTGCCATAGGTGGCGCTATCTATCTTTTAAATCATGATACAAATTAATCATGAAAAAATGGTGATAAATTTAAATTTCATAAAAATTGTAGATTGTTACATCGAGCAAAAAGTGAGTAATTAAGGCACGAATGCACTTACTAAATAAACACGAGTGCATTAATTACTCACTTTAGCAAGGTACGTAATCTACTTTTCTTTCAACTACCAATGTAACTGCTGCGATAAAATATACCTGCTCAAGGTTAACTCAACTCAATCCAAATCAAGTTAGGTCAAGTCAGGTCAAGTCAGGTCAATTCAGGTCAAGTCAAGTCAAGTCAAGTCAGGTCAAGTCAGTCATGGAACCCTAAAAACAATCTTTTCTACATAGCTTACAGAGTATTCGAACGTTTTTCCATATATTTTGACAGTATCAATTCGTGCTCGATAGATGGCGTTGTTCATTTAACGTCATTGTCTGAATCGCGGTGTTAAGAGTCTCCGTAGAAGAATGACTTTCGCCGAATTCATAATTATCGAGCATTTGGCTCATTTTGAATTGAACACATAATCCATACTAATCGATGCTTAAAAGTATAAATTCGATAGTAACTCTGTCTGTCCGTCTGTAATTCTGTATGTTACCTTTTCACGCCTGATCCACTGAACGGATCTCGATAAAATTTGGTAAAGAGATAGATGGCATCCCGGGGAAGAACATAGGCAATTATTTTCTCAAAAACAAATTTAAGGGGGGGGGGGGGATATAGGGGATGAAAGTTTTTATGGGAAACCTATCATTTTTAGAGTTTCGTAGTCAACAAGGAAGCTTTATAGTTTCGCCATGTCCGTCTGTCTGTCTGTCTGTCCGCGACTTAGCTCAAAAACTTTTAATCGACCAACTTACATGTGCAGTTGCAAAAACCCAAACATTCTGTATGCGAGAACAAGTTTTTTAACTACAATGTTAACACTTTGAGGGACAGTAAACGCCCATAGACGTAATAACAATAAAACTTTGCGAAACTTTGTTTGATAAATTAATTCATCCCAACTACGGAACCCTTCATTGTGCATGGTTCGACACGCACTTGGCCGGTTTTTTTTTTAAGTTAGGGCTGTGAAAATTTATGCTTTTTGTAACTAACAAAGAGTTACGTTTTTCTAAAATCATCCCTCATGAGGGTAAAAACCCTTCTTTCCCCTCTTGATTTTAAAATTCACATGTAAGTACTTATTATTGACATTTTTGCGGGACTCTCTTCAAGAGCGTTAAGGGATTGAGAATATAGTCATAGTCCGTATCTTGAGAATCTGTCCACTTAATCAAAAGTTATTACTACTTGGCTCTTGGCTTGGAACGAAGATTTTGAGTTTACCAGTGAGTACTTACTCGATAGATGGCGTTGTGCAAATGATGCGATTTTCTTAAGGGGGATGCGCCGGTAGCCCGCGAAATTCAAATCTTAAGTTTTTTGCAATTTGCAAGTCAGTGTCAGGCAGGTTGTATGTTGAAATGAAATGAAATGAAATTGTTTATTCTGTAAATAGGTTATTGGAATCACTTTTACACGTCGTAATAATATTTAAAAAAAAAAAAATTAAGCCAGATGAGGTCGGCGTTTCCTATCTGACTACTCTGAGAAGAAAGGCCGAAACAAACTCACAGTCTCTTTTAAAGTCCGGACATACCTAGGTCAGATATTGGCATATTAGTCAGGCCCTGTGAGGACCATGTAGATTAGAGTCTGAAATGGTCTTTTGAGGAATGAACCACACAGATTTGAGTGAACTTTTTTACAAAGTTTGGTTTTAATACAGCTTTTAAATCGTTTAATGGGTAAGTTTCGAATGTCAATATGATTAAAATATGATTCGCGATCGTAGCAAATAGTAGCTTTACAGAATAATAACCATTAGATACAGAAATACAACTCCTGCAATATTAGTTAGATTAGATAAATAAATATTTGATACAACTGCGACTCATTATTTAGATCAACATAAAACTTGATACTGACCTGTAAAAAGCAAAAAACATAAGAAAATTTGAATTTCGCAGGCTCCCCCAAAGCTTTCGCCTTAGTTTCCATCGTCCATACAATATGCCATAGTTTTTTCATTAATCTTTATACAATATTTTTTCATTAATCTTTCCGACAGTTTCATACTGCTGTCCATACTATCCACACTATCACCACAATATAGATATGGACTACCACTAATATATAAAGTTACTGGCTGTCTCATGTCTGTTACTTTTACGCCGTAACGCCTAGGTCGCCTAGACAGACCAAGTGGGTTATGGGACATAGGATACTTTTATCCCGGTAGCACATTCCCGTGGGATAATTTCCGACATCCACGCGGGCGAAGCCGCGGGCAAAAGCTAGTAGTATAATAATAACCGACATCCACGCGGGCGAAGTCGCGGGCATCAGCTAGTTTGAAATAAGATTAGACATTAAAACAAACCCTTTTACAGTCCGTTCAACCGATTTTGACTTCTATACCGTAGGCATAAGGATAGCATTAAAAGCAAAAAAAGTTACACAATACCAACTATCTAGTGCGGCTGCCATTTGTCATGTCACCAACGCAATAGAATTCAAATTCGGTTGAACGGAATGTAAAAAAGGCTAAACGTCTAATCTTATTTCAAATGGAGTATAGGTATATTATATTATATACAGGGTGTAAAAAATCCCATCACAAGCCATCAACCAGTATTATATAGTGCTCTGTGCGATCAACTACGCATTCTGTACATCAAATTAAGTAACATTGCACAAAAATAATTGCTGGGAAACGTTTTTTTTTTTTTTTTGTGAATAATCGCTTTTTATTGCGCAACGTAACGCATGCAAAACATTGTGTATAAGGGGCATGGGTTTGTGGGATTTTTTAAAATTAAGTATAACATTTAAAACTAGTTTTTAACCGACTTCTTCAAAAACGATGAGGCTCTCGTATCGTCTGTATGTTTTTTTTTTGTATGTTTGTTACGCGATTACTCCGCCAATTATGAATCGATTTTGATGATTCTTTTTTTGTTTGGTAGGTCATGCTTCCGAGGTGGTCCCATATAAATTTTATTAACTTTGCTTGCGTAATTTTTGAGTTAACTAAGAGGGAAAAATACGTAATATTGGATATTACGTATTTTTCCCTCTTAGTTTATCTAGATGATATCCTGTTTGACTCCTTCACTGTTATTTACATAGCAGGTAGTGGTATTCGGATTTCTGTGGGGTAGGTATCACAACTAAAAAGTGAAAAATAAAAACTTTTTACAAAAAAAAAACAACAGACTTCCAAAAAAAACACTAAAAAAGTGAAAAATAACTTTAATTTCGGAAGTCGGTGTCTTTGCTTTACAGTTTCCATTTTTTGCCACCGACTTCGTTTTTTTTTTTGTAAAAAGTTTTTATCTTTAAAAAATGTCAGAACAAATTGGAACTTTGACCTTCAATATCTCCGTAATCAGAAGGTTTCCCGGTATGGTCCAGAACAAAAAAAATATCACAATGACGGGAATAACAAGTCACTTTCGGCTTCGTTAAGTGTCTTTTTACACCATATTGTATATATATTTGTCATATTGTTTTAATAGTTATATGTTTAAATTGTACCTACCACTGTTTGCCTCTGCATCACCCACAGGTATTTCTGGTAGAAAATGCCTATGGCATTAAGTCCGACTCTGTACATTTGTGTGCTTAAAGTATTAAATAAATAAATAATCTAGCCAGAGCACCATAGCAGCACACTATAAACCCATACATTAATTCCCGCAACAATGCACAACTTGCAGTATTGTCACCTCGGCGATAAGATCCGTTGTTGCTATCTCCGCTGAGTGGCCATCCTTGTTCGACAAGGTGGTTGCTTTACGCGGCGCCCGCGCCGTTGTGCCGCGCGGATTTATGTGCAGAATGCCGCATGCTACGGAGATTAGTCTGATAGATGCGATCCGAAGAGTTGTTGCGAGATAGGACTTACTTTGATAAGTTTTTCGACGGAGCGATTATGTTTTTTTCTTAAATTGGGCTGATTTTTCGAAGGTAATTTTTTTTTTACCTGGATAATAAATACAGGGTGTTTGGCAGAACTTTAAACATACGAAAATGGTGGATAGGTGGGGTCATCTGCTACTTACTCAGCCCTAATTTATTTGGCCCTGGCCCCCTGGATATTTAAAAAACATTGTTTTTGCATTCTTCTAGTTTCACCAGTTTCTCAACTTTAAAGGGTAATTTAAAAAAAATATCTTGTCTGTTTTAACCAGTTTTAATCAAAATTACACTTTAAAGTTAAGAAAGTGGTGAAAATAGAAGAAAGAAAAAATAAATAAAAAATTATCCAGGGGAGCAGGGCCAAACTGCTATTTATTCAGCCCTAATTTAGGGCTGAATAAGTAGCAGATTACCCCACCTATCCACCATTTTCATACGTTCAACGTTCTACCAAACAACCTGTATATCAGTTTGTCATATTTTCCTTTCAAAATTTATATTACTTATATAAAAGATAACTGACAAAAAAATCAGCCCTTAGAATAGTAATTATGTATTTTTAACATTTTGGTGGTAAACCTATAACTTCTTTCTTCAGTCTTGCTTTAGTTGAAATTAGTGAAAGTAATAGTTAATGAAGCATTGTTTAAAAAAAAATTGTTGAAAAAACGCTAGATGAAATAAATAGCCAATCCGTGTAAATTGGCGTATTTTATACAGAACTTTGATTTTTTAAATAAAAATACATTGGTTCTTTTCTATACCCTATACAAACTTTAATACACGGATGCTTCAATGTACAACAAAGTCATAAAATCATAGTAGGGTGACAATACTGTCTGCATTTCTCGGTACACTCCGGTGTTATCGAATTACGATTTACGATGTTGACAATATCTGTTGAAGCTCATGTCGCCTTCGCGTATTTTTATCTTTCTCACATTGTCTCGTGAAATATCCTTCGGGTGGACACCCCAGGGTTTTGTTACAAGCTTATTTAAGATGTTTAGTTGACATGTTTACTGGGTATAAGTTTAACACGGGAATAATTTAATATTCAGTTTGTTGGAAGTCTTGGAACACGACGAGGATGTTTATTCGCGTTTGGCGTTTTACTAGTTAATGCTCAATAAAGGTAAGGCCTTTGTACATGATAATATATTAATTGATAAAGAACCATTTCGTAAATATGATTTTAAAAATAACGTTTTTAAAGTCATGATTTTACAAGCTTAACTCGTGACAATCTAAGGAGTCCGTTTTGACACCTATAAAAATCCTTTGTGTAGCGATGAAAAAGAAATCGTTTCTTATATACTGATTCTCGAAACATATCGATTAAACATACTTAGGGAGTTTGTAATCGACGACTTATCTACATTGCTTAAAACTGATTCTCAGGCATAACGTTTTATTACATTTACGAGAACGAAACGTCAAAACGGACTTCTTAGATTGTCGCGAGTTCGGATTAATTTAATAAAATCTAATAAGTGATATTTGTATGCATTACATATATTTGTATGCATAACATACATTTGAGTGTATCAAAGTGTAAACACGCATTCAATTCTCCTTATTTATCGAACATGAGAAGAACTTTTTTTTTTTTTTTTTTCTTTTTTTTTTTTTTAAACATTGCCCCACACTAGGAATTTCTTCCTGTATCGTGGGTGCGTTTACAAACATAGAAACTCACATACACTAACACCCAGACCCGGAACAACTACTTGCAGATCATACAAATATTTGTTCCGTGCGGGAATCGAACCCACAACACGTTGCGCAGCAGTCCATCGCTCAGCCACTGCGCCAACCGTGTCGAAAAATTGCATTCAATACAAATCAATTTTATGACTCTTCAAAACAACTGCAATGAAAAACAAATGAAAATCTAAATGGAACACTCACATCGCATAAAAAACAAAACTGCCAGCACTTATCAAATCCCTTTCAGAGATATCACTCGAACTCCCAAAAAAACCGATAACCATCCGTAAGTTTAACGGTTGAACCATAAAGGCGGTCCAATCATAACCGTGTTTTTACGGTAACGTGTTGTTAGTGTGAATGTTTCAGTGGCTGATGTATGTCTATCATGTCCTGGTACACAGAAATACTGATGTGTCCAGTAATGGTGAGGGGGTGGACTTGGGATTTAGTACGGACTTACAAGGGAGGTTAAACTACAAGGCGCTCTAATTTTCAGGCAGAGTAAGCATAAATGAAATTGAAATTATTCTCAAACCTCATATTGACACAGATTGTTTTGGGGAAAAAACAGCAAAACAGACTGCTGACATAAGATTTGGCAGAAGGCTTTCAGAATCTAAAAGGTACCATGGAATGGATTTTTATTTTGACTTTCCGTAGTAAGGGACGCCTTCAAGTCAGTCTATCGAGATGCAGTTGAAATTCAATGTTTTACTTTGAATAAATAAAAATAAAAAAATTATACAAAACCAAAAAAAACATACTTTTTACCTCTCCCAAGTCCGTCACCATACCAAACCATCAATACTAACGGTCCCACCCCAAGAGACTCGTAGTCGCAACGAAAAATCATTCCAACGCTAAAATATCAATAAAACACAAGCACCAAGTACCACGCTTGGGACTCGTTCGCTCGCTCCCGAATTACAAACGCGTTCGAGTGCGGCCCTGCCCTTTAGTAGGACACTTTATTTTTTTGTAATGGCCATGTTTGTGCGTTACGAGACTTACATTCACTCATGTGCTTTTTATTGGCGGCGAGGGAAAATCGGTTTGTGCGTGTGAGAAATCCTTGAAAAGCTTGGTTTGTGACTTTGTGAGGTTTATAGCATTTTAGTTTAATGACGTCTAAGTCAATTTATTGTAGAAATATTTAGTGTTGTGCTTCACGCTTAGTTACAAAGTTGTTGGTTCGAATATTAGGTAGTCTCAAGCAGCTTGAAATTGTGAGTTTTTTAGTCATGCCACTAACAGGAGGTTACATGTAGTCTTTAATTCGAGACTGTGTCATAATTTCTATAATTAATTAATCTAATTTCGTAGAAACTTCCATTTAAAAAAACCAACGTTCCATTGAATACAAAATATGATAATGTTAACGTAAATACAGTTTCTCTTTATTTATGGCTTATTATCTAATTTTCTCCATAATTCGGTCTCAACTTACCTTCCACCAGTTCCGCTCACAGCACTCCGGAAACTATAAACTCTTGAAATACATCCCTGTCCCCTAATGGGTCATTTTATTGTTGTAACGACCATCACAACCACATCGGAGTCACATTTACCCGTGTCTTTTTATTGCCATAACATTATGGTTGGGCACGGGAATCACTCGGATCGCGTGAAAAATTCAGGAAGTGGTTTCTGAATTCAGTAAAGTTTGCTGATATGACATAAAGTCAGGAGATTATTTGTATTTCATTGGTGGGGAACGGGAATTCACTCGAGATGAAAAAAAAGAAAAAAAAAAGTAAAATAATTTCAAAAGTGAGTAAAGTTTGTTGATACTATCGTAATGTAAAGTTATTATTTGGATTTACATTTCCTAGTTTAGTTTTTTTTTCTTTTGTACACGTAGTAGAACAACTTTGAAGTGACCAATTTACTTTTTCGGTAGCAAATGTTGTTTGTCTACAAAACGAATTCAGAGAAACACCAAATCCTTCAAAATTGGTTTCAAAGTACAATGACAAAACTATGTAGAACAACAGAACTCCTTGTACGTCCCCATACCTCATCAAAAAGCCACAGTCTATTGTCCCAGCGTCCAGTATCATTGTAAATCGAAGCGCAGTGTCCAAGAGAGCGTTGTCTCCCCTATCTTAAATAGCGGCGGCGGCCTGCTGAGTGGCTATTTATTGGAGGTAATTAAAAAGAAAACAGACAAAAGGCTCGCAGCTGACTGGAACGTGCCGGGAACACTAAGTAATAATAGTGATGGGACGAGCGATTGGGAAAACTGATGTTCGGTAATCGATAGTCGATTAACCTATAAGTTCAGCCAATGGTTCGAGCAGTCGACAAAATTCAATCTCATTTATAAATATAAAAAAAAACATCTGATTATGTTCTTCACGTAAGGCCTAGGCAATAAGTTGGTGTTCGTATTTTAGAGCAAGTAATTAAGCTTAGCAAAGCTGGACAATAGTAAAGTCTGAAACGAACCTAATATTTAATTGGTATTGGTAAAACATCGCAGTAAAGACATTTCGCGGCAACGTACATTGCAATCACGTACTTTCGCAGTAGCGTTCGTCGCCGTAATGAACTTCGCAATAATAATTTACACTCAAATATAAATGATTTAATTTTCATCGATAGCACCGGAAACAAACCGAATCCACACATCACTAACAAAAGATCACAAGTCGGTCGTGCAAAAGAGGACTTTTATCAGTCGCGAACGATACCAATACTCCTAGATTCCGACACCTTATTTATTGCCACCCTACACATCACCATCGTAATTTTACATACGCCATCGCTCTTATTGTTAGTAGATACGATCTATTTCAGCGTGCCTCAACCCTTGATAAACTTGGCAATAATTTGCCAGGTCTTCTTTTGCATTAGATTAATCCTTATTCTTAAGGCAGTAGGGAAGACATTGCTTTAATTGATAACGTAGTATTAGTTGGTTGAAAGTGACCCTTGGTTTTGGTGAAAAGTAATTGACAAATAAGTCATTTTTCATCGTCAAAGTGCGATAAATGGTGGAGTTGACCAGTGATTGATTATTTTTTTAACACTCGGTTTGAGTTTATCAATGTGTGTAATTCTGTGAATTTACCAATTGCTGGTAGGGGTCAGATAAAAAATAACTGTAATAAAAAAGAACTAAGTTCACGTTCCTATTTACAAAAAATAAATAGCCTTTTTCGTTTTCTAGAAAAGCGTCCGTCATATTATTAATATATTATAACGACTGTCATGAAAATCTGTCGTATTCACTGTTATTTGACATTCCTTATTGAAAAATACTAGTAAAAAAACTATCTGTATTTGGAGTGCTTGTATTGTGTTACCATAAACCGGTTTCTTTGGAAAAAAAATTGGGACTATACACCTTATTTCCAAAACACAATTTTATTTTTTTCTAAGACATTTTCTCCATCGACAAAGCGTCTAGCTTTAACTATACCCCATTTGAAATAAGATTAGACATTAAAACAAACCCTTTTACAGTCCGTTCAACCGATTTTGACTGCTATACCGTAGGCATAAGGATAGCATTAAAAGCAAAAAAAGTTACACAATACCAACTATCTACTGCGGCTGCCATTTTTCATGCCACCAACGCAATAGAATTCAAAATCGGTTGAACGGAACGTAAAAAAAGCTTATCTATACGTCTAATCTTATTTCAAATGAAGTATATACTTATGAACAAAACTAGGAAGTATTTTACTTGCTTTTAGTGGTGGAAAATAAAAATGAGCCAGTCAGCAAGGACGGTAACAGTATCCGTATCCTCACCTCTAGTTTTAATGCACTCCAAATTCAACTCGAAAGTGAAACAAAAATATTGATTATATTGGTACTTCTATTTTCTTGTAGGACAGCTCGTGGCGAAATAATAACAGCCGCACGGGTCAATCGAAGGTTTTAAGCTATGGCTTGACGCGACCAATTCGTAGATGGGTGACCATCCATTACATATCGAGACGCATCCGTGCCCCGGAAAGCACGATAAGCCCTTGGTCTCGGCTGTCATTCGTAGATCTTTGACAGTCTTTACTGGTAGAGTGTGTTTAAATAGTTCCTTTGCGGTAATGTGGTAAAATTTAAAAAAAAAAACATATTAGATTACGCCATAGCGGAGTAGCGTATTCGTATTGGTCCTACAATAGTGGAGCCAACATTACAGCATAGGAACTATTTGATGAAACGCACTCTAGTCAGAAGCCGAAGAATGTGACAAACAGTCTTACCAAGGAGTGTAGTATTATCCAGTAACTAGCTTATGGTGGTCAGAAAGACAGTCGCTCCATGTAAAATACTTGTATTCAGCTGCATCCGGTTAGACTGGAAACCAACCCCAACATCGTTAGGAAAAGGCTACACAGGTAGATTTTCCTCTAGAGTGACAAAATATAAATAAACCAACCCTGCAAAAATACCTACTTTCCATACCACTCCAGCTACAGTACCCAGTTAGAATATAGAGCAGCGATACATGACGTACAACACGTTGGGGAGCAAGCATATATCAATAAGTTTTTCCCCACACCTGGGAAACTTTGGCTACCGAGTGGAAGTTGGCAAACTATTTGACACGCCAACTGAAAGCTAGGAAGTTCCTTTGATTTATGCGTTCTAGGATTTTTTTGCTAAATAGACCTGGAAATATTAAGTTATTTTTATCCTCGGATTACTTACAGAGACGTGCCCGATGTCAGTGCTATAAAGATAGCGAACCGCGATCGTAAGATAATGGTAACATTCAAAGTAACTTCTGCATTCTCTCCTATACATAAAAATGAACTCATGAACGTTGAAACGTGAACCAGCTAAATACGTCATGTATTTTTATGATCACACTCAAACTCAAACTCAATCACAACCATTTACAGGCACTTTTGAATTGTTAAGTCAGTCAAAAAGTTGAAGCTAGTTGCCCATTCCAAAGCGTAATAGGTTCCTATAGAGAAGGGCGTTAAAGAAACTCCATGGACACTCTTATAAATAAAAAAAATATTGGTTACATCCACCGACCAAATAAAAAACCAAGACAGCGCTGTCAACAGTGACGTGAGGCCGGTTTCGTAAACATGTGTGCACATATTTTGGTGTAGTTTGATTGTAAATGTGTGCGTTTGAGCGTCTATGCATAGATCGGTGGTGTAGTTTTGGCATGCTTCACTTTATTGTTCACAGCGCTCTCTTTTGATTTTTTATTTGGTTTGAGGTTACATCATTCATGTTGTAATTATACATATGTGATCCTTATCACAACGACCAATCAACAACGTACATACACCGCTTTCTTTGCTTTCCAATTCGACACAGTTTCCTAGTCCACGAACTCGAACTACTATTCGTTATCAAAACTTATCGATATATCTAGCACAACCTATGAATGAATCAGAAGCTGTCTCTCTAACCTATCTTAGAAATTATTATAGTGCATACTATCTTTAAGATATCGGTAAATTGAATGGATAAACAATCTTGGAGTCAGCACCACGCCGATGCATGAACTCATTGGAAATAGAACAAACACGGTTAAACTCGGGTAACACCATGGGTAACATCGTGCGTTTAGCAAATAGCGACTTAAATCGTAAAACCTTATGGTTTTTAAACTTTCTCAGCTTTAAAACCTCTCGTGCATTATTATGAAGGCAGCCAACGAAGTACTCTGAAGGTTTCTACCGTGAAAGTGCACCAATGTATTGAAAAAATCATCATTGCCACAAATCCAAACACAACAGCAAAAAAATCACGTTTGTTGTATGGGAGTCCCATTAAATAATAATTTTATTCTGTTTTTTAGTATTTGTTGTTATAGCGGCAACAGAAATACATCATCTGTGAAAATTTCAACTGTCTAACTATCACGGTTCATGAGATATAGCTTGGTGACAGACGGACGGACGGACGGACAGCGGAGTCTTAGTAATAGGGTCCCTTTGGATACGGAACCCTAAAAAGCATCTTCGAAAAGAGGTCGGCTTTCCAGATAGAGGTACAACCGTACATCAGCTAAGTAGGTAAAACAGTTTGACATTGACAGCACCTTTATGTCATAGCAATAAGGTTGATTTGCGTAGAAGTCACTGTCTTTATCAATCAACAATCATAATTATCAGTTGCGGCCTAGTGGTAACGGTTGGTCGTGGGTTCGAACCCAGACAGATGCTTTACTTTGAGTGAATTTCATCACAACCAACTGCTCTCAAAACGGTGAAGAAAAACATCGTGAGGAAACCTGCATATCCTAGAACCAAAAATTCGAAGACATGTGACATCTACCAACCCGCACTGGGTCCGCGTGGTAGATTACAGCCCACTCCCTCAGGAGACCTGTGTCCCAGCAGTAGGAACGTTATAGGTTGGTTAAATGGTTATGCTAAGATATCAGTTGCTCTCACAGAACTGACAGAACTACACGAGGTTCACAAGCTAAAAAATCGGAGCCATCTCAAAAAAAATAGTCCACACACCGATAAAATCTTCACACGTTAAATGTTGCACATAAATAATAAAAATTGCGATCATAAAGACAATTGATACGTTATGAGTGGAGCCGTGTTGGCACGACACATATTTATGGTTAGTGGCCCTCATCGACACGGGTTCGATACCCGGTTCACGCAAAAACGCGTCCGACACATCGCGAGCGTAATATAATGTGAAATGATCGTTCGTAATGTGTGTACGGTGCAAAATATTGTGGTGGATCTGCATCGGAGGGAATGTTGCTCCACTTCCTATTTTAAAATGTCAGACAACAGTTTTGATACAGTTGTCGGGAAATATTGGTTAGCTTTTAATTTTTTTTTACAGGTAGGGCGACATCTGCGTCTACGCATCAAAAGAACTGACGTCACACAAATCCTGCATCGCGGTCCGATAGCAGAGTTTACCGCACGATCGATATAATATAAGACTTCCCGATATCAATCGTTGGGCAGTTGTCCGCCAGACACGACACTTATCTCGGATCGGAGGATCCTCCCTTTTCTATAGAGGATGAGTGAAGTTTACACCCTGTTCCTCTCTCTGTACTTCTAAACAGATTTCATGAAGCCTTTCGACTAGGAACGATATATACTTACAAAAAGTCATATGAAACAAAATTATTGAAAACTCTATTGTTTTAATCAATTCGGTACTTATCTACTGTCGTCCCCCAAGATAGTGCAGTACAAGAAGTTAAGTTTCTTTACATATTTAACAAACATAATGGACTATTTACCTCAAAAGAAGGTGGTACTCATTATCCATCATCATCTCCTGCCAGCCATATCATCCCTTTAACTAACTCCTCCTATAATCTAATCTTTAACAAACTAAAACAAAATACAAAGTCGAGCCACTTACTCTCACAGCCGCCGTCATCGTCCCACGGTGAGGTTACTTTATAGTCATGTCATATCAGTTAATGGCGCGCGCCTTTGTCGTAGCGCCGCCGGCTGCCGGTCCCGTACATCAGCCGTATCGCCGCGACATCGGACGACACGGAAAACCGAGTAGAGCAACATTCGCGCCGGTTGTGTTTTGTTTTTTTGTGCGATTTTTTTGAATTTGGAAGAGATAAAGGTGTTAAATGCTTGGTGGGAAATTCAAAATGCGTCTGATTTTCGCAAGCGCTGAATTGTAGGTACAGTTTTCTTACCATCATCATTATCATTCAGCTGAATGACGTCTACTCCTGGTCATAGGCCTCTCCCAAGTAGCGCTACAACGTCAGGTTCAGTGCCTTCTGTATCCAGCGAATCCCCGCCACCTTCATCTGAGTTTTTCTGTCTATACGCAATGATAACAGTCGACACCTAAGTATTGATATATCTAAATACTTTTTTTTTTATCAGCCTTTATTGTTCCCACTGCTGGGACACAGGCCTAAATAGTTAGGTGCCACAAATTTTTAACGAGCGAGTATAATGAACTGTAGTTCTTCTCAATAAATTAATAAGTATTTAATACCTAATGTTATAAATGTAAAGGTTGCTGTTCTTCCAGTATCAAGCCTCGTAATAATTATCCCTACATACCTACCTATGCGTTTTAGAACATACATTGGAACAAAGTGTACTGTCTTTATCCCTAAGGAAACATGTTTCTCAGCCAAATGAAATACCAACTCCAGGTCCTAAGTCAATAATTTGAAAGCCTTTAATTTTATCTGTAAATCAAATTTTTAATGTTTTTTAGCACAGGTAGGTCATAAAACACTAAAATTAATAATAAAAAGCAATAAACAGGGGTGTCACCCAATAAATTAAGTGTGACATTCGCGACAATGTAATGCCGTGTTCTTAGAACCGGAGACCAACAGGCTATGGCTTAGGGTCACCAGTTTTTAAAATGATATAATATATATTAAATATTTTACATAAATTAATATTTGACTGCTTCGTTAGTCCAGTGCTGAACATGAGGTCCTGGCTTCGATTCCCAATTTCGGGCAAGTGGTATTTTGCATGGAATTAAATTGCATTACATGGGACTTAACTGGCGAAATGTGAGTGTACTCAAGACATTCACCTCAGCCTCACCTTTCGCCACCAGAGAAGCCACTCCGTAACTTTATTTTTTATTTCGAGTTATGACATTATAGGTATTGTATGATGCTGTTTATACATCTGGTATATTCATTATACTGGGTGTTAGGGTAGACACCGTTATCCTTGAAACTAGTGGTTTGGTGTCACCTATAATATACTTTTTCTATGGGACAAACCTTGAAATCGCGAAAAAAATAACAACTGTTCCATACATTTGGGTTCACTTAAATCGACAAAATGTATGGAACAGCAGATTTTTTTTTTACAATTTCAAAATAAGAAAAAGAATATTATAGATGACACAAAACCACTATTTTCATGGATAACGGTGTCTACCCTAACACCCAGTATAGCCGAACACCGATTACAAGGAAAATAATATCGGAAGAGATGGAATGCCAAGGTATCGGAAGATATGGAATGCTCTATTTTAAACCCCAACATCTGATAAGACAAACAATTTACAAAAGAAAACCCGCATTTGGCAGCCCTACCGATATCTTCTGGCCAACTTACTCATACTACTTTATGTGACACTTTATTAGAACCTTAAGGACTTACAACAAAGGGAATATTCGGTTTCTAAGAAGAATCTCTGTCGTCGAGTTATGTGTACTTACGTTATTATACTTGAATACTTTGTATTATTTTATATTTAGTATTTAGCAGTGACACATCTGGAAAATCAGTAGAGAGATGAGTGTCTCATGACGTCATTGGGAAGACTCATTTTTGCTGACCAGAAATTGATCGTCACTTGTTTTACTATACATAAAACGTCTAGATAGTTTGGCTGATACTGATACTAAGCGAAAGTAACTCTGTCTGTCTGTGTTAGCTTGTCACGCCTTAATGGCTGTACAGATTTCGATGAAATTTAGCACACTGAAAGAAAGAAAAATTGGTTTATTTCACAGGTAGAATGGAACCATGAACTGAGTACTTACAAGCCATAAACAATTCGAGAAGATACTTTTTATCCCGATTGTACATACCCGAGGGATAATATCCGACCTGCACGCGGGTGAAGTCGTGGGCAAAAGCTAGTGTCACTATAAAAGATAATGAGATGTTTTCTTTCTTTAAAAGAAAACGGAATTCTGTTTTGAGGAAAATTCTCCAAAGTAAACAAAGATTATGCAATGCTGGTCTTTCCATACCTACTTTGTAGAATGGTACACTTTTTATGCGCATCAGGTTTTGCACAAAGCAGCTGTTGCTATACTAATGCGAAACAATTCAACCTCCAACTCAAAACCGTATAATATCCCGGTAATCCCCAAAACGAGCTTTAACATAAGTCAATTCCCAAAACTAATTAAGTAAATAGAGCCCAAGTCCGGCCAACTATAGTAATCCCAAACTATCAACCTTCAGTATTCACATACTCCCTACAATCCAAACAACTTTAGAATTAATTCTGCTGATGGGACATAAAGGGACAATGGCTAATAAATATTAATTTCGGTCAGGATCATATCTCGGACATGAATAAATTATTGTATGACCACCGTGTAGTGAAAATTATCAATTTCCCGGGCGGGCCCGCGGTCCCGGGATCGGGACAGACAACCCTTAACTTTGGGACTGTTTGACTTCGTAGGGTTGGTACTGTTGAGTTTAATTATTTTTAACCGACTTCTAAAAGGTGGAGGTTATCAAATTAATAAATATATAAAAAGGAGGAGGTTATCAAATTTCGGAAGTCGGTGGGGCAATAACCAAAAAAAAACAGAAATCCAAAGACAACGACTTCCGAAATTTTTCAGTTGGTAGTGTTTTTTTGGAAGATGGTTGTTTTTTTTTGTAAAAAAGTTTTTATTTCATTTATATTTTGTCGAAAGACATCGAAGACTATTGTGGAAGTTTTTCGCTTTTTTAGGGTTCCGTACGCAAAGGGTAAAAAGGGACCCTATTACTAAGGCTCTGCTGTCTGTCTGTCTGTCCGTCTATCACCAGGCTGTATCTCATGAACCGTGATAGTTAGACAGTTGAAATTTTCACAGATAAATAAAATAAATACTTAAGGGGCAGGTTTTTTATTGTTTTGTACAGTGATTGTAAAACATAAACTATTGTAGTAACGATGTTCTACTTCATGATGTACAAAGGCGTTAAATTGTCGCCTGGTGATACATCTAGACCTGAGGACATACAGTATCTGGTAAATCTGACCATCACTTCGGACCCCATTTACTGCGTGATTGTGTCACGTATTATCACGCTGCCAATTCCAGTATACTTGGAAAAACAACAGGATTAGAAAAAAATACGCTAATAATGACTATTACGACCACATATTGTAACTTTAAACACCATTATAATTATTTCACGTCTTCATGTATATAATTAATGTAAACACATAAACCTTTCGGATTTTTTTTTACGTCTCATAAGATCCAACTTATTTCAATCACAAAAATATTCGCAATTTGCAAGTGCACCAGCCCTATTCCCACCCCTTCCCTTCGGGCCTCATAACACAACATAAAAGCAATTCAGCAAATTGTTATTGACATGTTAATAGTTTGAATGTCGTGATGTCACTACCGTCGCCCCGGAGTTGCCATGTTAAATATTATGACATGTCCCGCGAAAGGTTAATAAGATATGGCAACACTGGCGCGCTTTAGGTTAAGTTGTTTGTAATTATTTTAATTGAATTGTAGGTAATTGTGTGATGTTGTCATGCAGTTTGTGTTTTGTTTGTGCTTAGTTTTAGTGTGGATTATGTGGCAAATTGCATTTAGAATAAGGTTTATAAAGACTAGAATAAGCTTTCCATTTCTCATACTTGGAAAGTACCTACGCTTGAAGTTACCTAACCCATCATTTGTTGTTCCCTGCTGTCACACAACATAAAATTAATTATAATGAAAAAAATCATATTCAGATTATGGTAAACTTACAAAAAAACTCAAACTCAAAGCATTTATTTCAATTAAACCATTTACAGGCACTTTTGAATTGTCAAGGAGTCAATCAGTCAGAAATATGAAGCTAGTTGAAAAGACGACTGAACTAGGTATTCTTAGAAAGAATCTACCCAGCGTTAGGTATTCTAGTGGTATTTCTCAGTCTCAAGCGTAACTTACTGTAGAAATAAGTATTATTATAATACATAATTAAACAATATATTTTGCCCCTGGCTTCTCAATACCAACCACAATGCTGGGGTGCCTTTTACGGCACAAATTAACAATATCAAATACATTTTTCGATACAAAATCAAATTATAATGTAACCCTTTATCCGTTTACGTAACAAGCTTCCAATTAGCGACGCAACCCGCAACTCCGTTCCTCCGTTTCTCCGCAATCCCGTGATCCCGGGATGTTAGACAATTTTGAAGATAATGAATATCGCCTGAGGACATCACTACTGTTTGTGCTGCGTGCCATCTGTCACAACCCTTTGATGTCGAGTGGCTATGAATTGGCCGTAGTGTGGATATTCTTTGTCTTTTTACATAACTAAATTGTTATTAATAAATACCCTTGCATTAATATTAGTAAGTATATTATCCTAATAACGTAAATAAGTAACCAATGTTAGTTGTATAATTTTTCAGTTTAATAATAAAGGTGACGTTTCAGTAAATAATGTTTAAAAAAGCATGCCATAACCCTCTTTTTTTTTGCTTTTATTTCTAAGCAAATTGTAGCATACCTACGCATATCATGGTTAACGACTAAATATTCCATACTTAATATCAGGAAATGAAGTTCACAATAAATTACACTAAATTTTTTTTTTTTTTTTTTTTTTTTACTTTAAATGACATGACACCGTGTCGTGGATAGTTTCATATCTGTCCCCAATCGGGGACAATTATCCGCAATCAGAACGTCGCATAGTCACCGCGGCGACTCTGTATAAATAATTCAACTCATCAAGGGTCGTTTGTGACCACTCGTCGATCTCGGATAGTTTCTGTAGAGTAAACATCATATCTTGGGATTTTTGATGTTGTAGCAACAAATTGAAATATGTATAGGATGATGTAAGTAGTTGTTAACATTTTTGGAGAAGTATGTAGAAGCTTAGAAGGGACACTAATTAATACACCTGATTCAGGCGTATTATGAATAGTGTAATGTATAAGATTAAGTCACTGTTGAATAGACTAAGGCCCGTATTACAGAACCTTGCTCAAAACTCAAGCATTACTTAAAACTCGTATAAAGCCATTTGATTGGTTGAAACTAGTTTTAAGTAATGCTTGAGTCCTGAGTGAGGTTCTGTAATACGGGCCTAAGTCTCGTATTTAATGAGCTTAGATCAGTCAGTTGGTACCTAAGTCATCAATGATAAGTAGGTAGGTACATAACTTAATAGGTAGATTTAATAGGTATATTTATATCCTTATATTTAAATTACAATGTTTTATTCCACAATTTTAGTTATTGCACCTACCACTGTTTGTCTCTGTATCACTCAAAGGTTGACTAAATCCGCCTCTGTACATTTGTGTGCTTAAAGTATTAAATAAATAAATAAATATGTACTTACCTACCTTTTACCCAAATACTTACTACAAATACAGAAGGTAAGATTTAAAACGAAGTGCAATTATGTAATTAGGGTTTTAATAAGTTCCTTTACGTCTCTACGTAGGCTCTAGAGATGATAATAGAGCTTCTGTTGTAATTTCCAATTATCCGCTTTAGTGCGCGTTCTAGTAATTTAACTAAATAACCCATTTCTCTAGGCTGACGTTTATGGCTTTTTGTCTGGTTTCAGGTCTTCCTACTAAATGGAAAGTCTTGCTGTGGACTAGGATCTTTGTGGGTTATATCAGCTATACGTAAATCACAATCGAACTTGAAGAGTTTTTACTAAAAAGTAATGGTAAATATTTATGTTTTTTACGATCATAACATTCTAAGAACAAGAAAATCTGTTCAAAAATGATTTATGCAGACAAAATGGCGCCTTTCAAAAACCTCAAGCCGTCGTTTAAACCCTAAGACATTTAATTACCCGTAATTTATCGCCGACACTAATCCGCGAACTTCTGGCCAACAAGAAAAATACAAAAAATCTATCCCCTTGATTACAAGCTGTCACGTCGTAGGATTTTTCCTAAGCCCTCAATTTAATTAGTCACGTCGGTTTTGTACGCGTTCTCGAGTGGAGAACATCCATTTTCTTAACTACTGTAATTGCCCCCACCTCGCGATGTTGCCAGCCACAAAATTTATTGCTTAATTACCTCAAGAAAACGCGTCGCGCTCAACATCCCCGACAGATGTTTTTTATTCGCCAAGGAAAAACAAGAACGGTTTAAGAATGACATTAATTAATTCTTAATGAAATTCATCTTCACCCGCGGTCGTGTTTTAAATTAAACGCTCGATTTATTACTTGTACAATTTGTCGCGAACACAGCCCTCGTAATTAAAACACTGCCATCAGTTATTACGTTTATTAGCGACACAAATAGTTGTAAAATCTCCATTTTATATTACAGGTTGATTCTAAAAATAAATACTACACCGATACTAAATGCTCTCAAAAGTTAATAGCTTAAACGTGTTGCGTCGTTTGTGGCTATTTTTTCAAATTGATTCGTTTGAAAATCGAGCCAGAAACGACGATTTACTTATTGATAGGATCAATATTTCCTTTGATATGGTTCATCGACTGGTCCGTGGAACAGAGCGTCATCAAATCGAAGGTATCCCTCGTCCGGTCGAACTATATCTGGAAAACTTTTGTGTGCAATTGGCTCATGGTAAGTATCAGCGCTTTCATGGTACTGGTGACTGTTTATAAGATTCCTATTAGCGTTCATGTTTGTCTTAAACTTGTCTTCTTTCTGTGGTAAGATTGGAGTAGGCGTAACTTTGTCATCGATTTTCTTGTCTTTGGCAACAGTGCCGGCTCCGGCCAGATCTCTGTAGTTCCTCTCATCTTTTCTTAGAGGAGCATAAGGGTACCTGCTTCTGAATCTATAGTCATACCTTCCAGTCCTTGCGTTTGCATACATATCATCCTCATAACGCCTGTAAGGATCTACAGAGTATCTATACCTTAGATCCACACTGGGTGGAGTACGAACTACTTCTGGCAAATGCGCATAATAGATTATTCGTTTCGGTTTCCTAGGTACCATGTTATCGTAAGTCTCGTCAAATCGATCTACTCTTGGACCATAGTAAGGGTAGTAACGTCTTCGGTCGATCATGTCGTAATAAGGATCTCGTCTGTATAGATCATCTGGAACTGGGTAATACCTATCATCGTAGAAGTACCTTCTTGATTCTTCTGGAATCTGAGGGTTATACACAGCTTGGCGTGGGAACACAGGCTTGTATTTAGATCTGTCTCTATCTTCATCAGGTCTTACAAATTCTGTTCGTAGTTCGTCAGTCCTTGTCGCTCTTTGTACAGATTCCTTGTCATTGCGAGATTCTGAAGCTTCCAATGCTTTGTTTTGAGTGACAAAATTGACTCTTGGCATTCGAGAATTGATTAGATCACCTGATGGTTGAGGAGGTGTCAGGATATTGTCTCTTTGGTCTCTCTGGTCCCTCTGGTCTCTCTGATCCCTCTGATCTCTTTGATCTCTCTGATCCCTTTGATCTCTCTGATCAGGAAGAGGCAGTTTGATCCAATTCTCATTAGAAGCTCTCGCTCCTCGACCAGTAGGCTTGTCAGTCACTCTCTCTGTCGTGTGATACAGAGGCTGGACTTCCTTAACTTCATTGGTGATAGATATTTTGGTCGTAGGGTCTTCGGGTGGCAAGGGACCTGGTATCCAGGGCTGGTTCATGTTCATGTTTGTCTCTTGGTGATGGGATTGCATGTTGTAGTATTTTTCTTCTTCGATCACGCCACGTCGACCCCTGACCGAATCTGACTCCAGGTTTATCTGGAATTATAAAAACAAACATATCTATGTAGTTAATGCATACAGACAGCTAAACAAATATCATGCTGTGAATCTGTCAACAAATAATCAGGACCATTACTTGTTAGTCGATCGTAGCAATCAAAGACTTTTTGTTACTTTTTTGCTAAATTCTATACTTATTCCGTTACACAACCTATTTTCGTTTCATGTGTAGATATAATACCGACATTTTGAACTGCTGGTATAGCTACATGCTACATTTCTTTTATATTTCGCAGATGAATCCGTGTACTAAACACAAATTTTCTTCAGTTTTGTGTTGGTTATAAAACAGCTGTATTTAAGCAGGTGGGTTGTGAAGAATCTCGTGGGTGGTAGCTCTGTGACCTGTCTGGGTACACGTAAACACTGAGTCACGAGTTACTACGTCGAAAGTGCAGTACTATTCTGTATAAACTCAGTTACTGCTCGACTAAACTATGTAAAGTCCGATTCGACCTACAAAAACAAATTGTTAAAACAAATGATTTCACTTTGGACTTGCGAGAGGCTGTGGCCTCTCGCAAGTCGCAGTTAGAGTAAGTATCGAAATTTCATTGGAATTTCTTTGGAATTGTTCTCCATAGAAAAGCGAGGATCCCTCGAGCTCCGTGTGTTGTCTGGGTCGACTGCCCGGCGATTGATACCGGGACGTTGTTTATATGTTAGTTAAGCGGTAAACTCTGCTTGCGTGATGCAGGATTTTGCGTGACGTCAGTGTGCTGCGTAGTTCGCTTGTGACGATGTAGATGCCGCCACAAACCCTAATTCTATCGTTCTTTAATATAGTGGGTTTGCCTACATAGTAACTTGTCTCCCATATTCTCATTGCAACTAAAACTGTTTTAACTGCAAATAAAACAGTGAGTTAGATTAGTTTCATAATCATGTACTTGGAGCACAGACCTAGTGGCCTGAAAAACCTTTTTTTCTTTAAGACCACGACTGGACAATTTTGTTAGTTGTTTTTATTGCATAAGGAAATTGTGGGGTAAAAATAAATAATTAATTTTATAGATCGATAATAAGAAGATTTCAGAATAAGACTTCGGAACATCTTGTTTATTATTAAAACCCGGGTTAGGTTATGCGGTCGCGACTGACAGAAACAAGAAGCGAGCAGGTGTGAACCGCGATGTTAGGACAAACCGTTTATTTATCGCTAATCTATTCGATAACAGCTTCACATTCGTGTCAATTAGTACTTTATATTCTCTCTTTTCACAAGAGTTATTAGGTGATTTGTGTATCAAAGGTTTTTTATGGGTTTATTTAGTTTTTGCTGGAAGATCTTTCGTAGTTTTCTTTTAACCGTCTTTGAATTACCTACTAACTAACCTAGGTTCTCTACTTTCTCTGCGTTCTTCTACTATCGATGATTATATTTTGTGGAGTCAGTGTACCTACTTGAAGAAGACTAAGTAGGTTAAACTGGGTACTGTTGTGACAATTTTCATTTGACGGCCAATAATTTTGTTAGTTTGGCAGTTAGCTGTAAGAACGAAGTTTTTTATTGTGAAGAGTCCATTTGCCTACGTGTAAATACTAAAATTGTATTTCTAAGTATTATGGTTTACTAACACGAGCAAGTTAGAAAAAAAATAAAAAATGTCACAACCGACCACATCCTAGGGGCAGTTGTGACAGTACATGGGGTCAGTAGTGACAGGTTCAAAAATACACCAAAATGATCATCAATTACTTTTATTGCACGAAATATCCATTCGTCTCGAAAAAAACGTAACTTAAGAACATTTAATGTTTATAAGTAATAAGGTCCGATTACTTATAACTAGTAATTTTATCAGCATTAGATTAAAATCAATCCAAAAAGCTAACTAAAGAGTTCTAATTAAACAATACGGGTACAATGTCCAAATACAAACTCAATCACTAATAAATGCTATAAAATAATCACCTTTTGTCACAAAAACCAAAAATGTTATCACAACAACCCAAAAATTATGTCACAACCGTACCCAAAAAAATTGTCACAAACGTACCCAAAGCACTTCTTCGCAAAAAAACATTCACTATGGCAATATAAAATAAAGTACGTACAAAGTAAGAACTGCTATTTAACCACTAATGATTAACTAATAATGAAAAATAACACTCATTATTGTATCTGTATACATATAAATAACAACAATCATTAAAAGAAATCAAATAAAAATTCTTACTTTGACTGCTAAAAAGTAATGAGGGCCGCTGCTAACGTCAATGTCGCGCAATGTCTGACGTAATATTGTAAAACACGTTCAGACCCGGATGGCGCTCCTCTCTACCCTTACAACCTCCCTGGTATTCCTTAAAGTTTCGCTAATATTGCGATTGTCACAACCGTAACGTATCACAACCGTACCCAGTCTACCCTACCTAGAACAGTTCCATACACCCAAACTATTATCTCTTAGACTATCTCACTTCTTTTTAACTGAAACTATAGTTTAGAAGCATTAGCAAATTGTCTGTTTTAAACGATTCACGTTTTTGATCCGGCAGTCCTTCCGAACACTTTCACTCTTCACCACGGTTAGCCTACTTACCGTGTTTATTCTGTAATTTTCCCTTGACAATTCAAAAGTGCCTGTAATTGGTGCATTAGAAAGAAATGCTTTGAGTTTGATTTGATTTTTGCACCTCACAAAAATAACTTTCCTTTTGTTTTTTCTTGTCAACTTACTTCGGTATGTTTCTCGAACTCGTGCTGTACCTCCATGGGGAAGACAATGCGGACCAGGATCCCGCACCATAGCAGGATCGCCTTTGAGTGCCTCATGGTTGATGTTGGACTTGTTCTCTGAAATATAATGCACGAAGCATGAAAAGTATAGCAGAAGATTCGTGAGAAAATTGCTGGAATCGATCAGCCAGCTGAAATTCATCACCTACCTACTTTAATTTTGATGGGGTGAAATTGGGTGTTACATATCGTATACGACTACAGCTCGCTTGTTTTAGAATGTCAAAATTGGTCACTTATTTGGCATTAAAAGTATAGCAGACGGATATCTATGATAGCAGAAGATTCGTGAGAAAAATTGCTACTGCTGAAATCGATCATTCAGCTGAAATTCATCACCTACTTTAATTTTGATGGAGTCAAATTGGGTGCCTACGTTTTCCTTCACTCGAGTGGGGTATTCTAAAATAAGCCTTGGGGTTTTCTATTTTCATACTTCTCACTTATACTCCATTTGAAATAAGATTAGACGTATAGATAAGCCTTTTTTACTTTACGTTCAACCGATTTTGAATTCTATTGCATTGGTGGCATGACAAATGGCAGCCGCAGTAGATAGTTGGTATTGTGTAACTTTTTTTGCTTTTAATGCTATCCTTATCCCTACGGTATAGAAGTATCAAAATCGGTTGAACGGACTGTAAAAGGGTTTGTTTTAATGTCTAATCTTATTTCAAATGGGGTATAGATGTTTTCATGATATCGTCATCCTAAACTAAGTCTTATAAACATCTTGGACATTTTAGGGCACCGTTCTGTTGTGCGGGTATGTTTGTGTACGAAAGGTAGCAGCACTAGCTGCGTAGCCACCATTAACCTTATTTTGTCCGCTAACCTTATTTTGGGTTAAACGATGTTTAGTCGGACCTGAGACAAAAATAAATAAGGATAGGTAAGTCAAGTTTGGCGTTTCTAGTTTGCTCATGCTCTAACAACCGTAGTCGCAGTTCCCATGGCCTACGTTAATTCTCTACATTCTACAACAAAAAAATACATAAAATATAATATAAAAGTAAATACAGTTGGTGCAGTGACCGCGGGCAGTCGGAAGTCTGATGAAATCGGTCGGAAGCGCAGCGGCCGAGCGTGACCGTTATCTGTTCTGCGCCAAACATTCGAGCTGGTTGGACGACCTCGCGATTTGGCATTTCACTGAGTTTTCCATCGGAATATATTATAGTAGCTTCCGCCCGTGGCTTCGCCCGCGTGGTATGTCGATTAAAAGTATATCCTTCCCCAGGATCCCATCTATCTCCTTGCCAAATTTTGTCAAAATCTGTTCAGTGGTTTAGGCGTGAAAAGGTAACATACAGACAGACAGACAGATAGACAGACAGAGTTAAATTACTTGTGGGAAAAATTCAAAGTCCTGTCATATCTTCTTAACCAGTTTATTTAATTTACAGGGCTAGTAAGATGTCTTACCGAATAATGTCCAAGATTCTTTTCTTAGAACACTGGTATTAAAAATCTCACTTTAGGTATCATACCTACCCCACCTACCTACTCTATAAAATCCTAACTAATACTATAAATGCGAAAGTGAGTTTGTTTGTTTGTTACGCTTTCACGCTAAAACGGCTGAACAGATGTGGATGAAATTTGGCACATGGGTAGACCATGACCTGGAAAAGGACATAGGATACCTTTCATCCCGATATTCTCACGGGATCGAGACTTACGCGGGTGAAACCGCGGGGCGCAGCTAGTAAGACGATAATTGGTGCTGTTATCTAAACCAAGCAAAAGTTGAAATCTAAGAGTAGGAACATATCTACATCGTTAGTATTAGAAAAATCTAAATCTAAGTTACGATCTCGAATGACAAACTTGGTCAGTCATGAAGTCTTTGTCTGAGACCATATTGTTCCCCGGCGATGATTACCACGTTCAATACAATACAATACCGTTTAGATATTATACATATTTGATGAAAAAATATGTTTCACAAAATGTCCTTAGTCCAGTATGTTTAACTCTTGCAAAGCAATTTGGACACGAACATTTATAAAATAGCTACCATGTCAATGGCGTGATGAGCAAATAATGATGACCATCATTGAATACCAAGGACATAGAAATAGTTAAACTACTATTATTGCTACATAATACTATGCCCAAATAATTGGAGGATAATCACAATATCGCACTTCTTTGTAAATGGACTATATCATAATTATCTACTGTCTATTTATCACTTTTATGTAGACCGTCGCATATTTAAGTAGAAATAGTTCCATTTGTTGTAATAGGTTGTAAAGGAAATTACATAGGCAGACATATTCTGACTATTTTTGTCAAGCTATCTCTACTTTGAACTATTATGAAACAATTGAAAAAGTTAAAGTTATAGCCATGCCACACGATGCGGTGTGGCGGCGGCGCGACGCCGGAGCGTTCCCATTTCAGATTCTAATCTGCATCAAGTACCTGCACAAAGTCGACGAACCCCGAAAATGACTAAAGAAAATCGTCACAATAGCCATCAAACTCAACAATAGTGCATGGGGATCCCACGACACTACAATTTGGTGACAGACCGATGTTCCGCTCCACAAAACCGACAATTGTATCGATGCCGTTATCCTGCCCATTGAAGGCACTGGCCTAGATAAGGGTATGGTCGTTAGCCCTGTGTATCATGCTATTCAAATCACCTGGGAACTGTCAGTACTGAAATCTTGATGGATTCGCTGAACCGAGGGATCAATCAACTTCAATTGACATTACTCAAAAAAAAAGCAATAAAAAATTAAAAAAGTAATTTCTACAACCTCGTACATGTCGTTGTCAATTCTCTGTTTCACTAGACGGAGGGTAGGAAATCGAAAGATTTTCCAATTGAAAAAGGGTACCTAACCGCTAAATTACCCACATTATGACGATTCCATACACGATAAGGTTGTCTGACCCAGATGAAGACCATTGAAAATCGTCGTGTAAGGATCCTGAAAAATCTTAAACCATCTTATTTTTTATATGTAACATCCTTCTTCTCACTTTCCTGCAATCTTTGGGAGTGATTGCGTGAAAAGGGACGGAACTGTGTAACAGAAAGCCGGGGAAGCGTGCGCTATTTGTTTTGACCAATGAGCGCGCGCGGTGCTAGTTTCGGCCGTCAGACGGTACCAACCCATTTACCGAGAGGTTGGTCCTGGCGGCCAAGATGTCAGATGTTACACATCATAATGCGACTACTGTAAGGCTCGCTTGTTTTTTAGAATGTCAAAATTGGTCACTTATTTGGCAGCCACAAGTTGCCGTGGTCTCTTGAAAACCGCGTTATTTTAAATGGGATTCGACCTCGTTATTGGTATCTTAAAGAAGCTTATAGAATTCTGATCATTCCAACATGATAATATTATAAGTTATGTTCTAATTTACAAAACGACTCAATCTATCTGTCTAAACAAAGGAACAAAACCTAGGTCACTTATGAGAAACAATGGAACATCACAGATCGTAACTGAATTGCCGATAGATAGAGACGACATAATGAAGACGAAAAGACACTTCTAACATGCTAAACGCTAACTAAAACACACTTTGGGAAATCAGTATGAAATCTTAACACGCATGAATGCAATTTATGATAATGTCTTGCAACCTTGTAAGTAACTTATCCTTGACTTCTTTATATATGTATTACTTATGTCAACCGCGGGCCTAACGTACTCCGCGCGTTCGGAAGGTAGAGAACCTATCCTTATAAACTAGTTGAAATAGTGCCAAAAAACGAGTTTAGATAGTTCGATTAGTGAATATAATAATAAACCTTAATTATTTACATGCTCCTGTTTAGTCAATTAGGTACACAAATATGTTAAAGATCGCGTACCTACAGGTAACAAGCATTAGCAATTCACATTTAATTATTATGGTTTTTTAATGGTTTGTCATCGTAGGACTCACAGTTAATCGTACCTATAACTTAATACGTAACGTATCTGTATACCAACGAAATAGAATAATTAGACCAATACAACGATGGACAAATATAGGTAACCTACCCCAAAATCTCCGTAAGAGACAGAGATGGGCGCAACCCAAAACTACCTGCACCGCCACCAATTTTGCCACAAACACTACCTACTTACTTTTATATTTATCCTTTTTCCTACTCCAGAGCTCGATTATTACCTACAGTCGCACCAAAGAGAAAACAAAGGAAAATCTGCTGAAGCTATCGCACAGCTCTCGGGATTGACGCCTTGAAATGCCTAGCTGTTGAAACTCAGCTTCCCACATTTCGTCTGCTTTCAATAAGATCAAATTCGGCAACCACCTGGAGTAGCCAGTAAAGCATGTCTCTATGTAGGTACTATAATAACCTACCCTACGGGTACGGCCCCATCCTCACGGCGGCAATGATAAGTACAAGATATTTCACTGTAGGTACCTTTAATTTTGGGATCACATGGCAGTTTCATACTGCCTTTGTTTTTAACCGTATCAAACCAAACCTAACTGAGTATAATGTATGAGTTATCATGAATAGTCATCAAATTCAGCATGGTACGAAATGACAGCATAGTTAGCGCAGTGGCTGGCTGAGCGATTAACCACTGCACTATATGTGAGTAAACCTGAGGTTCAATCCCGCACCGAAAAAATATTTGTATAATCTCAACAAAAAAAAACCTAGGTACTACAACTCAAAATTTCAATCTCACTTTTCAAGCAGTCTGATGCAGTTCCTGGCTGTTATTTTAGTTGAATCTCAGATTTGATGCCGCGCGACCTAAACGATTCGATAGACACTTCCATGTATTAAAATCCATCCAGTAGGATGCTTCGAAAGTATAAAGAATTCCACAAACAAAGAAACAAAGATATTTAGACTTATAAGGCGAAATGGGACTGACGAGAGCCGAGGGGGGTGGCATGACCCCGCCCGCGCGCAATTTTAGTGCACTATGATTACAAATATTTAATTTTAAAATTTTATTTGTGTTTATATAGAAAAAATAAGTCCATAATCCCTTAAATTATTTAATAGTGAACACGTGTTCACTATTAAATACTTAGACAACATTTTATTACAATTGCTTTGATAACAATCGAATGGAATATGTTTTTCTCTTTAAAAAAGCAGATTTTAAGGAAACTTTGCGGTTTTTTTTGTATCGAGGAAAGTTTTGTCAATCGGGCCTCATACTTCACTAAAGACACTCATCAATTTTCGTAATCATAAAAAAACGCAAATGCGTTGTTTTTTTTTAGAGAAACATTGATTTTGCGTCGAATCGCGTCAAAACATCTGCTTTGGAAACATTTCACCTTAAACGAATGAAAAACAAGTCTTTCCTGTCGCGCAAGCAGGTAAAAATCGGTTGAAATGGCACATACAAAAGTTATCTCCCTACAATTATCATTGTATAGCTATTGCCCGCGCCTTCGTCTGCGATCCAGAATTAAAAGTACGCCTACATTCTCCGGGTCAAGGTCTACCCATATGCCAAGTTTCATCCAAATCCGTTCAGCCGTTTTAGCGTGAAAGCGTAACAAACAAATACATTTTCGCATTTATAATATTATTTAGGATTACATTTTCAGGCAACTCGAGCTCAACTATTATAATTAAAATTATCTTAACACGAAGATTAAAAAAGCGGCGAGACATTTTCAACCAGGAGGACTCCACTGGGAGTAGCGCCGCACACGCCAGCAGAATAAACACATCTGCTCATAGTCTAAAAGACTGATCGCATGATAAAATCGGAAAAAGAAAAAAAAATTGGAAGTTGAACCTTACCTTATCATAATCCAGTCAGTCACCAGCCCCGTCGAAGTTCGGCAGGGTAATGCCGACAGGGTCCCACCGATCAGCGGTCACGGCTTGCGACCATATTGTTTGTCAGCACAATTGAACACCGTTTCCATTGTAAACCACGAAAATCTATGTGATACGGTCCATGGGAATGTATGTATGATTACGGCTTTTGAATGGGTAGTAAGCAGATGTGTATGGATTACTTTGCCATTTTACTTATTAGCAATCTCGCCCGGATTCTGATTTGATCATTTGAAGTTGAGAACGTGTAGGTTGTTTGTAAAGGAATTTCAAATTCCGCGGGCTTTTTCACCTTAAGGTCTCGTCCTATTTAAAAGGATTGTCGTCGTGTTCAAGTCACTTTTTTTTTCGATGAACCCGAACGTGTGTTTGCGGAATAGGACGCGGGGTAGATAAGTAATATAGTTTGAAAAGTTCTCAACATCAAATTCCCTAAACCAAAACCGGGTATATCTTTTACCGTGATCATAAGATCAGCTTGCCAGCAATGTTGCAACTGTCTGGCTGAGACTTCGTGTTGCGCAAACCCTGGCACCAATGGATAATGTGTGTGTACGTCTAGTACCTACTTACCTATTTATCGCTTGCAATTTAATCAAACTCAAAATTAAAAGTCGAATAATCAAACAAAACATTTGTCACTGTACCCACTGAATACATTTCTAGGATATTTTTATATTCGAACTTTTCCGCCGAGTAAAATAAACCACAAAAAAAACATAGTAAAGTGCGCCAAGGGAATCAAAGTATTGTTCCTGCTCAATGAGGCAGCAAGCAGCTGATGGCGTAAAGATTGGACTTAATGAATGTTAGGGCTTCTGATAATCATAACTAACGTTAAAAAAAACTACCTTTTCACATAACTACATCAATGGAAACGCATACAAATAACTGTAGATACATTTCAAATGTAAGTAACAATGTGCACGTGGAAGCGTGTCGCCTGTGGCACCACCGCGCTCTCTGCCGAGCCCCATCTGCGATCGGCGCGCAGATTATCTAACATTTTGGTCAAAAACATTCCCCTTAAATCACGGAAGTATTCACATAATACTATAGATATTTTAATGTTGTAATCTGTATTTTTATCATTATTTGCATGGTTACCATGTTGAATTTGGTATTTTTATTCAGACTGGTTGGAATCCGCAATATAGCAACAAAGCAAAGATTCAGAGTCATCGATCGTAATGTTCATGCTCCTGATATATTACTACCTAGCTTTTGCCCTCGACTTCGCCCGTGTATAGTTCAGGAATTAAATCCCTTAGACGTACTACCGGGCCTGCCAGGGTTGTGGGAAAGTCCGAAAGGGGTACCGGGACTTTGGCAACAGGCAACTGAAGGAACACGGGTGGGTTGTAGTCAGTAAAAGTATGACACGCCCTTCCGCTCCGCCCAGAGCGGGAGAAGTAATTTGATGATTTATCAAAATCAACAAAAAAAAGTCGTAAGTACTACCGGGATGAAAAAGTAGATCCTTCATCCTAATTTCCTAATCCAGGTATGGTCTCCTGTGTGCCAAATTGCATCGAAATCCTTTCAACGGACAAATTTTGTGAGCGACTTTCGCTGACGCATTTAAATAATACATGGTATGGATTTCGTTATAAGATAGTTATTTCTCCGGGATTCATATGGGTCAACGCACACCAAAGCAGAGCAGAGCATTTTCTGAGACTACTGAAAAATGAATCTTATGACAATCCCATATATTGCAAAATTAAATACAAGTTGAGTGTCCAACTTGATGTTCGACCATGCTCGAGCTTGCGTGTTCGTGTATTTAATTTTGGAATGTATGGAATTGTCATAAGATTCATTTTTCAGTAGTCTCGGTCATATATTGTAACAATATTCTGATTTATTAAAAGAGTGTCCGTGGAGTTTCTTGCCCGTTCTTCTCCATAGGAACCTACTACGCTTTGGAATGAGCAACTAGCTTTATCTTTCGGATTGACCGACTCCTTGACAATTCAAAATTGGTTTATTTGAAATAAATGCTTTGAGTTTGAGTTTGAATTCTCAGAAAATGCTCTGCTCTGCTCTAGACCCTCCCACAAACGATTTCAAAGTAATTCTAAATCTGTTCCATGATTAATTTGCTTCATAAATAAAACTACTTGATAAAAATTACAATGGGTTTTAATAAAATAAAGAAATTGAATTAATATTCAAGGACTTCTTATTTCGTAACTGAGGTTTTCTTACGTGCAAATCAAAAATTATTTTTCACTCATATATCAGCATTGCTAAATTAACATCATACCAGCTTCAAGCAGGTTTTTGTGATAGTTTGAAAATAATAAAATACATATTGAAGAAAAAATTAAAACAAAACATTAGATATATAAAACTTTAATACTATTGTTGTTCAGGTTTAAAATAGCAATTAGTGAACATAAATGCACTCTTGTGTACAGACGAAATATATTATGATAAATAACAAGAAATACGTAAAGTAGTTATTACATTAGAAAATATTATTTTATTATAGTGATGGAACGCTATAAATAAGGCATCGTTAGCACTAGATTATGCGAAAGCTATCTATACCATATCGCGGAACAGCATCCTAATTGCGTAACACACTTCCAATCACAATCTGAATGACTTTGAAGGATATTGCTAATCCATTGCTTGATATGTTCGAAAAATTTGTCTGCTCAACAACGTAAATAACGCAATGAATATTGTTGAACTGTCAAATGCAAGCCATTGCTACTGTTAATGTGTTACGCAACTACCCCGCTGGTCTTTAAACTCTCGAGTTTCACGATAACTAAAAGCTAGTAATTTTTAATACGGTTCCGACATCATCAAGGACTAAATCTGTAGTAAAAACTTTTGAAAATACTCCTTTAGGCCTGTCATTGTCGTTCATTCCTTAGAAACTAGACTATAAGTAACATTTTTGGATGAATTCGAGTTAGGGTGTGCTAAGGTGCTCCTGGGTGGGCTAGCGTTCTATGCGTGCACCATTACAACCTAAAACTGGCCTACAAGCAACATCATGATACCATCTAACGATACCTATGTTTATAATAAGAATCCTTCACTTACTGCGAGTATTGTAGACAGACAAACAACAAGTCCAAGCTTAAAACTGAACCAATCTTTGGAATAATCCCTCCAAAGAAAATAGACAAACTTCTTTAATCTCAAATTATCATACAACACAGACTTTGTAATCCGCTTTGTAACCGGAGCGGTTAGACTGGAAGCCGACCCCAACATAGTTGAGAAAAGGCTAGGCAGATTTAGATGACTACAGCGACATAACAACAAAAAGTTGGTTTTCGAATTACTGCAAACAACTTAAGTTCTGCGCTTGAATATTTACCATTATTAAAAGAAGATCAATATCAATCGATATACGGCGAAAGCCTGAGTTGCATATATCATTTAAATAAAAGATAGCTTCATCTATTTAAAACTCCAGTGCGCTACAGATTAAGTCCTTGAGCATGTAAATTAGAATGTTATAGCTAGTCTAGTATTACTCCATGCCTGCCATGCCGGCCATCTGTGAGGGCGTGGCCGGCTCGTTGCCGCCGTCCCTCTTCTTGGAGCCAGAGACAATGTCGTCGATTCTGAGGAGCAGGATAGCTGTCTCTACTGCTGTTTTGTATACCTGGAATGTGGGAAAGTGTCTTAGTTTGTGCGATTAATGATTCCACGCTGACAGTGAGGATCTGTGGAGTGGGGAGCATATTTGCTGCTTTCGTTTTTAAAATTTGAAAGTAAATAAGAAAAAAGTTAATGGTGCAGAGGGCTTTAACTAATGTAGTCAGATATTTTAGGGAAAACTAAAGTAATGCTGATTATGAATGCGATTGTTCTTCTTTTTAACCGACTTCTTCAAAAAGGAGGAGGTTCTTAATTCGAGTGTTTTTTTTTTTTGTATGTTTGTTACTCGATTTCTCCGCCAATTATGAATCGATTTTGATGATTCTTTTTTTGTATGGTAGGGCATGCTTCCGAGGTGGTCCCATATAAATTTTATTAACTTTGCTTATGTAGTTTTTGAGTTAGCTTCAATATTACGTATTTTTACCACTTGGTTTATCTAGACGATGTTTTCATTTACTCCTTCACTGTTATTTACATCAGCTAGTGGTATTAGAATTTGTGTGGGGTAGGTACCACAACTATAAAGTGAAAAATAAATAACCTTTTTACAAAAAAAAAACCGACTTCTTTTTGTAAAAAGTTTTTATTAAGATGGTAGGTCGTGTCTGTTTATTATGATTAATATTAGTAGAAATAACACAATTTTCACTTGAACATAATATCCCAAAATACGTTAATCGTTATAAAGACACGGAGGGCTCCAGACAGACACGGAACAGACAGGTTTGATTCTGTGGAGATTGCAGCGCTATTTCTGCATCTCAGCTATAATTTCTCTATGCTTTCAAAAAATGCCCATTGTTACCATAATTTAATCTAATGAATTTGGTTTTATCTAAAACCATCCTAGTACTCTGTGATGAGAATCTCAGTTTTCCCTCTAACCATTACATGGAAATGCTATGAATCAGTAGTCCTGACCTGCAGTTTGACAGCGAGCGGCTCCCAGATGCCCTTGACGGCCATGTCGACGATCTCGCCGCTCTCGCCGTCGATGCCGGCCGAGCTGTGCGCGGCCGCGTGTCGCGCGCGCAGCGCCGTCAGCGTGCGGATCGTGTTGGCGCCGCAGTTCTGGGCGAGCGTGCGGGGGATTATCTCTGGAAGAAACAAATGAGAACAATATTTATACACATCAAGCAATAGGTGCAATAGGTTACTAAAAGTAGCATGTCTAATTAGACCTGCACTAAGTCCAGTTTACAAATATTTCTGCTATACTTTGACCGATAGCGTCGTACCGCGCCTTAGGTAAGTGCGCGACTCGCGCGCCGCTCATTAGTCAACCATTAGTCAGTGCCCCCTCGCCGCGCCTCCGTACTAAGGTGCGATACATACAGCCGCTCAAACTATACTGTTCAAAATTGTTAAAGCTGGTTGAAGTAGTAAAACAAAGTAACAAATAGTAGTTACCGAGCGCCTGCGCGACCGCGCGGTAGGGCGTGTTGTGCGCGGCGTTGGCGCCCAGCGCCTGCGACACGGCCATCTCCACCGCGCCGCCGCCCGGCACCAGGCGCGGGTTCAGCACCTGCGCGGACACTCACTTAGATCTGATTCTAATAAGCGACAAATTGTAAGTAAAGGAAGAATTATGCTTCTCATTGATTCTGCAAAAGGTTACGAATACATAGGCCGGAGTAGCATGCCCTTATGCTATCCATACTGTACTAATATAATAAATCTGAAGAATTTGTTTCTTAGAACGCACTCATCTCGAAAACTACAAGTAGTATTTGAAAAAATAATTTTGCGACTAACAAAGACTAAACAAAGACTATTATTCAACATCACTCTAAAGCCCGATTTACATTGGTCAAATGTTTAGCGAAGTTGAAAGGTACAGCGAGTAAGTACAGTGGTGTAAACCCATCGGTCAGTAGTGAGTGAACCTGGCTGTTCACTCACTACTGACCTAATGTTGTTGACATCACTCGCCACACTGTACCTGCACTCGCCACTGTGCTTGACCAATGTAAATCGGGCTTTAGGAGCCGAGTAAAAAGAAAGAAAGTAATTGCGGTGCTATATTTTATGTTAAAACAAGAAATTTTACGCGGGCGATTCGCGGGCTGAAACTAGTATTTAATAAAATGCTTCGTATATTGCTAGCTCAATTCTCGGCTAGTTGAGAGTTTTTTTTTTCTTTGCATTCCATAGGTATTCCGCCAATGTTTTACTTCAAACCTCATTTCCAATTTTAAAATAATAAAAATCTTAGACTCGCGACAATCTAGCTATAAAAATCCTTGGAGTAGCGATGAAAAAAAAAATTGGTTTCTTTACTGATTCTCGAAACATATCGATTAAACATACTTACGAGAGTTTGTAATCGGCGACTTATCTACATTGCTCAAAACTGATTCTCAAGGCGTTATATATAACGCATAACGTTTTATTACAAGTACGAGAACGAAACGTCAAAACGGACTTCTTAGATTGTCGCGAGTATAGCAATGGTTCCAGTGTCAGCTGGTTGCTTACCAAGTTCTTAGCGACGTGAAGAGCATCCTGGAGATTCCTCTCAATCTCGTTAAGTATGTCCTTTGAAGCACCGCGCAGTAAGATGGTACACGCCTGGAATACACGAATATATTAGTAAAATAACAAGTATTATTGATAGAATAACAAGATTTGAACTTATCAATGATGCGTTTTGTTTTTTTTTTCCATTTGATGACATCGTGGAAATAAATAAAATATAATAAGAATATTACACTGTTTATCTTCTTGTCTCTGTCGCTAACATCAGAGAGTTAGTAAGAGAAGACGGACAAGTCGAGACATGGGGTTCAATTTTTATTGGGGTTTTTGAAGTAAAAACTTCTTTAGGCCCATGGAGCGATTTTTGTTAGTTACTTTGATTATAGATGGCGCTAATATCAGTTTTAAGTTTTCACTTCTGTACAGTCCCCGACTGCTTATTTTTTTTGTTTCTTACTTTTATTTCTGTAGCATTGAAAATTACTTGAAGACTTTTTATTCGATAGTTTGTTGGGGTTTTATTTTCTTGAACGCCTATTGCAACATTCTATATTTTAGGATGTAATGTACAATTATATCCTGTTTGTTTTCCTTGCTGGGGAAACAATCATTTTCATTTACCTTAGGCCCTAAGGCTTAGGATATACCTTACGATTCTTGCACTCGTCGTCGCCGTTCTTCTTGACCTCAAACTTGAAAGCGCAAATAGAATAGCAAAAAGAATCGAACCTGGGCAAGGGCCCATGCACAGAATAAATGAGTAGCAGTATTATATCTCGGCAGTAACCTTGAAATAATTACCTACGGCCGCTCGGTAGATAAACCTTCAACCAACCGCGTCCGTGCGTAACTGTTGCATACACTGAGATTTCGAAGCGTGCCGTTTCGGCCGTTTTCTATGAAGATACGAATACTGTACTTATTTATACTGTGGCCCAGGTCCGATTCCTTCATCTTACTTTACTATGACGTCATCAAACAAGTGAAACATACCTTGGGGTTCTTGCACTCAGTAACGAAGGTGAAATACTCGTCGCCGATCTTCTTGATCTCAAACTTGCCAGCTCCGAGGCCCACATCTGATTCCTTCAACTCCTCAGTACGATTCACGATGGTGGCTCCGCAAGCGCGTGCGAGACGGTTGTTGTCGGTTTTACGCAGTCTGCAGGATAGAAATAGAGATTAAATATTTTGAGAAACTCAAAACTGATCGAAAGGGTTACTTTATTTTCTAAAGCCGATATCAGAAGCTGTGACGGTGCAGGTTCATTTGTCTTTTATCCCACAACAACACCGACAAAATTATATAGAAATAAACGTTCATCCGTTCTCTTTGTAATTTTTCAACCATTCGGTAGGCGAGTGAAAGTGCCGAAATCCAACATCTTTGGATCGATTCTTTAATTAATTCTTTTTTCAGGATCTGATACATCATTCGCGTCGAAGTCGTAAGATACACAATATACTAAAATAACAGCCAAATTTTTATGGAACTCACCGCGTCGCATCGCATCGCCCGCCCGCGCTATTATTTCGTTTTGGCTTAGCGTTATTTCACTCTTCTTTTTCCTAAGTGTCGTAGCGTTATGGTATGCGTTATGTACCTTCCTCAAGAATAGGACTATCAAATGCAAAGAGATTTTACGCGATCAAACACAAACAAACCTAGTTTGTTATATTAGTTATAGATTTTTTATTATATTTTTGTTTTATCACGTTGATATTGATACCACCCACGTCTGCAGAGTTTCAATACCTGATTTAAATTTGAACCAGTAGATTTAGACAGAAAATTGCAGTTTGTTTCTTACCTACGAATAGCCGTAATGCCAGCCTTGACGAGGTAGTGCTGCGCGAGGTCGGACACTCCCTTCTCCGTGAAGACCACGTCTGGTTTCAGAGCGATGATCTCTTCGCACTGACGCTGAACGTGCTCCTCTTCCAACTGTAGTAGTCTTGTGAAGTCCTGTACAGCAAGACAGGGAGTTTAGAAATGTAGGAATGAAATTATATGAAAATAAATTATGATAAAATTGTAAATGTAAATGTTGTAGTTGAGAATTTGTCTGGGACTGTGGTGAATCTCAGCAAGGTGAATTTAAAAACCCCTGCACAATGTGACAATGTCTAATTGTATGTTGAGCACACCATGGGCACCAATTCATTTATTAATCTTGCTGATTGATAATGAAATTATTCTTTAATGTACACTAAAAGGACAAAAAAAAAGGTCACAACATACATTGTAATGTAACTGTTAATTAACTTTTTTTTTTAAACTTGTCAATAAGCAGTTCTTTGTTTTCTTCAGAGTTTTTATGCCGCCCAGGGTCCTCTGACTTGGCTTCACATGCCGTCAAGAAATATCTCTGTCATGCTGGTTTCCTCACAATGATTTCCTTCACCGTTTTTAACCAAGTGCACATGAATCCGAAAACTCAACTGGGTTCAAACTATAGACAGCAGCAGTTAATTTTGCCCTACATAATCATAATCAGCCTATAGTGTTCCTCCCACTGCCGGGACACAGGCCTCCTCTCGGTCAGAGGGAGTGGGCGATAATCCACCATGCTGGCCCAGTGCGGGTTGGTAGATGTCACATGTCTTACATTTGTTTGGTTCTAGGACATGCTGGTTTCCTCACGAATTTTTCCTTTACCGTTTTTGAGAGCAGTGGTGATGAAATAATTTACACAAAGTAAATGTTGCCCTACTGTCGTGTCGTGTTTACTCATACCTGTTCTCCCAAGATCTCGATGTTGGTCTGACTCTCTCCCTTCTTGTACTCTAGGGGACAGTCAAGCAGAATGATGCGCGGGTTCTCGATGTAACGACGCATCTTGGCGTGAGTTACGTCCTTGTTGAACATGACTCCGTTGAGTACGCGAGACTCTTCGATGGTACCGCCCGGAATCTTCTCTACTTTGGCGTAGCTGAAAGTTTGTTAAGGTGGTTAGTTACATCTCATGCTCAATCCTAAGTCATTCGATGTAATTAGTACTACGATTTATAATAGGCGACAAACAACTTTGCTTATGTGGTGTCATATGAGGAACGTTTGGGTCGCGAGTTAACATACAAGTAACATGGGGCCACAAACCGCGCCATTTCTATGGAAGAATTTTGCCGGCTATTTGTTATAGCATGAAAGGTGACACTTCTGGTCGACAGTCGACCAGTTTTTTGGTTATTCGTAATTTCCTCTTTCGTCTTTTCCCATTCATCTCACCTGATACATAAGTGAATCATTGTTCTTTATGGGCTTGTACACAAAACTGCGAATTCGTGCGAATTCGCAACGCAGAAGCTAAGCGCGCTAAGAAAATCTTAGGGTATCGTCGCTGATTTTTGCGATGCGACGTCGCAACGCAGTTTTGTGTACAAGCCCTATAGTATGTGAAGTCACGCTTGATTTACTCATATTATGCACATGGTTATACAGAAACACATAGGGACATGTATCAATATGTATCTCGGAACATTTATGGCCATTGTGGACAAGAGGTGGGACTAGAGGTGGTCCATTAGCTTAAAAGGGCACAGAAATAAAATAATAAATACTTTATATAGGAAAAAAATAATTATAGAAGTGTGCATGAATAAAAACTTACTTTTTAATGTCAACTTCAACTCGTCCATTCTCGTTGACTGTGACGGTGTTGACGGCATCAAGAGATATGTCCACAGCAAGGTCGGCCCAGCGACCAATGTACTTTGTGCCCACGCATGAACGAATCTGACGAAAATAAAATAAGTCACTGTTTTTGAAACCTCATATTGATTTTATTGGGTATAGCATTGAGTTTTTACTAAATGATTGCTTACTTTCAATAAGATTATCTGATTTAGCATTTTTTAAGCATGGTAACAAAAGTCAAGCTTTTATCCATATTGGTTCGGGAATGAAATAGCAGGAAGTTATGGAAGAAGACTTTGCCCAGCAGTGGGATTATACAGGCTAACAATAACCAATAATCAGTATAACCAAAATCAACTAGCATAATAAATTAATTATTTGAATCTAGAAGCACATTAAAACAAGGTCTAGAGTTCATTACTTGGCACCTAACTTCTGACCATCATTAATAGCAATGTACTGTTTTTTTGTTTTCTTTATTTTGTTAATATTAATTGTTTATTTCAGGCAGAAGGTACTATTCATTTAAATGGGTAACAGGGTTACAAGGTCTTTTAAAGAAAATGGAAGTTTCAAGATTTTAAAGGTATTCGAAAAAAAAAAACATTTTCAATGAAATACTCACAACTTCCTTCAACTTGTCTCTATCATTCAAGTCAATGGGAATAGAGATCTTATCCTGCAGTAGTTTGACGGCATCCTCAAGTGCCTGCCGGTACTCCCGGATAATCACTGTGGGGTGGATGTTCTGTGCCAGAAACTGTTCAGCCACTGCCAACATCTCTCCGGCCAGGACGATGACTGATGTTGTTCCGTCACCAACCTGGGAGAAGTTATTTATTTATATCATAACAATTGCTTGCTGCACTTACAGATAAGTTCTACACAATTATTAGTATTGTTGTAGTATAAATATTTGGTTGTGCTTTATGAAAATAATATTTAGAAGAATGTTTATTAAGAATACTGCAAGCACTGTAACTAGCAACAGGAGTAAGTAGTTTAGGTTTTTACTACATTAGGGATACTCAGTCAGTAGTTTCTCTATCTATTAAGCTTGTGGCTGTATGAATATTCCATGTAGTAAAACTAGGGGCACTTGTGTAGTAGGTGCTGGATTAAAAAGTCAGGATTTTTAGTGACTGCACAAAATATAAGTACAAAATACAGTATGTGCTAATATCTGTGTATTTTGTATTATATTTGGCAGAAAAATATAATGTCTTTCATTTATAAGGTTTTTGCTTTGTAGAAAAGAATTTTCCTCCTTCTTGTCAAATGGGCCAACAGGGTAACTATTTATAAACTGCAAGTATAGTAAGTAACAGATAAGAAGTACTCTGCAGCAAAATACTTCCGTAATTTAGATGAAATCTACACTTTACTCCCACACAAGCAAAAACACAAAATGACTCACAAAATAAACCAGGAATAATTATTGAAATCTCAATTTTCCTAAGTATGTAATTGAGATTGTTATCTTCCAGAGATTAAAACATAGATGTTTTCTGAAAAGACAAAGACATCAAACCTACTCAATCATTCAGACAGTTCATTTTCTAACCTCTTCATCTTGTGTTCTGGCGATTTCAATCATGGATTTAGCGGCCGGGTGCTGCACGGTGATCTCACGGAGGATAGCGTTGCCGTCGTTGGTCATCACGATGCCTCCCATCGGGTCCATCAACATTTTCAACATAGCCTGAGGCCCGAGGCATGTTCGAATAACGTCGGCTATCGTCTAAAATAAACCCGATAAAACAAGTTTTAGTATTCTATTTGTCAGATTTCAGTGTAAATGTTCGATTTCTAGTTAGTTTTGCATCAATTCACCTTTCCAGCGTTTATATTCTCCAGCTGAACTTTCCGGCCGGACTCACGTTTTGTGTTTTGGCCTGCAATAAGTAAACCACTTGAATGAAATACCAGATTACAACGACAAGAACACAGTAAATAAATCTTTATACTTACTGAGCACTAATATAGGTTGGTTTCCGTACATTTTGATAGTGCTTTTATTGAACTAAATTCCGTGACTCAAATTATTTCTTCCAGAAAATCTAAGAATTTCAAGAGATTCACAAAAATCGCGTGGTGACTGAAATTGTTGCCAGAATAAAGAATGCTGTCACGCATTTCTTTTATTTATCCAAAAACATATAAAAGTTGGAAAAGGTAAATGAAAAGAATAAAAGTAACGGTTTATTTTATATTTTACTATTATTTCGAATTTGAAATAAATGCAACATAGTTGTATAATATTTATTTTAGTATCCATGAAAATATATTTTATTTTGCTGGTAACTTCCAGCTGTCAAATCCCGTAATTGCCAACACTAAAATTAAATCTTTTTTGTTGAATCTTTAATGTGTGTAAAAAAAAAATATATATTTTTACCTAAGAAATACATATTCATTTCAGGAACATTTAAAAACTAGCTTTTCAGATTTAATAGCGGGGCAGGCAAGTACACCAACACGCGAATGTATAGATCTTGCGACTACCAATAGATGGCGGTAAAAGAGCTACTTTAGTATTACAACTTGGAAGTAGACCAGCAATCCTGCACTGAATAAGGACTTTCTTACAATACATTCTTACCTACGCCAGTAATTAAGCAGTTAGGATTTCTGACATAATAACCACAACAATTGCAAATTGATTCTTCTTCTCTCATGTCAGTAGGTACCTACGATAGCTAACCATTCAAAAGATAAGCCTTTCGGGAAGGCTATGCTTCTTGTAGATAACCGGTTTTCACTGCCAAAAAAGTTGATTTTCTCAACCAGTTTGTAATGGTTTTCATCATCTTAGTTATGTAAGACAAAAGAAAAGAAGATAGAAAGTAATACCAACCACTATTTCTACTTAACTACTTACAACGATGGACAGCGTTATCCTTTAAACGGGTTGAATCTGAAATTAGGAGGATAATCAGTGGTATAAAGTCGCGCCATAAGATGTTGGTAGGTACTTCAGCATAAGCATAATCAGCCTATAATGTTCCCACTGCTGGGACACAGGCCTCCTCTCTGTGAGGGGAGCGGGCCGTAATCTACCACGCGGGGCCAGTGCGGGTTGGGTCTTCGAATTTTTGGTTCTAGGACATGCCGGTTTCCTCACGATGTTTTCCTTCACCGTTTTGAGAGCAGTGGCGAGGAAATAATTTACACAAAGTAAAGCGCCTGTCAGGGTTCGAAACGACTTACAAGTTGTAGGCCGCACCTACAACTTGTAAGTCGTGGCCGTTACCGCTGGGCCACCACTGCTCACTGGGCCACCACTGCTCTCGGTAGGTACCTACTAAATAAAAAGAAAACTGCATTTATAATTTTTTGATAAATCTTAGGGAGGTGCGAGAGGAGATTGCGACTTAAATCAATCAATCTGCCTAGCCTTTTCCCAACTATGTTGGGGTCGTCTTCCAGTCTAACCGGATGCAGCTGAATACCAGTATTTTACATGGAGCGACTGAATTCGACCGATTCTGCCCTCCACAACCCGTACCTGGGTAATACGATACCCCTTGGTAAGATTGGTTGTCAGACTTTCGGGCTTCTATCTGTCAAAGATCCACGAGTGACAGTCGGGACCAACGGCTTAACGTGTTTTCCGAGGCGTGGAGGAGTCTTGGTCTTGGTTGGTTCGTTTCGACTTGAATGTGAACGTTTTTTTAAGTACGATAATTGGCCATCAGTTGTCAATCTCGCTTAGAAGTACAACCACTATCAACTCACAATACCTATTTTAAACTAATAATAGGGGCGTGGTTGCCGCACATTAGCGACTGTTCGGGGAACACACTGGGCCCACTCCCAATATCATAATATATACGAGCTTCTCTATAGTTATTGAACAATTTCTTGGCAGCATTTTTTTGTGGTTCAGGGAATAATTATGTAATTCCTTGGAATTTAGATGCTCTTAAAATTGATTACCAGGAACTCAATGAAACACTGTGTAGAATACAAGGATCAATTTTAATAGAATATTCATCATGAGTAGGTACAACATTTTCATAGGATTAGTAGTATTATCATAGAAGGTCATTAATATACAGACTAGACACTGAGATCAATTTGTTATAAGCTCTCGCAAAGGAGATGATATTTCAACATTTATCACATAATAATTTAATACAAAGCTATACATTTTAAATTGGTTTAAAATAGTTTTAATCTATGATGTCATCATCATCAACATCAGACGATTCAGCTTTAGTATCATCACCTTTGCTCATTTTTGCACTATCCTTTACATCTTGCAAATTGTGGAGATCCTCATACACCCGTTTCAGGTTCGTCATGATATACGAAGTTCCATTTATTTTGCCTGCCGGTTTGGACCCAGAATGATCGAAATACTTCTCAGATTCGGTGGCCATGTTGCCTGAGCGAACAGGTACGGAGAAAGCCGACACATGCCGAGGTCGCTGCCCGAAATCTCTGCCAAGTCTCTTGTCTAACCCAGAATCTTCCCTCGTCTCTTGGTTATTCTCCATACCTTCAGCTAAAGCCCGTTTTCTGTCATAAATATGTCCAGATACACGCAAATCTATGAAGAAGTTTAATGGATCTACCCCGAAACCTCCAGGATTGTAGAGAGGCGGATACCACATCGGCGGTGGAGGTGGAAGAATTAAGTTTGATTGTGGTACTGATGAAGTCTCAGCGCCTCGTCCAATGCAAGGTGAGGGTTTTGGCAGTTCTTCTGTTCCAACGTCTACGTAAGAAGACTGTCTCCCTGGTGGCCCAGGGCTACTACTTGGCTTCGCTTGTTCGGCCTTAGGCGATAACCTCCTTGGTGACGGCTCGCGAACCCTCGAATGCTTATCCACAGTCAGTTCCAACGGTACTTCTGGCCGTGTCTCCGGTTCTTTCTTCTCTTCCTCTTGTTTGGGCCACTCACGTCGCCAATCGTTTTCATTTTCAGCGAAATATTTGTGCGTGCGTCGCTTGAAGCGACGATGGTAGTGGGGAGGTCTACAGCCGTGACGAGCGTTGACGAAAGACCGCAGCATTTCACTGAAGAAAAACGCGTGAGGTTGAAGCGGTAAAGCGCTGTAGAGGTACGGTGGTGTTGCAGCAAGGAGGCGGGAGACCAGTTCTGTGTTCCTCAGTTCCCGCACATGTGTCTTGTTCGGTCCCTCGGTAGGAGGCTTCTCCTCCTGCACGGAACTCATCCTGTAACAAAAAAGTTCGTGTTAGAAAGTAAATCAATTCACAAATGAGCGAGTGAGCCCTACCGGTGATCGTGATGTGAATGACATGCGATGCACTTGAATGAGGTGTGTTTACAGCATTTTATACTGTACGGCACGACTTGAGAAGTGTGATATTTAAATTATTGAATACCTGTGTTATTGGAAGGGCTAGTCTCACAAAGGAGAGCATAAGTAGTATATTCTGAGCCAGCGTTAGATTGCGCGGTAAATAAAAACACTTGAGCGAGCGAACATGTTTGTTCAGTGGTGATCGGATGGAGTCAGCGAACGAATGCTCGCTCGCTCATCCTTCAATGAAAATGAGCGAACGTTTTCGGGCGTTCGTTTTTCGGAAACAGATGTATGTTTTAAGCTAACATCGGCAGAAAAGCAAACATTTGCTCTGAACAAAATGATCCATTTTGTTCAGAGCAAATGTTTGCTGTTCGGCAGGGCTAAGAAAGAGCAGAGTGCATATTTTAAACCGAAGCGGTTTGTAACCGAATTGAGTTTCCTACAGAATCTGCAGCAGCTATAGGTTTTACCCACTGTATCTTATGATGATTCAACAAAAGCAACCCTATTTTTAATAAAAATCGTGGATCGTTTTCAGAAACTCAATAAAGCATTTCACGACACGATTCCCAGTTTCCTATCTCAGGGATAAAATCGCACGGTGTAAACGCGCCAATCTCTGCTAAGCGCACAGTGAGTGCAGAGTGAACGACTGAACGACTGTACGAGTGAACGAGACAGTCGGCCGGTGATTATCGCGGCTCCTCGTCCGCGAACAATGCGTCCGACGCTATTATGTCTAAGTACTGCATTTGTGTTGATGAGATACCCACTGCGACTACGTACTTGCAAGTAAAGGATACGCTTTGTCTGCTCTGAAGATAGAATTTATATTTGTGAACGTAGAGTTTGTTATGCAGATGGGAAGTGGTGTCATTAAGGTAGGAAACATTGTGAGACAAATGAATAAAGTAAAAGTTCTGCAATGGCCCGTCAAACTCTAAGAAATATCTCATTCGTTTCATTAAAGGCCTACCCATTCATTATTATCATTTATGTAGAAAAAACAACAGAATAACGCCATTGTTTGCACAGAGTATTAATTACCGACATGTTAACTAACAACACAGTGACGCATGACGTCACAACACACCATCAAAATAGAACAAAATATTTCAAATTCAAACTGCCTCTACCGTTGCGAGTGATATAGTGACGTTCTACATTCGCGGTGTCGGTTCGTCTGTCCACATCGATTTTTCAGCTCATCGGTGTTTTATTGGCAATATTCGAATGACGATACATCCGCATTCCGATAGCTCGGTGCGGATTTGTTTTTGCTTTTCTTTTTCGATGCGGCTCGCCCGACGGAATATAATTTTAAGTCTTTTTTAAACCGCACGTTGGCATTTTCTTTCAATTTAAACTCGGCTGTTCGGTCCTTTTGATTTTCGTGTTTGAACTTTATATTAGCTGTGTTCAATTAAATGCATATATCATACTGAAGATAATCTTTTGCCTTTTGTAGCCTCTATAAAGCCAGTATATTAATTTTCAATCCTTTAATCGTAGCACCACACTATCGAATCAACAACAAAGGACTTCTCTAATAAGGGTGGCATAGGAATTAAATGTCACATTACCATATCACTGAGTTTGAAGTGAAAGCGATATATCGGATTTGCCACAATATACCGTGGGTGGGGAGGCAGGGGAGATGTTCACAATAAATTCAGAGTGGTGTATCTCTATTCAAACAGTTGATACGGAGCGTGAATCTTACGTACGCGACGATGAGCAAACATGACGGGGTACAGCCCCAAGTCTGCGTTTTAATGTTCGTAACGTTTTTAATATTGACGACAAGGGATTTGTTACTTTTTAACCGACTTCTTAAAAAAGGAAAAGGTTCTCAATACATCTGTACATAATGTTTTTATATAAGTATGTTCGACAATTCTGGACCGATTTGGAAAATTCTTTCATTTGGTATAGAAAACTTATTATAATATTAATATTAACTTCACTTGGGTAGTTTTTGAGTTTGCTTCAATAATACGTATTTTTTCCACTTAGTATAGATATGTTGATGTTTTAATAATAACTTCCTGTCACAACTTTTTGCGAATAGGATTTGTTGTTTGGGGAATGTTGCGTGGCTGATGGATATATAATACTTTCACCATTCACCAAAGACACTACGAGAACTTACGAGACGCTACGTTGCTATGACAACGCTACGCCAAGCCTACGAGACGCTATGTCATCGCTACGCCAGCGCCATCGCCTACGCTACGATGTCGCTAAGCCAGCGCTACGACTACGCTACGAGACGTTACGAGACGCTACGACATCGCTACGCCAGTGCTCCGTTAACGCTACGAGACGCTACATATCAGACGAAGGACCTAGTATTAACTTGACAATTAACTTTAAAAAAATATTATTATAAAGGTTTTTTAACCGTTTTATATAAAGATTTTGTATGTGATGTAATTACTATTAGTTTCCTTCCCTTTCCACATAGAGTACATACATAAAATGTTTTTTTAAATAAAATATGGGAAATTGTCCAAACAAAACGAATGCGTAGGCACACAGTACACGATATGCGGAACAAATGTAGACAGGAATAAAATTGGAATCGTTATGTACGTTTCTGTAGCTAGGAAATATTCTGAATAGGATGGAATTGTATAGCAAACAAAAATAAAATAAAAACAGACATATAGCTTGGCTACAGTTGATTGAAGTACCTGTGAGTTCATTTTTATACAATGTAAGTTACAGTTTCCTCCCTCTTATTTTAAATATTGCGAAAATATTAAAATGGGAATGGAGTAGGGATGATAGAAGTAGAGTGCTAAGCTTAGTTATTATGACAAACTAAATTACAGTTTCCAATTCTGTAAACAGTTGCACAAATGTAAAGCCATCGAGCAAACCGACAGCAACGAATTAAACACACGAATTCACAGCGAAAAAAAAATTCAAAGCCACTGTAAAAGTACATAAAAAATTCAATTAGGCGGCTCACAGCAACGCATGGATTTTAGCGACAAATTCGCCCAACGTTCAGCGTTAAAACCACCTTTTAACAAGGAAAATTCAAAGGAAATACGACCTTCCTCCTTTGGAATAAGGGTGGTGAAGACGTGTAGGGAATGGTAAATAATATGGTTGTGGAGGTGTTTCGTCACACGGCAGCGAACGTTAATTTCCATATTAAAACCGTCACAAAGGAAGCAGATTCAAAAACCGCTCCGCGGGCGGTGAAAGAGGAGCGCGGATGTTGGACGAAAATATAGGAATCAGAAAAAGGATGCGGTATATTGATGCAGAATATTTGCACGAAAAATGTTGTAACTCTTGAATGAATTTATTACAGACTTAAGAAAGTAGTTCCTAATATTGGTAAATGATTTTTTGTTGTTGCAAAAAAATTGTTGATGTTCGTCTCACTAGCTGTCTCAACACGAAAATCTATTCATATTACAGTTGGATAAGTCCAGAAATCTACATTTCCACTCAAATAGATGTAGTACACATTTTAAAATTTGCATTAATTCATTTCAATTTTACGGATGTATTTGGTTATATAACTTTACAAGTTATTGCGTTTGCGTAAAGATCACTTTTACTTAAAGCAGTAATAAAGATTGGTGATTTTGAAGGCGCATTCAGGTCGGATTGTGATCGGATTTACGAATTTTGCCGATGCTACATCTAAGTGAGTGGCAATTTCTAGAACTGCACAAAACCACATCCAAACCTTCCAACCTCAGTAACGCAAACAATATTGCGCGCAGATACCGGCGGGGTATGATAATCGCGTCAAAACGCACGTGAAGTACCTCTGACGCAAGGGGGTGAGGCTAGAGGGGGGTGAGGGGAGGGAGGTGCTAAGCCGATGACGGCTTTAAAACGCACAGATTATCCCGACAAGTGCGCTTTCAAAGAGGTATGATTTATTGCTACCTCATTGTGCGCGGATTAATTTCTTTATGACAATTTTATTGGATGGCTCGATGTATTCGAGTTTTGGGAAATTGATTTATGGTTTGTAACTGTTTGAGGCGTTAATTGATGTTTAAGTTCTTGATTTTGGTTTTTATCATAATCTTAAAAAAAAACAATTCTTTTTTTTTTTTGTTTAGAGAAAATTATATTTTCAAAAGATAGCTTTTGCCTGCAACTTCGTCCACGTAGAAGTGACCTATACCATAAAACATATCCCATAGCACTTGGCAATAGTGTAGATTTCTATCAGTGAAATAATAGATACATAGTTAGAAGATAGAATACTATTTACTATGTACACCATAAACATTACATACATAAATGTAGAAATTTTTGATGGGGTGACACTACACAATGGGCATAATTTTATTTATGTAATCGAGTCATAACTACCACATATACCTACCTCTTACAAACCAACAACCAATTATTTTACCTCTTTTTAATAATAGGTCTTTACCTATGAAATTGCCGTTTTGTATGAAAAAAATTAAACGAATTTTTTTCATGAATTTTTTATTTGTATTAATCGAAGTAATCACCCATGCAATCAATGCATCTTTGCCATCGCAGTGGCAGTTTATTGATGCCCTTCTTAAAGAAATCAGCTGGACGGGAGGCAACAAATTCTTCAAAGGCATTTTGTACTGCCTCTCGGGTATTGAATTTTTTTCCCGCCAAAAAGTTATCCAAATTCTGGAAAAAGTAGTAGTCTGTAGGCGCAAGGTCTGGTGAGTAGGGCGGATGACGGAGTTCCAACCCCAGTTCTTGCAACTTGGAGACCGTCTGCTGTGCAGTATGAGGTCGCGCGTTGTCGTGCAGGAGCAGCGGAGACGAGCGATTGACCAATGCTGGTTGGAGATGCGCCAGCTTCTCCATCATTGTGTTCAGTTCTTCACAGTACACATCTGCAGTAATGCTCACCCCGTTTGGTAAGAAGCTGTGATGAATCACACCGGCGCTAGACCACCAAACAGTGACCATCACTTTTCTAGGGGTAAGTTTTCGTTTAGGGCATTGTTTAGGTGCTGAACCAGGATCCAACCAACTTGCTGAGCACTTGCGGTTTTCAAACAGAATCCATTTTTCATCGCAGGTAACAATGCGGTTCAAAATTCCTTCATTTGTGTGTCTGTTGAGCAGTGCAAGGCACGTCTCGACGCGTACTTCGCGCTGGCGATCATTGAGTTCGTGGGGCACCCATTTGTCAAGCTTTTTTACCTTGCCAATTTGACGCAAATGGACCAATATTGTTTTGACGCTAACGTCGAAAGCTGCTGCTAATTCAGCCGTAGATTGTGTATCATCAGCTTCCACAATCGCCTTTAATTCGTCATTGTCGACCAAAGTCTTCGGACGACCGCGAGGTTCATTTTTCAGGTCGAAATTTCCAGAACGGAAGCGAGCAAACCAATAACAGGTGGTGCGTTGGTTTGTAGTGTTAGCTCCGTAAACGTCGTTGATGTTGCGTGCCGCTTGTGCCGCGTTGCTGCCACGACGGTACTCATATTCCATAATTACTCGAATTTTTAACGTATCCATGATGACGAAAAAGATTGAAATGCGATGAAAATGTAACACTAATCAATAAAGAAATGACTACTTTTGGAAAAAAAAATCCATGTTTTTAAAATAAAATTAATTTGAAATTAGAATTCTTAGCCAAACCAAAATTATTTTGATTTACAATGGCCAGTACTGCAGAACGGCAATTTCATAGGTAAAGACCTAATATAATATTAGTATAAAAGTTTAGATTATGTTTTACTACTAAAACTACGTACATCTAGAAAGAAGAAAGAAAGAAAAATAGGTTTATTTTCACGGAAACACGTGCATACTAAAAGATAACAGTAATCAGCAATATAAAAATATTAAACTAAATAGATCTAAGTACAATTATGAGATCACGAGTATAAACTTATAAAGATAAATAATCGGCAGCTGCACGTCATGACTGTGACAAGAAGGCTTCCACTCAGCATGATGCTGTGCTATGGGGGACCCACAGCACAGCGCTGATTTTCAGTGGTCACCCGACAAAAAAAAAATCGACAGTACTATAAAAATAAAAAAAGTTTCTCAACCATTCAGATAGGTAACCGGTTACGTGACACAAATAACGTCGCGTACGGAAAATATTGAATGCATTTCCTTTTTTCAAATCCACATTTTTTTTTTCAAAAGATGCGCAAACTGGCAAACTTTTCTCTTTTTAGGTCCGTCACCGGTTGCCATTCATAAATAAAAACAAAAAACGGTGTACATGTTTAATGAATGGCAGACTGGCACTGCTTTTAGGCTGCATGTGCTGCGTCGAGTGCGGTTCACGGGATTTAAAAGGCACGCAGAATGGTGAAGTATTTAGAGTATGTTTTATAATATTGTATCTTATCGTGGGTACAAGCGTAGAACTTTGAAGTGCTTCTAAAAACAGAGAAATCCCTCTTGGTTTCTGATATCCTGTTAATATTAATCTGTGGGCAAATCAAATGTCATGTTTGATCGGCTCTTGTTGTTTAACTCAACCAATCAGCATTGGTTATGATAATTGACTGTGTTTAAATAGTTAACTTTTATGATAGTTGCGACTTTTAGATTTCAATTTTAGTATCATCATTTTGACTACCCTATTCGTTCACATCCAAGTTTCGCACCATTTCCATTTTCAATGCGTCACCTCACCGCTTAAAAATTGGCAAAAAGAGGCCAAAAACTCCATTACCCGCTCTTGCCTGGAACCCGGAACCACGGCACAGTAATCAAGCAGCCCAGTCGACCAGAAAGCTGAATGTACCCAATTTCCCAACCAGATCCATCTCCAGATAACGACTGTATTATGACCAAGTGAATGTAATGAACGAATGAATGTAATGACGCTTGAATGAACGATCGTCGATCGTTTTGAGGACTTTTTTTTGTGGTGACAATGTATGGAGGGTAAAACCGAAAACTTGCTTCATATATTTGCATGTAGTTTGTATAGCTTATTGGTAATCGCCAATGGGGCTTATATTTATTGTTTTAAAAATTTACATTCTCAATACTTTTACTCAATAGTACAACTACTGTTATTTTTAACACCCGACGGAAAAAGAGGGGTGTTATAAGTTTAACGTGTGTATCTGTGTGTCTGTCTGCGCCATCGTAGCTGCCAAACGGCTGAACCGATTTTTATTTTTTTGGTTTTGTTGAAAGGTGACATGATGGAGAGTGTTCTTATCTACAAAAAAAATCATATTAGATGCTTTGTTTTTGTCGGGGGTCTTTAAATTTTTAAATTTAAGTAATTTAATTTGTGTAGATTTTGGTTTTAACGTTGTATGTTAAAATACGCATAAATATACGCATGTCGAATCAAAAGTGAAGTAACATTCTGGTAATAGAGGGGTAATATAAAGCATTATTGATAACATACTCTCCCCCACACACACGAGTGTGAAATCGCTAATTGTGTGTACTTAGTGTAATATTAATGAGTTCGCGAAGTCTTCCCTCTGCTTAATCAAAAACGTTGTTATAAGATATGACTTGTTATAATGAGGCAGTATCGCGTGTAGTACTACTATATAATGACAAGATTTATGTAAAAGACTTGTGCAACCTTAGTGTGTAACACATTTGTGGGTAAACGTACGAAGCGAATAAACAATTTAGCAAATCAAGTGATATTTGTACCTATGGAAAACAAGCATAGCTATTTTAGTAGATGTATTCTGAAAACTTGATTATATTCATCTAAGCAGACTGACAATCCATCGATGTCCGAAATTAAAGTTATTTTTCACTTTGTAGTGTTTTTTTTGGCAATTGTTTTTTTTTATAAAAAGTTTTTAATTTCCACTTTTTAGTTGTGGTACTTACCTACTCCACACAAATTCAAATACCACGACCTGCTATATAAATAACAGTGACAAGAACTTAATAAACCATCATCCACAAAAATACGTATATTGGAAAGTAAATAAATACATTTAAAAAATACGCTTCGACCATAGAACCTGTTCCTTTTTGGAATTTAGTTAAAAATGAAAACATCCTTATACTGTCGGTTTAGAACGATTAATATCGTTCTTCGAGGAGTCGACTTCTATGCCAAAATTGAAGAGAGAAATCAGATAATGGTAGACCAACTCAAAACGATATTATGAAGCCGTTTTTCAAAAAGTACCTTTCAAAATCTCTTGTTATACGATGTTTTTATGATGTGCCGACATCTGCCTACCCCACGGCGGCTAATAATAATAAAAGCGTTATCGTATCGCTACACAATGCCACGCCGACGTTTACATTCCGTCAAAGCAAACGACAAAGAGCTATGAAAAGATTTGATAAGTTATCAGTAAATGTTAAGACAATGTTAGTTAGTATTGTTATTATAATTTTATTTGTACCAAATAAATTTGTACAAACACAATAGCAATACAATAAAGAAGCTATCAGAAACTGGCGCAGTGAATTTTGTCGAAACTCTAAGATCATTAAAACCCAACTACTATGAATTTAAGATAACATAAAAACAAAAACAAAACCATAAATAAAAAATAATCAATGACAATCATCAGTACCAATTTCAAAGACACAGTACTCTGTTATTTGAAGTTCTAGTGCGTTCATTATTAGCTTGCTAATAAACTAATCTCATACTGTTCATAACAAACTTATTCTTCTTTTATTTAAAAACAAATAAACACACAATAAGAAAAAAAATCTTCTCATTATATTAAGGGGGAGCTTCCATCGATAATTTCTTCTCTATCATCAGGAAAAGAACCGCGTCGATGATGAGCAGGGTCCGTGGTAGCACCAACACTGTCCTCAGAACGTTAGTGTGCAAAATAAACGGTCCGTTTACTGTATACTGGGCGAGTGTTCACTTACTCAGTAATAGGAAATAGACTGTAATATATATTTTATCTTGATTTTGTACTAACAAATGACTAACACCCTGTTTTATTTGTATTTTTATGTGTTCTACTAACAACCCTACTTATTATTTGTTCAAAATGTATGGACGTAGGTCTGAAATAAAGATATATTATTATTATATTAAAAAAGTATTCTGTCACCTCCATTTCCTAAACCTGTGCTACCTACATCTCTGTATTTTCTATTCAAAGCTTCGTAGCGCGGTTTCTTTGTGTCGTAGGCAATAAAGGTACGGCTACGTTGCTACGAGGCTACACCGCTACGGCGTAGACAACACGCCGCTCAATGACGAGTCGGTTTGTATGCAAACTGTTTTTATACATTTTTGTTTTACAGTACAGTAAAAGTACATAACGTATGGGAATTATGTGTGTGTTTTAGTGTTCCGTTCCACGTAGGGTGGCCAACCGTACTATAATATATAGTATTGTACTATATTTCGGGTCGGCCTACTATATACTGTTGAAGAAATATATAGTACGGAAAAATACTATATTTTCAACACCGACCGAAATCTAACAAACATATATTTATTTAAAAAAATAATTAACGCGCCTTTACATTAAATTTTGAGTGAGGCGAGTTCGTGTAACCGAATTCCGGACTCTGAACGCATCTACAATCTTTTTTCTTTGGCTCCCACTGATCTCTATATTAACTGGAGGTGCTGGCTGCAGGTCAAAGCTGTCAATGTCAATATCAAATTGACAACATCTAAAGAATTTTTTGGTCTGTTTTATTTTTGTTCGGGATTTGGTATTTTCAATTAGATATTATTCTTTGATTTGAGAACTTAAGATCCTAAATATAAATAACAAGTGCAAAGAAATATAGTTTTTATAAAAATAAATAAGTAACAATTACTTATATCTTTGTCTATTTTTATTTTTTTCCATAAAATAGGTACTATATTTTTTAGCAGTGTATTTTTTGAGCTTATTTTGAAAAATACTGTATTTTGCTGAAAAAATGTTGGCAACCCTAGTTTCACGGTACTTATTATTTTTATTTTAAATTCTTTCATTTCTATTTCATCTGGTATAACCCCCATAGTTAGAACATCTACTGTTCCTTGGTTGACCGTAATCATTTTTCTATTTTTTATAGTATTGTAGAAATCATCTCATCTGGTAGATACCGGAATAACTGTCCGTTTACAACTCCATACCATCGACGATCTTCAATTGTTTTAATCTATAACCATATATCTGTTGCATTATTAAATTAAGAGACGGAAATCGCACTATTTATTTTACAGCAAAAAACTTTCACATCCAAACACAACCAAAACACAACGTTCCTACAATTTTCAAATTCTAACTTGAATAAAAATGGCGTAGCACCGCGGCGCGGCGAGAGTATCGCGTTTCGACAGCGTGTCACTGCATCCCGATAGATGTACACGCAAACCCACTCTCGTATTTAAATATTACGCGATGTCTGATTCGGTACACGTTTCAAGCCTATCGGAGCTTGGGATATGCTTGAATTATCAGTTGTTGATATGAAATCTACGAGAATATGGAATCATTTTAGGAGCACTTTTTAAAGTTAAGACTACCTACCCTAAATTGAAGTGAATTTTTGGATTTTTTAGGTTATTATTCAATTCAACGATAATATTACCTACACCGTTTGTTTTTTATCGAAAATAATTTACCTACGTCATGTTTCATTTACATTTAAAAACTCGACTCAAAACTACGTAACATACCTACAGAGATTAACTCTTGAGTATCCTTCTTTATTACGGACCTCAAAATTACGAAGCACCTAAAGCCCCCAGTACCCGAGCCCGTCGCTTGCCCAACGTACACCTTTTTGCGTGATTTGCCGTTTGATTTGCGTTGGCCGAGCCCGCTCACCCAACGTGTACTGGGGGCTTAACAAGAAACTTTTCTGTTATAATAAATCCGTATACCTATACCCCATTTGAAATAAGATTAGACATTAAAACAAACCCTTTTACAGTCCGTTCAACCGATTTTGACTTCTATACCGTAGGTATAAGGATAGCATTAAAAGCAAAAAAAGTTACACAATACCAACTATCTACTGCGGCTGCCATTTGTCATGCCACCAACGCAATAGAATTCAAAATCGGTTGAACGGAATGTAAAAAAGGCTTATCTATACGTCTAATCTTATTTCAAATGGAGTATAGGTCGGTATGAAGCGTGATATTGGCGGTCTATTTTAAGGCCAATATTTGTCAGTTACCTTTCACAAGCCGCATGCCAGTTTCAATTGAACCAAGTTCAGAATTCGTATCTATTCCGGTGACATACTGTCTGTTCTGTTGTCCCAAAGTCTACCTATTAATTCCTTATTCGACTTGTTTGTCACAAAATACGAATGGAACGCAGACGTATGTCATGTTAAATATTCCTCTTTGTGAATCGAGACGAGTGTTCCATTTCGAGTCGATTGGAGATCTGCGATACGTGCTCGAATGCGTATCCGATACGGTGTTATCGGTACAACCAAATGAAGTGAAAAAAATATGTTTATATGGACCAGGGAAGCATGGCACAAAAGAGAGGAAGCATATACTCAGCAATGGGTGGAATAAAGCTGCCAATGATGATGATGATTGTATGTACAATACAATATTGGAATTGTATCTAATAGTGAGTTTGGTAAGGCAACATTTATATAGTTTGAGTAAGAAACAAAAAGTTAAAGTCTGTTTGTTAATATCGTAGACTAATTTGACATTTCAAAAGATTGTCGTTTGTTTTTTAACCGACTTCTTCAAAAAGGAGGAGGTTCTCAATTCGTCTGTATGTTTATTTTTTTGTATGTTTGTTACGCGATTACTCCGCCAATTATGAATCGATTTTGATGATTCTTTTTTTGTATGGTAGGTCATGCTTTCGAGGTGGTCTCATATAATTTTTATTAACTTTGCTTGGGTAGTTTTTGTTCACTGTTATTTTCATCAGCTAGTGGTATTCGAATTTGTGTGGAGTAGGTACCACTACTAAAAAGTGAAAAATAAAAGCTTTTTACAAAAAAAAAACCGACTTCCAAAAAAAAACACTCAAAACTGAAAAATAACTTTAATTTCGGAAGTCGGTGGCAAAAAACGAAAATTGAAAAGCAAAGACATCGACTTCCGAAATTAAAGTTATTTTTCAGTGTTGAGTGTTTTTTTTTGGAAGTCGGTTTTTTTTTTGTAATTTCAATTTAGAGTTTAACATTTGCACCTGTCAAATTAGTCTACGAGATTAAAAACAAACTTTAGCTCGATCCATAAAATCAAGCGTATCACGTATTAGAGCAGTACTCTGAAGAACGAACGAACGTAAACCATGCAAAAGGAGTATGTAAGGATTGTAGCAAGTGTCGTTCTGTAGTTTCTGCCTACCCCCATGGGAAGAAAGCTTGAGTTTATATTTGTATGTTATTGCTTGTATAATTTACAAATAAAAGGTCCCTTTTTAGGGTTCCGTAGTCAACAAGGAACCCTTATAGTTTCGCCATGTCCGTCTGTCTGTCTGTCTGTCTGTCCGCGGCTTAGCTCAGAGACTGTTGGTACTAGAAAGCTGTAATTTGGTATGAGTATACATATAAATCACGCCGACAAAGTGGTAAAAGAAAATAAAAAAAATAATGTTTTTTTATGGTACCTCCCCTACACGTAAAGTGGGGATGGTTTTTTTTTCTCGTCAATGCCATGGTGTGGGGTATCGTTGGAAAGGTCGTTTAAAAATAATGATTGAGTTTGTCGCAATAATTTTTGGATTCAGGGATCCGTTTGCGAAATATTAAACTTTAAAGTGCTAATTTTTGTTAGAGTCAAGTGTGTGTCCCTGCCAGCTAAATGGTTGGTTTTGGGTATGTGAAAAAAATCATGACAGTAGTATATATAACGAAATTAAAAGGAAACCTATCAACGCTACGTAGGGTCCACAAGTTACCAAGTAATAATCGACCAACTTAAATTTGCAGTTGCAAAAACATGTTCTTTTATATGGGTTATTTTGTATGGGAGAACATGTTTTTCAACTACAATGTTAAGTTTGTTGGATAAATTCATCCCAACTACGGAACCCTTCATTGTGCGTGGTTCGACATGCACTTGGGTTTTTATTTTATTCTTCATCTGTCTCTGTAAAACGCACTTTGTCACACACATGCACACACACACACACACACGTTCTAGACAGCTAAATGGGAAGTCTGCCGCAAGTCTAATGAGCAAACATCGGGAATGAAATTGAGACTTGGTTTACTTAGGGGGACTTACCTGTCTACGTACGCATTTCTAAACTAAATTCCATGAATGAACGATTTATGAAATGCTAGATTTTTCATGTTAAAAGTTTTATCTATAGGCATATACACGTTTTGAAAACCTCTTCTTGAACCTTGCTAACTTTTGATTCGCTCAAACAAAAATAGTCTGTATGTCAACCTTAAAAATTCCCAATATTGTGTACCTAAAATAACTGGGATTCATTCTTTCTTACGGCATACCGCTGCTTTCTATAAATGATAGTCTAAATAAACAATTTTCTATGCCTCGCACAGTTTCCGCTAGCATTCCATATTCCATTTAACGCACTGGGCGATTCCTACGAGAGATACCTTCGTCACTACGCAAATTGTACTAACGCATGCAATTTCAAGCAAATGGTTCCGTATGGAGTTTTATGTTTTAGAGTATTTTACAAATACTATACTTTAACATTGTGAGTCTATATCAGGAAGATTTAAGAGAAATCTAAAGATTGTTTAAAGAAAGTACTTAGTAAGTTTTTATAATCTACAGGGAATTTCTGACGTCACTAAAATTAAAAGACTAAAGATAACACAATTCTTACAGATGTAGTGAAATCTATCTATAACTTACACGCGTAGGTACACGAGTAAGTTATAGATAAGTTACTATTAAAATAAATTAATAAAAATATTTATTTAGGTACCTACCTATTGTGTGTTATGCTACACACTTAACATAAGATTACATCACGCCTGTATTCTCCAAAGGGTTAAGCAGAGCTTAACCAAATAGCACACCCACATTTCGCCAGCTATGTTTAAGGCGCTGTTAACAGCCAAACGGTAAACGTAGGCTTGACTTAAACAAAAAAATTGCCAAATCTATATAGTTTGTGATAGCGGAAAAAAAAAATGTGTAACTTGAACATATTTCTCAGAACTTCGTTGTTTCCAAAACAAATTTTGAAAAAAAAATCTCGCGGTAAACTAACCTCTTACTAGTTTAGTCCTAGTCTTAATCCAAAATATCTGTATTAAATATCAACCTACGTTGTTGTTTTAATTAATAACAAGAACGTCTTATTTGAATGTAGAATTTGGTTGTTTTTAATTTTCGATTATTCAACTCATTTTTGAATAAATCGATAATTGCTTCATATTTTACAATAAATTCCAAGCGTTATGTCATCGCGCTTTCTTTCTTTTTTATGCACCGCGGTTTATCTGTTGTCAGCGTCTTAAGTCCCATGTACACACATATTTACAGTAATTTGATACTACGACAATTAACCATTACCCGCACATAAAAACTAACTAAATAATTCCATTTTTATCTCCATCATCCTTCAATACACAGAACCCGTTAGCAACCCTAAAACACCGGGTACACAATCCCCAGCGGATGACGCGGACGCGACAATGGCGGCGGCGACGCGCGGGAAACGGTTGAAGCACGCATTGTTCACGCGACGTGGAAATAGACACACATTCTGAACGACTTGAAAAGAATGGGACTGTAATGATTTTACATTCGAATTCTGGGACGGTATATTTTATTTAAAAAACGGGAAGCTTTGTATCTTTATATAGACCTATACTTACATCCTATCTATTTCCTAAACCTTATACTTAAATTATTATAAATTAAATTCGCTATTCGTGTCTGTCTGTGTAAGAACTATTCCATATGAGATTTGTATATATGGATCAAATCTATCTTAGAGAGATGTATTATGATTATAATTCTATAAATATGTATCTGTTATAGTTGCGAATCATATTTTGATCATGATACAACCCAACACTCACCTGCAAATTGCAAAAAACGTAAGAAAATTTGAATTTCGCGGGCAATAAATGCGCATCCACCTTAACATTCATCAATAGCTAAAACAAAAAAACAATTTCCCTAACTGGGTTTCTAATTTTGTATCGAATCCTTCCTATTTAAACTAGGAACACTTTTTTCTTCACATCCGTCAAGCCAACGTTCTGCAATGGATCCCGCTCTGTTGCAACAATAGCGCGGCGGCGGCGGCTTTACGGGAAGCGATAGACGAATTGCTTGCCGCGCGTGTGGACGTGGCTTTATGTGTGACGTGTGTGTAGCTTTGTTTTTGGTTGATGATGGGTTTAGTATTCCGAAATATGGAACACTTTTGAAGCTGCGTTTTAGAGTTAGGTTTGAAGTTGTATAGAGTACTAGCTGCGCCCCGCGGTTTCACCCGCGTAAGTCTCGATCCCGTGGGAATATCGGGATAAAAGTATCCTATGTGTTAATCCAGGTTATAAACTATCTGTTTGCCAAATTTCGTCCAAATCTATTCAGTAGTTTTTACGTGAAAGAGTAACAAACATCCATCCATACTTACAAACTTTAGCATTTATAATATAAGTTAGATCTGCATAAATTAAAAAGGATAACAACCAAATCAAGGGAAAAGCCAAACTAAGTAAGTAAAAGCAAACATTCCATTTGCACATATTAACTTGATTTTCGTTATTAACCTATTCTTATCCACTATAGCGATTTTTCCATTCTATAGTGAATTATATTCAAAAGTGAATATTGCTACTCTAAAAAGTGTAGGTGAATATTCCTACCCCACAGCGAAAAACATAATATTGACAGTGGGAAGCCAGCTTTATGCACCAGGGGGTGCCACACACACACAAGATATGAAAGAGATCGTCATAATACCGTTTTAAAATGGCTACGAGGATTTTAAAATTGCATAGTCAATATAATATAGCTCCCATGGTGAAAGGGGATTTAAATATTTGGCAGCAGAATTAATATTCTTTTCTGCCTTTTTAAAGTGAAAACAATACTTCAAATTGCAAAAAAAAAAAAACTTTTAGTAAAAAAATACAAGTATTCAAAAAAAGTGCCGTTTTATATTTTCATTTTGTATATGTTTTTATGTATCAATTAAATACAATTCGTAAGAAATCCTAAAATAAATATATTATAGAAGTGCACACAGCAATGCTACGACATTGCTTCTCCAAGACTACGAAATTGCTACGCTAAGATTACGACATTGCTACGATAGTGCTACGAATTGCTACACGATGCTACAGCATATAGCTTACTCGTAGCACTTGTCTACGAGTATCATTGTTTGAAGTATCACATAGCGAAGGGGTTATAATGGAAACTTGGGATATAATTGTTATTACGTAATGGATTCTGTAGTTCAATATTTATCTTTATATATGTATAATAAAATAGTAACGAAGTCAAACCTGCACAGTGTTTTTTTTTTTTTATTGCTTCGAGGATCGAGTCTGGTGCCGAAAATATAGTTTTAAGACATTGTCCTTTGTCTGTTTATCTGGATGTATGTTTCGGATTGGCGTACGGTAGTTTGTATAAAATTTGGCACACAGATAGTTTATAACCTGGATTAACACATACTTTTGATCCCGGTATTACTTTCCCCTTGTATATTTTCCTACATCAACGCGGGCGAAGCCGCGGACATTAGGTAGTGTTTTAATACCTACTTTATGGTTGTAGTATTTAACAAAATTAAATAATTTATTCATTTTTGTTACAGTTTTTTAAAAGATTTAAGTATGTTATTTTTTTTTTGAGTCATTTTGCTCTCGTGTTTCGAATACCTACACTAAAACAAAATATAGCCATCCAAAATAATATTCCCCTACATTTAATTCTTAAAATACCAATCAGTCTTTGAACAAAATTAGCGGCGCTCGCAGACAATAGGGATGGCATGAATGCGACAATTCTGAATACCTTTCAAATCTCATCTGCAAATATCTGGAGTAAATCTTAATCCGCACCCGTTCTCCCCCTCCCCCCTCTCGCCCTCGGACACCCCTCTCGGCTTTTGTCTACCGTTAATAACGTGATTTTAACCACTGTGCAGATAAGTTATAGTAGGATTGCGAAGTGGCAACTTAATATTAAATACTTGGTATAATTTTGCAGATAGCAAGTGTTCGATATTTAGGTTAAATATTCAAAAATGTATGACCAAACTGTTTAAACTGTAAAATTCTAAAAACAACCTTTTAATGAACTAAAAAGTACTTAATAAAATTATTATAGCTAAAGCCAGGAAGTGCTTGAAAAATGGATGACAATTGGAGTAACGGGAAACATACGATCAGAGCAAGCTAATATAAAGCTTTTAATAAAAACCCTGGTAGAAATGCATGATATTATAAAGCGTAAGGCTAAATAAATCACAGTCAGTCACAGATCACAAATCTGCGTCTACCTAAATGTTGTATCCCTATAGAAAGAAAACCTCCCCACGACACCATTTCAACTAAAAATATCCACTGCTAACATAGAAAAATCATCAAGCCAGAAGTTATAATCCCTGTCCTCTTAACTCAACGTTGAAAATCTGCTTTCGTAGGAACCTGTGGCGGTATCTACATCGCCACATGCGAACTACGCATCAAAGACCTGACGTCAGACAGACGTCACATAAATCCTGCATCGCGCAATTAAAGTTTACCGTGCAGTGGACATATATACGAGAACCCAACATCAATCGTTGGGGCAGTTGCCCGCCAGACACAACACCCGTCTGGTCGGAGGATCCTCCCTTTTCTATGGAGTATCAGTGAACTTTACACCCTGTTCCTCATACCCCTAAAAACCTAACCTTCTGCAATATGTCTACCCAATATCAGGCGACATCCTTCAGATATTAATTTAATGTAATGGTCCCGGTCGGTTCTTAAGACAGATACAAGTGCTCGCGGCCACTGACGTATGCTGTTGATTTATCTTCCATTGTCTCTTGTCGTACAGTCTACCGCACGTCGTAAAGTAAGTAACACGGACCGAAGTAACACGGAACTTAGGAACACGGACCGAAATAACACTTTGACCTTGAGCTGGTCTGGCGTCGTACGGAGTTTTTAATAGAATAAGTGTTCATCTTAAACCCCCTCCCCCTCCTCTTCCAGGGTTTCTTTTCTTGTGGCTAAAACATAACAGCCGCAAGGGTCGATCCATCAGTTTAAGCTACGCTTGCCGGAGTTGGTCCATGGATGAGTGACCATCTTTACATACCGAGACTCCTCCGTGCCTCGGAAAGCACGTTAAGCCGTTGGTCCCGGCTGTCATTCGTGGATCTTTGACAGACGTTACAGGTCGACAGAAGCCCAAAAGTCTGTCAACCAGTTTTACCAAGGGGTACCACAGTTACTGGGTTGTGGAGGTTAGATAGGCAGTCGCTCCATGTAAAATACTGGTATTCAGCTGCATCCGGTTAGACTGGAAGCCGACCCCAACATAGTTGCGAAAAGACTAGGCAGATTGATTGAAGAGTTCATCTTATACTGGTTTCGTTACCATTGAAGTACGGCCTACTGTACCAACCTCACTCACTGCTCCAGTTTTCAACGTGTTGATTTATTAGTTTGACAGATGTGAAGATAGAGGGAAGATTGTAAATGGAGGTGTAGACATTGATCTTTTGTAAGACAGAGTTGGAATAGTGTTATGTAATTGGATTAAAAAGCTGTTTCATATTTGGGAGAGGCCTATATCCAACGGTGGATTTTGATTGATTGATACAAAATGAGAAGAAAAAGTTGTTTACCTATTTACCACATGGCAATACGCAGTTTAAAAAAACAAGAATAACAAAACAGAAAATAAGTTATACGAATACCTAAGTTAAACAGGAACCTCAATTACATAGGTACAAGCATAACCTGTAATTTTCTTACAATTCACTTTTATTCACCAAAAGCAAATGCTCGTAAAGTTTACTTTCTTGCAATAATCGTAAGAAAATAACAATGTGTACTTGTTGATCCTCCCCTACCGAGAAAATAATCAACCCTATCCCCCGAAACTCGTCGCCAACAATTTATTGCTGCGCCATAAATATTAAAAAGTTGCCGCATAAATCTCTGGTTTTATTAATAAAGGCTGTGCAAAGAGGTAAGTTTGCAGTGACGTATGCTGAGGCAATATTCTTGGTTGTTGCCGCCATCTTAGTGATAAATCAAAGATTTCATAATTCATGCGCTGCTGGTGTTTTCAAACTGTTTGAGTAAAGTATTATTGGTTTGTTTTTGGCATTACTTTCCGAAATGTTGTGTTTAATTGAAAAGTAAGGAACAAAGATGTTGATACAGTGCCTTTCTATACGCCCTTTGAAAAGTTACTGTTACTAACTAATGTGTTTATTTTTGGCAGTAGATAAGTAAGATGATGATGAAACCAAAATAATCATTCAATCATCATTTGATATCAATTAGGTAAAGCATACCACGATATCATCAAAATAATGGTCTATCCAAAAACAGATCTAAACTACCCTAAAAATTCATGTCAATACCCATGTAAACATAATAAACAACGGATTAAAACTTTACCGAGCCCCTGAAAAGCCCACAATAGAATCGTCGAGACGCAAAAACAAAAATTCAATCCCAAACTGCTTTACAAAAGACCATTAGCGGATAAACTTCGCGGGAGGTAATAAGTCTATGGAAAAACTCTCTATGGAAATCAAGGGAAGGCGACTTTTGATTAATTAGCGGTATTCTTTTCGCCAGACCGTTGAGACGCCGCGTCGGCTCCCGCCATTAATCCGCGGAAAACAATATGGCTGCTTTATTGGGACATATCCGGTTGCAAGAAGTTTCGGTTGTAAAGATTAAAGGGTTTTCTTATTATTTGAGTTGGTTTAATTTTTAATTGTTTTCCTGTTTACAACTTAGTCTTAACTTTTATTTTTAGAATATTTTAAAATAAAATAATTTTCTGATGTGTTTATTACTGTGGTACTAGAACTTCCTAATTGACATTTGAAACTTTAAAAGCGTCCTTTCGGAAAGCTTTTGTTTCTTTCGGCAAATTACCTATTGCTTAATTAAACAATACCTAAAACTTAGCACCTAACTAAATCTGAATGAACAAAAAACAGTCGGAATCTCTGAAATTCCGTCGATATCGTATCTGGACCTTAGTACTTAGACAAGTGGTAATCGCTTTCAAAGCCTTTTGGTATTTTCAACAGATTTCAGTAGTTTATATAAATCTTAGAGACTTTTCCTTTGAGGAGCTCGTGGCTAAGTAATAAAAGCTGCTCGGGTCGATCGAAGCTACGTTTGCCGGGGTTGGTAGTGGATAGGTGACAATCTTTACATGCCGAGACTCCTCCGCAGCTCCGTGCCTCGGAAAGCACGTTAAGCCGTTGGTCCCGGCTGTCATTCGTGGATCTTTGACAGCCGTTACGGGTCGTCAGAAGGCCGAAAGTCTACCAAGGGGTATTGTATTACCCAGTTACTGGGTTGTGGAGGTCAGATAGGCAGTCGCTCCATGTACATAAAATACTGGTATTCAGCTGCATCCGGTTAGACTGAAAGCCGACCCCAACACAGTTGGGAAAAGGCTAGGCAGATTGACTTTTGACTTTTCCATCATATTTATCGCTGATAGAATGTCACCTTGTTCCCTCTCTCCCTCCTATTTCCAAAAATAATCTTCATTCTTCAGTACCTACTTCAACACGCCTAGTCCAAGTCGTCAAAATTCACCATTTGGAAAGTTATATTTGTTCAAAAGAATATTACACCGCCAAGCCGCAAGCCGCTGAGGTAATCAACGAAGGGGAGGAATTAATATCAGTCACCGTCGCGTCGTCGGCTCAATGCTAATTAATGACGGCTAACAATCCGGATCCCTTTCATTACATTATAATTGTTTTTAAAAGATATCTAGCGAGATTGGATCGTTTGTTTTAAAGTGTTGTGTGGAAGGACACTTAAAAATGTTTGTGTCGGATTTTTTATTTACAATTTGTATCTAAAATGTGTCATACACGTCGCCCAGTGTCGGTATGATCAATTAATAATGTAGAACCCGAAAATCCTCATTCCGACCTAGATAAATGCAGTTTCCGTGTTCGGATGCTGGATTTAAAGTCGAAGACATACATAGTGTCATCACTCTTTTCAAATCTTTTAGGCTCTCGTATCCTACAAAGTTCTGCACGCCATAATGCGACAGTAGGTACCAAATAACATAGTAAAGATATCTTACAAAACCAAATGTTTAATCCAAAGGCGATAACGGAATCCTACAATAATTTTCAAACAACTATGACTACCAAAACATCTGTGGCTGTAACACGACTCTTGCGTATGTCGCATGATGATTATATTATTATGTTCGACGAAACGTCAACCTTCATCGAACGAAATTATAAGGTGCAGAACAGAACTATGGAGGGCGTTATAAGGGTCTTTTCACACAAAATAACACAACACAACAGTCAAAAAAGTACAAAAGGATTAAACAATTGCTTAAGAAAACGCTGATAAGTAGATGTTGTCTCAACATCTTGATTATTTCGTTTGCTATTCTTATTTTAATTACGATATCCATGATAACATGCAACCCAAATTATAACCATGAGGAATGACGATCACAGCGACCATGACGTCACGATTCGGAATCAGTTTAAGGTTTAATTCAGTCTTACCCAATCCATGCAGCAAAACGACCCTTTTGTCCTCAACAATTGTTTCCGCAGAAAATTTTAAAATCGTTTTAAAAAACAACATAAACCTACATCGGGACTTATGAAATGTCAAAGCTAGGTGCACAGTTCCAATTGGTCGTTTTCTATGGAGAAATACGCGCGGTTACTCTTTTTTTTAAATAATTTGCTTTTACAATGCTTTTAAATTACAGTGTTAATAACTATGGGAGGACAGTGTAGGCCCGTCAAAAGGATAACGTACTTAATAAAATAGGTAATGGCCAAAAAATCTATGAGTCTACAAGGCTGACAAGAAATGTTCTCACATTCACAAAATAGAAGAAATCTATCTTTTAATTACCATTTTGCCATTTTGTCGTCACGCCAGTTCACACTTTCCACAACTGATTTCTGGCTATGGTTACGTCTGAAATGGCCTTAACACACGAGGGTTGAATGGTGAATGATTTCAACCCCACAGTAATAATGATATTAGTTGTAACCCCGTATTTAGTGCAGGGGAGTGTGGGCAGTCCCCGGGAATTTTATCAGAAACTAGACAGTGTGCCATGTGATTTTAGACATGTGTTCTCTTTGTGACTATTGTAATGCAATTTTAATTTGGTTGCCGAGCCGGCGGGTCGCAGAACACGTAAACTGTCGGACCTGGCTGCCAGTATTATAATTTAAGTTCTGTAATAAACCAATGACTATGACAGATGAAAGACCTATTAAATTTTTGGAAGTGCCTCCGCTGCCGGCGCCGGTTGCTGAATTGGCCGCCGGCGCTGACTTTGGTTGTCAGTTTGGCGTATGGAATAGAATTTTCCTTATTCCAGTAATAAAGTCATAAAGTACTACCCGAAACCGAACTAGTAAGATTAGGTTTAATAATTTTAATCGCAAAAAAGGTAAGGTTAGGTTAGGTTAGAACTGTGACCCCCTACGCACGAGCCGAGCGAGCGCAGCGAGCGGTGCCGCCGCAGCGGCCAGCGAGTGCCAAAAACGACTAGAATATGCAGAAAAACATATGTTAATTATGGTTAGTTAGTTGGGGTTCTGAATACTGGAAGGGTTACTATAAACGCCGCGCCGCCGGTGTCCATTATAGGAGCCGGCGGTGACATTCCTGCCGGCAGCCGAGATTACAAACATCAGCTGCCGGCAGTAATGTCACTGCCGGTTCCCAATGGCGTTATTTTTGTGAGCCGGCGGCGGCAACGGAGGCACTCCCTAAATCTTTTGATGAGCAACTGTTATAAAAGTTATTTTCCATAAACGCGTTTTAAAGCATGTCAATATTAAATACCCACTAATAATAGTTAAACAAAACATGTAGACAGATCGGTATCTATGTCCTAAGCTCATCAACCTAAACTGCATTTAAAACATTGTTTCACGACAAGCAATTTTTCTGTAGCAAAACGACGGATCAGAAAGCGGGTACTGCTACTTATTGATACAGGGCCAAAAACAAACCTTACTAATAAAGTCAATATGCTTAATGTGGCTAAGTAATAACAGCCGCACGGGTCGATACATCAGGTTAAGCTACGCTTGCCGGGGTTGGTTCGTGGATGGGTGACCATCTTTACATACCGAGATTCCCCCGTGTCTCGGAAAGTATGTTAAGCTGTTGGTCCCGGCTGGCATTCGTGGATCTTTGACAGTCGTTACGGGTTGTCAGGAGCCCGAATTTCTGACAACCAGTCTTACCAAGGGGTATCGTATTACCCAGTTGCTGGGTTGTGAAGGTCTGCTAGGCAGTCGCTCCATGTAAAAACTGGTATTCAGCTGCATCCGGTTAAACCGGAACCTTGGAAGTTGGGATGACCTTTGGTGTGGGACGCAACCTGTGTCGACACCCACGCGCCATCCCATCTTCCTAGCACGGCGTGCTGTGCTGGGGCAGCTGCTGCAGGAGCAGAAAACCTCAAACGGCGCAAGTATAACAACGTTATTGCTATATGTTTGAGCCGTTTGTGGATGAAATACTAGGGCCCGAGTATTTCGGGACATCGCTAAGCGATTAGTCGACTCTTCACGTGACCAGAAGGCTGGCCTATTTTTAGCCCAAAGAATCAGCATTGCCATTCAACGTGGCAATGCTGCCAGCCTTTTAGGCACTTTTCCCATTGACAGCGATGCGGACGAATTCTTTGATGCCCAATGAGCCCCTCCCCTTTATTTGTTTTTTTTTTTTCTTTAATTAGTTAGTTGTATAATAATTATAATGAATAAATTGTGTTATAAAAAAATAATAAAAATAAGGAAGGTTTAGGTGTATCAATAAAGGTGTAAATTAGCTGTAATATGACGATGATTGATTGTTGAAGATGCCGGAAAAAATCATACCGACTGGGAGAGTTTAGTAGCATGCGTCACGTAAACCATATATAAAAATACGACTGCATGGGAGCTCTTCGGCCATGCGTCTCGTCAGGTATATATGAAAACAATGTATTACGTAGGTACCTCCGTATTTAGCAAGAATCCCCAATCAAACATTTATTATGCATAACTATTTTTCTGCTTCTATTTGCGAAGGGCGTCGGAAGGGGTCGGTAATGTCAGTAATATCAGAAGTCCCCAAGCCACACAAATGTCAGTGTCGTGATAATTGGTGTAACGAGCGCGATCCGTCGCGGTGTGTTGTGTGGGCGACGAAATGTCACACGGACGACAATTTGCACGTTCACCCTATTAATATGCAACGTAATGTTTCGATAGAAGTTATTGAGGAAAAAAAGTAGTTCGGGAATATATAAAAAGATTAGGTACTTATACTTTCTGCATTAATTGTAAATTTTTCTGTTTCAATAATTTCGTAGTTCTGTTCTGTTCTGTTCTGTATTTGAACAATCCATGTGCCTAGCCTTTTCCCAATTATGTTGGGGTCGGCTTCCAATCTAACCAAATGCTGCTGAATACTAGGATTTTACATGAAGCGACGGTTGGTATAAAAATGATATTAAGAATCAGATTGTAGTGAATTAAGATATTTAAGATTCTCAGCCTAATCTTATTTATTATGAGATAAAGTCAGTATCAAACAGATACTGCTCCACTAGACAAGTGTAGTGCTGTTTTTCAAGATAAAAAAAAAAACAAATAAATTAATTAATCTTAATTTAGCTGCTTCTATTTTTACTCGTCTACGGCATAGCCCTACGAGGGTTATACTCGTTTAAATGTATTTGTCCGGAACCGCAAAAGTGAAGTCACTAGCAAAAAGCACATGAATAATCGCGTAAATGTATTTTCTTTTTCATCAAAACTATAAACCGAACTAAAAGAGATTTCCAATAATATTTTATTTTTTCTCCATTCATGTAAAAACCTTCAATAAGTAATACCTATTTAGGTTCTTCAGCTGCGGTGTTGTTACATCCATTATTCTGTTGCAGGTGTCGATACATACGTAACTACGTAGTATCGACACTGCAATGTGGATAAGATTTAATAAAAGTGGTCCAACCACTTCATAGTTTTTCAAATTTTCTTATTCTTAGAGCGAATTTATAGATACCTACTAAAGAGATAGTTTATTTACGTAATAAGTTACTATTATACGGACTATGATGACGCATCATGCATGATGCATTGCAAAATCTCCAATCTAATAATTCCTGCATTAAACTAACGCCAAATTATATTCACCAACTATGATAAACGTGGTATAAAGTTACATCACGTCATAATGCACTACATGAATGAAATCTGTGCTACACATTGTATGAGAAGACAGGTCACAACTATGGACAATACCCATCACACAATGGCCGCCACTGACATCTGTATCAGATAATATGACACGCGATACGCAACTAATAATACACCACATTCACTACCATTACAACCTTTATGTTGGCACAAATAAAGTCCAAATTACAATGTCTTACGTGAATTGAATTTTTTGGTAATATCCACATTGACAGGGTCGTGATTTGCGTGTAAAGGGGGAAGTGCATTCGCTGATTCTGTGCATTCATTCCGCTCGGTTGAGAATAATTGGATTAAAGGTTTTTTTTCGTGAGTATACATAATAAGGTATGATTAAACAATAGGTCTTCCGGAAAGCTGGAGTTCGTTTAGTTTGGTATCTAATAAACTTAGAAGGTGCCTATTTACGTAGTTTTTTTTTTTCTTTCATTTAATCCGTCATCCCATTCCAATATAGGTACAAATATTAATAATATATATGAACCTATATTCCTAAATCTATCATGCTTATCTTGTAGTACCTAACTCTAAGAAACTAGGTATTCCAAAATACTAAAATGTGATTCACATTACTTACTAACTACCCGGGACTGATCCTTTTTACCGTCGTATCTATACAGACCCGGGGAAGCCAATTACGAAAATAGACAAAAAAAGCAAAGTTCGGTTAAACCACTCGAGAAAATGGGAAAAATTAAAAAGTAATAAAAACACAAATGAGGTGCTTTCAATCATCCCTCTGACAACACTGTCGTGTGGAGGCGAAGAGGGGGGAGGGGGAGGAGTGACGTCACATGAGATTAAAAAGTTTGACGGCTCTCCCACGGAAATTAGCATTTTGCCCGTGGGCTTCATTTGCATACTGTCCGATCTAATTTTTATCTTTTGTTGTTATTGCCGAAGGGAATACGCATGTGAATTGTGAAGTGCTTCACTAATTAAGTTGTGACTTTGACAGTTTTTTTGTTAATTAAAAAATAACTGCCGTCTGTAGACGCAAAATAATTTCAGCCGAAACAAAAAATACTTAAGTGGCCTGGCCTAGCCTGCAGTTTATATGATTGCGTACTGCATATTAAAATAATAAAGGAAAAGTACTCTAGCCATGTCAAAGCGGTCAAAGTAACAACATTTTAATTGGAACTGTAGCGTAGGCACCTTATTAATTAAGTTTCGTTTACCCTAACAAAAAACAGAAAAAATGCATTTGAAACCAGGGGCGCGGTGATTTGCAGAACATAACTGTGGATACATTTCTATTTTTAAAATTACATTTGCTTTTTATTATGACGATTAATGACCACAAAATATTAATCAAAACCAGCCTTATTTAGTCCCAAATACGCATTTTTTCCGATGCCAAAGATTTCAAATATCTGATACATTATGCAGGAAAAATTGAAAAGCCTAATTGTAAAATGAGAAGCAGCGTCGGAACCATTGTCGACGAGGACAAAAAATATGGAAAAACTTCCCCGGAGACTCCAGAAAATAAGTAGAAAAGTCCCGCTTCATTTTAAAAGTAACTTTACTTTTTCCCCTTCCGTCTTTGACACAAGAATTTTTGAAATAGATATCGAGTTTCACGGATCTGTTACTTAGTTGAAATTTTTAACTTGAAAACACTTAACGTATAAGTGAAAAGAGGTACATTAGTGAGAGGTGTTCGAGACACGATTTTTCAATCCGAATTTTACTTTTGAACTGAAACTAAGCACCTACATGGCTCTTAACATTAAAAACGCAATTTTTTCAACCAAGATCAAATCAAAATCACATTCATTTATTACATTATAGGACATAGCGCCCACGCCAATTAACATCAATCAAAAATACCTTCACCCATAAAAACCCACACTATTCAATTCCCGACCCTGTAATCGAACTGCGACTAACCGCTCACTGTAACCGCAAGACCGCGGGGCTCACCACAGCTGTCACTTAATAATTTAATTGTGCATTTCCCCCCTTTTTCACGGCGCCGGCGCTTGCCGGGCGATGTTCACTCTATTATTATCGTAGCTATGTGTAGGTGTAATTCTTTTGCTGTGTGAATATTTAATAGCTGTGCTGTACTGATTTTTGTTTTATGTCATGTCCAGAAAATGCTGCGTTTTTATACGAAATTCCAACATTTAACACATACCTACATATGTACCGAAACTGTTAGTGATTACTAGATATATTAGCCCATTACTTATTAAGGTTATAAGGTGAGACAAAAAGTATCCTATATGTTAATCCAGGTTATAAACTATCTGTGTGCCAAATTTCATCCAAATCCGTTCAGTAGCTTTTGCGTGAAAGAGTAACAAAACATCCATCCATCCTCACAAACTTTCACGTTTATAACATTAGCAGGAATAATTATTTGTTATACTTCATGTAGGGTACCAACAAAGAGAAACGAATATTTTTTTTTTTCAAAAATCTTAGCTTGTGTATCTAAGTTGGGTTCAACGTCATTATTTATTGTGCTTCTGTTAATTTAAAAATTTACTTTTGGCTTTCAGTTAGTAATTAAAGTCTGTCCAATTTCTGTCTACTTCTGGACGCAACCGTCCACTGTAGAACTTAGCTAGGTATTCGGAGACTACCTACATGCGATGTTTCTGAAACCTCATGTCTTCAATAATTGCTTACCTAATTTAAACTGCTCACTAGTGTCATATCTTTTGTAAATGTAAGTATTCAACTGAATTTTATTTTAAACTAGCTGCGCCCCGCGGTTTCACCCGCGTTTCGTACGTCTCGATCCCGTGGAAAAATCGGGATAAAAGTAAATATCGGGATAATAGTCCTATTGCAGGTCATGGTCTACCCATGTGCTAAATTTCATCTTAATCTGTTCGCCGTTTAAGCGTGAAAGCTTTACCAACAAACTACCTCTCTTTCGCATTTATAATATTAGGATAATTAGGATTGAGAACTTCTAGAAAACGTGTGATAGTTCTACTACTTTCCTATGGCTGATTGATTTGATTTAACAAAGAAGGTGCCTATTTAGGTACCTATGCACCTAATATGTTTGAATTTATTGAAATCATCAGGACCACAAGAAAAATTCGGATGGTTGCATCACAACTTACCCAATTTTAATAAGTAGAAACTGTTGCAAAAGCTTTAAAAATAAGTAGGTATGCCCTTAAAAAGAGCAGATGCAAGAATGCCTAGAGAAGGCATTCTTGTTCAAATATTGAGGCTCAATCTGTGACATCGTCGCTTCTGCTGGAAAAAACGAAATCACAAATCACACTAGTTTCTTTCACGAGAAAACCGGAACCGAAAACTTAATTTCACAAAATTCTAGAAGATCGCTTATTACAACTTTTCTAAAGTAGCTTTGAGTATGAAAAGTTTTATTTGTTCCAAATATATAATTATATTAATTACCTAAGTCCCTGCGGACATAATTATATAATTATTTTGGAAAAATTATTACTTACTTTCCTAGAAGAATTACATTTGCCATAAACGAACTTAGGTTTACATTTAACCTACTGTTTTTGAAAATAACCTAAGAAAAAGTCCACAAAAAGAAACAAAAATCAAAGTTTGTTATTTTTAAACCAAAATAAAAATTAATAAACAAAATATTCCTACACACCTGTTTCCAGTTCCACCAGCAGCGCGTCACACGTAAACTAAAATACAATAACTGACAATTTCACGGTACGTTCTCTTCGCCGGCTCAGTGCATACTGGCAGTAAATCCAGGATTTCGCGACAGCCGCCCAGCACTTATAGGCGGGGCCACGGCTGGGCGGGACTGTGAGCCCGCAAATCAGCTTCGTTTCAACTTCTTTTCTTCCCATGCCAAGAAGCTTTGGTCATCTGTAAGTGGGCAATACAGATGGTAGTTACCGCGTTCTTAAGTTGCAGAGTGAGTACCTACGTAGCTAGTATGTTTATTAGGTATGTGAAATGGGATGATATGAATTAGATAAGTTGATCTCTTTATATTATAAGCTTACATTTTTGTGGAGAGAATTATTTCTGTTTCGGAGTTTTGTAACAGGTTTTATTAGAAAACTAGCTGCGCCCCGCGGTTTCACCCGCGTAAGTGTCGATCCCGTGGGAATATCCGGATAAAATATCCTATGTCCTATTCCAGGTCATGGTCTACCCCTGTGCCAAATTTCATCCAAATCCGTTCAGCCGTTTTAGCGTGAAAGCGTAACAAACAAACAAACTCACTTTCGCATTTATAATATTAAAGTTAGGATGATCTAAGTACAAAATCTTTTAATTTGATGTGAAAACACCATTGAAAATGTAGGTAGGACGACCCAGTGTAACTAATGAAATGAAATTGTTTATTCTTTAAATAAGATATTGGACTCACTTTTACGCGAAATAAAAATGTTTTTTAAAAATTGTAAAAATAAGCTCTAGCAAATTAAAAAAAAAAAAAATATATATGCCGTGTAAAAGTCGACCCGACCTCATTTATGAGGTCGGCGTTTCCTATCTGACTACTCTGAGAAGAAAGGCCGAAGCAAACTCAGAATTACCTTTTGTCACATAATTGTCAGTTCAGAGATATTAAATTTATTGTCTATGGGTGGCTTACAACGATCAACACAGAGGTAAGAGTGAGGTATTTACCGACCAGTCATTTCCAAGCCTCCACAAAACCCCAAATGAGCCTCCAAGTGAGGGCCAGTCTGCCATACGTCGTCGGTCACAGCATATCGTAGTGACATAGTGTTCTTTTGTTTCGCAGGGGTCCTTTCTTGGGCTGGTATTTTTAGGGTTCCATACCCAAAGGGTAAAACTGGACCCTATTACTAAGGCCATGTCCGTCTGTCTATATTTCTGTCTGTCCGTCCGTCCGTCCGTCTGTCCGCGGCTTAGCTCAGAAACTGTTAGTACCAGCAAGCTGTAATTTGGTATAGGTATACATAATAATACAATGTTAAGTTTATTGGATAAATACATCCCAACTACGGAACCCTTCATTGTGCGTGGTTCAACATGCATTTGGCCGGTTTTATTTGTTGTTTTAAGATAAGAGGCAGACTGACAGCACTGATCTACCACAGAACCCGCTGAGACGATAGAGGTCGAAGAAATTATAACTAGAAATAGTTATTTGTTATGCAAGGCTGCAAAGTTGTTTTTTGGCGTGAGTACCTATATTGAAACCTGAGCAAGCGAAGGATTAGGATTGAACCATGAGCGAAGCGAGTCGTTCAAATATAGAATCCTGAGCGATGCGAAGGTTTCAAAGGTACGACACGCAGAATAACTTTGCTGCCGAGCGAAACACACAAAACATTTCACCTCACTCCAGCGAGGAAAATGCTAGGTGTCTCCATCCATCCATCCAAATATTGTACGCTTTTATGTACTTTTCTAGCATTTTTTCCCATTTTTACCGCTTGCTCTAACTCTGCACTGCTAAACAAACCCAAATGGTGGAAAGTGAATTGAATATACAGAAGAAAATTATATAAAGTTTTTTTTATGTGAAAACTTCTTTAGGCGCGTTGAGCGATTATTTTTCGTGCTGACCAGTGCGATTATTCTAAAAATGAGGTTCGCGCTCTGACATAAAATAAGTATTGATGCATTATCAGTCGACCTGGCGGTATAGAAAATTGTTGAATAGAAAGGTTCGAATTTTAAAAACTCTTTCCACGCTAGCGGATAAAATGCACTTTTGCACGCAGATTTCGAATGACAAACAGAATCTTTCAGAGCTTGTGAGGTAAAAACAAACAAACTCACTTTCGCATTTATTTTCTAAGAGAAGCCTGCAAGACATAATCACGCTTTTCAAGGAGACGTGCCGACGTTTGTGGCGAAGGAGATACACAAGTAGTGACAAAGGGGCAACACTTCCTGAGGTGCTTGAAGAGTGGAGACGTATTCCACGGCTTTCAGAACAATCCCAGAGCCCAGAAGATGGTCAAGATCCCTACGAGCACTTACTGGAATACTTCCTTCCTCCGAGCACGTTTGCTCTTGCGAGTCTCCACTCAAGCCAGCCAATGAAGGCAAGAATGTGGTGGAAGCTCTGTTCCTCGTCAGTGTTCACTCCAGCCGGCCAATAAAGGCAAGCCAGAGGTGAGGAACAAGACTTCTCCCGGGAGATAGGGTCCGTGGGGTCGCAACTGCCCAACAGCTCGCCACATGCTGCCCTGCGGGTTTTTGTATGTCTCTTTTTCTGGCTCCTCACTCTAGACCCGTTCCGGTAAAGTAAACTCTACCGGAACATACCTAGAGTTCGGAGCGCGCAAGCCCCACCACGACGTCAACGTGGAGATACGACGGTGGGGTTATTATTATTATTATTATTTATAATATTTGTTAGGATAGGTAATTAGGATTAGGATTAGGACTAGAGCTGTTGCCTGCGAATTCGTATGCGCTCCGGGATGAAAAATAGCCTATGTCCGTCTCGGTCATCGTCTACCCATGTGCCAAATTTCATACAAATCCGTTCTGCCGTTTTAGCGTGAAAGCGTAAAAAAAAACCGGTAAACAAACAAACAAACTCACTTTCGCATTAATAATATTAGTCAGAAAGTTAAGATATAGAAGTTATAGTTAGAGTAGGATTGATTAATCAAGACTTTCGTGACTTTCGAGGAAATTACTAAAGGTAGTCTGTCTGTATCCCTCAGGCCTAGTAAATTTTATTGACTGACCCAGAGGGACCCTCTGTATGCTTGAATAGTGATTATATTTAATGAACCGCCCGCAATGCATCCGCCACACGAAATTAAAATTTTCTTACGTTTTTTGCAATTTGCAAGTCCAGTATCAGGTTGTATGTTAATCAAAATATATGATTTGCGACCAGGGCCGTATACAGTGGGGACGTTTTGGGGGTTCAAACCCCCCCGAAATGCGAGAAACCAGAATCTCAATCCAGAGATCGACCCCTTAGGGTACCTCCTTATACAGATAATTGTAATCTATTTCGCAAAGGCGTACTTTATAATCTACAATACCTGTAAATGTATGCTTAAATACTGTATTTTTATCGATTCTGACTTTGTATTTAATCAATTCCTGCAACTTCAGCATTCTCTGAGATATTCTAACCTCCCCCAGCCTCTCAGTAAGAATATGCTTAAATACTGTATTTTTATCGACTCTGACTTTGTATTGAATAAATTCCTGCAACTTCAGCATTCTCTGAGATATACTAACCTTTTTTTTTTTTTTTTTTTTCCGAGCTGGAAAATCCTCTTGGATGTCCTCCGCCCTGAGGCGGGCGGAGGGGTCTGTCAGACTCTTACTGACTAAAAACCACCCCGGTGTTCCGACTCACACCTACGCCAGGGGTCGCGGGAACGTAAAAATCTTCCGCTACCCCCGACTGGTGCTGGCCCGCCACTGCGGGCCTCCTCGGGTCAGGGGGGGGAGTGAGGTGTTTGACTCCCCCCGTGACGTCTAAGAGGGGCGCGCGTGGAACACTACGCGCCGCCACCTCGGGTCCTGATGTGTGGGGGGCGACGGACGACCCCGAGTCCGTCACCCCTGGACCCATTTAGGGGGGCTGGAAGAGGGCGTTATCCGCCCTCCGCCGACGCCCGGTGCGCCTGCAGCGGGCTGGGTGAGTGGATGAGATCTCCCTCTCCCTTTCCGCAGCCTCCTTCTGCGCGACGACTGTCTCGCAGTAGGAAACCACCGCATCCCAGGACTCCTCGCTGCCGACCATGGCATTGACTACGGCCGACAGCGACAAGTCACTGCCTACTTCTGAGATGAGGGCACGGCGCGGCTCCTCCCAAGCGGCACACTCTGCCAGCGTATGCCGCGCCGTGTCCTCCCGGCAGTCGACGCAGTGGTGACACCGACCGTCCGGCTCCCTGTTTATGCGACACAGGTACTTCCCGAAACAACCATGCCCCGAGAGCACCTGCGTCACCCGAAACGACAGGGAGCCGTGCCTCCTACCGAGCCAGCGCTCGAGCACTGGCCGGACCGCCTCGATGATGTCGAGGCCGGCGGTAGGGCGTGAAAGCCTGTCCCGCCATTCCGTCACCAGGACCTCGCGAAGCTGAGACCGATGCAGCTCTATGTGTCGCTGCATCGGTTGCTCGCCCCGCGCCCTCGCTTCCTCGCGCCACGGGTACGATGACGCGAGTACTTTCACCTCGAGGTCCCAGGGCGGGGATCCGGCCAGTGCACAAGCCGCCTCGTAGGAGATCGTGCGGTACCCTCTGATGACTCTGACGGCCATCGCTCTCTGCGGCTTGCGCAGGACTGCGATACTACCGGCCGTCAGGTCAGCCGCCCAGATCGGGGTCCCGTAATGGGCCATCGACCGCACGATCCCCACGTAGAGCCGCCTACAAGCAGCGCTCGGGCCCCCCAGATTGGGAAGCAGCGTTGACAGCGCCCCAGCAGCGCCCAGCAACTTGGGCGCCAGCCGTCGGAAGTGGGGCCCGAAATCCCACCGGCTGTCGAGCACCAATCCCAGGTACTTCATGGTAGACTCGACAGCGATCCGAGCCCCCCCGACCACGATGTGTGAGCCGGGTGGCGGCGCCCGCCGGGGGCCATGAAACACTATGGCCTCCGACTTGCTGAGGGCCACCTCCAAGCCTAGGCGACGTATGCGGCCCACCACCTGTGAGACCGCAGCCGTCGCCAGCCACGCTGCCTCCCTGTGCGAGCTCCTCCGGGCAGTGACCAGCGTGTCATCCGCGTAGCACGTCAGGTCTACCCCCGGTCCAAGCTCGCCCCTCAGGAGATATACTAACCTGCCCCAGCCTCTCCCAGGCGGGGTGCTAAAATGTTCGAGCTTGCGTCGCTCGCTCTTGCATCTTTTTCGCACCATCCTTCACAAATTTTTCTGCATAATAAGTCGATAAACTCACTTCTCTTTCTGCATGATCGGTCAAAGAGAAAGAAATCATAACTTATTCGAAGCTGAATGGAAAAAAAAATTGAGCTCGCTTCGCTCGCAATCATTTTTTTTTTTTCTAAAAAGAGGAAAATTGCTTTTTTGGCTTAAATACTGTATTTTTATCGACTCTAACTTTGTGTTGAATAAATTCCTGTAACTTGCATTCTTGAGATATTCTAACCTCCCCCAGCCTCACACAGGCGGGGTGCGAAATTTTCGAGCTCGCTTCGCTCGCTCTTGCATCCTTTTCTGCATATTAAGTCGATAAAGTTACTTCTATTTCTGTATGATCGGTAAAAGAGAAAGAAATCCTAACTTTTTCGAAGCTGGATGCTAAAAATTTCGAGCTCGCTTCGCTCGCAATATTTTTTTTTAGATTTCCGAAAAAGAGGAAAATACTATTTATTTTTCAATCTGTATTTACTATTTTTCTACCCTCTCAGAAATCAGAAATAGGTACTTTCTTTAAAAAAAAGTTTGCCATAACCCCCCCCGAAATGAATTCCTGGCTACGGCCCTGTTTGCGACATATTATGTATTAACATTAAAGTCCAGTAACCAAATACAGTAAGAATTCACCTGAAATATCACGATTTCATGAAAAATACTCAAAACTAGAGAGTTGTATTGATGATTTTACTGGTCAGTGGTTATCATTCTGCAAATAGGTACTTAAAACCTGCGATAAATAGGTACCGACCGGTAAATGGTAAAAAACCTAAGAAAATTTGAATTTCGCGGGCTACCCTGGTATCCTAACTAATATTATAAATGGGTAGACCTTGACCTGGAGAAGGACATAGGCTACTACTTTTCATCCTGGATCGCAGACGTGTCGCTAGTAACAGCTAGTAGGTAATAAAACAAATAGGTACCCATGAATGAATTAATGGGTGTTGTTAAGGGGGATGCGCTAAGGTAGCCCGCGAAATTCAAATTTTCTTACGTTTTTTGCAATTTACAGGTCACTATCAGGTTGTATGTTGCTCTAATTAAGATTTGCGGCCGTTACAAATATGGATTTACAGAATTATAATCTTTAGAATCAGCAATACAACTCAAGTTCATCATCTTCCACCTTAAGATCAACGAGAAAGTATGATCTTAAACTGATGATCCCGGCGACAAAAATTAAACTGCAATTTTAATGAGTCTGTTTTATTTCAAGATCCACCACCAGAATTGCCTACTTGGGGTTTGAACGTGGCCATCGCAGAATAACTCGGGGCCCTGCAGACCTTTGATGCTGAGGTGGTGTAAACCAAGGTCATGTTTTTTTTTTTTTTTTTTTTTTATGTTATCCTAAACTGTCCCACTGCTGAGCAAAGGCCTCCCCCAAATCTTTCCAAACATCCTTTTTCAGGGCCATCTCGATCCAACCCTTGCGGTACGCGTCTAGATCGTCTCGCCATCTCTTCCTGGGCCGGCCTCGGCGGCGCCGTCCATCTTCAGGCACCCACCGCGTGCAGACTGTTGCCCAGCGGTCGCTATGCATGCGGCTGACATGACCCGCCCAGTCCCATTTTAACTTGGCAGCCTTTTTGCTTACGTCTAGAATCCCCGTTTTGGAGCGCAACGTGGTGTTTCGTATTCTGTCAGTTCGGTTTACGCCTAGAATGCTGCGCTCCATTGCTCTTTGGCAAACCCCAAGGCGGAGCTTTTGCGACTCGGTGAGCGACCAGGTCTGGGCACCGTAGGTTAGGATGGGCAGAATACACATATCGATGAGTTTTCGCTTCAGGGAGATTGGTAGATCGCCCTTCATTAGCGTCTTCATGGACCAGTAGCTTTTCCAGGCATTTTCGATACGGCGATCGATTTCCTTTTCTTGCCTGTTCTCGAAAGAAACTAACTGGCCCAAGTAGATGTACTCATCGACATAATGTATGTCCTGCCCATCTACCGCGACCCTACGCTTGGTGCTGTACAAAAGGGTGTGCTTGATACAAAAGGGTGTTAAGCAGGGTGACCCGCTCTCTCCAAAATTATTCACAAGCACTCTCGAGGAGATATTTAGAACACTGGCAGCCTCATGGATGACCAAGGGCATTGAAGTCGATAGCAGGAGGTTGAAAAACCTCCGATTTGCCGACGACATAGTCCTTTTTTCAACACAGCTCTAGAACTACAGACTATGCTTCAAGACCTAAGCACGGCAAGCTTCAAGGTTGGACTCGCGATGAATCGGTCTAAAACCAAAGCCATGACCAACAGCACCAAGCGTAGGTCATGAATAAAAAGATAAAATTTTACTGGGTATAAATTGAGAAAACAGACATTTAATATTAACCGCTACATTACCGCATGCATTTATTTAGTCAAATAATAAACAACCATGCTGTAATCAGAGCCCTCTGTTGCCCTATTATAGTTACCTTATGTAATAATAGACAACCAAAGTGGGTTTCGTTTCGATGCGTCATTTTCACTTCCCGCTGTGTGAACACCTCTGAGTAAAATTAGAACGCGCGCAATCAATAAGTTCGTAAAACCACGTCGCAGATGGCGACACTGAGCAATTGTGCGCAGCCATGTCAATAACATTTAATGAAGTAAAATATAATAAGCCAAAAAATAATAAAATTACATTCGTCGTGGAACTAATTATTCTATAGCTATAAGTTAGGTATCAAAACTATTTTTTTTTGCGTAAAAATTAATTAGGTAGTAATCATTATGACTACATAACAGCATCTCCATCAAAGCGTCAAACAAGCTTCGCGTTTCGTATTGAGGCCGCCGCTGTACACCGCCATCTTACGTCCACCGTGTCAACTTGTGTTGAATTTGGTGCAGTAATTTTGTGTTTGATTGTGACGAGAGCAAGTTAACGAAATACAAACTATTCTGTTTGGCCGATATCGGTAAGTTTCAAGAATAAAACACTGCAATATGTGGCGGAAAATTCAAGTGAAAACCTAAATGTGAAACCCCGTTGTTAAAACTGGGTGTATAGCATCATTCCGATCAAACTAACAATGAAATAATATGTCAAACGTTTTCTGGATCAATAGTTGCCGCATTTTACTTTGTTGATGCTTATTTCTAATAGCGGTGAACTTCTGTTTCAGCGCCTGGTATGCTGCTTATATAGTCGGTATTATGGCCTGCTAAATCGCAACAATGTCCGACGTGAAGCAAGTGAAAGTTGACAACTGGGGAGTATATTTCCTCCAAAGGCTAAAGCACTTTTTTAACCGAACGGACTACTGTGACCTGACGCTTCAGTTTCAAGACAATGCCCAGCTGAAAGTACACCGACTAGTACTCAGTGCGTGCACTGAGTACTTCGAACTCCTGGAACGAACATGTGAAATGTACGAAGACTGTCTCGTGATGCCGGACGACCTGCAGGCGGATGTTGTCGTGCCGATTGTAAACTTCATGTACACGGGACATTTAGAATTCAAGATGGATATACTAGAAAGATTGTATCAAACATCTCAGATTCTCAATATGCCAGTGTTAAGTAAACTACTTGAGTCACATCGCAACTTAGCGCCCAAAGCACCCGCTCACAGTTATAGTGGTATCAAAAAGTTTACTAGGCAAAGTGAACCTAAACCTGCGAAGGCAACCACACCTACTGCAGGTTCCAGTAATAAACGCTCCTACAGCAAAGCGTTCGACAATAATATAGTATACAGAGATAAAAAGACTTATCAATCTGTTGCTAGAACTGAAAATGTTAATAATAGTGCATATCGTGCTCCATCTCCTATAGCGAAAGACCCTTTTACTTCTCAGAAACTGGGCATAAGTGACCCACGCCCAACAAGATATGAAGTACCTGAAGAGCTGGATAATGACAACATCTTTGACAACTCATTCTGCAGTATATCGTATACTTCCCAGCCATTAATGGTCCATCCTGATACGGTCAAGCGCTACAAAGCTAAACGAAACAATGTATTCAGCGAAGCATCAGGCTCAAAAAAAATGTCTGGTTTGTCAACAATTGATATTGTTGAATGTAAAAGGATAAGATCTAAAGATGATAATTTATTTGATGATAGCACCATTGAGCATAATTTTAATGATGAAACTGATTTGTTCAATACTTCCTATATGAACAATGAAAAAGATCCAAATCAGCTTTTTGATCAGATCTTGGACCCTAATGATGGAAATAGTGGTCCAAAAGTTACAATTGAAACTAAGGACAGTAAAGCTGCTTCTAACCTAGACCATGCAAGGATAATAAGTGAAGTCTTAAAGAAGTATCCTCATTTGGTTAAAAGCAATAAAAATATAAAATTGAAGATTTTGGATCCTGTGCCTAGTAAAGGTAGAAAACAGCAAAAACAGTCTACAGCTCCTGTTTATGTAGAAGATAAACCATTAAAGTTAAAAACAGAAGAAGATGATTTTACTTATGAAACTGATGTTATTGATTCCAAGCAAGCAGCAAAACTTATTGCAATGGGTGCAGATAATACTAAAGGTCCTTGGATATGTTTAATCTGTGGCACACCAGGAAAGGCTCTGCATTTCAATTCATACTATAAATTCCGCCGTCATTTAGTAGAAGTGCACAATGAAAAACCAGTGGCTAACATTTGTGAATACTGTGGCCTTAGATCTTTGAAGAGAAATTATTTACTGCACCACCTTTATGCTCAACATGGTGTACAACCACCACCTCAGTATCACTTCCCTAAATGTAACATGTGTACTTATATTGCATTAACTGATGCGCTGCTTACGAAACACAAACTGAGCCATAAAGATATTAAGAACTTCCGCTGTAATGTTTGTTCTGTAGCATTTGCTTCTTCTAATCAACTACTACAACACATACAAAACACAGGACACAAGTACAGTGCTGAAAAGAAATCTAATCTGCAATGCATCTATTGCATGAAAGTGTTCTTGCGAGAGATAAATCTTTATTCACACATAAAATCACATCACAAACAAGAAGCAAAGACTGACTGCATCATTGACGACTCAGATGAAGAAAAGCAAACTATAGTAGAAAGACCAAGAGCAAAAGGTGCCGTTAAGTTTGAACCTAGTACAAGCTATGACAATGAGTATGAAGAAGTGGATTTACAGTATCCAATACAGCACAGACAATCAGCTGAAAAACAAGTTCCAGCTAGAAGACAACATAATGTTAACTCAAATGCAAAGCAAAAGATTTTAAATCCTGGCTTTGGTACTCCAAAACCAGCACTAAAGGCCAAACCAAGTAAAAGTATCAATCATACTCAATCTGTACACAGTGATTTTTTCCAAGATATCAAAATGCCAGTGGAAACATTATCAAACAGTCAGGATGAAGAAATTGTATTAATAGACAACAATGAATACATCCTGAGAGATCATCAACTTATTCCTAAAAAACGGAAGCCTGACAACAGAGACTACATCATTTCAGATATGGTTGAACCCGATTCTTTAGAGACTATTCAACAACCTACTACATCCATGGAATACACTCATGTTCAAAATACAAGCATTGAAGAAAATGTACAGCAACAGTCCAGTATGGTAATAAAGAAGTCAGCAAACCTAAATCAACCAATTCAAATTGTAGTATCAAATGAAGAAGAATACAAAGCTTTGATGGCTTCTAACCATCCCATTATATTTGATGATGGTGGCACAAACAAGACCCTGACTGTATTAACTGCACCTCATCACAACCAAGCAATAGAGACAACTGCAATAGATTTAGACAATACTACAGGAAATGAAATGATGATTCTTCCACATGAATATCCTTTGAATGTCTCTGAAGCTGTAGCTACTGAAAATTCTAACATTGTAGTTGTGTACAGTCACCCTGTTGATGATCAAAATAAGCAATTCCAGATTCTGACTACAGGAGGTATAGGAGCACAATTTGTGCAGTCCTCTGCAATCATAACACAAAATTATGAAACTGTAACTACCACTACACCAGCAATGCACACACATTGTATAGAAACACAAGTGGAACAAACTTGGCAAAATAATATCCAAAGTTTAGAAGGTCAACAAATACAGTTACCGACACACACAGTAATGCTGGATTCTAATCAAATAGTAACTGGGCAAATTCATAGTGCAACAGGTAATAATTTAGATGAGCTTCCAGAAGTACATTTAGTACCTGAACCTCAAAAAGGGCTATCTCCAGGTGAAATTGATGTTGACCTAAATCAATCAGATGTAACAATCGAACATATAAATCAACAGGTTGAGCAAGAGACTATAGAAGAAAATGTCCCAAGCATGAGTTTGATTCAAAATGAAACAACTACTGTAACTGAGTTGAGAGAGAATGAGACTGTTGAAACTCTTTCTCAAGCTAAAACAATGCCTGACATCCAAATTAACCATGAAAACATTGAGGAACCAATGGAAATGGAAAATATGCTAGAACAACCACCAGCCTCAGAACATGTAATGGAACAACCAATGGAAACAGAAATTTTAAAAGAACAGCCAATTCAGACGAAAAATGTATTAGAACAACCAACGACGGAAACAGAAATTGTCCTAGACCAACCAATGGAAACAGAAAATGTAATAGGCCAACCAATCGAAACAGAATATGTCATAGAACCACCACTTGTAACAGAAAATGTGATGGTAATGGAACAACCTCTGGAAAATGAAATTGACCAAACAACTGTTAATATGATGGAACAACCAGTAGAAACGAGAAATATAATAGAACAACCAGTAGAATCGAAAAATACGGTGGAAGCAGTACAAACTGAAATCATGATAGAACAACATGTGAACACTGGGAATGTACTAGAACAACCGATCGAAACAGACACTCCTATGGAACAGCCAGTAGAGATGGAAAACATAATAGAACAACCAGCAGAATTAGAAAATGTAATAGAACAACCAGTTGAAACGGAAAATGTAATTGAACATCCAGTTGAAACAGAATGTTTAATCAAACCATCTCTAGCCTCCCAAAACCCGCAAGAACACACTGTAGATTCTGTGACTATTAACAAATACTCAGAAGTTGAAAAACCTGAGAATGACACATCACAAGGCCAGCAACCAGAACTCATGGAATCACAAGCATATGATGATATTGTAGAAATCAACCGTGCCAGTGAAGAAGAAACTGTATATGCTAATGCATCTGAGAAAAAGATAAAGAATGTAACATTAGATTGGTCCGAGGATGAATATGATGTTGCAGAGGATGGTAATAGAATTGCTAAATCTGTTTCAAATGATGTCTCCCAAAATCAACCTTTAGTTGAAGAAATACCAGAAGTAGAAGAATCCATAGAAAACATTCAACAAGAAATGCAAAAACAGATGGCTGCTCATCTTGAAGCAGGACCGGCCGCAGATCTTGAAGCAGGGCCTGCTGCAAATCTTGAAGCAGGGCCTGCTGCAGATCTTGAAGCAGGGCCTACTGCAGATCTTGAAGCAGGGCCGGATGCAGATCTTGAAGCAGGGGCGGCTGCAGATCTTGAAGAGGGGCCGGCTGCAGATCTTGAAGAGGGGCCGGCTGCAGATCTTGAAGTAGAGGCAGGTGCAACTACATACCTTCCTAATATTGCAGATGTTGAAACTGAAGAAAGTGCTATTTCTTCACAAGAAGAAGACTCATCGAGCCAAGAAATGCAACTAGCCCCATTCAATAACTTACCGGTTCATACTGCTGTACCAAATCCACTTGTACAACAGAAATTATCGTCACTGCTAAATGATTGGGAAGATAATGATTCCCAAGAGGAAATAATTACTGTCAATGAAAATGTTGAACCAACGACGGTACAGTCACCAAAAGATACTAGTGTTGGTTCACCAGAGCTTCCAGAAGAAGTCCCAAAAACGATCAAAAGCTTGGTTAGTGACTGGGACGATGATGAGGAGGAAACTAAGGAATGAATAGCATGCTAATAGACAGTGAAATCTTCATTAGATGATGGGTAAAATGATAATATTGGTGACTGGAAAATAAAATATTATTTCTCACAACACATTTTGCCTATCCAAAATTTGGTATATAACTTGGATAGAAATATATTTAAAATACTTAGTTATAAGTAGTACTACTAGATTTTTAAGTAAATAGTTATATATCATGTAAAAATCAATGAGTTTATGTACTTGGTGGTGTATAATGTAAAAGTAAATTCCCTTGTTTTATCAATTCTTTTATAAAACATTGATGACACCATGAATATGTGTACTTTTAAAACCTCTTTATTTATACTTAGTTATATTATGGTAAATAAAAAGGTGGTGCAGCCTCGTTAGGTATATGTTTTGTGCCTGCCTTTTTGCTATATCCTTACAGAATACATTGTATACACGAAAATAAGCATTATAGTACATAATTCTGTCTTCTATACATTTTCATACAATTACTGTAACACAAAATTATGGAAATGATACTGATTATGTAGGTATGTATTGAAGTTAATGAAATAAATGGGTTGATAATAGTCATTATTTTTTATTTAATTTACCACAAATAAAACAACATTTCATAGAAAAATACCATTTTACTAGATTTTAAACAATTTGCAGTTGCTAAAATCAACAGTACGATGATTATACATTATAATCACATTTGTATTTATGTGTGCAATATTACATGGCAAAATATTATATTATTGGCCTTACCTATACTGTATTTATGACTTGTGTAAACACTTCGATTTATAGGATTTACAAAGTTAAAAACATGAGTTACCTACCACTTCAAAACTGTAAATATATAACTAGTTATGTAAGTAAAGGCAATATGGGAGAATAGGTTCAACTTTTAAGTACTTTTATTTATATAAACAAGATAAAGAAATAAGGTAAAGCGAGAAGTTAAGTAAAAAATACTAATAAAATAATTAAATGAGTCTCATATTTCCAATAATTTCTGTATAGGTACATTAATGTAGTTGAATACTACAGAGATGTTATAGGTACTGCCTATAAGGCTAAACAACAAAAGCCATTACACACTTTAAAAATTAACACTAGCTAGTGTTCTTTTATTTCTAACATTCAGTTTCATATATCAGTTTAAATATTTTCAATATATTTCATAAAATTGCTACAGGGACAACACAATTTAAATGCAGTAGTAGGCTCAATATAAACATTGAAAGATTACACATTTCTTAAGATGAGATGATACATGATTATCATTGGTTAGATGTCAAATTAATGCTATAAGTATGTGATCTGATAAAACATGAAATACTTTTGCGATCATATTTGGAATAGTAATATGAGGTGATTGACAAATTACTGGCAATCAAGCAGAAATACATCAATGTTTGTTGAGAAAACTACATTTACTTACTATAGTAAGTTTATAAACTTGACAAATTGATCTCACATATAAGCTTTGCAATCTTGACTGAGAATATTTGCAAGAGTGAAAAACCATATATCACAAAAACTTACATTCTTTCTCTAATTTGAAACACACTACCTAGCTATTCATCACAAAGAATATCTAAAAACTATGATTGTGTGTACACTTCAAAATAGTTCATAATGAAAGTGCATTACCACTCAACATGTACCTATTATAAATTAAAATCATCTATTTTTGTTATCACTACAATAATTTTATTTCATTTACATAATTTAAACATTATAACAAAGCAGCAAAAAGGTGAACTAGCACTGGAACATAGGATATCAAACTGTGCCTTCCTAATAAAATATAAAACATAACATTATGCCTGTATTCCCCGAAGGGTTAGGCAGAGGTACACCCACATTTCAGCAGTTATGTCTGAGTCCTATGTAATGACAAGCCTATTGTCATCAAACGGCCACAAATCTAGACTCCGAGCTGCAACTGCGAAATTCCAGATGGATTACCCAGTAAAACTTTACCCGACCCCGGAATCGAACCCAGGACCTAATGGCAAGCAGTAGCGTTTGCAACCACTAGACCAATGAGGCAGAAAAAGTAAAGATGATTGAAAACAGAATAAAATGGGAGAAAGAATTTAAAGAGCTGGTAACTATGCAGATGCAATATAGGTACCTATTTAGTTCAGAAACAATGAATATGAAATTGCATTTTGTTTGCTTTCTGCCATTATTGGATTCACTATTGAATATGTCAATATTTTTTGTCACAATGTATTAAATTAATGAATTTCATACAACATCAATTCAGTTTGCTTAGCACAACGTCAAATTAACTTCAAAATTTGCCTCTAATGGAATAAATGTATTTACAAAATAAATTACAATATTTACATTAAAAATAAAGCATTACATATTTGCCTAATCATTGGATATTGAGACTAACACATATTTAACCATGTATGCCAGAAATACAAAGCCTACCAACACAAATAAATTGGTCAAAATATAGTACATGTTGGACTGTTGATCTGTTATCACTTCACCTTCACTTGTGGTGGTGTTCTCTGCCTGCAGCATCGCCTCTTGCCGCAGCTTCAGTTGCTGTTCTATCTCTTCAACATACTCGGGGAACAACTCGCAAAACATTTTGTTTTTAATATTTGTCTCCAAAGATTCCGCCGCCAAGCAACGCTTCTGGAAATCTGAAGTCTCAACAGATCCCAATGTTGGTGTCTTCTCTAACATGAAACTTAGTAGACCAGTGAGAATTGTGGATATTGACCATGCTGGGTTCCATGTGTCAGGATGGAAGTCCGTGATGCTAAGGCACAGTCGCGTGTTTGTCTTGAACCGACCATTAGGGGTGATCATGTAAATAGACGGCGGTTTGAATGGAAACTCCCTTGGAAATATGATTTTTCCATGATAGTACCCGCCCTCGTATGGACTCTTCTCTGGTCCTTTGACCACGTAATGCCATTCTAGAATATTAGACGGCACTGGTTCCGCAGTTACATACGGAACGGGGTCATTTTTAAGCCTAAGGTAATCTTGCTTTAGTCTGCTCGTAGCTCCTGTAACTTTGGTTTTTGCCATGACTTAGCACGAAACAACAACAATAAAACACTTTAGTATGCAATTTAAATGAGTGTCACTGCAATCATACACTATTAATTCTTTATGAAAGTCCGCAAATCTTATTTTTTGGTCGATCGGATTCAATCGCGAATAAATAAAATAATACGTCAAATGATTTGCAATCATACGATACGTCATTCGAATAGAGGTGTGTAAAATAGTAACTTTGAAAAATCGACTAAGGACCTATCTAGAGACTTACCTATACACTAATCGGGATAGCGATAAAAAAATATCCATTAAAGTTCCCATTGCTGGGATATAAGACATAAATAATCCGCCACGCGAGCCCAGTGCATTGTGCAAGGATCATTTACGGAGAGGCCCAGCACAGAGCAAATTTTTATGAGGCCCAGTGCGTTGGTGGTGAACGTTACGTCTTCCTTCGAATGTTTGGTTCTAGAACATGACGTTCGCGTTATGTAAACGATGCGCATGTCGATTTAAATATATGTATGTACGCATCAGGTTCATCTTGTTACAAAACTAATAACTCTGAACCCATCATAAATCATTGTAGCGAGTTTTAAGAATAATGAAATGACGCTTCAGCTTCGTGAGCCAACTGTTTAGGGTAAACTGCTAATAAAGCTATATTTTGCGGTGTGGCCTGCAGTTAACTCTGATTATTATGTACTATTATTTTAAAGGTATGTAAATAAAATCAAATCAACAGTTCCTAAAATGTTTATTTTAAAATAACAAAATCTCTACTTACATCATTGTCAGTTACCAAAATATGTATTTGAACAAATCCATTAATTAATACCTAGTCAACGAAACATGATATTATATAACATCAACCAATGATAATTCAACTAAGCGGTACATTTAAAATACTAAGGGGCGCTTTTACACGTACAGTCAACCGCACATCAGTGACCAGTGGTAGCACTTGCACTCTACCTACATTGCCGCGATAACGCGAACTACATTTCGCGCGCGTACGGCCCGCGGCGTCAGACGTAAAGTCTCGCTGTACTGTACCTACCACATAGCGCGCGAAGTGTTCACAGAGCATTCCAAGTAAATCGAAGTGTTTAGGTATTATTAGGTAGGTACTATTACTAACTATTTATTTAAGATTAGTAAAGTAAAAGTAAAATTCATTTATTTTCCACACTAATCTAAGCACAGTATAGGTACATAAAATAAATGGAGTGGACTGGAGCCTAAACTAGGGCAGCCCTGTATTTCAGGACTCCAGGTCTTCCTCCCGCGGCGAGTAAGTTGATACAAATTCCAACTAGAGGTGTAGTTAATTAACAATTATGTTGTTTGTGTTTGGGTGAGTGAGTGTGTATGTTGTGAGTGTGTTCGTGCATGTGTGTGATGAGTGAGAGTACGGTTGCGCGCATCTGTGTTTGTGGGAGTATGTATATAAATGTATGCTTGGTTGTGGATAAGTGAGTTTTGATTGCTCTTGATTTACTGCAGACAGAACAGAGATGTTATTTAGTAATTATAAGTAAGGATTCCGTATCATTGTAATTTAAATTCAGAAGATATTTTTGTATAATAGATTTACATTCATGCGTGAGTTTTGGGAATATATTTAAAAGAGAGTTGAGTTTATTATATAGATAAGGAGCAAGGAAGCACGAGTGTCTCGTGAAGAAAGCCGTGTTGTGTTTAGTTGCCTTGCATATTCTGTTATTTCTTCGTGCAGGATATGTTGACTTAGCATCGTAAGGTAGTTCTTTATGCTTGCGTAGTGTGGTGTGAAGGATGAATAGTTGCTTCACTGTCGAGACATTACAGTCCTTATATAGGCTCATCGTGATATAACGAAAGGGTTTTCTGAGCATTACTTTGAGTAATGATCTTTGTGCGCGTTCAACTTTCATGATTTTTGTCTTGCAGGTCCCACCCCATACCGGAATACAATAACCCAAGATTGATTGAACCAAGGCAAAGTAAACCGTTTTTAACATTTTCAATTTGAGTACATTTCTGAGCTTTCTAAAGATCCATATCATTTTACGCGTACGTGCAGACAGAATATCTAGTTGTGCATGCCATGAAAGGGTATCATCTATTTGAGTGCCGAGATATCTAATATTGGTGGTTTTTACTATTGGTGCGCAGGAGCATGTTAATGACTGGGTATTATTACAAATATGTGCTTTTAAAGTGAAGTTATTTGGTTGTGTTGTTTTATTCATCGAAAATTTTATATATTTTGTTTTATTGACATTTAATGGTAGTAGATTTTTATTTAACCACAGGGATGCCTGATGAAGTCCTTTTTCGGCAAGGTACCGTGCCTCAAGATATTCAGCATTCAAACTTTTCACTTGGTCCCGCGGTCCAGACGCTAGACGTTCACACAATATCGACGACATTTTTGTAGGTTGTTTACCACATCCCTATCAGGGTATATAAGGTGTATCTTTTCATAAACGAAATCTGTTAAGGGGTCATTATACTCATCATTATGATCAAATTTCTCTACTTAAAAATCGCGAAAAAAAAATCCCTACTATTTGACGAGCTATGCGAACATAAATGTAGGGAACAGCTGATTTTTGTGAGTGGTACATGTGAAATAAATAGTTCATTTGGCTTTTTGTACTTAGGGTTGATTTTTCAATAGCCAGATAACTAATTTTACCTGCAGAATAAACATGACTGACATATTTTCTAATCTGCTAAAGTTTTTGTTTCTACAGATTTTGTATTTTTTACAGTACGACGACATTTTGTTACAGTTTGGCAGCCAAACTGTAATATTTATTCCTCGATGGAAGATATCGAAAATCAGACTTTTGAAAAATCTGCCCAAAATAGTTGTAGGTATACCTAACGCAAATCGATTTTTAGTTCCCTTTCTCGATTCGGGAAAACGCCCCTTGCAAACCTTGCATGTATGCATACTTGCATGTGTCATTCTTTTCATTCGCGATTCCGGTAGGTTCGGATAAGATCGGATTGAAATTACAATCGCTGGATGCAATTTCTGACGTCATTAAAATTGTCATTATTTTCATGCTGGAACTTGCGCTTTCGAATTTTAATTCTATTTTGGAAGCTGTGGAATTGTAGCTTCATAATTTACTGGTACATACACAAAACTACCAAGCAACGTTTTAGAAAGTACTTCTGAATGCGGGCTTGTTAAAAATTGTGTTGCTCAATTATACAGGGTTATTGCTAAAACACCAACAACCTCTTAAGGAGTCATTGTACTCATCATTATGAACAACTTTTACTATGGGAACAAATGTGAAATCATGTTTTTCCCCATAGTAAAAGTTGTTCATAATGATGAGTACAATGACTCCTTAAGAAGTTGTTGGTGTTTTACCAATAACCCTGTATAAAGGGTAAAGGTTGAGTATTGGCAGTAGTACAAGTCAGTTTCGTTATGACGTCATGTGCCACAGTTGAGTAGCATGCTTCGTATTTCGTGATTCAATTGTTTGAGCAACTCTTCGTCGGGCTTGTCTTGTTGGACGAGTCTGTCGCGTTGCGCTATCAATTCGTTGATTCTTTCGCTCATCGGATTCTTTGGCGCGTTCCTGTAATATTAAGAAATCATTTTAGGTTTACTGCTGAACTATGTTACAAAAGACAATGGAAAGGGTCTCAAACTACACCCACCGAGTGTTCGGGGCCGTGACATTTTTTTTAAATGGTTGGTCTAAGCTTAATGAATAAGAAAACAATTCCGTGTCGTCATAAAACCTCTATTTATAGAATCCACGACACATTCAACACGGCAAATATATTATATCGTTCTACAGTTGAAAAGTTCTTATATACTCACTTTAGATCGTTAAACATATCTAATTCGTCAGGAACAGCAGGATCTGAAATATCAATAAATATTTTTTTATTTCTATCAAACTTATCATATTATTTTCAGGATAAGCGTAAGGGCCGGCGCACATCTGGCGAGGCGCAACGCAGCGCATTCGTTACATTCGTGCATAAAAATAAAGTTTAGAATAAATAACCGGAGACACGCGCCTCTTTCCGCTTAGACGCGCTCTCGAGCTAATGGAACTTTATTTATTTTCACCTTTATTTCAACTGGTGCAAGGTCGATATTTGTTTGGAAGTGACGAATGCGCTGCGCTGCGCCTCGCCTGGTGTGCGCTGGCCCTGAGGCTTTCTGGTCTCTGACCCAGAATCGGGTGAGGAGCATTCTGTAGCAGTTTTAAAAAGAGTAACTGACTTATCAAAGAATGAGTATTGAGTGTAGGCGTGTTCGCGAGTATGTCCACGTAGAAGTCATCTTTCAACTTCTTCAAATCAACGGGCAATTGAGTCATACTGTTTTCTTCTTGGTCCTCTATTGGGTCCAGTCTGAAACAAAATAACACGGTTTATAATTAGCATTGTTAATTTGTTACTGCTCTTTATATCTCACTAGCTACCCTTCCTAAAATATAATAACTTATTTTTGTTTTTTAATTTGTGGCATCTCTCTATATGGTAGGTGTGGTCACCATAGTCTATGTTACTATCTACTAATAATATCCAGCCCCGGATTTCCGACTAGACCTTTTATTTTTTTTCCGTGAGGAAATCCTCATGGATGTTATGTCGGACTCCTACCGACTAAAACCCCACTGTTCCTACTTCTACCATGAGTCGAGGGCCCGGGAGATACTTGTACGTTCGCCGCAGCCCCGACTGGTATCACTGGTATCAGCCCGCCGTGCCTAGCGACCGCACGTCGTCGTGTCAAGGCTCGCAGCACGCGCGGCGCGCGCCCCGTGCGACTGTTGCAGGCGACACCGCCCTGCGAGACCCCGGCCGAGGGGCCCGGCCAGCCTAGTGGGTAATTAGAGCTGTACCATCTGAATTGCACTTTATTGTGTCGTAGCAAGAGTTGCTTTTTATTTAGATGATTTTGCGCAGTGAACCATCTGTATTCATCTGTACTATTACTTGTAACCTATACTCCGTTTGAAATAAGATTAGACATTTAAATAAACCTTTTTTTACATTCCGTTCAACCGATTTTGACTTCTATTGCGTTGGTGGCATGACAAATGGCAGCTGCAGTAGACATTTGGTATTGTGTAACCTTTTTTGCTTTTATTTCCATCCTTATGCCTACGGCATAGACGTCAAAATCGGTTGAACGTACTGTATAAAGGTTTGTTTGAAGTTCTAATCTTATTTCAAATGGAATTTTTACTACGTGTTATAAGTAACACACCCCATCTCGCCGAGTTCCCTCCTGTCCTGCTGCAGTTGTGTCAACATCTGTTTCCTCGTGTGCAGTTTGACGAGATGCAACTCCCTGACGGCGCGGCCCCACTGTTCTTTGAAGAATGACTTCGATTGTACTGCGCTGTCTAGTTTCTCTTCTAAGTAGCGCTGTAAAAAAAATAGTTTTGTTTATTGTAGAAATAGCGACCCGCCCCTGCTTCGACTGCTGACAAAACATCGAGATTTCTTTATTATTTATATTTTGAATATTAATGTATTATACACATACCGGAGTAATTTTTTTTTTTTTTTCTGAAAACCTCTTTAAAATCTGTCACACAGACAGACACGAAAAGCGACTTCACTACATGTATTATAAAACAAAGTGCTCCGCCGCGTCTGTCTGTCTGCCTGTTCGCGATAAATTCAAAAACTACTGCACCGATTTGCATGCTGTTTTCACCAATGGATAGAATGGTTCTCGAGGAAGGTTTTAGTATATAATTTGTAAAGCGGGCGAATGACGCGGGCATCAGCTAGTTAATTTATAATATGTATAGATATAGAAGAGTTATCTATACAGCATACTGACGATAAATTGATTTGGTTTTCTAGTTCTCAATCATCAGATAACTTTATAATTATAATCCATCCGAAGAATAAATAACATCTTCTATACGAGATCTGACCGTAATATTTATTCCACAGGTTAAAGTTTATGAGTTCAAACATAATACTTACTAATTCCTGTATTAGGCTCGCAGTTTGATCTTTGGTCAAACCGGAATATCGATTCTCGGATTCCTTTTCAGTGTTCTTTATATTGTTCTGAAATACATTATTTTATAAATAATTCGAAGTGAGCAAAAACATGCACAGTAACATAGCTTTTCAAAAACTAAATACATTCATAAACATTTTCTCATCTTGTGGATATCATTGACATTCACCTCATTGACAATCATAATTCGACATTGTCTCACATAGACAATGTCGAATCGTCAGATAGAAAAGTTAATATCCGAACTAGAAAACTGTAAAGATGTGTGAGTGAGTCTACATATGGCGGTGTTGGCAATTTTCACAATCGTAACTCAAAACATGTTGAAGTTCATAATGAAATTGACTCCAACGATTACATTTTCATTGACTCATTCAGGTGTGATTAGATTTTGTAAAATATATAATATGGTAGAACGATGACGATGATTAAATTATCAAAGCCACTTTTAAAACTTGCCAAATATATTCTTTCAAGCTTGTGTTAATCCATATCCTACCTTGAGCAAATCCACCTGTTTCTGGAGCTGCTGTATCTTGGCTTCCAACTCCTCGGCCTTCATATCTTTCAGCTTGAGCTGGTGGTTCATGTCATCCTCCATCTTCTGTGAGGCATCCCGTAACTCCTGGTATTTGGCTGTGTAGTGAGATTCTAGGGCTTTCTTTGCGTCTAGCAACTGAAATATTAAGAAAACTATTTAAGTTATAAGGTAAAATTCTACTGATATTTCAGAAGTCAGATAATGAAGTTTCACTATTGGGTAACCTAAAAATTTCGATCGAACGACAGCCATAAAAAAAAAAAAAAACTATGAATAATTAGCCAACCTCAAGATATTTTCCTTCCTCTTTTTGATATATAACATCTTTATTTATTTATTTTATTATTTACTAGCTGCGCCCCGCGGTTTCACCCGCGTAAGTCTCGATCCCGACTTTAAATTTCAAATTACTTTAATTAATATAAATAAAATAAAATATTATGTTAAACAGAGAATAATTAAGTAGTAATAATAATGAATGTTGTGATAATGATATCTAGTTACCTATTACCTTTGCCATATAATGACTAACTTCTAAATATTTAACCTAGATTTAAGTTACACATACTTGCTGCGCCCTAACAGGGTCATGTACTCGTTAGTTTAAGCCTAGCCTGTAACTGAGTGTACATTATGCAAATAAATAAATAAATAAATAAATATCGGGATAAAAAGTATCCTATGTGTTAATCCAGGTTATAAACTATCTGTTTGCCAAATTTCATCCTAATCCATTTAGTAGTTTTTACGTGAAAGAGTAACAAACATCCATCCATCCATACTTACAAACTTTCGCGTTTATAATATTAGTTAGATTAGATGTACACACAGTAAAATATATGGAGATACGACATAATTATAACATGAGTACAAAGGTACTGCTTATTTCTTAAGATATTTCTTCCAGCAGACCTGCGAAAGGAGAAATGAGAAAGAAATGTATCTTTCCTCTCGCTTTCCTGCAATCTGTGGGATTGATTTCGTGAAAAGGGACGGAAGTGTGTAACAGAAAACCGGAAAAGCGCGCGCTATTTGATTTGACAAAAGAGCGCGCGCGGTGCTATAGTTCGCTGTCAGATGGTCCCAACACATTCTCCGAGAGGTTGGTACTGTCAGCCAAGATGTCAGATGTTACACATCATAAGCGACTACTGTAAGGCTCGCTAGTTTTTTTTTATGTGCAAGTGTTTGGTAATAAACCAATTTTTATTTCTTTACGCAAATCTCTACCTAACCCTCCGGGGATTAGGCTCATGTTTAGGGACTTTATTCTGGACTATACAAACCCAGTCCAGAATGCCCTAAACCACTATGTTACCTACTAAAAATGTCTAAATGTCTTCGATCAACCATAGTACTAGATTCACATTTGAACCCACAACGTCATGCCTGGGAGGCGAGGCTTTAACCACTGGGCCATCCTATCATATTTCTACAGGTCAAAGTCAATAACGAAATACCCAAACAGATCAGAGAGCTGCCACTAAATTAATATAAAAATAAACTTAAGAAATGGCTGTATTATAATGCGTTCGATACAATAAATGAGTTCTTAAATTATAAGCAAAATTTGAAATATGATCTCACTAGTATTAGAATTATAATGTAATTTAAAAAAAAAAAATTTTTACCTTAATGTCATGAATAGCAACATCTTTTTAAGTATTATTTTATTTTAAGTTAACTATGTGGGACTTCTTATTTATTTAAGACCTTTTTAGTACCATATTTTATGCAAAATAAAGATATTCTATTCTACCTTTTTCTCCCTCTCCGTATTCCGGTACCCCCTCAGCCTAAAGTCTTCAGTAGCGCGACTCAGATCTGCCGCTAGGTTGCGACACTGCTCTATACCCTTGCTCAGCTTGCATTCCAACTCTACTTGCTTCTTCGCCCACTCTTTGGAGAGGAGTTCTAGGTGATATTCTTCTTTGCGTTTTAACTGAAATTACAAAGAGATCGATGTCCTCTTTATCCGACTGGTGTTTGACCTGTATTTATGAGTGCATGTACATATTTCCGTTTTTATGTTCCCTCGTAACTACTAAACGGCTGAACCGATTTTGATAAATGACACGTCTTTATTGCGCGTGTGTCACGGTGTATATTCAAAATTTAAAATGGAGTATTTTGGCGCCAAAATTGACGAGGTAAAAAAAAAATATATCGGGTGGTGGTATCAAAATTAAGGGTTTTAAAAGGTGATTACAAAATGCATTTCTTTACTTACTTGGCATTTGAACATTTCTTGTTGTTGCTCTTTCCAGTCTTCGAGCTCGTCAACAAACTTCTTCATTAAGCAGTCGCGTTCTAACGCGGGGATAGCCGTTTTCACCATCTCTGTTGATATTATCATAATTTTTGTAAGCGAGCACTAAGGAAAGAATTTGAAAATTCATCTCCTAATGGGACGATGAAAGGTAGCAAAGAAGTTTGTTATTTTTGCATCTCATCGGGCACATTGCTTGTAGAATACATACTATAGAAGATCCACTCCGCAAAATCATTTAAATAAATAGCAACTCTTGCTACGGCACAATAAAGTGCATTTCAGGTCGCACAGCGCTAATTACCTACAGTTATATTCACCTAGAAGTTGCCTCTCTTTCTATCACGTAACTCTTTTTATCTTCTGACTACGTTACGCTCACTGAATTGGCCCGACAAGACGAGCCCGCCGCGTATTTGTAGCTCCATACCTAAAATCCGGAGTACGCCTGGCCTGGTAGTACTATAAACTTGTAAGAATTAAAGAATATAGAAAGTTATTCACCTCTCTCATTATGTGTGATGTAGGTATCGCTTTTGCTATTCGCTATTGGTATTGGTCTGAAATAAACAATGAAGAAAAAAAAAACTTTAGTATTTCAGTACACAATAACACTGGTTTTAAAATAAAAAATAATCTTTATAATAAAAAAATCTCTTCTCGTCGGTCTGGTGGTCGTAAGCGCAACTTCTGAGAAAGTTAGCTTGGGTTAGATACCCGGGTCGGGCAGACATTGGGTTTTTTCTTTAATTCACAGTACCATCCAGGAGTCTGGATTTAGGCTCAGTTAGTGGCACTGGGCCCTACTAGAAACTGACGAAACTCGGGTGTATAAGTCGTAGGATGATTAGATAATTCGACTTGAATGCGACTAATCATACAATCTGCCTGCGACTAAATAATTAGACTACGGTGAAAACATTTCAACGACACGGTTGGCGCAGTGGCTGAGCGATGGACGGCTGCGCAACGTATCGCGGGTTCGATCCCCGCACGGAACAAATATTTGTATGATCTGCAAGTAGTTGTTCCGGGTCTGGGTGTTAGTGTATGTGAGTTTCTATGTTTGTAAACGCACCCACGATACAGGAAGAAATTCCTAGTGTGGGGCAACGTTTTTAAAAAAAGAAGAAGAAGAAAGAAAGATTTCTGCAGCAGATTGTATGATTCGTCATAACCCTCCATCTGTCATTAACAAGACATAATATAATTTTAATTATTATCGGCCTTTAGAATGCCGATCGACAGTTGAGCGGATAATCGTCATTTTGAACTGGGTGAAATAGGTTAGGTTAAAACTGTGACCAACCGCGCACGAGCGGAGCGAGCGGTGTCGCGGCAGCTGCCGGCGAGCGCTACTTCCAAGTTGCTCGCCAAAATGTTTTCACGAAAAGGTTTTCGCGAAAATTCGAATGATATGTCGTAGGATGATTTGAATCCTACGTATATTATTAAACAATACAAAAAGTAGATTATATTTAATGTAATAGCAGCACTTACAGACTTAATTCATTGCTTTCCTACAGGTAATACCGTGTTCAAGATCAGCGAGATAATTACGTAACACACTTACAGTAGCAATGGCTTTCATTTTGACAGTTCAACGACATTCATTGCGTTATTAACGTTGCTGAGAAGCCAAATGTTTCGAACATATGAAGCAATGGATTAGCAATAACCTTCAAAATCATTCAGATTATGATTGAAAGTGTGTTACGCAATTAGGGAGCAGGTCTAAATCGTAGTATAAAAAAAGTATGCTGAAGTTGGTGAGCTACATCTAGGATGTTTCTTATTAATTTGTTACTCCCCCTCCCTCGCCCCTTACTCGCCCTCTTCCTCTCTCCTACTTTTGCTGTGCCCGACAGGGTCCATAATGGTCATTTCTTTGTAAACCCTACCACCTAAGTTCACATGTATTGAGTATTGAGTACTAAATATTTTTTATATTTTTCTTTTCTTTATATTCACCCGTCTATCTCCGTCGTTTTCCCACCCACAGGCTCATGCTCGCTCTTGCTCTCTCCATCATCTTGCATCGTCTCGCACTGCACTTGCATGTCAGCCGTCATTGGCCTGACGCGAGAGGCGAGCAGCTTCTCCTGGCTCAGAGTGAAGGAGTCACACATCTTCTTTATCAGTTCCGTTATCGCGCTGGACTGGAGGACTGAGTCGCCGGAGGCTGTTTTGTATCTGGAAGTTTTTTAATGGGGTGTATTAGAAGAGAGAAAAACAAATATCGAATATAATTACACTTTCAAAATTGTCATGTTACTCTTTTTAGGCACCTCTATTCCTCTTTTCTCTATTTTTTTTTACTCTTTTTGATTTTTTATTGGTAGAATAATTTAATTACAACATAGCTAATATTAGGTTATATTGTTTACCATCTAGAATTGTATGTATTTTTTGTAATTGGGTCTAGTTGTCTGTAGAATAAATAAATAATTAAGTATTATTTAAGGTTTCCTCAACATATCTTGGGCCCCTGGGGTCCCGGACCCCAGAGAGCCGTAGCCAACTCGCTGAGGCCCGTTAGACGCAAGACGTAACTAAAGCTGACAGTTTTTTTTTCGCATAAATATCATAATGTCACCTGGCAGTATTGCTAGCGGCTATATTAGTATAGGCGCCCCCGCCGCCGTGCTGCGGCAGGTCGGCGCAGCTGGCGGCGCGCGCGCCCAGCGGCGCGGGCGGCGCGCGGCTCGCGCTGGGCAGGTGCGTCGCGCTGCGGGCGGTGAGGGGGGTTGCTTTCTGGAAGTATTATGCAACATTTTATATTAATGAACCTTATTGGACAATCATTATTAAATACACATGGTAAATAATACATACGTACGCAAAATACGCGCTTTGACGTGGAGGTGCGGAAACCAGCCCGTATTACCTATTACCTAAATAATACATAACATACATAATTAACCTATAATTTTCCCACTGCTGGGACACAAGCCTCCTTTCTTCGAAAGGGAGTGGGCCGTAATCTACCACGCGGGGCCAGTGGGGGTTGGTGGATGTCACATGTGTTTGATGTTTTGGTTCTAGGACATGCCAGTTTCCTCACGATGTTTCCCTTCACCGTTATGAGAGCAGTGGTGATGAAATTAAACAATTTACACAAGGTAAAGCGCCTGTCTGGGTTCGAAACTAAGACTCAGTAAGTCGCGGCCGTCCCACTGGGTCTCCACTGCTCCTTTACGGAATTGCTCCAAGTCGATGGCAGAAAGACTTCTAATCATTGACTAATGTTTAGGGGTATGAGGAACAGGGTGTAAAGTTCACTCATCCACCATAGAAAAGGGAGGATCCTCCAACCAGACGGGTGTTGTGTCTGGCGGGCAACTGCCCAACGATTGATGTCGGGTTCTTGTATAAATGTCTATTGCACGGTAAACTTTAATTGCGCGATGCAGGATTTATGTGATGTCAGGATTTTTGTGACGTCAGGTCTTTGATGCGTAGTTCGCATGTAGTGATGTAGATACCGCCACAAATGTGTGAACTTGTTAAAACACATACTATTCTACCAATAACAGATTTAGCACGTTAAAAACACAAAGCAGTGTAACCATTACCTGTATATTACTATCATTCTTCACGCCAACATATTTCAAACTCATCTCGACATCCACAAAGGGTCGTCTCCCGCCCCCCACCGCTGGAGTATCGTCACATCGTAATATAAAACATCGTTCGTGTATCGTCAATCCTCTGTCAGAGTTACAGAATTTATCTAGGAAGTGGCGGGTGTCTTCTGTTGGGATTAGCTTGCGAAGATCCAGGCTACAGATTCCTGGGAAGTAAAGGTAAAAGGGGGTTAAGTTTTAAAGAACCAATCAGGTATACAATTTTTTTTTTATTGGGGATTTGAAATCATCAAATAACTTCTCCCGCTCTGGGCGGAGCAGGAGGACGTGTCACACTTTTACTGACTTAAACCCACCCGTGTTCCTTCAGTTACCTGTTGCCAAGGGTCCTGGTATCCCTTTCAGACTTTCCTGCAACCCCTGGCAGAGGTACCTAACCCTAAAGGGATTGTGGCGGTATCTACATCGCCACATGCGAACTACGCATCAAAGACCTGACGTCGGAGGATCCTCCCTTTTCTATGGTGGATGAGTGAAATTTACACCCTGTTTCTCATACTAAAGGGTAATATGAACAAGTCAAGTTTATATAAGAATTAAGCATTTTTCGTTATTGGAGTAACTAAGACTCAACAAGTTTGTTAGTAAAACTTATGAATATTTTAGTAAGCACAGACACTAAACAAAAACAAGGAAAACAATACAGAAATAACAACAAATAACACGAAATAACGGTTGGTCACCGTTGCGACATCCCATGAGAGACAGCACAACAGTGACCCACGTATACACAATCCAGGCGACTCGCAACCATGGTTAAGACACTGTTGGAGCTGCCCCACACCCTGCGCACCGGGGAAGCGCACCTTTTACGCATCGTTGCGTAAAAGCAATCTACATGCGCATCGAACATCCGTGACGCACTACAGAAACGGGGCAACCCCACCAGTATCCTAAACGCATTGTTATATTGGACGCGGAGAGCGCTATACGATCTTTGCGATAGCCATCTTTGATATAGCCATAGATTCCAAACTTATTCAGGATTTGTACTCTCCGCACTATTTGAGTTCTTAGGCGATCTGTGTGAAAGAGATTAATACTGCATGTCATTTCATTTGAGTCCTTAGGGGATCTGTGTGAAAGAGATTAATACTGCATATCATTTCATTTGAGTCCTTAGGCGATCTGTGTGAAAGAGATTAATACTGCATGTCATTTCATTTGAGTCCTTAGGCGATCTGTGTGAAAGAGATTAATACTGCATGTCACTTCATTTGGCTTAAGTTTTCTTAATTTCATAGACGATTTGAATACACGATGATCTAATGTTTAGATGATTTATCGTGTATTTATCAGTGGACAGTATGTTTTAGATTCGAAAACATACTGTGCACTTCTTTGATCATTTTTACCCGACTTAAAAAAGGAGGAGGTTCTTAATTCGTCGTATGTTTTTTTTTTTGTATGTTTGTTGCGCGATTACTCCGCCAAATATGAACTGATTTTGTTGATTCTTTTGTTTGGTGGGTCATGCTTCAGAGGTGGTACCATATAAATTTTTAATAACTTTGCTTGCGTTGTTTTTTTAGCTTCAGTATTACTTTTTTTCTCACTTACGACTATATGGATGATGTTTTAAATTCCACTCACTGTTATTTACGTAGTGGTATTCGAATATGTGCGGGGTAGGTAGGTACCACGACTAAAAAGTGAAAAATAAAAACTTTATACAAAAAAAAAAACAATAGACTTCGGAATTCGGTTGTTTTTTTTAATGTAAAAGATTTTTATTGTAATCCAACTAAGGCATGGTTCTCTGTCGCCTCGCCTTGAGTTACGAGTATCCATAGAAATACCATCTCTGACCAACAACTAACAGTTTTTTAGTAAGGCTAACACATCAAATAGAAGGTAAAAGATGATCATACCTACGTCCTTCTCACTAGCACAGATCCTGGTGACAAGATGCGGGCACTCGGAGAAGTATCTCCCCAGTGATACGAGATCAGAAAGCAGTCTTAATGATGTGCGTTGGTTGAACTGAACGTTAGAGCCGCCTGTACTGCGTGAGGTCGCCGACATCCTGAGGAGCATTATATAAGTCAGATAATCTTAGCAAGAACGATAGCCTCTATCGTGACGAATCAAAATTATGACAGCATTATTACTAGCGTTGAATAGCTCCATCAACGTGCAGGTCAATCAATCTGTATCGCCTTTTCCCAACTCTGTTGGGCTCGGCTTCCAGTCTAACCGGATGCAGCTGAATACCAGTATTTTACATGAAGCGACTGCCTATCTGACCTCCACAAACCAGTAACTGGGTAATACGATACCACTTGTTAAGACTGGTTGTCAGACTTTCAGGTTTCCGACGACCTGTTAGGACTGTCAAAGATCCACAAATGACATCCGGGACCAACGGTTTCACGTGCTTTCCGAGGCACGGAGGAGTCTCGTCATGTAAAGATGGTCACCCATCCCGGACCAACCCCGGCAATTGTAGCTTAACCTGATGAATGGACAAGTGCGGCTATTATTACTCAGCCACGAGCTCCATCAACGCAAGGTATTAGGGGGCAAATTTTTGGCCTAGAGAAATTCCAAATTTTTTAATTTATACTCAGAAATTTACTGAAAACGGCATTTGTGTTTTGAGTACTTGCCGCCGCTTGGGGGAGGTTCTTATACAGCTGTGGAAGTCTATCGGCTTTCATGATGATGATTAATCACCCCAGCATGGACATGACCACCCTCAGGCTCATGTAAGTAGATTTAAACATACATACCTATCCGTCATAATGTTGTGTGTGAAAACAGAATAGCTGACGAAACAATCTACTTCTTTAGGAACATTCGGGTCTGGTAACAGCTGAAAAATATATGGAAATAAATTCAACATAATAAGCTTTATTGCGACGGAAAAGAGCCCACCACTGACAAAAAATTTACCACCTCCTCTTTTCATGAAATAGGAGAAACTCTTTATGTCAAGAAGATAGTCGATAGCATTCTACTGTGCACTAGTAACAAAATGCTGCACTCAACTCATTTTTTAGCACACAAAACACGTCAGAGTTTTTAAGGCAGTATCACAGAATAGTACAGAAGATTCACTCCGCAAAATCATTTAAATAAAAAGCGACTCTTGCTATGACACACTAAAGTGTAATTCAGGTCTAACAGCGCTAATTACCTACAGTTATATTCACCTAGAAGATGCCTCTCTTTCTACCGCGTAACTCTTTAGATCTTCTGACTACGTTACGCTCACTGAATTGGCCCGACAAGACAAGCCCGGCGCGTATTCGTAGCTTCATACCTAAAATGCGGAGTGAGTCTTCTGTACTATTCTGTGGCAGTATACAAAACAAATTCAAGACTGTTTATTGTAACAGCCTATGCACATACACAATGTGTGATTGTAGGTATTAAATCATTCTTACCAAATCCAGATTCTCGACTGCGCCAATAACAAAGCTGAGTATAAACAGCTGCTTGCCAGTGCCAACCTGAATGAGACCCTCATCACATAACAGCTTTGGTACAAGATCCAGTGATGCCACAGATTTCTTGCTTTCTATTATATACTCCTCTGCAAATTAGAATAAAGGATTATTTAGGACTAGCTGCTGCTAATTCCTTTTCTAAAATAAAAGAAGCCTAAGTACTCCTTATGACATCATCTATCTGTCTGTGAAAGCCCCGTCCAAATCGGTCATGCCGTTTTGGAGATTAGCCGGAACAAACAGACAAACAAACAAAAATCCATGGTAACAAGATGCGCGTCGATGCTGACAGGGTGGCAGCATCGACGCGCATCTTGCATAGTACCACTGTTTTAACATCCAATCTAACTAATATTATAAACGCGAAAGTTTGTAAGTATGGATGGATGTTTGTTACTCTTTCACGTAAAAACTACTGAATGGATTTGGATGAAATTAGGCATACAGATAGTTTATAACCTGGATTAACACATAAGGTACTTTTTATCCCGATATTCCCACGAGATCGAGATTTACGCGGCTGAAACCGCGGGGCGCAGCTAGTATTTCCATATTATTTGGAAGTGGAGATAGATTACTTACTCAAAGTCATTGTCATAGATTTGGCAGTGGGCAGATTTGATGCTGAGACGGCAGGAGGGTACGCTATCTCATTGCTGTGGAACATGCGGAGCTCATTCCTCTGGAATAACATACAAGGTCAAGATATTAGTTCAAAATCTGCATGAAAATATGCTCTTACTAATCTGTCTATTGAATTTTCCAAGGCATTACATAACATAAACTCACGCCTTCATCCCATGGGACTAGGCAGGCAGAAACTACAGAACACCATCTGCTACAAGCTTATATAGTCCTTTGGCTTTGTTCATACATCCATTCATTCCAGGGCATATTATGGAGTAATTACTGCCAATTACAGACATTGTTACTAGTTTGTTTTAGCTTTTACCAGCATGTTAAGATATAGAATGCTATGCTACCTACCTACAGTAGTTTTAAAACAATTTCCCACAAAACAGTAGAGTAAATCAATCAAAATCAAAATATTTTATTTCACGTATCATAAATGCCCATGTAGGTTACATGGGCATTTATGATACGTCAGAAGCTAGGTGCACGGTTCCAATTGGTTGTTTTCTATGGAGAAGAACGGGCAAGAAACTCCACAGTTACTCTTTTAAAAATAATCAATGCAGATTATGGGACTTATTTCTGTAACGGTAGATTTAAAAGTAAGACAATCTATGCCAGTTGATGCTATAGTAATAATTTAAAACCAATTATTGCGGTTTAATAATAGAACTGCATCAATAAATCGCAATTCAATCAAACACATCATCTTCCTCATTCCAATGTCTCTAATTAGCGATAATTTTACCTAACAGCATGTGTGTGTGTGTGTGTGTGCATTTCAAGCAAGTTTTACATAAACAACATTGATTTGACAAGTCAAGTAATTACAGACATGCAATACAAAATTATTGTATGAATAAAGATCAGGGCTTTTTTACCCGAGTACGGCGAAGCAAAATGGAGGGTTATGATTTTGACCGGTATGTATGTATGTATGTATGTATGTATGTATGTATGTATGTATGTTCATCTGTTCCCTCATATCTTCTAAACCACTCATCACAATTTGACAAGTGAGGTATCGTTGGAAGCCTCTTGATCGTCCGCTGGTTATAGGCCATGTGACGTCACATTAAATTAAAAATGGCGCCCTCTAGAGGACATAAAGTCAGGAACTTGAAAAAAAATATTGTTTAATCGTACCATGTTAGGTATCAAATGAGCACATTTCGAAAATATATATATTATAACCTCAAAAATCCGGAGTCACACGTAATCTGTTCGATTTATGCCCTACCACGTGTGACTCCGGATTTTTAATTTGTCTGTCTGTGGTGTCTTGTTTATACCTTTTTAGTCGTAGTTGGGTTTTAGTTTTTATTACTTAATTTTTTGTTTTTCTTTCCTGACTAACTGACTACCAAATTGTTGTTAGTTATTTTCAGCATGAAAAAGGGTAATTATAAACTGGTAATTATAATAATGGCCCTCTGCTGTTTAAATAGTGTGTCCTGGTGATTTTCTTCAGTTATGAGGAAGCTGAGCTCGTGGCTAAATAATAACAGCCGCACGGGTTGATCCATCAGGATAAGCTACCCTTGCCGGGGTGGGTCCATGGATGGGTGACCTTTACATATCGAGACTCCTCCGTGCCTCGGAAAGCACGTAAAGCCGTTGGTCCCGGCTGTCATTTGTGGATCATTGACAGTCGTTACGTGTCTTCAGAAGCCCGAAAGTCTGACAATCAGTCTTGCCAAGGTGTATCGTATTACCCAGTTTTTGGGTTGTGGAGGTCAGATAGGCAGTCGCTCCATGTAAAATACTGGTATTCAGCTGCCTCTGGTTAGATTGGAAGCCGACCCCAACTTGGTTGGGAAAAGACTAGCTAGGCAGATGGTGATTAGGAAGCTGACACCAACATAATTGAGAAAAGATGTTGATGGTGAAGACCAAAGACTTTGTACCAGGGTCTCAATTGCCATGCAAACACATCAAATACAGTTCAATTCAAACTTAATAGCAGTTCGGAAGTTAGCCTCTCGCTGCGCAGTAGCCCACCCCACACCCCCACTGACACATGAAATTGTTACATCGCAGCAACTCGCCTAATGTTGTGAGCCGCCATTAAATTTGAATCAAACTGTACCCTGTTGTTACAGATGTTGAGATTTTATTTATTGCTGTTCTGTAACTAAAACGTAATTTCATGATTAACTACTTGAATTGTCCGATAACTTGTATATAACAGTGCAGACTGTGAATATAAGTTGGTTATTAATAAATAAATTTGTAGAGTTAACCCAAAAAACAATGCAACATACAAGTCAGTGGGATCAGTAGGAACTTTTAGGTGAGATGTATTGATATACACCCGTCACAACCTTGAGAAAAATACTGACATACTCTTGAGTAAAATAATGCATGTTGTAGCACTGAAAGATACAAGTTGTAATTACATACTTACAGGAGTTGGTGTATTAATTCTATCTTCGATTGAAAGACTCATCATCAACTGTGGATGACAGCATTTTCCTTCAGACTTCACTCCAAGCAGTCTGTGCCACGAGTGTTTGATCTGAAAATATAAAGCTGTATTTAGTCACCGACACTGACAGAAGGAGACAAATCACAGTAAAAGGATATTAATTTGTCAGACATACATTGCACACATTTAAATGTTTATTCTTTAAATCGTATATGTATAATTTTATATTGATTCTTATTCTGTGATTTCTGTTGCAGTCAATTTGGGATAAAAGTGTGGATTCTGTTAAATTGGTTTAACTATACTCCATTTGAAATAAGATTAGTAAAAACAAACCTTTTTACAGTCCGTTCAACCGATTTTGACTTCTATACTGTAGGCATAAGGATGGCATTAGAAGCAAAAAAACGTTACACAATACCAACTGTCTACTGCAGCTGCCATTTGTCATACCACCAACACAATAGGAGTCAAAATTTCAAATGGAGTATAGTTACTGATAACAGAAAATGAAACAAAGGTTATATTATTCTATACACAGCTGCAAACCAAGTGTCATTTCATGTCAAAACTGCACCTAGTACCAGCGCCACACATTCGCCTTGGTCATTGGTTCAGGCTTGGCACCAAATCCAATGTTAAGCAAAAATCAGTAAAATCCAGTCCAAGCCCATTTCAAACATTGAAGCCAATGCTCCAAGGCTACATTTTCAAGGGTCAAATTATGTCCAATGTGTGGCTCCAGCATCAGAGACAAAGTAAGGTTGGACATTGACTAAAAACAATATCAGGGTCATACTTCTACAATCTTATTGGAAGGGCATGGCTGTGCTCCAAGTAAGCTCAGGAGTAAGTATCCCACTTTGTCCTTGCGTCCCTGTGTGGAAGTTGTGTACACCTCCACTTTGACCGGCACATTCTGGACTCGTAAACTGTAATATTATGAAAAAGATTTGTTAAGATATGTGGAGCTTTTACAAAGTAGAGTGTCAATATGTGTGAATTCCTGAATTCTAGAAGGTGTTCAATTGATTTGAGACCAATCAGATTTGAGGTTCTGTCAGTAAACATCTGAATGAATCTTTCATGACAGGATATTGATAAAATGCAAGCCAGTGTATTCAAGAGGGTTTTAATGACGCTAGTAGCTGTTTTTTAAAGGAATAAATATGGATGAAAAACCAAATTTTGTTTACCTTCGAAACCTTCTTTTGTCTGCTTCCCAAACAAGTTCAGCATCGAAAATAGGAGCATGTGAAGGCACAACAGAGTCCGTCTCTAACATATACCCATTGAGAGATCCACTTACAATAAACGGGGAACGTAAAAATCCAAACCCAAGTCCTAGAAACATTCAGAAATTAGAACAATGTTCATGCAAAGATTTTGATCATTCAATTAATGTTTCAGGCGGCCTTATATTAAACTTGAAAACTGGTATACCCTCTTTCACGTGCAGGACTATCTGAACATTTGGTCCTCGTAATTCGTCCATCAATATTTTATTTGAAATTTATCAAAATATTATAAAAATTCAAATCAAACGCAACTGTAAACATTTTTTTCCAAAATCAAAGATGACATACATGACATAACAACATCGGTGTTGCAAATTTATCTTTTATCTTTATTACTACACAATCTGTGCTATATATACAAGGAAAAACTGACTGACGGACTGGCTGACATAACAGCCTGAAATGCCAATTTGAAAACCTTATTGTATGTACACAAAAATATATCAAATTTTAAGAAAATGTCCGATATTCATAGTTTAAGGTTGATGCGCTAGGGTGGCCCGCGAAATTCAAATTTTCTTACGTTTTTTGCAATTTGCAGGTCAGTATCAGGTTGTATGTTGATCCAAATATTATTAGCGGCCGTAACAAATATGGATTTACAGAATTATAAACATTAGAATCAGCAATACAACTCTCTAAGTTCATGTAAGTGTATTGAATGAAAATTTCATGAAATCGTCAGTCAATACACTTACATGAACTTAGAGAGTTGTATTATGTATATGATTGCTTTGTAAAGTATTTTATTATTGTGAATGTGAGGACTATGTGATTGTTTATTTTTTTTCGTTCTCAGTTAATTTTATCGATCGATGGTCTGGCAATTTGAGAATTTTATGCGGCCTACCCAAATGTCCTTTCTTTGGTATTGTTCGTCGAGTCGTTGAGCTCCTTAAGTTCTGTGGTGAGCTCCACCATTATTGACAAATGCCTGCACTGACTGGACAGGTCCACTCAAATCTGTGTGTTCTTTCCTCAAAAGACCATTTCAGACTCGTATTTACATGGTCCTCATATGGCTTGACCAAGATTATGTCTGGACTTTAAAAGAGACTGTGATCTCTGAGTTTGTTTCGGCCTTTCTTCTCAGAGTAGTCAGATAGGAAACGCCGACCTCATCTAGCTTATTTTTAATATTTTTTGATATAACGTGTAAAAGTGATTCCAATATCCTATTTACATAATAAACAATTTCATTTCATTTCCTGACATGAGAGCGCTAAAATGTAAAATTTCACGTCCTTCCACGTCCCAGTAGTTTATAATAAAGGCGAGGCATATATTATATTGTAAGTAGTCGAAGAAGGGAAAAATTTTGAATTGGAAATTCGATTGTATATACGTATAATTTTTCAAACTTGGCATGAAAAAAATCCAAAATAAATTATAAAGTTTTGTGCAGAATTAAAATGTGTAATGCATTATTTTACTTTTAAAACTACACCTCAATGGGGTTAGGGATATATTATGGAAGAATCTTAACGCGAGGTCCGATAACTTGAAACTCGGTACTGAAACTTTTGATTGATAAAAACCGGCCAAGTACGAGTAGGACTCGCGCACGATTGGTTCCGTACCATTATCTATAAAAACGGCAAAAAAAAAACACTTTTGTTGTATCGGAGCCCTCTTAAATATTTATTGTATTCTGTTTTTTAGTATTTGTTGTTATAGCGGCAACAGAAATACATCATCTGTGAAAATTTCAACTGTCTAGCTATCACGGTTCATGAGATACAGCCTGGTGACAGACGGACAGACAGACAGACAGAGTCTTAGTAATAAGGTCCCGTTTTACCCATTGGGTACGGAACCCTAAAAAGGAATTAGGTTTTTTTTTTCTTTCGAGCCCTAATGGCTATTACTGCGTGCTGCAAACACATTGAAAACTATGGTTTTATGTGATGTAGAAGCATTTTTACTCTTGTGTTTTTGTTTAACTACTGTGCTCTCGCAACTGTCTCGCTCAAGGTGGCGCGTGTGTTAGATACCTACTTCCGTTCCCTTCAAAATGGTAGAACTGGATGTTAAGTTGGGCTAGTCTTTCACGCCAAAACGACTGAACCGATTTAAATGAAATTTGGTACACAGATAGTCTAGAGCCTGAAAAAGGACTTATGCTACTTTTTATCGACATGCCATGTTCTCACCTAAAGAAGCAACAAAAATAATTTATCAAGGACTTTGCTTTTATCTTGATTTACTAAGGCGTCTTCGGAGTTTCTTGCCCGTTCTTCTCGATAGAGATCTACGTTTTGGAATGGGCAACTAGTCTTAGCTTTCTGATTTACTGACTATTCAAAAGTACCTGATAATACGGTTAAATTGAAATAAATGCCTTAAGTTTGAGTTTGTGAAAATTATTTTAAGTCTGATCATATTAATAATAATGATAGTTATCATTAATTTTAAAAACTACCTGTAAATGGGGTTGGAGCGGGTATTGAATTTCGTATTAAAGCGGCGCAGGACTACAGTAAAATACGAAATCCCGCGGACGAAGTCGGGGGCAGTGTTACTGAAAAAATAGTTTAAAAAGTGTGTTGCCAATAAAAAATAAAACTGAACAACAGAAGGTTTTATAAATATTTTAAGGAATTAAAAATCCTTTGTATAATTAGCAATCACACCTTGTTTATTGCTATTGATAATTTTATTATTATTATTCATATAAGTTCCAGCTTCCAGCATCTTAGTGAACAGTTTGCTTCAAAAGTTGTTATAGTGTTTACAGAAATATCCACCATGATACCGGAAGTTGAAAACAAAATTAATGGCCTTTTCATTAATTGTAATGATTTTGTGCATTTTTACAATTCAACAATAACGTACGGCAATTTGTTGTTGTTTCAGTTTGTTGATTTATGAAATTATGGTGCAATTCTTGTAAGATTTTATATTTAGTTCTTGCATTGAATTTATTTATTTGTTTTGTTTCCGTTAAAATAATGACAGCACTTTTCAACTTTGAGTCTTCTTGGATGAATTTCTTGGATGTTGAACTATTATATAAAATATGCCTACCAATAATGTGTTATTAGTCTTATGTGTGATATAAAATTAGCTCAAACTTAGATAATCCACAATGAAGAAGTTTTTATTTGAGTACAAAGCCAAAACTACAAAAGGTCGGAGTCAATCAGAAACAAACACTGCAATAAGGTAAACAATCGTTCATCGACTTTTTACTTGGCTTATTTTTATCTTGTATCTACCCTAAAAATTAGAATCAGGTATTGTACGGTAGTAAGTGCACATTGTACGGTTGACGAGCCGCCTGTGACCGCAGCAGACTAGAGCTGAGGAGGGCCGACGCTCGACAACGCGCATGAAGTGGATCACCGGAGCGCAACGAAAAGTAATTTGTACAAAAAACCAAATTCAACTCATTGCGAATGCCGCGTTGTTCGTGATGTTTTGTCTGACCGCACAATATATCGGCGGTCATTGTTGCTAGTCGTTTTTTATAACGATCGGACTTCTAATGCGCCGGTAATGTTCCGCGTGTTCCTCGCATCGACGGACTTTCCGTTTTAGTTTATAAACTTATTTATATTCGATAAATGTTATTTAGTTGCTAATAATTGCAGACGGCTTGTTTACTGTGCTATCGTTTTCGAACAAAAAGTGGATTCTTTGCAGGACATGGGAGTTTTTAAATGGTTGCGCCGGTGAGTACGTAAACTTTGTTGTTTTTTCATTCCTTACCTAACTATTCTAAGTAAGGTAGGTACGTATTTTGTAGAATTCGTGTAAGAAAATAAATTCAGTAATTAGCGGCTTCCTTTAAGTTTAAAAAGAAATCTATTTTTCCAGTAAACTTCCAGACAGCTGACTTGAGATGGCGCTTTTAAAAATCGATATTTTCTTACAAAACTGCAATAATCGTACGTAATTTTAAAAATTTGTTCATTTAACATTCGATTTCGTATCAGATGATTGCACGAACAGTTACTTTTGGACCGTCAAACTCAACAAAATGTCGATCACAATAGAACAGGTATGCACAATGTCCCAGGATGATGTAAGTGGTCCACCTAACGTTGAATCATCGGAACTGTACCTATAATACAATTGATTTCATTCCAATAGAGGCCAGAAGCTTTGTGTATTGCCAATACAAATCACAGGTGAATGCAGTTAATTATTGCAACAAAATCTAGTTCAACCATCATGTCTAGTTTAGTTATTTTCTGAACTTCAGGACAGGTGTATCTTGGGAGCCTCACTGGTAAATATTTAATCATTATTTCCCACTTAATTTCTAAATCAAACATCATTGCCTGAATTAGGTCGAAAGCTAGAGTTCATTGACTTTTCGAAATAGGTTCGTTAACATTAGTCACCTTTATCTATTGCCTAAAGTTTTGTAAGGAACAAAAACTTAGCAATACGTTAAAATAACTGTACACAAAGTGATAACTTTATCAATGTATTTATTTATTGTATGTGATTTTAATTATTTATTCATTAGACAGTTGTCCAGTTAGTCTATTATGAATCTGATAAGAAAATCGTGTGTGATTTTCGTCTTTAATTAATTTCACATTAGAATATAAGTTACTGTTAAGTATTATAAGTCGTAGTAAGGTGCACTGCGCACCCTGAGTTAGACATGGCTTAGGTACAGTTAACCTACCCACCAAGGCGAAGGTCAGATGCACCAACCAAGAACTTACGAGGTTTGCCTCAAATACCTTATGGATTGCGGAGGTTAGACGGATACCTACTCATCCTACCTGTTTACGTTAGACTAGAGCCAGGAATACCTACTTATCTGGATAAAGTTATAGTTAATTCAAAAAGAATGAAAAAAAATAAACAATAGAACGATTCTTTCGTGACGCTTGACTGAATGAACCTTTCAACTGTAGGGTAGTCGAAAATTCGAAGTAGTCTTCGCCAAATCCACTTAATTGTCGGTTCAAACTTTTTGTCCATGAATTTCATCATTGATCTTCAGTCGGTCTATAGGATATGATAGATACTAACTTTACTACAAAGTTCCCAATTTTTCTGTCATAATTTTCCACCCGAAGCCCCGAAACCAGTCATCCCCTTCGGTCTATTGTGTCCACGAAGTCGGTCATCTGATTACAAATGAATATTCCCAGAGTTTGTAGTCCACAAAACCTTTGAGAAAAGTTATGGCAGGATTAACTTTAGATTATCCAAGTCCCTACCAGTTTATTGAACCTATCGGATATCTACGAGACCAATAAGCAATTCAAATTCAGTTTCCGCCACTAATTCGCTGCTACCCCGAAGTATCCATCCGCTCCATGTAAAATACCGGTATTCAGCTGCATCCGGTTAGACTGGAAGCCGACCCCAAACCTAGTTGGGAAAAGGCTAGGTAGATTGATTTGTAGACGTAATTCAACATCAAGGGGCGAAGTTGTGAATTATTGAAAGCGCGAATGCGAAAGTGCACCACTTTCCTTCAAGTAGTTTCAAGAATATATATCGCCCGAATCAAAAATGTTTGCCGTCCGTTGAGTCAGTTGCTGTTTTGCATGAAAACACTAAAAGAGGAGAATGATGATTTTATGATAATGTGGAAAGCTTGGAGTAGCTGTTCCTTGCTGTAAAATTAGGCAGCAACATGTCCAGTCACGAAAGGGGTGAATGTCTGAATCAGTTAAGTACTGTTTTCCCGACCAACCAATTTTATTTCTCCTTGTCCTGGTGCTTATCGCCCACATCTAGATAGTCTGAATTGAACATAGGCCCAAACTGCCGCCACTTTGAATGCGCGACACAGTTAGCCACATTATATTTTAACGAGACGATTAATCTTAGTACTAACCCGAATGATCCATTCAAGCAAATAAATAAATAAAGAAAGATGAGTGCTTTCTTCAGGTTCGCTTGCTACATTAAGGCGAAATGGTTCCTAAGCAGATGATTTGACGCGTTTCGACTTCACGCAAAATCAATGTTTCTCTCAAAATAACAACGTATTTGCATTTTTTTTTGTCTTTGGTGTGTGAGTGTCTTTAGTGAAGTATGAGGCCTGAAACACGATTGACAAAACTTTCCTCGATACAAAAAAAACGGAAAGTTTCCTTATAATCTGCTTTTTTAAAGAGAAAAACCTATTTCATTCGATTGTTATCAAAGCAATCGTAATAAAATGTTGTCTACGTGTTCACTATTAAATACTTTAAGGGATTATGAACTAAATTTTTTTATATAAACACAAATAAAATTTTAAAATTAAATATTTGTAAACATAGTGAGTGCACTAGAATTGCGCGCGGGCGGGGTCATACCACCCCCCTCGGCTCTCGTCAGTCCCATTTCGCCTTAAGGCTCAAAATACTTTCGTTTATTCAAATCAAACACACGGGAACTTATTAAAAAAATGGTGTCCATGTTTTTTCATTGCTTCATTCATTGCGCACGACTGAGTAATTTCGAAAAAGTAACTACAAAAGATTACCTCCCGGTACTCAGTCGTGATTGATGCTTCCATTAATTACTGGTTCGATTCAATCTGAAGCCTTTCAATGGTTCTAAAACAGTGTTATTGAAATTTCACTTTCACCAAACTTATTTGTGATAGCCAACCGAAGCGGTTCTCTTATTGCTTTGCAAATAACCAAAATTGTTGGTTAGACAGCTTCTTATTTATGTAAGCATTATCATCGTGTCAGTAGATATGGGCTGCAGGGACGTGCTTTCTAGTTTAATTACAATATTACGTAATGTATTGTTTGTATCGAGATTATAAAATAAAGCTTTGTTACAACTTCCGGCGTATCGGAGATTACAATGAATGACTTTAAAATTTTCTGGTATAAGTAACAAAGACTTTGCTAACAAAGCAGAAATGTTGCTGCGTTGCTGAAACTTTTGTATGGCAGAGGCCACGAACTGGAAAGTACTGTTAAGTAGTGTCCAATAGGTCACACGAGACTAAGTGCCTTTAACGGAGCACTTTTACTTTTTGGTAAAAACTGATACGTAAAAATAATTAATAATCAGTGCAAAGATGAATGCTGCCCAACACTCTCAACACTACGTCTCAATTCCCTAGCTATCCCCCTTGATATTCCCCACAGGAAAATAACGCAAAAACAATATGAAGTATTCCCGTTTGAGCACCTATGTATTGAGTACCAAAGGTATTTCAAATGAGAATACTCAATACACAGGTGCTCGAAAAATAGGTGCTCAAACGTGTACCATCATAAGACTAACACTGATTGGCGAAAAAAGATCACTATTTTAAGTAGCCTTTAAAAGCTCTTTATACTTCTTTAATGATTTTTAAATTACTTCAAAATATAAAGGAAATAAAATTTCTTTCTTCACTCGCTTTCGTTGACAAAAACTTGAAGCGTGACAAAAATAGAGTACCAAAGTGGCAATATCTAGAATGGCCGAATTTTCTCTTTCAAAATTTTAGTACTAGACATTTCGCTGATACAGCTACGCTTTGTCAGACACGATCTATCAGTTTATTGGATCTAGGAGCTGTTTCTCAAGAGATCAAATTGATGTCAGGTGCACAATGCCTGGGAACAAATTTGCGAGCCTGATCAAATTGCTAATCGGTAAAAGTGTATCGATAGTCCCGCGTTGGTTGCTACTCGTGATTATGATCGCCTCTTACTTTGCTCTCTTATCTTTGGAGTTCATTGTTATTTTTTTTCTACCAGGTGTTATTTAATCGAAGCTTTGTTGCTAAGCCTGATAGTAACGGATTTATAATGCATGGTGGTAATAAATTAGACAAGCTTTTTAACCGAATTCTTAGAAAAGGAGGAGGTTCTCAATTCGTCTGTAATATATTTTTGATGTATTTTCATCGATATTTTCGTCAATTGTGTATCGACTTTGAAAATTCTTTTTTTCATTTAGATAACGATTTAACATTGAAACGATAAAAGTCCGAGTAACCAAAGCTGCATCGTACAATTGGTACATTAAAGATTTTAATATTTTTTATAGCTCTAACGCCTTCTACTTATTTCGAGTAGATCTCGTCGTTGCGTCGCGTCTGTGACCCGCGACTGTCCCACGCTTTTGCTGCCTGAATGACGCGAATAACATCCGAACTACCATTAGTTGCTGTTATTAGTACTTTTATATTGTTGAGGTTTTTTCTCAGACCATTGTTAGTTTTAGCGCCTTAAAAAAAGATTCGGAGAATGGGCCCCGTTGAGAGACAACCAAATAATTCGTAGTAAATTCGGTGAATGTGATGTGAGTTTTCTGGTAAGCAAATGACCATTTTCTCCGAAGGGAGTATGCTGTATCCTGGTCGATACTGGCCCTAAAAACACTGTTCCAACAAGGAGACCCTTGTTTTGTTGGGGAGGACTACGGGCTGCTGTGCTTAATTATATTTTTATGTTTGTTGGCAGGGAGCGCGTGACTGTGACGACTCATCACAGCGTGATCCCCAGCTCCACTACACCCGAAGCACAGGCTGCACTGGGCCCCCACAGCACCACACAAATCGGCACTATTCGTACAGAGGAATACAAACGAGATTTGGCCGAGTTTCAAGCGAGAAGATCCTCAGTGAACAAGGAACTTCCAGACACGCCTGTAAAGAAAAAATGCGGTAGACATTCTTTACCCGTCTCTTGTACCGACTGCACCGCAGACCACGATAACACTTTCAATTATGAGAAGAAATCAGGCGTTAAATACAAAAAGAAATCGCATAAACGCGCTCGAAGTACGACCCCAGAACGAACAGTTTACGGAGGCGTCCCGAACATACAGTTTTTATTCCAAAATCAGGTGTTCATGCCCGGGAATCTGTACCCGACGACGTCGTCGTTTTCAGAACCTCAAAAATTCAAACGTATATCACGCCATAGAATAAATAGATCTCCAGACATGGACTTGTCAGTTCAAAAGCAGTTAGAATTTAAAGATGATAATCAGACGGACTCTCCACCTGCATTCTACAAGAATAACTCTCTTCCTTTTGATGTGAAGAACTTCTTGGAATGTCATAAGAGTGAGGAAGATGATGTCGATGGGTTAAGGGCAGCAGGAGACGTTAATTTATCTAGTCAGAATAATTCCATGAGTCCCAAGAAGGATGAGTCCGATGATAAGCTATGGGAAGTGATGAGCGAGTTGAAAAACTTGGATCAGTGGGCGGACGAGCAACTGCAGGTGCGGTCGCCGAACACAAGCAAGTCCGACGACAGTAAAGTATGTTTGTCAGGGCAACGCCCGGCTGAACCCGTTTATTTCTTAGTTTTGTTTGCATGATTGACTTTAGTGAATTCAACAAAACGGAATCAATTGCCCTAGCCATAAGTTTTAGATACTGACTTGGATACAGATGATTGGTCGCCATTAGTTCGGTAGTAAAACGTAAAGTAGCGTTAGCAGTAGTAGGCCCAGTGTTAACGGCCGCGACTTACGAGAGGTCGTGGGTTCGAACCCTGACAGGCGCTTTACTTTGTGTAAATTATTTCATCACCACACTCAAAACGGTGATGGAAAACATCGTGAGGAAACCGGCATGTCCTTGAACCAAAAATTCGAAGACGTGATATCTACCAACCCGCACTGGGCTCGCGTGGTGGATTACGGCCGACTCCCTCTCACAGAGAGGAGGCTTGTGTCCGAGCAGCGGGAACATTATAGGCTGATTATGCTAAACGTAAACCACCCAATCAGATTATTTTCCTTGATAACGTTTCTTAGAGTCATTTAGTTACTCTCAAGTCGGAAATGAGGTCATAATGATTTCCTGTCTTAATACCTACTTTGGATCTTATTTTTAGAGCGATACGAGTGCCCACGGCTTGCCCGTAGCAAGTGCAAGCAGCCTCGATGTGACTGTGGACAGGAATAAAACATGGAACCTTGGGAAATGGGGCGTGGTTCCCGTTCAGATAAAGAAGTTAATTGGTGTCACCATTGAGCATGTTAGGAAGAAACGTAACACGGAGATAAATATATTGAGGTAAGGTTCTGACATCATTCTTTATATCATAAAGCCTTTTTAGCGCTTCTAGAATGGTGTTTTTGGATGTCATTGTCCTTTTAATGGAGTGAGGTGAGACTTGAATGTCTCATAAACACCCGAATGTAAATAAGTTAAAGCTTGGCCTAAAATCGTAAAGGAAGTTGGAGGTGGGAAGAAAAGCTTGGTTTTCTTAGTTATTCGATTGTTTCAGAAAGTGTCGCCACCCTAATATAATACTTCTAATGGGAATCTATCCGGACATTCACAGCAATGTGCATTTGATTTGTGAGAGATGCGTCGATTCCCTCTTCGGCATACTGCACGTGCAGGTAACTTTTAAATTATTGCCTGATTATTGTGACTCTAATTACAGCTGACAATCATTTCAATGCAGCATGCCACATCCATATATTACACTGCCCTATAAAAATGGTTACTAAACTGCTAACATTTTAATACAGTTTGCATAGAATTGTATCTTGGTAAGTCAGCATTAACATTTAATATAAAGACTCCTTCGTCCTTAAACATTATAAAGCTACTAATACGCTGCTACTTTTAAAATTAACGCGTTCACCTTAATAAAAAATTAAAAAATCGATGTCGAAACGACTACTTATATACTTTTTACAGGGTCGCATTCTAAGTGCGCAAACAGCAGTGCAATATGCCCTCGACATAGCGAACGCTCTCGTCTTCCTGCGAATGCAAGGTTATCTCCACACAGAACTGTGCAGCACTAGTGTGATGATTACAAGCCATGATGCTGCGAAACTGGCAGACGTGGGCTCCTGTGCCAAGTTGGAGAAACCGGAGAAGAGGATGCCGAAGCCATATGAGATTTACTCGCCTGAACCACATTATGTTAATATTGAAGGTGAGTTTGGTTAAAAACTATAAACTTGAATTAAGAATCGTAGACATTGTTATGGAATCACAAACTCAGTGTCGTACATGACAAAGTTCAAATTCCATTGTAGGTAATCAATATTGTTAAGACCTTTTTATTACTAATGGTGACCATTTTCAAAAACCGACTTAAACTAGATGACACTAAAGAAGATAGTTGAGCAAGTGGCAATATTAAATGTAGGTATATTATCTGATATTCATAATTGAAGCAAAGACAGTAAAGCTTCATTTGAAAGGACTTTTCTGTAGGGTAGAAGTAGGGAATGTCGCAATATATTTTTCTGCCGCTCACCATTATTGCGGTGTTCCTGTTCGGTAGAACTCACACATGAGACGTGTAACTTTGTCTGTATTTATTGAAAGAAAGAAAAATATTTTATTTGGGACACACACAGGAAATCATCATCTGCGTAGCCTTTTCCCAACTATGTTGGGGTCGACTTCCAGTCAAACCGAATGTAGCTGAATACCAGTATTTTACATGGAGCGACCAGTATTTTACCGGTGCCTATCTGACCTCCACAACCCAGTAACTGGGTAATACGATACCCCTTGGTAAGACTGGTTGTCAGACTTTCGGGCTACTGACTACCCATAACGACTGTCAAAGATCCACAAATGACAGCCGGGATCAACGGCTTAACGTGCTTTCCGAGGCACGGAGGGGTCTCGGTATGTTAAGATGGTCACCCATCCACGGACCAACCCCGGCAAGCGTAGCTTAACCTGATGGATCGACCCGTGCGGCTGGTATAACTTAGCCACAAGCTCCTCACACAGGAAATACAAACAGTAATAAAAAGTGAGCAAATAATTAAAATAAAAAGAACAATTTTAAACTAACAAAATTCTTAATTGATGACCTGAGCGAGGCCAAAAAGGCTCCTATCTCAGCATAATGCTGCGATATTAAAAAAAAAACCGCAGCGCTATTCTGAAAGAGCTGTCATGCCACGGACACGCCTACGGACATTACTAGTAAGGGATCGGCATTTTTTCTTTGGTATTGCAGCTGTCTAAAGGGGCAATAACCACTTTCCGTCAGGTGTTTGCCAACGTTATAAAAAAAAAATGATTTATGTCTAGTTCAGTGATAGCTAAGTTGAATGCTCGCTGAAGCACACCGCCTCAACAAGTTAACAATGAAAGCGAGTTTTATAACAATCCAGAGATTCCGTACAATAAACTTTATATGCACTACACATAGGCATATTTGCCAAGTAAACAGCTGTTAACACATCAACATTGCTCGAAAAAGTCTCATGTCCGTTTTCACTAACACTAAGCGAAACCTAAATGAATGCCTAAATAAAAGCGTGCTGTTGGATTTTCAACGCTCACCTCAGCGCCGAAAGTTGAAATCGGTTGAAAATGGGCACTAGACCATTATTGTTGTATCTAAGAAAAGATGTAAAGGAAGCATCCATGCATAATTGCCAGTACATTTTCATTGTTCTATGTAACTTCAAGGCTACGCATTTAATTTTGCTAAAATTATACTATTATCTAACATATATATTATAATATATGTTAGATATTGTGTTCTGATAGGACAGTCATTATAAAGCCTTACGATCATATCATAAAATGTGACGTTCTTACACTCAGCAGTGCAGACAAAAAAACACATTAGTTCCATACAATCACATTAATTCAAATGTCTATTGTTTTGATAAAAATATACATATCAGAACATACGGTACCTATCGTTAAATTGATTTTAATTGTAATAGCAATGCGTGTAATGTGATGAAACGGTAGTAAATATGAAAAGCTTACACCCGTATGAAATACTAGCTGTTGCCCGTGACTTCGTCTGCGATCCAGGATTAAAGTAGCCTATGTCCTTCTCCATGTCAGGGTCTACCCATGTGCCAAATTTCATCCAAATCCGTTCAGCCGTTTTAGCGTGAAAGCGTAACAAAGTCACTTTCTCATTTCCTATATTAGTTAGGATTATGTCGTATAATGAATGTAAAATGTTACAATAGGTACATAAACGACTGTAGGTAAACGTTAGCTACACCTCTGTTCAACCCTTCGGGGATGTTATTTATGTTCTAAAAAATGTCTATCATAATCGTTTCAGCCAATCATTCACCTGTATGGTCTCAGGCCTTTTTACCTTTTTGCCATTCTTCACGGTTTTATTCGTCTCTCGTCCATTTACCGCACTTTAGACGGTGTCGTCAGCCCAACACGCTTTAGGATATCCCGGGATTCCTTGACCTGACGACCGAGGCGTTTAGAACGAACTTTAGAGCACTCTATCGAGCTATACTATAGAGCTTACTGTATCGGCCAACTCCAAGTCTAGCCAGATTTCCTAAAACTGCCAGTGTAACAGTATTCTGTGCAAACAAGAAATTAACTGTTAGAATTTTTTGTAGCATGCAGCTGATTTCGTTTGGTAATTTGGTCCACGGGTTGATGAAAAATACCCGCATTTATTTATACATAATGTAAAGCCATTATCATTTATTGTAGATGGCGACATATTTATTGTTAGTGACTGAAAGCTTTCTCCAACTAACCAACGTAAAAAAAAATGTTTTCATTGCTTCAGCATCAATGCCTCAGCGGTCTACTAGCCAGTGTGCTTTGTGATGTTAGATTTAAATATACCTAACACAATCATATGGCCACCTTTCATGCATACAATGTTAAAAAAAAGTTAAATTTAAAATTTAAAAAACCCCCGACAAAAACAAAGCATTTAAAAAGTACAAAAATAATATGTATTGGCCCTTTAAGTTTAATATAAAAGTTGTAGGTAATATTTTGATCCAAGCGTCGTCGCGTCGGGGGACGGCTAATGAAAACGCCAACATACACTAGGAATAATGAATATATGCTATTGTAGAAAGGATAGCTGCTGTTAATTTCCTATTTTCATGAGCCGTCCCCCGACGCGACGACGCTTGGATCAAAATATTACCTACAACTTTTATATTAAACTTAAAGGGCCAATACATATTATTTTTTTACTTTTTAAATGCTTTGTTAATGTCGGGGGTTTTTTTAATTTTAAATTTAACTTTTATTTCCAGCTTTTTAAATTTCATATTATATTACTAGTAGAAACGCTACGATCAACACGCGGCTCGCCGAAATCTGCGTAGCTGTACGTACTTTTACCACAGTGAAGCTAGTTACTAATTTAGTCTCATTTCTCTTTGCTACTCTATCATCAGACCCTGATCACCATCCATCTGTAACCTATTTTTTGAGACCTTTCCAATGAGCCCAAACACGATACCTCTGCTGTAAGTTGGTGAGGGAGTTGGGTATCCTGCATCCAGGTGATGCTGCAGCATCAGTTCCAGGTTACTATATTCTTCTAATTCATCATTGAAGTAACAGAATTCTAAATTTCCAATCGATTAGACCTGCGAAAGATGCTCACATCCATTCATCAACTAGAAAAGAGCTGATAATCTTCAAACGGCTGAACCGATTTTCTTGAATCATAGCTAAGAACACTCTCGATCAAGTCACCTTTCAAACAAAACAAAAAAAAACAAAATCGGTTCAGCCGTTTGGCAGCTACGATGGAACAGACAGACACACAGATACACAGATACACAGATACACAGACACACAGATACACAGATACACACGTTAAACTTATAACACCCCTCTTTTTCAGTCGGGGGTTAAAAAAAAACTTGCTTAGCTTCCTATCTAAAACATAATTGGAAGCTATAAGATGAAATAATAGATGAAACAGTCGATAAATTTTTAATAATGGTTTTCAGTGGAGAACAACGTTATTAATCAGGTAGGCATCATACCTACATTACTAACATTTAAAAAAAAATATAATTAAAATTATTATGATAGTAAAGACTAATCCTTTACTGTCCCCCTGCTTGGCAGAGGCTCCCCAAGTCCTTCCAGGAACTCCTTTCCCGCATCACCTCGAACCAGCTCTCGCGGTACGCGGTATTCCTAACATTATTTATTTCAAATAGGCATGCCAACAGCATTGCATATACATTATACATTGTACAATCTAAAATATTCCGTTTGTAAATTCATTTCATGTTTGTTAACGCTTCAACGCCAAATAAACAGCACTTTTACAGTTGGTACAAAGTACACACTGTTTTACAAACACAACATAGCTGAACTGTTTTTCTGTAAATGACGTCATCAGGTTGTAAGTGGACGTAAAATTCGGTGTGGCGTATGCCAACGTCCATACTACGTTGAATACACCGGTTCTCGTCCGATCACCGAAGTTAAGCAACATCGGGCGTGGTCAGTACTTGGATGGGTGACCGCCTGGGAACACCACGTGACGTTGGCTTTTTGCATTTTAGAAAGAAAAACTCTTCAAAACATTATTAATTTTTCAATTATTTTTAATAAGTATTTATTTCTATTATTTAGGTTAATTTATTCAACTTTTTTAGAATCATGCCCTAATATTATTTACAATATTCAAACAAACGTACTAACACCACACCTCGCAAGCTTATCGTTTTTCGCAAGCTCTATGATACTATTTATGAATGAATGTTATTTATTTCTCAGTATATGGTACAAATTGAGATCTTAAATTAAACACTGTTTCACACATACTACCAATGCTGGTGTAGAAATATTAAATAATAAGTTAATCATTATTAAGTAGGTACATTCAAATCAGAACTAGGTACATTATAAGAATATTATATAAAATTATGAAATCCTGTATTAAGTTTATGAATTTCATCAAAAATGCATTTTATATAATGTCAAAATATCAATAACTAAATCAAAAATATAAATCATACTGTCGAAAATATACTTAAATCATAATGTCAAAGAATAAACCATAATGTCAAAATATTAATCATAATGCCAAAAAAATAAAATAAAAATTACAACGTCCGAGAATTCATAATAATGTCAAAGTACTAATGTCATTATTGAGATTTTTAATTACAATATCAAAAATTATGGTTTAAAAATTCATTGACTAAGAGCCAATCAAACATTTTACATTTAAACTTATTGATTGGTAACATTCTCAGGCCAGGTGGTAATTTATTATAAATTTTAATTGTCATACATCTGGCATTTATAAGTAATTAGTTTTTAAAATGACGTCATGGAGTTGATACTAAATGAAAAATTTCACATAGCATTCGCCAACGTCCATACTACGTTGAATACACCGGTTCTCGTCCGATCACCGAAGTTAAGCAACATCGGGCGTGGTCAGTACTTGGATGGGTGACCGCCTGGGAACACCACGTGACGTTGGCTTTTTGCATTTTAGAAATAAAAACGCTTAACCATCATTTTTTAGCTAGTTTTTTTTAATATTTTGTTTTAGAAGATCCTATAAATATTTAAACGACTAATTTGTTAGCGTAATAGGTACTCCAGCTATTTTTCTACTTTGTATCTCACTGGCAATATTAATAGTGTAAATAAAATAGCCGTAGTGTTAACTATAATAACTTTATTCATTCATGCAACAGTGTTTGTAATTAATTAAAAAGTAATTGTATTACTTCCCTGAAAGATTAATATATTTCTATTTACATTCTTCGGTCGAACACTAACGCCACACCGCGCAAGCTAGCAGTCTATCAAAATGCTTCAGAATACTCGGCCATTTTAATAAAATGACGTCATAAAGTTAATACCAAACGAAAAATTCGACCTGGCATTCGCCAACGTCCATACTACGTTGAATACACCGGTTCTCGTCCGATCACCGAAGTTAAGCAACATCGGGCGTGGTCAGTACTTGGATGGGTGACCGCCTGGGAACACCACGTGACGTTGGCTTTTTGCATTTTATTGGTTTTTATTTTTAATACTTATTCAATAATATATTATTATGATATTTTTTATGTGTGCCTTTTATTCTGCTAAATAAAAGGTATTTTCTTTCTTTCCTTCATAAAAAAAAAACTTTTACAAATATGATCAATTTACTTCATAACAACTTTTTTATTTTTAAGTTAAATTACTCAGCATCTGCCTCGGTAACGTAATGCCCCAGTTGATAGCAACCGATAAATTTCATTTAGTATTCTCCAACATCCATACTACGTTGAATACACCGGTTCTCGCCCGATCACCGAAGTTAAGCAACATCGGGCGTGGTCAGTACTTGGATGGGTGACCGCCTGGGAACACCACGTGACGTTGACTTTTTGATGCATTTTTAGCGCTATTTACACTCGTTTATCATTTATTTAATAAATAACTAAACTGAACTTTATAAAAAAGGATACGCCATTTGCCCCGAATGTTGTCTGGCGTCAACACGCACCAAAGAGGGGCAGAACGAAGGGTTTATTTATGTTATTGAATAACACACCTTATTTAAATGGCATAAAGTCAAAAGAGCGCATTCGTAACCGATCGAGGAGCCGTTTAATGCTTGTGCTTGCATTGATGTTGTGAACTGAACTGTTGAACAACTTTGTACTTTATGCGTTCGAAAATAAACCGTGAAATTGGTTTTTTGGTTTTAATTCCTTTCTTCGAACCTTAATATCTATTGAAGTTTTAATAACCGTAATCTGATTATTTTTTCAGATACCCGTGAAGTAGAAGGTGCAGAATTCGAGCCTCTAATATCAGCGCATCCATCAGAAACTTACATCTCGTCCAATGCTACTTCAAAGGACTACAAAATGTACCAGAAGTCTGAACGATATAGATGGCAAGCGCCTGAGTTGTTTGTACCAGATGACGAAGGCTTGGTGTATCCGTGCTCGAAAAGTGACGTATATTCTCTTTGCCTGGTACTTTGGGAGAGTTGTAATGGTAAGTAAACTTATGTTCTAGAAGTTTAAACGATATAAATGGCAAGCGCCTGAGTTGTTTGTACCAGATGACGAAGGCTTGGTGTATCCATGCTCGAAGAGTGACGTGTATTCTCTTTGCCTGGTACTGTGGGAGAGTTTTAATGGTAAGTAAACTTATGTTCTAGAAGTTTGAACGATATAGATGGCAGGCGCCTGAGTATTTTGTACCGACGAAGGCTTGGTGTATCCGTGCTCGAAGAGTGACGCGTATTTTCTATGCCTGGTACTGTGGGAGAGTTGTAATGGTAAGTAAACTTATGTTCTAGAAGTTTGAGCGATATAGATGGCAGGCGCCTGAGTATTTTGTACCGACGAAGGCTTGGTGTATCCGTGCTCGAAGAGTGACGCGTATTTTCTATGCCTGGTACTGTGGGAGAGTTGTAATGGTAAGTAAACTTATGTTCTAGAAGTATGAGCGATATAGATGTCAGGCGCCTGAGTTATTTGTACCAGTTGACAAGGCTAGGTGTATCCATGCTCGAAGAGTGACGTGTATTCTCTTTGCCTGGTACTGTGGGAGAGTTGTAATGGTAAGTAAACTTATGTTCTAGAAGTTTAAACGATATAAATGGCAAGCGCCTGAGTTGTTTGTACCAGATGACGAAGGCTTGGTGTATCCATGCTCGACGAGTGACGTGTATTCTCTTTGCCTGGTACTGTGGGAGAGTTTTAATGGTAAGTAAACTTATGTTCTAGAAGTTTGAGCGATAAAGATGTCAGGCGCCTGAGTATTTTGTACCGACGAAGGCTTGGTGTATCCGTACTCGAAGAGTGACGCGTATTTTCTATGCCTGGTACTGTGGGAGAGTTGTAATGGTAAGTAAACTAATGTTCTAGAAGTTTGAGCGATATAGATGTCAGGCGCCTGAGTTATTTGTACCAGTTGACAAGGCTTGGTGTATCCGTGCTCGAAGAGTGACGCGTATTTTCTATGTCTGATGCTGTGGGAGGTAAGGGTTGTAAGGGTATGTTAACATTGTAATAATAACCCCTAGCTGCACATTATGTGGAAGCAATACAACGAAGGTGTATGGCTTTATAAAAGGGCTTTATGTAACCAATCGTTAATTTAGTTGACACTTTATAAGCCATTCCTGTTCTTGTTGAGGCACATAATAAAGTCGAACCCCTCATGAACCATAGAATCCATAACTTGTGCATCAATCATACTTATACCAGTTCTAATTTTCAATACCTACTAACAAAAGTAAATCTGGCTCTAATTATGCAACCTTAGTTTTTTTTTTTACTCTATACTTCTCAAACACTGATATCGCAAAAAAATCTGCAGTTCAGTACATTTTGTGTGCACATAAATAAATCGAATTATGTATGGAACAGCCGATTTTGGATATCGAGGGTTATATAGATATCTATGGTTAGACCCATAGTAAAAATTGTATATAATGAAGAGCACAATAAGGTTGAAGGTTTTTTAATGAAGAGGTTTTTAGGGTAAACAAAAAGTAAACTTGTATTTATGTTTATTTTCCACAGCCGCCATGCCATGGAAAAACCTCACTTACGAAAAATTGAAGGAACAATACACACTATGGAAAACGGGCATACCGCTGCCGAAAGATGGCACCTACCCTGGATGTTTACTGTCCTTACTTGAATCTGGACTAACACTTCAGCGACATGAGAGGATAGATCTGGAAATGCTACAGAATACACTACAAAATGCGAAGGTAAAATTATTATAATACCAATAACTTTAAATTAAACAATAAGTAATTATTGTGAAACGAATATTTGGTGCTACAAATGCCAACGTCCATACTACGTTGAATACACCGGTTCTCGTCCGATCACCGAAGTTAAGCAACATCGGGCGCGGTCAGTACTTGGATGGGTGACCGCCTGGGAACACCGCGTGACGTTGGCTTTTTGCATTTTGTAGTAGGTACATATTATTTTACTTAACCAGCCTAACTGCTGTCTACAAAAATAAATAAATATTTCTAATCAATATAAAAAACGCTGACGATTTGCTGCAATATTATAGAAGTGACTCACGCTGACGATAGGTTTTTCTGTTTTACATAACACGTGCCTCTAAATTTAATGGAATGACATGACAATGACACACATGTCATAGATATTAAAGTAACTACACGTGAAATTCGACTCAGTATTCGCCAACGTCCATACTACGTTGAATACACCGGTTCTCGTCCGATCACCGAAGTTAAGCAACATCGGGCGTGGTCAGTACTTGGATGGGTGACCGCCTGGGAACACCACGTGACGTTGGCTTTTTGCATTTTTTTTTTTTCACTTTCGCCCCAAAACGCAATTTAGGCCGAATTTAGTTTAGTATTCGTATTAAAAAAAAACATATTCGGTCAGGCTCTAGTTAGCTGCGTTACTTACCTATTTATATTTAAACAGCGCGGTTAATTTATTCAGTACCTAGCGTTAGCGTAATATACATATATATATATATATATATGTTATGGACCAAGTGATTATTAGGGCATGATAAAAAATGCCCGGGCAGTTTGAAAAATGCCCAATATGAGAGGGCAGTATGGTAACAACTATTGAAATAATCAAATCGGCCGGGCATTTTTTGTTATGCTAGTCACCTATGGGGCAGCACAATTAAAACCAGGTTACTGTTATTTTGATTTCAAACGTAGAATCAATATTTAAAATTAAATAAAATCTTTCCATTCGTAGACACTCTGCTGACCTATGATGACTTTACCATAATTTAATACCTGTGTATTATCAGATTGCCCAAAGACCACACGGCAATATTTATAATGACGAGGCGATTGGATAAATAAGGAAGTTCAAATTATAATTCATTATTTCGCCCTAAGTAGCTTGTCATTATTCATAATTCGCGGACATTATGAAAAATGCCCCTATTTATTACTTGGTCCGTAACATATTCCTCAGTCGAGCTCAATCACCACATGCACCGCTCAAGCAAGCCGTATTTTTAACTCTACAGAATGTTCCCCCATTATTATAAAATGACGTCACAAAGTTGATAGTACACGAAAAATTCGATTTAGCATTCGCCAACGTCCATACTACGTTGAATACACCGGTTCTCGTCCGATCACCGAAGTTAAGCAACATCGGGCGTGGTCAGTACTTGGATGGGTGACCGCCTGGGAACACCACGTGACGTTGGCTTTTTGCATTTTGTAGTTTTACCTGACTTCTTACTTAATTGTGTACAATTTTTTTTTGCATGTTTCAGTCTTCACCAACGCAGATTTATGATTAAAAACGTAGATCGCTTGTCAAAATGAGAAGTCTAAAAATAACTTTACACAACGCGACGCAGGCTTTTTGTCTTTTCAAAACTATTTTTTACCCTAATACAAAAAGATTTAATCAATTTCTTATTTTGTTAACTCAAAATATCTTGTTTGGGTAAAATAATTTAAACATAAAATAGACTATTTTTAAACTCCGCGCAGGGCACAGGATTTTCATGCAATAATAAGCTTTATGGTAATTCGCATAAAGTGCAAAGTTCTCCTTTAGTCTGCCTTGAGCCATACATAGTTACATTTGTTACATACACATTTTGAGGATTGGTGCATAAAGAACCGGCCCACAGTGGGTCGAAACTATGATTTTAGTGACTTAGGGCTCAACTTTGCTTTTTTACTTTTTTCTTCATGTGGATGGATAGAGCTCATTAACCTCAACAATAATTGTTCTGATGTATTTTTTCCTAAACTTTATACTTTGGGTAGAAAAATGTGTTTTGTTATTTTTTTGTATGGAGCGGATCAAATAACCTTAAATTCCTGCTAAGTAGCGTGTGATCCCGCGTTGAAACTTTATTTTTCATATACCTTGTCTAGTCTATTATCATTTGATGCTATTAACGTGTGCATAAAGTTGCAACTCTGCCAAATAAATGGATCGAAAAAAATGAAAAAATATATCGAATAAAAAGCTACATTTTTTACTTTCGTAAGTTCTTTTAAGTTAAATTTGATATGGAATAGTAAGTAAAAGCACGTAATAATACACATAGTTACTTAACAACTAACAACAATACATTTAAAAGGTCCCTAATTAGCTTAAATTTACTAATATATGTAGTATTAGTAAATTTGTAAATTTAAGCTAATCACACTAATCATAATACATTTAAAAGGTCCCTAATTAGCTCAAATTTACTAATATATGTAGTATTAGTAAATTTAAAGCTAATCACACTAATCATAATACATTTAAAAGGTCCCTAATTAGCTTAAATTTACTAATATATGTAGTAGTAGTAAATTTAAGCTAATTAGTGATCTATGAATTTCAATTTCTTTGTTTTAATGACTTTAACATGTTTATGAAATGTTATTTTAAGTTAGATTTAATACTGAATAGTAAGTAAAGATAGGTACATAATAATACAAATTAGTAAAGGTAAACTAACATGACTACAACTAACACAAGCAAACTAAAAACTAACTATAAACAACATCAAACATTACTATTTCCTTTCAATTATGAGTTTGACATTTATAAACTAATAAAAAAAACAAGAAACTTACAAACTACCAAAAAATCTTATTCACTATCGCTATGACTATCTTGTAAATTATCTACATCAATAAAATCTATATCGGATTCTGTGGGAAAAATCAGCAGAAGCTCTTTGACTTTTGGAGAGAGAACCATTATATTTTGTTTCACCATTCGAGGTCTTAGACTTGTGATCTTTGGATCAGAAGACAAGAAGATTGTGTATAATATCCTCATTTGTCGCCGTTCTACTTACCTTTCTAGAATGACTCTCTCTATATTTCCGGAAATCTTTATTACGAGCTTCCGCTGCCTCTTCCGACAGTTTACCTATAGGTATGGCACCAAAGTGCTTAATTATATCACTCCCATGTACTAACAATTTATGTATACTGGAAGGCATATAATACCAGGGATATAAGTGAACGTACAATTGTGCAGTATCTCTACAAAATTCGGAAAACTTAGAAAGATCCACGCTCTCTCCAGATGCAACCGTCTGAAGAATCACATGAAACCTTTCTATTAAATCTTTATCTATTCCTGTTATGCGAGCTGTTGTTTCTGCATCCCTAAAAAATCTTCTGGCAGTATTGCCATCATTGGTTGTGCCTACTCCTTGCTTGACTACGTCAATAAGTAAACCGCATTCTTTCTTAAACGCTTGCTGTATAGCGCTCTTTCTGAGTGACATTTTTTCTTTGTCATCGCCCCTGCAACTCCATTTTTTGAAGTCCAAACGATAAGCTGCAAACAAAAAGAAATATCACTTAAATAAAAATCTCACAAGTAACTATATAACGTGAAAAAAATTATGAACTAATAAAATTATATTTACCGATATGAAGTAAGCACTCCATGCTTCTTATCCAGGCATGTAAAGATGACATTCCATACTGGAACACTTCTTCGTTGTTCTCTTTTTGAGCAAGTGACTCTAAATTGTTCATCTCTGACGGTTTTGCTTTGCAGATATCACAGACAGCTGAAGATGTGTCTGACAAATATGACGATATTTTGCCGTCTATCATCGTCAAGTGCAATTGATGCTTAACTTCAACTTGATTGAACTTGATTGGCTGAAGTCTTTCTATTTCTTCGGTTATGCTAGCTTTTATAGTTACCACTGTTGACTGCGTTTCTTTGGTAAATTTGAACATTATCGGACGGCAATAGAAAGTTGATGAGGGTCGATCGTTTTCCCAAACAATTGTTCCATCACATTGTTGAAGCCTTATAGGAACTAGACTGGCCATGAAGATAGTTGAGTCATCAAACTCTGCTTCAGTCTTTTGTTTATAATTACTTTGACCTGAGGCTCCATCAAAACCCCATTTGCTTATTAGCAGTAACTCAGTTGGCGAATCCAAATCTAAAGTAATCACTTCTAAAAGCCTAGATACCGTCAAGTTGAGTAAAGCTTGCAGTTTAATAGCAGCTCCTTCTTCAGTTATAATTATGTCTTCTTTCCCTGGATAACATTTTGCCTTCGCTTGTTTTATTTTATAATAAGAAGGGTATAAATCAGACCTATTTTCACTTGCTGCTTCTCTTAGGCTTATATACTGCCACTTACTTAATTTAAGTGAAACTAATAAAGACAGTGCCTTATCGGGTGAATATGTACTACTTTTCGGTTTACTTGTACTTAAACACTCTTTAACTTTTTCTAGATCTTCGGGGTGATTTAGTAAATGGTTCATAATTTTTCCTACATCCTCATTTCCGGTGTTTCTTAAACTAGCAATTGTAGTAGCTTTAAGTTCATCCGGGGATAACGAAAGCGATTGGTTAATTTGATCAACGCGTCTTCGTTTTTGCCTGGAGCCCAATTCCTCGAAAGGTTTTCGAGGTGTAAATGTAGATGTCGAAGCTTCTGTAGTAGATGGTGGTAGATTTTCGACATCTTCAGTATTACAAATCTCGAGCCTTTCCTGTTCAGTGTTCACAGCTTCAGGTATCATTCCTTCGGGCCAGTTTATTGCACGTTCCAACCAATCACCATTTTTTCTTACAAACTGTGCTAACGTGCGACTACTTCGTTCCCATCTTGCACTTATATTTGAACAAAAGCGCGTACAGAATTTTTGGAGCTCAACACTGTTCTCTTCGGTCACGTTTATTTTATGTTGTAGGAATTGAAAGAATTTTTGACTATCCGACAGTGACTTGACCTGCTCTCTTAAAATCATAAATAAATCTAAATTGTTAACTAAATTATCCATTATAACGAAAAAGGGACGATCAGAATCACGAGATGTTAGTAGTAGTACGAATAAACGAACACTAGTTAGTATATAATAAATTATGGTCATTTTATACTTCCAGAATCCAGTGACAAACAATGTTTACTAATTTTTCTACTACCCTCATTAACTAATCATCCTAATTAATATTACAGTAATGACTAAAAATGAAAAACATTGTTTTTTTATAAGGTAAAAGGTTAAGCTAATTACAGTAATTAAACACACAAATAGAAATTAATTGATTTCATATCCACATTTTTAAATAAAGGTCCCTAATTAGCTTAAATTTACTAATATATGTAGTATTAGTAAATTTAAGCTAATTAGGGACCTTTTAAATGTATTGTTGTTAGTTGCTAAGTAATTATGTGTATTATTACGTGCTTTTACTTACTATTCCATATCAAATTTAACTTAAAATAACTTACGAAAGTAAAAAATGAAGCTTTTTATTCTATGTATTTTTTCATTTTTTTCGATCCATTTATTTGGCAGAGTTGCAACTTTATGCATTTGTTTATAGCATCAAATGATAATAGACCAGACAAGGTATATGAAAAATAAAGTTTCAACGCGGGATCACACGCTACTTAGCAGGAATTTAAGTTTATTTGAGCCGCTCCATACAAAAAAATAACAAAACACATTTTTCTACCCAAAGTATAAAGTTTAGGAAAAAATACATCAGAACAATTATTATTGAGGTTAATGAGCTCTACCCATCCGCATAAAAAAAAAGTGAAAAAGCAAAGTTGAGCCCTAAGTCACTAAAATCATAGTTTCGACCCACTGTGCGGCCGGGCGGCCTAACCTTACCTATTTTTTTTCATGAATAGTAGAATTTTAAGTATGGCTCTTGGTGGACTATGCCGACGGTACACACAACTTTTTTAGGCGGTTTGACGACGTAGTATTTGGTATTATTGTTCGGGTTGAGTTGACGCGGACCGACCTGTCACTGATCCGACTGTAATAGGAACAGTGAATAAAAAAGAGCTACTTTCATTTATTTTATTTTTCATAGCCAACTGGATTTCTTATTTCTACTATCAGTAGGTATGTCAATAGGTTTCAATCACTCTGACAGCAAAATTGCCGGTTTCAGCCTTCACATAAATAATAAAGTAATAAAAAAGGTTCTCTAATGTTAAATGACTAAGCAAGCACCATATTTTAAAATGTATATTTCTATATAAATTATTTTACAATACCATGTGTTATGCGCACTGTTATACGTTAAATAAGAATTGATCTCAGTAAAATGATTATTTTATTAAAATTGATCGAAACCACATACATAAAGAATTACAAGTACATAGACCTAGTTTTAAAATAAAGTACTTACAAATAATAATTATTTTAGGTTGAGTTTAATAAACATGACATTCCTAATCAACAAAATGGTTAGTAAAAATTGTACCTTCTTATCAAACATTCAAACGAACTTATAAAAAAAACTTAAATAAACCTATTTAGTAGATACCTACTTGTTATACAGCAATGAGTTTAATATGACGAGGATGCTGAACCTTTATTTTGTCACTTCTGTCGCCAACGTCCATACTACGTTGAATACACCGGTTCTCGTCCGATCACCGAAGTTAAGCAACATCGGGCGTGGTCAGTACTTGGATGGGTGACCGCCTGGGAACACCACGTGACGTTGGCTTTTTGCATTTTGTATATCTTTTTTAATAACACAGACCTCATCTGGTATTTTAGATACTTTTATTGACATGTAAAAGTTTTTGTTAACTTAAAACCAATTTGCAGAATAAACATCATTTATCTTATCATTTACTACTAGTTTATTTGTGTTGTAAATTTTATTGGATGTTTTTGTCTCCACAAACTCCAAACGATGAATCAAAATTAAAGTAATAAGTAAAAGTAATAAAACCTTGAAGTTTTGTCGTAAGGGAAGTCAGTGACAGGTAAAGGCCCATGCTTACGCTATTTATAAAAATAGTCGACTTTACATTTAACACGTGTTGACGTGCCACCAAATTTAAATTAAATCACTATTATACGTGTATGGCATGTTTGTTATGGACCTAAAATTTGGTGTATCATTCGCCAACGTCCATACTACGTTGAATACACCGGTTCTCGTCCGATCACCGAAGTTAAGCAACATCGGGCGCGGTCAGTACTTGGATGGGTGACCGCCTGGGAACACCGCGTGACGTTGGCTTTTTGCTGATTTTCTCGAACTTTTAATAATTTCCAAATACAAATGTAAGATTGAATCGTACTATTTTATAATTACAGCGTAATCTGGACGAGCTTGGCTACATAATTATCCCAGCCCGTCTACAAACTAAAAGGTCCACATTCAGTTCTACAGGCTGGGACACCACTTCCCCAACCGACTCCGAATGTCTTAGCCCACAAAACGTGGAACACAAAGCTGTAATTCACAACGTTCGAGAAAGTTCTACCGAAAGCGAGAAGGAATGCAGCAAAAGCGACGCGAGCCCACTGTACGAAACAATAAGAAATTCTCGCCTTAACTCCGTGTCCGTCGCAGAAAAGTGCTTCATCTCCGACGATGAGCAAAACGATCATACCCCGATCATAAGATACGAACATTTACCAGACAAAGACTTCTCCAGTGCCTGTTCTACCCCTATAGCTAAAATAAAAGCTAGAATCAAAGAAATGGATACTCCAGGCAGTTTACATAGGAGTGATTCTACCGAATACTGTAGCATATTCAGTCCGAACCGTACTGTTAACTTTGCAAACGATGACAGTACAAAAGACCAAAGCGTTGAACGCCCTAATACAAAACTCAGTAGAAGTTTCACTCCTAAATCTTACAAACCCCTGCACATAAAAGTTCCTGAATTCAACTTTGATTCGATCAAACCTTTACTGAAAGATAGGAATAGCAATGAGAAGTCGACGTATAACTTCGATATAAAGAATTACAGTTTACCGAATACGCCTATTGCTCGCAGTAACAAACTTAGGAAGAATGCGTGGCTGTCCGGAGATTTGAGTGCCACAGAAAAAACTAAGGATGATTCTGTAACGCCGGAAAAAGAAGGTATGAATCATGAAAAATCTTTATCTATACTATAATATTACAATAATGTGAAAGGAACACTGTGTCTCTGTCCAGCACGCGTAGCATGACCACCGTAGAAACGCGTTATATCGACGGCAGAATAGACAAAATCACAATCTGTAATTTTGTCTATTCTTCCGTCGACAGAACCCGTTTCTACGGTGGTCAGTAGACGAGCAGGTAGACCATCGCATGGGTGGGACACATACATAAAGATAATTATCTATCTACACGCGGGCGAAGCCGCGGGTAAAAGCTAGTATTTTAATACGTGACTTCTTGTCGTCAATGATATCGCATATTAATATTTTTGGAGTAAGTAGGACAGGAGGTGTCCTACTTTCATGTTTAATCATTTACCTTTTTCTTTTAGAACGTAAAACCACGAACGACTCATCTTCCGAGCCACCTACTACGCCAATGAACACATTGTGTGACAACACATCAAATAATATGGACAATAATTACCAAGAACCCACAACTCCTGTCAACGGTTCTCCAGAAAGTATCGACACTGTAATTCGAGACAGCTGTACTGGATTACGGAAGTAACACCTTTTTTATTATTATTATAACACGTATTTTTACTATTATGAGGAAAATGTCGTGAGGAAAGTTTTGAGTATGAATGACGATGGCTATAAGAGTAGGGGAAGACCAAAGACGATGGATGAACTGTGTGAAAGAAAGATGATATGGCTAGAAAGGGGGTGACTACTGAGATGAGGACTAATAGAGAAGTATGGAAGAATGGGACAGGTTTGCCCGATGAATGTATTATTAGCCCACTGATATTCTTACTAGGAATTTTCTCAGCAGCGGCCTAGAGTCAGGATTTGTGGCCTGTTTGATAGTGAGAGGCTCGCACTCTGTTGATAAAATAATAATAAAAATTACCGATAATTCGGTGCACTTTTACTCCACTGCTTGATTACCCTTTTCCACAATACAAGCGTGATGATATAATGTATACTTAGGTCGATTCGTTTATCGATAACATTAGAATTCTGCAAGTAGTAGCTTTTTCTATTTTGAATTCGTTATATTAACAATGATATCTCGTGATATTACCGTCCTTTGCAAATGTACTGATTCATTAGGTATATGACGTCACTTGTTAACAGTTTGATAGTACTCTGCTAATTCAGCCTTGAAAGCGTCAACGTCCATACCATGTTGAAAACACCGGTTCTCGTCCGATCACCGAAGTTTAAGCAACATCGGGCGCGGTCAGTACTTGGATGGGTGACCGCCTGGGAACACCGCGTGACGTTGGCTTTTTGTTGTTTTTTTTTAAATTAGTTTAGTATGATTTAAAAAATAAGTAATTACTTTTAATGTAAAGTCAGCAATAGAATTATGGGAATATTTTGATTGCTGCAATTTTTTTTTTACCAGTTTTTTTTTTTTTCCTACTGGCATCGTAAATTTTTCAGTCGATTTAACAAAATCTGATAGTTCAAAGTTAAACCAATAAAATGCAAAAAGCCAACGTCACGTGGTGTTCCCAGGCGGTCACCCATCCAAGTACTGACCACGCCCGATGTTGCTTAACTTCGGTGATCGGACGAGAACCGGTGTATTCAACGTAGTATGGACGTTGGCGAAAGCTATCTCAAACTTTACGTACAGTATCTGAGCGCTCAGTATCCTGAGTAATAGTAATGATTACTATAAAAAAATACTCGTGTGATAAAAATCTAGAGTTACTTTAAAACGTAAGTTTAACAACAACAACAACAGGAAGCTAAAACAACAATTACTGTCGCTTTTGCGTTTTTCCAATTTGTACAAATAAATGTGACCACTTTATTTGATCATCATTAATAACCATGTTATTATAATAAACAGTCTGCCTAGTCTTTCGAATAACGGCTGTTATTTCTAAGCGCGCTGAGGAAACCTCCCGGGGTCACCGCTCGACACACCATCGACTGACGGCTCGACTGCTCGACTTCAATCCAGAGTTGAGAGTACTAGGGCTGCAGAATATACAAGGAGGTCGCTTTGCTAGAACAATGAGTAAAGGCGACATCTATGAATTACTCAGTAGGTAGCGCCACATAAGCTTACGGCTGAATATAGAACTAGTGACCGAACTATGTTGCGTCGCATACTATGTGTTTTATTGTAATAACGATAGATGGCGCGAATTCAAATTCGTTGTATTTGATATTATAATGACTGTTTATTTTTTAAATAAAACCAAATACATTATTTTAGTTGTGTATATGAAAATGTTTTTCTATTTTACAGAATAAATCCACCTCAAGATTTCCTCTCGCCGGAGTGTGATGAAGTGAAAGATCGCATGAGTTCTTGCTCTCTGAAGTCAAACAACCAAGACCGAAACGTCCAGTATAAAGTAGAAGAGGATATCCTTGCCAACGTCAACGTGAAACCCTTAGTCGCGATACACGAGAGGTGGATTTATGAAGCGAACCGAAAACCTTGCCGGTCTATGTCCTTGCCTGAAGATAACAGGTTAGTACATAGTGACAATGACGTCATCACAATGTGTTGAATATGTGTGAATATTTGTGCATCACTATCGCCAACGTCCATACTACGTTGAATACACCGGTTCTCGTCCGATCACCGAAGTTAAGCAACATCGGGCGTGGTCAGTACTTGGATGGGTGACCGCCTGGGAACACCACGTGACGTTGGCTTTTTGCATTTTTTGAAATAAAATCTTTTCAAGCCATTTTATCTTTATAATATTTTGTGTTAAACCAGAATACTCGCGAAATGTCAGGTTGTTGCATTACTTTTTTAAACAGTCGAGACTTTTAATTCATAATTCTAAGGCAACTCTTTAGGTCATTCGTGAGCTATCCGAATATCAAAAAACATTTGGCCTAGGTCTTATGGGGGAGTCGTGAAGATTGATTGGCTGTTACAATGTATAATATGACGGACTTGTTCAAAGCGATTTGTAACATTTGTGATTAAGTATAAAAACTATTTGATTGATAACACAGTCATGTAGATAGTGCCATCTTAATTTTATTTCAGTATGTTAATTTATTGACTAGTGTGATACGTCCCCAAATAATTTACATTTCTCAGTTAGAAGCATTAACGCCGCACCGCGCAAGTGAACCATCGTTCGAACGCTCAAAAATGCTTGGTCACTTTTTTCAAGCAAATCTCTGTTTGTAAAATGCTTAGTGATTTTTTACTGAATGCAAGTTTACAACAAATCTATGTTGATTAAATAATACAAAATGACGTCATAAAGTTGATATTGAACGAATAATTCGACTGAGTACTCGCCAACGTCCATACTACGTTGAATACACCGGTTCTCGTCCGATCACCGAAGTTAAGCAACATCGGGCGTGGTCAGTACTTGGATGGGTGACCGCCTGGGAACACCACGTGACGTTGGCTTTTTGCATTTTTTTTTAATAAAAACTTTTCAAGCCATATTCATTTTTAATATTTTGTGTTTTTTAATATGAAGTTTTAATTTTATTTAATCATGTCAATTTATTCAGTAGTGGTGATACTATTTTGTACATTATTTTTGAAAATTTTGCTTAAATCCCTATTATATTTAAGTATATGTATTTTTAAACAGCGGTTAATTTATTTGGTATCGTTAGCGTAACACCCCAGTTATTTACAAATTCCTCAGTCGAGCACTAACGTTACTCTGCGCAAGCAAACAGTCTTTCAAACGCTCCAGAATGCTCCGCCCTTTTTATAAAAATGACGTCACAAAGTTGATAGTACGCGAAAAATTCTATCAAGTATTCGCCAACGTCCATACTACGTTGAATACACCGGTTCTCGTCCGATCACCGAAGTTAAGCAACATCGGGCGTGGTCAGTACTTGGATGGGTGACCGCCTGGGAACACCACGTGACGTTGGCTTTTTGCAATTATTTTTTTCGTTTTCGCCCCAAAATGCAAATCAGGCCGAATTTCGTTTTTAACCGACTTCTTCAAAAAGGAGGAGGTTCTCAATTCGTTTGTTTTTTTTTGTATGTTTGTTAAGCGATTACTCTTTATAAATCGATTTTGATGATTCTTTTTTTGTTTGGTAGGTCATGCTTCCGAGGTGGTCCCATATAAATTTTATTGACTTTGCTTGCGTAATTTTTGAGTTAGCTTCAATATTACTTATTTTTCCCACTTAGTTTATCTAGACGATATCCTGTTTGACTCCTTTACTGTTATTTACATAGCAGGTAGTGGTATTCGGATTTGTGTGGGGTAGGTACCACAACTAAAAAGTGAAAAATAAAATCTTTTTACAAAAAAAAAACAACCGACTTCCAAAAAAAACACAAAAAAGTGAAAAATAACTTTAATTTCGGAAGTCGGTGGCAAAAAACGGAAATTGAAAAGCAAAGACACCGACTTCCGATATTAAAGTTATTTTTCACGTTTTTTGTGTTTTTTTTGGAAGTCGGTTGTTTTTAAAAGACCATTTTCAGTCGGACTCTAGTTAGTACTTATTCATATTTAAAGTTAAACAGCGCGGTTAATTTATTCGGTAGTGTTAGCGTTATTTACATACCTCAGTCGAGCACAATGGCCACACTGCGTAAGCGAGTCTTATTTCAAACTACAGAATGTTCCCCCATTTTTTATAAAATAATATCCCAAAGTTGATAGTACACGAAAAATTCGACTTACCATTCGCCAACGTCCATACTACGTTGAATACACCGGTTCTCGTCCGATCACCGAAGTTAAGCAACATCGGGCGTGGTCAGTACTTGGATGGGTGACCGCCTAGGAACACCACGTGACGCTGGCTTTTTACATTTTTAAATATAAAAACAAGCCATTTAAATATTTGTTTGAAATATGTAGCACGTACCAATTATATTTCAACGTGTTAATTTATTCAGTAGTCTCCAATTAATTGCACCGTTGTGCGGTGTTTAATGTTGCGATGTGACATCGCAAGAGAAGCGTCTTTTGAACGCTCGAAAATGCTTAGTGATTTTTTACTGAATGAAAGTTTACAGTAAATCTATGTTGATTAAATACAAAATGACGTCATAAAGTTGATATTGAACGAATAATTCGGCTGAGTACTCGCCAACGTCCATACTACGTTGAATACACCGGTTCTCGTCCGATCACCGAAGTTAAGCAACATCGGGCGTGGTCAGTACTTGGATGGGTGACCGCCTGGGAACACCACGTGACGTTGGCTTTTTGCATTTTTTTTTATAAAAACTTTTCAAGCCATTTTATATTTACAATATTTTGTGTTTAACCAGAATACTCGCGAAATGTCGGGTTGTTGCATTACTTTTTAATCAGTCTAGATTTTTATATCATAATTGTAAGGCACCTCTTTAGGTCATTCATGAGGTATCCGAATATAAAAAAAAGCGTGATAATTGATTGGCTGTCACAATTAATAGCTTTACAATAAATTACCTCGGAATGTAAAAGATCAAAAATCTATGTATACTTTAAAAAAATCATTAATGAAACACATTTTAGCGGATTTAAAATTTTAAACTGTCTGTGAGTACTGTACTTAACTAATTTGATTAACTTATACTTATACTTACTTGTGTAACTTATTTTTAAATGTGTAAGCGTCGTGTCGCCTAAAGAATACTAATTAGAAATAAGTTTTTGTCTCATAAAAGTGAATGTAATTCTTTTTGAGAAATAAAGTTCGTAAACCTTAAACCATAATATGACGGACTTGTTCAAAGCGATTTGTAACATTTGTGATTAATAAAAACTATGTTATTGATAACACAGTCATGTAGATAGTGCCATCTTCATTTTATTTGAGTATGTTAATTTATTGACTAGTGTGATACGTCCCCAAATAATTTACATTTCTCAGTTAGAAGCATTAACGCCGCACCGCGCAAGTGAACCGTCGTTCGAACGCTCGAAAATGCTTGGTTACTTTTTTCAAGCAAATCTTTGTTTTATTTAATACATATGACGTCTTAAAGTCGAATTAGTCGTTCAATATCTTGAACGAAGAATTCGACTGAGCACTCGCCAACGTCCATACTACGTTGAATACACCGGTTCTCGTCCGATCACCGAAGTTAAGCAACATCGGGCGTGGTCAGTACTTGGATGGGTGACCGCCTGGGAACACCACGTGACGTTGGCTTTTTGCATTTTATTTTAAATAAGAACTCTTCAAGCCATATTCATTTTTAATATTTTGTGTTTTTTAATATGAAGTTTTAATTTTAGTTCATCATGTCAATTTATTCAGTAGTGGTGATACTATTTTGTACATTATTTTTGAATTTTTTTCTTAAATCCCTATTATATTTAAGTATATGTATATTTAAATAGCGGTTAATTTATTTGGTATCGTTAGCGTAACACCCCAGTTATTTACAAATTCCTCAGTCGAGCACTAACGTTACTCTGCGCAAGCAAACAGTCTTTCAAACGCTCCAGAATGCTCCGCTCTTTTTATAAAAATGACGTCACAAAGTTGATACTACGCGAAAAATACTATTAAGTATTCGCCAACGTCCATACTACGTTGAATACACCGGTTCTCGTCCGATCACCGAAGTTAAGCAACATCGGGCGTGGTCAGTACTTGGATGGGTGACCGCCTGGGAACACCACGTGACGTTGGCTTTTTGCAATTATTTTTTTCGTTTTCGCCCCAAAATGCAAATCAGGCCGAATTTCGTTTTTAACCGACTTCTTCAAAAAGGAGGAGGTTCTCAATTCGTCTGTTTTTTTTTGTATGTTTGTTACGCGATTACTCTTTATGAATCGATTTTGATGATTCTTTTTTTGTTTGGTAGGTCATGCTTCCGAGGTGGTCCCATATATATTTTATTGACTTTGCGTAATTTTTGAGTTAGCTTCAATATTACGTATTTTTCCCACTTAGTTTATCTAGACGATATCCTGTTTGACTCCTTCACTGTTATTTACATAGCAGGTAGTGGTATTCGGATTTTTGTGGGGTAGGTACCACAACTAAAAAGTGAAAAATAAAAACTTTTTACAAAAAAAAAACAACCGACTTCCAAAAAAAACACAAAATAAGTGAAAAATAACTTTAATTTCGGAAGTCGGTGGCAAAAAACGGAAATTGAAAAGCAAAGACACCGACTTCCGATATTAAAGTTATTTTTCACTTTTTTTGTGTTTTTTTTGGAAGTCGGTTGTTTTTAAAAGACCATTTTCAGTCGGACTCTAGTTAGTACTTATTCATATTTAAAGTTAAACAGCGCGGTTAATTTATTCGGTAGTGTTAGCGTTATTTACATACCTCAGTCGAGCACAATGGCCACACTGCGTAAGCGAGTCTTATTTCAAACTACAGAATGTTCCCCCATTTTTTATAAAATAATATCCCAAAGTTGATAGTACACGAAAAATTCGACTTACCATTCGCCAACGTCCATACTACGTTGAATACACCGGTTCTCGTCCGATCACCGAAGTTAAGCAACATCGGGCGTGGTCAGTACTTGGATGGGTGACCGCCTGGGAACACCACGTGACGTTGGCTTTTTACATTTTTAAATATAAAAACAAGCCATTTAAATATTTGTTTGAAATATGTAGCACGTACCAATTATATTTCAACGTGTTAATTTATTCAGTAGTCTCCAATTAATTGCACCGTTGTGCGGTGTTTAATGTTGCGATGTGACATCGCAAGAGAAGCGTCTTTTGAACGCTCGAAAATGCTTAGTGATTTTTTACTGAATGCAAGTTTACAATAAATCTATGTTGATTAAATACAAAATGACGTCATAAAGTTGATATTGAACGAATAATTCGACTGAGTACTCGCCAACGTCCATACTACGTTGAATACACCGGTTCTCGTCCGATCACCGAAGTTAAGCAACATCGGGCGTGGTCAGTACTTGGATGGGTGACCGCCTGGGAACACCACGTGACGTTGGCTTTTTGCATTTTTTGAAATAAAATCTTTTCAAGCCATTTTATCTTTATAATATTTTGTGTTAAACCAGAATACTCGCGAAATGTCAGGTTGTTGCATTACTTTTTTAAACAGTCGAGACTTTTAATTCATAATTCTAAGGCAACTCTAGTGAAAAAGGCGGACTCTAGTTAGTACTTATTCATATTTAAAGTTAAACAGCGCGGTTAATTTATTCGGTAGTGTTAGCGTTATTTACATACCTCACTCGAGCACAATGGCCACACTGCGTAAGCGAGTCTTATTTCAAACTACAGAATGTTCCCCCATTTTTTATAAAATAATATCCCAAAGTTGATAGTACACGAAAAATTCGACTTACCATTCGCCAACGTCCATACTACGTTGAATACACCGGTTCTCGTCCGATCACCGAAGTTAAGCAACATCGGGCGTGGTCAGTACTTGGATGGGTGACCGCCTGGGAACACCACGTGACGTTGGCTTTTTGCATTTTATTGGTTTAACTTTGAACTATCAGATTTTGTTAAATCGACTAAACAAAAGGACTTAGATCCTAACGTGATGCATTTTGTTTCAGGAGCCAAACAGCAGCGGTGAAGCCGGCATCCCACTGTGTCGATACGCTGCAAAAGTCTTTACCCCAGTTGAACATGAAGAAACCAGGGACTAAAATATATCGCACGCGTCCTGCTTCGCCTAGCAACGGAAAAAATGGTCAGTCGCCTCTAAATTATACCCTTTAAACTACTAATGATGGATGGGTGTAAACATATGTTGTATCGTTATTGGAAGGTATTTAAGATAAACATTATTTTTACTAAACTTCTGATACGAATAATATGAAAATTTAAAATTCGGCACTTTGACAATACGAGAGGGACGCAAAAAACATGACTTTGCTAATCCTCATCTTATTGAATGCTTACCGTTGTTTAATATTACGCGCTTTTAATCGCCTTGGCAGTTTATTATTATATTGGTTCCCCACCTATGAAATTGGCGTTTTTTTTCTCACAAATAGAGAACCTCGTCACTTCTATGATTTAAAATATTCTTCAATTGCTTGGTATGATATCAAATAATGACCATCATAGACAACTACCAATAGTAAAAAAACCTTATTATAGGTACTTATAGTTTTCTAAACATAAAAAATGCTTTAATAAAAATGACTTCTCATTTTGTTAGCAGAAATGACCACAATTTTTTTTTAACTTAGCCAAATCTTATTTTTGTCGCTGAATCTAAATGGCATATGACGTTATCTTAGTTGAAACATTAGTACATAAAAGTGTTGAAACATTAGTGTTCATGGTTGTTATATCAATTAAGAAAATGTTAGTATGAAAATGAAAAATGCAACTTTTTGAAAATTCCCCATACAAAACGCTGATTTCATAGGTGGGGACCTAATATTAATAAATCTGTATATAAATTACGACACCAACGTCATAGACGGACAAAGGCTCGAACTTACAGCACCCTCATTATCCTTTCAGGGTTTAAACCATATCTATCTTTTAACATTGCAATACTTACTGTTTATCATTATACTATCACTTGCATTGTGTTGGTAACACAATAAAAACTTATAATTGCATGAGGCTTTTATTTTTAATTTACCTATATATACTTACTAAAAAAACTTCGTTCCTTTTGACATGACATAGCAGGACTTCTGGTTTAAAAGTAAGTATTATTTGTGTATTTGATATCTTTTTCGCTAGTGTGCCTTCCCCTAATTCATTCGGCAGGATGTATTATTCCCGCATGGATTTAGAAAACTAGGTAATTAGGGTATGTCATATTCTAAATGACAATAATCTGTTTCAGCTTCAAATAAAATTGTGTAGGTCATATTGGGCGGCTACCTAGGCCTAATTTTCGGTAAAATTAACTACAGAAATAAACTTAATATTTATTGATACTTGTAAAATATATTATCATATATTTTACAGGGCACCAATGGGAGCAATTTTGCCAAGCGCGGGATACAATCGCTAAGAGCGTCAACTTTTCTCGAAGTCCCGAACTTCCACACCGGAGCCCTGAACTTCAACGCTGGAGGGCTGAATCGGAACGAGGGTAACTATTTTATTACATACGATCATAATAAATAGGTTTCATTTCAATAGACCATGTTTTATTGTCACGCTTTCGCCAACGTCCATACTACGTTGAATACACCGGTTCTCGTCCGATCACCGAAGTTAAGCAACATCGGGCGTGGTCAGTACTTGGATGGGTGACCGCCTGGGAACACCACGTGATGTTGGCTTTTTGCATTTTTTAAATAAAAACTCATCAAGCCATTTTAATTTTTGTTTTAAATATGTAGCACGTACCAATTATATGTATTTCAACGTGTTCATTTATTCAGCAGTCCCCAATTATTTAAAATTCCTCAGTTGGAAACATTAACACCGCACAGCGCAAGTGAACCGTCTTTTGAACGCTCGACAATGTTCAGTATTTTTTTTTTACTGAATGCAATTTTGCAATAAATCTGTTTATTTAATACAAATGACGTCATAAAGTTGATATTGAACTAATAATTCGATTTAGCATTCGCCAACGTCCATACTACGTTGAATACACCGGTTCTCGTCCGATCACCGAAGTTAAGCAACATCGGGCGTGGTCAGTACTTGGATGGGTGACCGCCTGGGAACACCACGTGACGTTGGCTTTTTGTAATTTTTTTTTTTCGTTTTTCTCCCCTAAATGCAAATCAGGCATAACTTCAAAAAAAAACAAAATATTTTATTTCACATAAGCCTACATGGGCACTTATGAAACGTCAGAAACTAGGTGCACGGTTCCAATTGGTCGTTTACTATGGAGAAGAGCCGGCAAGAAACTCCACGGTGTTTTAAAAAACCATTTCCGGTCGGATCCTAGTTTCTACTTATTCATATTTAAAGTTAAACAGCGCGGTTAATTTATTCGGTAGCGTTAGCGTTATTTACATTCCTCAGTCGAGCACAATGGCCACACTACGTAAGCGAGTCTTATTTCAAACTTTACAGAATGTTCCCCCATTTTATAAAATGATATCCCAAAGTTACACGAAATATTCGACTTGGTATTCGCCAACGTCCATACTACGTTGAATACACCGGTTCTCGTCCGATCACCGAAGTTAAGCAACATCGGGCGTGGTCAGTACTTGGATGGGTGACCGCCTGGGAACACCACGTGACGTTGGCTTTTTGCTTTTCATATTTTATTGTTTCAACAGACTACTGAATTCTTCATTTTTAAAGTAATTATTCAATTAAAATTTTAACTTTAAATTCCAGAACATTAACCGAAAGCCAAAAATCGGAGCTAAAGATCGACCAATCAACAGACACGACAAGCATCGAAGAGTACATCAGAGAAATGATACGCAACGAGTTCCAACATCTATTGCAAGAAATATCCGACGAAACTTCAAATGCGTCTAAGAAAGAAGATATCGTCAACAAAGGAGTCGCGAATATCATAGAGTCTTTAACCAATAACGAAGAAACAAGAGCCACGAAGAAAGAACCAATGAAATCATTCTCTCGAGTCAAAATCAACGGGAATAACAAACCTCTACTACAAATCACTTTCACTCGTTCCGGAGAGAATAGTCTGCAAGTTCTAGATAACTGTGTCAATGTCACTATCTGTGATGGAAGCAATAATAATGTTAGTACAAACATTAATACGTGTACTATGGACAAAATGAACCAGTCAATGGAAGACACACTGACTGAGGATGTCCATGTTCATGCTTTGAAGAGGTGCCAGGCTTTCAATGCTTTACAGGTAAGAGTTGTAGACTATTTCAACGAAGGCCCACTTTCCTTGGATACGTATTTTTTAAACAAGTATTCGTCAGAATACGCTCTTCAACATTTTGTATATAAGTAAGCAGGCGGACGACAATCGTGTAATAACCAGTGATCGGAATAGGTAGAGCTAATCTACCTAAATTTCGAAAAAGAACAGAGATGAAGTGGAGACGCCTTACGACAAAATATTTTTTCGGGACTAATGCCCGGGTTTCGGAACATTACTTAAGTACAACCAAAATTAATAAAGTAAAACAAGTACCTATCGAATTGATTTCCTGTTTCTGTTTTAAAAAAAAGTGTAAGCACGATATTTATTGTTTAAAAAAAATCAAGATAATCATCTAATCTTTGTTTGAACGATGTAGGTAAGTAAGTGCGGAAGCTAATGTTATTTACAGAATTTTTTAGTTTTTGTATGAAATTATGAAAAAACAAAAATACCTACATGTCAAGTGGTTTAAGGGTTTCATAAAGGGGGTCGAAATGTTCATTATTTTTGCGATAGGACATGCCATTTTCGAGATATAAGCAAAACAAAATAAAAAAAGATACAGTACTGTTTTGCAACTGAAGTCGAGGTATTGGTTTGAATTTTAATCCATGACATCTAATTCTACTCCACGACTTTAGCATTTATATTAAATGAACTTAAGTGATGTCCCGAAATCCCGACATTAGTCCCGAAAAAATATTTTAGGCTTAAGGGAAGTCTCCACTTTTTTTGTCTCTGTTCTTTAAACTTTAGGTAGATAGATAGAGATATGAAGCTACGCCTTAGGGTCAATTCACACCGACACGCGAAGCGACGCGCACTTTTTTATGAACCGATACAATATCGAATTTATTTACTACACAATAAGGTACACGCGCTGCGCAGCACCGCGCATCTCAGCGTACTTTGACACGTGTCAACACTCGCACCGAAATTATACCATTTCGTGAGAAAATAAGTTCGATAATTATTAAAAAGTGCGCGCAGCGTCGCGTCGCTTCATATCGCGGTCTGAGCTGACCCTAAGTGAACACTTGGGCGGGCTTTAGACTCACGCTGAGCGTCGGCGCTGACGGCGCAATATGTATGATTATCGCACTCAGCGCAGCTCAGCACTGACGGCCGTCAGCGCTGTGACGAGTGCGATAATCAGGCGGGTTTTAGAGTCACGCTGAGTCACGCTGAGCGTCGGCGCTGACGGCCCAATATGTATGATTATCGCACTGGTCACACGTCAGCGCTGAGCAGGATAATCATACATATTGGGCGGTCAGCGCCGACGCTCAGCGTCACTCAGCGTGACTCTAAAAACATATTGCGCCATCAGCGCCGATGCTCAGCGTGACTCAGCGTGACTCTAAAACCCGTCTTGGACAGAACAGTCCTTTCACAGTTAATTCAACTTGATTTTGCATCACTGTTAAAATCAAAGTGATTTTTATTTTCGTTACAATAAGTTTGTAAATAGATAAATAATATAAGTTTTTTTTTTTTTAATCATTGCTTTCATTGCCAACAGGAAGCTAAAAGTACCGAGGACTTATACATAGACGACGACCTATCAACGATGCAAGACGCTTTCGGCGGTAAAGTGAAACTAATACCGCTGCACGGCTCTTTGCACGAGATACTGTGCGAGAAGGAAGACGATTGCTGCCTCATCAAGGTCAAGCAGGAAAACGGCTGTGATAGTATCTACTTCCGCTGCGACAACTCCGACACAGAGTCACGAGACGCCATCGATGGCTGCGCGCACGACAAGCACCCACAAGACACCGTCGTCTTCAAACGAAGCATTTCACTCGTTGAAGAGAGAATCCAGCGCATATTCCCCAAAGAAACGCGCTCACAAACCCCCCTCGCTCGCAAACCGAAACCTGCGAACATCAGAATACGACCCAAATCAGAAATGTTTATACCGACTGTCTCTAGACTATCTCGAGCTCTGAGCAACAGCAGCCCAGCCTTACCTACGTGCGACAGAAATGATGAAGTTGAGGTCAACATTGAGAATGTGCTGAGCTACCAAGACTCTTCATCCGATGAATGTCTCAAGTGCCAAGCGGAGAACGATGACTTCGAGTTTCTTGAGAGAAAGATAGAGGAAGACCTCGCGAACAACCGTAAGAGTGTGAGATCTCCAATGTCGAGCAGCTGCTTACCGAAGATATCCGAAGAAAACCTCATGAATATTACTGAGGACAGGGACTGATTAATTCTGTTGATCCAGAATTAAGATTTTTTGTTTAGTTGTAACACTAATGTTGAAGCCATAAGTACAAATTACAATACTGCATGATGAGGCGTTGGAAGAACTTATTTTTTTCTTCACCGATTGTATTCAAAGTGTCCAATTTGACAAGTACAAAGTTGATAGATATTTGTATTACACTTTTATTGGTCAATCATAATTATGTCGCTGATGTTGTTACTATCACAATTATGTTACTCATACATCCAATTTGTACTCGCATTTAGAAAACCCAAAGATATTTTCATAGGTTTTCTTGTATTTTTAGATTGTTTCCGTGTTTTAATTTGTATCGTTTTTGTGATTATTGTGCAAGGCTATGTGATTTAGAGTAAGTGGCACCAATACATTCCACTGTTGTGATTTTTAGAATAGATGCACCTTATGAAGGTATCGCCTTGTTATACTTTAATCTTAGCACTTTTAATCTATCTAAAATATTTTAATCTTCGTTTCTATAATTTTTAATTGTATTGAATACACCAAAGGTTAATTAGTTGCCTGATTTGGTACTTTTCTATGAACCTTTGATTTTCTAAAGTGTAAGTTGATTTATAAAATGAGTATTATGTGATTTCTAAAGTTTCCAATTTTAAATGCTATTGTTAATCAGATGTGTGGTTGATTTTAGATTTAACTGTTAAAAATAAAACTTTGTACTTATATTGCTGTTTTTTATTTTACAAAAATAAAAGTACCTAAAATAAAAATAAAATGCAGCAGTAAATGGCAATATACAAAGATTATGGAAATATACATTGTGCTTATTATAACACATACTGTAGCGAAATAAAAGGTCAGCTGCGATAGTATATCAGCAATAATTCTTAAAATCATCGTTAAAAAGCAGCAATTTTTTTTCGCGATGTCAGCGTTGGTCCCGTATTGAAAGTTGTTCATAATGATGTGTACAATGGCCCCTTAAGAGGATTAAAACTACTAAAATTTCACATTGTATTTAACTCATTATAGTGTTAGTACTGCGAAAAATAAATAACGATAGCGTTTCCTATCTGTTGCTTTGTTTTACATTTGTTATTTGTTATGCTTTTTTTAAAGTGACGAATCAAATTTTACGTGATATACTAGCGAAGTTGGCCTTTTATTTCGCTACAAAACGTGTTACGCATACTGGAAGACATTTGGAATATAATTTCATTGTTTTTGTAGCCTCCTACATTTTTTTTTTTTAATGGAAAGGCACATTATTTAATGATTTCTCATCCTCTAACATAACATCTTAAACGTTAACTAATTAACGCGATACGTTAGAACTTACAAATCTATGTAGACATAAGTAACAAATACAGCAGTTCCTTATACTGTATTAATGCTAATAATCTCGAAACAATATGGCAAAACTGACCTCAACAAACCGGTAAACCAAATACACGGACAGTGAACAAAACAATTTACGTAATTATAATGCAGGGAGCAACAAAATTCATTTTCTTACGTTCAATTTTTATGCAAATAACAATGATTTTTCTCTAAACGCATAAAGTGAGAAATCAATCTCATACAGTTAATTTAGCTTTAGCACTCGATATGAAAATAGCTTACATAAACTGAGTAATAGCAAATGGAGTAAGTACTCATACGTATTTACTGAAGAATGCCAGCAGAAAGCAGAGGATTTTAACATTAATTATTAAGGACATCGCGGCAAATAACTTGTCATTCATTAGAATGCAAGCCATTGATATCTGCGTCAAACAACTTTGCACTTAATGACTCTGGGCATAAAGTTTATAACTCAATATCATCAGAAAACCCTCTGTGCAGAGCCGTGCTCCAATTCCTACTATTACGTTTCTTTCTACTTTATACAAATAAAGGGAACATTTACGAAGTCTTATCAGTAAGCCTAGTGACTACTGCCTTCACTTCGGTGTAGTTCTTAATGCCGTAGGGTCCGTTCTCCCGACCGATGCCGGATTGTTTGTAGCCGCCGAAGGGAACCTGGTTGCTAAGGACGTTGTAGTCGTTCACCCATACTGTGCCGGCGCGAAGTCTCTGTAGATGAAACAATGGTTTTATTGATTTTCGTATAAATAAGTAATTTAGGGAAGCTTGTTGCGAATAAGAAGGCGAATAACGATCTGTGTCATTTATTAGGGAATGCTGCTTATATACAGTACTAGTTAAAATATATTAAAATAAATAAGGTACATGAATAAACTTAGGACTAACACAATTTGCTAATGACGGTTAGAATGTGCCGCGCTCCCTACGTTGTACGAGCGTTACACAGCCGGCTAGTTCGCATTCCTTTCACCTCGGCTAGCTTAGTATGCGCGGACGCGCGGTGACGAACGGATGTGTACGCTCCTCTAATTAGTATGGATATACGTAAGTATGAGCTGCTACAGTAAAGAAAAAGATAGTTCAGATTCTGACGGTCAAATTAACCTGAGGTCAATTAAAAAGAACAAGTTCTTTGATTGTATGTGGTTGTTATCAGTTGCCAGCAGATTTAGAGTCCGCGCTACCACTGAAGTCCGGCGAAAATTTGTGGAACTTTAAAAAAAAATATATTTTCTGATGCATTGACCTAGAGCCGCGCGCCGCGTCGAAATTCAGTGGTGGCGCGGAATCTACTAACCACAAAGAAACTAGGGCAAAATAGATGTCGCCTAGAATTTGTTATAACTCCACCTGCTACTATCCTTTCATACTTCTTTTCCTTCACAGGCCTTAATCCATACTAATATTATAAATTCGATAGTAGCTCTGTCTGTCTGTTTCACTCCTAAACCACTGAACGGATTTCGATAAAATTTGGTAAGGAGATAGATGGCATCCCGGGGAAGGACATACTTTTTATCTAAATACCATACAGGCGAAGCCGCGGGCGGAAGCTAGTGAGCTCTATTATTTTCACTGTAATATCATCTGTGTATGGTTCCTTATACCTGCACAACATAGTTGGCCTTGTCGATGTCCTGAGTGAACACGGCGGAGGCGAGTCCGTACTCCGAGTTGTTGGCTCTTTCGATCACCTCGTCGACCTGCGAGAACTTCAGGATCTGCTGCACGGGACCGAAGATCTGGAGTGGTACAGAAAAAACCGTTTTAGTGTGTTTTTTCTTATCAGGAGGAATTAAGTGAGACTTGTTGATTTCATGGTAATGAAATTTGTCCGTAAGCAAGGTGGTAGCGGAGCTGACTACCCATTTGAGTCTTCTGCCAGCAAATAATAACCTAGCAATTTAACCTGCCAAGCCCATGTGGACTTCTGTTTTTCTGTTAAATAGGTCCCCAAGTCCCCACCTATGAAATTGGAGTTTTTTTCTCACAAATAGAGAACCTCGTCACTTCTATGATTTAAAATATTCTTCAATTGCTTGGTATGATATCGAATAATGACTATCATAGACAACTAAAAATAGGAAAAAACCTTATTATAGGTACTTATAGTTTTCTAAACATAAAAAATGCCTTAAAAATGACTCCTCATTTTGTTAGCAGCAATGACCACTATTTTTTTTTTAACTTAGCCAAAACTTATTTTTGTCGCTTAATCTAAGTGGCTTATGACGTTATCTTAGTTTAAACATAATAGTGCATAAAAGTTTTAAAACATTAGTGTTCATGGTTGTTATATAAATTTAGAAAATGTTAGTATGAAAAATGCAACTTCTTGAAAATTCCCCATACAAAACGCTGATTTCATAGGTGCCACCTAATATTTGTTTTGAATAAAAAGCGACCTGGGTGTCAGAATGCGACTACAGATATTATTCCAGATCTATGATTTGTCCGTCAACGCACCCATGAGAAATTCCTACTTTCATGAAGTTATAAAAAAAAGTTAAGTTCCATACCTCAGTGGTAGCGATATCCATATTATCCTTGACGTCGCTGAACACGGTGGGTTCTACAAAGTATCCGGTATCTGAGGCGCGGTTGCCTCCCGCGACTAGTTTAGCTCCCTGCTTCTTGCCGGTCTCGATGAGGCCCAGGATGCGGGTTTGCTGCTCTAAGTCGATCTGGAAAATAAGTGTTAAGACATAAACATCACGCCTGTATTCCCCAAGAGTTGAGCAGAGGTGTACCTACAGTACACTCAAAAGAAAAAAAGAAAAACCGTACTATTATTATAAATTGGAAAGTAAATTTTCTGTCTGTCTATATACCTTTTCATGCCTAAACCACTGAACGGATTTCGATAAAATTTGGCAACGAGATAGATGGCAGGTTATAAAATACTATCCTATTCTACAAGAATAGAATAGAATCAAACTGGGCTGAATTCCGGATGGAAGTCAGTTATAAATAACAAAACAAGATACCTCCTAGTCTCGTTCGCTCGATAGAGAGTTCGTCGGTCCCGCTTTTTACACGACTACCCCGAAGAAAGTATACTAATGAGAATAGCTTTGAGTTTAATCATCCAACTGTTGGTACCCAGGACAAGAACGTAACCCAGGAAAAAACTTTTCAATCGAATTTGATTAGAATTAGTAGGTAATCACACTAATCAAATTTGGTTGGACTCAAATTTTGAAACCAACATCAGTTCATTAACAACATCAGGAGATTACACTGAAACCTTCTCCAGTTGACGAGAGTAGTAGTCTCGCTACTAAAGTAGGTAAGTATGATATACCTGTGGTCCCTGCTCGGTCTCAGGCTTGAAGGGGTCTCCGACGACGCGTCGCTTGGCGCGCGCTGCAGACATCTCCACGAACTTGTCGTAGATCTTGTCTTCAACGAATGTGCGGGAACCTAAATAGGCGACGATCATCATTATTTTATTATGTTACACAAAACAGGAACAGGGTACAAACTACAGGTGGTCAGGACTCCGGAAAGAGGATCTTCGTAACTACCGCCATTTTTAGAAGAAAAATTGCGGTAATGTTAGACTTAAAAGTGAAAGAAATACTTTTTTTATTATTTATTAATTTTCTTAATTAAAATCTATCTGCAAAGCAGTGACAAAACACGCATTCAGAGACATACAATACGACTTGTCAGGTCTGAACATAGGCTCTGCGATATTTCGCGCATGTTCTCTCACTCACACTCGCCTCATGTCACCATTTGGTTCCTAAAAAATGTTACTACCCCCTCTGCGCGAAGTTTCGAACTGCCAAATTATATTAGCCGTATTGTAGTTATAATAAAGGCATAAAAGGGGGTAAAATCTAACTTTAGTCGATTGTTCATAAAATCAGGGCCAATCCTTACTAATATTATAAATGCGAAGGTAACTCTGTCTGCCTGTCGCGCTTTCACGCCAAAACTACTGAACCGATTTAAATGAAATTTGGTTCACAGATAGTCCAGAGCCTGAGAAAGGACATGGGCTACTTTTTATCCACAAACCTCGCGGGCGAAGCTAGTATAATATAAAAGTTCAATGGCTATTTCATGGTCTTTCAACCTTTGCTGAAATTGTGATGTCCGGCGTCCCTACCAACGTAAATAGTTCAGTTAAGTATGAATAGATTATTCGTACCAGCACAGCAGCACTGTCCCATGTTGAAGAACAGCGCGAAATGCGCCGCTTCGACCGCTCGCTCTATGTCCGTGTCGGCGAAGATAATGTTCGGCGACTTGCCGCCCAGCTCCAACGTGAGGCGCTTCACTGTACCCGCTGAATTACGCTGAATTATCTTGCCTACTTCGGTTGAACCTGTGAGAGAGAAATATAGGTGGAGATTTAGATTGTGTTAGCAGTTTGCATTCACCATAGACAAGTAGAAATGCATGTAGTCTTTGTTCGTTGTGTGTTAGGGCTTTTGTTTTATTTTTCCATAATGTTTGCAAAGCACAGATACCTATATTATTTAATTATATACTTTATCGCGATAAGGTGCGTTATATAAAGTCCGTTTAAATTGTGGAGGCTGCACATTTTGGAGGCTGTCTTTTGTCCCTTGAGTCAATCAAAACCTTTTATTAATTTTTATTTGTACATAATGATTTTGTCGTATCTATACATACAATAGACGTAGATATATTTAGTAACCAATTCCGCTTGACTATTCTTCAAGAGTCCTAAAAAACCCTGTAAGAAATCGACACGTGTTTCACCTCTCAACGAGGCATCCTCAGGATGACCACACCGAGCGCTGGACGCAAAGAGACTTTGCGTCCAGCGCTCGATGTGGTAACACGTCGCGTTTTGGTTTGCAATTGGTCAATCGTCATCCTGAGGATGCCTCGTTGAGAGGTGAAACACGTGTCGATTTCTTACAGGGTTTTTTAGGACTCTTGAAGAATAGTCAAGCGGAATTGGTTACTAAATATATCTACGTCTATTGTGTTTTATAATGGATTTCCGCAAAGTCACGCCTGAATCAATTAAGTATCTATACATATAAATATTATAAATTAAAGTCGCTTTTCGTGTGTGCCTGTATGACCGCATTGTTCTTCTATTTCGATGATGTTTTCACCATCGTTTAGAGAATTTATTCCGGAAGCTTTATGTGTGTGTTTACGTTAATATTAAAGTTACTTAACACTCAGAAATCTCGATGTTTTGTCAAGTCGTAAAACCCGTGGCGGCAGGAGCGGATCGCTAGTTCAGTATAATTAGTTTATCAATTCTTACTCATAACAATTATGGCACATCTTTCAAACTATACAGGGTTATTGGTAAAACACCAATAACCTCTTAAGGAGTCATTGTACTCATCATTATGAACAACTTTTACTATGGGAACAAATATGAAATCGCGAAAAAAATAACAGCTGTTCAGTACATTTATGTTCGCATAACTCGTCAAAATGTACGGAACAGCTGTGTTGGTGTTTTACTATTGGTAAAACACCAACAACCTCTTAAGGAGCCTGTATAGACTTGACCCAATGTATTTGCCAAAGATTGTAAAACCCTAATATAATTATATAACGCATACACACCGTAAAGCTAAAGATATCCTTCATTGTACCAGTTTATGTAACAAGTAAGTACATAAACTAGCTAATACGACGATAAGCTGATGATAAAATATATATTAGCACTGTATGACGTTGCGTAAATAATAAAACTTTATCAATTTAATCAGTTGCAGTTGTGACAACTGATAAGCAGTTTAGTTCAACATTTGCCAAAGTTAATGCTTGCATTATGATATTATTTTATGAGCATTCTTCTCGATACAAATCTGTTTCTTTTTTGTAAATTCTTGATCATGAATAGGCGAATTGAAATTAATATTTGACTTAGACATTGAGTAGTAAATCATGTGCGCTATTACTTAAACATGCGTCCGTGCGAAAGTTATTTCAACATATAATAAAATGAAGACAGACTTCAATAACTCATACTTTTGTTTATAATAATCTGACACAAAATAAATCAGCAATATTTTATTAATGACCAGCAAATTGACCGGATACCATTCAGCGCCTTTTCTTCAAAAATTTTTCGTACAATTTGATGCGGCTCGGAACATGAGGCGAGTCACTGCGCAGTAACAATTTCATGTGTCAGCGTGTTACTAACTTCCGAGCAAGCATAAAAAAAACTGGCTAATTGCGAGTCGGGCTCACACAAATATACATCTAAATGAGATCAAGGAACTAAATAATTCAGCTAACTAACAATTTGTATTTGAAAAAGATGAATAGTAATGTATAGGTTAGTAGTCTTTCGCAAGCTAGCACCTATTCTTGCCCAATTTTGCAGCAATTTTAACAGTGTAACAAACCGCTATTATTTTCCTGTCAAATACGGATCATTATCATCTAATAACTCTATTTTAAAATCAAAATTTTATCTTCACAATCCTGGAAGGGTACTGTAACTTTTGGGCTTCAAGGCCGCTAAACCAAATGTTATTAATAAAATAGGCAGTCATGAGGACTGCGGACAGAAGTGAAATCTTATAACTGGTATTAGCGCCATCTATGTATATTCTATAGTGAAGCAAAACCGAATCCATAAGGTTACCCCCTTCAAAAAATTGCTCAATGCGACTAAAGAAGTTTTCACTTCAAAAAAATTAGATTCCTTGAAGAAACCTCTTTTATTAAAATGATAAGTTAATCAAAACTTTTTTTCTAAAATCGAACTGAACAGAGAAAAAACTAAAATACTTTGGTCTTTAAGTGTCAATCTGTGTCCGCGCCACCGAGACCTAAACATTATGCCAAATTAGATCCATAGGTTTTTCTCTCTCTCTCTCTAATTTGAATTACACGGACACAAAGGTGATGTTGGGATGATTCGTTTTTTTTTTGTAAATTCACCTAAAATATAATATGTTTACCAGTGAAGGCGATCTTGTCGATGTCAGGATGGTCCACAAGCGCGGCGCCCGCGTCTCCGTAGCCCGGCAACATGTTCACGACGCCCGGCGGGAAGCCGGCCTCCTGGAGGACAAACGAGGAAGGTATTTAGTTAAAGCTTTATAACATCTCGCCTTGTTCTTCCGAAGGGCTAGGCAGAGGTGTACCTACAGTACGACAACATTTCACCAGTTATGTTTATGTCCCATGCTTTTAGAAGCTGCTGGTATCTCACGCCACGCTTCAGCGAGAATCACTGAATAAGTGTCATATTCATTCATTCATTTCAGCCGAAAGACGTCCACTGCTGGACTCCTACAAGCGTTGACAGCTAAGATGTAACTTAAGACTATTGGTCAATAATCATTTTGTATTTATTTGTGGGGGCTTGTAATTAGCGACTTGGTTATATATTATTGTTATTAGTTTGTATTTCTTCCGAAAATAATAAAACGAAAATAATAAAAATGAATTGTTTTTTTTTTGTTTTGTGGTCAAAGACCGCAGGTATGAGTTGTTTTTTTTCGTCCCATCACGTCGGCGGAGTTTCGCTACCTTATTTCATTTGACCCTATACAACATTAGTTTTAGTTTATGCTAAACCCGAAGAGGGGGTATTGTATTGAAGAAATCGCGAAAAAAAAATCAGCTGTTCCATACATTTTGTCGATTTAAGTGAACACAAATGTATGGAACAGCTGATTTTCTTTTCGCGATTTCAAGGTTGGTCCCATAGAAAAAGTTGTTCAAAATGATGAGCACAATGACCCCTTTTCGGGTTTAGCATAAACAAAAAGTAATGTTGTATATTCTTGGTAGTAAAATCAGTACCTAGGCCTATTATGGTACTTTACCTTGACGAGCTGAGCGAGATAAAGCGCGGTGAGCGGGGTCTGCTCCGCGGGCTTCATGACAACAGTACAGCCAGCAGCTAGGGCAGGTCCTAGCTTCCACGCGGCCATCAGGAGCGGGAAGTTCCAGGGGATGATCTGACCGCATACTCCTACGAGTTAACGGTCAGGCTTTAATATACAGCAAAGGTTTTTAAGCCTTGTAAAACTTTAGGATTACTATTCAGCTGTGAGCCTGGGCGATACCTATATGTATAGGTATGAACTTAGTTATAAACTTATGCAAGAGATGATGAGATTTGGAACATACAGATTTTGGGACATATTATGACGTTATTCACAATACCCTTATCTTCTTAACTAGTAATGATGAATTTAAAATTTAGATTTTAGATTCATCATTGCTACTGTATACATATATCAGTGTCGACATCTAGATCTATATATGGCAATTAGAACAATATCTGATTATCTTTATGAAGTCTACGATCAGCACTATCTTTAACATTACATTCTCAGAAGCACACGGTAACATGGAAGTAAAACCACACGGTATTCAATTTTTTTTTACACACCAATTAATTATTTAATGCAGACAATTTAATTATGTTCATGCCTAGTGATTACCCATAACGTACCTCTACACACACATCAAGTAATAATAGGTAGCACCAAGCTCTAACCGGAACACGTTTCTATGTAGAGTCATCATGATTGTTAATGTTTCTAGTGCTGAACATACAGTGTGTTCGGTTAAACGAGGTGCATATATTAAAGGGAGTGAAAATGATCAACTTTTACAATTTCACCAACCCTGAAATCAGGAAAAATACAGCTGATATTTTTTTCATAAGTCAGAGTTGATCCAATAGTAGGTAAGTCTGATTTTTATGAGTACTGCAATCTCTCTAAGTATGTGGCCTAATACCCCGTATATCGGTATAAGCTTCAGCCCGCAGCTTCGCCAGCGTGGTATGTCGATAAAAAGTAGACTATGTCCTTTCTCAGGCTATAGACTATCTGTGTACCAAATTTCATTAAACTCGGTTCAGTAGTTTTGGCGAGAAAGCGCGACAGACAGACAGTCAGACAGAGTTATTAAGGATTCTTATAAACCACAACAATAAACTGTCATACGGATTGAAACATAACAGAAACTGTGATACATTTATGGTTTTAAATGAGATTTTATTTTTCCCCTCAACTTTAACCTTGAGTCTGTATAAAAAAATAACATCTCGCATGTGAGCTAAACAAGTTGCTAATTGTGTCGTGTCCATACAAGCGTTTTATTTGATTTTAATATCAATTATGTTAAGTATTTCATTTTTATGTCAGGTTATAAATTCCATGGTATATATGCCTTGTCATAAATAAATAATGGTACCTACTCTTCAAAAAACGTTTTTTTTAGTAGTATACGGAATTGTAATTGCATGATTTGTTTTTGTTCAGCCATTATGGAATAACTTATTTATCACTTAATAACGATGAACCATGTAAAGAAAGATCATACAACATGTGATACAAAATCACATAATTATGTCCCTAACGATCATAAATATTTTCAAATTATCTAAGATAATACAGCAGAATGCAGTTTATCAGAATGACATACTGTAATATTATGTTTATTCGCTTCTTAGAGGACATTGCATTGGTATCTAAAAGAGACGTTTGCAATAGTTATCATTTGTCACACGACTCATACAATTTATTTTGATTAACACAAGATACATGAAGATAAAATATTCGAATCGGTGTATCAATAATGAGATATCAATTTTCATCGAAAAGATATGCCTATTATATATTTACCTAGGTACTACATATTTATTTACATTGGTATGCAAATACCTAGGTATACAAATATTTTACACGGCTCTTATTCAGCTTGTTTTTATAATATTTTTGCTTTATCATGGTGTTATTTAATTAACACTCGGAATATACCTACTATACTGCAGCACAGTATAAATTAGTAACAGTATCATGTATTCAAAGAAAAACGGCCAAAACGACGCACTTCGAAATCTCAAGTGTATATACAACATTACTTTTTCTTTATGCTAAACCCGAAAAGGGGTACTCATCATTTTGAACAACTTTTTCTAAGGGACCAACATTGATATCGCGAAAAATAAATCTGCTGTTCCCTACATTTGTGTTCACTTAAATCGACAAAATGTATGGAACAGCTGATTTTTTTTTCGCGATTTCAATGTTGGTCTCATAGAAAAAATTTTCAAAATGATGAATACCCCTTTTCGGGTTTAGCATAAAGAAAAAATAATGTTGTACGCAACAGTCAAGTGCGCGGCAGATACGCACGGACGCGGAAGGTTCATCTACCGAGAGCGGCCGTAGGTAATTATTTTAAGGTCACTGCCGAGACATAATACTGTCACTTTATCATACTGTGACTGTAGTATAGGTATTCCATAAGAGTGACAATTTACCAACTTTGTTTTCCTAAAGGCATGCGAAGGTCATGCTCATGTGAACATATAAATATCTCATCAGGTTTTAGTTTTGAAGATGTTAGGACCCCTGACTAGATTTATGTTTACAATTCAGATAACAAAGACATTGTTGAGCGCCCATCCCGTCACACCAGGAGGCCAAGTCTACTAATTTACAAACGTGTCAGTGGTCTCGCAATGATGAGTTTTTGACAGATTTTGTATGGCATATCTGTCAAAAACTGATCATTTTGCTTGGTTGATGGGTTCAATACCTTACCCACTTATTCACTGCAATAGCTATAGGGTATTGACTGCACTCCCAACTTTAGGCTAGAAGACTAGAAGCTAAGCGAAGCCATTTTTGGGACATAATTTTCTTTACCCTCTTTCTAGTGAGTTTTGATAAATCCGCGACTCATGTCAGATTCGAGTTTTGCGAGCTTCTCTTTGGAATATCTATGAAATACCGGTTTGCTAGGTAGAAGTTTTTTGTGGTGGAGGTAGTTTTTAAAACAAATGCACCGCTAGCTTCGCAAGTCAATACGTTATGGACAGATCTGTGTATAGGCTCGCAGAAAACATATAGATATATCGAAATATCGATATTTGTTGTTCGATATATCGATAGTTTTAGGCGATATTTATAATTTCGATTTACTTATCGATATAAAATATCAAGTATCGAAAGTGTATCAAAAACGATATATTTCCAATAGCAATTTAGCAAACTGCTGGAATTCAGAGTTGTAAAAGTATACTTGTTTTTCCTCATCATCTGTTTAGCCTTTTCCCAACTATGTTTTTCCTAGTTTGGTATATACATGATTGTAAAACTTGAATTACATAAAGTAAGTTTTGTTTTAATTCCACCGATTTATCGATACTTTTTGAAACTTCATGCATCCCTATCTGTGTAACAAAACAACTTACCGACAGGCTCATGCCGAGTATACGCGAGGTATTTTCCATCTGTGGGCAGCACTAAACCGTGGCTCTTGTCTGCCCAGCCAGCGTAGTACCTCAGGTTCTTGATAACAGCCTGCACGTCGCCGTAGTATGCAGCTGTGTACGGCTTGCCGTTGTCCAGGGTTTCCAGACTCTGTATAAATGAACAGTTCATTCAGCGCGATGATGGTTTAATGGATCTTTGATGGCTACTTGGGATTCGGTCTCTCAAAGATTCACATTAGCAAACTCGGCCGTTGTTTGGTCATAGACAAAAAAATCGGGATCAACATTGGGATTGACATACATTATTCATTATGGGCATAGATATTAGTTAAGTTGTGCAAAAACAAATCTATCAATGAATTACGTTTACCTATTGCAATCCATAGCATCGCGAGTTTGTTGGTATTTTATGTCTAGCGCCAAAATAAGAATCATAAATTCTACTTTTAAATAAAAAATGTGCCAAGTCACAATCTACTTTTCTAGTATACAGGGTGTAAGGGTTAACACCGTTGTCACTCAAACCATGGGTCTTAAATGGGACTTAAATATAAAAATAAATGACCGAGTAACAACAAAAAAAAACGTTATTTTCATTTAAAAAAATTAAATAGTTTCTATCCGACACCGTGCTCGCAAGCGAAACTGACTTACGGAGGGAGGGGTCGCGCTAGCGGCCGGTCAGGTCACGTCCCACGACCCCCACCGGTGTTGAGACGCAAGTTCGTTTTCCTAGCGCATAGGTGGAAGGGTGAAATACTCCAGTGGTAAAATGTATTTTTTTTTAAAAGGCTTTATTTTCCATTGATTTTACGTTCTATAAATGACACCAAACCACTCGTTTCAAGGATAACGGTGTTTACCCTAACACCCATACATACGATAGTTCCCTAAATTATCCTTACTTTGTGGGAATCATGATCGTGACTAGAATTCCAATCCAAAAACAACTATTGAGATTCACAAGCTTTAAGTACCAGTGCCTACAATGTTGCGAGTTGGTAGCAATAAACTTTGTGGCAAGAGCATCATTTTAAAGGGAATAGTTATAGCTACGTAGGTACTTGTAGGTACCCTATATTTTACTGCAACATGCAGTGAGAGGTTCAGTGAACGCTCAATGACCGTTCGTAGGGAGCAAAGCACTGGTTTGCCGGTACAAATACCACATACTAAGTGCGTATACTATAGATCTACTTGTAGGTAGTGCTTTTTTATTATAGTGCCCATGCACTACTTAGGACAACGCCCCATCTTCATTAACGAGAAAGAATAAAGAATAAAATGAGTATTTTTTTATGTAAGTAGAAGATTCATATTGTTTACCGGGTTCAGCAAATTCAGTTTGTCCACTGAAGTTTTAATTTAGAACAAAGAGATAGTAAAGAAGTTAAGATTATGAGGGAACTAGGCAGTTTTTACCCGACTGCGAGACAAGAAAGACAGGGTAATGTACATAAAAAACAAGCGAGGCTTACAGTAGTCGCATGTCGCATATGACATCTTGGCTGATAGTACGAACCTTTCGGAAAATGGGTTGGTACCATCTGATGGTAAACTCTAGAAGCGCGCGCTCATTGGTCAAACTAAATAGCGCGCGCTTCCCCGGCTTCCTGTTACACATTTCCGTCCCTTTTCACGAAATCACTCCCACAGATTGTAGGAAAGCGAGAGGCAAGATGTTACATATCAAAAAATTCCTGTCTGACGCACAGAAGGCCATAAGCCTATTTCCTAAGTTATTCAAAATGTTTGGAAGTGCCCGTAATGACACGCCTTATCAGGGGTTATGACAAACAGAGATATGTTTGCATAAGCACCGATAAGTAAGCCGCTTACATAATTCTCTCTTGCCGCTGTTCATAATATTATTTGATTTCATGTTATTGATATTAACATTGATCTCCTTTTAAATATTAAAAAAAACATAAAAGAAAATATTTGAAAATGTAAAAAATAGTAACCCATCATCGTCAGGAACAGGGTCCAAGCTGACGGTGGTCAGGGCTCTAGAGAGAGGAACCTCCTCACTATGCGTGCCCTGTCCATATCCTTACTTATTTATTTTATTTATTTAGGCAAACCAATTAAATACACACAAGGACATTCAAAGGACATATCATTAACAAATACAATAGAATTGCATGCATCTAAATTATAGGTAAGCACAGAATTTTAATTAGATCTCACTATACAATAATAATTAATATAAAGATGGATAACAATGTAATTAGAATATCATTAATCTTTTATAAGTACTTAAAATTAACTTGAATTAAATTATAAATTACGAGTTATGGGACATCAAAGAAAAACGTTGTATAAACGCATGGTTATTATACTGTTATGTTACGTGATATAGAATGTCTAGAAAGTATTTCCCAGGACGCGCCCTTTGTCCTCGCTTCAACTAAGTAGCTCCTACGTCGAAGGTGAGCGATTATGGCGCACCTCGGCGTCTTGTTGTTTTCGAGTAAGTAGCTGCTATTTTTACCGATACTCAATCGATTGTATGAACAAACACAACAATGCTAAATAAATCTTCGAACACGCCCAAGTTAATAGAAGATTTTTATCTTAGATTAGCTGTGCCCCGCGGTTTCACCCGCGTAGGTCTCGATCCCGTGGGAATGTAGGGATAAAACGTGTCCTATGTCCTATCCCAGGTCATAGTCTACCCGTGTGCCCATCCTCTCCTCTCTAGAGTCGGGAACCTCGCGGCGCGGCGTCGAACGGTTCGCGTATTGCATTTTTATACTCGTGATAACTTCAAAATTAAATGTCCGATTCGAATGAATTAGAATTCATATTATGTTGATTAAATTCCTTCGCAACTAATGCATTAATTTCGAACAAATTTGATTACCTTATAAAAGGTTATCAATTTTTTTTTAAGGTTTTGAGTCAATATTAAAAGATAGACATGTGCTGTCGCGGACTTTTTTTTAGAACTTATAAAGAAAAACAATTCCATCATACATGATATTTGCGTAAATTAAACCGTTTACGCAGCGCACGCAGCGGAAGCTCTCAAAATGGAATATTTTTCCCGTTTTTGCAACATTTTTCATTTATGCTCCGCTCCTATTGGTCGTAACGTGATGTTATATAACCTTCCTCGATAAATGGACTATCCAACACAAAAAGATTTTTTCAATTCCAACCAGTAGTTCCTGAGATTAAACAAACAAACAAACTCTTCAGTTTTAACTAGCTCTGCGTTCAAACAAACAAACAAACTCTTCAGATTTATAATATTAGTATAGATATAGTAAACCCTGCTTGCACGATGCAGGATCTTGCGTGATGTCAGTGTGATGCATTTATGTAGATGCCTACTCGATAATAAGGGGGATGCGATATGATAGCTCGCAAAATTAAAATTTTCTTATAATTCTGTTCATATTTGTTACAGTCGCGAATCATATTATAATCAACATGAAACATGATATTCACCTACAAATTGCAAAAATAAGAAAATTTAAATTTCGAGGGCTTACAAAGAGTCTTGTAATAAGTACTTACAGCCAGGTATGTCCTGTCTCTCTCGACAAGGTCGGCGAGTTTGCTGAGGAGATACCCTCGCTCTGAGGCGTCCATTTTCCTCCATGGTGAGCCGAGCCTGTTAAGAATATATCATTTGTATTTCTGCTAATCGAGAAAAGAGGTAGTTTCGTGTTCAAATACGATACCCTGCGTCGAACTTTCGTAGGCATAGAAAAGAAAAAATACAGGCATAGAATTGTAACTTGGCGTATGTATCGCCCTCAAGCTGTAGCTAGATAGAAAATAGCGCGATTTTGAATGTGTTCTAAGCGGTAGGTTAGCACAAAAAAAAATATCATTAATATTTTTTATGGCTGTGAGTTGCAAATAAAATTACAAACAGCCGTAGCCGGTCTGGTGAAAATGGGTGAAGTGACCTTGAACTGAACTTACATCCCACCTGCTATGCTTTTCTGTAACCATCTCATCGTGAAACTTAGGTGGAGTGAGCCGTCATTGTCATCGATACCTACTGATGTTATGGCAGTGATAGTTCACTCCAAGCTCACTTCACCTAAGTTTTGACGGTGATATTTTCAGAGAATAGCACAACTGACTCTAGGGATTGACAGCTCACTTCAAACTCACTTCACCTAAGTTTTCACGGTGAGTTTTTACAGAATGCACGACTGGTATTGCAGTGGTCTCCCAGTCAAAACGGCCGCGTAAGTACGGGTTGTGAGGCGCTTGACTTTGTGTTAATTATTCATCACCACTGCTCTCAAAACAGTGAAGGAAAACATCGTGAGGAATCATGTTCTAGGACTAAAGTTCGAAGACTTGTGGCATCCACCAACTCACACTGGACCCGCGTGGTGGATTACGGCCCGCTCTCTCTCACCAGAGGAAGCCTGTGTCCCGGCAGTGGAAACATAATAGGCTGATTATGCTATGATTAAGATTTGCTTAGCTGGTGTTACTATGTATTTAATCCAGATTGCATATACCTTTTTTTTTTTTTGATTTTGAAAAATCCTCAAATGACTTCTCTGACTAAAACCCACTCGTGTTCCTTCAGCTGCCTGCTGCCAAGGTCACCGGTATCCCTTTCGGACTTTTCCGCAACCCTGTGATTGCACATACCTGAAGGCATCTTTAGCAGCTTTGACCGCCTTGTCCACATCAGTCTTGTTAGCCTGTTGGACCTCAGCAGTCACCTGGCCATTGGTGGGGTTCTCTGTCTTGAATGTCTTGCCGTCTGATGACTTCACCCATTCATTGTTAATGAACAGCTGTAATGTAACAGATAGTTTAGATGAAGCTAACAGTGACACACTATGTTGGGGTCAGCTTCCAGTCTAATTGGATGCAGCCGAATACCAGTATTTCACATGGAGTGACTGCCTATCTGACCTCCACAGCCCAGTTACTGGGAAAGACAATAGACGATTATCGAAACCTATGGTTGGTAAATGAGTAATCCTAATCCTAACTAATATTATAAATGCGAAAGTGAGTTTGTTTGTTTATTTGTTTGTTTGTTACGCTTTCGCGCTAAAACGGCTGAACAGATTTAGATGAAATTAGGCACATGGGTAGAGTATGACTTAGAATAGGACATAGGATACTTTTCATCCCGATATTCCCACGGGATCGAGACTTACGCGGGTGCAACCGCGGGGCGCAGCTAGTATTTAATAAATAACACAGTAGAGATTCTAGTGTGTATTATCATATTCATAATATTATCAATATGCTGATTGTTTGATGCATTGAATGTGTGATCACGATCAGCTACCAAGTTGATAAACAAGTGGTCTTTCTTGTGTCACCATTATAATTGATTAATTTCAACAAAGCCTTATGTGGGTAACGTGGCTAAAAATCTTTGTTGTATTTTTAATTATTCTTTTTGTTATATGCTGATACTATCCCACAGCTGGGCAAAGGCCTCCCAAAACACTTCCAGGTATCCTTTCCTGAGCCACCTCTATAGTTGTAAATAAAAATAACTTTAATTTCGGAAGTCGGTGTCTTTGCTTTTCAATTTCCGTTTTTTGCCACCAACTTCCGAAATTAAAGTTATTTTTCACTTTTTTTGTGTTTTTTTTGGAAGTCGGTTGTTTTTTTTTGTAAAAAGTTTTTATTTTTCACTTTTTAGTTGTGGTAACTACCCCACACAAATCCGAATACCACTACCTGTTATGTAAATAACAGTGAAGGAGTCAAACAGGATATCGTCTAGATAAACTAAGCAGGAAAAATACGTAATATTGAAGCTAACTCAAAAACTACGCAAGCAAAGTTAATAAAATTTATATGGGACCACCTCGGAAGCATGACCTACCAAACAAAAAAAGAATCATCAAAATCGATTCATAATTGGCGGAGTAATCGCGTAACAAACATACAAAAAAAAAAAAAAAACCTAGACGAATTGAGAACCTCCTCCTTTTTGAAGAAGTCGGTTAAAAAAAAGCAACCATGGGCCATACATTGATTATGTATTAAGTACTTTAAAAATTAAGTTAGAAAGGCTAATTGAAATCATTCACTATTTTTATTAATTTATGTGAATCATTTAACATACTTAAACTATTTTTTTAGGATTAGACAGACTGAAAGCAATCTTGATCTATTTATTCAATAAAAAAATAGTCTGATTAGGTTTTTACTCAGCTACTGCATATTTTTAGTAGATTCTTGTAAATATGTATAATTATAATATTATAAAGACAAATCAGGTCCAGATGACTTTGTGTGAAGCATTAGTGCATTCCATAAAATAAAAAAACATTTTAACCATTATTCCAATAAGTGTGGTATAAAATACATTTTGCATCTATGGCCACCTCAAACCAGCCCTGCATCATACGCCTTGATTATTTTATGACCTCAAATAAATTGGGATAAGGGCAGGAGACTAATGAAATGTTAAGATCATGATTTAGTGCCAAACTTTATTATCCCAATACCCTATATTTATATTATTAAGCTTGCTTACTTTTATAAAAAACAAGTTTTTATTTTTGTATTTTATTTTGACCTTGATAATGAAATGAAATATTCAATTTAATAAAAATAATAGCCACTCCAAGCCAGTTCTTACGTTCTGATGGTTTAGTACTTTAGTGATTTAGTGAACTACTTACTTTAATCTATACATATATATTATGTTTAAACATTTAATTGAAGTAGGTATTTATGGAAATATTTATATAAACATGTAGCTAATAATTATTATAATGGATTGCTCTTTGACATGAGTACTTAATTACTTTTTTCTGGAAGTGACTGCCTCATGCACAATTTTCTTTAATTAATGATTAACATTAGAATACTGAAGTAGGTATGGTAAGTATTATGAATCTGTATTTATTTGGGTGCCGGCTAGCTGACCTTGAATATTGATAATATAATAATGTTACACTTCATTAGAATACAATAAAACACAATTATTTGCCGATAACTTCATACATGCCAGCCACCATTCATGTAATAAATCACTTAATAATTATCATACCATTTTTTTTAAATATTTACTCGTATGTTTACGTTTAATTTGTTAATTCGTACGTACCCCGGTGTATAGAATCTCAGGCTTTGTTTTAGGTGCAGGAGCAGCAGCAGCTGAGGCGAATCTTGCCTTTTGCTGAACCGCTTTGCTTAATTGTCGTAACATCTCGTTAAATACGTGTAAATTCTACTGTTACGAACACCGGACTGGAAAAATTGGCAATGTTCCAAGTTCCAACGTCCCGCGCAACGTGTACTTGCCTTTTCTTCTTTTCACTGAGTTCACGGACTGACAGACGAGTTCAGACGACAGTCAGTCAGTCTGTCAGACAGACAGTGACACTGATAAGTGACAAACTGACAAAGACAACTGACAATCATAAAGTCATCAATGACTCTAACTAAAGCATTGACAAACTTTCAGCCGGTTATTTATTTCATGGCAACAACACAGTAAACACCACACCGATTCGGGCTATTTTTGGACAGCGGGGTTGGTTATAAAATGAATTAGATCATTAAGCTACTTCAACGCTAGCCCACTTGCCCAGTTTTGTAGATTAAAAATCTGCAGGATCTGATTTGTAGATTGAACGGGGAAAGTCACGCAAAGTTATTCGTAGATGGCTTGATCATAATAAGCGTTTGCACTAGAAAACATTCAACATGTAGATGTTTCGAAACTTGTCACATGAAACAAATCTCATTACATGTTTTGTTGAACTTACGTTCGCAGTCGCACTGTACGAAACATGAGTAAGTCTTAAGACAGATCTCAAGATTTGTTGTAAAGTGCGTTCGCACTGTCTAGAAACATACACAATAGACATGTTTTATATAGAGATTTGGCAACTTGTCTATTGCTTGATGTTTAAGTGTTATCCGAGTATGGTGGTAAACATCCTGTGTTTATATCGAAATATAGAGTAGTCCAAAGTAAACACGATGAAGTTTATAGAGCATTGGCAAGGTTTTCCATGTTTGTGAAATACATAATGTGTGGACTATAAAAACTGACCAAAGTGTCAAAACAAATCTTACAACAAGTTGCTAGATTCATAGAGATACGAAATTGGTTTGTAAAGACATGTGGCGAAACATGTCGAGAGATACGAAACGTCAAACATATTTCGCGTCTACAAGTTGCGTGACAATGCGAACGCGAGTCATTAATGACAGTTGTCTAGTTCAATTTAATATGTCCATGGCCTGTCACAGAGCCACGCCACAGAGCACATAATACAGAGCACTTATAATCCTGTAGTTATAGCCAGATGACCTCATCACCCTCCTCCAGGAGAGCAGTAGGGCCACTAGTACAGTGCACAAACACAGACTAGAGTTGGGTTATAACAGGTTAAACACGATATCTGTTATCAATGTGACTGTGACAAACAGCTCCAAATATCTGTTATTAAATCACAGCCTGTTATTTTTGCACGGACGATAAATACGCAGACCGTTATTTTTGTACGGACGATAAATACGTATTTAAATTTCACTCGAATATCTTCTTTATTTCTTACGGTTTAAAGTCGAAAATCGTATCTATCTGTTTTAAAATAACAGCCTGTTATTTTTGTACGGATGATAAATACGTATTTAAATCTCAATTGAATGTGTTCTGCCCCCCTTAGCGAGCGTTCACTTAGTTTTAATTTAGCATAGTTTGTTTGCCCCTAGCTGGAGGCTTTAAGTTTAGGAGCTTAAGGCAGCCACAGGAAAGTCCGGTTAAGTAGGTAGTCACGGTTTCAGAAACCAACTACGAGAAGCCCTAGTTAAAAAAAAAAAAACCTGTAGTACCATAGATTACTATATGGTTAGTAATCTGTGATACTTGTGTTGTGTTGGTTTTCAAAATATTAGTTTTTTTCAAAATTACACAATTACAGAGCAAATGGATAAATTAACCGAGTCACCTTTATATCAGAAAATATTTGACACAAAATTGGTGCGAATTCTCATATCAGTTGATACACAAATAACGAACAATTTAAGATATGGGCGAATTGCTACAAGGTATGTTGAACTTTGAACATGTCAATCCGGGTTGTTTAACTTTTATCTTCATCAATATGAAGCTTATGAAAAAAATCTTTGTTTTTCAGACCAACTGGTACAAATGGACTATGGTGTTGTGTCCTTCTGCCAGCAGTGCTTATGCTTTATTCAACCCTGTACAAAGTATCAGAACTGTATACTTTACTGGCCTACATATCTATTGGATTACTGTGTTATTGCTTCTTATTTATTATTTTTCTGTCCATATCAAGCATGGTCCTGAAGGAGAATATTTATGGAGGATGTGAAGCATCAAGTCTTGTAGCGACACTGTTATTATATGCATTTCAAGAGCAAGGTAATTTATATCTAAAAATAATAACATTCCTGAATCTGAATAAAGGGTTAGACGAACATTTTCAATTTTTGTGGCAATATATTTAGATTTTTTTTACGAAATTGCATTAAGTTCATGTTTTTTTATTCAATTCCAGGTTTATTTTTCTCTCTCATATACTCCTTAACCGCCATGTACTCATTCAGTGCATTGTTAAGAGTGGCTCTCTTAAATTGCTCCCCGACGTTCACAATAGGGGAGGCGATGGTTGTTGCACAAAGCATTGTTTTGTTCGGTGTCATGGCCTTCAGCAAGATATTCTACAATATGGGTGATAATTCAGATGAAGAAATGAAATTCATAAATGCTGTTATTTTTGTAAGTATTCTGGAAGAGTAAAAAATAATTATCCGAAGTAAATTGTTAATAAAAATAAATTGAACATAACTAGGTATAAAATTATATTTAAAACACATTCTTGTTTTGTTTTGTACTTGAGAATGAGTCACTATGGGAACGTTGGGTAAAATAATTTGGACACCTGTGTGAAAACTAGTTCAGTAATGACTTCTTTGTTTAATTTATTTCTGTCTTTTTGTTTACTTTATTTCTAGAGCTATTTTGTTTAATTTGTTTTTGGCTTAGCCAAAACAACAGCCAATCAGTGGAGATTTATGCATTTGTTGCCAATTTGCTACAAATGATAACGCTTTTGTATATTGATCACAAAAAAAAATATTCCGCATTTTCAGACCATATTATCATCAGTGGGAATTATTGTTACAGCATTATCTAATTTGGATGATTCACAAAAAACTATTAAAAGTCTTGCGTATGTAGTAAGTATAGCCGGGACATATGCACTAATGATCTTACATTTTCAACTTGGAATTGATTGTTTAATAGCAATTCCTTCATATATCCTTATGGATGTTGAAAAAGTAAGTAATTTTATGATTTATTAAATTTATTTTAAATTCTATGAAAAGCACTCATCTTGCTTTATGATTGAAATCCTATCCATACCAGACAGGCACAGAATGGTTGGGAACTCATCCATTGTCTGTACATCTCAGCTAAAGGAACTCTCTCCCTGAATCAATGTGAAAAACACAGATTCTGGAACTATTCCCATTATTCACCTCATGTTATACCCCATTTGAAATAAGATTAGACATTTAAATAAACTTTTTTTACACTCCATCCAACCGATTTTGACTTCTATTGCGTTGGTGGCATGATAAATGGCAGCTGCAGTAGGCAGTTGGTATTGTGTAAACTTTTTTGCTTTTAATGCCATCTAAGGATGCCTACGGTATAGAAGTGAAAATCGGTTGAACGGACTGTATAAAGGTTTGTTTGAATGTCTAATCTTATTTGAAATGGAGTATAAGTGAAGGCATTTTCACATACCATGATGGGTTTTTCCATTTGGAATTTGTTAGCAGCACGTAGTTTCTCTCGGTGCGCACGTAGACCCGTTGGTCCTGCTCCTGGGCTCTCCCCGCGAGGGTCGGATTGCTGTCCCATCGGTCAATGAAAGTGAGGGGAGAGGGATTGCACCTGTGTTTGCTCAAAGACTTGTGCATTATGATTCTATCTTGTGCCTACTTGGCAAATCTCTGTTGAGATTGGTAGTCATGACAGATATTTGGTCGGAAAGGTATTATACTTAACCATTTATTATTTTCAGGGGACCCTTTTCCTGTTCTGGCTCTGCCTGGTCGCTATATCAGCGCTTGTTGTACGTGCCCGCACTCAGCTCAATGTCAAAGCAAGCACTGTCACCCGCAAAACATTCCACATTCTTGCATCTATGGTGTTCCTCTCTGGCATCTTGTATGACATTAATTTGATATTCTTGGCGGCTGGCGTCGGGTTTGGTCTTATGATATTAGTTGAGGTTAGTAATCCATAATAATATTATAGATGCGAGATTAACTCTGTCTGTTACTTTTTCTCGCTTCACCGGCTAAACGGATTTCGATGGAATTGGGCGTACGGGATATTTTCAGCCTGCACGCGAGCGAAGCCGTGGGCAAAATGTAGTACAATATAGATTAGACCTTGCAACCGGCACGCGCGTAATCTTGAACGAAGCGAAAGAAGAATGAAAAGATAGCCTATAGTGTTCTGTAGTTAGTCTAATTTGTCATAGAAAACAAACGTAAAATGGTTATTTACACCTTATCCAATACTGCTTTAAATAAAAAACTCTTTATATTAAAATATTTTCTGTTTTTCAGGCACTTAGAAAAGCTGGAATAGAAAAAATATCACCAGCACTTCAGGCTGCGTTTGAAGTGTATAGTGATGAAAAGGTAAATACTAATATTATAAATACGAAAGTAAAAGCTACATCTGTCTGTATGTCTGGTACCTTTTCACACCTAAACGGACGAACAGATTTTGATGAAATTTGGCACACAGGTAGACCGTGAGTTTAAATGGTGAAAGTACTGGTACCTCTAGAAAAAAAAAAATGGATTGGAGCGTTTTTCCAGCGTAAAATGCAAATAAGTCACATTAACAAAAATTCAAATCTTTTTTTCTTTACAATATTTAGTGTCCATGACATACAAACGCTATACTAATATTATAAATTCGAAAGTAACTCTGTCTGTCTGTATTTCACGCCTAAACCACTGAACGGATTTCAACAAAATTTGGCAAGGAGATAGATGGCACCCTGGGGAAGGACATAGACTACTTCTTATCGAAATACCGCACAAGAGAAGTTGCGGGCGGAAGCTAGTTTCATATAAACGATCGCCTACTCGCGCGACAGTTGGCACATAACACGGCAATTTGAGGTAGTGTGTCAATTTTGTTATACTTACAACCAATTTTCATGACTGTACCATTTTTTTTATTTTTCCAGGATTTGGGTTGTTTTGCAATGACCCCGATGTACCTGTACGTAGGGCTGGCGTGCCCGCTGCTGCTGGTCCCGGTACACCCGGGGTACGAGCTGGAACTGCTCAGCGGCGTCCTGTCGATAGGCGTGGGAGACACCGCCGCCAGCTGGTTCGGATCCAAGTATGGATTCAATAAGTGGGCAGGTGAGTTATATGTATAGTTGAACTAGGATCTTTTAGTGCGCGGCCAAAATCGGAACTAACGCTGTTATCTTGTTTTTTTTTAAATTAATTATTTTTCTAAAATAGCAGTATGTAAAGTTACCCGTTTCTATTGTGGTCATGCATGTTTTGACAAGTTCAAATTCTGTTGCAGATGGACACAAAACAGTAGAAGGGACAGCATTCAACGTTTTATCACAAATAGGTGCGGCGTATGCACTTAACCTCTTTGGTACGTAAATTAAATTTTCATAGACTAAACCCGTAAATGTAGTTTAAATACTGTAAGTATTAGCTTTTGCCCGCGGCTTCACCCGCCACGGGAACGTATTACCGGGATTCAAAGTATCCTATGTCCTAACTCCTAACCTAAGTCATGGTCTACCTGTGTGCCGAATTCATTGAAATCTGCTCAACCATTATGGTGAAAGAGTCGAAGCGAAGTTCAATGAAAAATTTTAAAATGACTATAATATCATGAAATCATGACATTTCAACTTCAGGTATTTATTTATTTGGGACAAACAAACAGTAACACATTACATCTGCGCAAACAATATAAACAAAGATATTATATAAATGTGAAACTCACACCGTTATCCACAGCATATACAATTCATATAAATTTACTGATGAACAATCTATGCGAGAAAGACTACAGGACTGTTCAAATAACTAATACTATACATCGGAATCCATAAGTTTCTTTAACAAAGCAGAACGAAAACTATTTGTTGACACTGAGAATAAATCTAATTCTGTAGTTTCTGAACAAAAATCATTATAATTTTACACAAGCGACGTAGAGGCGCCCGCAGACCAGCATTGGTGCGGCAATGGGACTCAGCAAAAAGAGGACGTGCGCGCACCTCTCGTCTAATAACAGTTCTTGGGACACAGTAGCATATTTTATTAGTAATCTCAGAGCAGTTATACCTGTTATAGCATACGTCGAAAAGAAACATAATGTCTAGATATAAACGTCTAGACTTCAGGCTTATTAAATTGTATTTATTAAGTAGATTTTTATAGGTTGGGAAATTGTGGGAGCACCTATAGTGCATCGATCTGAGGAATTTGCGCTGCACTTTTTCTAGCATCTCAACATATTTATTATAAAAAGGGTTCCACACTACCACTGCATATTCGAGCTGCGATCTAACTAGTGCTTTATAGAGATGAGAATAAGTGCTTGCGCGTTTAAATTCAGTAGCTGATCTCATAACGAACCCGTACATACGATAAGCCTTTTTGGTGATGTTATCAATATTTTGATCAAGGTGAAGTTTGTTATCTAGCAGTACCCCTAGGTCTCGCACGGATGGAGCTTTCAATAGAGTTACATTGTTTAGAGTATAATTATGATTTAAAAAGTTTTTATTTTTTGTGAATGATATCGTTAAACATTTAGAAATACTCAGGTAAAGTTTGTTTTGAACGCAGTATTCAGAGAATCGATTTAAGTCTTCTTGTAACTGACAACAATCTGCAGGTTTTCTTATAGCTTTAAAGATTTTTAAGTCGTCAGCATAGAGCAAAAATGTTGAGTGTCTGAAACAATTTCCAATATCATTTATGAACAAAATGAATAAAAGAGGCCCTAAGATTGAGCCCTGGGGTACGCCAGATGTTACGACAGCGGTCGCTGAGTGGAATCCCTTGATAACAACCTTTTGTGATCTATTACTAACATATGATGCGAACCAGCGAAGCAAATCTCCTCGTATGCCGTTAAATGCAATTTTGGTAAGAAGCAAATTGTGGTCTACTTTGTCGAACGCTTTTTGAAAGTCTGTGTACACTGCGTCTACTTGTACTTGTTGATCCATATTGTTAAAGAGAAAGTCGGTAAATATTAATAGATTAGTAGTTGTAGATTTACTTTTAACAAATCCATGTTGTTGTTCTATTATAATTCTGTAAATTATCTTATGTAATTCCTGATAAACGAGCCTTTCAAAAAGCTTCGACAAAGCAGACAAAATGGATATGGGGCGATAATTTTCGACCTCTTGTTTGGACCCTGATTTATATACAGGAGTTATATTAGCCCTTTTTAATTGTTCAGGGAAGGTGCCCTCTGATATAAACATATTAAATATAATTTGCAGGGGTCTGTATATACTCTTAGCAGTCTTTTTAAGGAAATAAGGGGGTAGTTGATCCGGTCCAGGACCTTTAGTGGAATCTAAAGCTTGTAATGACTTCAAGACCTGATGTTCGCTAAACGTAATGCTAGTAATATTAGTGCATTTGTCACTACTCGCTTCAGGGGGTAGCCATTCTTTCAAATTTAGATTTGAGGGTTCATAAACCGATTGAAAGTATTCCATGAACATATTGCAAAAACTCATCCGGATCACTGGATGTCCGGTTTTTAAAAAACATAGTGGAAGGAATGCCGACATTACCCTTACGATTATTGACATAGCTCCATAGGTATTTTACGTTCTTTTTAACATTGTCCTCAACAGAATTCAGGTAGTCAGCGTAATTTGACTTGCATAAGACCCGAAATCTATGCCGTAGAAGCGAAAATTTTTCATAATCCGAAATGTTATCATACGTTTTCCATTTCACCCAGGCTTTGTTCTTGTTTTTGAAAATGCGAATGAGTGATTTAGAGAACCACACAGGGAATTTAGATGAACGTGAGTACGAAAAGGGTGTATAAGTTCTTATAGCATTGAAAATAACATCGTAAAAAGTATTCAGACATTTCTCCGAAGACAACCCCTGCAGACGATTAGTCCAATCTATATCGGCCAATTCTTTGTTTATGAGTTCGTAATTAGCTTTATAATAGTTATACTTTACAACTTTTACAGGATTGATTGTCTGTAACGCCGTTTTATATCTTATATTGCGCAAAAGGGTGGATGATTTTTATCGAGAGGTAACAAATTACATGAAGGTGCATAAGTCGCGCACTCGCTATTGGATATTAGTAGATCCAGAATACGCCCCTTATAATTTTTGAAACTATTGTATTGATAAGCGCTAAGCAAAGATAAGAAATTGCTCATATGTCTACAAAGAGATGAGGAGCCAGTACTAATAAGTGCAGTCGTGTTATTGTTTGTAGCAGGGAGCCACTCAATATGTGAGAGATTGAAATCTCCGAAAATATGAAAATGATTAAAGCCGAATTTGTCAATCAGATTTTCTAATGTTTCAAAATAATCAACATAGACTTCTTTGGCCGTGTTGGTTGGAATATATACCGCGCTAATAAGAAATTTTTCGCGTCCAGCAAAAGGTAGTTGTATAAAAACATCTTCAATATGAGAACTAGCCTGGGAATCGAATGGTACACAGGTGGAATGTAATGATTTTAATACAGCTATAAGAACACCTCCCCCATCCTTCTTATTGGTGGCAATACGATCACGATCATTTCTGTAAACTACGTAGCGCACATCAATAAACTCATCGTCAAATATTTCAAAGGTTTGCCAGGTCTCTGTTAAGATAATTAAGTCATAGCATATTGTATTTGTTGTATTGCTTACAGATAATGATTATAATTCTGTAAGCCACTAAAGCCATATTTGTTACATAATGTTACCTTACCACATCAGAGCTACTTTCGGATTTATAATATTAGTATGGATATTTACACCGTGGCCGGCGAGCACTTGGCGAAAAGAAACGCAGGAAGCTTTCAATACCAAAAAAATATCAACTTATCTTGAACCTTTCAGATCTTTAGTAATAAATATTGAATAATCTATTTACTTACAGGTTTATTGACAGCGACGAACATTTTACTTCGAGTCGCAGTCGCAGCAATTATCTCAGGACTCGTGGAGGCAAAAACAGATCAAGTGGACAATTTGATACTACCTTTAGTCACCCTAATTGCATTTCAAGCAACTAAAATATTTAGTTATTAGATGAAATTTTTGTTTTTTTTTTGTCTGGGTTATCAAAGTAAAATTAGAAAAAAACCTGCCAAGTGCGAGTCCGAGTAGCACACGAAGGGTTCCGTACCGTATCAAGCAAAAATACGTCGAAAAGCACGTTTGTAGTGTATTATTTGTTGTTATAGAGGCAATAATTTCACAATCTGTGAACATTTCCTATAACGGTTCATGGAGCCCGCTGACAGACAGACGGACGGACTGACAGCGGAGGCTTAGTAATAGGGTTCCGTTTGGCACCCTCCGGGTACAGAAACCTGAAAATATTGTTTATCTATGACATTTTGCTATTTGTCTTGTAAAATTCACACAGAGCACTAACACGTCTCGACGGCTGCTGCTAAAAGCGGCATTGTCAACACATTCCATACAAACCGTTTACTCGCACAACATCACAAATGAAGTGGGTTCAACCAGAAATAAATGAATGTGAATATAGTGACAGAAGTTGTGCGTTTAACGCACTTTCGACGGCACGAATTTTATTAGTACTTACTACCGTTTGTAGACGCTGCCGGCGCGGCTTTGTATAAAGTGTAATGTTTGAACTGCTTGTGATCAAAAGGTGTGTTCCTTTATGCATTTCAGTGTATAATTCATTTGGTTGGTGGAAACTGGGTAGGTACTTAATTAGATGTTTTTATATTTTTATACAAAAATTACGAGCGGTGAGCTGTGGTGGCCCAGTGGTAAAGGCCGCGATTTACAAGTTGTAGGTCATAGGTTCGAACCCTGATAGGCGTTTTACTTTGGTAAATTATTTAATCACCATTGTTCTCAAAACGGTGAAGGAAATAGTAAGCTTGGAAAAACTATTAGATCAAAAGAACACAAATGTTCTCAAGTTACATGTATTCAGTGCCTTCAGGAGTAGGTATTCGTATGTTTACAAACAGTAGTAAACATTTTCTAAACAAAAATTTGATCACTTGACTTGATTTGATATATTAGTGTTAGAAAATATTTGTATTGTATTATATTAATATTTACTTCTATTCTTCCTAGAAATAATTAAATTATATAAAAAAAAGGAAAATAGATGAGATTTTTAAACCTTTTACATTCCATGTTACCAAAGAATAGCCATAATATTTTGTAAATAAGAAGATATTTTTATAAATAAATTATTTATTTTATTGTATCATTTCGAGTGTTTTATTTATCAAAACATTATCATTGTTCTTACATTTGTATTTGTTCTGTTGAAACATATTATTCTTAATACGAAATTGGAAATAAATAATCCGTCGTGGAATGATTTGTACGTAAAACCAACTTTTCGGTAAAACTTTGGATTATCAATAACTGTTTTCCATTATTTGTCAACACAATTGACCATTTTAGTCAGTTAGGGGGACTGCCGATAGAATTGAAAACATGAAATTATGAAAAAAAATTTTTTGAATATTTTACGGTTCCACAATAATGTGGAACGTAGGTATCAAAAATTAAAATCATCGACTGCCTAGCCTTTCCCATCCCATCTATATTGGGGACGGCTACCAGAATAACCGGACAAAAAAAAAGTATCGAAAATTAAAATAATAACATTATAATATAAGTCTGGTTTTCACGTCTATCGGCACTCCGTGCAACAACAAGCGCAACACGTCATACTCATAGCTACATTATAGGTCCTGATAATATGCCGGTGTCGCGCACCTATAGGTTTTGCCCCTACCAAAAATCGCTCAAAGCGCCTATAAAAGTTTTCACTTTAAAATAATTTGTTGCGTCATAAACTAAAATTATGTAAAAAAATAAGGCGTGCTGTACACTTGTTCGGGTCGGCGTGATTAGGCACAAGCCGGACGGCATAATCGAATACAGTGTAACCTGGTTAAGTGGGCCCTGGATATGTGAGAAACCTCTACTACTGATAATTACACATAATTATGACTTTACTCATTACTATGAACAACTTATACTATAGGATCAAACCTGAAATCGCGAAAAAATAATAAATCTGCTGTTCCCTATATTTTGACGAGTAATGCAAACATAAATCATAAATGTAACGAAGACCAGATTTTTTTTCGCGATTTCTGTTTTAGTCCCATAGTGAAGTTGTTCATAATGATGAGTAAAGTCACGTGTTTAAGTATTGATCACTAATTACCAGTCACCCTATTGTGCCGCTCGTCTGTGGCGAATTGTGCCGAATCATGCCAAGCCGAACCAGTGTTTGGCACCCTTAGAAATTCCTGCAGGCAGTGGGACACATCAGCAAACCTGCTTCTTGTCAGTTAATCTATAATAATACTATCTACAAGTTCAGGCTTAACTTCATCATTTTGCTCTTCTTTAACTTCTAATTTGATTATTTTCGCGTTATCGTCTGTAACACCATTCACTGAGCTAACTTCAGTACTATTTCGTTTACTCTTTATTAATATTCTTTTCTTCTTAACACCTTTGCATTTGGCTTTAAATGTTTTCTCTAATTGTACGACGTCGCGCCTGTCGATCGTCCATTCAAGGGGTTGGTGCAATGCTGCTAGTGTGGGGTTCTCGTCCTTACAATATGTTGGTATTTCTATGTCGAGTATGTCCATAACTTTTTCTAGTACCGCATCTACATAGTAGTTTATTATTAGATCTGCTTTGTTGTCCTGGAACAAAAAATAAATTTATTTAAAGACTGTATTTTAGCATAATGCAGCTTCCCAATATGTATTGAATCACTGAATATAACATAATCTTTACTAATTGGAAAGATATTTGCAGAATATTTTACTCACATGTTTGGTGGGTTGCAAGTTGCAAATGACTAGTTTTCCCCCATACTTGACCGTCTCTAGGGGCAAATTTCCACTTGGCACGATTTGTAGAGTTGTTCCTAAGCATATACTTAAATCTGCAATACTGAAATAGAAACACAGCTTAAAATATGAATTTACAAAATACCTAATGACATAATATTGAATTTTATCATAAAATTAAAGTCACAAGAAAATAATATGGATAAAGTGAAAGTAGTTTGTCAGGATCACAGTATTTGGCATGCTGTAATAGCCATCGACCAAGAAAAGGGTTGTATGTCCTAGATGAATTCAGAGTCAGAGCTTTTATTCACTGAACGAATAAAACAATAAAAAATTTAAAATTCACACATGCTTATTGCAATTTCTGTTTGCAGCATGTCCTTGAGAAACAAAGGCCTCCTCTAGGACTTTTACTCTGATCTCTTGCCTTTTTTTTGACATTTTGGGCCACTGGGCCAGTGCCATTCCTTAGCTCATCTGACCACCTCCTAATTTGTCTGATGTCTCTTCTACTTGAACTGTACCCTTGTAAAAAATAATAGTTACCTGGAATGCAACTCAGCCATGGTGAGATCATTTTCAGGCAGACTGTGCTCCCAGTCCAGCACTCCATCATATAACTTCCCCCTGCATGGCCTGGATGAGGTAAATTCAGCCGGACACGAATTTCCACTGCACTTCTTGCCCACTGTTTCTACTGGGAAACCTCTGATAAATTGCCTAAAAGTTATTTAAATCTTTTTGTATTATTAAATTAATGTTATGGTACTTTGAAAGAGCTGCTCTTTCTAGTGAATGAGGATACCATACCAGTATCCACTAGGTTACTGATCTTGTATTGTAAGTACTATCTAGAAAATTCAGTCTCCATGGGAAGTTGCAGGGAAAGCAGTAAAGTTCTTCAGAATAATAACTTCAGATTGTTTTGTCAATCAGGCAGGTTTATATTACCAAGCCTCATATTACCAAGATTATAGGGTTACTAGCTTCCGCCCGCGGCTTCGCCCGCGTGGTATGTCGATAAAAAGTAGCCTATGTCCTTTCTCAGGCTCTAGACTATCTGTGTACCAAATTTCATTTAAATGGGATCAGTGGTTTTGGCGAGAAAGTGCGACAGAGTTACTTTCGCATTTATAATTTTAGTAAGGATGTTCATTTTCTGCAGAGTATAGAATAGCCTGCAAAGAAAGGATTCGTACCTTTTACACAAATTACACTCATCAATAAACATGTTTCCATGTAACTCAGCCAGGTGCTTCCTACACAGGCCAGACTTCAAGTGCAGACCATCAATGTTCTGGCTGACTACGTAGTGTATCTTGTTGCATTCTATCAACTTCTTTAGTATCATGTGGGTCTTGGTCGGAACAGCGTCATCAAAGGAGATGTTTATGTTTGGTTTCTGGCCTTTTTTTTCTAAAGTCCACACTCCATTGGGTCCTCTGAAAAGAATATAATATATTTAAAGTTTAGTTTGACTCATTCTTTTTTATAGATGTTCATTCAAAATCATACATACACTTTTACAATCTTACATTCTGCAGCTTCCCTAACCAACTATTTGTTATCTCCTGAATAAAACTATACTTTAAATTTCTAAGACGACATATGTACCTGAAGTCTGGTATTCCTGCGGAAGTACTAATGCCTGCCCCAGTGTGAACAACCACATGCTTAGCTTCGCTTATTAACTGAGCCAACAGCTTACACTTTCTGTCAAACTTATCCAACGTGTCGAATTTCTACAATCATAAAAGCGCATGTAAAAATATGCAAAATGTATTATTTAAAGACAAGTCTAAAAAAAATAAACACGAGAGCAAAGCTAATAAATATTGGCTTATTAACCTCTGGTACTCCTAGGACTCCTTTATTTTCATACGGAGATAATCCATCAGCATAATTGCACGACATTCTAATGAAAACATAGACCTTTTAGCTTAATTAACAAATTTAAATTCAGTTTTGTTACACAAACAATCCACAACAAGACTAACAAGTTTATTTTGACAAATTGGACAATTGGACTGACTGACAGACATGTGATGTGACAGTTGGTACGATCGATTGTTTATTTCAGTTCAGAAAGGAATCTGAAAAAGAAATGAGAAGGTGGAAAGAAGGAAACTCTTATTAATTTGCTCGCTCGAAATCCCAAATATCTGAATCACCACTCTAATGGAATAGTGAACTAAATTAATTAAATTCACCGCTCAAATGGAATAGTGTGACGGAACGGAAGTTTTCTCTTTAGTCGATTTAATTAGACTTCGAAACAGGCTTCATATAGGCCTGAGAACGAGAAGGTTCAACACTTGAGCAACAAGAACAACTAGAGATGGGTTGTAACAGGTTAAACACGATATCTTTTATCACTGTTACTCTTACAAAAATATAAAAAATCCAAATATCTGTTATTAAATTACAGCTTGTTATTTTTGTACGGACGATAAAAATGTATTTAAAAATCTCAATAGAATATCTTCTTTATTTCATTTGGTTTAAAGTTAATAATCGCAATACGTAAGTAACAGCCGCGGTAACAGTGTTGATCAGGGCCGTAGCCAGGAATTCATTTCGGGGGGGGGGGGGGGGGTGGTTAAGATTGGCAGCTTTTTTTGTTGAAGAAATAAAGTAATTTTTTGCACCCCGCCTGGTGAGGCTGATGAAGGTATAGAATATCTCAGAGAGATAAACAAAGTCAGAGTCGATAAAAATACAGTAATTAAGCATACTCTTACTGGTATTGTCGATTATAAAGCACGCCTATGAAAATAGATTACAATTATCTGTATACGGAGGAACCCTAGGGTATCGATTTCTGTATTTAGATTCTGATTTCTCGCATTTCGGAGGGGGTTTGAACCTCCAAACCCCCCCCCCCCCTGCCTACGGCCCTGATGATCTGTTATTTTATGTAACAGGTATGTTTTATTGTTAGGAACAATTGGTATCTGTTATTTTTAATATCTGCTATTTATATCTGTTACGATAAATACGCGTCACTCCTAAGAACAACTCTAGTGTCAAATTCGATTTCGTTCGTTGTCGTTCATTGACTTGTTTGTTGGCGTTTTCGTAAAATTTAATTAAATTACTGCATTATTACAGTGTTTGAAATAGTTTTTGTGTAACCCAACTTTCTAAAATGAATCGCAGAAGGGCCCATGATGATGAAGATGGATACGGTAAGCTAATAAAAAAATTGCTTATTATTTTGTAGGTTAGAAACTAGATTCGTTTGATGACCCTTGTTTTACTTTTGTTTTAGAGCGTCTCAATCGCAAAAGACGTCGTGTATCGGAGAACCAGGAGATTGAGGATAGGTTGGAGTCGCTGATACTGAGGGTTGGAGAGAAAAGTAGCTCCAGTTTAGAGAGTAACTTGGAAGGTTTAGCGAGCGTATTGGAAGCAGATTTGAGTACGTTTCGTGTAAAGATTTTACGTATTCTCACTGACTGTGCTATTCGTATGCCGGAAAAATGCACCATATATGCTACATTAGTGGGCCTTCTGAACGCGAAGAACTATAACTTTGGTGGTGAATTTGTTGACTACATTGTTAAGACTTTCAAAGAGAACTTGAAGATTGGCAAATGGAACGCGGCGAGGTACTGTCTCAGGTTCATAGCTGACCTGGTGAACTGCCACGTGCTGGCTGCTTCCTCCTTGTTGACATTATTGGAGACTCTAGTGGACTGTGCCAATGAGGATGGAGTACCTCAAGTTAGACGAGATTGGTTTGTGTTTGCTGTGTTATCAGCACTGCCATGGGTTGGCAGAGAACTCTATGAGAAAAAGGAATCTCAATTAGATCATTTGTTGACTACTATTGACATATTTTTAAACAAGCGCAGTAAGAAACACTGGCCGGCACTAAAGGTTTGGTCTACTGACACTCCTCATCTACAGGAAGAGTATCTAGATTGTCTATGGGCTCAAATTAAAAAGTTGAAGCAAGACAACTGGTCTGAGAAGCACATCCCTAGGCCTTACCTTGCTTTCGACTCTATTCTGTGTGAAGCTCTGCAACATCAACTTCCTACAATACAGGTACATTTTTGTTTTGTTAAAATCATAATAATCTTAAATAAAAAAGGCAATTTCTTATAATCTTACAGTATTTGTCTTGACTTTTATTTTGTCATCAATTGATGTGAGTGATTAGTGACTAACCTGGTGTCAGAGTTTTTATGCCGCCCAATGGGCCTCTGACTTGGCTTCACATGCTGTCGAGAAATATCTCTCAGGCATGCAGCGTATCCCACAATGTTTTCCTTCACCGTTTTTTAAGGAAGTGATAATCATCATCAATTTATCATTTGGTAATGATTTAATAGATTTAAGTATTAAATTATAAATCATGGCATTTATTGACTAAAACAAAAAATATCTGTTTCCAGCCACCACCCCACAATGACACGGACACGTATCCCATGCCAAGGGTCATATTCCGCATGTTTGACTACACTGATTGTCCCGACGGTCCCGTACTACCAGGAGCACATTCCATAGAGAGGTTCCTTATTGAAGAACATCTTCACAACATCTTAGAAGCATACCATGCAGAACGCAAGGAATGTGCGGCACAGTTACTCTGCTTTCCTTACAAAGCAAAGATTCCATTAGAATACTGTATTGTAGAAATAATATTTGCTGAATTGTTCAACTTGCCGAGACCTAGATACTTGGAGATTTGTTACGGATCTATTTTGATTGAGTTGTGTAAGCTCCAGCCTTCAACGATGCCACAGGTGTTGGCTCAGGCTACAGAAATATTATTCATGAGGATTGATACTATGAATGTTGCCTGCTTTGATAGGTAAGAATGGCATAGATAGAATACTCTCTATTATATACACCATAATTATAAATACGCCTAACTTAACCTAAGCCTAAGCTGTTTATAATATATCTGAGAAAAGTTATGAATTTTCTAATGCAATGTGGGTGTGTATAGTCAACCTCATAATTTGCTTTACGATTTTAAATAAAAACTCCCCATAATATATTTAAACTTCACTACGGTTGAACTTAAACTATATAATTGTCACATTGATCTTAAAGCAAAAACTCCTAATTGAATGTTAACATTTCAGGAAAACATAGTGAATATAAGTATGTTGAACTACTATGTACAAAGACAGAGCTAGTTCCTCTATGATCTCTAAATCAAAAATAGAAATTGCTAATTATGACATTCAACGCTAGGGTGGTAAAACAATTACAAAGTTGGCTGAATATTGTAACTTGACCATTTTTTTCCCATTTAATTTCAGGTTTGTCAATTGGTTCTCCTACCATCTCAGCAACTTCCAGTACCGTTGGTCTTGGGAGGACTGGGAAGCATGCACTCAGTTGGATATTGATCATCCTAAACCTCGATTTGCTAGAGAAGTGCTTGGAAAATGTCTAAGGTATAAACTAAATTATTTATATTTATAATAGAGAATAGAAACAAAAAGTTAATTCTTTGTAAAACAAGATAACTCAAAATGTATAAATGCAGAAAGTCCATTTTTATAATATTCTAGGCTTTGCTAATGAAGTGGGCATTCATGAATCCTTAGATGATATAAAATAATTTTAATTATTTAGTTGAATGACCATCATGGCTCCTTAAAAAAAATATTGCTGTTAAGGCTATTGGTTCCCTCTAATTATGTATAGGTGTAGGTATACCTTTAAAATATAAAACCTCTTTTTGTCTTTGTAGGTTGTCATACCAGCAAAGGATAAAAGAAATGGTTCCAGAATCTTTTGCAGCATTTGTTCCTTTGAAACCAGAACCTATCTACAAGTATTCCATGGAAGGGGCAGGTGAGAACGAACTATAAAATAAACCAAATTTATAATCATTTATTACAAAAATATTATTAATCTTAATTTAAACTTAATTGAACTTAAATATTTACATTCCGGTAACACAGAAAATAGGATTTGTGCAAGTTTTATTACTTTGAGATTCGAGCATAACTGTATGCGGTTAGCGATGGATAGCGTGCGTCGACACTACACGACTGTAGCCGACCGCGTAAAGTTCAAGTCACGACTAGTATGCAGTTAATGTTGACTTCACACAACTGCAATCGACCGCGTGAAGTTGATATCATGGCTGAACGTAGTCGATATATTCAACTGCATGCATGCAGTTGAATATATCGACTGCGCGGTTGCTGCGATGCAGTCCGTCTGATGGCACCTTAAAGGCACACTTGAAACTCTTGCTTTCAGAAACGGTTTGAACATTGCAGTCTAGTTGAATAAAAATTTAATAAAGCATCAAGAAGTTTTCACAAACAAAAGTTTCCAGTGAATTTCGGTGCTAAATGCTTCTAAATTATTTGTATCAAAACACTCCACATTTAATAAATAGCTCTCATTGTCACTGCCAGTGCTCAGAGATCAATGACTGACACAGCATTTAAAGCTACAACACTGAGTATGAGTATTACGTTAGGGCAACATTCAGTCTATTCCATATCCATTAATTCTAGTAAGCTAAACGGCTGATCTTGACTTTCTTCGGCATCTTGAGCATCTTCAGCATCTTCGTAGTAATCATCCTTATATTGTTTACTATCTTCATGAATATTAAAAGGTGAACGTTCCTCGCTTGATTCATCGTCATATTCTTTGTCTGGTTTATCATCGTGTGCGTTACTTTTCTCATCGAGGGAATGCAGGAACTCTTCAAGGTCGTCATCGAGATGTAAATAACGTTCGTGATTCTCGCTCTCGCTTGGATTTTGTTCTAGCGTTGGTGGTGGGCGTTCTCTTTCAGGTTCCTCTGTAGCATCATCCATTGTGAACCCTCCGAATAGTTCGTTGAATACGTCGGGTGTAACTGGGCTTTCAGTGGTCGAAGTAGTGCTAGAAGTCTCAGGTCTATTAGTAGCTTCTGGCTCACTTGACGATTTAAACGTTCCTTCAGTAGTAAGATTATTATTTTTCTTCTTTTTACATTTCGTCTTATTCTTTGTAGTTGAATATGGTGATGCAAGAACGGTTAATTCGGTGGTTGCTGTTTGATCATCTAGATCTATATATTCTTTGACTTCTTGAATTACGGATGCAGTTGGAAATATGTATTCTTTGTCGTCTTTGGATTCCTGAACGTCCATTGAGATTGATATATGCTCTATGCTCTGTCTAGCTCTGTCTGTCTCAGTTGTCTCGGTTTCACTTTTTTCATTTTCTTGTTCTAATTCATCATCATGTTCTGGCGGTGCTTCATCTTCCATTCCCTGCTCTTCATAAGTCGGTAGAGTAGGTTGTAGTATTTTAACCAGAATGTCTTCTTCTACTTTTTCTGTAGTGCTGCTACTAATCCTTTCCTTATTAAAATTATAAGTGTGATCTCTATGATCCTCTCTATCCCTCTCAACTTCTGGACTTCTAGGAGTACTCGCAGGTATATATCCTGTGAATTTAGATGCTTTTCTTCTTAGTGCATAAACGTTAGATGTTGCGGTATTCGTTCGGATCTTGTCGAGTGTACTGGTTGACCATTTGTCGTGATTCACCGATGTGCCTTTTTGCATCAATGTGGATTGTCTGAAACGGTTTTTACTCTTCGGTTGCGTGGTTACAACCGGCTGTTCGGTGTCCACGGTGGGGCTCGATGTAGTGGTTGTGCGATCAGTACTCATTGTTGTAAGTTCAGTGGTCGGCGTAGGTCGTGGAGTGGTGGTACTACTTGCAGGCGCCCTGTATGTCTTGGTCTCCCATATAGAGTTAGTTGAGCTGATTCCAGCAGAGCTGGTTGCAGCAGAGCTGGTTGTAGCAGAGCTGGTTGCAGCAGACCTGGTTGCAGCAGAGCTGGTTGCAGCAGAGCTGGCTTGAGGCGTCAAGTCATCCGTTTGTTTCTTTAAAGGGTACGTTCGCGTTGGTTTGAGGGTTGTTGTTGTTGTTGTTGACGTCACGCGTTTGTGTTTTTTGATCTTTTCTGGTTTGTTGAACTTTGGTGGCGGACGTGTTCGCTTCTTAGGTTTAGGTGTGGTTGTCGTCGTGCTGGCAGTGGTAGAACTCGCTGATGAAATCTTCTCTTCATAAGAATCTGCGTTAGTTTTCTGACTCTTGAAAGCATTTGTCATTGTTGAAGGCGTTGTTAATGATGGCGTTGATGAAGGCATTGTTGATAAAGGCGTTGTTGATAAAGGCGTTGTTGACGTAATAGGGTCAATGTTTTCCTTTGTACTCTGTTCTGTGTGTGATGCCATCGGAGTAGTTTTTGTTAAAGCTCCCATAATATTAGCCCAATTAATCTCATTATCGTCGTCGACATCGTCTGGAGTTGTCAGACTCTCAGCTGTTATTATTTCGGGTGTTACCATGGTAAGACGAGTAGATTTTATATATTCATGCTTTTTTACCGGCTTTTTAGCAGCACTCGGCTTAGGCTTTTTACTGGTTATATCATCGTCGTCAAAGTCAGAGATTTTTGTGAAATTCATAGTTATAGGTCTGAATGCAGTGTCGGTCGACGAATCCTGTTCAGAGAATTGAGTGTCAAGTACTTGTGGGCTCGGACGGAAATCCGGAAGCGCAGCTTTGTGCGGCTTGTTCAAGTGAGAATACTTCAGCGGAGGCATTGGTTTGAAAGGCTTTTTATCCATAGTAACGAAAATTCCTGGCGGAGCGTTGTAAACTGGCGGTCTGATGTGATCGGCCACATAACTGATCTTCAATGGTGATTGTTTCTGATGATGATAGATTTTATAAGTCGTTGCAACATCTGGTTCTTTTGTTGTGTATTCTGTGGCGTTCAGTCTAGTCTTGACAGGTACTTCGATAGTTGATTCCTTGAGAAGTGGATAATTTGTGATGGGTGTCGGCAAAACAGCTGGCCTAGTTGTCTTTATTACGTTCGAAGGCAGAAATCTATTGTCTGAATACGGCTGTAGGTATGGGTGGCGGTTCCCTACAGAATCTACGTTAAAGTATGGATGCTGTACGTACGCCGCTGGTGGAGGTGGGATGGGAGGGTGCGAGTATCTGTGTGGCTGAGGCTTCAGTATCGGGTAAGGCAACGGTTTCTTCTGATGGTATGGTTCTCTGTCGTCTACAGTTGCTACTTTAGACTGCGGAAAGTAAACGGTAGGCATGTAACTCTTCGCTTTATATATATACGGTTCTTCGTAGCTTTCTTCATCAGAGAACAATGAGGAGAATATTCTGTCTAAGCCGCGTGTATTTGGTGCTGGTCGCTTTTGGTAACTCGGGATAGGATTTATATTCTTATGGACCCATAGGGCCCTTTGAGGTCTGTCCTGGAAGATTTTACCACGCGGGTGTAATTTTTGGTGTTCAAAATTTGGTCTGGTCTCTTTAATAGTGAAAGTTCTGACTGGGTTTTCATAAGGTTTTTTCACCTTCTTAGTTGTTTGCGAGGTCACTGAAAATGTTAACTCGTAATGGTATTTCCCGGGCGACGTTTCTCCTTGTCGCATCCGTTTTACTGACCACAACGCTTTAACTCCTTTCGCGCAATGACTGTCGTTGCAGGTATTCTGCGACGCATTGTCTTCAATAAATCGGTACCCCTTTTCATCTTCTAGCAGTCTACCTCTTGCTAATATAGTAACATCGGCCGGTGGAATAGGCTCTTCCTTCAATCTGTCAAAGCGAGCTGTTTTAATTTTATCCCAAAGGTCGTGATCGTCGACCCCTCTCGCAACAAGGTTTTCTGGTTTGCTGTCTGGCGATATGTAGTCTCCTTTCGCTATTAGCTGATCTATTTTGTCTCTGACTAGTGTTAGATACACACTGTGCCTCAGCGCGTCTTCCCAGTAATGAGCGGGCACCGCAGCCGCTGCTGGATGTTCCTCAGTCTTGATGATTTCCTGTAACGTTCCTGCAGGCTCTTGTATGTCACGCGGCCAGTCGCTGAGTGGGATCGGCGTAGGGTCGAAATCCTCCTCATGTTCACCACTTGCCGTGCTACTTCCGTCCCTCTGCACCTGTAATGCGAGCAATGATCTTTTAATAAACATGAAGCGACAAATAAAACGAACGTTAATTAAGTGGCCTGCGACTATCATTAGAATTGTATTTGACGGAAAAAAAAAGTGGATATTTCAGTATGCGTTTGAAAGTAAAATGGCGGTGGGCGGGAAAGTGCGCCGGAGACGTTGGCGTGTTACAAATCGGTTGCGTGCCGGACGATCCAACCCCTCCGCGATGAGTTTCCAATTGAATAATTTTAGTACAATCCAACTTATTTAGCTCGAATCTAACTAAATATTTGTTCTTTCTACAAGTATATGAATCACTAATATTTTGTATTGTTTCTCGGGATGATTATTGAAAAAGACATTGGCAACCATATTCTGATGCGAAATAAGATAAAAAGTGATGCGTTGATTGTTAAGTGAAGTTTTTATTAGATCATATTTGATGGAATCAGTCAGTCAATTAACCAACTTTCAATTTTCTGACTGACCGACTCCTTGTCGGTTCAAAACTGCCTGTAAACGGTATAAATGATTTGATTTTATATCAAATCATCGTTTAGTTAACGAGTACCACATAAAATCAATGAAATTCATTTGTAAACGAAATCCTCAATAGTGAGCATTTTTGTTAAACAATCGTTTATCAGAAACACAATCATATTGTGCGTACGAGTCTATGAGATTTCATAACGTTACAACTTGATCCTAATCTCTAGTTTGGCAATTTCTTTGTATCGTCTAACAATATACGGACGGATTAAAAATGGCTTCTGCGGCTGATCTAGACCTAAATATCCATTCACCGTGGCGATATGTTGTTATATTTAACTTTATCTAATAGATGCTTTTAGAGAATTCGTGATACTGTAATGTTTATTGATTAATGAGAGATTTGCGCTTTATTTGCGTCACGCTTTTCTTATAACAAAGATTGAGAGAGTTCCCTGGATCGAGTAATGTAGAAATTTGAAAATGGCTTTCAATTTCATATTTTTTAGGAACACTAATTAATTAGTTGTAAATTTCCCAAACAGAATAAAATAAAATAAAAACAAATAATATAAATAAAATTAAAAAAACCAAATTAAAAAAAATCTAAATAGATTTTTTTAAATTTGGTCTTTTTTTTTTAAGCAGTGTGAAAAGCGAGCTAGCCACAGCTGCACGTGTGCATTTTAAACAAATATTATTTAAATAAATCAACAAGACAATATGAAACAATATGACCAGCGTTAGGGAATATTACTGGTAATAATAGAAACTTACTGGGAATATTCCCGTATAGTAATATACTGGTAACGGTAAAATGGTAACGGCACATCACTATACACGTGCAAAATATTTGAAAGCCTATTTAAAAAACAAAACATATTTGTTCCGAAGTATTTAGTGTAAAACAATACAAATACATCGTTATTGCTAAGAACTTGGTTTAATTCACATGACTTTTTCATTGAGACGATTCGAATACAGATAGTGTGGGACTAAGTTAAGCTTATCATTAACTGCATAGTTTGTTGGACGTTCTCTGTGTTTTAGGCATGTTATTATTTTTATAATAAACTAACTGCTGTCCGCGTCTTCGGTCGCGTAGACCCTAATTCATAAAAGTACCTACGTTTCTTCTAAATATATCAGCTATCTACCGGTGAAAGACCCGTCAAAATCGGTTCAGCAGTTTGGGAGATTAGCCGGAACAAACAATTAAATAATAAAAAAAATAGTTTTTGTTATAAGTATATTTTATACTTTCATAAGCATCCATACTATATTAATATTATATTTATAAATTCGAAAGTATCCCTGTCTGTCTGTATGTTACCTTTTCACGCCTAAACCACTGAACGAATTTCTATTAAAATTGGCCAGAAGATAGATGGCATCCCGGGAAAGGACATTAGCTACTTTTTGTCTCAAATATAAACTTAAGGGGGGGATATAATAGGGGATGAAAGTTTGTATGGGAAACTTATCATTTCTTAAGTTAGGGCTATGAAAATACATATTTATGCTTTTGGTAACAAAAAAAGAGTTATGTACTATGTGTTGCAGCGTTTTTCAAAAATCATCCTTAAAGAGGGTCAAATAGGAGATGATTTTAAAAATCACATGTAATAATGTCATTTTTGTGTGACTCTATACAAAAGATTTATGGGATTGGGAAATAGTCATATCCCGTATCTTGAAGTTACATTTAGTCTTTATTTCATTATATCGTTCCACTCGATCAAAAGTTATTACTACTGGGCTTGGAACGGAGAGTTTGAGTTTACCAGTGTACTCGGAAGATGACGTTGTGCAACGACACAATTTTCTGAATCACCGTGTTAAGGTTTCCGTAGGATAGTGACCGTCATCCATACAATGTCTCATAGTTTATTCATTAGTCTTTCTTTCCTACAGTTTCAAACTTCCGTCCATACTATCCACACTATATCACAAATATTACATACAAAAGTTACTGGCTGTCTCATGTCTGTTACCTTTACGCCGTAACGCCTAGATAGACCATGACATGGGTTATGTATGGGACATAGAATACTTTTTATCCCGGTAGTACTTACCTACGTTCCCGTGGGATAATTTCCGACCTTCACGCGGGTGAAGCCGCGTTCAAAAGCTAGTAAACTAGCTTTTGAACGCGGCTTCACCCGCGTCTGTAATGTCAAAATAACAGCTTTATACTAAAGTATAAAGCTGTTATTTTGACATTACAGACCCTTCAATTTTATTTATTTGTATAGATGTTATGCAAACATAAATACATAATAGATTAGCTAAATCTATGGTAATGTGTTGGATGGCAATGTACTATCTATGGTAGTGTGAAGAAAGTTCACATAATAGCAATGCTAGATAAGCAATGACGCAACGTCAAGATCATTCTAATTTTATACATATGTTAATATTGGAACATTGTTTGATACCCTAAATTATAAGAACATCATCTATACAAATAAATAAATAAATAAAATTGAATTGTCTGTTTGTAATGTCAAAATTACAGCTTTTATACAATATGTAATATATACAATATGTAAAAAAATCCTGTCAAATCCTAAAGGGGCACATAGGTACCTACTGCAATAAAAATACCAAAAGTAATAAAAAATCTTATATTATTGAAAATAAAAAAGTTATATTTAAAATTCACATTTTTAGTACCAATCAATCTGCCTAGCCTTTTCCCAACTATGTTGGGGTCGGCTTCCAGTTCAACCGGATGCAGCTGAATACCATTTTTAGTACCAAAATTACAATTAATTAAATACATTCAAAATTAGCAAATTTTCAGCAGAGTCGAGTCATAAGATATGGCTTGTGGGCCCACTAAACGAGGGAGGGTCGCATCAAAATCCTCATAGAAAAAAAAAAAGTGGTGATTTTGTTGAGTTGGTACTACTACAAAAATGGATTCTCAGTACGATACTTTAAAACACCCTCACGGATCGGGCAGGTTTTTTTACATGTTAAGGTAATAACAAAAAAGACTATTATATTTTTTTTTTTATTGTATTGATATTGCTGATGTTATAAAAGGGAACTTTGAAGCTATTTTAGAAAAAGAATTAGGGTCCGCCGGGTTGACGCCGCGGGCAGCAACTAGTCCTGAATAAATGCTCATTCCGCGTAGCTATAAAATGTAGTTAAAAATGAACTGTAATATTGTCAACTAGCTGCGCCCCGCGGTTTCACCCGCGTATGTCTCGATCCCGTGGGAATATCGGGATAAAAATATGTATCTTATGTCCTATTCCCGGTCATGGTCTACCCCTGTGCCAAATTTCATCCAAATCCGTTCAGCCGTTTTAACGTAAAAGCCTAACAAACAAACACACTTTCGCATTTATAATATTAGTTAGGATAATTTTATCCTCTGGTAACGCATTTCTGACTGTTGTGACTTTGTTAGTGAGGCCATCTACAAACTAATTCTTTTGTTCGCCCCATATATTTAATTAACCACAGGTAACGCTTAACTTCACACTTAAAGAAACAAAAGTGTCCAAAAAGTCCCATTAACATTCCCAGGCCGTTATCGCCTATAAAGTCTCTATTTTGTATATTTTAATTGAACATTATTGCGTGTGGTAGTATGGTTTTCCACGCAGAAATCGGTCATAGTGTTAGATGTAGCTGATTGCTCGACTTACGTGGGACAATCTCATCTAATAACAATAGGGTAATTCTAGGTCGTTGTCTGTTATTATTGTATAATTCGTTTAATAATATTGTTATAATACCTTATTATTTTTGTTGATTATTATGTCATTTGTGTCAGTGTTCTCTAGGGGCTATGTTTATTATTGAGTGTGAATTATGAACAATGAATGCATGTTTTTGCTGTAGTGAAAAGGTGCACTCACATAATTCTCATCCAAACAAGCATCTTAGCTTCCCTACCATTCGGTATATTCGGGGAAAGGTGAGTCTATTAATTATAGAAAAATAATCAGGGATTGTACGAAAAAAAAAACAATGATACAACCAACTTTTCAAAAACACTTGATTTTATCATAATCTTAGAAAATCTATTAAAGCTTACGCTAAGCAAAATAAGATTAGTTTCACTGGTTAACACACACTCCTACAACCTAATAATTAATTAGCACAATAACAAGATGCCACTTAATAGAATTTATTATTAAGACATACTGCAATTACGAACCGAGAAAATCAGTCACATATCGTCGCACGTTTTGGTCAATTAATTCGTAGGATCGCAGGCCGGTTTCGAATCTAAAATATTTTATTTAAATGTCACTGAACTATCATTTGTTAAAACTTTCATTTTTGGAAATAAATAAAAATAGTTTGGTAGCAAAATATTGGCTTGGTTCAAGGTTACGCACTTTTCTTTTTACCTGGAAATCACTTTTTTGTTTGTAAACATAATTATCTATTTATGGTTGTATACTTACAACAAGCGTAAAGAAAACGCATATCAATGCGGATCTCATGATTCACTATGTCACGGCACTGCACTATAGTTCCCCACTGTGTTGACTACTACTGGTGCGTCGCGGGCGCACTGGCGGCGCTTACTGGCGTCTGACGTTCAAACGCTCTTCGTACCACTCACCCTTACCACGACATATCTCTTTCACGGATAACTGAAATCAACATTCTTTATTTAGTTTCAAATCGGAAAAAAAAATAATGCCCTACTTTATTTTTGGGCGGTTTAAAATTAAACAATATTATTAACTTTAGAGCACAAAGAACTGAGTAACAAAATTAATGTATTTTATTATCAACTGCGATTTTTTGGATAAAACAAGCCATGTTTAGAAACGGCACAAGTCCCTAAATCAATGATGTACATTTAATTACAGGGCCGGATTTAGGCGGGGCAACAGGAGTGATATGAATTTAGGATTTTAATGAGAGAAAAATTCGAGGTTTCAAAATTAAGGTGTGTGTGGAGGACCTTTCGTTTTCATCTGAGATAATTTCCTTAGATTTTTATTTTTATTATTTGTGTTGTTGGTGCTACTCGGCTCTAAAAATATTTATTTATATCGATTTTAGAGTCTTCCACGTTATTCACTGGTAAACTACGAACTATGAGTGCTAACAGGTCAAATAAGTGACTGCAGTAAGTTTTGCTTTTTGTTATTTCTATAGCAGGATGATGTTTTCAGTTATTGTGAACCGAGAATCAATTTGGGACAATAATACAATAGACAATTATTCGAGATCAGTAGTGTACCTAATTGTTCTGTTCGTTGGGTATCCATAAGCGTTTTAGCATAATTATATGGACAGTAACACGTAAAATGACGTGTAAGTTACGCGATCAATATGAATTACTGGCCGGCAGTAATTATGGATCGCATTCGAAAGTGTCGCATTGGAAAAGCATAATATTTCCATTTCAATGTTGCGTAGCTTGCACGACCGTTGTACATAATGTAATGAATTAAAAGCTTGCTGTATCGGTGCTTCCTTGTCTCCTTGTTTAAAAGTTTGTTATTTTGATAAGAACTTTATTGAAATGGCCATTTCTATTACCTTCATCCTGTATTAAAATTCTATGGTTCCATAAACCACACTCACGCAAATAACATCCAGCCTGTAATCCTCGAAGGGTTAGGCAGAGGAGTACCTTATTTTTTTTTTTATTGTGGGATATCATCAATGGATTTCTCCCGCTCTTCGTGTCAGACTTTTACTGACTAAAACCCACCCGTGTTCCTGCAGTTGCCTCTTGTCAAGGGCCTCGGTATCCCTTTCGGACTTTCCCGCAACCCTGGCAGATAGTTCAAATTACATAGTAAAGCTTGGGATCAATCAACTCAGCCTATCGCAGTCCTCTTCCAGGCTGCGCCACAATACTGTCCCCCGCCTTCTGTACCAGTCTTTCCCAGCCACGTTTTGAACGTCGTCCGTCCATCTAGCTGGGGTATCCATCCCATTCTACGCTTGCCGATACCAATCTCATATAAACTTGGGATCCTTCCGGCTTATTTCAGACATACTTACGTTAGGCGGGGTCGCGGCAGACCACGTAGTAGATGGCGGGACGAGCTGGATAGGTTACCGTCAAAACTGGAAGGAGGTCTCGCGGGCTCGCGAAAGATGGAAGCGTAGGCTAGGAAAAAAAAAACCTCCACTCCTGACAGCGCAGGCTAGGAAAAAAAAAACCTCCACTCCTGACAGCGTAGGCTAGGAAAAAAAAAACCTCCACTCCTGACAGCGTAGGCTAGGAAAAAAAAAACCTCCACTCCTGACAGCGTAGGCTAGGAAAAAAAGAACATATATAATGTGGTGTGTGGGATGTGTTGGTTAAACCTGTGATTTAATAGAGCATTGACATTACTAAAGGAAGTTCACAATGTATATTATTGTATATAACTTATCTTTACAATACCTTTTGACGATTAACAAGGAAACTGACGTAACGTTAGCGGAACGTCCGCGCGTTAACGAGTTTTTAAATACGCCATTTTTATAATAAAGTCTCTTGATATTCATCGAAATTGTGTTGTGGTGCAACTTGGGGGAGGCTTGTGTCCAGCAGTAGATTGTGATAAGCTGTATGATTGATTGAATCATCTAAATACGATGAAAAACTTTAATATTTACAAAGCATTGCTAATTTATAAGGATGTTTTGAGATGGTTTAGTATCCAGCAACCCTCACTGGGCCCGCGTGGTGGATCATGATTCATGACCCACTCCCTCTCATAGAGAGTAGGCCTGTTTCCCAGCAGTGGGAACGTTATAGGCTGATTATGCTAGTTTTGTCTTTAGTACTTTATGTCCTTTCATAGTTAATTCAATAAAAATACACAAATTAACGAATTTTAATTGTGTCTTTATTGCAGATTTTATTAATGGCAAAGCTCAAGATAGGCAACCGTCTGAATTAAGAAAGAATTGCATTCTTATTTTTCATTCTTACCAAGAGGTGTCGTGTTACCCAGTTACTGGGTTGTGAAGGTCAGATAGGCAGTCGATCCATGTAAAATGGTATTCAGCTGCATCCGGTAAGACCGGAAGCCGATCACAACATTGTTGGGAAAAGGCTATCTAGGCAGATGATTATGACATTCTCCATTAAGAATATGTATAAAAAGCAGAGAGTCTCACACTCGGCTATTTCCAAAAATGACTGTCTATTAATAATTAGCAATTTACATATCGCTATCCTAAACTACGTCCCCACTGTTCCAATCAACAATATCTCATGATAGTTTTTACAAACGACGTCCGTTGCAAAACTATTATCTTCCACGCGAGGGGTGGCTGAGTGAAATTCTTACTTTGCGTGCACACTTTCCATCTCGTGGACATTTCGCCGTTTTTATAAACGACTCGCAATCGCACGCGGAACGCCAGTCTGAAGTCTGCCTAATAAAGCGTTCTCTTAATTTAAAAAACTTTGTTACACATTCAACTTAGTTGCTCTATAAATAGGGTTGTAAATTGTTTGTTGATTTCATGGAATTAAGTGCACATATTACTTTGTCAATAATTCTTATTATTGGTTTGCCTTGAATAAACGAAGAACATGAGACGTTATGCATGAACGAAGAGGGAATTCGACTGCTTTCCTTGTTGACTGTGCAATTTATGCTTATTTCACGAAATATGATTTATTTTTCTTGAATTTATGATCGTGTAATTAATGAAAATATTTCCATTTGCGGACTTGATAGGCTTAAATATACACGCTTAGTGACGAAATAAATGTATGCATACTTCGAACTCACCGGTAAGTATAGGGTTAAGGTTTAAAAGTAAGAAGAAATAGCGGCTACATATGAATTATTTCATAACTGTTCAACCTGGAATCTTTACAAAATTAAGTTGCTCAAAATTGAGAAATAACTTTAACTATAAAAATCTGTTTTAAATTCTTCATTGTATTGATGCGATTATGGTAAGGCAAAGTTTTATGACTTGGAATTTATATTCATTTATTTTTCTTTTGGCTAACAAATAAAATACTTTAAAAATATTTATAAAAGTCGCTGCTCTCACGCACTGCCACCTTATCCCATCCAGTTCTCATGATCTCTGTGCGCGCGATAACGATGCGTTTGCGCAACATACCCCGGTATTGTTCGTTGGCTATCTCTCACCGAATCTACGTTAATTATCGCCATATTGCTCTTAGCGCGCCCTCTTATTATATCGCGGTATCTCTAGAACTATTGAGGAATTGCATGGTGTTGTTGAGCAATTTTATAGCTATGGCGGAATAGGGTTTATTCATTTAAGTCATTATGTTTTCCCATGGGGTAGGCCAGTAACTGCGGAACGTTACATGGTATGTTGCGTATACTTACTGCTTTTGATAAGTCGGTCAGACAAGCACACGGGGTGCAATTTGTTGAGTAGGTAGGTATTTTACGTAGAAAGTAAACTTTGTAATAATTGACACTTTCTTTAATAGCTAATGGATTTCTAGATCTAATTTACCGGGTAGAAACCGAACCGTGTCATTACATATCGTGTTCGTTTTTGTAACATTTAGTTAAATACAAATTGCAATTGAAATAGACAACCGCTGCATTAATTATTATCGACCAGAGAAACGCATTGCATTGTAGTTCAATTGTTACATTTCTTCATTCGCAGACGTTACTACAACGACAGGTCCTTCGGTGCCTGCAGCGAAGACCTGTGACCTTAAAGCTCATTTCAGACTACGCTATAATATACTAGCATATAGTTCTTAGCACAACAATATCGCTCGCCACACATTTATTTACAACACGTTCACACTTTGCTATACTTAATAAATAAATGTACGGCGAGCGATATTATTGTGCTATGAACTTATACAGGGTGAACTTATGAACTATACATGAAATTATACAGGGTGTAAGGGTGAACACTGTAGTCACTCAAACCATGGGTAGTTGACTTAAATATAAAAATAAATGACCGAGTAACAACAAAAAAAATTAAAAAGTTTCTATCCGACACCGGGCTCGCAAGTGAAACAGCTGACTGACTGAGGGAGGGGTCGCGCTCGCGGCCGGTTAGGTCACGTCCTGATACCCTCACCCGTGTTGAGACGCAAATTTGTTGCCCTAGCGAATAGGGTGAAATACTTGAGTGGTAAAATTTAATTTTAAAAAAAAGTTGTAATTTTCCATTGATTTTACGTTCTATACATGACACCAAACCACTGGTTTCAAGGATAACGGTATTTACCCTAACACCCTGTATTATAGCATAGTCTAAAATAAGCTTCACTTCGTTGTCGGTCTGCCCTACATTTCGTGTAAACTAAAACAATTTTTATGTTCTCTTTACAGCATCACTCCCCGGCACAGAAGCTGCTCATCAGTTAGTAGTCTGCGTCCGCAACAAATGTACTCCCGAGGAGGCGCTGAACGTTCTCCGAGACTTACCGAACCCTCTTCGTGAAGGCGAACAGGCAGCGACCGCCCAAGCAGCGGCCTACAACCCGCTGAAGATCGATGTCTTCGTGCAGACGCTGCTGAATCTCGGCAGCAAGAGTATATCCCATAGCTTTGCAGCTATTTCCAAGTTTCATTATGTTTTTAAGGTTAGTTGAAGTTTTTTTCTGGAAACCAAAAATACTAGAAGGTAATATATGGAATGAAGGAGGAATAAAGGAAGGATTTGAAGGAATTTCTTTAGAAATAAGCATTGCCTTTGTACGTATTTCCTTTCTTCATGTCTGTATTTATATGTGTGCATAAATGTTTAAATAAATAAAAACTGTGGTCCTAAAATGCTAAGCTAGCTGCTCATGAAGGTCATGTGATTTTTATCATCATTCTAATATACTTACCGACTTTTAATAAAAAACTTAAGCTATGAGTGTGTCGCCTTGTGAATATGAGTGTGTCGCCCTGCTATTCAGTAGTGTTTCTAAAGCCTCAACATGGAAGGACATCAGTTGCACTAGGAGGATACCTGAATGTACAAATATGGTTTCGAATTAACAAAAATTAGTTAGTTATTGGGTAAAAGTAGGATAGTTGGCCCCACATTTTGAAATTGTTTTTTTTTTTCTAGAAAATAAATGATATTTAGACAGATTTTTAAAAAAGTAATACAATGCAGCTATTGTTTATACTTAAAAAAAAAAAATCTTCCTTTATTTAAACTTCTTACACACAATAAGGTACAAACTTATTTATTATTTATTTATATATACTTTATTGTACACCAGAAAATACATAGCGAAAATAAACAAATTGAACACTACAAAACATACAATGGGCGGCCTTATCGCATTCTGCAATCTCTTCCAGGCAACCTTAGAATGGACAGTGATTGCGTGGACATCATAAATGGGGTTGTCATTGGTGCAAAATAATAAGTAGGAACTTAAACTTACCAATTGATACAATATACTATAATAGATATAACTTAATGCCTTATTAGGAATTCTCTACCAGCCAACCAAAGTTATTATTATTCTATAGATCCTAGCGGAATCCGAGGAAGCCCAGATCTGCATTCTTCGCAACGTATGGGAGCTATGGCAGCGCCACCCACAGATGGTCTGCGTGTTAGTAGACAAGATGCTCAAGACTCAGATAGTTGAGTGTAACGCCGTGGCTACATGGCTGTTCTCCAAGGAAATGGCGCCTTTCTTCACGCATAATTACCTGTGGGAAGTGCTGCATCTGACCATTGATAAGATGAATAAGCATGTGTCGAAATTAAGTGAGTATATCAGTTTTTATTTTATTCTCTTGTTAGTTGTGGGTATGTTAGGAAGTTTTTTTAAAAGTTTTATTCACTAATATTATAAAGAGAAAAGATTGGTATTTTTGTTTGTAATGAATAAACGCAAAAATTACGTGACCAATTTAAAAAATTCTTTCACCGGTAGAATGCTATATTATCACTGTGTAACATCCATACTCATATTATAAATTCAAAAGTAACTCTGTCTGTTTGTATGTTACCTTTTCACGCCTAAACCACTGATCGGATTGCGATAAAATTTGGCAAGGAGATAGATGGCATCCCAGGGAAGGACATAGACAACTTTTTATCGACATACCACGCGGGCGAAGCCGCGGGCGGTAGCTAGTAATATTATAAATGCGAAAGTGACATTTTTTGTTTGTTTGTTAAGCTTTCACGCTAAAACGGCTGAACGGATTTGGATAAAATTTGGCACATGGGTAGACCATTACCTGGAAAAGGGCATAGGATGCTTTTTATCCCGATATTGACACGGGGTCGTGCCTTATGCGGGTAAAGCCGCGGGGCGCAGCTAGTATATTTTATGGTAGAGATAACCTGATGCAGCAGCTAGGGTATTTTTACACTCTATAACGGTTACTGATATCGTTTTGAAATCCGGTATACAAATTTTTGGATGGAAGCAAAGTAATTCTATGTATTTATATTAAGCAAGTTTTATTGCAAAATTTTCATATAAATGTGTAAATTTTTTCAGGCGGTGAGCTCCAAGAAGCGAGGGAAGCGTTAGCCAGAGCTGATTCCAGCAGTTCCGATTCGGAAGACGAAAATAATAGCAAAAAAAAGAAGGATCAAGATAAACCTACTGAAGAGGTACCATCCTAATATTCTGTTCAACATTCCAAAAAATGTTTTCATTCTATTCAACCTAAATAAAATTGCTTTCTTTAACTGACTGCAACTTCGCTAACCTCTTTGACAAAATGATAATTTATCATTGTTTCAACTTTGTTCAATTATTCAGCCTGACATTACTGGCCGCATATCAAATGGCTGAAACACTAAAATCCTAATACCGATAATGGCCTGTGTCGTTTTGGTCAACTCAACACAACTACAGATTTACTGCTCTTTGAGACCAGCTATCTAATTGCGTAACCGATTAAGACTAATTTGTTTCATTTTGACAGTTCAACAACATTTATTGCGTTATTTACGTTGTTGAGCAAATTTTTCGAACTTATGAAGCAATGGATTAGACATTTGTTTCAACCCGATTTCGATTCTGATTGATCGTGGATTACGCAATTTAATGAGGGTGCTGGATCGAATATTCAAAAATCGAGCGTTCGTAAACTAATGCTGTAAAATCTTCATTCCGCAGGCCGTGGAACGCATGGAGGAGCGCTTAGAAGCGGCCCACATGGACCAAAAGCGTCTGTTCCTGATCGTTTTCCAACGGTTCATCATGATCTTGTCGGAGCATCTGGTGCGCTGCGACACGGACGCGCGCGACCCCGACACGCACTGGTACCGCAGCACGGTCGGCAGGCTGCGACAGGTGTTCTTGATCGTGAGTAGCTTCATCATCGACTTGACATCTTCCAAGATACTTTTAAAAAATGAATGAAAAGAAAGACAAAGAAAACAAGGTTTACTTGTTACATAAACATGTGCATATAAAAAAGATAAGCTATCTCTGTTGTCTCATGATGATTGGCCGACTTAGAGCAAACTCTCCCATTGATAACTGCTACAGTGAGCTTCAACTTTATGGCGGTTCTGAAGTGGGCTACAAGCTGCGCAGTAGCGCACCCCTCACCGCCGCGATCACATGAATGTGTTACTGCGCAGCGAATCGCCTCGTGTTCGGAGCCGCCATAAAGTTTGCATCAGGCTGTACCTGTCAACCTGTCATCAGTCTCCTATTTTTTGACGCAATGGCAAACTTGGATTACAGTCCTATTTTATATTGGCTGTCGGAGTTTCTTTCTGTGAGAAGTTCTGCTTTCTTACAACTACCGAGAACAAAACAAGAAAAGTCATGTTGCCTTTTTCCGTTCAAACACAATGTAACTCTTTGCCGATGATGCTCAGACCAAAAAAGACCTGTAACCAATACATAACATATAGTAAAATGAACCTTATTCCTCACAGCACCACGAACAAGTCCAGAAGTACAGCAGCACGCTGGAGACGCTGCTGTTCACTCAAGACCTGGACCCTCACATCCTCGATGTTTTCCATCAGTTCATCGCTCTCACCGCTTAGATATGTATGACTGAGAGAACAAACCTGAGTTTCTAATAGGTATAAATGACCAGGCGTTGTCCATTATACATAAGATGGAGTTGGTGAAACTGTATGCTAGTTTTTGTTTTTTTCAAGTTATATTTATTCTAGCGCCCCGCTCCTGTTTCGCACATTTTATGACTTGACAAAACATCGAGATTTTGTTAGATAGTTATAAAGTAACTTTAATAGTAACGTATTATACCCATAAACCTTCCGGAATAAATTCTCTAAACAATGCAGTGAAAACCTCATGAAAATCTGTTGCTTGGTTTAGAAGAAAATCGCGGGCATACAAACACGAAAAGGCACTTTAATTTATAATATTATAAGCATTCACCGTCCATTGAATTGAGGTCCATGGATTTCATTAACGATTGATTAATTTACATTTTCTACTAGTGTTTGTCATTGATTGTAGTTTAGATGAACTGAGATTGCGACTACGTTTTGGGCGAGAATTGACCTTCTGTGCAGCTGTATATTTGCAGGTGCTGATGAGGTACAGGTAGCGTTCGTGCCGAGGAAGAATAAACGGCGAACAAGTAATATCTGTATCGGACCAGTGCCACAGTTGGAAGGGGCGCTTTGCCACAGATAACATAACCATTTATATTTTAAGTCGGTGTTACAATACTAGTTACTAAATACCCAACACCTTCTGATGAACTTGGATGAAGTGGCGTCCTTTATTTTCTGCCAAAATTGTAACGAAAAAGGTGATGTATATTATTTATGTCCTCGATTAATTTTAGCATGAACACAGTTTCGCCATCCCTATATCTCAGGACAGACTTTCCTATAAAGGAATATAGACTTAACCGTAACTAAATATAAGTAAGGATTGATTAATATTTATGAACTTGCTACAAAGTAATGGTGCGTTAACAGTTATGTGATAAGTGTTGCGTGGTATAAGACTATTATTACCATGATCAGTTTTATATAATCCCTCCAATCTACCTGTGTTAAATTTCTTACTGTTCAAGCTAATTTGATCTTTGCTGGTATGTAACTAAAACCAACACGTATACTGGTCATGGTATATAAGACCATTTACTTTCAAATTATGAAAAAGACTACTATAGGCCGACCGCTTAGCTGAGTGTCTGCGTAGCTGCGCGGTGTGTGAGGGGTGACAGTTGTCAAAAGTTGACGAATCACTGTAGGGGTGAGGCTTATTTATCGTAACAGATAGAAATAACAGATATTAAAAATAACAAATTTGTTCCTAACAATAAAACATACCTGTTACTTAAAATAACAGATGCTCAAGACTGTTACCACGGCTGTTACTGTTGAAACTTCGGATACGATTTTCGACTTTAAAACGAAAAGAAATAAAGAAGATATTCAATTGAGATTTAAATACGTATTTATCGTCCGTACAAAAATAACAGTCTGTTATATAATAATAAATAGATACGATTTTCGACTTTAAACCAAAGGAAATAAAGAAAATATTCTATTGAGATTTAAATACGTATTTAATGTCCGTACAAAAATAGCAGGCTGTTATTTAATAACAGATATTTGAATCTGTTATTTTTTTGTAACAGTAACAGTGATAACAGATATCATGTATAACCTGTTACAACCCATCATCTCTGAGCTCTCGCATCACGACACCACACCCCTCCCGCACCGCGCAGCTACCTCAGTAACGGTCTCAGTTAAGCGGTCGGCCTATACAAACAATTTAAGATGTATTGTAAAACTGTTTCTTTTCTACAATTTCGACTAGGAATATTGAGTCAAGACTGTGTGTAGCACCTTTTGAGAAAACACGAAGCGAAGTGTATAAGTAATGTATGTATTATTATTATTTTGATGTAAATAAATATTAGTTAAGTTTAATAAGTTCAGCGTTTTGTTCACCGTTTTAATTTGAAATCTTTTGATAATGTTAGGTAGAGAGTAGAGACAAATAAGGAAATGAACTAACACTTCGTTTAAAAGTTAAACTAGGCTTTTCAAACGCCCCTAAGTTGTGGCGTAAAGCAGTGACGTTCCTTCCATAGAAGCCCAAAAGCCCGGCGTGCCTTCAAAATTGAGCCTATCAATAAATAAATAAAAATAACACTCCGAAACCCTGAGTGACGATCGCACCTATTGGAAATATTATTTCTACATTATTATGTCTAGCTATAACTTTCCAATTAATGATCACAAGCAAATTATTTTTTTTTTTTTTTTTTTTGTCTAGGGTATCTCATAGTTGATTTTATAAAAAAATCGTAACTATTTAACCGGACTTTCCTGTGGCTGCCTTAAGCTACTACACTCAAAGCCTCCAGCCAGGGGCATAAAACTATTCTAAATTAATACTAAGTGAGCGCTCGCTAAGGGCACCCCCTGTGGGGTACGAACCTCGGCTTAGGGCGTCACTGACGGGAGGGCGGCAAGGCGGGACGGGCTGGATCAAAATAGGATCATTATTATTATTAATCGGGGAATTTAAAGCTACGTGCTCAGCTTCGGCGCGGGCTGGCACTTCATCGGACAAGGGACGGGGGGACGAATTTAATCGGGGTCGCGGACGCGCTGGACCTCGTCGGCGACGTCGGTATGACGGGAAGCGTCTGTTTTTGTAAACTGTACTGGTGGCCCTACTGCTTTCCTGGAGGAGGGTCGTGGGGTCATCGGGTTCTACGAGAACGTGCCTCGGACGGCGGACTTTACTAATCCTAGAATAGTTGGCGGCCTCGACAACCAGAGGGTTGCGATGTTTGGCGGCGGAATCGAAATAACGCTTTGAAAGGCGTTTGAGAAACTGACTGTTGAGGTAATCTTTAAGTCGAGATGGAGGATCTCGTTACGAACGTACCAGGGGGCTGATGTGACTTTACGGAGGAAACGGTTCTGGAGGGTTTGCATCCTATGGATATAGCTGGGTCTAGCCTGGGCAAAGACTGAACCCGCATAGGTCATGATGGGACGAATGCACGCCGTGTTGGTACGCAATTTGCACTTTAGTGACAATTTGCTTCGTGCATTCAGTACGGAGTGGAGTCTACCTAGAGCGAAAGCGGCTCGCGAACGAACCTGCTTTATGTGCTCTCGAAACGTGAGATTATTGTCTAGCGTCACACCTAGATATTTAGCTTGCTTCTCCCAAGGGATCGACTTGCCAAACATGGTGATCGGCCCGGGGACGAGGATTCTGAAGCGATTACGCGATCTCTGGAAGAGGACCGCTTGACTCTTGTCGGGGTTGACTTCGATTCGCCATTTTCTAAACCAGTCGCCGAGCTTGTCGACCGCTGACTGGAGAGCGAGGCGAATCTGGTCGGGGCGACGTCCCCTAGTGTAAATGGCCGTATCGTCTGCGAACAGAGCCAACTGTGCCTTTTTACCTTTGGGAATGTCGCCGGTGAACAGAGTGAAAATGAGGGGAGACAGCACGGAGCCCTGAGGGACGCCTGCGCGGATGGGACGGGGGGAGGATAGGGCACCCTCGATGCGATAGCGGAAGGTGCGATTCGACAAAAAGTCTCGTATGATGAGCACGAGACGGTCCGGCACGCCAAGTTTGTACAGCTTGTATAATAAGCCGTTGTGCCAGACTTTGTCGAACGCTTTCGCTATGTCGAAGAATACCGCACCGGTCAACAAGCAAATTAAAACTGAATGGGCGCTTTTATACAACTTCTTAGGCCGGTGGCACAATGGCATATTTTAAAGGCGCAGACGACGCGCGTTTCAAATGTCTTTTTCGTCGTCCGAAGTCAAGTTCGTGAAACGCGCGTCGTCTGCGCGTTTGATATTCGCCGGGCCTTACGTGGCGATATTATCGGACGTCGACATCCATAAAATGTATGTAAATGCGTGCACGTTATGTAACTTTATCGTGGGCGCAAATTTAAAAGAGTCTTCATTTATATTTCCATAGATTTTACCTCTCCGTGTTATCGTGATGCCGTTTGAAATTATAACACAACTTATCAGTCTTCTTACACAATATAATAATCATAATAAAATATTTAACATCTTATAAAAAATACATCCTCATCCTCTTAGACACATGAACAACACTTCTACTGTAAATACGAGAGTAGTTCTTCAACGTCCTTCTTAGATCCCAGGTAGCATGGCGCTCGCTGGTGAATGGCCGTGGGTACGATGTCCAAGATGGGGATCAGGCCGTTGCTGGCCAGGCCACCGGCTTCTGTCACGATGAAAGACATGGGGAGGCATTCGTAGAGTAGACGGAGCTGAACAGAAAATAAAAATTAATGTTATTTATTTATTTAACCATTTATGCACACACATATAAATACAGACAAGAAGAAAGGAACAGAAGAATACGTACAAAGGCATAATGCTTATTTCTAAAGAAATCTCTTCCAGCATACCTGCGATAGGAAAGTAGATAGAAGAGATGTAGACAACATGTGTAAGAGTAGAAGAGAAACAAAATACATAAATTAAGAAACAATTCACTAATGTTACTTGTTATTCGGTATGTCGCGGAGATCATTTTCGATCTTTCTTTGTTGTGTGGTTAGTGGCTAACCTGGTGTCAGAGTTTTAAAGCCGCCCGTGGGCCTCTGACATGGCTTCACATGCCGTCGAAAAATACCTCTCAGGGATGCCGGTTTCCTCACGTGACGTGCGATGTTTTCCTTCACCGTTTAAGCAGCGTTTTGCGTTTTTTTGGTTTCGATTAGAACTTGCACGGTCGCCTTTATTACTTAAAATTTTGTCAAATGCAAGCTCAACGTACCCAAAATTCCGAAGAATAGAAGTCTTTGGAACCTTAACATTTGTCTATGGTAATCATCAAAGCGTAGCGATTTACCTAAGCTAGAATTCATCATCTGCCTAGCCTTTTCCCAACTATGTTGGGGTCGGTTTGCAGTCTAACCGGATCCAGCTGAATACCATTTTACATGGAGCGACTGCCTATCTGACCTCCACAACCCAATAACTGGGTAATACGATACCCCTTGGTAAGACTGGTTGCATGGCCGTAAATAGGGCGGCGCCAGCGGTGCCCAGGCACAGGGCGCACCGCAGACCCTGGAGGGGCGCAGAAATGACCAGAACAGGGCCAGTAACAATACCTATTATTTATTTTTATAGACAATCCATTTTATTGTCAGAACCGGTTATGATTAGAAAATATTTCAAGGGCGCGGTTATAGCAGCTCGCACCGGGCGCATAAAAGGCTAATTACGGCACTGACGGGTTGTCAGACTTCGGGCTTCTGACGACACGTAACGACTATGTAAAGATGGTTGGTGATGGTGGCCTAAGCTATAATTGGGAAAACAAAATATTCTTGGTTCAATCAATATTTATTCAAATCGAAACTCCGGTTAATATATAGTCTTCAGTAACCGTATATTTTTCGTATCAAGAATAGAAGTGTCGTAATTGTTTACCATAGCTACTAATGATCGGTCCCCTTTCAGATAGCCTGCTATACGGGGTCACGACTATATTGTGTGATTGTGCCTGATGCAAAGTTATCTTTTTCACTGTACTTACATATTGAATCAAAGTTCTTAGCTGTGGATCCTGTTTTGTAGAATGAAAGTCTGACTTAATGTCTTTCTGATTGTCTATACGTCTTTTAGATCCACAGCTTCCGATTTTCCGATTTTTCCGAGCAAATTTTTTGATAACCGATAAAAAGACACCTCTTATACAGAGTATTTATTTTTATTCTAAAACTAGCTAATGGCCGTCATGCAGTGCAATGCTTTTTTTCATTTGTTTTTGTTAAGACCCTTCTCCGGCGCACACCACAACTTACCAAAGTAACATCACAACCGGTCGAGCTATTTTCGAGACAAACGCACGGCAATTGTAGATTCTCAGTTACAGTAAGATAAGCCCTTTATATGGTTCAAACTCGAGCTGTTATCGGTGAACTAGTTGTACATATTATTATCTATCCCCTTTTTCAGCTTGCACAATTTATATATATATATATATATATCTCTACTTACTTTTCCGCTAGGCGCAGACTTAGTCGCGGGGTACAAGAAGATGCCTCCATACTTGATAGTTCTGTGCACGTCAGCGACCATGGAGCCGACGTAACGCGCGCCATACGCCTTGCCGGACTTTGGGTTCTTCTTATCTTCTATGTATTGTCTGAGACCTTCCTCCCACTCTGCGGAATATCCTGGAAAATGGTGCGATGGTTAGGTTTAATTTCTTTTAGATTGAAGGACATCACACACACTGAACTTATTGGTGATGTGGGATCAAAAAGGTTTGGTACGTAGTAACTCCAACCGCGGGTTGCGCAAAGTTATGATAATAGGACCAGCATAGCTGTTCGACAGGTTGTCGAATCGAAAATGATACATTTTCAATTACTGATTTTTCTTGCCCACGAAAATTTCGACCGCCGTTCTTCCGAGTTCCGACAGCTACTTATTTGCTGTCGGGGGAACGGCGGTCGAAATTTTCGTGAACAACCTTTAGAGGACTCTTTTGGTAACATTGATTGATGTTCGATTCGGCACGGAAGCGTATCGTATGGTTGAGAATAGCTATGCTGATCTATGAACGCGTGGACAGAGCAAAAGTAGTATTAAGAGTCGTGTAGGTGAAGCTCTGTAGTTTATGCCTACCCCTCTAGGAAAAAGGCGTGAGTCTATGAAAGGAACGAAGTGTAATTTTAAATTTAGTTTCTTCAATACTTCAACTGTATTACCTAATTCCAACGATAACATAGAAGTCGCGGGAGTTTAGCGACCCTCGTATTGGTAGATAATTTTCACATTATCTCTATGGAAACAATTCTGTTATCATCAAAATAATATTTATTTAAGATATTTTGTTTATGTGTATAAATTAAAATAATATGTTTTTCGAAGGAAGTTAAAAATAAATTCAAAGGTCAGTTGTTGAACTTCATAAATTCGTTTCGACACACCCACAACCACAACGATTTTGTAAAAGTACTATAGGCAGATGGATACCAATATTTGGCATTCATATTCTGAGTACATAGATTAGATTATTAACGGAGTAACTAAGTACTTATTATTATTTACCGAAGCATTTTGTACAGTCAGCAACGACAGTCAGAAAATACTTCAGTTTATTTAAATCATAACCGAACACAATCGTAGCAGAAAATAAGACAAACTCGTACCTACATGAAATGCTGAAAAGTAGTGTCTCTTTAATAATATTATGAGTCCATTAGGATATTTTAATGTGATGTTTTAAAAAACCATCTAACTAAACGCTTTCGTGTCTATTTCTATACATAACGTGAAAGTAATACAGGAGGAGCTCGTGGCTAAGTAATAACAGCCGCTCGGGTCGATCCATCAGGTTAAGCTACGCTTGCCGGGGTTGGTCCGTGGATGGGTGACCGTTTTCACATATCGAGACTCCTCCGTGCCTCGGAAAGCACGTTAAGCCGTTGGTCCCGGCTGTCATTTGTAGATCTTTGACAGTCGTTACGAATCGTCAGAAGCCCGAAAGTCTGACAACCAGTCTAACCAAGGGGTATCGTATTACCCAGTTACTGGGTTGTGGAGGTCAGATAGGCAGTCGCTCCATGTAAAATACTGGTATTCAGCTGCATCCAGTTAGACTGGAAGCCGACCCCAACATAGTTGGGATAAGGCTAGGCAGATTGAACGTGAAAGTAATATTGATAATCAACTTTATTTTCTGACCGTACCTACATAAGCCAAAATGTTTCTAATATAAAATGACTTATCGATGAGTGGCTTTTAATGCATGACAATTAGTGATAGAATCAGTCATGCTCGTAATAATGACTTTACATTCCATGTAAGTTTTCGATTAGGTATGGTAATGAGATAAATAATTAAAAACGGTTATCTTTTCGAAAGCAAGTACTATTAAAGGCTTGGAGTTTTGGTAGAGCAACGATATTCAAGTTGAATAGCGTGAGATTGAAGACGCCCAAGATGTCCAGCAGTGGATTTCCAGATGATATAGTAAGAATCATTTCCCAGTAGTTATTGTTAGAACTTAGTTCTCCAATCATAAAACCGTTTATCTACTGTGTATTATGGGTGAAGTAGTATAAAACCATATGCCCGGTTTATGGCAAAGGTTATTGGGGGGACTAAACATAACTGGCGAAATGTGGGTGTAGGGTAGGGACTATAGGTACCTACAGCTCTGCCTAACCCTTCAGGGAAATAAGGCGTGATGTTATATTTATGTAGGTAGTTTAACAATTCTATTCATTTTAAGATCGTCTGGCAAATATGGCTCATTATGATATGCCACCTATTGTACTATTTATTATCTGTTGTATGACTTTTGATCTTGGAGTACATGTACGCTGTAGGTAGGCACAGTAAAGCCTTATCTACTTCAATAACTATTCCTATCCTTAACTATTCATGTTTACATATATTTTATTAACTAGCTGCGTCTTCCTGTTTAATCTTTGGAATAATATTTTTATACCATTTCAAAAACTCGAAAATAAAAATGTTTGTATGCATACTAAGCTGAGAAACAGCAGTTTTTTAACGTCAAAAGTTAAAAACGCCCATTTCCCAGTCTTTGAGCTGGAAAGCGGCGCAACAAACTCCCTAGCAACATGATTTTCTGTGTTAAATTCTCACCTTCATTGATAGAATAGATGTTCCCCTTCTCAGGTATCCTCATGTTACGGTCTGTGAGAATGAACTCTCCGAGAGAAGGATCGTACATAAAGCCGTTGACGCCCTTTCCTTTGCCAAGTGACAGGACCAGCATGGTCGCAGAGCCGTATAGGGCATAGCCGGCGGCCACCAGTTCGCTGCCAGGCTGTAAGGCGTCAGCTAGGACGGGGTCGCCTTTAGATTTCTTTCTAGAAAGAAAAAAAATCCTTTAATTTGAATTCGATCTATGAGGGATGTCAAATCGAAGATCTCGTTGTTGAATTGTGTGTTTTGCATTGGCCTTTCAAAAAGATCACATTGAATATTTCTCTAAAATATTCAATGTGGTCTTTTTGAAAGGCCACTGACCTTAGGGTTGTTCAACCGCACATGGGCGGATAGGCTGGGTCCTTTTTGCCACGTATTTGGAGTAGTTAGCAACATTTTCTGTTAATTCAGAATTGATTAGGTACGTCATTGTGGCTCTAGTAGGTGGAGTTTATGATACAATAGTTAACACGTGGTATAATTAGTTTATGATTTTTTGTTTTTATTATGGTGTTAAACTGCAATTATCTGTATCTAATCTTATATTATCTATAAACCTTTGAAATCAGTGCATATTTTATTATCGTTGTATTTTCTGCTATTTATACGGCTTAGGTACTTATGGTTAGTAGTTACGCCTCAATACAATTGATTTTTCCAAACAACTTATTCATGAAGACGCCTTTAAATACGTACCTAAGGCCCAGTCTATGATCACGGATATTCGTTGCCAAGCAATATTTATTGCCTACCCATACCCACTAGGCTCGGACTCTAGTAGAACAATTTCCATGAAGTTTTCATAGAAATTGTTCTACTAGTCTCGTCGCGCTTGCGGGAGCCATAAGCTAGTTTCATTTGATTACCTGAAACGTGCTTCACACAACAGGCTGCCGCTTTGGTTTTGTTTTAGTTGCGAAAATCTAAATTATATGACGAAAAATCGGGAGTGCCGTGGGCGAAAAAGAAACAAAACAATAAGTACTGATGACACCGTGACTGGACACTTGCACATTTGCAATCCATAATATTTTAAAGGTATTACAATGGCTTAAAGCTAAGGTACAATTATGGACCTTGTAGGGCACAGCAAAAAGTATAAAAATAATTCTTAAAATAAAATTAGGATAAAGGCATAAAGAACGTCAGATACTTACTTGAAAATAGAGAAGATAGATCCAACTGACACCAGACAGTCGATGTTGGAGGAACCGTCGAGCGGGTCGAAGCACACCACGTATTTACCTCGTCTCTCACTTTCTACCTAAGGAAACAAATAGGATAAATTATAGCTTTTGATTATTAGGTCCTAGGGAGATGACAGAATTAACTGGACTCATATCTAAGGACTCGCCCACACTCGCGTCAGGCATGTTAAGAAAAGGGTACTTTGCGCTGTAGTGGGACAAGGTGCTTCAAACTCTTAAAAAAGTATGTTATACAATACTAATTCGGCTGGGCGGAATTTTTCAACTGGATCTGTTTAGACTGGACATATTTCTCTATAAATGTCAAGTTATGCGACCTCGACATTTGCAGGAAGACTAATTAAGTAATAGTGACGCAGGCATGTATCTCATTTGAAGATTATCTGCCATTTGATCTGGCGTGAAAGTCACACAACTTGGGTTACCTACTAGTCTTGAATCAGATATAATTATCTACTATTGTTTTAAGTTCAAAATAACAGATTCACAGTTTAAAAACTTAACCTTGTTATTACTCAAGGCGGCGTGGTATCTGTATCATTCATTGTGCTACTTTTGACCCTGACTGATAATGATAACTCAAACATAAAATTAATTAAAATATCAAAGGAGCAGTTACTTAATAATATTTAATAAATTATTTTGTTACGATACGAAGAATTTACTAAAAATATGCCCGTTTCTACTAACACCAAAAATGATTGCCAAAATAAAAGCGCTCTGATGGATTTTCTACTTTCGGCTTTAAACCTAGCGTTGAAAATCCAACAGTGCGCTTTTATTTAGGTGTCGCTTAGTGTTAGTGAAAATAGTGTTAGTCATTACATTAGAGCTCGGTTGAATAATTCACAGACGCATTAAGGACTTAATGCAAAGGGCAAGAAATAAAGAGGTCAACATGAGGTAGACATAATATTATCTACAGCTGTGTTGATTGAAGCGGTAGGTACCTACCTAATTAAAATGCTATATTTCTCGTTAATTGCCACCTCATTACTTAATATGTGGATTGTGGGTGCAGCTGCGTATCTTAAGCTAGTTTTTCGATATGCAGGTTTATTTTTAAACCACAACGGGTAAGCTCTTGACCTTCATCACACCTTATGGTAAGTAATGATTAGGCCGAAGGTGGAAGCGAGCTTCACCTGAATCCACAACCACAAAGAAACTGACTATCTTACCTCTAATTACCGAAACACACCAGTGCTGTTAACATTGTTGTTATGGCGATAGACTTAGATAAGATGGTGGTAGCTCACCAGGCGGACTTAGAACAACGTCATATAAAGTTGCTAGATTATCTTTTCATTCTATGGTCATGCTTAAAAAAATCAATCAAAGATCTCCGAAAATAGCGGTGCAATTAGGTAGTCCAACCTATCTCTATTATATCAATAGACTAGCTGCATCCCGCGGTTTCACCCGCGTAAGTTTTGATCTCGTTGGAAAATCGGGATAAAAAGTATCCTGTGTTAATCCAGGTTGTAAAATATCTGTTTGCCAAACTTCATCCAAATCCATTCAGTAGTTTTTACGTGAAAGAGTGACAAACATCCATCTACCCTACTTACAAACTTTCGCGTTTCTAATGTTAGATACATAACGGAACAGTAAAAGACTAACCCTCTTATTCATAAACGTTTCTTAAAGTTAAAGAGACGTATAAACGTCGAAAATGTATGGTTAAACAGTTGCTAATTCACAACTTAACTTTAAGCAGCGTTTATGAATAAGGCGGTTATGTTTTCACCAGGATACTTACTTCTATCATTTGTGGATCTTTGACAGTCGTTACTAGTCGTCAGAAGCCCGTCGAAAGTCTGACAACCAGTCTTACCAAGGGGTATCGTATTACCCAGTTACTGGGTTGTGGAGGTCAGATAGGCAGTCGCTTCATGTAAAATACTGGAATTCAGCTGCATCCGGTTAGACTGGAAGCCGACCCCAACATAGTTGGGAAAACGCTAGGCAGAATGAACTTACTTCTATAACGGTGGGATTCTCCTCTGAGACCAGTAAGCACGCGGTGAAGGAAGATTTTACCATACTGATGAAGAGGTCATTGGACAAGACGTCTAACTTCTTCACCTGCTCGCCCTGGACGTTGGTGTCGCCGGATATGCCATGCCTGATGACAAAAAGTACTCTCTACAGTCCTGCGGAAGTTTTGGAGCAACTTGGGAGAAGTCCTGGACTGCTGAACATGCGCAGTTTTGGTTTAACTCCTATAATACCTACACCTAGTTGAAGTAATGCAGTGCTTTGGGCAATGTCTACTGCTGTACTGATGAGGTGGAGTTGTTCGTGCAAAACTTTTGAATAAGTACCTACTAGGAAGTTCTACGCCAGAAAATTTATGGACTTATCATTCGGGATCAGTATCCCAGAACTTTAGCAGCAGAGTTAGTTTTTAATTAAGGTGGATGCGCTAGGGTAGCCCGCGAAAATTTCATGAAATAGTCATTCAATGCACTTACATGAACTTGAGAGAGTTGTATTGCTGATTCTAATGTTTATAATTCTGTAAATCCATATTTGTTACGGCCGCCAATAATATTTAGATCAACATACAACCTGATACTGACCTGCAGATTGCAAAAAACGTAAGAAAATTTGAATTTCGCGGGCTACCCTAGCGCATCCCCCTTAATTAACGATTATTCGGGAGTTATTTCCTTGGCTAAAGATTAGGTACATTCAAAATCTAATTACAACTAGTTTTGATAAAATAAAACTCGTTTGGCCAGTCGTGGGTGTGTCTATTACGTATTGGCCAGATTTTGGAGGTGTGGCAAATGCAATGTTACCAAACTACGTTGAGCAATATTAATGAGAAATACTGTCTGAATGGTTCTGCAATAGTTTTTTCTCGGTAGCATGCCCAAATGTTTATTTTTGGAGATATCGTTATATTTAATGTCATTGTTTACATTTGAGCTGTAGGAACGCAGCCAGAGGGACAAGGTCATGTGCTCATCATTTGCATTTTGTTATCGTGGTTATCGTAAATAATATGAACTTTATATAAGAAAGTAGGTACATTATTTACTTTCATAACCGGCTTAAACGCCTAGAGAAGCACCTAATGAGATATCTAACTACTTATTAGTAAATAGAGCTGCAATACATAAGTGGGTAAACAGTAAAGACCGACTTTACTGCCGGGAAAGTTTTACAACAAGTGCACAATGTGCACATAGGTAGTAATCTCTAAATTACATTACTAAAATTACACTACTAAATTATATCATCTCTATGTAATCTCTAATACAGTTATCTGTTCGAGGTTTACTCTGATCAAAACTATGTTATTTTTCTCTAAAAGACACAACACATCGTTAATGGACTAATTGAAATAGTAGCAGCAAAAAAAAAATACGAACAGTTTAGCGATGCCGGCTTTCCTGACGGCCGACTGAATAGCCTTGACAGCAGTCTGGATAGAGTTCAGGAGTTGAGTCAAGTCACCAGTAGCCGTTGGTGCCGTCCGTTGTTGGTGCAGCACCCACCGAGTCAACGTCATCGCGTTGACGTCAAAGGCCGGGCCTTGCTCAGTCATGGTGACGTGTGAATGTAGAACAGTTTAACAAAATACACGTGATGTTATGCCAGCTGCTGGCAACCGACTGAAGCTTGTTGCCTGCCGTTGGCCGTGCCTCCCAAAGAAGGTTGCTAGTTTTCGCAGTTCGGCGTAATGATGTAAGAACCAACAAGTTTGTGATATTACCTATTTTGTTTACGAACTTGTTATCAGACAGAATTGGGGGCGTGTACTCGACGATGGGTGATTGTGAATGTCCGATTGTTATCGAGGTCGCGCAAAGTGCTATTCAGGCGTGATTTTTGTATTTTGGGATCGAAAATACAATTTGAGGAACATAGATTTATTGGACTGTGATATAAGGTTAAGCGATAAAATCGTGAGACGAAATCTAGATTTCCACCGCCACCAGAACAAATGTATCTTTGCTTTACTGTTTAACAGGACCTCAACAAAAAATCTGTGACAATTTATAAGACTGTACCTACCTACCTACCTTGACATACTTACTTATAATATAAGGCATATTGTGGGCACCAAACGAAGCTTGATATGAAAAAACGATAATCATCACGCCTGTATTTTCCGAAGGGATAGGCAGACATGCATTACGCTAGTTATTTATTAAACCCATGTACCTGCCTAGGTAACAGGCGTTAGCATAATTTTGGTAATGAATCTGGCACAACACTAGACTCCAGGCTCCTACATAGCTCATCATGAGAAACTCAATAACTCTATGGGCGGTGATTTGGTCAAGTTCTCTCATTATAAGTTTCTATAAGGCATCTGTACCACCGCCGGCGATTAACGAGAAGCGAATAGAGATAACAACAAAAAAATCGTTGGCGAGCAGCGAGTGCGCGACGGCGACGAGCGATTACTCGCTGGTGCGAATGGGTACCAATCGTGAGTCTCTCAGCAAGTGTTCTGACCGCCAGACAAGTGCCGCTGCACGAGCTGTACTTCTCTGGAGGCGTCAGAACAGTCCAGCGATCAGAGGTACAAACCCCATTCAAACTTAATGGCGGCTCGTAGTCCAGGAAAATTAGGGTTTCACCTCGGAATGAGAGATAGTCAGCTATAAACACACGACACGGTTGGCGCAGTGGCTGAGCGATGGACTGCTGCGCAACGTGTCGTGGGTTAGATTCCCGCACGGAACAAATATTTGTATGATCTGCAAGTAGTTGTTCCGGGTCTGGGTGTTAGTGTATGTGAGTTTCTATGTTTGTAAACGCACCCACGATACAGGAAGAAATTCCTAGTGTGGGGCAACGTTTTTTAAAAAAAGAATAAAGAAGAAAAGAATAAACGTGTATAAACCTTTATTTTGACAGCCTAAAACTTGTCTCAAAACTTACTTATCGTAGGGTGTCAGCGTCTTCAGATATTCCAAGGTCAAAGGTCAAAAAAACGATTTTTTACACATTTATTGCAAATATCTCGTTTTCTATGGGTTTTATGCTATTTGTATATTTATAAATATTGTTGAGGATTAAATTCTGTACAACTTTTAAAAAAACTCATTTTTTTATATCTTGAACCGATTTCGAGGTAGAGGGCAGAGCGCGCGCAGTGTTTAACTATTTAGAGTATCATTCGAGGTCAACCTGTAGTCCCGATTAAAAACACGCCGTATAAAGTTTATAAATTATTATTTCCCTTAATAACTTTATAATTACACGAGTAGGTAATAAGTGTCGTTACGAGTACCTATATGAATAGATACTGAATTATTGTTTTTTTTTAAATTAATTATAACGTAATAGTTAATAAAAAATGCAAATGATTTAGAATTATATTTATTATAAATTATTGATAAATATACAGGGTTATTAGTTAAACACCAGCAACCTCTTAAGGAGTCATTGTAGGTAGGTACTCATCATTATGAACAACTTTTACTATGGGAACAAATATGAAATCGCGAAAAAAAACAGCTGTCCAAGTACATTTATGTTCGCATAACTCGTCAAAAGTACGGAGCAGCTGTTTTTAGTATAGTCATAGTAAAAGTCCCATAAAAAAAGACCTCACGCTATGTAGGTTTTGAGACAAGTTTTAGGCTGTCAAAATAAAGGTTTATACGAAGCTGAATATCTCTCATTCCGAGATACTTGCCCAAATTTGACTTATTTTCCTGGACTATCGGAACATGAGGCGAGTCGCTGCGCAGTAACGAATTCATGGGTCTGCGGGGGTGACACCCCTCACCCCCGCAGACCCATGAATTCGTTACTGCGCAGCGAGAAGCTCACTTCCGAGCCGCCAAGTTTGAATAAACTGTACTTACCTCTTTTACTTACACGGTACTTTGTTGGTCTGAGCACAGGACCTGCAATCTTTTGTAATGTACCTACGTCTCTTTAGCAAGAAAATCGTTAATAGCTAGTCGTCGCTTCCTCGCCTGTGGTGGGACAATACCTTAGAAGGCGCATTTCTAATGGTGCATGGTCATAAAAGACTTGCTACTTACCTGTTGGTAAGTAATCAACCACATTAGTTATGTGGTTTATTATTCCTTCGCATATTTTAGCTCATGACTCCAGTGGTATTTATTTATTATAAATTATTATATATACTGCTGGATGGGCAGCGGCATCTGCGAGGGACGGAACGATGAGTCATCATGAGCCTGACTTGTCTTCTTTTCGCCGCCGCTTTTGAACAAATTTTAACCCCTTAGGCCTATCCTTAGGGGAGGCAATTTCCACTGCATAGTTTTAGTTGGTAAAACTATGCAAACAAACGTACAAAAATAACAATACAACTTCTAACGGCTACGTTCCTTGAACCAAAATCAAACCAAACCAAAACATAATTATCTTGATTATTGTTGAATTTGGCAGTCTATCAAAAATATTACTATGACAGAGAATACTGCCAAAGTGCCAACTTTTAATGTCCTTCTTCTTCATTCAATGGGTTTTCCGGTTTTCTTCTTCTTCCGGTGGATGCGCTACGGTGGCCCGCGAAATTCAAATTTTCTTACGTTTTTTGCAATTTGCAGTTGTTGTTGATCTAAATATTATTTGCGACCGTAACAAATATGGATTTACAGAATTATAAACATTAGAATCAACAATGCAACTCTCTAAGTTCATGTAAGTGCATTGAATGCATGAAATCGTCAGTTGTTATTATATATCATTATCCCGCCAGTGACGGATGACCCCCCCCGACCGAAATATCCAGAAAAAATGTCAATATTTGTTACGGCCGCTAATAATATTTAGATCAACATACAACCTGATACTGACCTGCAAATTGCAAAAAACGTAAGAAAATTTGAATTTCGCGGGCCACCCTAGCGCATCAACCTTAACGTTTCATATCGAATATTTTTTATTAGAATTGCTATCATGTGCGAGTAGATTTCGAAAGTTTTGAATTTCCCAGGCAATCTTTTGTTGTCTGACACAGTATCGACTGAAAGTCTAAAACTAGAAATCGACTAATAAGTGTTGTTGCCGCAGCCACCACAGATAAATCAAATTTACTTAGTCTGTCGTAAAATTTTAAAATTGGCAGCCCCATGGCGCGCAGCCATTTGTAATTTCTGCTGTAAATAAATAAAAATAAACATGGCACCGAAGTTAAAGTTTGCCGACGGTAAAGAATAATGTAATTTATATCTAGAAAGTCCACTGTTGTGTAACATACATACTAATTCATGTATTGTTTAATAGATGATATTTGTTGTAATATTCTTTTACAATTACAGGTGAAAAAGTGCTATGTTTTCATGGCCCTCTAATTTACGAGGCAAAATGCCTCAAAAGTTCTGTGACGAAGGATAAGCATGTAAGATATCTAATACATTACGCCGGCTGGAATAAAAAGTAAGTTATCCATAGACTTTTGCACATTGTTGGTTATTATAAATGTATTCTTTCATCCTCCTTTGTTTTGTAACCTTAACAATTGTATAGAGAAGCTATGATGTAATTTCAGTTGGGATGAGTGGGTTCCTGAAAGCCGTGTGCTGAAATACAATGAGGCGAATGTGCAGCGGCAGAAGGAGGTCCAGAGGGCACACTCTGCGCAACCCACCAAGACTAAAAAAAGTATGTCACTGTGTTTACATAGACCAAACTTACTCATTGTTTTAGTAAGTGTTTAAATTATATATTATATGCTTTATTAACCAACGCTTGCTTACATTATAATTGCCACTGTTTTGGTCAAACATGGCATTAAACGCTCGCGTCCGGCGCTGTATGTATGTGGAATCATAAATCAATTTCAGTCAAAATGTAATCACTGAATAACCTGTATTATCGGTGATGTAATTATTATCTTGAACTAAAAATGAATAGACTATTCGATTATGTTAATCACAGGTTCACAATCAAATCAACATTTATAAATCAAATCTTTTGAATATTACAAACTAGTGGATAAATTATATAGATATTATAATTAAGAATATATTTATTATTCTCTTATCCTACTACAGGCCCAACTACCAGACGAAACTAAGACATAATGAACCTTTGTAACGCATTATCTACACAAGACACAATAGAAATTTGATTGTGTCTATGATTGCTATACAAACAATAATTAATTCATACATTATTAACTTGTTAGCTGCTCACCCTTATCATTAATTAATAAGTTTATCAAGGTTAGTCATAATGCACTTTCTACTAATTTGTGTACCTATTATAAATGGCCTTTATTTATACCTTTTCAGCCCCTGCTAAGGGTCGCAAGTCTGAGACGGCTGCTAGTGCCACTCCAGCAAGGGAAGAGTCCAGGGCTTCTACACCTGCTGGTAAATAATTTTGTTTAAATTTTAATATGGGCTATACAGAATCGTTGTGTTGTTACAATACTTTGAGGAGACCTATATCCAGGAGTGAGATCTTTGCCTATTACTTTGATGATGATATTACCTTTTTTACTTTGCCTGATATGATGATGACATTTGTCTGGTCTAGTATCAGCTATACTCCAAACAATACAATAATGTTATTGTTATCACAATAGAAAACCCATAAGCCAATTTCCAGAATTAAAAATGTTCAAAATCTAGTCACAATCACTTCTCAGCAACAAACAGAAAATTATGAAAATTAGAGGTGTTTCTTTTCTTCCGAGACTGAGATCAAAATGCAAGCATTCTCATTACGGGTATTGCCCCTCTGTTGGTTATGATGTTCAAATCTATCATTTACTCCCTATTGGACAAAAAATATGCTTCAAACTAGTTTTAAATTGTTCTGTTTCCTGTAAAACTATTTCAGGTAAAGAAGTGGAAACCACTCCAGTACCAGCTAAAGCAACCAAGACTCAGAGTAAAGATACCCCAGCAGACTCCGGCTCTGACCAGCCCAAGTAAGTTGTCTGTTATAGACATAGTGGGGCTGTCTTGTATAGCAAGCATGTATCTGCTTTTAGTGGGATAATACTCTTTTTTTGAACTAACAAAAACAATAAACTTTCTTGCTATCTAGCTTTTTATTGAGGCTTGACTGCATTCAGGGTTACAATCCTGAAAATAATGGGTCATAAGATCTTATCTTATAATGGCGGAGGTGGTGAATAACCTTGATTCATATTATTAGCCTAATATACAGTATGCGCGTGAGTTCTTTAATTAAAAACGATGGGATTAATTGAGTTATCATAACACGATTATCCCATTTTAACCTTAGCTTTTAAATATTTTTGCTAGTTGAATATTAATTACGATACTAAAATAATAATAAAATTAGTAATTTTAGTAAGTCTACTACTCGCATTCTAAGGATACTAATGACGCCCGCGCGCACTGTAGATCATTGTTTCGGGCTTTACTGTGCATGTGCATATTTTGTCTATAAAATGCAACCACAATAGTTAGTTGACCTTGGCCATTTTATGTTAAATAAATAAACAAAAGTCTAACATGGTTCAAAATTAAAAACAACTAATGCAGGAAAATAGCGTCATCATCATAATGATTTCGTGTATAAACTTCCTAAAAATTCTAATAGATGGCGCTACTGGTCTTGTAAAGTCTGCGTTAAGTTTTCTGTCAAGCTTCGAAAACGGTGTCAGTCAGGTGTGTGGCAGTTCTTCTGGCGGATCACATACTCATTAGCAAGCTTGTGTTCTCGTTTGATTGCCTGTTTGCATACTAAAAAGGCTGTTTGCTCGCTTGCTTGCTTGTTTTTCCACATGGTCGCATTTATTTGGCTGTATGCTAATCTGCATGTATTTGTGCACTTGGTTGCGCTTGTTTTATTATTTGCATGTTTCCCAGAAACCATAGTATAAATCAATTTTCAGGTGACTCTTTTACCATTTCCAAGTACTTTTTTCTAAATTATTGTTTTTTTTAATTTTTTCTATCTATTATTTCGATTACGAGCCAATTTAAATAAGGAGTTTAAGATGAAAATCACACTCATTTTAATTCCTAGATCAACATGCGAAAGATGAAAATTAATACTTAATTATGTTTTTACCAGGAAAAAGCGCGGCCGCTTGGACTTATCAATCGAATCAGAAGAGCAATACCTAGCAAAGGTCGAAGTGAAGATCAAAATACCAGAAGAACTGAAAGTATGGCTCGTCGACGACTGGGACGTTATCACACGGCAACAGAAGCTAGCTATTCTGCCTGCTAAACTAACTGTTTCACAGATTGTCGACAACTATCTAGCTTTTAAGAAGTCCAGTAAATCACACAACCAAGCGAAAGAGTCAGTATTACTTGACATCACGGAAGGTATCAAGGAGTACTTCAATGCGACATTAGGATCGCAACTGCTGTACAAATTTGAAAGACCTCAGTACAGCGAGATATTAACAGAATACCCTGACACACCAATGGCCCAAATATATGGCTCCATACATTTGCTGAGATTGTTTGCGAAGATGGGACCAATGTTGGCTTATACGGCTTTAGACGAGAAATCCTTGCAACATGTCTTGACGCATATACAAGATTTTTTGAAGTATATGGTGACTAATAGATCTACATTGTTTAATTTGCAAGATTACGGTAATGCGACGCCTGAATATCATAGAAAAATTCAGTAGTAAATATATTAGTTATTGTTTATATTTTAAGTTGACTCTAATAAATGACTTTGAATTTCAATCTTTTGGTATTATTATTTTGTAATTTACTTATATGAAGTAGGTAATGTAATGCCAATATTATGCAAGTATAATTATGCCACTTAATTATCTGTAAAAAATGTATACCTACAGCAAAAACATAAATTAATTTTAATGAGAAAGTAACTGATACTCAACTTCACCTTTATAACGAGATCAGTTTAGTAAAACGTAAAAAATATTTATAGGTGTTTATTACAATTATGACTGATAAATAATCACCTCTACGGACTTAAATATTGCGTTTTAATTGCTACACGTTTATAAATGCCATACAAGACTGGTAGCTGGCCCAGTAGTGAGTCAGCGCGGGAAAAACTCGACCGCGCCGAACATGGCCGCCCGACCCTTAATAGCAGTTTAAGTTTTGATGATATCGTAACCGTTTAATTGACATAAAAACAATATGTTGGATTATTAAGTTGTTATGATATTTCTGTTCTCATAAATGGCTAATGAAGAAGTTGTAAAAATGAATTTAATTCGCACTTGGACTTTTTATTTGAATACAGCGCTGATTATTGAAATAGTGCTTGCTATTCTGCCCTATGCGCTGGGTTAGATAAAACTAAGCGTGCTTATACATACCTACACTATGATGATATTTTACCGCGAAAACGCACGTAGAGTTATCGTATTATATCAGATTCATAGTCTATAGAATCTAAATGCATATCGAAGGACTGGAGAAACAGAAAATATTTTCTCCACTTAGTCATCGACTATGTAACTCAAATGATTGGCAACTCGACGCGCCACATGCCTAGTTGACCATACCAGTACAATAATACTAAATTAACTATATAAAGCATTACAAGGCTCTAGAACATATGGCTGCAATGTATAATGTGTTGCGAGCGTCTACGACGAGATGTTAACAATATGCTTGAGTAAACAGGATACGAATGACTACCTATTATGTGTAACTAAATAACTAGCTGCAGCCCACGGCATCTCCCGCGTGAACGCTAATTCTTTTTCTGAAATAAAAGTAGCCTATGTTACTCCTTATAACATCAGCAGTCCCGTCAAAATCGGTCCAGCCGTTTCGGAGATTAGCCGGAACAAACACAGACATTTTTTGTTACAAGTACCGTATCTATATACTTTCATATGTATTTAGTAAAAAGCTGTTATTTTGAAATTACAAACACAATGTATAGATTTATGTATGTATTTTATTTTATTTATTTCTATGTATGTATGTAAGTGACAACAAATGTTAAGTATGTCTATTGGCGCCTTGTCCGCATTTGTTGCGAAATTGCGATACATGGGCAAAAATTCTGGGATTCTTTGGGAACTTTACCTGTAAGTAGGTACCTATAATAACATGTGGCGCTCAGGCTGGTACCAACCCTTCTTTCAAAGCTCTTTATCACCATCGTAAACAATTGGAACAAGCTGCCATCCATGTCTAAATCTGGCTCCCTTCGTTTTACCCATTCTCTTCATCTCACAGTATTTACCTATAAAAGCCAGGTTCTGCTTTTCGTTCCATTTTCACCATCATCTCGCTTTTTTTTAATAATAAGTGACAGGATCCTACTCCTCTCACATAATAGGTCTTTACCTATGAAATTGCCGTTTTGTATGAAAAAATTTAAACGAATTTTTTTCATGAATTTTTTATTTGTTTTAATCGAAGTAATCACCCATGCAATCAATGCATCTTTGCCATCGCAGTGGCAGTTTATTGATGCCCTTCTTAAAGAAATCAGCTGGACGGGAGGCAACAAATTCTTCAAAGGCATTTTGTACTGCCTCTCGGGTATTGAATTTTTTTCCCGCCAAGAAGTTATCCAAATTCTGGAAAAAGTAGTAGTCTGTAGGCGCAAGGTCTGGTGAGTAGGGCGGATGACGGAGAGCTTCCAACCCCAGTTCTTGCAACTTGGAGACCGTCTGCTGTGCAGTATGAGGTCGCGCGTTGTCGTGCAGGAGCAGCGGAGACGAGCGATTGACCAATGCTGGTTGGAGATGCGCCAGCTTCTCCATCATTGTGTTCAGTTCTTCACAGTACACATCTGCAGTAATGCTCACCCCGTTTGGTAAGAAGCTGTGATGAATCACACCGGCGCTAGACCACCAAACAGTGACCATCACTTTTCTAGGGGTAAGTTTTCGTTTAGGGCATTGTTTAGGTGCTGAACCAGGATCCAACCAACTTGCTGAGCGCTTGCGGTTATCAAACAGAATCCATTTTTCATCGCAGGTAACAATGCGGTTCAAAATTCCTTCATTTGTGTGTCTGTTGAGCAGTGCAAGGCACGTCTCGACGCGTACTTCGCGCTGGCGATCATTGAGTTCGTGGGGCACCCATTTGTCAAGCTTTTTTACCTTGCCAATTTGACGCAAATGGACCAATATTGTTTTGACGCTAACGTCGAAAGCTGCTGCTAATTCAGCCGTAGATTGTGTATCATCAGCTTCCACAATCGCCTTTAATTCGTCATTGTCGACCAAAGTCTTCGGACGACCGCGAGGTTCATTTTTCAGGTCGAAATTTCCAGAACGGAAGCGAGCAAACCAATAACAGGTGGTGCGTTGGTTTGTAGTGTTAGCTCCGTAAACGTCGTTGATGTTGCGTGCCGCTTGTGCCGCGTTGCTGCCACGACGGTACTCATATTCCATAATTACTCGAATTTTTAACGTATCCATGATGACGAAAAAGATTGAAATGCGATGAAAATGTAACACTAATCAATAAAGAAATGACTAGTTTTGGAAAAAAAAAAACATGTTTTTAAAATAAAATTAATTTGAAATTAGAATTCTTAGCCAAACAAAAATTATTTTGATTTGAAATGGCCAGTACTGCAGAACGGCAATTTCATAGGTAAAGACCTAATATTATTTCATCAAAATATGTGCTTCTGCGCACGTTACTTACTCCTTTTGTGCTGCTATGAGATAATTATTTTGATTAAAATGCAACCCGACAGCCGTTAACACTCGGTACATACTACATACTTGTAAAAACGTAATCAGGGTCTGCGACTACCATAAATGGTAGAAAACATTCCGTCGAGTTCGCGCCAGTCGGTCGGAGGTCGGCGCCAGGGCGGCCGCCAGCTCGCCATTAATTGTCACTTGCAAAATTATGCATTGTCCACTGCACTTTTATAGCACTGTCCGTATCATGACAAGGTATGGATGAATTATTTATGATAATAGAGATGGCTAAGTAATAACAGCCGCACGGGTTGATCAGGTTAAGCTATGTTTGCCGGGGTTGGTCCGTAAATGGGAGATTCCTCCGTGCCTCGGAAGCCGTTGGTCCCGGCTGTCATTGATGGATCTTTGACAGTCGTAACGGGTCGTCAGAAGCCCGAAAGTCTGACAACCAGTCTTACCAAGGGGTATCGTATTACCCAGTTATTGGGTTGTGGAGGTCAGATACAGAGTCGCTCCATGTAAAAAACCTGGTATTCAGCTGCATCTGGTTAGACTGGAAGCCGACTCCAACATATGTAGTTGGGAAAAGGCTAGGCAGATTGAATAGAGGTATTATTTTTATGTTTGCCTTTTTGAGATCAATCCGGAACGTGTTGGTTGAATCATAAGACTATTCAATCGTCAGATTGGTAGGCAAACCTCAAGCAAGCTACGTTTAATTTGCATGCTGTTGCTAACGATTCGAAAAGGAATCTTAATGATGCGGTAGTTGTCTTTAAATGCATATTTATAGAGTTACTAACTTTTGCCCGCGGCTTCGCCTGTCTGTAGGTCGAAAATTATCCCACGGGAACGTACTACCGAGAAAACAAGTATCCTATGTCCTAAATTCCTAATCCAGGTCATGGTTTACCCATGTGCCAAATTAGATCCAAAACCGTTCAGACGTTTTAGCTTGAAAGCGTAACACACAAACAAACTCACTTTCGCATTTATAATATTAGTTTGGATAATATAAGTTACGATTATCAGTATCACAGCTGTGTAATAAAAGCTATGGCTAATGAATTGCTAGACATTGGCGGATATAAGCTCATCTCGTATCTGTAACCGGATAACGCAAGCCACGACTACAGGAGACCATAGGTAGGTGTTGCTGTATACATGTGTCTCACTAAAACATTATATTCTGGATATAGGAATAGGGTCCAATAATCCATGAGTCATATTCGTGAACGGGCGCCGTCAGTTGTCATCTCTTAGCTGCCATGGCTTATTTTAATTTTTGAATTGTTCTTATTTTATAATTGCGGACGCTTTTTACGTGCTTTCTACATTGTTCTCACATGTATAATTTCAACATGAATGATGTAACAATATTTTGATTTAAAAGAGTGTCCATGGAGTTTCTTGCCCGTTCTTCTCCATAGGTACCTACTACGCTTTGGAATGGGCAACTAGCTTCATATTTCTGACTGACTGACTGACTGACAATTCAAAAGTGCCTGTAAATGGTTTAATTGAAATAAATGCTTTGAGTTTGAGTTTGAGGGATGACAAGGAAACTGTTCTTAGTACAGAGCATATTGCAAGTACCTAGCTAACAGCTGGTAATGTCGAACAAGTGCTGTCCAAGTGTTGATGGGCGAGAATGGAAGTCCTCCCATACCTATACGATTATTTATAAGTTGATTATCAAATCGTCTCACTCCTAACGAATTCCTCTTTATAATCAACTAGCTGCGCCTTCGCGGTTTCGCCCGCATAAGTCTCGATGCCGTGGAAATATCGGGATAAAAATTATCCAATAACCTAACCCAGGTCATGGTCTACCCATTGCAAAATTTCATCCAAATCTGTTCAGCCGTTTAGCTGGAAAGTGTAACAAACTCGAAACTGCGTCTTTTTGTCCTTATTTAGAACTCTTTTCACCCTTAAGTTTTTAAGTGTTGAGGAGCCTTGGTTTATTTTTAACTTCATCAACAAAAAAATCTCCCCTCTCAAGCATGCCCTACGTTAAACATTTCTTCATTCACCAAGCTGCTAAACGTTACCCTGTTCGTTTTTTAAACCGCCACGAGAACGTATAGTATGAAAATAAAAAGCTGTAGGCAAGTCGATTGTGTTATGATGAAACCGAGTTATTTCAGGCATGCGCCAGCGCACGCCCGCGGACAGAAATAGTCGTATGTTACATGTGCTGGATTGCTTTCTCTATTGATGAGCTGCGATTTGATAAACTAATGAATAGGTAATGATTTTCGAAACACGTTTTAAAACAGGGCAAGGAGATCTCGTTAAGGTCGATTCCCCTTTTTTTTTGAGTTTGGGAAATCATCAAATCACTTCTTCCGCTCTGGGCGGAGCGGGAGGGCGAGTCAGACTTTTACTGACTAAAACCCACCCGTGCTCCTTCAGTTGCCTATTGCCGGCATCCCTTTCGGACTTTCCCGCAACCCTGGCAGGCATCGGTCCTAACGGACCCCATCAAAAGGTCGATTCCCCTGGAATATCCGAATCCCCTGGAATATTTACCGAATTAGATTTTATTGAGCTACTTAGGTACATCTGAAGTCTGAAACTTTTGATTAAATCTATAACCAAGAGATTTACCTTACGGCGGATACCTATTATTCTGAGGAAGTAGAATTTCCTGTAAAGCAATGCCAATATATTTAATGTTCGTAGCGTTCATACACATGTCTGTCTGAAAGACGTCAATGTTCTGCTATTATACACATTTCCATTCCGTTTTGAACAGTAACAAAGTGAAGATTTATGAATGTATTCCCGTCGATGGTTTCTTGTAAGACATGATGCTTCTAACAACGAAGAAACTTAAATTAAACATATCAAATTTTTCTCCTAGAATGTTTGTTATGTTAGTTACGCCTGTTACAACTATGGTATTCAATGGTTGCGTCTATGGTTTACACAATATCCTCGTTCTTTTATAACCTGGGCGGGCTCTCGTTTTATTTAATTGAGATTTTCGTAGAATTCTTTTTTTATACCTTTCTACATCTCTATTAGCCGTCATCTCAGAGTTCAGTTCTTTTTTACCCGACTACGGCGAAGCAAAATGGAGGGTTATGATTTTGACCGGTATGTATGTATGTTCATCTGTTCCCTCATATCTTCTAAACGACTCACCACAATTTTACAAATGAGGTATCGTTGGAAGCGTCTTGATCGTCATCTAAACATCCGGAGTCACACGTAATCTGTTCGATTTATGCCCTAACACGTGTGACTCCGGATTTTTAATTTGTCCGTCTGTGGTGTCTTGTGTATAAGTACCTTTTTAGTTGATTGACTTTTTTGTTGTAAATAGTTGGGTTTTAGTTTTTATTACATTATTTTTTTTAGTCATAACATCTTTCACAAAATCCATCCATCATCTTTTCTTTGGTCTGCCTCTTCTCCTATGGCCATGCACATTCATACTTATCACTCTTATACTGCCTTGAGCATTAATTACCTTATAATACCTACTTAAACATATCACCGGAAGAAGAGTTGATTACGTTCAAATATTTTAATAGGTTCTGGTAGATATTCGTATAAGTACCGATGTAGTTACTTATATGGTTGTGTGTGTAAAATGCGATGTTTGTGCAACAGAAATCAAGTGCCTAGTGAAGTAGGCTTGGATTTTTCATTCGAATACTATCTTATTTTTTTTTTATTTGATAGGTCGTGGCTAAAGTAATAACAGCCGCACGGATCGGTCCATCAGTTTAAGCTACGCTTGCTGGGTTTGGTCCGTGGATGGGTGATCATCTTTACATACCGAGACTCCTCCATGTCTCTTTCATTCATGTATCTTTGACAGTCGTTGCTGTCATTCATGTATCTTTGACAGTCGTTACGGGTCGTCAGAAGCCCGAAAGTTTTGACAACCAGTGTTACCAAGGGGTATCGTATTACTCAAATAATGGGTTATGGAGGTCAGATAGGCAGTCGCTTCATTTAAAATCCTGGTATTCAGCTGCATCCGGTTAGACTGGCAAGCGACCCCAACATTGTTGGGAAAAGGCTAGGCAGATTGAGATTGTATAGGTCAGCGCTGGTGTCGGATAGATGCGTGAAAATGTTAAAATGAAGAATCAGACTAAATTCCCAATTCTCCGTGTCGTAAACTGGAATTTCGAAATACCAACTTGATGCGTCTGCGACGAGTTGAGTAACTTCTTTCCGAACTTCCTATTGTGAGTCAAAATGTTCCTCATTAGCCTCCATGAATCACCTTCTTTTGGTAATGTGCTGCGGTAGGTACAAGATGCCATATGTCTGTTACATATGGCTGCTCGGTCATGAAAATATTGCGTAAATAGGTAATTCTTAGTACTTAGTATGTTTAATCGTTTTCAGTAGCTTTGGTTAAAACACCTGTTTAACAAAAAGGTTGTTATTGTTGGTAAAGCCATGTGTAGGTACTTCGAATATTGTGGTTAATTACGCAGTGCCACATACTAGGTATTTTGTCTATAGTAACTAAGGTATCTGTTTGTTACGCAGTAACCAGTTAAAAACAGGTTTTCCAGGGGTTTTTCTCCTGGGATTCGGCAGAAATTAATGGACACCAAGTGCTACTGTTGTAACACACTCCTTTTAGTTTTCTTGGACAAAGGCCACGCACTCGGATTTCCTGTAAGTCTATAAAAGCTACCGTAGTGATATTGTTCCCGCCATAGCACAGCATTATGCTGAGTGGTAGCCTTCTTGTCACAACCACGAACGTGCACCAGCCTACGTAAGTAAGTATTCCATGTCTATGTTCCATGTGTCCTCTTATTGTCTATAATCTATTCATTCCAAAATATTTAAGATCTCTGTGCACGTGTTTTTGTTACTAACAAACCAAGTTTTTCTCTTTCTATTTATTCAGCAGTGGCTTTTAATTGATTGCATCATAATCCACGAGATGAACTCTTTAAATTATGCAAAAATGCATATTTCGTATACACACAAATATCAGATGCAAGCCGTTAATTTATTTCTGCATTGCATAATTCACCTCAAAAGAAAATTAATATGGATGTAATGAAATATTTCACATATTTATACAGATGTTGCATGTCGCTTTAGACCATAATATGTGGTAATACTATTACCAGCTAGGTCACAAGCTCATTCGAGAAAATATTTTCTCATCATAAATTATCTCTACACAGAATATGACGAAGGGACCTATGCACTTATATATATGCATTATATTTTTTGTGTCGTTAGTGACTAATTTGGTATCAAGAGTATTTATGCCGCCCATGGGTCTCTGACTTGGTTTCACATGCCGTCGAGAAATATCTCTCAGGCACGTTTTTGAAGCAAATGTTAATTATACAATACGCACATGAATCAGAAAAGTCAGAGGTGTGTGTCTTGGGTTCGAATTCGAGACCTATGACTTGGCAGTGTGACGGTCACACCACTAGGCTATCACTGTTGATATTTATAAATTAATTAATTATCGGCAAAAGTGTAAGTGCCTATTCCTAGAACCTACGAGTAGGTCGATTGTTGCTAGTTTTGAATTTTAAACCCACCCAGTCTTCTCTTGGAGCATAAGTAAGAAATGTCTACATGAATCTTTAATTTTCTATAAAAGGTGTCTCCTAATCAAAGCGGGCCATAAGGTACCATCTGCCGTTGCTCTACTGACCTCTCTTCATTTTTATATTTGAATTTTGGCCTAGCGAAAGTTTTTGGTTCTTGACTTTTACATATCGGTGTTTAGGTGTTTACCTACAACGTTTTAAAGGGCCCTGAATATAAATAGGATGTCTAGAGCAAGCTGATAACTCCAACCTTGAAGAATCGATAGAAAAAGCGGTAGCTTATGAATCCATAGCAGAGGTTCTCAAGTAGCGGGCCGCTTGACTGACGAGGCTACGTCATGTAAAAAAATAGAATTTTTGGTTTAACAAGGACACTAGATTTCAGAGGGCTAAGTAATAACAGCCGCACGGGTCGATCGATCAGGTTAAGCTACGCTTGCCGTGGTTGGTCAGTAGATGGGTGACCATCTTTAAACACCAATACCCCGTACTAATACCCGTGGCTCGGAAAGAATAGTCGTTGGTCCCGGCTGTCATTTGTGTATTTTCGACAGTTGTTACGTGTAGTCAGAAACCCGAAAGTGTCACAAACAGTCTTGGTCAATAACCTGCCCCCATTTAAAGTACTGGTATTCAGCTACATCCGGTTAGACTGGAAGCCGACCCCAACATAGTTCAGAAAAAACTAGGCAGATGACTAGATGTCAGTTCGGTTTCCAACAGCACGAGGCAGCTTCTATTCTGTATGTTGGGTTGACTCAATCTTTCAAGAGGTAAGCTGTATTGCCTTCCAATTTTTCTTATGTTGATAGCAACCCGTGTCTAGTAATTTATATCTACTCCTACCTATGCAGGCCGTGAAAGAAACAAGTTGACTATCGCTAATCAGCAACCTAGACCCAGTAACAGTGTATAGCCGGTGTCGGGTCGCGTTGGCGAACATGTGCTCTTGTCGAGCCAACTGCCATGCTTACTCCTCAGCGACTAGCTCGATAGATAGCCTACTTACTAACTGGTTCTCGGTTTAATGGAGCGTTTATAGAGCTGTTGATAATGTAAATTGATGAAATATCTACTTAAACATTAAAAAAAAAACTCTAAATAACGGGACCTCTAGAATAGATTCTGACTAATAAAAAATAAAAAATTAATATCAATGATGATGATGGCCTACGAATTCGATCAGGTTCTTCACTAAGGCTATAAGGCTTGTGCTTACGATTGGCAGATATGCCAACCCATTGAAGATTGATCCTCTCGGTTCTTAGTTAAAGTTAAAAACAGTAAAAATGCGAAGTAGGACTTCAAAATAATGATGCCACAAAGCTGCTAGAAATAACGTACCTATTCTATATTAAACTCATTTCTCATTAAAATCATGATACAGTTTTTCTTTAAAGTCCTGAACTGACGTTCGTAGGCTTAGATAAATACTTTTTTGCTGTGATCACTTACCTAATAATAATTCGTCATGTCACCAAAGCGGGAATCCCGTTTACTCAGGCCTTATTATGTTAGAATTCCGAAAATTCTGACGTTGAGGTAACCCTTGCTTTACCTAGCCTACCTCTTATAACGTAACTTATACAAACATTAAAACTATCAAAACCCACCCGAATTCATCTAACCATGAAGGTTTCGAGTATGCATTTAGGTCCACGGACTTACGGACGGAGCAATAAGGTAAAGAACTGCTAAGTATTTAAAGATCTCCAAAAATAAACCTTACCAGACCACAAACAAAACAAACAGATTTGGACAATAATGGTCCCGATGTGTAGATAAGCCAATTACAGCCTGTGACCATAGCGAAGGTCAGTTGTTGTTGTACTGTGATCTATGGTGAGCTATGTAACACTCTGTAGAGCCATCTGGGTCACAGTTTACTTATAATGGCACGCACACGTTGAGTCATCGACATACGGTGAATTATTTCGAAATTAATTATTATCGACGTGGTTTCTTCATAATTTAGCTGTAGGTACGTCACTAAATTACTGGAATTTAATTTTTGATTGGGTTAAGTTTCAGTAGGTTACATACATACTTGTTTGTTGTCATCTGTCCTAATTTTGATGCAAGGCTACATTGAAAAGAAAAACAAAATATTACAAATCGAAAGACTAACAACAATTAATATTTTTCGGCCAAAGAATCGGCATTGCCATACAACGTGGCAATGCTGCCAGGCTTTTGGGCACTTTTCTTGCTGACAGCAATGCGGACGAATTTTTTGAAGCACTATATTGATTATTAAATGTATATTTATTGAATTGCTGCGCCCCGCGGTTTCACCCGCGTAAGTCTCGATCCCGTGGGTAAAAAGATAAAAAGTATCCTATGGGTTAATCCAGGTTATAAACAATCTGTTTGCCAAATTTCATCAAAATCCATTCAGCCGTTTTTGCGTGATTGAGTAACAAACATCCAAACACACAAACTTTCACATTTATAATATTATATATTAGGATTCTATTAAATTAACGATATGGTAATAAAAAACAATTAAAATTATCCTTGAATTAATAGTGTCTTTGTAGGTTTTTGCAAAAAATCTGTCGTACCTAACCTACAGCACTTTTAATTTTTCTCTGTATTTTCGTTATTTCCCAGAAAATCATTTACCTACCAAAGTTTTGCTGAAAAAGTTATAAAATAACGAAGAGCTTTAGATTAATATTTTTTTTTACTTTAATTAAAAACGTATTCAAAGAATTCGGGTTATTGTTAGGATGTTATCAGTTCATGAGTTCACGACATGACGTATTTGGACCAAGGTTTTTTTGTGGTTACAATTAGCGCTAAATACTACGTAGGTATATATCGACTACCAGGTACTGCATATAATAGGTAGGTATATAGGTACCGTCTATCAATGGCACATTAGGACTTTTATGGTGTTCACAACATCATATTGTTTATATTATGAATTCAATATTGAATTGGCCCAAGGCCATATAACCGAAAGCAAACTTATATGATTCATACAATAATAATTAACTAAGTTTATATGAATGTAAAATGAAAAAGCAATAAAAAGTAAGTTCCTACCTACCATATATCTTGTTTACAGGCCTCTTGGGCTTCAAGTAATCCATAAGGGTAGAAATAAAAATCGTAGAGACTGCTGTTGACACATAAGGGAGGTAAACCTGCAGTTATCAAGATGGGATTCTAATATTTTTAACGACTGACAAATGTGTTTTTGCACCTTCTTCAAAACAACGATTCCAAACTGAAACCCTGGATATTTTTCTAGATCCCATTATCTACCTAACGTGCCCTGAATCTCAAAAAAAAACTTAGAACACAGCACCACAATTTTTCTTTGCTTAAAAGTCCCTCTCAGAAGTTGGAAAACTTCTTCAAACTTCAGACGTTTAATAGTATATGCAAACCATGATGGTAGATATCCAAGATTTAAGTATAGTATGTTTAAGTATTAGAAATCTCATGACGCCAATGATTCCTCGGCCACAAACTCGTGAAACTGAAGAATAACAATGTTTAGTTAGCTATCCCACAAATTATTCTCACCAAGTGACACCTTATTTATCAACAATGGTTTAGGATTTAATGAGAAATGCGCGTTACCATATTATACAAGTTATGGATATGTCAATATTTGCCTTCTTCCGTATGTCCGTTTGGCTGCCCAACTGCAGAAATTGAGAGGAATTGAAAATAAATCATCTGAACTAACTAGAGAAATGTTTGTTTATTGTAATGAAAATCAGGTTTCAAGATCTAATAGCTCGGCTTCTGAAAAAAAACGGCTCCTCTGAGATCTTCTAGAAGCCACCGCTCAAGTATTCGTAATGCATCTTCTTAACAGGTCAATTAATTCATATATGCATGTCGCATGACCCCGTTATCTGAAATCGGGCACGGCCTTGGAAGCATCCTTTAATCATGATCGAAAAATTAAAGTTTTCGAAGGCTTTTCCCCAAGAGCTGTATTCTCGGAGCGGGGTGAGACGGCTGCGCCTCATCTCCTTTCGCGGCGGTAAGGCGACACCGCGAGAACTCCCGCGACTCTCGCCAGTCGCACCACAGCACGCGTCGACTCGACATGTAAGTACGACTACGCTCTGTCAGTGCCCCATAGTGTACCAAGTGAAAAAAATTAAGTGTTTTTTTTTTATAAAGCCAAGGTGCATTGATCTTGCCTCGGCCTTAAATCGATTGTCCGTCCTGGTAAGTAGGGTGGTAGTGCAGTGCTTATCGATGTTATGGTGGATTTATCGGTAATTTACAATGATGTGGTCGTAATTCTTCAAAGTAAATTCTGTTGAACTCGTTTTATGGCGGCATTGAACGTTAAGATAAAATATTTTTAAACATAATTATTCATTCGGAGCTTTTGTTAAGCCTAGCGATTATTTTCCAGCATTTTTGTTAAAAATTATGGTGTATAAATACTTTTTACTTCGACCTACGATACATGTCCTAACATGCCAGCAGTTTTGTAATCGTGTACCATTTCTATTTTTGAATATCGCGGTGCTCGGTTTCATTTTCGGTTGGCCAATAGAAGAGGGCTACGCTGAAGTTTTCCCGCGCTTTTGGCAGGTTGCCAGTTGCCGACCAATAGCGTTGAAGCGCGGGATGTGGGGGCGGCTGACGAGCATGCGCGGTTTATGCGCCCGCTGTCAAACTTCTAGCTCGCCTATTTTTTTTCTATTTTATATTTAGACCAGATATAAATTTCTAGCTTTCAGCTGGAGCTCTATATTTTTTTTTTAAAAGAGAGCGCATACCGGTGCTTCCTCTTTCAATGTATGAACTTTGAATTCTGTAATGTCGTAAACTAAGCCTATATTTAGACTACTGTCTCTTTTTCTTTTATATCCGTTCTCAAATGATCCTCTTGATACGGACACCTTTCAATCTTATTGATTGAGTTCAATACATAACATTAATTTAAACAAGGCGTCCTACAGTACACTAAAGACAACAATTTCACAATAAACATTGAAACACTTGAAATACCGGAAAATTGATGGCCGCCTTGCGACTGCGTCGAATGTAAAGAAAGCCAAGGTTATGACGAATTGTAATTATTGTCACCATAAGTTGGAGACTGTGTAAATCTTTCATTCAAAATCAATTTATCTAGCTTAGTATATCAGATGACGAAAAGGAAGTATATGTAGGTTAACTGCTGTATCAATACTGGTCAAATTCCTCCCTCCACTCTTTCCATATCTTACGGTTGTACTGCTGTAGTTCAATCCCTCATGAAATATTTGCATTAAAAACTTGGGCCAGATGGGCCCACAATCCCATAAAAATTCATAGATGGATGTTCCTCAAGAACGGATTCTCATTGCCGTACCTATTGGCAAATGAAGTTTACGTACACTACAGTACGCTCTAGTGTACGTAAACTTCATTTTCCAATCGGTATTTTATTTTATACCTTCTTCTGTTTAGTCTACATCTAAAAAGTTGGCATTAGCCACGGAATTTGACTCCTGTATAATCAAATATCAGCTTCGGAAGCTTCAAGAAGAGTTTATTTTTACTTTTACTTCTTCAAATCTTTCCACTGTTGTATTAACTGAAGCAGAAGTCCGGCCCTCAGCAATCCAGTTGAAACGCCATCATAAATTGACTTGAGTTATTTATTATTCAAGTTATATTCAAACTTGGTTCATATCATCTCTTCTGATAGTGTCCTCACCAAACATGATGATGGTGACGGGTCAAGTCGGCCATACTTTATTACAATATATATCATCGAATATATCGAATGTTTTTGGATTGGCGCCAAAAACTGTTATCTGACGTCATCCGGTCTTCTAAACAATAGCACACATAACCTTAATATTTCAATTAAATTGTAAACAATGAGCTATATATTATAATCGTTCAATGCTACCAGAGACATGCTCTTATGTATGCTTAATCTTATTCATTTTTAAGGTCGTTTGTGGTATTGTGTTTTCCAGTCTTTTGAGAGGAACTACATTAAAAAAGTCAATTTATATGAAGGTTCTGACCAAGTTTAATTTATGCCTTGCAAGACCAATCACAATTTATTACTTGCTCTTTAAAATAAAGCTGTCCAAATAATTGAACCTTCTCAATGCTGCATGATGTGCGTTCAAAAACTTACTTGCAAGGAATGTGAATACAAACATAAACAATATTAACTTACGACGAGTATAATATAGGAAACAAATGTCTGCATTATCTAGAGAATGCAAATATGGCGAGAATGCGTTTATTTGTTCGGCGCGTGCGCTGTATCGTGACAATTTGTCGTCGGATGCATTATGAAATACTTTTTATTGTATATTGCAACACCATGTGTATTCACATTATTATATTGGATTTAATAAATATGTGTGTTTTCTGGGAATCAAGTCACGAAAATACCATTTGATAATTATATCAAGATAGATCTGATTTGCTTAGTCGAAATTAATTAGTCTTGCCAAGAGAACTTCAATTTGCGATGAAAACAATACTGGCCTTGCATGATCTCGTCGAGCCCATAGAGCCTTATAATAAGGACAATACGAGGCATTCGCCATGAAATAAAAGCAGATTATATCTTGTCCAAATTCATTCAAAAGGTCTAGATTATATTGATTAAGTACATACAGATGTTGCTAAACAATAGGATTGCTCAGTTTTATCTATCACAATATCTTAGCGTGTACCGGTTTCAGAGAAATATGCCCATCATTCTGCAAGATTATAGTGGCTTGTGGCCTAAAGAATTTCATTAATGTCGCTGGTCCATTGACCGCTGACTGAACCCTTTGAAATTTATCGCGAAATGTGACTCACGCGCAAATGCTTTTCTTTTGAATCACACACGGCGGCGCAGGATTTTGCGAGATGATGTTGATTTAGGTGTGTGAATGAGTAAAACAAAGGATGTTGTTTGAATAAGGTATATTGTCGTTATGAATATGTTTTAATGGAATTTTGCATATACCTAATCGAACTGGTTCATTCTTCCGAGAAGTTTTCGTGTTTGCTTGCATAATTTTATGGTTCTATACTAGTTCTAAGAGTTTAAGGTGGATGCGCTAGGGTAGCCCGCGAAATTCAAATTTTCTTACGTTTTTTGCAATTTGCAGGTCAGTATCAGGTTGTATGTTGATCTAAATATTATTAGCGGCCGTAACAAATATGGATTTACAGAATTATAAACATAAGAATCAGCAATACAACTCTCTAAATTCATGTAAGTGTATTAATGAAAATTTCATGAAATCGTCAGTCAATACACTTACATGAACCTGGAGAGTTGTATTGCTGATTCTAATGTTTATAATTCTGTAAATACATATTTGTTACGGCCGCTAATAATATTTAGATCAACATACAACCTGATACTGACCTGCAAATTGCAAAAAACGTAAGAAAATTGGAATTTCGCGGGCCACCTTAGCGCATCAAACTTAAGTTATTGAGTCCACTGCTGGGCGACGCCCTACTCTCTCTCCACTTCAGAGCTACTAAGGTCTTTACTAAAGGAGTCCAGTTTCAATTATTTTAGCAATTAAGACACCAAGACACGTATCATAATCGTAAACAGACGGTCATGTTAGTAGACCATTGGTTTTACTGAATTCAAATTATCCCTTATGAAGGAATATTCCATGTAAGGAGAACGATGACCTCGTAATGAAGATTTAGAACACATAGACAATGGGATCTATCGGTACTTTTTTAAATCGCTTGCTCGTGGACATGGGACATGGCATGTATTCTACGATGCTGTCCGAATTTTAAATAGTATCCCAAAAGTCCCTATCTAACTGCTCATTCTGATGATTCGACTTAAACTGAAGAGAGAAAGAGTGTCTTCGAAATAAAATTAGGTATGATAGATATATAGATAACACACGTTCTCATTGTACGAAGCATTTTTGCATGTACAGCATTTAACAATACGTGACGGAATTCATGACCTGCCCAACATTATTCATCCATATGTCAGCCATAAAAATCCATTCGTCTACAAAATGTATCATATCAAGGAAATATTTCGCAGTGATCTAAAACATCGGTTCTCCCATCGTTTTTAATCGGCGTGAAGCATTACCGTTCTATCGGTTGCCAGTAATATAGTTAGTGGCAGAGGTTCTTAACCTTTGTCAGCTGTAATGACTAGAAAAAAGTTAATGGCTTGTTAACTCATTCCGATAATCTCTCTGTGCAGTCTTACTGGCTGAGGTTTTTAACTTTTTGTGATGGATCTAGATTACCTACCTACATTATTGTTTATTTATGGGTTTTTTAAAAGTCCAGTTGCTGGTATTGTTTTAGCTTTCTTGTATCTAATTAGAGCGTTTTCTAGTCAAAGATATATTTGTCACACGCACGTAAAACACGTTCCCCATAAATCGAAGACAAAATTATTTTATTAGGTATTTATATACAAATTGAGAATTACGAGCATCAAAGCAAGAATGAAACCGTACAAACACAACTTAGCAAAAAGTAAACCCCTGCACTCAAGATCAATGCACCCCCGGTTCCATAAATAGCTAGGACTGTTCCACAAACTTATTGACTTAAAGGCACTGGTACACTGGCACTTATGCCTTTTCTATTTAATTTCCTCGATTAGGCACACATAAGGCAGGCAGGTTGCAAAACATGACTGATTTCATGATTTTTATAAGTTCCTATGAAGGTTGTTGATTTTTGTTGTAGCTCGCCGAAACACGCTGTGGTGCCTGTAGTTTTTGCGATCAATTTGTAAAAAAAAAAGTTAGATTTCCAATATAAATCAGAAATGTGGTGCCAAGTTAGGGCGGCCACAATACACTTTTTTCCAATTGTTAGGCGTTGAAATATATATTAAGTACTAGCTGTTGCTCTAGACTTCGTCTGCGATTAAGGATGGTCATGATCTACCCATGTGCCAAATTTCATCCAAATCCGTTCAGTCGTTTTAGCGTGAAAGCGTAACAAACAAACTCACTTTCACATTTATAATATTAGTTAGGTTAGGACTAGCTGTTGCTTAGGACTAGGATTACGATGTTGAACCTATAAAGTCGTGAAATGATCAAAGTTATGAATACGATTTGGCCCAGAAATTGTAGGATATGGTCGTTATGGGGAAGCTATAGATACTGCCTGCCAATGCCCTACAAACACAGTCCTCATGAGAGGACAGCAAAGAGTACCTTGATTCCACTTGATACTGTTACAAACAACTTTTCACCAACATCTTTTGTTACAGCTTTTGCATCTAGAGGAGTAAACAAACACAAACCGCCAAAATGGACGCGATCAAAAAGAAGATGCAGGCGATGAAGCTGGAGAAGGACAACGCGCTTGACCGCGCCGCCATGTGCGAGCAGCAGGCCAAGGACGCCAACCTCCGTGCCGAGAAGGTACGCGACACACTTGACCGTTTATGGTTAAAGGGCACCGTGTGCACATTGCTTTATGTGTTAAGTTTTAATAGTCAATTATTTATTGGCAACCCAGTTACATCACTAGCATGACAGATATTAAAAAATAAAACCATATAGAAAGCTCAAACAAACGATGAAAACAAAACATTCGTTTGTTTTGTGATTTAATTTGAAAGTCACAAAAATTATTCATTTCAAAATCGATGCACTATTAAAATTAAGACATAATTTGTTTCATTCTTAAATTAACAAAGGATGAAATACATCAGGTACTTATCGCAAACAAATTATTTACCTAATTGCAGATAAATACTACGTTTTTTGCTGTAGAACTTTTTCAACGAGTTTTTATTAGTTGGTTTCAAGCGTGAAAAATCTTTTGTTTTTAACAAGTGTAATGCAGGACACTGAACTTTGTAAAAAAACATATTGGTTTACTAATTAACTGCAATACCAGTGTCACGTTGGAGTTTAATTACAAAGTAGATCGAGTATCCATTACAAATTACGTGTTCTTGACTTATAATACGTAACTCGTAAGTACGCACATCGATTGAGACAATACGGTGCCGTACCTACTGAATACAATGTTCTTTTAATAAAAAAAAATAAAAAAATGGGTACCTATATCTTTAAAAACAGATTCGAAACAGCTGTAAATGAAGAAATTCTTAACAACCGCAAGGCCAGTTGTAATTATTTAGTAATTTAATTTTAAAAATATATGAGTGCAATATTTCGCTTTTCGCTTTGCCGTCTGACGAGGCGAAACCTTAACCACAGGCGATGTGTCAGGGATAAGGACAGCAACCTCTGACAAGTGAGATATATTATTGTTTATGTATATATCATAATGCATTATGCGCTTATTCAATGGTATAACTTAGTAAGTAGGGATCTGCATAATGCAGGCACAGATGCACATTGCGAGCCTGTATCTATGTAGGTATAGCATAATTATGTGTTGTGCTTATCAATAAGAATTTAAATAAAAGACTATAGAAAATAATGTAACATTTGTACAATTATTGAAATAAATTCAGAAATTACTATCTTGAATGAATTAGTTAGGGCTGGCGTCGTTATTGACAAAAGGATTTTCACGTTACTCAAGAGAGTGAGAACTACATAGTATGCATGATGTATAGGAAAAAGATTTTGCAAAACAGCGGTGTAATCGATAAAATGTATCCTATCCTGCATAGTTTTATCCTGGACATGGGCTACTAGACTTTTATAGCAGACTGTCTCAGACCCAGAGGTCCCGGGCTCGATTCCCAGTAGGCAAAATTTTCTGTTCGGTTTAGTCGGTGGAAGGGCGTGTTCCAAGTCCTCCTGTCTAGCTACCACCATCTTATCTAAGTCTGTCGCCATAACAATAATGTTAACAGCATTGTGTTTCGGCAGTTAGAGGTAAGATAGCCAGTTCCTCTCTGGTTGAGGATTCCGGGTGAAGCTTCCACATTCGGCCTGATCATCACTTACTTAGGTCAGATGCAGCCCAGGAACTTCCCCGAAATGGTTAAAAGAATACTGATATACCAACTGACACAAACCCCAAAAAAATAGAAGGAATGACGATAATGATGATGAAGCCCTTTATCATATACAACCCTCTCTGGTATACAGTACAGATAAAAATTTGCTTATTACTCTCTCCTAGGCCGAGGAAGAGGCGAGGCAACTCCAGAAGAAGATCCAGACCATTGAGAACGATTTGGATCAGACCCAGGAGGCCCTCATGCAGGTCAACGCCAAGCTTGAGGAGAAGGAGAAGGCTCTTCAGAACGTGAGTACTTTATAATGTCCTGCTATTGGTTATATAGAGCCTATTTCATCAGTTGGATGTTGGAGTCCATTGGTTTTAGATTAAGTAGAAAATTGCCGTTTGTAAATCATAATTCCAAAATTTAAAGATTCTAGGTTCTATAATTTGTCATTTAGTTTAGCGTGTTGTTCTACATGATAAATCATGAGTCGTCATATTGTTGCCGAAGATATCAATTTCCATAATTGATTGAATAGATGTTCACTCCAGTTGCCATAGCAACTCGAGTGAACATCGGAATTAATTGATGAGTTTAATTTATTGATGAGGATCATAATCCTCAGAAATAAATAAGTCATCTATAGAAAAGAGGAACATCCACTTGATCTATAAGTTATATAAATTGAGATCGTCAACCTACTTGCTAATCAAATACGTATCCTTCTTTCTACTTCGTTACCAAGGATCGTGACCGTGACCCGCTATCTCAGGTGATACTTTAGCATAATACATGTCGATATTCACTGCATTGGCCAGTGTATGTTCCAAGAAAGAAAACAAAATACTGTGGTATAAGGCCAACCTTACATGTTAATCACAATAGATTTTATTGATATGGCTAGGTACAGTTACAGGGTCCTTTTTGTCAAGTCTGATTAAAGTGAAATAAACATATCAATGAGAAAAAGATACGATAAGTAAGAGTAAATGAGTAGTTGTTTTAATATCTACCAGTCCCGGATCAATTTTAGCAGAATTGTCTTATTATTTACATAACTTGTTGTCTTTAGCTAAGTTTTTCACCAACGATTTGTAGTAGCAGCTGATGGTCTGACTTGATTGCCCAGACTACGGCTAGTAATACAGAAATATTCAGAGTCCTAACATTTTAGAAGAAATACAAGATTTCGATTTCAAAAGAAAAACCTATTAATTTCTAGAACGATTTGTTTTTGATGTGCCGACTTTAAACAATTAATGATCTCATTGCAATAAATAACAATGAGAAATTAAATTAGATCGCGCATGTGTCAATAATAAAACAAATGATACAGATCATGATGCGAGCCAAAGACCTTGGCCGGTTGGCAGAGAGACCGAATGACAATTGACAAGCAAATATCTAAGTGATGAATATGCAGTTGAATGGTCGGCGATAAAAATAATCATCGATATAATGTAGACAAAATACCATTGTGATGTGTCTCCTCAACCAAAATAAACGAGAAAAAACATGCGCCATATGTAGCCTTGAATTACGATCGTCGATAAATAATCGATATATCTTTTATTCAATCAAGATCAGTCTACGTATTCAAAAGAAATACGTGATTTCTAAAAAAATATGGTCAAACCAAATACCTAAGCATAATTAAGTACTTAATAATGTACGATAACGAAAGTAGAATTCAAAATTGCACTATGAAAGAATTTGATTTATTGTCTTTTCTCCAGTGCTATTCTGCTTGTCAATTATCAATATTTCGATCGAAATTCATTATAATGACGTCATATTATTCTAACAGAGTTTCAATAGAACACGTGTAGTAATACCAGATGCCCTGTATACCGGAATGCCGCGCGGTAGGGGGCTGCGTTCTGTGCGCACCGAGTTATTTTCAGCGCTCGGCACCTAATATGGGCCCGCTGCCCGGTGTTTCAGTAAAAATAGCCGCTGGACTCACTTGATACGTCAGCCACCTACATTAGCTAAACTATGGAATTTTCTCTAAAAAGTGTTTCAGAAACATTTAACTGTCGTTAAAGAAATTCATTAAAGAATTCAGTCGGTAACATTAAATATAAATTCACAAGCGTATATTTTTTGTATTTGTTATAATAAATTAAATATACTTAGTCCAAGCAAAACATAACAAATAGAAGCTATTACTTAAAATTCAAAACATTTAGGAAGCATTTAAAATTCCCGCGTCTAACGATAAACAAATGAGCGCAGCTCGGTGGGTAAAACAGTGTAATAAAAACAAAAGATGGCAGCAAGTTAGGTGCGACTACAGCGCTGCGGTGGTTCATTAGGAGAGTCAGTCAGTTAACATGGCCGCCGGCGCTGCGCGGCCGGTCGGACCGCGCCGAGCGTAGTAATGTCCGCGTCCGCGCCCCACGCCCACGGGCGCGCCCCCGTGCGGCGCAGGGGGCACCAGCACCACCCGCGCCTGCGGGGCGAGCGCGCCCCCGCCCCCGGTGCGTCCCCGAACACTGATCCGTCCAAACGAGTGACCTTACAAACAGACGATGTTGTGCCTTGTGTCAATAGTGTTAGTGAATCTCAAGAAGTGACAAGGACGAATAGTGACGATGCACTTTCGAATCAGAATAATATAACCGAGGACTATGCGAATATTGACGATGAAATTGAATTCGAACCTAGAATACAGGACCCTGAGTCGCTTGATACTTCGGACGACGAATTTTCGTTCCGAGAAGAGCGGACGGCGGGAGACGGCGCTGAATTTATTACGACTGTCGCCTCAGATATATCAGATGATGACCCTGAGACGGCAGAACTCGCTAAGCTCAGGTGTACTAGTGAGTGCACGGAGGTCCTGGCAGAAAGGGAGAACAGGCGGAGGAGAAGATGTGCCGACTATCCAGGTTTGGCGTTCGGCAGCTCTATATTCTCTTCGGACACTATGATGAAATTTTCCATCATCAAGAATGAGTTGCAGAATATTAAGAACACTGCACTGAAAAGGGTAATGTCCTATGTTATTTATGCTTCTGTTCGGTAGTGTGAGTGAGGCAGGCGTGGGCCAAATGCGCACAGAACTATTTTTAATCGCGTACCGTCGGGAAAGCGTTGAATCTGCTCCACGAAGCGAGGCAGAGGCAGAACATCTCGCGCGTGGCGATCAGCTGAGCCACTGACATTCCATTTGACATGTTTACTCGGACGATTACACATGATGCCGCTAGATGTCGTTGCTGTCGATAAGCGCACGTGGCTTTTACCTGCCAGCCCTTGCCCTTATTTTCGAAACAAATTCAATTCCTTATCAAGTTTTTTTTTTCGCCACTGGCATTTTTTTTCTGGTTTGCCTTATGTTGAGTTAACTCGATTGCTTCATTTTGTGTTCATGATGACTCAGATATTACGTGGATTATATTTTTTATCTTACTTTTTTTCACAAAAATCCAACCAGAATTTCTAGATGTTATGCGAAGTGTTCGATATATCGTAATAGCGACAAATATTTGTTTGTAGACGTTCAGACGGAACCATCGTTATCATTTTTATCTAAACTCATTAAGAAGAAGATAAGTACAGTCAATTAGTTAATAGACTTGTTAGTTTTTACTCAATTAAAGTATAGTTAGTACCTACGTATCTACATTCCGCATGATATTACATTCTATTCTTTACAACTTTCTAAATTATTCATGAACAATACGATGCGATGGGCAATCATATTTACAAGGCGTAAAGTTTCGAATTGATATTAGAACATAATCGTACCAATGTTTTACACAAACGGATATCCGATATACCAACCAATAAGAATAATTAACCTTTACAACAAATTATAAAATTGAAGCATAAACATTATCGAATATGGCTGTAATGATGATATTATGTTATGATGTTATGTAACTTGTAATTGGCCTTATTCTACATATTACTTCTGACTACTCGAATGTATTAGCTGTAAGTTTTCTTAAAATCAATAAAATAAAATATGAAGAAAACCTGTGTTAAATGAATAATATAATGGGGTGGAAAAAATAGATCATCATCAGAATATTTGCAGTAACTTTAGACTCAGTCAAGCCTGACACAAACACGAATGTATCGAAAAGAAATCTTGATTTAAATATGGCTACAAATCTGCACAGGCGATAGACGCAATGCATATTCTAATTAATGTTGAGTAGGTACTAACGAAAATGAAAATAGAAAGTATGCAATTCAACCTAAGACGCAAAACGGCTACATAACTATTAGCAATTAGTGCCATATTAACGAATAGACACATGTCTGTTATTAAACCACACGCTTTTTGTGATACAATTGACTTTGTAACACATTAATTTCGTTATAACATCAAATACTTTAGCACTTTTATTAGTCACTTTATAAACGACAAACAATTACTTCACATTATTTACAATATCTGCAACGTTGTTGTTTTCATGCAATGAAAGAACATCGTCGACATATTTCGCTAATATAGCTGTATCTATTATTCTTGTTGGGTTCAGCGAAGATTTCATGTTTCTTGTTGGGTTCAACGACGATGCTCTAAAATCCAATTCCTTCAGCAGTTTTATGTTTCTTTTCTTTTTTATTCTTCTATTCCTTAGGATGAGCTAACGCTACGTCATTTTGAAAAATTAGTTTCTTAGTATCAGTCGAATCTGTTCAATGGAACCCGACAAACGTATGGTTCGTGTTCGATGCGCATTAGGCCAATTTTTCCTTACCAACCAATATTGTTGCGTGTTTACTCTAGATATAGGCGTCTGGTGCGATTCATACCGATATTGAAACTCATATCCCGTTATACCCAAAACTACTACCTATTTGTTTGCTTAACTCTTTCGCTGTTTTGGTCATACCAAATCACATGAGAGATTTATTAGAATCAACCTTTGTTCAATTAACAGGTGAAAGTTCTACTGTTAGACCATGTGATATGTTTAATCATACACTAAAATTGATACAAAATTCAAGTCTTTAAATTAAAGTAACTAATAGTTACGTAACCTGTATTGCTCAAATTGTTCTGTATCAAAAGATACGGGAAATAGAACATGGGGGTATCTTGTTAGATAGGAGTACAACAATGCATAGATTTCAACAATTTCCGGGACAGTCAACTAGACACGAAGTTTTATTGTTATGACGTCTATGGGCGTTTAGTATCCTGGAAAGTATTAAAATGAAAACCAATGTGCCAAGACTTTTAATGTGTTGCTAATTAAAACAACAAAAAACATTCTATTTACAAATTACTGAAGGCGTTTCACTCATTGTGTGCCGCCCACTGCACATAGTTTAACAATTATTGTGCATGCTGCCAAATTATAAGACTTAGGATGCTCTGTTGCAGCACATCATCATCGTCTTTATGCCCTTGTCCCATGTGACTTGGGAAGCTCTGCAGCAAATTTTGCCAAAAAAAAACACAAAGATACTTTATCGGAATTCTCAGAAATATGATATTTAGCTGGATATGTTCTCTAAATGTAATAGGTAATATTTGCACCTTTAAGCTTGTTCAACATTCCGAAAGTCTCATTTTGTCGTAAAACTCCATAGATCTGTAAATCCCAGTGATCTGTAAAACGTCCTGATTTATGTAATTCAATTAATGCTCCACGTTGCGTAATCTATCAATAGCCGACATATGTCCATGTACGTCACACTGAGCCTATTCAGAGTGGCTATGTATCATAACAGAAGTATGTAATTACATTGCATACGACCATGCCCATGTACGCCTTCAGGTTCAATAAGTTATTACTGACCATATGGCAGTGACAGACGGATGACCAACTTTCTACCAGGTCTAAATAAAGAAGCATCTCATATTGGGAAAACGAGCCTTGACTTTTATAATTAAGTATCTTAATCAGCTGAAGAAGTGTTAATGAACACTGATATTACGAAACTCATGACAAAATTACCAAGAATGGCTAATGATGTCACTTCTCTCGAAGTTCTTTAAAGATTTTTTGTGGATTAAGAATCGGTAGGTGTGACCATTTTTTATAATCGGAGCAGTTGAGCTCGAGATTATTTCGATGTACAGTAAAAAGAAGACGGGTTACACTGTATACAAGATACCGTATAACGTGTAGCTGAAAACTGGCAAGGTCAATAAAATTAGTGCACATATTTTGCGCTTGTTCTCTGATGTAAAAATGAGTCACCTTTTCAGAGGTTATTGCTCAGTTAATGTCGCATAAAATTAAAATTACAATCGGGTATTAGAATCATCTATTCATATCATCCATTGTATTCAAAAAGCATAACGACTGGTACGACATGGTGGTCGGTTATTGTTTCTGCAAGAAGTAGATTTGAGAGACAGAAAAACTAAGTCTCCACACTATAGAAAAAAGTTTCGTCGGTAGTCAAACATTGCAAAAAAACCTGTCTACCTGTGCATTGTAAAAGTTTAATTCGACCGTGTTTATTACCTGAATTTCACTTTAGTTATCACTGGCCTCGTGGGAGTACAGTTTAGCTGCTTTACCGACAGATTTTTTGTTACAATCGCTCGGTTACTTAACGGAATTTAAAACAGGCACATACTTTCCAAATGACGTCATACAATTTCGGCAGTCTTGTGTAAATTGTTGTACACTCGTCTGTTCTATCATTGGCTGCAGACAACTTCCTTTAGTTGCGAAATTTCAAACTAGATGGCGCTGTTGATTCCATTTTACTTCGAGTTTGCAAGTTTATAATCAAAAGAATCATTTTATTTATTTCCAGGAATCTGGTTAATCATGTCATCCATCCTTGCCTCTCTCTATTTTGAAATGACCTAGTTCATCGCATTCATGACAGTCTTCGTATTTCCCATGATTCGAATACAAAAGCGGTAATAGCCCTCCACTAAATCTAAAAAATCCACTTCCGTAGTGTTTATTGTATAAGGTCAGTCTACCGTTTCGCCCATCCCACATTTTTGGGTTTTCTTCCCAAACACCGCTTGTGACCCTACGGATGTAGTTTCCAACGAACTCAAACAGGTGGAGCTAGTTGCCCTGCAGGCAGTACGGTCGATTGTGCTTATCGCGTTCGTCGTGTCCGCGCGGGTGACGTTTCTGTCCATGTTTCGCTGTCAAAGTCATTTTGAGAATGTCTAATTGAGTGAAATATTAGTACCTATAAATCCAATTAATTGCTTGTGATCGTTTACTGATTATTTAGTCAGTGGTGTAAGTTAGAAACGAAGCTAATTAGCACCGTTCCAATAAAGTTGCAGCGTCTAGGTTCGGTAGCGGCCATTTTATTTGCCGGCTGTGTTCATTCGTGCCGTGCCCATCTCGACGATACGGGGCAATAACGAGCGGGGCCAGTCAGTTGGCATTTTCGCGAGTAGAGCGGAGGTGTTTCTAGTTTTTAGCATTTAAGCATTCCATTTAAACACATAAGTGCATAAAAATGACGACAAACATGCAGCAAGGAACGATCCTGGACGTTCTGAAAAGAAAAATGCGCCAGACAAAAGAGGAAATGGAGAAATATAAGGACGAGTGCGAGGAGTATCACAAACGTTTACAAGTGGAAATAATGCGGAGAGAAGAAGTAAGAAAACGTGTTTTTAGTTTGTGCTGTGAATTTTGTGAAACGTTGGTTCCTATGTGTACCTGTGTTGAGTTCATATTGGGTCATAATATGCGAGTTATCAGTCTTGTACTATCTACCTATAGTGAGTAATGTCCGGCCATACTTAGGTGTGCAAGCAACGTACGCATATTGACCTCTCTTTCGGATTCATCTCAGCTTAATCTCTCAGAAAGAGAAGGCGAATCATTATTCTTTTCGTTGAACACGATTCCTTTCGTCGACTTGACTGTTGTTCCCAAAAAGTGTTACTTCTCAGATATATGTAGGGATGTGAAGGTTTTCTTGAAATGTGTCTTTACATAATTTTATTGGTGCTTGGTTGAGCGCCGGTTTCTGTTACACGTAACAGGTTTCGTTGCGTTGGAGGTCGTATACCGGTCTTTTGTGGCACATGTAGGGCGAGCCGGCTGGATTCGTGAAGCTTAACACCCTTTAGTACATTCCTGTTGTTCGGATGTCCTCGAAGGACCGCTGGCGCCGTGAAGGCGTGTCCGACTTGTTCGCCGTTATCGTTGTATGACGTAACTCTACAAGCCAGTAATGCTCCTACAGATCATAAACACCTGCAAATAGACTAGATTTGACAATTGAACATTTTAGTCCTCATTCAATCCCAAATAATTAATGACACGCTTGTTCACGTTCCGTTACTGGCCCATAATCTATGCTAGGCTATGTTAGTGATATCTCGTAGAACATTACCTACACGTCTTATCGTCATAAGTGTATCAAAACGATGATAAGAAAATTGTTAAATTGAGATAGCGTGAAAGAGTAATTACTAATCGAGGAAAAAGGCAACTTTATAAATAGTGTTTGTATAAAGAGTTGTAAATTGAAAACGTTTAGTCAAATACGACATAGACAATTTTTGTGACACGACGTGGGCGTGCACTAACATTGAGAGCTGACGCTGTTTAAACATTGATAGTTGAAGTCAATTAAACATACTGAAGGAAACAGTTTGGGGAAATAACACAGATGCCAAATAAACAAAAAAAAAGATCAAACAGGAAATATAAAAAGATCAAACTATAAAACAAGTTCATTGTTTTAAACTTCTTCAAACAAAGTGAAGTGTAAAACAGTTATCAAATTAGAACTCATTAACTTGCACAAGGCATTGAGACTCTTATTACAAGAACCTTGTACTATATCTTACTGATTTTGAGAATGTAACAATGATAAAAACGAAAAATGTTTGATGTCTGATAAGTGCAACAGGAACTAACAACGATAATGAATTCGTTTCATTGCACCCAACATGGCATCCAAAATTACGGGCCCTTCGCGTGACGGTGTTGTGTTACAATTTATGGAGCTTGCAAGGGCTAGTCTTTTGTGTTCGACGTTTCAATAGACACAATGCCACCGCCCTAACCGATCCCACAAAATTTAAACAATGTGTTCGACTATCGGTGAAAGTATAGGTACCGTGAACAGGTAATATGTGCACTTGTAGAGATCAAACTCCTCAACCATCCAGTAATTGATTTAAGAACAAGAAAATGATGTTCCGTGCTTTCGAAATTCCATTGATCAAAAGGTAAAGGTCGTCGAACTTTCCATAAGACGCTTAACTCATCAATTTTAAAATAGACTCAAGTAAACGTCAATTTGAATTATACTAGAAGTTCAAGGTGACGCTTGGCTACTGATCTCTAAAACATAGCCTCGAGTCCACAACTAGATACCTATTTATCTCGAGTTCTCCTAACAAAAAATATGTATCGAACTTTTAAATTTCTTGTCGACTGATTCGCTAGAAATGGACGTCTTTTTTATAAAGACACACTTGGTGACTTGGTTAATTGCTGCTAATATCGCGTGCGAAGAAAAGTATTAGAATAAAACTGATTTAGTTGGCAAGTCCTGTCACGACTATTATTAGCATCCACGCACTGATGACGACACAGGATAAAAGGAGGAGAAACTGGGACTCGGGTGTGCTTCCTCGCGGCAAGGACGCGTGATGTCATGAGCATGCAGTGGCTGAATATAAATAACGTAACGCGAAATGTTCCTATGTCTTATGGTTAATTCTTGACACGTATAGTGTTCCAACGTTTAACAATGTCTATTGTACATTGACATTCTTACGACCAAAAGTAGCTGTGTATCGGTCGCCAACTTTGGGAACCGAAATTACAAGAACATTCAAACTGACTACGTTGCTTGCACAAGCATGATAGAATATGTCTGCATTTACTCATTTCATTCGTGATAGAATATGTCTGCATTTACTCATTTCAATATTTTTACAGTCCCATATTGGATCGTATAATTTAGTGTGTTAGTAGTATTTTTGACCTTCCAAAACTCTTGAACTTCTGTTGAGTACACTTATTCATATGACTGATTATACCAAGTACCTCGGCGACAAAGCTCTGCTCAGATGAAAATAGAAAACGAATTTTACCAGATATGAGACCTAGTTAGATCGGTTTTTCGCCCCGTAAACCCCTGTATTGTAACTTTAATCGAAATCATTACAAATATACAAGGTGTTGCTTTCGGTGCCCAGTAAAAAAAACATATGCCAGTTGATTCTTTGACATGGTCTCATTAATACCCCAGAGTTATGGGTTAGCAAAAGGAACAAGTTGTATATGTGTAATCACGTTCTTGAAAATGGTTCTAACGATTTCGATGAAAGTTGCAATATATACAAATATTGCTCATTTAATAGTAGGATAGGATTTATGCTAATCCAGTTCTGGATTATTTCTACATCAAACGTAATGAGCCGATATTGAAATTACATAAGAATCCGTAGAATTACGCGCATCACTATAAATAGCTGTGAGCAAACGTTTACCAAGATTTGTAACCTTATCTGCATTGCCATGCTAAGCATATGAAATTCTTGGAATTTGGGGGCTCACGGCTTTGACATAAAGCTTGGTAGATTTTGTTTCTAGTTTAAGGCAATATTCGAAACATAGTTGTCTACAGGTGACTTTACCTATATTGAGCAGTTTAGAACCATTGGACTCCAGCATAGGTTTCAAAAGTACACGTATTTTATGTGTTGCTATTCGTATTGTTTTCACATACGAAGATATACACGGATTTTTAACTGAAACAGACTGATAAACTTTTCAAACAAATTCTAACCAGTTTTCTCGTTGATCCAGGCCGAATCCGAAGTGGCTGCCCTCAACCGACGCATCCAACTGCTGGAGGAAGACCTGGAAAGGTCTGAGGAGCGTCTCGCTACCGCCACCGCCAAGCTGTCGGAAGCCAGCCAGGCTGCCGATGAGTCGGAACGGTGAGTCCACGCCGTAACAGACGACCACTTAGTTTAATGGAGGATATAGAATGTTACGCTCACTCGTTGTGAGTTCACATATATAACTGGATTGCTGGATTTTAATGTCAGGGTTCAAATCCTAGAGAATTACTATGGTTTGCCACGAAGTGTATAGATTTTATACCAATATAAAGTAGATGAAAATTTAATTGAAAGTCATGAAGAGTTCAAAGAATCATTTTGAATTTGAAGAAACCATTTTGAAGAATAGATAGGTATTTAGTGATCTAAGGAAGAGTACCGGAAGTACATACAATCTCTTTCAAATCTAAACGCTATCTCATATCGTGTTAGTTACTAATAAATTCATATGAGAAGGATTTAACCAACCGTCCTTAGTAACACAAGACAACGACATTGAACCCACATACATACCAACCTATTGAGTGGCTTCTTCAAATTCAAAGCTAAATTGGATTATCAATAGAGTACTTATAGAGTTCTATTTTTATGTTTTGTTGTAAATATTTATCTTTTTATATAACTGTGTGCATGATTGTTTCTATTGTTTTTATTTTTATGCCCATAACCACCATATTCTTGATTATTACAACTGTTTCCACGATTTCTGTCTTTCCTAATCTGTTTTCTGTTCAAATTCATGACCCTGTTATCGAAATAATTTTGGAAGTTGTTTATTTGCCACTGAAAATAAATGATTTTCAAAACGGACAATTTAAATCAAAATAGCCACATACCACATAACGAGTGTTTTTATCGATGTTATAACACGCATGTGTTTGACCCCGCACTAACCAGAATACGGAAGGCGTTGGAGAACCGAACCAATATGGAGGACGACCGCGTCGCCATCTTGGAGGCACAGCTGTCGCAGGCCAAGCTCATCGCCGAAGAGTCCGACAAGAAATACGAAGAGGTGAATGCTTGCCCAACGTCCAACTCGTTTAAGAATCCGCCAATCGAAGTTCCTTCAAATTTTCTCATTCCATTACGGCATTTCTATCATGTCACAATTTAAACACTCCATGCTTACCTATAATGGAATGAGAAACTGAAAAAGAAACTTTTGTTGACATCAGTGACGTGTTATTACGAGCATTGGCCCCTGTACCTGTAAAAATTTGCATATTTTAGCACCGTAGTCGTGCCGTGATAATTAATTTAAAAGTCATCAGTGGAGAGGGGAATGTGTTCCATATTCAAATTACTGTGACACCATGACTTATGAACCGTTAAGTGTTAGGTTTTTAATGGAAAAAAGATAGCTGTGGTTTCCAAGCTAATCTAAAACATCATTAATCGCTGTTGAAATACAAAACGAGTACCAAATTGATTTATAATAAACTTGTGTGAATAAATTGAAGAGTTTTGGTGTCATGTTGATAAGAATATTAGTAATAACACAAACTGCATTAGATTTATAGCGTTCTAAAACCTGATAATCTTGTTTCGAATTGGGAGCTCGTAATTATTATAAATGCAACATATTCACATTAGTGACATAAGAGAGACCTAGATTATTGGGTTTTAAATGTTAATTCCGAATATTGCAGAAAGCAAAGTTTTCGAGAAGGTTACATTACGTAAAATAAGTTGCAATGAAAGTTACTCAGCATTAATTTCTAATGAGAATTTTCTTTCACTTTAACGAAACCAGTTTGTCTTATCAAAACTGTAAGGACAAGCCTGTACGTAATGTTCGGAATGCTCAAAGTTACGTTTGCATTTTAAAGCAAATTAAAATCCTGCCACGGGTTTTCATTTGCCATTTTATATCGAAACGGGCAATAAACTAAACATCGCACACACACGGCGATGAGCTCACTATTGCTCGGTTCACTTTATATTTCAGCTGTCCGGTTCCAGGTTGTTTGTCGCTTTATATGTTCCTTTCTAGCGTGTTCGTTACTTGCATGTCTTCTAACAAATGGGTTACCCTTGAATACGCCCCCACCTACAGATACCACTCGATCATTTACTAAAGTTGTATTTCGTGGTCCAGCGCCCGTAAGGTCCTCGAGAACAGGTCGTTGGCCGATGAAGAGCGTATGGACGCCCTGGAGAACCAGCTCAAGGAAGCCAGGTTCCTCGCCGAGGAAGCCGACAAGAAATACGATGAGGTCTTTATATGGGAGTTTAGATGTCGTTTGGTTTGGCTTGTCTTGCTTGCAATACGCATGTAATGAATATTTCATAAAGATGCCATCTGTTGCATCGTCTTGAATAATCACATCGCTATTTTTCCATATTCGGTCAATGTGTTTCAGTGTTTACCGAAAGACTAAGTTCATGTGAACGAGCTGCGTTTCCAGTGTTGAATTTGTTTTCCCACTTACTGACTTTGTTTTTTCCTTCAAAATAACTCCATTGATGTTTTTCAACGTGAAAATGACTCCTTGATCCCTTTGTAAAATTCAAAATCTTCCCTACTAAACCTTGAGGTGTGAATTTCGAAGTGATATTAACCAAACCCCGCAAATTAACTCGTGTGAGCTTGATTTCGTGTTCGTTACGTCATTGAGCAAATAGTCACGAAACAGAGCGATTATTCTCGAAAGCGACGTATTATCGCATCATGATTAGATACTGCTATCCATCTACGACGTGTTTTCTTTGAAGAAGTAGTCACCGTGCTTCGATGCCAGATGGTTAGCAGACCTATAATACGTCCTAATTCCCCTGACATATGACCCTGCGTGGTGAAGTGAAGGTAGTCGTAAAAGCCAGCGTCCCAAGAAGGAATCGTATCGCGCCTGATCTTGCTCCGTTCGCCTTATATGGTGGACTAGCCTCCTTCGTCGCACATGTTGTTACATAAGCATTACTTCCATATATGTAGGGTGTACTTGCTCAAGACTGCGCCGTGACAGACATTAAACCTTAACGAATGACATACATGTTTGTTGGTGTCAATAAAGTTGTGATTATTGGTTGTATAACGTAGTATGGTATCTCCAGGTTGCTCGTAAGCTGGCCATGGTTGAGGCTGACTTGGAGCGCGCGGAGGAGCGTGCTGAGTCCGGCGAATCGTAGGTTTCCAATCCAAAGCGCTAACGGACCACTGCCGCGTTGCGACGATGACATTGCTCTGAAATAAGAATGACACGAAGTTTCCCTTGCGCGTCTCAGTCGGACATTGTTATTTCGGTGTGTCACGCGATACTGGTCGTTAGCGCGGTGGTCCCGAAGCGTTATTTTGCAAGTTTTCGCCTCCGTTCTGCATGGTTGTTCATTTGCATTCTTAACATTCTGCACAGTAACCCGATTTACCTCCATAGGTATTTCTAACATCGGCTCTCACTGTTATTCTTATTGCATGCCCCATTCTAGGTCGCGTTCCAGACGGAAGCTGTTCAACAGGACATTAATTAATTTGCATTGTCATGACATTAATACGGTGCTGCCGGCTCATGCTGTTGATTGAACCGGCAGCACTGCTTAATTATAAGGACACGGTGCAGATCAGTGACCCTCGACGTCGCACTCGAGCGTCGCTGCTCTCTATCAACTAAAACAAGGGTTGCCCCATTTCATGGATATTTCTTATGCAAATGTTAACTATCATGTCCGTCAGTGTCGACTAAACTTCTGTCTTCAGTGTGTGTATAAATCTTAAACGTGGCTATAGGTTAGGATGTCAGGAAATATGTGTGGTATAGGGCAATTTTCGTTTTCAGATATGCACCGCATTACACCAGAATTACTGGCCGTATGCGTGCCGCACATATGCAAGCGCACACATCACCTAATGAATACGATAATGCACTAGATAGCACTTAGATAATTAATAATGTTTTATTGAAAAAAGTAATATTTAGAACTAAATGTTTTGGGACAACCCTCGTTTATTTTTTAATTATGTGAGTTCTGACACCGCTCTCGACTCCCCCTGCTTTGTGTGATCCTTTCTGACTTTGTTGTTTGTGTTTTTGCTCAAGTACCACTGCTTTGCTTTTTAGTTTTAGCAGGACATCACCAGGATACTCATTTCTGCACTTAACTCACAAATGTCTGCACTTGATAAATACGTGCACCTGCTACGGACGAAAGTCCATTAACATAAAGTGCGAGTCTCGAAAGAGCTCGGTAAACACTGGTAGTAAGGTTTCATTTTCTTGAGTACTTTCTACTTGTCACTTAGTAATTTGTTGTAAGCCATCTGGCGACTTTAAAAGATTTAGCTGAAACAGAATCATTGGTGCACTTCACCTGCATTTGAAACACAAACGTTGTCACAAAGTTGGACACTTGTATGTAGAACTGCACTGCGAAGCGCGTGGAGAGCGGTGCCCGGCTCGGTAGTTGTAGTATTGTGTGTGTGTGCGTTGGCGTGTACTAACGCTCGGCTGGTAGGTGGCGCGCAAACTAGTGCTGATGGAGCAAGACCTCGAGCGGGCCGAGGAGCGATCGGAGCAGAGCGACTGGTGAGTAGCGCTTCATGACTGGCGGAGACCACGTGGCCTCTGTTAGCTACCATACGTGTACTCGGCTCCAGATGTTCTGCAATGAATGTGAATTGATCGCGGAATTAATGCTTAACAGATTTTTATAGCCGTTAAAGGTTGCTTGAAACAAACAACAACCTGTAGGAATAATTATTTGGAGCCAAATATACGAGTGGTTTAACAAGCTGAAGAAACAGAACACGTTGTCGGCTCTCCAGCTACTGTCCTCAGGTTTACTCTTGTTCGTGATTAGAATATCGATGTAAAACTGTAAAGAATTATTCCAGTACTTGGAGCTATACAAAAACTATATGATTTAGATCCCCCGAATTTCGGGTTTCATTGAACAAGAGAAGACCTTGTGTCGTAGGCAGCTAAAGAACTGTTGATATCAATTGGTGTGGATAGTGCCACACGATATTGTTGAATTCATTAATGAATTTGACAAAAACATCGATGCACGAGATCATGCTATAGTAACAGTACGTGTCAGTGAAAACGAGAAAGTCTTAGCTTCAAGTAATTTAAATTGCAAATTAAAGTCTTATCTGTATGCGTTTGAATTATTTTCACTGATACATGCTGATAAGTTGTATATATCGTAAGTTGCTGAGGCGATGATAATTATTGTATCTCGAGCTAGTCAACTCAAGGCACTTCAGATTTGTGAATAAAAAGTTGTGTACACCTAAATTCATCGTCTTTGCAATATTGCATGATTGTGTTGTTTGATAGCTGCTTGATTCCTTATCGTTACTGTTGTGATGAGTAACAATTTATTTTTAGAAAATTAAGCAACTACTCAAATGACAAAGTTCATTTTAATTATTAACCCTAACATGCATGCTTATTTTTTATTTATTACACTTCTAAATAGATGTAAGACACACTTTAAATTGTCAAATATGTCGGTCACTGATCAAGTGGCCGTCAGTTAATTGATATTGATTAGAAGCTGTTAAATGTTCGAGTTAAATAGAGCAAATAGTTAAACATCATGACTGTATTTATCTTGTCAAAATATTTAATTGATGTTTGAAAAAAAAATTAATTGCAACTTTCCAAATTAGTACATCAGAAAATTACGAAATCTTGCCCTAGAAGTTTCAATAAAAGTGATTTATTTGGCTCTTTGATTACAGTAGAAGTTGATTGTTTCACTTTCTGTTCCTCAGCAAAATCGTCGAGCTTGAGGAAGAACTCCGTGTCGTTGGTAACAACCTGAAGTCCCTGGAAGTCTCCGAGGAGAAGGTATATTTCTGTGATTTTATACTCTTAGACTATTTAGGCTAGAAAAAATAAGCTAGGAATCCAATTCAAGGGATGATATCGAAATCCCTAGAAATCGAAAAATTTCTTGTTACTGATGTTGTTAATGATTATGGATGAAATATTCCGAATGATGCACCAACCTTTGCAATCCTTTCAAAGTATCGCAGTAAGTTCCCTACATTTGTCTTGAAATCCATTTTAATGAATAAGGCTAGGCCGAAGCAGTTGGACTTCTAAGTAATGCTAATTGTATGTAAGATGCAAATGAACGAGTGTATGAAGTGTTGACTGTTCTACGCGACATTATGTATGCCAAGAGTAACCAAGTGACGTTCTATACAGGCCAACCAACGCGAAGAGGAGTACAAAAATCAGATCAAAACCCTCACCACCCGCCTAAAGGAGGTGTGATATCGAACGAGATTGGTTCATATAGCGAGTGTTTATGTTAGCTTGCCTAACTGCATTCTGCTGCACACCTCTAGTCTAGTCTCTCTATCTGATTTACCATTCAATGTATAGTCTCCCGACTTTGGTGATGGTAAATAGGATTTAGAGAGTAGTTCGTCTGTAACTCGTGTTCAGTTTTCCTCCATATTGATACTTCCCTCCTGTTTGTTGTTTGAATGTTTTCTTTCTATAACAGTTATGTCGCTGTAATATAGTTTTAGCGTACTTTACATCCGTTTATATTTACTTTAGTATCGTGCAGCGTTGTTTGTAGTAACTGCAACTCTGCGCGATGCTGCATGACTCAGTTTTCGCTGTTTTGTGTTTTTTCGTTAACAAATAATACTCGCAGGCTACGCAAAGGGAAGAAACATACGAGGGTCAAGTAAAAGTGCTGGATGCTCAACTCAAAGAGGTAAAAGGACAGCCGGACCGGAGGATTTCCGTAGATAGACGGTTTCGGTTGTAGTTTCGTTTCATGTTCATTGCCATTCAGTGTTTTGGGATAGTACGAGTATGTTGGGCCGTGGGCTTCAAAAATGACAACTTAATCATAAAACATTTTCAATCAAACGTTACATTTTGCTTCATTATCATGTTATATTATTAAGTGGTCGTTTTTGTGTGTTCATGATTCAGCTTCGTAAAGGCTACGTTCGTTGGTGTAGGTCCTAGTGTCGAGTGGCTGACGGCGGTTGGTGCTTCATCTATGTATCTATGTACAAGACTATCTCCTATTTCTGTACCTACTGTGTATTAATTACTTCTATATTAGCTGTAAGAACTATGCCTGTGTTGTGATTGTACGCTTTATTAGTTTGGGGTTTTGTATATGTACAATTTGTGATGGGAATCTTTTGCTACTGTATCCCTGCTTTATTTTCGTCCGTTTCTTTTGAGAAACTCTTCATTATTTACAACATCAAGAATTTTGTTTCGTGAACTCTTTCAAGATTTTATAACAATGTATACTTCTGATGCAAACTGTCCATGCATCTTAAATTTTGAAAGATTTCTCTGCCACAAACGACAAAATTTTAAAACCGGTTTTCATTTAATATGGTCCCGTTACACCAGATGTAGAACACCACATATTTTTGGGTTGAACAAAGCCATACCCGCCTTCAATTCCACAGTAATCAGGCATGTTATGGATCCTACATTCGTCCATGTTGGATAAAGAGTACAGTCACAACACGGTAGTGGCATGTCGGTGGCTTGCCGTTAGTAATTCGTCCTGTGTGGCTAGGCAATGGCGACTCGCGACCACGTCGAGGATAAGATACACAGCCTCTCGCAGAAACTATCGCAAGTAAGTTGTGCTCGACGCAGGGGATTCTGGTCGACCTATACGTAACCTAAAAAAAAATATGGAAAGCAAAAAAAAAAAAGCAAAAGTAAAGTTTAATACCCGCGACACATAACTTGGGTATGAGTTATATTTTTCATAAAGGTGATATTAAGTTTACTCATATTTATAGCTAAAGGACAATTTTATCAATTCAGATTAATATTAGTCACCAGTCCATTATTTGCTATTTATAAGTACTTAGTTACAAACGTTATACGAGGTATTTCCAACTCTAAATACGCACTCGAAAATATAGATTACATTTACAATATCTATGGGCGACCAGGGTAACTTGTTGGTAATGTGTTTTTATATATATTTTCACGATTATTTATTTTTCTTTACTTTGGGTAAAATGGTATTTGGTATCTAGTGTTTTAGTTTCACCACTCAGCACTTAGCCGCTTTCGGTAAAGGTAAAATGCATGGAGATTGTGAGGCTTTAATTGTTTATAACATAGTTTGTTTTTTTTTGTACTAAAATGTAAATATTTTTTCATTTTTGTTAAAAATTAAAGATTTTAGAAAAAAAAATATAATAACAGTTAAGTCACTTCATTGCATGCCTGATTGTGTAGTAAAACAGTCTATTTTCTGATAAGAACTTTGATAAATATTTTTGTTGAAAAAAAAAAAGTATTTTGAAATAATGTTGCAACTTGTTAAAATCATATCAATTTTTAAAGATAACGAATTTTAGTACTGCATTCAAATTGAACTATATATTGGAAAGAAAAATGATATACAGAAAATAGGCTGTTTGCCTCAAGAACAGAAGTTAAAATCGACATAAAATGATTTCAGGCTGAGGCACGCGCTGAATTTGCTGAGCGCTCCGTGCAGAAACTCCAGAAGGAGGTCGACAGGCTTGAAGGTAATCTATCATTTCGTATATTTCAAACGATATACAATCTGATATTATATTTGCCCAAAGAGGCAATCTATAAAAAATATATAAGTAAAATAAGAAACAATTGTAGCCATATTGTATTCAATGTTTTTTAGAACAAGACACAAAAGTCAAAATTATTTGTACTGGTAACATTTTATTGATGCTAGTTTTCCAAGTTTTCAAGGGTCTCCAGATATATTACAGAATATACAACGTACAGCAGTTTGGTTAAGTTTTAAATTCAAATATTTCACAAGTCAAGTTAAAATAACATGTTTGAAAATAACAATGCTTTTGACATTTCGCACTTAAACGATACCATATCAGCCGTCATTAGATCTGGCATAACGAGTTATAATGCTGTACAATAGATTTGAAAGCTTTTTTTCTGTCATTTCTGCTACAATCTCAAGCTTATTTTTATCTTAATTTCATAGTAACAGTGTTAGTGTTTTATTTTTTATAGCACACAGAATTGTTTTTGTAAAACCAACATATTATAAACTTCTTCCACCTCACTATTCTGGTGCTTGTGGCTCAAATTCAATTCTGTTCTGTGCAATATATTTTGTTAGCATGACTTTTAAGTGTCTCCTACTAGACTGCTCGATCCTTTGATGTGTTTTTTTTTTTTTTGTAATTTTGGCATGGTTTTATATTGATGTTGTTTTTTGCCTGTGCTGTTTGGTTCAAATGTCAAAATCGGTACCTTTTGGTCAACAAAAATTGCGATTTTATCATTCGCCATTGTATGTTATCATCAGCCATTTATTCCCGATTTCGGAAAGGCCGTTCAACTTTCTGATCTGTTAATCTGATGTCAATTATCACACCAATCAAATTAATTGATATGAGATGTGACAACAGATACGGAGTTAAACGTGGTATCCGATGATTTGAACGTTTGGACCAAACGGTTGTTTGTTGTGTGTCCTACTGACCGTGGCCACGTCGCCCTTGCAGACGATCTGGTGTCCGAGCGCGAAAAGAGCAAACTCCTGCAGGAGGAGATGGAGGCCACGCTGCACGACATACAGAACATGTGAACACTCCCGCACGCGCCCGCTCCGCTCACTCGCAGCACTAGCACTGACACAACACTGAAACCTGTCACTTTAGAGTTGCCACCGCGAAAATATTTAAAAGGCGCCATCTATGTTGTGCAGTGACCTAGAACGAAAGAAGTTTTTATTTAATTGACATATTTTCGAACTTCTTTTATTTCAAGACTACAGAAAGTGAGCCGAGCGGGCGCCTAGATGTTATTAGCTATAGAATAATTGCCAGCCGCTTTTTAATGTAACTTCAAAATCGAGTGTTTGCTACGAAAGCACTGCCATGTGCAATTTTTTTATTTCATCCACAAATTACTAATATTTATGTCCGTATAGTTGAAACGTGTAATTTGTTTTATAGTCATTACTTTACGAGCGTGCCTGTTATGTCAATGATCGATATTTATATGACGTATGCAGTAATCGCTTCTAGCACTCTAGTGTAAGGTATAAAATGATAGTATCGACATTCCAAAAGGGTCCAAAAATGTTATGCATTTTACACTCAACTTATAAAGACATTATTTGCATTAATTATAAAGAAATGCACATAGTTTTTGTACAATATTTAAATTCTCTATGTATTTGTAGAACAAATTAGTCGCTGTATTCTGTTTCGATAATTTTATATTTCACTCGAGGGGATAGTGCATACAATACGTCGTATGCTATATTTTCATATGCACTGTTTGCAATTTATTATGAACTTAATTTACTTAATGTTAGTGAAGAGATTAGATATTTTTATTCAAGAGTGACGGTAATACAATAAATAATGATATTTATAGGAATATTCTTGCTAAATTGGAAATAATTGATATTCTATTATGTTTGAAGGATGATTTTCTCGTGTCATAATTGAGTTTGTTGTTATTTATTTAAATTAATCGATGAATAAATGGCGACTATTCCAAGTTATAATGTTCGCGCGTCGTCTGTTCGCTCTCGCTGGCAACACCGCGGCCTCGCTGCGCGCTCACGCGTGTGACGTGTGACGTGCGCGCGCCCGGGGTACGTCCGTACGAACGATACAGTAATGTAGGGGTCCGTCTTTTTAATATTATCGATTAATGAATTGATAGATAAGTTCGTGAAAATAATTTAATGATTTTTAAGAGTATTCTAATAAAAGTGTTTATGAATATATATTATTATTTTTAACCCGTTGTATTTTTTTACTAACTCGTGTGTTACCCTGTGTTTGCCCTTCAACTAACGCCCCGACCACGATTCTATCAGCTATAACGTCGATCATTAATGTATTATAAAGTCATCTGCATCATCATTGAAATGTAATCCGGTAATCACTTCGGGAAGTTCGGGGCGAACCAAAATTCGAAACAAGACGAAGAAAAGCTCGGTGGCGAGCAGGTCATGAGTCACGAAGCATTGTACATTACCATGTGGGCGGCATGAGAGGACCCTGCACGTCCCCGTAGAGTAGCGCCGCTAACGAACGCATGCGAACACACCGCTCTCACGCGCCGCCTGACGCAGATGATCTCATCACCGAGACCGAGAGGTTCAACGATATCGGCGACGACATCGACGACTCCTTCGTGGAGCTCATCCCCGGCGTGGACCCCAACGACCGCCAGATGGCCGCCATCCGCGAGGCCGCGCGCAAGGAGTACGAGAGGCTGCACCCCAAGGTGCCCACGCCGCCGCCCAAGGAGCCCACGCCGCCGCCGCAGGAGCCACCCGCGCCCGAAGCCGCCGCGCCGCCGCCCGAGGGCGCTGCCCCGCCCGCCGACGGAGCCGTGCCTCCCGCTGACGGAGCCCCCGCCGCGCCCCCGGCAGAGGGCGCTGCCCCTCCGGCTGATGGCGCCGCACCGCCGGCCGAAGGTGCAGTTCCACCTGCCGAGGGCGCAGCCCCACCCGCTGACGGAGCTGCCCCACCGGCGGAAGGAGCGCCCGCAGCTCCTCCCGCCGATGGAGCCGCTCCCCAGGCAGTGGGCGCCGCTCCTCCTGCTGACGGGGCTGCCCCGGCGGCCCCGCCAGCAGAGGGAGGCGCTCCTCCTGCAGAGGGTGCGGCCCCCGCTCCCCCTGCGGACGGCGCCGCACCCGCTGCTCCACCTGCAGAGGGAGCCGCCCCGGCCCCTCCTGCAGAGGGTGCGCCGGCAGCTGCACCCCCTGCGGAAGGAGCTCCCCCTGCGCCTGCGGCTGCACCGGCACCCGCAGCTGCACCTGCACCCGATGCAGCTGCAGCCCCCGCACCGGCTGCCGATGCAGCTCCAGCTGCAGCTCCGGCGCCAGCCGAATCCGCGCCCGCGCCCGCGCCTGCGCCCGCGGAAGCAGCCCCGGCCCCCGCGGCGCCGGCGGCCGAGCCAGCCCCGGCCGCACCTGCCGAAGCCGCGCCGGCCTCCTAAATACGACAACCCTCTGCTCGTTACTTTCGGACTCTCTATTACTCTGATACCGCGACCCGGGTCGTGGTCCCGGTGGAAATCTAGTGAGACATCCCACGGAGATTTATTTTTTATGTTGGCAATAAACGTCTGAAACTATAGCTGATGGAATTTCTGTCCCCGTTCTGCCCCCGCCGCGTCCGCGTCTGCATGCGTGTGAGTGTGGCACTAACGTATCGTGCCGCTGCGAGTGACCGCGCTGCTGTCCGCAGACGATCTGATCGCCAGCAAGGAGGTGTTCCACGAGATCGGCGGCGAGCTGGACTGCGCGTTCGACGACCTGGGCCTGCGCACGCCGGCCGCGGCGCCCGGCCGCACCTGCGAGCGCTGCACGTGCTGCCACTGACGCCGCGCGCTCCACCACGCTCATATGCATTTACGTTACAAAACAAACGCGTCTTGATATTCTAGTCAATCATTAAACCATAACAAAACTACTTCAGAAAGCTTTCTAACTGAGTTTGCATGCTACACTTCGACGAATCGGAACCTTTCATTATCGACGCAAAAACAAACAAGCTTTATAACCCAGCGAGAACGACGCATGGCTTCAGAATAACAAGGATCTAAACATGTAAGCATTTAATTTTTATTACTACCGCTACGCTGCTCTTAGTGCGCTTACAGACGGATATGTTGCAAGCAGTCAGTAAAAATGGCACATCATATTGAGCTGAACACGACAACTAAGATCAGGTCATTGCCTTACATAATCATCAAGCATGAGACTTTGAAAGAATGCGCTTGCGCATATCACAGTTGCGAGTCGCGACCATACAACACGTCGCACCGTCTGTAACCGCCATTACGCTGAAACTAATTCCTTACGACTTGACTTAGGAAAGAGAAAATTCTACATAAATATAAAGGAATCTAAGACAGGATGTTATATTATTTGAGATATTGTATTATAATTTTATTTGGGCAAATGATGTAATGTTGTGTACAATACGCAGACGAACTTGTCGCCGAGAAGGAGAAGTACAAGGACATCGGAGACGACTTGGACACCGCTTTTGTGGAGCTTATCCTCAAAGAATAAACTGGCGCGTTCGGTCATGTTCGGTAATGTTCGGGTCCGTCCGCCACGCGGCAACTACCAGCTCCCGCCATTCAAATATCCGAATACATGTATTTTACTTTATAATTTTATACTCCTAATTTAAAGTATTAAAATCCATAGCTTTATGGCGGTATTTATTTTCGAGTAATATAATAAATTAATTTATTACTTATGACTGGTTTTATTTTATTTCCTGTAGATAGCACCTACCTTGACTTGTACTTACCTAAAATAGTGGGAGATCTGAGTAGTGTAGAAATCTGCTGATGTAGAAATGGTAATGTGATTGCAATATTGACTGCTTTGGCTTCGAACAACTGTATTTTATCTGCAAACCAAAACAACACTATGACTTACATTTGACTCACATTGACGTATTTTGACTGTATTTTTTGATAATACTGCAATGATTTCGTTGAGCTCCTTAAGTTCTGAGTTGAGCTCCACTATTACTGACAAATGCTTGCACTGACTGGACAGGTCCACTCAAATCTGTGTGGCTCTTTCCTCAAAAGACCATTTCAGACTCTAATCTACATGGTCCTCATATGGCCTGACCATGATTATGTCTGGACTTTAAAAGAGAATGTGACCTCTGAGTTTGTTTCGGCCTTTCTTCTCAGAGTAGTCAAATAGGAAACGCCGACCTCATCTAGCTTATTTTTAATATGTCGTGTAAAAGTGATTCCAATATCCTATATACAGAATAAACAATTTCATTTCATTTCGTTGATTTGTCTCAACTCTTTTATCCACAATTCCACCTCTTACGTACCTACTTTGTAGATTCTTTTTGGAAAAATAGCATTTAAAATATAATTTACCTACTTAATTATAAATTAAAAGAAAATAATAGAAAAAAAAGCAGCTTGGATTTGTTCAAAATTTTTGCATCAGTTGTTTGATAATACAGGATAACATCGAATCAAAAAATAAGATTTAATACAGTAGGTACCTGTTGCCAAAGCGATGCTTGAAGACTGACCATGCTTTCTGAATAGACTCCAGTAGATAGTGCCTGTAAAACTGCTTCTTTTGGGTATGTCGGTAAGTAGCGAGTTTACATATTGAAGTAGATAGAAAGCTATTTTCATTTTAAGTTGCACGCACTGCAAAACTATATTCAATCAAAAGAGGTTTGGTATCATGAGGTTATTAAATACTTAGTCAAAGTCCAAGAAAAGATATTTTGAAAAAAAATAATTGTTTTCTTCGTTTCTGGAGCAAGAACGATTCTGGAAAAAGGGTCACTTTTTAAACGGATAAACCAACTAATTACTTATTTACTTTTTATCCATGTTACTAACCAACTAACGTTACTAACAGACGAGGTGGTCGAAGAGCGCAGTAAATACAAGGCTATAGCGGAGGAAGTGGACCAGACGTTCGCTGATCTGTCAGGATACTAAACTGAAAGCGGCCATGTTGGGGCGGCAGCCATTTTCCGGAAAAATGGCGGGAAGACTGCGGGCGCACGCGGTGGATGTTGCTTCGAAAACGTGCCTATTATGAAAGAACAACACATGAAGCCTTAAAATAATACTTAAATTGGTTAATTATAAAACAAAGAACAGTTTTCATGTATTGTACTTTGTAATGGACTCCATATTCTTTGCACAGAGCTCACGTTGAGAAATGGACAAACTACTTCCGCGATAGTTCACTTTGGATGTTTTGCATCTGATAAATTCTTAGGACTGCTTAATTAGGTACCTACTGTTCAATTTTCAAGTCACGAAATGTGTTAGACTGAACAGTAGCTAGAGATAGTGAAATCTGCAAAGATGTGCGGTGACGCGCCCCATTCTCGATTACTGTATTGCAAGCTATAGGTACTTTAGTACGGAGCGGAGCGGAATGGGGCGCGTCTTCGTGGATGGCACTATCTTTACCTACCTAACTTTTCTAGACGCTATGAAATTATGTGGATTCTTTTGGTAGAATATGACATCGTAATCGGTGAATAACAGAAAGTAGACCGGTTTGCATTTAAGAAGTCGCAAAATTAATAAAGTGCTAAAGAAAAAACAATGACAGAATGTGCAAGATTAGGTACTAAAGAGAGTTAACGCTTACCTAAGAGATTTTCTCGCGAATTGTTTTATGCCTTACTTTAGACGTCTGTTAATGCTATTCCTTCAACTTATGATGTATAAAATTGTCGTTCAGACGACTCATTGCTATCACTGCGATCAGGCGAAACAGTCTCCTAAGAAATCTAACTAAATGTTCAAGTTTAAAAAGCAACGTTGCTTTTTTGTTAAAATTATAGAGAAACAGTTGCATAATTTAAAATTAGGATGTCCAGAATTATCGTTCATGTTATCAAGATGTCTATTTGTATAAATATTTTTGAGAATTGTACAATATGTAGTGTAGTGTCGATTAAAAATCTATCTGTCATTCAAAATATTTTAATTTTATTGCTTTAATTTGTGAAATTAATTTGATATGGGATGTCTCTAAACATTTTTGGGCTTATTTGCTCTAGTTAGGAACTAATTCCACAACATTTTGTCTATAGCTGGAATGTGAAGCACTAGGTACATTAGTTGCATGTTATATAACTAAACTATGTTGGATCATCTTGTTGCTGTATAAAAAGTCGGGAGTTGTGCGTGGGACACCCGGAACGAAGTTCCTTTCGCTACTATGTATTAACACAGAGCCATCTAGTATAAGTTTTAAGAAGCTAAAATGTATACTATGTATAAAAAATGTGATGGCTCTGTATTAAAAACAAAAGCTTTACACATGAAGAAACTTGAGACCTTGAAACTGACTTTTTCGTGCATAAAGCTTTTTCGTTACGTGACGATTTCTACCAGTCAATTCTTACCGCAAACCACGTTAAAAAACTTCTTACCAAAAATATCAGCAACGGAATGAACGTTACAGTGTAGAAGAATACCAAAATTATGAATCAGTGTGAAACACAATACACTTTGAAGCTCACTCAAAATATATGTAAAACGTTTGCTTTGTGTAAGGTTGTAGTGAAAGTCGTGTTAAACAAAAATGATAAGAACGCACATTCGTTTTAGTTCTATTCTTGAAATAAAATAAAAAAATTCTGTGCTAAAGAGGGAAAAATAAAGTATGTATGATAACATGTAACATGAAACTACTGCTTCCGTTCCTTATAGACACGCCTTCGGAGTAGCTCAAACGCCGTCGTAAACTGAGTTTGTGCAAAGAAAATTATATAGATATCTACAGCTATTTTATTACTTCAAAGCTCACTTTTATGTAGCATTGAATGCGCCTAAAAACACTGCCGGAGTTTTGTGTATCTTCGCTGCGAGTTTTTTTACGAGAATCGTTTTTTATGATGTGTAAAACATAATCTTATGAAATGTGTAACGAGTTTTTGTGTTTGAGTTTAAGACACTATTTTTATGTCTTGGTCACACTTTGAGATACATCGAAGATAGAATTTTGTCTGCCAGCCATGCCATAATACTATTTTGCATCACAATAAATAAATTAATAGCTTTCACCAAAAATGCAGCTATCACAGATCACAGTAGGTTAAGTTTTAACAGTTTTATATGATCTAGAAAATTAGAGTTATCCATCCAGAGTCAAAGTGTGATTAAGACAGCCAATAACACACATAGTCGTATGATCATTAATAGGTTTGAGAACTTTTGTACTTGTTTGTACTCATTTAGCTTAGATTTTGTACGAGAATATGATTGTACCTTCAATTATTATTGTACCTTCATGTAAGCTTCATACTTCCCGTAAGTCCCTTCTTCATATTAGTAAGTGTTTCTGTGACAGCTTCTGAGGAAGTGTACCTATCAGCGCTTTAAACTGTTCACTCTTGTAAAATAAATTTATATTAAATCTAATCAGTGTTTTATTTATACATAACATAACATCACGACTGTAAACCCACATTTCGCTAGTTATGTTTGAGTCCCATGTAATAGGGGGCGAGCCTATTGCCATCACCCGGGCACATATCCAGACTCCGGGCTGCAACTGAGAAATTCCAGATGCAAAACGCAATAGAACTGCCCGACCCGGGAATCGAACTCAGGACCTCATGTTCCCTGCCAGGGTTGCGGAATAGTCCGAAAAGGATACCGGGACCCTGGCAACAGGCAACCGAAGGAACACGGGTGGGTTTTAGTCAGTAAGAGTCTGACACGCCCTTCCGCTCCGCCCAGGGCGGGAGAAGTCATATGATGATTTCCCAACCAAAAAAAAAAAAAAAGTACCTCATGTTCAGCAGTAGCGCTTGCGACCACTAGACCAACGAGGCAGACATTATTATTACTTATATACATAACATTATTAAAACTGGCTTTCAATAGGTAATGCTGCACCGAATCACCGATACTCAATACCTACTCAATAATTTATTGCATTTCACCATTTGTACGTGCTTTGGTGGTAACATAAAATTTTATAAGATCACGATCAGACCACGATTATCAGGATTTTGCGAAGTACCTCTACAACATTGAATAATCTACAAATTAAGGGTGCCTCAAACCCGATATGCATTTACTTACCTATTTCATAACAGTTCATAAGAATGCAATACACGAGGCAAGCACAGACCTGATCTGCTAACGTAAACCCACCGTACACCCCGTACGGTGGGTCTATCTATACGTTAGCGGATGAGGTCTATGCTACGTGCTACGCCACGCTACGAAAATGCTACGAAACACCGTAGCACTATAAATCAAAAGAGAATAAGGTTTTGTACGTTTTGCATGAACAAGCAATATAATTTATAATTATTATCGTTCTCGTTTTGCTGTCGACAATTTATTAGGTATAGAAATAACAGCGCCATGTTACTATTTTAACAACTAAACATCTTTAAAAATGGATTACGAGAAATGCGTCACTATTATATACATAATGTTAAAAGGGTTCGTTGGGCTGTAGAAACTGGCAAGACTAGTAGAATCAAACGCGGATATGTTACTGCATTCAATAACTAATTAAAGGCGAACCTATTTATATGAAAACTAGCTGCGCCCCGTGGTTTCACTCGTATAAGTCTCGATCCAGTGGGAATATCGGGATAAAAAGTATCCTATGTCCTAACCCAGTCATGGTCTACCCATGCGCCAATTTTTATCTAAATCCATATAATCCGCGAAAGCGTAACAAACAAAAAACATTAAACAAATCAAATAATTTCTCTTTATATTCCTAACTATTTTTTATAGGTAATATTATAAATACGAAAGTGACTTTGTTTATTTTTATCAAGATATTAAAATTTTCAAAGCACTGATATACCTATGTGTATTAATATGAATAGGTCTGGTTGAATGAATTCATTTCAGCCTCATAAATAAAAAGGCCATTGCATAGACGTTCACAGACCGGTACTAAGTAATAGCCCCGTATGGCCGTATGGAAGTCATAAATATTCGAGGTTCTCAAATGAATTAATGATCGCAGTATGCTGTTATTGCGTACGATATAAATAGCATCAGGGTTGATCCTTTGTTTTAAACTTCATACTCGGATAAAGAGTAAGGCTTCCTGTACACAACGCCGGAGCCGCATCGGTGCCGCTACATGAAAAGTCCGGCGCCGCCGCCCGCCGGTGCGGCTCCGGGGTCATGCACAGAAAGTCTAAAGCGAGAGCCCTAGCCTACTTATAAGGCACTGAGGTTTGAGAATTGCTTTAAGACAGTGAGCATTTCTAAAAACGACTGTGATTAATTTAGTTTCTGAAAACACACCGCGCTGGAGAACACGCCTCAATGGCGCGAGTGATAATCCAAAAATGTCCGCCAGGCGCACCCTGGGCACTCAGCTTCGACCCCTTGCTGACTCACCAGTATTTTTTATAGCAGCAGCAGTTCGGAGGGCTTTAAAATAGAGTTTTCAATGCCGAGGACTAAACATTTTGAATGGACAGCATACATGGAAGCATATTTTTAATCTATTGCTTCATATATTCGAAATATTTATTACAAATTTTTCGAAAAAAATAACGCAATGAATATTGTTGAAATATCAAAATAAAAGCGATTGCTACTGTAAGTGTGTTACGCAATTACCCTGCTGCTTACCTATCCTTTCCAAGTCGACTATTTTACCTGCAAAAAAGCTTGTACAAATATTCAATTGATAAACAACAAATGAAAAAACAAACAAACCTCATGGTATAATAAAATACAAAATAAATATGATTTTCATAAAAATACAGGAAGAAAAAGGAACTTCAATTTTCCGGGTGGTTAGGAAGGTGGAAAACTAAGGGAAAAGGAGTTGTCCCTTCCTGAATATTATTTAAAATACCTAAAACATGAAAAAGAAAAAAACATTTTCCTATATTTTTTTTGTGCTATTACGAAAATTTGAGCTGGAATATTCCCTGATTTTATTTTCCTTTCAAATCTAGATACAAGCAGCTTGGAACCTGCTTAGCTATGTCTTCCCACTCGCACTAGTGACATTGCTGTTGCTGCCCTTGAACGTGCTGGGTATTTAGGGTAACAAGTTGGATGTTTATCCCGCACTCTGTCGATCATCAGACCTGTGCAAGTGGTGGGGTAGGTAAAGTTCGTGTTTGAAGGCAGTTAGATAGCTTTTGTGGGTTGTTTTAAAATATCATTTTGAAAATGTTTTTGTTTGGTTGCTTGAGAATAGTAAAAACTACTCGTAGTTATAAAGATCGTAGCGGTAGCACACACCAATACCGTCTAAAACCTTTGGTAGTGTGGGTCTTATGAGACCCACGCTCAGAAATGGTCGACGGCAAATGGTGTAAGCGGAAAGGTATCCTATTACTTCTCCTCTGTACTATTTGAGATCTCCGGAATCTAATGAATGAAATATGCCTACAGCAATTAACAGCCAAACAAACATGAATCATTGAGTGGACTAATATGCAAATAGTTTGCTGTTATTAGTTATAGCCAGATGAAAGCCGCGTGTCGATCTCAATGAGTTCGGTATTACGCTAAATATAGTAGGGTCGGCCAGCCGGATGGCTCTTGGAATTTGGGAAATCTGCAACACGAATGTTAGCGTCGCGGGAGCGGGACAGTGCCACCTGATCGATATAGCCGGCATTGACAGCGAGCATGTTTTTATATCATCGATCTATCAATCTGCTCGATATTCACATCCGCCGACGTCGTCACAGGTCCGTCTGTTAGCGATCGTGGCAAAAATAGTGGAGTAGCTGTGTGTGGGAGCGTGACGGGTGGCGGTCGGCATGTTCGTTGCGATTGCTATGCTGGATCGGAATCCTGGATTTTTGGCACCGAAAATAGTCGGGTGGGAGCGCGGCGAAACCGCGAGGGCGGGCGCGGCGCAGTGCGTGTCGCTCCGCCGTTTGAACAGCCCGCTCGTGAGGTGAGTGCAGCCGCGCGCCGCCACGCCGGCAGCTTGGATACTTCACCTGGACCCCAGTCACCACACCCAGCCGCGGCCCAGGACTGTGCCAGTGACACATCAGTGCCATCATGTGTGGAGTATCCAAGCTCCTGGATTTTGATTCCGGCGATTCTGTGCTTTCGTTCTGTGATACGTTGTTCTGTATTTTCTGGCTCGGGTTGGCATATCTCGTGTTAGTACGGCAGTACGCCAGTGTGTATTGAGTGTCAGTTGTAGCGAGTAAGGACGGGCGGTGTGCGTGCGCGGCTCGCGTTTTCCATGGATATGACTCGGGTTTCATCGCTCGCGCGTCCTCGCTGAAAATAGTGAGTCCCCCGCGCGCCGCCCACGCCGCGCGCTCACACCGCTTGTAACCTATTTGCGGCATGCCCGAACGTACCCGTATTTATTTAGCGAGATGAGGAAACTCGTCTCAATTTTTATTTAGCCTCAGTCGTGGCCCATATATCGTGTAATTAGGACGTTCGGTCCACAACTCTGTTGTTTACTGATGTTTGGTTTCCGATTACAGCCCGACTGTCCAGCTATTTGGACATTGTTGGGAAGTCACTGACTTAATGGATGTTTATGATAATTTAAATAACTTAGCTTTATATTTAAAATTCACCCAAACACCACACAATATTCACATTTGAATACGGAACCACCGCAGACATTTTTGTAGTTAGAGAAAAGACTTAGTACTTTTCTTTAAACACTAGAAATGCTAGTCAGATTGTTATAACAATACTATAGAGCCTTATTCATAGATACTTATTTACAACATTAAATACGTAACACATAATATGAAAGCTACATTTCGAACTATAAATCTTCTTGGGATTAAAGTATGAGAGATGACGGTTGTCATTTGAACTACTCATGATTACCGGCGTGTGTGGAACTCGGAGTGTTGGCACCTCTTCAAAGCGCCTACTATTACATACAAGCTGAACTATCCCTGAAATTCGGGAGATAGTTACAGTTATAGCTTTCATATTAACTATTTTATACTTTGCGACACCGTGTCGTATATTTGGATCATCCCTTTTAAACATTTAATCAATCTACGTTTTTACCATTGGCACTTTTCGATACCTAATTAAAATTCTTCGCATATTTTTCACTTCGGATCTTTAAACTCACCTCGTAAATTAAATCAGTTGAACAATGTCCCGGTTTTTACAATGCTTCGAACTATTCCTTCTCCGAATATATACATACATGGTGAACATTATTTCGCTAGGTTGCCCGTTTATCCACCCCAAATCCACCTTAACACAATGATTAATTACTACGTGAAGCTGACGTCATCTGTCATGTTACATCTAGATTACTTAATCCATAACTTTGACCATCCAAATTATGTCCTTTGTAACATCTTGGATGCTATATCTTTACCGTTATGTCTTTCTACTTAATCTATCGTTACTTTAATTTCCACATATATTGAATTAAAATGTTCTTTACGATACAATACAACATCCAAGTTATTGTTTACATTAAGAGTCTGCCAACTTTTGTTGGTAAAACTTGAAGGTTCCAAAAGCGTGAATGATCACGAACACTTCCTTTAGGGCAACCAGTTTTGAATAAACTTTGAGCAACTTTAAGTAACTTTGCTTATTCACATGTGAATAAGCTTCTTTGAATAAGTTGTTGTTCACCAAATCTTGAGGAACTCTAAAAGTTATTAGAAAGCGAGTTATATCTTCGGGTTCAGGATTTCAACCGATTCATTGGAAGCATTCATTTGAACAATTTGATCTTGGATAAGATAGTTTAGATGTTAATTTTCAAGTTCATTGGAAACTTGTCGATACATAGATTAATTTGTGACGTAGTCAGTGACGCATTGTGTACTCTGCCCTTGAATTAAGGGTTGGTATTGACACTTTGAACTTAATTCAATTAACTATATCAATTAGTATCGCATGAAACTCTTTTATCAGTTTGGAAAGTCGTAATTGAAAACCTTTATAGTGGGAGTTTCAAAAAAGATTTGTCGATAATCTTTCAATATTATCTGAATTTAAAAAGATTATTTCTTAAGGATTATTTTCAAAGAAGTTGTGTTCGTTAATTGTCTTTTTGTTATTTTTCATTAGAACTTAACAAAAGTCAAAATATAAAAGTTAAAGCTTTTGAAAATGTGGAATATAGGTACCATTGCGTTGCGAATGAACAATCGAGTTTTTTTTGTTGAATAAAGCTATTTAGCATAATAAAAATAAAAAAAGATGATTATTTAACAATGGAAAGTTAGCAACAGACTCTTAACAGATAATAATAGGACTAATGGTTTGGTATAGAAGATGTCTGCTACAAGACGACTTATTTTGTACAAACCTTCCTTTTTCTGATAGTACAGACAAGTCCCACCCTAAATCATTACTTTCAATCCCAACTTTCTTATATTCTGATCAATATTTTACAAAAAAAAAAAACAAAAAGCTTTTCTTTTCTTATTCTGCTGAAGCTTTCGTTCAAGTCCGAGCTTTGTAATGACATGGATAAGGTTTAAAATGAACAGATAGAAATACAAAATGGGAAAGTACAAAACCTTGAACTTTCTGTTTTCAAGGAATTTAAAATATCTAGTAGAACAGCTACGCTTCTATAGGTTCTCTCGAGGTATTTTATTTAATCAGGGAAATAGGCACATGTAAGTAATACGGTAGGTATTGCATACATGTATCTCCCACAGTTCCATCGAAACCAACTGAAAAGCCGTGCCCACCAAGTTAGGAAAAAGCGTAAACGATACATAAATTAGCGTTCGTTCTAAAATTCCGGACTTATATTTAGTCTCCGGCCTGCAACAGCTGTAGTGATGTGAAAACACGGTTATTTTCGTGAACAATATGTCGGTGGCGTTGTCAGAACGCCAGCACCACGTCACCGCGCGACTACTCGCGTTATTTTCGCAACTTCGCCACTTCGCCATCGCGGGCGGCGTTTGTACCGTTTCGTTTAACTTGTGTTTTATAGCGGTAAGCAATGGTTGTAAAATATTGATGTATGATCGTTAAATCTGTTGCTAGGTGTTTTTGTGAAATCATCCGGTTTTACAGAAGCTTGTCACACATTGGATTTTAGACTTTCTAAATACGAATATTAATTACAAAGAACACAATACATGAGGACATAATACACATCACACAGTAAATTCAACCAGAAAAAGACAAGTTTAAAATACTTACGAAGAACAACATGCAAATGTCTCACGTTTCATAATTTACGTAAAACATTCGCGAATAGAAAATGCCCTTCAAAAATTCTCCAGTATCGTCATTTCAGTCCACACATACATTGAGCTACATTTCTTGAACATGTTGTAAACAAACTGAGCTGCCGATGCTCTCATCACATAAACCAGTCAATACAAATATGGTGCAACGAGGAAAATATCGGCCATGGCCGTTCTACGAAAAAAGTAATCATAATTCACACAACTTTTATAAACAACTTTTAAAACAAGAGATTATGTAAATGTTTTCTGTCTTCTTAAAGATATCGGTATTTTCTGAAAATTTATGCATAGATTTTTAGAAAATACCGATATATCTTTTATGATGATCAAATTGAGAAAACAAATGAAGTCTATGGGAGAAAACAGTGGGGATTGGTTAGAATTATTATTCCTATAAATTCATGATTGCTATCACAGGAACATTCCGTCATTGGAAAACTGAATGTACGAATGGGTGTACGAAAGTTCATACCACCCTACCCACATGAGGATTATAAACGGGAACATATACCTAGTGTAATAAACCAGAGTATGAAAAAACAACGATTTACGAGTTTCTATGTACGACGACGACGCCGACGTGGTCATCTATTTAAAAAGATTTCCCAACCCAATACATTCTCACATAAAATGTGTAAACACAGACGCCATTACTGACGTCACACCATAGTTTCGCACCCACTCGGCTCGACACCCACCCATAGACATAGCAGCTAATATTTTTAACCCTGCCAATACTGTGGAAGGCAAAGATTTAATTACTAGAGCCAAACAAGAGCAAAAACAAACAACAAAGTATCTATTTCTTGTAATACAATTTGATCCCAAAACTCTGTTATATTGAATTACAACACAGTAAAGGGTAAAACAGTCTACCAAAAGTCGCGAGCAAAGGGTTGAATTATGTGGCCAATATTAAATTGAGTTGTAGCAAATGAAATTATAACTTTATCGTTATTTGTCTTTTGACACGAACTTTGTGTTTTGGAATGAGTTCGGTGCTTTGTAAATGAGTTGGATACAAAGTTGATATTTATGTGGAAAATGACAAGGACCTACAGATTACAGGATGCTTTTTAATAAAACACCAAAAAACAATAATTTAGAAGCCATAAAAGCTTGAATTAACGAATGAAGGACAGGAACTGTATTTTTGCTCTTGATTTGAGCTTATGCCTAGTATTTTAGGGTTTACTATAACCAATAGGTAAATCGACCATTACAGACACATTTTACAAGTTCATTTCTATATCTCGAGTCTACCTATAGCAAGGGTTACGAACTCCCGAAATAGGGGTGTGTTGAGCACTAATATTTCAGCAAGCAAAGTGTGCCATGCCCCTCCGTAATTAGGTTAGAATATAATTTAGTATCAGGAACGTAGACCCAATAATTATGCACTGCCACATCTGGCAAGCTGGCAGAGTGCCATATCGAATGGCAGAGTAAAACTTTTCAAATTGGAATAGTTTGTATTTTTAAATAAGTTTATAGGAATGTTTCGCTTTTATCCAACGAAGTTGGTTCGTGATAAAGATTTACGAATAAAGCAAGCGTGCATGATTTGTGGCTTGGGATGGACTAGTCGATTTTTTTGTTAAACGAGAGGTTTTGTCACTAGCTCAATAAATTCATCTTCAAGACTTGATTTAAATAAATATTCATGGAAGAGCCACTACAGTTTTTCCAATACTCCGTAATTTATAAAATCATTAAACGTTTAGGTTTTATCTGTGACTAGCTTCCGCCAGCGTCTACAAAATATACCATTTCTACTGGTGTAAGAATTTTTAAAATAGGTCCAGTAGTTTTTGAGTTTATTCATTACAAACAAATCATTTTTCTATGGAATATTAGAGTAGAATACAAATTCCCTCTTTGAAACATGCAAATCAGAGGTGTTTTCTGAACATTCAATATAATTTCAAGAAGCGAACTCCTCATGTTATGAGTTTTCCTCTAAAAGCAAAGTAGAGCGCCGAGCGTTCAAACTGCATTGTCACGATTTCAATTAACTTCGTACCTATGTGTGTAGTACCGTAGCAGTAGATTATTAAACCCTGCTGCATTGTACGCTATGTCGCACACAGAATGGTTCACTGAAATTGATACGGTCACTACCTTTCCTTTTTACCCGACTGCCAAGGAAGGGTTATGTTTTTATTACTTATGTAACGTACAAAAAATGTTTGTGAAGCTGTAGATTAATTAAAAATACTTGTTGCAATTTCGGTTTTTTGTCTAGATTTAAAACAACTGATGTGTTCCTATTAATTTTATCCATCTAATTTTAGCTTTATTGACTTAATTATTTAAAATCTTGTAACAAATATTTTAATACCCGTTAATGGTGAAACATCTACCTAAACCTTTTCGTAATGTATAGATATCCTATGTGCACTATCACTGTTTTGATAAATAAATTACTTTACTTTTAGATGTAGAAAATATGCCATTCCGAGCCCTAACTAATTTTGACAATTGACAGTCATAGAAACGGTAAATGTCGAAAACCTCTTTTATACTTATTCAAAATCGTTGTTCTCTTTCAGGCCGTAACTGGCGTATTTTTTGACCGGACCGTAGAAGACACAAAGCCGCCACCATGGACGCGATTAAGAAGAAGATGCAAGCGATGAAGCTGGAGAAGGACAACGCCATGGACAAGGCCGACACCTGTGAACAGCAGGCTAGGGACGCCAACCTCCGCGCCGAAAAGGTACAGAAATTACTACATTACATCACGCCTGTAACCCCAAAAGGTTAGGCATAGGTGTTCCTATAGTACACCCACATTTCGCCAGTTATGTTTAAGTCCCATGTAATAGGGGGTGAGCCTTTTGCAACCGGGCACAATTCCAGACTCCAGGCTGCTACTGAGAAATTCCTGATGGAAAAACTCACACCCCTCATTTACTACATCTTCATGACACTGCTTCCTAAAGATATGAAAAATACTTCGTCATCATAAAGGACTTACTATTTCTTTATATTTGCAACTGATGAATGGGCTCAGGCGTCTCTAAGAGTTGAAGTATAAAATAGGTGGTATCTTTCACTCAGTATCAGACAACCTTTTATTTTCAGTTAGCAAGATGGTAACAAAGCTGGCTTGAGCCGGAAGCCAGCTTTTTTGTTCCATTAAGAAATCGACAAGCTTTAAATTACCCTGTTTGACTATTAATATATTTCCATCTTAATTTGAATTCCCTGAATAAAAAAAATAAGATCAAGTTATAGATCAAATCCTTAATTTCGGTATATATCGCGGTAGGTACTCAAGTACTGACATAAATTATGAATACAAAAACAACATTTCGTAATCTCCTTATCTAAATCGGTAGTTATATAAGTCCGTTGATCTCTTTGGGATAATCGAGCTCAGAGGGTCATATTTGATGTAGTCACTCTAAAAACATAAGGACGACCCATATTTCTGAATGTTTCAAGTTAAATATACGTTTATCTAGGCCTCTATAAACACAATTGATAAATCTATTTAAATCCTTAGAGACTTGTCCGGTGTCCCATTTGTACCCACGCTAAATGTATTTTTAGTTGGTATTTAAGTGAGAGAAAAGAAATAATTCTCGAAACCGTGAAATAAAGTTTCATTAGAATGATTTCATTAACATATTTATTATTTTTATGGAACTCAGTTAGGGTCGGGAGGAATTTTCTAGCGAAAGTGTGCTTAACTACGCAACCTTCAGAAGGGCGCACACTGCAGCAAAAATTCTTCACTAACTAAATAGGGGTGCCCCAAGGGACTATTCTAGGCCCGGTACTACTGATTTTTACTCCAAAATCTGTTCCCCTTTCCAGGTCAACGAGGAAGTCCGCGAGCTCCAGAAGAAGCTCGCCCAGGTGGAGGAAGACCTGATCGTCAACAAGAACAAGTTGGAACAGGCCAACAAGGACTTGGAAGAGAAAGAGAAGAACTTAACCGCCACCGAGGCTGACGTAGCTTCCCTCAACAGGAAGGTGCAGCAGATTGAGGAGGACCTCGAGAAGTCTGAGGAGAGGTCAGGCACCGCCCAGCAGAAACTGCTTGAGGCCCAGCAGTCTGCTGACGAGAACAACCGGTAAGATATACTTTCAAACATGAGCATACAATAGATGTATGATGAAAAAAAAATAGATGTATCTGCTAAGAGTTTTAACTTGACTATTGACAGATCTCTGGCGTGTCATTATGTAAGTCTAGGACAAGAGATGTAAGATCACGTCTCTCTCTCTCTCACGTCTCACTCAGCAACTATTTCCTAGATGTCATGTTTGTCGTAGCTAGAGACAAGAATATTTCTTTTTAGAACCACACTTTTTCAAGCCGAGTTTCAGATTCATTTTATGATTATAATCATGACTATTTTAAACGTATAAAATATATTTTTATAATATTAGTATTAGGCGTAGGTATTTTTCCGGCCGCATTCGATTTATTATGAAAGCAACAGTTGGATTACGTGAGCCACTATAATTAGAAACATGGTGTGAATTGGAGATTAGCTTATGAAATATTATAATTTCGTGAAATGTGTTCGTTTATGTAATTCTATTTGAGTTAATTTACATCACTCGAAAATGTAACTAAGAATTTTCCAGTGTGTGAGTGACTACTGAGAATATTGAGATCTATTACAAACGCGTCTCATAAAGTACCTACATACATTGACCATTTTCATTAAAAAAAAAAAAAAAACTTTTTTTCTAAACCAACGTAGTAATAACTTGGATTTTTAGTAGATATCAGAATTTAGGTACAGATACTATCATATAAATCAGTCCTGTAACTTCTGTACAGAAGTCATGGTGTAAGTTCACCCGTGTAATCTAACTCTTGGTGTAACTACGTAAGTATACCTAATTAATGACGTATCTTCTGTTCCAGTATGTGCAAAGTGTTGGAGAACAGGGCACAGCAAGACGAGGAGCGTATGGACCAGCTCACCAACCAGCTGAAGGAGGCCCGTCTGCTCGCTGAGGACGCTGACGGCAAGTCCGACGAGGTAAGCATCATCTTCCAAGTCTTCTATATTAGAAATTATATATCTCAATAGTCACCCACTTTCATTTGCCTTCCCCGACGAATATTTTATAAATCTACATTCATACTCAAAAAATATCCTCACAACACGTTCTTCAGATATTTATAATGTAGGTAGAATAGTATTAGTTTCGGAATACATGTCCTATCCAGTGCCATTAAAATTAAATCGTTTGTACCAACAAGCACATTTTTGTCCCGAACATAATTTTGAATTTATACTCATAATAATCTGGGTAGTATTCTGTTCTCGTTATCATAAACTTCATCCATGGAGAATCAAAGAAAACACAATTTAACGTTATGCTATAAACATGAATTAGAACGCTAAAACTAAGACGTTCTAAAATGATAACGTATGATGTCCAGGTATCCCGCAAGCTGGCCTTCGTTGAAGACGAGCTCGAAGTCGCTGAGGACCGTGTCAAGTCTGGAGACGCCAAGATCTCTGAACTTGAGGAGGAATTAAAGGTAAAATACTTATAAGGAATAAAAAGAACCATGGCTACTGACACGTATGTTTAGACTGCAAGAGAACACATTGCTACACCCATAGCATGGAGTTAGTCAATGAGTCGACAATAGAACCAACAAATATCCACTAACGAAACTTGTCATCCAGGTCGTAGGTAACTCCCTCAAATCTCTGGAAGTATCGGAAGAGAAGGCCAACCAGCGTGTCGAGGAGTTCAAGAAACAGCTGAAGACCCTCACCGGCAAGCTCAAGGAGGCCGAGGCCCGCGCTGAGTTCGCAGAGAAGACTGTCAAGAAACTACAGAAGGAAGTCGACAGGCTCGAAGGTATGACTCCTACCAATATCCTCCCTAATCAAGTAACATAAGATCAACTTAAATGAAACAAAACTAAGAGTTATTTTTCTGACTGATATCAAAGATTCAACTAAAACAAATCTAAATATCAAGTAACGAAATCTTTCTATAACTTGATAACTATTCTAACAAAAAGAGAATACTATGGCTTCTCTTAATTGCAAAAGCTTCTTAATCAAAACTTTTCTAATAAAATCTCATTTTCTTACTTATCTTTAAGTCCAGGCGCCGGGATAAAGTTGGTTCGTTTCATAAGTTGTTATCAAATCACAAAATTTAACAGACGCAGTATTCAGCGAGAAGGAGAAATACAAGGCGATATGCGATGACTTGGACGGCACATTCGCCGAGCTGACAGGATACTAACCAGCCCTCACAGCACATGATAGTTTAAGTCAAAACCGTCCGAATCACTTCACCCTAAAGTCCATTTTGATACGTCACCTTGCATTGTCTTCAACCCTTTACAAAGTTCATCGTTTAGTCCGACTGTAGATTAGCTGTCAAGAACGAGTTCCATTTTTTTCAGATTCTCTAAACTGTTTCTTCTAACGCCTAACCTCTTGCTGGACGTGTGAAGGATTGTCTCTGTACAGAATCGCGTAGAAGTATATTTACGAAGCATTTGCGACAATTCTTTACACTTTTTTTTGTTGAGCCCTGCTTTTTTTGTTTGTGATTAACATGTCTATCGCTTTGCTGCTACCGTCGCGGACCAATGCTTCCAAGGTAACGTTGGTAATCTCTTAATTTTTCTATATAAAATGATCTATAAAGCTATCCGCTTCGCCATAAATATGTATTAAAGAAAATGATCACTAAAATATAATTTAAAATGGTAAAAAAGTAACAATTCTAATTCTATTGACGCTATATCTTCAACCCTGTTTTTATTAATTATGTAACCTGATTCTATTCCAAAGAATTAGATTTTAGATGTAGAGTTGTTTCAGTTTCAGGGTAGTACGTTTTTTCTTCTAGTTTACAGTAGTTGACTCTATCAAGGGGCTTGTCAATAACTTTTACTGCTATTCAGTTACCAATACTTTTGCAATATGACATTTCAAGACTGCTCTGTGAAGTGTTGAGTCTTAAGCAAGAGAACCAGTTCTTATATTTTTAAGCTTGGATACAGATCAGTACTTATAAAACTACCTAAACTGAAAGTTAATGGTACAGCCCCTCGTTCCTGTCCAAGTACTATTTGTATTCTAATATCGTTATATATTAACAGATGAGCTCGGAATCAACAAGGACAGATACAAGAGCTTGGCTGACGAGATGGACTCGACCTTCGCCGAGCTGGCCGGCTACTAGACACCACTCCTTCCACACATTCACACACACACACGTACACACACACGCAGTCCGCTGCCATCGCCACAGACACACAACACAACAAACAAATACGTTTGTACACGTGATGTAATATTTATTAATATTTTATGTAAATTTATTTACGATTTTCAATAAAATTAATTTATAACAAGTTAGTTTTGGATTTGTTGTTTCTCTCCTCTGGAAATTATGATCGATTTTCCTTGAAACCGGGCTTACCCGGCTTTAGAAAGATTCAAAGGATTGTCAAACTATGTTCCTTATAGCCTTCCCTTATCAGTTTCCAGGATGCTCTAGATCAATGTTCGCGTTAGTTCAATGGCAAAGCCAAAAATATATTGCTGTAGGCTGTTAGAAAGTTTTCAAGTTGAAATACAGAGAACGATAACCTCCTAATGTAACTCAGCTAGTTTAGAATGTGGTGATGTTCACTACATCTTACATCCGATATTCAAATTATTTCAAACAAGTTACAGATTAAGCTTTATTATGCTCAACAATGTCAAAACATCAAACTCCCACCTAGCCAACTCTCTGTAGTAGATAGCCTCCCATTTGCATAACAAACGTATTCTATTACAAACCAGTTTGATTATATTAATCCATTTTCCTACTGAAAGCCGGATAAACACATTAGTCATCGGAAAATTAGATTGCACGTCAATTATTAACAGCGGAAACGCGCCTTAAAACTGTCAACTGTCACATGACGTCTTTCCGGCTTAACATGGCGGCGGCGAGAGAGCGCATGCGTGAGGACGACCGCCACACGCATGCGTGACTACCCTCAGAACCTGATCGATAGTGCAGTGTTGAAACAGCCTGTTGGGCTCCAGTTATTTTCCCTTATTTTCCCGATAAATCGTCGTTTTTCGGTGAAATTGTGAAGTAATTCGTCATCGTGTCGGTGTCAAGTAGCGTGTTACCTGGAGCCATCACTATGAAGATGCTAGCGCCTCACGACGGCCCTGACATAGCGCCAGTCGACTCAGGTCAGTGGAAAACAATCATTAAAATCACATTGTAATTGCATATTAAGTTCATTGTCTCAAAACCACCAATATTTGAACTACATAGCCGTTGGGTTCGTTAAAAAGTAACGTTATAATGAAATACTTGGTGCGCAATACATAACATATAGAGAAAACGGCTTTGTTATGTCGACACCCTATAAATAAATATCGAATTATTAGTTGTGGTAGGAAATTATTGAAGGCTTCTTGAAACTCCTATGAGGAAAATATTAGACATAATTACGTAATGTAGTTATTGCGAAAGTTACAACATTAATCTAAGTTTTTGAGATGATACGGTCTTCGACTAAGGATGGATGTATGTTTTCATCCTTTATGCCAAGAACTACGCAGAAGGCTTACGCAACCTCCTTCCTATATGGACTAGTATTTCAGGAGATGCATAATCGTAAATATATTATGTGCATTAGATCGATATACTTAGTCCAGTCAGTGACACGAACTAGATAATATTATATTCAGGTCTTTGTCCTTTTATTACCTCATATTGTATGGATAGTATTAAAATAAGCATATCAAGGGATAATAATATTATGTCAAACTTTATGGCACATATAAAATATTTATGTTTCATATTATTATTATACGCCGCAGAAAATTATATGTATATAGGCCATTATGTTCCAGCCAGTGTGGGATATCCGTAGCGTCCTTACTTTTGTGTTACCCTTTTTAGTATGTGAACAGTAAGGTATGATATGATTATTCATTACTTTTTATTGTTAAAGGCTTTCTTGCGCTACACTACTGATTCACTAAATCCAATTTGCATTATTTATAATTAAAGCTTCATTCTATTTATAAAGTTAAGTGTAAATTGATTCTATTTGTTTCAAATGCCGGCCACATTATATTATATAATAATTATTGAATCTCTGTTATTAGATATAAAATTAACACAAGAGGAAACTGCTTTGTTTTAACTTAATATAATGGTATTACAATGTTTATCAATTATAGTTTTAGATCTGTTTTTAAGAAGAAAGAAAAATTATTAAACCCTTTGTTATATATTAATTGTAACATTACTTTTTACCTTTTAGACCAGGTTCGTAATGAATACGGTTGTATTGTAGCTATATATTTGTGTCACAGGTATTGTCACTCTCATTGGCATAACAAAAGCATCAGTATAGCATTATTGAAAAAATAATTTAAAAAAATACCCCGTAGTGTTCTATATGGTTATAGGTTTACCCTCTGTTACATGGGACTTACATAACATGACATAATGTATGTAATATGTCTGCTTACCCGAAATATGTGGGATGACACGTGTTTTTTCCTATAAACGTGTTGCTGTTTCTTTTTAAATGTCACCGCCTCTGTTTACTCCGTATAAATACAAAAATAAACTGATATTAAAAGGGGACAAATGGCATCCTGCTTTCCCTGAAGATCAAAATAATTATAAACGCTTGAGGCGCGTTTTTCTCTAACATAGCTTTGTTATTTTTAATTGTGCGCTAAACAAGGCATCGTTAATGGCTGCTACTCGGGAATAGATCATCATCTGCCTAGCCTTTTCCCAACTATGTTGGGGTCGGCTTCCAGTCTAACCGGATGCAGCTGAATACCAGTATTTTACATGGACCAACTTCCTATCTGACCTCAACAACCCAGTAACTGGGTAATACGATACCCCTTGGTAGACTGGTTGCCAGACTTTCGGGCTTCTGACGACCCTTAACGACGGTCACAGATCCACAAATGACAGTCGGGACCAACGGCTTAACGTGCTTTCCGAGGCACGGAGCCACTCGGGAACAGATACGGGAACAGTATGGGTATTTGCTGTGATCATTTTGGGAATTTTACATACATGTTGTTCATAGGCCCAAAGGCAACAATGCTTAGAAATAACCCTTCACCTGCTATGTAGGTATGTTGTTAGGGATTTAAAAATTAACCAGAGAGAGTATAATAACGAAGTATAACCTTTTAGCTACATAACATTACGTTTTGTTACAATCATTCAGGATATTGAATAAGCTTCTAGGATAAGCTTCTTAGTAAACAATAACATAAGGAAACGTCAACTTGATGTATTATGTGTCAATGACTTGCACTCTGTCAACCCTCGTCCGTTTTGTAATAATTAAAGTTTGGCAGTGTAACATAAACTATACGGTACTCGAAGTAAAGAAAACAGGTAAAAGGCGTACCTATCGTTGAAATGATTGATGTCGTGCTTCGAAAAGCACGTTAAGTCGTTGGTCCCGGCTGTCCTTCGACCTTTGATCGTCGTTACGGGTTGTCAGAAGGGTTACCCGAAGTCTGACAACCAGTTTCACCAGGGGGTATTGTATTACCCAGAAACTTGGTTCTGGAGGTCAGACAGGTATTTGCTACATGTAAAATACTGGTATTCAGCTGCATCCGGTTAGACTGTTGGAAGCCGAAGGCTAGGCAGGTCATGAGATGATGACTGCGACGCAAACTTTTAATCAATTATTCATTCCTTCCTGCTTGATAAGAATAAAACCTTCCGATCTAGAATCACTTTATATAGAGACAGGACATAATAATGACTACGATTACCTACTGAAGAGGAAAGAAACGGCAGAAAGAACATATTTTCATCATAAAAACTGCAGAATAACAAAAGTAGCATCGCATCTCGCCTCATAAATCTTCATCAACTCTGTACGTCATTAGTCAATTAATGGAATATAAAAGCCCGAGTGGACGACTCCCGACGGCTATCGGCTATTGAAGATGTTTAGTCACTTCTCTGACAGATACGATAGTATAATTTGTTTGGTCTTGGAATGTAGGTGTTAAATTAGTTATTCGTTTAGATTCAATAACATAGGAAGTGATAGGATCCAATCCTATCACAAGTTGTGTTGGGTAATGATAATGTAAACGATAGGATTGGAGGGGCTCCCGTCGGCTATTGAAGAGCCTCGTATTAGTAAAACAGGGTTATGGTTTAGGAAATTGCAATATTAGTGCGTACAAGTATACTTGTTTATTTATTGATGAAATAAGATAGTCATAATTTGAGCAGTGGTGGCCCAGTGGTAACGGCCACGAATTACGAGTTGTAGGTCGTAGGTTCGAACCCCGACAGGCGGTTTACTTTGTTATTAATATATAAATTATTTCATCGCCACTGCACTCAAAACGGTGAAGGAAAACATCGTGAGGAAACCGGCATGTCCTAGAACCAAAAATTCGAAGACGTGTGACATCTATCAACCCGCACTGGGCCCGCGTGGTGGAGAGGAGACCTGTGTCCCAGCAGTGGGAACATTATAGGCTGATTATGCAAGTCATAATTTTACGGATGGTTGAAAAAGATTTTAAGGTTCCTGTGTTCAGGCAACAGTTTATAAAAGCATTTTCCTTTTATTTTCCGAACGCAAAAAAATAACTTTAGGTTTCAGTTTTAATTTTCACTTTGCAAGTCATTAAAAATCCTTAGTGGACATGACCCGACGGCTATCGGATAACGAGAATGTTTTATCTCTAATCTGACAGATATGATGATATTATTTGTTTATTCCTGGAAAATGTAATATGTTAGGTGTTATTAGTTGTTCGTTTATATTAAACTATGTAGTAGGAAGTGAAAGGATTGAACCCGTTCCCGTCGGCTATTGATTAATGAGGATGTTTTGTCTCGACTACAAGTTCTTATCAGGAAGTTATGAGTATATTATCATCATCTGTTCTAGGAAAATTCAAAATAACTGCACATTGAGGTATTTTGTAAAGTTGGAAGTCATTATTTCAGGGCACGTAAAAAACAAGTTTAAAAAAGTTAAACATAAAACAAGGTTTCATAGCCGCAATAGAGCCATTTTTGTTATTAACTTTACGACTCATTTGTCAATTTTCAAAGAATATAGAAAAGCCAAGGGGACGAGATGACTGTAGGCTAACGAAGATGTTTTGTCTCATATTTGACAGATATGAAGATAGGTATTGTTAGTTAGTTCTTGAAGAATATAATATTTGAGAGCTTAGGCATTATATTAGGAGTTGTTCGTTGAGATTAATACACAAGTACCTAGGAAGTGATAGGATTGAACTCGAATCTGTAGATAATTAAGGATTGATACATTATTACCACATAACCATGTTTATAACTGATAAACAGTTTAGCCTAAACATCTTTTAAACATGACATTTCTGTATGGAGTTTGACATAAATCTGACATTAAACACGCGTTGAACAAGTGTCTTTTTAGGGTTCCGTAGTCAACCAGGAACTCTTATAGTTTCGCCATGTCCGTCTGTCCGTCTGTCCGCGGCTTAGCTCAGAGAGCGTTGGTACTAGAAAGCTGTAATTTGGTATGGATTTACGTATAAATGACGCCGACGAAGTGGTAAAAATAAATCGTAAAAAATATTGTTTTTAGGGTGGCTACACGTAAAGTGGGGATGGTTTTTTTTTTCAATCGTCAATCCCGTGGTGTGGAGAATCGTTGGATAGGTCGTTAAAAATAATGTGAGTTTGTTAAAACTATTTTTCGATTCAGGGATTCGTTTGCGGAATATTAAGCTTTAAAGTGCTAATTTTTGTTAGAGCCAAGTGTCCCCCCCCCCTGCCAGCTAAATGGTTGGGTTTGGATATGTGAAAAAATTCACGGCAGTAGTATATATAACGAAATTAAAAGGAAAACTATCACCGCTACGTAGGCTCCACAAGTTACCGAGTAATAAATGACCAACTTAAATTTGCAGTATCGTAGAACAAGTTTTTCAACTACAATGTTAAGTTTGTTTTATAAATTCATCCCAACTACGGTAACGGAACCCTACATTGTGCATGGTACGACATGCACTTGTTTGTGTTATGTGTGTACCCAGTGCCCATAATGTTTTGTCTCGATTACATGCACTTATCTGAAATGTAAGATACGAAAATGCCTTGCAGTTGGTTTTTAAAGGAAGTTTAAGATTTCAGGCCAAGTAATTTTGTTTTGTTAGTAAAAATAAACAAAGCTTTTATACGTTTCTGTTAACTTTACGGCTCATTAGTCAATTTTCACAGAATATAAAAGCCCGAGTGGACGGGCTCCGACGGCTATCGGCTAACGACGATGTTTTGTCTCGTTTAGGGGCTCTTAACTGACACAAATGATGATTATTATGAGGTTGATTACGGGAAAATGATATAATTGAGGCTTTATTAATCGTTTACTGTTACTGTTAGCCTGTATTATGCCAGCGCTGGACAAAGGTCTCTCCCAAGAATTCCAGTGCTTGCGATCCAGTGCTGTGTGTCCAGTGATGTGGGCCACTAGTCGTTTGTTTTGTTTATTAATCGTTTAGTAGGAAGTGCTAAGATTGGTGTCTAGTCTAGTCGGCTATCAAAATAAGGCTAACGAGAATGATATGTTTCTCTATCAACTTGTTAACATGAAAAGCCTTGTTTATTTTATGAAAGTGTAATGTTTGAAGTGTTTTTCATTATTAGGTCCAGAAAGTCATAGATCCTATATAGATGGTTCTGTTCGGTATAAAAAAATGGGTCAAGTCACTAACGAAATAATCTATAAATATTCGTTAGCTTTACAAGTCATTAGTCAATAAGCACAAAATATAAAAGCCTGAGTCGACGAGACCCGCCGGCAATCGGCTATCGGCTATATTTTACAGCAGTTCACTTTGTTTTATATCTATTTTTACGTAAACCAAATAATGCAAGGTTAAATAGATAGTTAATTAACCTTTACACCCTAAGGTCGTTTGTCCGCCACCGTCAACGGGACGTCAACGAGAAACGACATTATTCAAATCGAGCATGACGGCCCGGTGACGGCGTGCGATGGACACGCGGCTATAGTAAATGTATGTATCGCTACTTCGGCGTCATTTCGTTCTCGTAGATGGCCCATTGACGTGGCGGTGGACAATCGGCCTTAGTCTTAACCAACCTAGCTCATACAACTCGCTGTCAAAACGGCTGTGGTAAATGCCAACTAGGTATAGGTACCTATTAACTAATCAATGTTATCTGTCTAAAGCAGCAAAATAATGACTAATACAAAAATAACATCTTGTCTGTATTCTCTAAAGAGGAGAAATTAGGCTTATACCCTAATTAAGATTCAGTTCTTAGATTTACCGTTTAATTACAAAAGCCTGGAAGAACATTAATAGGTTCTGTTAACTATAAAAGCATTTTTTTTAAACAATTACCTACTTTTATTTTATTATTACTTGTTTCTCATGTTACAACATTTCTTACTTTTACCTAATTTCTAGCGAGATTCAGGTAACTTTAAGAAATTCCTCGAAAATAAAAATAAATTTCGTTAGCCAAAAAATCTTTAAGCAAAAAATAGGGTATTAAGAGACTCCGCTCTTCCATAACAAGGTACTTTTACTTTTACTTTAACTTTTATTTTACATAATTCACATGATTGTGTGTAAGTGTGTAGGGATGTGTGTGTGTGTGTTGTGTAACATCTAATTAGAAAAAACCTTGATAACGTTAGGTAGATATAGTTAACAAAAATGATAAGTTACGTTTTTAAAACTTCCTGTCTCCTACTATTTTGCTGTGCCCGACAGGGGCCATAATGTTTTAAGTTTACCTAAGGACATATTGTGGAATGCGATAATGATTGATTTTTGAATATCGGCTCCCTAAGAGCTGTTTAATTAAAAAAGCCAGCAGGACCATCAATAATTATGTTCTCTAAAGTAAAATAGCAATTGTTTCGCCAAAACGATTTAAATTACAATATTTAGTCCCTTCATATCGTTTCAGTACCTAGTTTTATTGATAGATTCTGCTTTTTCTAAAGAACTCCTTGAACATATCGGATAACCATGGAAAATATACTTCGCTAAACCTCAACCACTAATGAAATTGCACCCCAGTTGTAGGTATACCCTGAAATGCACGTGTCGTTTCCAGGCGCTAATGTGATTGATTGACATAAGTTCTCATGATTGATAAGGTCAGGCGTAGCATTCGCTACTTTGGCACGTGTTCCTACATGTTTGAACGTGCATGAGACAAACAGAGTGGGTATAAAGGGATCGTACCACGTGGAATTGAGTTTGTATTGTCTATCTGTACTCATGGGAAATGGGTGTGAGTTTATGTAAGTTCTCTGTTGTCTCGTGAATAGTGTCATTCCCATAGGTTTCACTGAATTTGTCATTCTATCCTTGCAAACAAAATGTAAAATAAAATACCTCACTGTTTGTCTAACCGTTAGTGCGCTTACAACTCGAGAACCACTAATCTGATTTACGTGATTTCTCTCTTATTCCATAGATATCGGCTCTGGCAAGTTTTTATTGTGTTACGTTTAGTGAAATAGGCATTATTTAACTACTACCTATTTTACTACAGAGGCTTTTAGATTTCACGCAAAATCAAGTTCTAATAATTTATTTGCTCTTCACAAACAATTACATCATATCTCGTAATATAAAAACAAGCTGCAACTACGGGAGATTAGTTTGTGAGAGACTGGTTCTTGGACAAGATTCTTGTTAACATCATGATACCTCCTGTCATCTTTTATGACATTCGCTAGCACAGAGATGACCTACATATTCATCCGATAACTAGACAACTGTGCTATAATTGGAAACTCATTTTATATGCTGAATGCACTTCACTTCGGTTAATTAAATTGAATCATGATTGCAAACGGTTTCATCTGACACCCTCGCTTTTAAAATGTCAAACCAATTTGGTGGAAATTGCGTTGTGCGATGGAATTGTGTGAATGAATGGATGAAAATCTGGATTTATTCATTTTATTTAGTCCGTTTCTTTGCTCTGAGGTCTGGATATTATATCCTTCAATTGGTTTGAGATTTATGATTGCTTGGCCATGCTGATTGTTTTTTATATCCCTTAAATATATTTTTTCGTTCGTTTCTCGTTGATCTCTTAAGGAAGGAATATCTTTTGAACTCAGACCAAATAAAATACCAAGACAGAGCGCTGTCAGCAGTGACCTGAGGCCGGTTTCGTAAACATATGTGCACTTAGTGAGGTGTAGTTTGATTGTAAATGAAATGGAATAAAATTGTTTATTCTGTAAATAGGATATTGGAATCACTTTTACACGTCATATTAAAAATAAGCTAGATGAGGTCGGCGTTTCCTATCTGACTACTCTGAGAAGAAAGGCCGAAACAAACTCAGAGGTCACAGTCTCTTTTAAAGTCCAGACATAATCTTGGTCAAGCCATATGAGGACCATATAAATTCGAGTCTGAAATGGTCTTTTGAGGAAAGAACCACACAGATTTGAGTGGACCTGTCCAGTCAGTGCAAGCATTTGTCAGTAATGGCGGAGCTCAACTCAGAACTTAAGGAGCTCAGCGACTCGACGAACAATACCAAAGAAAGGACATTTGTGTAGGCCGCATAAAATTCTCAACTTGCCATTGATAAAATTAACTGAGAACGAAAAAAAAATTTAAAAAATTCACATAGTCCTCACATTCACAATAATAAAATACTTTACAAAGTAATCATGTCATTTTGTATAGAATATTCAATAATGTCAATTTGTAAATAAAACTGGTTGATATACTTTGATGATTTTCTATTTTATTCAAAATGTTACAATGCTTAGCAGAGCGAGCAGCTCAATCAAATTTTGTCTTCTAAATAATCTGAAATTTTATAGTACCCTTTTCTACAAAGTTTGGTTTTAATGCAGCTTTTAAATCGTTTAATGGGTAAGTTTCGAAAATGTGTGCGTGTGAGCGTGCACGGAGGAGTAGTTTTGGCAGATTCACTGTATTGTTCACAAAAATTTGTTCACTGTCTTATGAACTCCTATAATTTACATGAAAATATTGAGTAACTACCTAAAAGATATTGTAATGCCTCATACATTTTTCCACAATTTCTCCGAGCACTTCTTCCATCCTACACCCATTTAATAACTGTATATTACATTCATGACCGATGAGATGTATCTGTCAGTCGGATTACTCGTATGAGCCTATTATCTCACAAACGTTTGCGGAGGCCTAATATTTGCCTAATATAATCCCCTCGCTATCCATTGACAGGGAAAGCACTATTGAGAGAGAGAGAGAGACAGAGCATTGACTGGAAACTGGACTGAATTTATTGATGAGATGACGATGTTATAGAGGCAAACTGAAACTATACATTGTATGCCGCCTATCTAGTTTCAAGTTTATCATCCAACAAATGATCGCCGTCATCGAGGCGTCATATTCGGTTCGAATAATCTAATTTATTGGTGACGTCCGGTGGACAAACGCCATTAGTGTCCATGTACGTCACAAAGTACATTATAATAATTATGCTGGGTACGGCGAGTGTGGAACCTGAGACAGAAACACGCTTGTACTATACGACTACATACAGAAAGCAGAGCTGATAGAAATCTCTATCCCTAGACAGCACGTTTCGCCGAAAACTTTTTTGATAGAAAACACTGTTTGTAGATATCTCGGTCCATAGGAAGCACTGTTAACAGAGATCTCTGTTCATAGATAGCACTTCTTGCCGTAAACTTTGTTCATATAAACCACTGTTTCCTGATACCTTGGTTCACAGAAAGCGCCTTTGGAAAGAAGAAGTTATTAATATACATTGTGCCAGGACATGGACTAGCGATATTCTAAATACTTAAAAATAAACTATTTGAAAGTACAATTACACTCTAAGCTTGGTGGACCCAAGCTTAGAGTGTAATTGTACTTTACATTTGACAAACGAAACTAGGCAGCGGTCATAATCCGTCTTCTCTTTCATCAGCCTGCAGCCTCTTTCGCAAAGTGGTCTGTGCGTTCAGTGTCCTTCAGCCCTGCGTGAGCTTTTACACAAAACAGGGAAATATCTTTGCTCTGGTATAAGGCCGCGCCCACGTTAGCACTCGCCTCCACCGCCAGGGCGTGGAGGGAACTTTGGTTTGACGGATGTGGAGTTTTCGCACACGCCACCACACCCTCAACCTCCCTGCCCGCAAGGGCTGGTACTCTTGGGGGTACTCTTTGCCACATACAGGGCGGCTGCTTCTTGTATTCGATGGTTGAGTGGGAGTATCCCAGCCAGCATCAGGGATGCGTTCAGCGAAACGGTGCTGTAAGAATGTGCTGAATACTATATAAGGTAGCGACTAACAAAACGCTTGTCTGAATCTGAGCAGTGAAATGTATGTATCGCAAAATATAATATACTATATTAATAGCTTCTTGTCCAAAGGCACTTTCTGTGAACTAAGGTATCTGGAAACAGTGGTTTATATGAACAAACTTTACGGCAAGAAGTGCTATCTATGAACAGAGATCTCTGTCAACAGTGCTTCCTATGGACCGAGATATCTACAAACAGTGTTTTCTATCAAAAAAGTTTCGGCGAAACGTGCTGTCTAGGGATAGAGATTTCTATCAGCTCTGCTTTCTGTATGTAGTCGTATCGTACAAGCGGGTTTCTGTCTCAGGTTCAACACTCGGGTACGGCAAAGTATGCTCGCGACAACAAAGGCCTAGAGGGTTGGAAACCACGAATTTATTTGTCATTGATGGTTCGCGTTTGTCCTCTATCTCACCTGATGGTAAGCAATGATGTGGTTGACGCTTGACGATGGAGTACGCTTTCCTAGAAGTTTCCTATTCACTGTTGAATTGAAGGCCCCAGGTTATAGAAACCGGGACCCTTGGCAACAGGCAACTGAAGGAACTCGGGTGGGTTTTAGTCAGTAAAACTCTGACACGCCCACCCGCTCCGCCCAGAACGAGAGAAGTTATTTGATGATTTCCAATCCTTTTGATGATTTCCATCCAAAAAAAAAAGGTTTTACCTATCAGGACCAAGACTCAATCCGTTAACGTTTTAAACTAAATTCCTTGTTACCAACTTTTCTTTCAATTAGACTCCTAGAAAATATAAAGACAGTACAGGGGGCTTAAAACAGTCACTTTGGCAGAATCATAATAGGAAAATATTATGAATCATCCTAAAATGTCATAAACTGACCAATCATAATGTGATCTGCGTGCGATTCATATAACGAAATAATTCATCTATTTGACAGTTTTCTATGGAGATTCGTAAAATGGTCCACATAATATGAATTGCTTTTGTGTCAAATTAGAGGAATTGCTAATGACAGCTGGAAATTCAGGAATGAAATGCTTTTAGAGGAATTGCTAATGTGACCGTTTTAGGCAAACAGGAGCTTTTCCTATATATCTTATCACGGGCGGCCTGTTTACCGCAGGTACTTAGGTAGGTAATTGAAAATGTCACGCTATACGTACTACCTTGTAATTAAACACACGATTACGTAACAAAGCTGTCAACACGTGTCTGTGGTCACGTGTCAGATCGTTAACGTCGATTGACGTCTTTTCCAGAACTATAAGTAAAATGATGTTTTAAACAATGTAGTGTATTAAAGGTATTAATTGCAAAACGTGAGTGAATGTGCTACCAATGGTATGCTTTACTTGCTCCTCTTGGCGTTATATAAAGGTCCCTACCAACGATATATATATGGTATATTAAATTGAAACAGAAAATGAACACTCTGTACACGCACACTTGTCACACTTGTCTTTCTACGTCGAAATACAAGTGTGCGTGTACACAGTGTTTTTCTTTTTGTTTCAATTTAATATTTTTTGGGAATATTAAAAAAACTTTTTTTTTTCATTGTAATTTTTTTTTTTTGCTATACTGTTGCAGGTTAACGGGAACGCTTTTAATTTAATTTAATTATTTTTGTGAATATTTCACTACATAAATTATTTAAAAAAAAATCTGTTGTAATTTTTTTTTTGCATGTATGGACGCTGTGCTATTGCAGGTTATCGGGAATGCGCTTTGTTATTTAACATACTGTATATAGTTTTAATATATATATATTTTTTAAATTATAACAGGTTAGCTCTTGACCTTAATTCCACCTGATGGTAAGTGATGATCAGGCCGAATGTGGAAGCGAGCTTCACCCGGAATCCAACCCCACAGAGAAACGAGGCCCTAGACAAAGTGACATTCTATCAGCAATAACGATGATGGCAAAAATGTATAGGACTGACATTAGCTATCGAAAAGCTTAGGTCAATTTGTTGAAAGTCGTTGTAGAAATATGAAACGCTTTCGAAGCGATTGTCACTTGTCTAGGCCCTCTGGTTATCTTAGCTATAGCTGCCGAAACACTGGTACAATGCTGTTAACATTGTTATAATGGCGACAGACTTAGATAAGATGGTGGTAGTTATCCAGTCAGACTTAGAACAAGCCCTACAACCAAGTTCTATTGAACATCATAAGACACATAGCTACCCAAATGTAGGCATTATTTTACTGCCATATTTCCTAAAAAGAACTGCATCACAACACTATTTCGGCTTGAGGAAATCATGCGCAACTTAAGTGTTATGGCTACACTAGTTCTTAACTAAGTATTTAAAATTACGGCTTTAGGAAACTGAAAGGTTTTTCAATTTCGATTTAAGATACACGGTAAAAGCGTTGAAAAAATCACCTCTTCATGGAATCCAAAGGTTTCTCGTGTTTTTTCTTCGTTGTCACACAATTACAATAACAATGCATCAACCTTAATTACCCCAACAAAAAAAAGAAACAATTTCTCCATAAACTAATTACGGTCCTAATAGAATCAGTAGAAAGATCTAATACGCCGTAATGCGTAGCTTTTGGAACCAAATGAACTAATTCAGTTACGTGGACCGACGCCAGATGGCGACACTTCACTAATACAAATTAGGCATCGTTGTTATTCTCCTCGCAGAGGTCGAGTAGAGGTATACAAGAGGTATAACTGTATTTATTATAAGTATAAAAGTATTGACGAATAGGTTTTTATGCCTTATATGTCTGGTTATATCGTAATGTTGGCAAGGCTGAGTGCCAGAGTCATTCGTAGACGTTGTGAAAAACAAAAGTATATTATAAATGCGAAAGTGAGTTTGTTTATTTGTTTGTTACGTTTTCAAGCTAAAACGGCTGAACAGATTTAGACGAAATTTGGCACAAGGGTAGACCATGACCTGGAATGGGACGTAGGATACTTAATATCCCGATATTCCCACGGGATCGAGACTTACGCGGGTGAAACCGCGGGGCGCAGCTAGTTAATAAAAATAGGGACGTTAAATTGTTGGATGATTTTATGTAAGTAACGTTTAACATTTTTTTTTTTAAGTCATCGATTTATCTGGTCAGGAATTATTACGTCACAAGAAGAATGGCTTTAGGAATTTAAGGCTAAGTAATAACTGCCGCACGGGTCGATCCATCAGGTTAAGCTACGCTTGCCGGGGTTGGGCTGTGGATGACCATCTTTACATACAGAGACTCCTCCGTGCCTCGGAAAGCACGTAAAGCCGTTGGTCTCGGCTGTCATTCCTGAATCTTTGACAGTCGTTGTGGGTCGTCAGAAGCCCGAAAGTCTGACAACCAGTCTTATCAAGGAGTATTGTATTGCCCAGTGACTGGGTTGTGGAGGTCAGATAGGCAGTCGCTCCATGTTAAATACTGGTATTCAGCTGCACCCGGTTGAACTGGAAGCCGACCCAAATACAGTTGGGAAAAGGCTAGGCTGATTGATTTATTTAGGCTAGGGTAAACGGCAGCTGCTACAAAATTTACTCAATTTTATCCAGAATAACCGGTTCCAACAACACATCGTAATACAAATCTATTTAATTAAACGATTACTATATGACCTACTTATTTAATACAATAACAAGGTGAATACTGAAGAGATAACACGAAGAGATAGCTCATCGCGACATCAACCGGAACTCGCGTTTCCTCCAGTTGGCACCCCCTACTTCCGTTGTACAAATAGGCTTTAGGTACTTATGTATTGTTGCGTTTCTATTGATATTATATTATATAAACGATATCTATGATTTGTTTTTATTCTATATATCCTTCATCTAATTTAACTAATATTATAAACATGAAAGTTTGTAAGTATGGATGGATGGATGGATGGATGGATGGATGTTTATTACTCTTTCACGTAAAAACTACTGAATGGATTTTGGATGTTTGGCAAATAGGTACATAGTTTATAACCTGGATTAACATATAAGATACTTTTTATCCCGATATTCCCACGGGATCGAGAATTACGCGGGTGAAACCGCGGGGCGCAGCTAATTCCATTTATATATTTTTAAATTACATTTTTAAATATTAGAATTTAAACAAATAAACAAGATATAGTAGTCCACCGGTATTGGAAACTGAGTAATATTATTATTAACATTGTCATAGACATCTACTTATTAATATTATAACATGAGCACGGTTCAGCGCAGCTAACCTAGTAGTTACGGCACAGATTTCGAGTTGCGCAATTTTTTCATCACCAGTGCTTAGCGGTGAAGCCTCCTGCGCTAAGCCTTCACCGTGAAGGTGCATAATGTGAGGAAGCTGGTAAGTCTTATAAACAAACATTTTAAGACATGTGACGCTAACTGGCTAGAATATTGTTATATTCCTTCTTACAGGAAAGAAGCCCTAGGAAAGTAGTCCCAGTAGTGCAAAAATGATAGTTTGTTTGGTTACGTTATGTAAAGAATCGGTTTAATTCTTCCAATTTGGGCGTCGAAACAGACTTAAGGATTATGTCAAGTATTTTTTTAGGGTTCCGTACCCGAAGTGTGACAAACGGAACCCGGTGAACTAAGCCTCTGCTGTCTGTCAGCCGGCTGTATCTCATGAACCTTAATACGTAGACAGTAGAAGTTATCACAGATTGTATTGTATTTCTATTGCCACAGATCATGACGATAGGTCTCAGTTGAGAAGAATTAATAGTAGTGGACTGTATAACATGTAAAGTATAATGAATATTAATAAAAAATAATGAAAAAAACACGGGCCAAGTGCGAGTCGGACTCGCGCACGAAGGGTTCCGTACCATTATCTATAAAAACAGCAAAAAAAAAACACGTTTGTTGTATGGGAGCTCCCTTTAATATTTTTTAAATTTAAAAATCAACATCGACTCGAAAAGAAAAGTTCTTGATACAATTAACAAATCTAAGTAGACAAAAGACAGACATACGACGTCCTTCAGTCTAGCAATGTAATCGGATAGGTTACCATTTCGTCTAGAATCGGCGTGATAGAGTCAATGTAACCTTGAGTGCAGAGTGCGTTCAAGCTAATCCGATTTACTTAATAACATCATTAATTACATTTAATCAATTGTGGGACACTGCTGAACAAAGGCTAGACGATCTGGGGGCCTAAACCGGCCACCTTAGCAATTCCTCTAAAAGCAGTTCACTTCCTGAATCCCAGCTGTCATTAGCAATTCCTCTAATTTGACATAAAAGCAATTCATAATTTGTGGACCATTTTACGAATGTCCATAGAAAACTGTCAAACAGATGAATTATTTCGTAATATGAATTAGTTCATAATATTTTCGTATTATGATTCTGGTAAATTGACCGTTTTAAGCCCCCTGGGCTTAAAATAGTCACTTTGATAGAATCATAATACGAAAATATTATGAATCATCATAAAATGGTCCACAAAGTATGAATTGCTTTTATGTCAAATTATAGGAAATGCTAATGACAGCTGGGATTCAGGAAATGAACTGCTTTTAGAGGAATTGCTAATGTGGCCGGTTTAGGCCCCCTAGTATTGATATAATTCTGTACCTAACTTTTTTTTTCATTGAGTTTTGGTACGTTGAAGAGCTCGTGGCTAAGAAATAACAGCCGCACGGGTCGATCGACCAGTTTAATCTACGCGTGCCGTGGTTGGTCCGTGGATGGGTGACCGTCTTTACAAACCGAGACTCCTATGTGCCTCGGAAAGCACGTTAAGCCGTTGGTCACGGCCATATATCATTCCTGGATCTTTGACAGTCGTTGCGAGTCAGAAGCCCGAAAGTCTGACAACTAGTCTTACCAAGGGGTATCGAATTACTCAGTTACCTACTGGGTTGTTGTGGAGGTCAGATACGTAAAATACTGGTAGGCCGATTGATTGATCATCATTCTCTTGTTCTCTAAGTCCGTCAACAAAGATGCGGGCCCGTCTGAAAGTAATTGATCCGTTAAGTTAAAACAAGTGACATGTTCAATTTTACGAATGGGCAAACCACATCGTTATTATATATTTCCATAGAGCAAGATACTTATCATAGAAAAACATTTTTGCGTGTTGGTTTATGAAACGAAAAAAGAATAAAAAAAATATGTGGAAACCTGGATCTCGACGGGATATAAGTAGGTATCATATATAAGCCTTCTAAGGTAACAGCAATAAATCATCTTTATACATACAACAGGTGTACAGACATATTTACATACATTTATGTACCTTCGTTTAGCTTCTCTCGCGTTAGAACAAAAAGTATTTCCATATAAATACATATTTATGAATTCGAATGGTTTTATGAAACTCTTGTGTATCATAAAAATAAAAACATAACTTCATATGTTTATTTTTTAGATATAAAAAGAATATGTCGGCATTATCGGCTCGGGAAACGGCTTGAATATTAACTATTATTTTCGCGTTTTAAATCAATGTTACTATGTTATTGAAAACTAGCTTTTTCCAGTGGCTCCGCCCGCATGGACGTCGGAAAATATCCAATGTGAACGTACTATCGGGATTAAAAGTAACCTGTGTTAATCCAGGTTATAAACTATCTGTGTGCCACAACTAAATCCGTTTAGCCATTTTTGCGCTAATCCGGAACATACTGCAAACACACTTTACACATTTTATTTGTTTTCCTTTTTTTATTTCTTTTAGTCTGTGCTAAATACATATATTTTCTTTCTTTCTTAACAAACGGACAAAAATTCTAAAAACTATATTTTCGGCATCAAAGGGTCGGCGCAGACAGAGAGGAATAATCCCCGCACGTTCTCAGGCATTTTCTTTACGGATCGCGTATGCCGCGCGGGGATTCCCGCGTATCTTCGAGGACGCGCGAGCATTTTTTGTCAGGTTCAAGCATTTATGCACTTTATTTGAATAATTTTAAAGTATATTTTCAAGTGCATTAATAAAATCCTCTCCGCTGCGCTCTGTTCTGTCTGCGCTGACCCAAACTCGATCCCACATCTCGTAGCAATTACGTTTTTTTTTTAAATATTCAATGTACTGTTTTGACTTCAATACTTTTTTATTATAATATGTATAGATGGTATTCAGCTGTAACACAATCATATTATTACAGGTATTGTATAGGTAGGTATTTCATTTGCATGAAACTCGCCTACATTTCAGGGTTTCAGGACTTCAAGTTATTTCTGTTTTAAATATCAAAGGCTTGAATTATGAATATTATTTTAAATGCTTAATTCAAGGTTGATACCTACTATCTATTAATTTAAAACTAATTTATTAACGGGAGGTATCCGAATTTGCCTATCGTCTCGAATTTGTCTATCCGTATCGTTTCATCTCCTAATTACAGAATACAAAATACATTAGACCTATATTTAGTAACCTATTCCGCTTAGCTATTCTTCAAGAGTCATAAAAAACCTCGTGTTGCCGCAGAGACTCTGCGTCCAGCGCTCGGTGTGGCAACATGTCGTGTTCTGGTTTGCAATTCGTCAATCGTCATCCTGAGGATTCCTCGTTGAGAGCTGAAACACGTGTCGATTTCTTACAGGGTTTTTTATGACTCTTGAAGAATAGCTAAGTGGAATAGGTTACTAAATATATCTACGTCTATTGTATTTTATAATGGATTTCGGCAAATTCACGCCTGAATCAATTAACTATCCTAATTACAGCACAAAATAATATGAAAATTGTATACCATGAGATAATGCATCTTGCTGTAGCTGCATCTTGTCTATGTTAAATATATGTATAACCTGTCCAATTACAAGTGAAAATATTTGCCGAAATATCATCACAATGTTTGTAGTAAAAAAATTGTAGAGATACCATACAACTCCACAGTAATGATATAGGCCAGAGTATTGATCGGTGAACGACCTGAGCGCATTACACTAAACGAAATCCTATACTATTACAATAATATTATGTTATCCGTGCCTGTAACTACGTACATTCTGACCGGCTGCCAAAAGATATTAGCTGGAGTTGAAACGTTTCTAGAAATCGATTTAGCAAAAGCATATAAGTATTCATTTGTTTCATTGTTACAAGTACCTACAGCTAGTTTTTTTTAAGGTTTTCACCGGTGTTTTAATAGAGAATAGACAGCAGCTTTTTTATTAAATAGTTTTATTAATAAGTTTTTATTAAATAGGGAGAATTTGTGATATGTTTAGCTACTTGCTTTTGTTGTTGATTTGTAATTTTTATATGTACACTAGCTGTTCCCCCGCGGTTTCGATCCCGTGGGAATATCGGGATAAAAAGTATCTTATGTCCTGTTCCAGGACATGGTCTACCCATGTGCCAAATTTAATCCAAATTTATTCTGTTGTTATAGCGTGAAAACGTAACAAACAAACAAACAAACTCATTTTTGCATTTTTAATATAAAGTTCGGATTAGGATAATCTGTTATTAACGATGAAATTCTCGTTTTATTATTGACCCAATGATTGACCATTTCGAGAATAAGGTATGTAAAGAATTGGCCACTAAGCGAATTAGGCATTTTGAGAATTAGTCCATTTAAGACTCAGTTGCCATTTTGAGAATTGGACATTCTGCGCCTAAACCTTAGTAATGACCTGTGATCACCAATTTTTAAATCTGTTCAAATAGTTATATCGTCATTTTCCTCTATAATAGTTCAACGAGCGGCTCGTGATCATTGGTAGTCAAAAGACCGATATTATTGAACATGATGTATGTGAGGTGATACGTTGGAGTTTAAATTGATAATAGCCGTTGTTCTCGAACGTATCTTCTTTGGTTTATGTGCCTAGAAACATCATTTCCCTTTTAGACAAGATTATTTTACGTTATCGACAAGTAAATTCATGAGAACTAAATGTACGAAAACTTATTTTAATATATAAGAAATGTATCTTATACACGATGATAATCATATTACGCCTTATACGTAGCCGCTACAATCATTATTAATAACATCAGCGTTCGGTCGTAGAGGTGCTACGGCGTAGCGCTACGAGCTACGCGTAGTAGTTATCTCTGAAATTATGTTGTGTACGATATTTGATATCTTTGTCTTTTGTGCTGAAGGTTTACCGATTATTTAGTGAAGCAATTTTATTAACACACTACAACATCACGCTTGTATTACTCGAAGGTGTAGGCAGAGGCAGAGGTGAATTGCATATAATATCAGCATTTTTTTTTATGTTAGGTTCGGTAGGCTCGAGCCTAGGGCGGCCAGATATTAGGGGCGGCAAATCGTGACAAAAAAATCATTGAGGATAGCAAGAAATAAATCAAATGCAAAGTAGCTTAATATTTAAAAGGCTGCGCATATTATGGCGGGCCGCACTGCACCGCAACGTATAGCAATAATCTTCCTAAATCATTTTTTTTTAATATAAGTAATTATTTCGTACATATAAAATATTTCGTACTTCTAATATACGTGATAAAACAGTTTTAAATGTTTTATTTAATTGTGCATTTAACCCTTAAACCTCGGAATATATTACAAATAAGTGGATATTATAGTTAATTAAACTGATTTCGATTTAAATAAAAGTTGGCAATAAAGTAAATTCATCATGTACCTAGTCTGTATATATATAGACCTATTGCGCTCATACCTGTTATATCAAAGATATTTGAAAAGGTAATTTACCGATCCTTACAGTCCTACCTAACTAAAAATAAAATTCTAGCAAAGGAACAGAAAGGATTCAGACAAAACATGACAGTGAATGTAGCAATTTATGATTTACTTAATATTGTAGTGCCAATGGACAAAAGAACCAGAACCAGTGCAATATTTATGGATATGACGAAAGCATTCGACCTAGTAGACCACGATATATTAATAAATAAGCTCAATATGTATGGAATAAGAGGAAATGTACTCTCGTTAATAAATTCCTACCTTAGTAATAGGAAACAATTCACAGAAATCAGACGAATTTGTAAAAAGTCCAAGAAAGAAATTAAATATATATCTGAAGTATATACAAATTCTTATGGCGTGCCACAAGGCAGCGTGTTAGGCCCTCCGCTTTTCCTTGTGTATATAAATAACTTTCCTAGGCACGTGTATTATCCAATGATTCTTTTTGCTGATGACAGTACATTAGTAGTAAGACAACTTGATGAGAATAACCGCGAGACAGAAATAAAAAATGCATTGAAACAATCGACTGAATGGCTTGACCAAAATAATCTTATCTTAAATTTAAGTAAAACTAAAATTATAAATTTCCGACAAAGAACTGCTTCTACTGCGTCTGATATAATTTTTAATAAGGAAAAAATTGAAGCAGTTTCAAGCACTAAATTTCTAGGCCTAACAATTGACTACAAATTGAATTGGAAAGAACATGCAGCTCTACTAATAGCACGACTTAGTAAATATTCATTTGTTTTATATAAACTTAGCAAAGTAGCCAATAGATCAGCAGTCGTTGCCGCCTATTTTGGTTATGTTGATTCCATACTTCGCTATGGTATAATTTTTTGGGGCAACTCCTGTGAAAAAACCTCTGTTTTCAAGGCACAAAAACGTTGTTTAAGGTCCATATGCAGTTTGAAATCGATAGATAGTTGTAAGCCATATTTTATTGACCTCAAAATATTAACATTACCATGTCTCTATATATATGAAACCGCAATTTTTGTAAAGAAAAATATTGAACTATTTCGCAAAAAAACAGAACATCATCCTAAATCAACAAGACAAGTTTATCGTCATGAATTGTACTTAAGGCCTTCAAAAACCTCCCTCATGCACAATAGCATTCTGTGCATGGCACCTAAAATCTATAACAAATTGCCTAATTCTATTAAAGATTATAATTTATTGCAGTTTAAACGAAAATTATATAATTTATTAATCCACAAATGCTATTATTCAATTACTGAATTTCTTTATGACAAAAATATTTAATTGACAATTTGATTATTAACTTATCTGACATTACTTTATATAGCTTCATGTACCTTGCATAATAATATAATATACTTCAGTAATAATGAACGAATTTTCTTAAAAAAGTGTAAGCCCAATGGGTAGTTTTTTGAGCACAATGTTTGTATTTTATAAGACCATGTAACCTCACCAAAAAACACACTTAATAAATGATTTGATTTGATTTGATTTGATATGATCGGTGCTGAAAAAGGGGCGGCTCATGGCCTGGGGCCTAGAGCGGCCAAGACTGCAAATCATGTTCCAAGACATGTTTCCTAGCCAACGATGTCTACTTTTATAGCTCTACGTTTCCATATTTCCCAGTAACACTAAAACTATTGAAGCTCAGTAGTCGGCGAACTAAAGCACTTACGAACACTGTCCAGATGTCTAGCATTGCTCAGTGGAGCAGACATTATTCTATTACGCTGACTGTAACCAGAGTGGGCCAGACCGTATGGTTTCATACCGCCATACTGTCCGTATTCTGAAAGTTATTGTGTACGCAATAAAAGCAAGAGAATGATGTCTCGACTATGCTAGGGGAGGATTCGGATGAATCTAACTAATATTATAAACGCGAAAGTTTGTAAGTATGGATGGATGGATGGATGTTTGTTACTCTTTCACGAAAAAACTACTAAATAGATTTGGATGAAATTTGGCAAACAGATATTTTACAATCTAGATTAACATATAGAATACTTTTCATCTCGATATTCCCGCGGGATTGAGACTCACGCGGGTGAAACCGGGGCGCAGCTAGTAATTAATAAGTGCATGAGATTTATAAGCAACTAGCTGCGCTCCACGGTTTCTCCCTCATAAGTCTCGATCCTGTAAAATTATCGGGATATAAAGTATCTTATATCCTATTTCAGGTCATAGTCTACCCTTGTGCCAAATTTCATCCAAATCCGTTCAGCAGTTTTAGCGTGAAAGCATAACAAACAAACTCACTTTCGCATTTATAATATTAGTTAGGATTAATGAGATTATAATTAGTTATCCAAATAATGAAAAAAATGTCTTATTAATAGAACAAATAGATGTCCTAATGTTAGCACCTCATTGTAAAAAATGATGTACTAAGCGGTAACTAAATACAATTATCTTTATAATTACGTACACGTATTTTTAAAAGATTACTACATTATTCATGTACGTACTTGTACAAACTTGGACGCTTACATAAGGCCATATTTAATAACATTATTTATACAATGAGAGCAAGCTTGAGGGACAAACCGCATGACTTCCAACCTCTACTTGTATTTAAAAGCCCTTCCTTTGAGTTCAGGGTAGCAAAGAGGATTTTATAATGACATACTCAAGTAGTGTCAAAAGAATACAGAAAATATAAACAGGTTTTCCACGTTAATTAAAAATACTCAAAAGGTATTTTCTTTTGACGTAATGAATGAAATTATGGGCAGATAAAAAAATGAGAGCTTTTGCTACTTGGGCTAAATTACTCTCTTTAAAAGACTTTCCAAGTTTCTTTCACTATAAAAATACAGACGCTGAAAAAAATCCTGACCTTACCCTTCAAGAGACATTCATAAATTTTCATAATTGAGCATGTTACGAACGATGGGTCCGTCTGTTGCCAACTCAACATCGAAACCCACGCGATCCCGAACGGACCTAATTTTATTACTCTGTGGTCGGGACGCAGACGTGACCACGGAATGTGACCTGTGACCACAAAACTCCCATTTGTTAACACAGCTGTTTTTAAATGAGATCATTTTCATTGTTACTTATTGAGAACATTTTTTGGGCTCTGTAACTTCAGGTGTGGTTTGCATAATGATATTGTATACACGTGTCTTATTATTCCAGTGTCGCGTTTCGCATTTTATTTTGGCATGAACTTTATTAATGCGTATCCTCGCGTTCTAACAGAAAGAGACCGTCCCTCGAGAACGAGATCGTTTGTATGAATTATGACGTACAAACGCGACTTAATAGCTCGGGTGAGTAGGTAGGCATGTTAAATTCATAATTAGAAAAAATGCGCGACGCACCGGGCCGCACTGGGCCCGCGTAGTAGATTATAGCCCACTCCCTCTCGAAGAAAGGAGGCCTGTGTCCCAGTAGTGGGAACATTATAGGCTGATTATGCAAAAGAGCGCGACTATCGTGTACTCACGCGACTATCGGTTTCGGTTAGGACGCAGTCTTTGCCTTCTTTATTTTAAAAAGGACATCATTAATGACATCTAAATGCCAAAAACTGTCAGATATCATAGATTGTATGATATCTGACAGTTTTTGGCATTTAGACGCAAATGATTATTTGCGTCTATATTATCATTATGTCACCCCAGTTGAAGTTGCCATTCAACACAAAACGTCCAGAACGCTTTGCATCCAAGTTTCCCTCCCCCGCTTAGATTGTAATGTCATACGTCACTTGCAAACAACTCAATTATTCCTTAACCTTTTCTCCGGTCAAAGGCAATTTCAACGTCATGGAATAGAAATAGTTTCCTACAGTATTCCAGAGAGAATTTTCTAGCAATAACTATTCGTAAAATACATGTTGAATACTTGACCTTTCGGTTTGTTGATAAGTCCATTTGAAAGCTTCGAGGGGACTTCTTTACAAAATTATGTTTAGTAAAAGCCTAAAGGCTCTGGGAAAGTTTAACACGTTTTCAGTAAGTGTAACAAATATTATTTCTTGTTCAAACGACCCGAATCTCTGTTAGTATTACGTGCGCAAATGTGGCGTGTTTTAAGATAGAAGATGTTTTTAGAACAAGGATTGTCTTGCTTGGGAATTTTGTTGTTTTGTTAAAACGGGTCGGGTGAATGAAACTTCGAATGAACTTAAGTAATCAGCTATGATATTAAGGATGAATCGTTCGTATTAAGGAGTAGAATGAAGTACTTAGGTATATGTGTTTTTATCTGCAGGACACGTAATTGAAGGATTGAACATAAGTAGGTACACCTCTGCCGAACGCCTAACCCTTCGGGAAATACATGCGAGATGTTTTGCTATAATTGAAGTCTTCGATTCAATTATTATTTGTGACAAAAATTCTATAATAAAATAAAAGTTAAATTGTTTTTTTATACAGGGTGTTAGGGTAGACACCGTTATCCTTGAAACTAGTGGTTTGGTGTCATCTATAATATACTTTTTGAAATCCTGAAACCTTGAAATCGAGAAAAAAGAATCTGCTGTTCCATACATTTGTGTTCACTTAAATCGATAAAATGTATGGAACAGCTGATTTTTTTTTGCGATTTCAACGTTGGTCCCATAGAAAAAGTATATTATAGATGACACCAAACCACTAGTTTCAAGGATAACGGTGTCTACCCTAACACCCTGTATACTCCGTCGTACGCCATAATCTACTCATAGGGTGACAGGTCAGTCGGTATTGGGCACGCCACAATTGCGGCGATAAGTCCCCTCTTTGAGGAGTTGCTGGAGAGGCGCCACGGCGTCCTCACCTTCCGCCTGACACAGGTCCTCACCGGACATGGCAGCTTCGGGAGGTACCTGTGCAGGATTAGGCGGGAGGAAACGCCTGGGTGTCACCACTGTGCGGATCGTCCGGAGGACACGGTGGAGCATACGGTGGAGGTGTGCCCTGCTTGGGCGGAGCACCGCCGTGTCCTCGTGGAGGCGATTGGCGGCACTGACCTCTCGCGTCCGGCCCTGGTCCAGGCCATGGTACGGAGCGAGAGGGCATGGGAGGCGGTCACCTCCTTCTGCGAAGCAGTGATGCTCGCGAAGGAGGAGGCGGAACGCGTGAGGGAGAGGCAAAGCCTGCGCCCTCACGCCCCTAACCGCCGCCGCTGGAGACACCCTGGGCGTCGGGAATCCCAGGCGGATTCCCGGCCACCATAGGCGTGGGCTTGCGGACGGCGAGCAATGGGCAGCTCGCCGTCCGATAAGGACCAGGCCCAGGTCGATGGCGCGTCGTGTTCCACGCGCGCCTCAAAGAGATGTCAGCACACCTGACGGGGTCCGTTAGGACCGATGCCTGCCAGGGTTGCGGAATAGTCCGAAAGGGATACCGGGACCCTGGCAACAGGCAACCGAAGGAACACGGGTGGGTTTTAGTCAGTAAGAGTCTGACACGCCCTTCCGCTCCGCCCAGAGCGGGAGAAGTCATATGATGATTTCCCACCCAAAAAAAAAAAAAAAAGGTCAGTCGGTATAAATCATATCCAAGGTAGCGGCACAAAGTTGGCTATGAATCCAAAATGTGGTCCATCAAATATACACGGAGGGTCGTTGCAAAGGGTTCTCTACTTTATAACAAAGGATACATGTGTAGGTAAAACTATGAATAACAAATCTGGATTCCTCTTGCTCTCGAAATTGTTTCTCTTTATTTATTGAGTGCTAGAGTATCTTTCGGGGATTTTGACTAGATTTTATAGCAAATTCTTGCCGATATTTTTTGGGATGTGATGAGTTCTCTTGGGTATTGTTATATACAGTAGCAGCCGTTAATATAACAATGCTAGCTGTGGAAAGAGACTATCACATGTACAAAATATAAAAGCGACGCTGTGTCATACGGCATACGGCCGGGTTCTGTAAACCACTAAACAAAAGTACACTCAAGTCACAATCAAAAGTTATTTGGTCAAACTAGGCTGAGAATCAGCACTTTTTGAACGTGAAAATTACATAAGACAGTCCCCCAAAACGCCCACCCTTCACCACTCTTCAGTTAGAAGAACTTAATTCAGTACAATTTCATGCAAAGTAGATATTAATAACATTACGAAATACAAAACATTAAATTAAATTATTTGCCTTAATTCAGCACACGCCAATAAACCAACACTACCACTGATGAAAACACATACTATGGAATTTATCTGCAACTAGTGTCATGTATCGTATGTCCCGGCATTGAATATGACACCGATGAAGTGTCGTGAAAGGTATCAAAGGAGTTATGCGAAAAGAATACAAGCGTCATCTTTTGTCTTCTCAACTAAGTAGATAACCTCCGTGCCTCCGTGTGATAAAGTGATAACCCATTTATCTATCTAGAGTGGTGGTTATGGTAGGTTGTATTATTCATTAAAACTTTAGGTACCAGTAAAAAAATACTGTACAAAAGCGGCAGCATCACTATTTAGGAGCCACTTTCTTTCCTTATATTTAATACCTATTAAAACTATTTTTGATTACAATTACATAATTAATCTAAACGCAGGCGCGGTCCGAGAGGGTCCTGGGAGTCATGACCCCCCCAAAATCATTCAAGTTGTCGAGAGATAAGAATAATTTACATGCTTTAGTAACTAAAAACTGCAGGTACTTGAGGTATGGTAAGGTAATAGGTAACCATTTCCCTAAAAATATTCCTCGGCACTAATGGTGACCCTCCCCAAAATCTTGGGCTGCGACCGCGCCTGTCTAAACGTAGACTCAATAATAATAAAAGTAAGGGTCTAGAAAAGTTTAAAGAAAGCCTTTAATAAATAGATATATTGAGTATTTCCCAACCCCATTCTAGGATAAATAACCAATACCGTGAACTAGTGATAATTGGCGGCCATTTTATAACAGTGACGTCATTGTCTAGTGCACCATTACTTTGTGACGATTGATTTCTGTGTTTCCGTGTCGAATACAGTATAATTACATGCCGTCACACGTGTAAACTAACAGATGGGTAGGTATTATGTAATGTAAGTGAGTGTAAGTCATTTCCGGAGTACGTATTATTAGAAAATATTGTGAAATTTTAGTACCTATTTCAAATCGAAATGTGTTATTTTGAAGTTGTTTTCAGTATATATTCTAAAAGTGTTAATTTATAGATTATTATTTTCCGAGTGACTAATAACTTAAAAGTCGACTAAATGTTTGCAACAAATAAAATAACTTGCCAGCGATTAAATATTTTCGCGACTATTATATTATGTAAGGTTCAAAATTAGAGGTGTTATAAAAACTAAAAACTAGCAGCTGCGTTTAGGTAGCAAATAAACTATACCAGTCAAATAAAATATTAGGCGAGGAGCTATAAATAATGACTTGGCGACTAATAATGTTAGTAGGGTGGCAAAGATAATATATTACCAGTCTAGTTAGAGTAGGTTATTTTTTTTTTATAATGGTTAGGTTAGGTTAGGTTAAAACTGTGACTTCCTACGCACGAGCCGAGCGAGCGAAGCGAGCGGTCCCGCGGCAGCGGCCGGCGAGTGCCAGAAACGACTAGATTATATAGAAAATCTAAACCTGCCCTAATAATATAATAATAATATATTATTTATGAATGCCCATTTTCTATTTTATTTTCGCCATTAAGTTTCCGCTTAGATATTAATTCTGTTCCCAAAAGAAAAACTTGATGCTAGTTTAAATTAAAACGGAGCTTATTACTGATATATTAATATGCTACCTATTACTTATTACGATACTCCTTATTAGCTACCAACCCATTATATATGGTACCCACTCTATTTTTTTTTTAAACCTATATTCATTTTACTTAGTTGCCGCATTAAATACATGCCTTAATTTATCAGTAATTTAAAACAAATATTAGTAATTAAAATCAACAATAACATTAACCAACAACAATTAATTTTGTGTTTCGTAATGTTAATTACTTTGCACACGATTGTATATAATCAAGTTTTTCTAACTGAACAGACAGCTGTGTTGCTGGGGAGGTTGTTGCGCCACTTGTTCTCAACTAAAGTACTAGGAAGTTGTGAAGGGCGGGCGTTTTGGGGAACTGTCTTATAACTACATATAATTTTGTCATTCGAAAAGTGCTGATTCTCAGCCTAGTTTTAATAAAAGAGTTTTGATTTTGAATCAATCAACAGCAACAAAAACAATAATAAAAATAATCAATTAACTTTAGTTATCTTAAGGTGGATGCGCTAGGGTGGCCCGCGAAATTCAAATTTTCTTACGTTTTTTGCAATTTGCAGGTCAGTATCAGGTTGTATGTTGATCTAAATATTATTAGCGGCCGTAACAAATATGGATTTGCAGAATTATAAACATTAGAATCAGCAATACAACTCTCTAAGTTCATGTAAGTGTATTGACGACGATTTCATGAAAATTTCATTCAATACACTTACATGAACTTAGAGAGTTGTATTGCTGATTCTAATGTTTATAATTCTGTAAATCCATATTTGTTACGGCCGCTAATAATATTAAGCGCATCAACCTTAAAGTAATGGTATTAGTAATTCCTCTGATATAGGGAAAAGTCATTGCCTTATACTCATCCACATCGCTACAGTTCTGCCAGTTATATAACCTTTGAGAATAAAAATGAGCAGTATTTAATGTAAATTAAATATACGTCATCCGTATTCCCAAAACACATGCCTTATTAATTAAAAACGTGTTAAACACGAAGCAATATCTCGACTACGACATATTATAAAACAAAGTCCTCCACCGCGTCTGTCTGTCTGTTCGCGATAAACTCAAAAACTGCTGCACCGATTTTCATGCTGTTTTCACCAATGGATAGTGGTTCTCGAGGAAGGTTTTAGTATATAATTTTAAAGCGGCAGAAGCCGCGGGCATATGCTAGTAATTAATAAAAACTTTCATCACGTAATTATTTATTTATTTATTTATTTATTTATTTATTTATTTATTTATTTATTTATTTATTTATTTATTTATTTATTTATTTATTTATTTATTTATTTATTTATTTATTTATTTATTTATTTATTTATTTATTTATTTATTTATTTATTTATTTATTTATTTATTTATTTATTTATTTATTTATTTATTTATTTATTTATTTATTTATTTATTTATTTATCACAAACACAACTATCATTACAGGCAATAATCCTAATGCGGTAGCGTGGTCTTTACTTTATTAATTATTAATTACAATTAATGCTACTAATTATGTATTAGCATAACACCATACAAACAATGTTACCTTTGTGAATTCATTCAGTGAGCAATTAAATAAATCTATCCTATCAGCAGTGTCAGTCAGTGTATGCAGGGCGCGCGTCAGCGGCGCTGTACTGAGCAGGTTAGTTCGCGCGCGTGGCACTGCTAACAACAGTGGCCGTCGGCGTCGCAATGCGTAGTTATCGGGCACATTCAGACATATCTCCTTCAAAACACCAGAATTAAACGTTTTTCCGCGCAACAGTTTAAAATATACGTTGTAATAATGTTGTACGTTATACGTTGTAATAATAAATATATGATGTTGTTGTAATTAATACCTTTGACAGTAAAACCATCAAAGCGCTCCTGTGGGTATATATCTATGAACTATTTTTAAAACTAGATATTCTAACGGTGCAATTATATACCAACGTAGTCCGTAGCTCGGCAATTCTTAATTACTGTCCAAATTACACGAGCTTGCGAAAATAACAGGTTTTGGGATATCATCAAATGAATTCTCCCGCTCTGGGCGGAGCTTCAGACTTTTACTGACTAAAACCCACCCGTGTTCCTTCAGTTGCCTATTGCCAAGGTCCCGGTATCCCTTTCGGACTTTCCCGCAACCCTGTCAGGAGGTTTTTTCGCCCTGCTGTGTAAATGTGGTGCTGGTTTACAAACATGAGACACTTAATACCGTGTCCAGTGTGTCCTGAAGCCCAATTTTCGTACTTAGAAATCGTTCACATTCAAGTCGCAATCTGTCAAGCACGTCAAAAATGTTGGTAGTGATTGTATTTTTGACAGATTGCGAATGAGATGCGAATGCAAACGTTCTTAAAAATTACGGGAATTACCCCTCTGTTGTCCACACTTCGGGAACTGATGGACGCGAGGACTGATGGTTACTTGTAGCCAAATTCTCTCTATTTAAATTGCCATTGGCACGGTAAGAAGACAGTTTTTTTTCGCTCCAGTTTTAAATTGAAATAAAATTGAGTGGGACGGGGATTATTGGACCCCTCTAATAACAGCAACTGACATCAAGTTAAGTGCTTTCAATCGACGGAATTAATTTTATAGTTTAGCAGAATTCTATGGTTTCATTTCCATTAACGCGTTTGCGAATATAATATGTACAGGTGTATCGAGAAAATGTTCCGTTGAATTTATTATGTTTGTTCAGATAATAATATTATTATCGAGAGACGGAAATTTTCCCGTTGACATTCTTAGTACTTACCTACTTACTGAGAAATGTTGTAACGGATATATTTACTGCTTTGATGAATTTTCAGGAATGTAATATCAGTGATATTATTTATTTACGTAACGTACAGAATGTGCATATTATTTATTTAAAAAAAATACTGGTCTATTAAAAAAAAACTGTCATTCTGTGCAACTTTATTATCAAAAGATCTTCAAATCATCAAACACACAAAAAATATTCTTACGAAGATTTCCAACAAATTAAATTATAAAAGCACTTCAGTTAAAAATCAGTAGGTTTTCACATTCGTTATAAGTCTTCATCAAGTTGAGCGTGAAGTGCGCGGGGGCGGTCGCACTTGAGAAGGGCAAGGACGCACTTAAATAAGTGCTTCCCGAGATTTATTGCTCCAAGCCGTCTGTCACTACTCCCTTTTAGTAAACATTGAAGATCCCTTGTATCCAGTGATTTTAGACTTTATGAAACTTAGTTAAACTAGTAAAGTAAGTTTATAAAACTAGTTTCTGTATTTTTCGGTTCAAGTTGGATTTAAAAAAAAAAAAAAAATCTCTCACTGGGTACTCTCTTTTTATTTACTGGTATACATAAAATATTTTCTTGCCAGTGAACAGTTTTAGACTTTCTAATACTTACTATAAAATCTTTTCTTTACTTACACTATTTCTTTTTAGAATCTTAGATTCTCTTCTATCTAGTGATCACGACTATACTTTATAGACTTACAAAAAGTTTAGAACTAAGGCTTTTATCTTAGCGTTTTAGAAGATCACCTTTAAAAGGAAAGTGTCGAAACTTCCACTGATATACAATAGAATCGTCTCGGTTTTGCAATAAAAGGGAAGTTTATTAGTATTCTAGACTTGGCACGTCACCTGTATTCATCGAAGAGGTAGGCAGAGGATTTTTTTAGCATAAAAAAAAAAAAAACTAATATGACAAATAAGGTTAACACCCACATTTTACCTATTACCATTCTTCCTTTATATGAAACTCAAAGGCAAAAAAAACAGCCACTTTCTTCAAAAAAGAAACATACCGCGGCTCTTTCCGTAATCCCGCACGTCTTTCCCGACGGCATAATAACAATTTCCTGTGGAAATGAGCCGCTCAGTACATTGTGAAAGATGACGGTGGGACTGTGACGTCATGACGTGCTAACTAGTCTTATTTGGTGGATGTAGGGGCCTGCGTGAGCGTTCTTGTACACTGCTAATTGACACTTCGTCCATTTAGCGTTTTACAGCAATTTTATACAACTGTCAAATGTCAAAAATCAATAACAGTTGTGATTTGAATTAAGAGATCATAGACAATTCGCTCAATTCACCTTAAAAAGTTGGCTGGGACAGACTGGATGTGGAAAGCGGAGGACTGGGTGTTGTGGCGCAGCCTGGGAGAGGCCTATTTCCAGCAGTGGACTGCAATAGGCTGAGTAGATTGATTAACAAAATTCGCTCGTAAGAATTATTCTCCCTCAGTTTACCTACATATTTACCAAGTCTGATGGTAATATTACGTTAAATAGGTAAGTAGTTAAATATGATAAAGACTTGGGTTGCAGATTAGATTTTATTTAATACTAGCTGCGCCCCGCGGTTTCACACGCGTAAGTCTCGATCCCGTGGAAATATCGGGATAAAAAGTATCCTATGTCCTCTTCCAGGTCATGGTCTACCCCTGTGCCAAATTTGATCCAAATCCGTTCAGCTGTTTTAGCGTGAAAGCGTAACAAACAAATAAACAAACAAACTCACTTTCGCATTTATAATATTAGTTAGGATTAGGATGTGGTAATATTCGATACGTAAGTATATCGTATGGTATTAAGCCAATACATCGGTATCCCTAATAAGTATTCATTGCATAAATGAAATAATAATCTTTTTTTTTTTAATAACCTTTAGCATTTTTTTCTGTGTGGTTGAGCCAATTACAAAATATTTTCCTCAAGGCAATGATGATGATTTAAGATCATTACCTACCCAACACTAAGAAACTATTCGATGTAAACACCTCAAAGTAAACTATAAAACAAACGAAACCATGTCACGTTTACCCCTCTCTCCTCTAGTTAACCCGTCTGCCAGTAAAACAACGTATTTGGGACCGTCACCGACAATGTTTACGGAAAGGGTGGAACGGGGCTTATTGGAAATCTGCTCGTTCCATGGTCGAGGGGAGGTAGGGGAGTTATAGCCATTGCGTGCGTCACTGGTAATGCAATTTGATCCTTGAATTAACTCAACGTTGGTTATGTACTACGTATCTAGGTAGCTGCCTGTAATCTGTATGTTAATTATATTTGAATTCATTGTAGGTTTTATTTTATTATTGTGTTTTATGTATAAAACGTGTGTTCGCTGTTTTAAATTTTTACACGATTGTTTTGATTAATAGTTAAGACTTGTCTCTTAAGAGAGAGACCATCAATATACAGTGTAGCTTAGACTTTAGAAAAAAGTCGTAGATTTTCGTCAATTCCGCTCCGGTCTAGCAAGTCGTTTTCATATTCTTCCGAAATAGATAGAGCCAACTTTAAAAGTTGCAATAATGGTGCGACGTTTCGTGTAGTAGCCCATCAACTGTTTGATAGATTGACAACTACTTCCACCAAAATAGAGAATTGCAGTTTTGTACCTATTTATAAGGTGTTAAAAAATGAACTTTAAGAGGTTTTCATCGAACTTTTACTATGGGACCAACTTTGAAATCGCGAAAAAAAAAACAGCTCTCCCATACAGTTTAGAACAGTACGTATTAAACTTTAGTATGAAACAGCTGATATTTTTTCGCAATATCAAAGTTGGTCCCATAGTAAAAGTTATTCAGTTCGATGGTCTAAAGCACCTCTTAAAGCTTGTAAAGTTAATTTTTTAACACCATAAATAGGTAGTAAACTTACTATTTAATATAGTAAAGGACAAAAATCATAACAATATTGTCGAAATATACACCTATATTTGAAACGTTTGTTGATACTGCTTGTATAGCAGTCGGTGTATGCATTTCCCAATCGATATTTATTTTTAGTCCAGACAGCGAAATATGACCTAGATCTTTTTTTAGACCCGATATATCGATTGTACACAGACCAAGTGGGCAGGGAGGAGAAACGAAGATAGGTGGAATCTGTACAATAGCTCTGTAATCTGTTCAGTAGGTATGTTTTATGCAGGTTCAAAAAAATGATAATTGATAATGCATTTTATAAGGTTGAAAATGCCCTGAATGGCTTTGAGAAAAGGTTGGTTGTGCCTTTTGGTTTGTGTGTTTTTGGACGACTTGGCATTGGGGCATTACCGTGCTCCCAGACGCTCTCAATCGACATGGATGTATAATATATAGAAAATAGTTTTTCAGCTCTATAAAGTTCACACGGAAATCAAAACTAAACAACAATAAAGTAGGTACTTGGTTCTGAATTCAAATTAATATACACGAGAAATCAAATATTTGATGGATATGGAAGTAATCATTCGTTTGTATTCGGAAATGCGATGATTCACGAGGGACATTAAGAAAATAGTAGTACAGTCACGAGCACCAATATGAATTCACTTAGCAACTTTTCAAAAGTGATTTTCTCCTAATGTAATGATTGTAATTTTATGTTATAACGAACATAGTATTTTGGAACCCATATTATTATAAAATAGGTATCATCTCAAAGTTGCAATCGTTATTCCACGAAAAAAAGGTTTTGAATTTTGCTAAGTGTATACATATAATATTATTGCTCGTGACTGTACTTGCATGATTATTTAAAAACAGAGTTGGCATTTGGCATTTCCATTGGCTGTTTATTTTTATAAAATATTCGAAACACAATTGAAATAATGCATACTGCAACCTGATAATACGTTATTCAGCGCTATCGTCATTCGTATTTAGTCAGTTCTGAGTAAAACTCAAAAGTTCTTAACTCAATTTGGAAGACCTAACTTCAACTTGAACTTGGCAAATTGGCACCATTCGCTTTGAATTTCAACCTAAATGGAACTCGAGATCTACAAATTGTAGGTATTAAAATAAACAGCCAGAGGAAAGAGCCATTAAGGTCTCTACCTCCACCGAGTCTAGTCATTTTAAACCTTTTGTTTATTTAACCTAAATTGACATAGAGCTTCCCCTCACCGGATGCCGGAGAACATTTTATTACCCGACTCTACATAGATCTAGCCGCTACATAGAGTTCGTATAAAAAATGTATAGTTCAGAAGTAGGGCGCCGACGTCTCTCGGCTTTCCTCTGTAAAACTATTTCTTTTTTGTGAAAGCACTGCGGACTCTATGTAGAGATCCAATGTAGTTTATTTATTTATGTCGTCTGTTTTCTTTCTGTATCTTTTGAGGTTAAGTAAGATGTATGGAAAAGTATTTGATACAAAGCAATTCGTGTTTGAACGAAAATAAATATTTGGAGATACGTAATAAAATTATTGAGCTGAAAGTAATTCATAGAAAAATATCCGTCAACACAATATCCGTAAAATAACCAAAAAACCTTTTATTACTACTTTCTAGTACAATATTGATATGCCTGCATTTAAAAATAATGTCACTGTATAGTAACTACCTGATGATTTGCCAGCGTGTTTCCAGCGAGGCGATTTGTGAACGTGCTCTCCGCGGGTGCTAAGCAATCTAACCGCGACTACGCAACGCATACGCCGCGTTTTCCAATCAATATTCTACACTCGTTTGTCTCGCTCTCTCTTGTACACTCACGTCAATCGCTCTCGTTACGTATACCTAGCGAACACGCCGCACACGTGGCGTGCTCGCTACGCACACGCAGCGAGTGCGTTGATAAATCGCCTCGGTGATAACTCGCTCGCAAATAGCCAGTGTGATAATGTTGTACCTCATTTTAATGAAGAGAAAACAAAGTTCCCAGCTAACATCATATCTACTCGTAGCAATTAGTGAGTTCCTTCCGCAGCCGACAGTCCTAATGTTATGTGTAAACAAACAATTAACGAACACACGTTAGTAATACACGTGCCACATACATAGAAACAAGGTATACACCTACACTTATGTAGTTACCATAGGCAGCAGGTTAGTAGTACCAAAACCAGTATAAACAGGCCTCATGTTCTATTGAATTTCCTTATTACCCTGAGGCCCTAGACAAAGTGACATTCTATCAGCGATAACGATGATGGAAAAGGCAAAAATGTATAGGAGTGACATATACTATCAAAAAGCTTATGTCAATCCTGTTGAAAATCGTTGTAGAAATACGAAACGCTTTCGAACCGATTGTCACTTGTCTAGGCCCCCGGGCCAGTTCAAGGCTAAAGTGTTACCACCGATGTGCAGTCGAATATCCATACCACATACCTATGTACCATCGCGGACACTAGCGGTGGACCACTTTTCAACCTTATTACTGAGAGCATTTGGGTGGAAAGTGGTCGACCGCCATTATCCGCGGTTGACATAGAAGAACACAAACATTAATTTCAATAAATCGTAGTCATTGTTAGACTACGATTTATTGAAATGTTTGTGTTTTTCCACGTCGAAGCGATGAGTCATGTTTAAAAACTCGGGTCTAATGGATAAAACTTCAAAAGGGTTGAAATGTTTACAGTTTCTTTAAAAACAAGGTGGTTTTATACAGATTTAGGTAGCATAAAAGTTTTAATGGAGTAGTTTTACCTAGTGATATCGGTTTTAGTTGGCCGCTATCGATATTTCTGACTAGCATCAACGTTACAACTTATCTTGATAATAATAGTGATTGAAAAAAAATTAAATCACTGACTCTTGTAAACAAATACTTATAGTGTCTTAAAAACAAATGCCAATGACGTACTTATTTGGATAGAAGATTATTTTACGATCATCGTCTTATGAAACAGAATGTAGCTTGTCCGTATATTTACAGAAATACAATCTCAAATAGAACTATGTGTCATAAACTCATAATAATTTACCTCTTTGTGAGCACATATTACTATTACAGGCAAACTTAGGCAATATCCCTCTCCACAATGACCGATACTGTGAATATTACAACGTGCCCCTTAAACGGTTATTGGATAGTTGGTAATTGTTCTCATTTCATATGCGAACGGCTCATCAAATCACGGTAATAGGCCATCACCATATGAATGAGTAGATTCAATGGATCGATGAAAGGTAATCGTGCTCTTATGTGCGTATAGTGTAAATGAAAAGCATGTAATGTTTTCATTATAGGTAAGTAATGTTAAGGTTCTTTGTAGGTTCTTAGTTGGGTTTACTGTTGTTATAGTACTTGGATTAGGCAGGAAGACAGTAGCTGTTCACAGGGTGGATAAGGTAGATGGACCATCTACCAGGCTCTGGGCTGGTAGACATGTGCGTGCACATGTTCATGTAGCCAATTAATTTATAAGTATTGTATTTTTAAGTTATTGAGTTTACTAACATAGGCTAAGTTTATATTAACACTATATGGATCTGAAATAAAATAAAATGTTTGAATTCGATAAGTTAGCAAACAGGTTGGTGGTCTGCGTCGTGGATGTTATTACCGCCGCTTCTCGCCACATTATGAAGAGATTTCGCTCATTGTTATTAACCTAAGATAGACAAAGTTTAACTTACTATTCAAACTGAAACTTACCTGAACGAGGCAAGTCACAAAGAGCTGCGGTTCTATTGAACTTATGCTTATAGTAAATTGACGTATAATAACACATTTTTGCCAATCACGGTAATAGACGATCGCGGTGTTGTTGCATCTTTATGTTGTTGGTTTTTGAAAGCCTAAATAATAGACACAAATTCTTTTCTAGCTGGCGAGCTGTATGGCGCCACACTATGGCTGGTGGTGTGCGGCACCGCAGCTCTGGTGGCTGCTGCGCTCGTCGCCCTGGCCTGCTGGATCGCACGTCGCAGGAACTCGCTCGCCCACAAACTAGGTACGTAGCACTGATAGCTGGTGGTTGGCTGGCAGGAAGTCTTCCACAAATTAGCTAAGGATAACGTCCAAATTCCAAACTACGCTAGGTACTAGGAGAACCAGAATTCGCCTTATTATATCAGCCGAAAGACTGTTAGACATAGGCTTCCCCCAAGCATCTACAACGTTCGGTCTGCGTTGTCCTCATACAACGTTTCCCACGACCTTCACTAATTTCACGTCCAACTACAATCACCATACAACTGTTAAAGTGGTTCGATGTTTCGCCATCTAGCAGTCGCCAAAGTTACTTTAAAAGAAATATAATAGTTATTGGAAATCCTTTTTCGGTGATAATAAGTAGCTGTACGTGTACTCTCCATCCTGTTCAAAGATGAACGTGTAAATGACCTTTCTCTTCCTTAACGCAGGCGGCAAGCGCGGACCAGATAAGGCTCTGGTCTTCCAACCACCTCGTCGCGCCACCGCCGTGCGCTCGCCGGGCTCCGCCACGCACTACCTGCGCAAGTCACCGTCACCGACAGCGCCCGCGCCGCCAGCCGCCTCCCCGCCACAACCGACGCCGCAGCCGCCGACCAGCATCAACCCTGCTACCACAGTAAGTTAAAAATATACTGTTCGAAGATTGGGTTCCATTCAAAATGGTTGAGTTGAATGGTGCTGATCTACGCGTTATGTTCGTGAATGGGCGCCGTCAGTTAAGACTGCTTATTTCTGAACTTCCAGGGCTTATCATTAATGTTATATTTTTTATGTTGTTTATTTTACATTGTTCTCACATATAGAAGCAACAAGAATAATTTTGTAATATTTTGATTTAAAAGAGTGTCTACGGAGTTTCTTGCCCGTTCTTCTCCATAGGAACCTACTATGCTTTGAAATGAGCAACCAGCTTCATCTTTCGGACTGACCGGCTCCTTAGACAATTCAAAAGTGCCTGTAAATGGTTTAATTGAAGTAAATGATTGTCAGTTTGATTCTTTCTGGATTAGTGGATACGCTTGCACATGTAGCATAACAAATTGAAACGTCAAAAGTCATATCGTGGGCGATCTTCTGTCCCCACAAAACGCCCACCACCCCCCTTCTAGAGCTGTACCTGTGTGCAGCACAAACATTGTGCAGGGCCAACGTAACGTTTTTTTTTCTTTGTTTGGTTCCAAATTCAAATACACTCACTCTGACCACCTGTATTGTCGATGGCAACACCAGGCATACTATTTTGTTTGTACTGCCAGGTGTAGGGATTCTCCAGGGTTGCGGGAAAGTCCGAAAGGGATACCGGAACCCTTGGCAACAGGCAACTGAAGGAATAGGTACGGGTGGGTTTTAGTCAGTAAAAGTCTGACACGCCCTCCCGCTCCGCCCAGAGCGCGAGAAGCCATACGATGATTTCAGACGCTCAAAAAAAAAAAGGTGTTGGGATTCCCATACTCGCTTCCAATTGTTAGTGATAAGATATTATCTACCAACATTAAGGAAGCATTTTGGTCTCTAATTCTCCAAGTCTATAGTCTAAAACCGGAAATTCAAAGACATGACATCTGACATCCACCACGCCGCAAAGGGCCCGTGTAGTGGCTTAGGGCTTGTACTATCTTATAAAGAACGACGGTTTAAAGCAGAGGGAAGAATGCAGACACGTGTAATAATGAACTCGTTTCTCGATACAGCCAACTGGTGGCACCAGCCCGCACTCGCCTACTGCGCCGACAGAGCCGACCCCGCTCAGCAAGGAGCTCGCCGATGCTAATGCCACCGAGAAGACCAAGACTACTGAGCCAGAGATCAATGACGGACGGCTGGGAGATCTGCATTTCAAGCTACGGTAAGTGATTTTAAAGTTACCCTCAAAAGTCTGTTAATTTTATTTCAGCAAATGCATTGGACTGTTTTCAGGTAAAACATATACAGTGTGTTAGGGTAGACACCGTTATACTTGAAACTAGTGGTTTGGTGTCATCTATAATATACTTTTTCTATGGGACCAACTTTGAAATCGCAAAAAAGAATCAGCTGTTATGGAACAGCTGATTCTTTTTTGCGTTTTCCATACATTTGTGTTCACTTAAATCGACAAAATGTATGGACATTTTGTCGATTTAAGTGAACACAAATGTATGGAACAGCACATTATTTTTTCGGGATTTCAAGGTTGGTACCATAGAAAAAGTATATTATAGATGACACCAAACCACTAGTTTCAAGGATAACGGTGTCTACCCTAACACCCTGTATACAGTAGTAAATAATTATACAATCCAACTACCACTACTACTACTATCACTGTCCGAGGTTGCCTAGAAGAGATCGCAGAAAGCGATATGGCCGCCCATTGTATGTTTTGTAGAGTTCATTTTTTTTTGTATATGTATTTTCTGTTGTACCTACAATTTAAATAAATAATACCTCATTTACCTTAAAAGGTTGCAGTTCGCCGGATTGGTATTGAGAGTTTCAGGAAAAGTGCGAAATAAATAAAACCCGGATTTTGCTCGATTGAGCTCCCTGCATTTTTATAAAATCTATAATAAATTCTCACTCTGAGGAGCTCGTGGCTAAGTAATAACAGCCGCACGGGTCGATCCATCAGGTTAAGCTATGCTTGCCGGGGTTGGTCTATGGATGGGTGACCATCTTTACATACCGAGACTACTCCGTGCCTCGGAAAGCACGTTAAGCCGTTGGTCCCGGCTGTCATTCGTCGTCGACAGTCGTTACGGATCGTCAGAAGCCCGAAAGTCTGACAACCAGTCCTACCAAGGGGTATCGTATTACCCAGTTACTGGGTTATGGAGGTCCGATAGGCAGTCGCTCCATGTAAAATACTGGTATTCAGCTGCATCCAGTTAGACTGGAAGCCGACCCCAACATAGTTGGGAAAAGGCTAGGCAGATTGATTGATTGAATAAATTCTCACTGTCTATCTGTAAAAATCTGACTAAAAAAGCTTAGGTACAGTGAGCTTTATAGGAGCTCTCATTCCGCCTAATAATGCAAGGTATTGACAGCCCACTTCACCTAAGTTTTCGTGGTGAGATTTTTACAGATTAAATCAGCTGATCAATGACCAACCAATTATTATACATACTCTGAAACCACCAAAGCGGGGATCGGAGGGCGCAGAAGTAAATACATAGGAAGTGCCTCCGCTGCCGGCGCCGGTTGCTGAATTGGCTGCCGGCGGTGACTTTGGTTTGGCGTATGGAGTAGATAGGCAGGGTAGGCATAATTAAAAAAAACATACAATAGAGCTTTTTTTTTCCATATTCCAGTAAACCCGAAACCGAATTAGTAAGATTAGGTTTAATACTTTTAATCCCAAAAAAGGTTAGGTTAGGTTAGAATTGTGACCCCCTACGCCAAAAACGACTAGAATATGCAGAAAAACATAATTTAGTTAGGAACTAACCCTAACAAAATTATGTTTTTCTGCATATTCTAATCGTTTGTGTTGTGTTCAGTTGGAGTTCTGAATACTGGAAGGGTTTCTATAAACGCCGCGCCGCCCCGGTGTCCATTATGGGAGCCGGCGGTGCCGGCAGCCGATGTTTTTAATCTCGGCTGCCGGCATTAATTTCATTTCCGGTTCCCAATGGCGTTAATTTTGGGAGCCGGCGCCGGCAGCGGAGGCACTCCCAAATACATAACATACATACATTCATACAGCCTATAATGTTTCCATTGCTGGGACACAGGCCTCCTCTCTTCGAGAGAGGGAGTGGTCTGTAATCTACCACTCGCAGAAGTAAATACTGCAAATTAAATATTTAAACGCTTGATATACGCTCTACAAAGCCATCCAATTTGAGATTCTGCTTAATCGTAGTATCCAATTTACACAGTACCTATTTAAACAGGATCGCAAGTCTTTGAAAATCACTAACATAAAGTAAATAGAGCTCTATCCGATCGAAATCCCAACGGTTACATAGTGTACACCTACGTACCAAGTCGTCGCAGCCTCGGTGATAATCCGGTTACAGCCGATCCACAGAGGTGCCCGATCACTCTGAACGTCCAATGTCAATAAGTGCTCTATTCATGTTCGTACCTCATCTAATCTACTCCGCAATTTATCAAATCATCATTTTGACGGATTCAGACATCTTTTTTTAATGTTGGGGACTGACGGATTCTGTTTGCTCTTCGTGAAATATTAAATGAATATTCAATTTTTCGTGAGCCCGCTGGGAATTTACATGAAAACGTAAAAATGTAATCAGCTACAGAGATTTTTCGTTCTATTCAAGAAGGTTTTAAAAGAAAAAAAATCTTTTTCGTTTAACATTATTATACTTCGTGTAAATGTTATTTTGTGGAACGTTTAATTTAATATCTTAATTTCTTGTCTTAATAAACTAATATTATAAAGAGAAAAGATTTGATTTTTTGTATGTTAGCTTGTTATGCTTTTACGACTAAACGTCTGAACCGATTTTGATGGGTATCTTGGCTTTTTATCGACAAAACACGCGGGCGAAGCCGCGGCCAGAAGCTAATTCGTAATTTGATTCGCAGACTATTTAATTCTCCTTAGTTACGATATTTTTAGTATGTATGTTATGATATTTTTTGTCCCTTTTCAACAATGTCGAAACCTACCAACGAATTTGGGTTCGGCATATTATATCTTTTATAATTTTGTCGGCTACCCACACGCATTATAGGATTAGCAGTCATTAACGACTCCTAATTAGCAGCAACCTGATACCTCATCGACACTAACTAGGGGTCAACGAAATTATAAAAGTGTTTTCTTAATTAATTGCTCCACGGTCGGCTCTAGGCGCCATGTAATCTATCCGCCATACTTAATGACTACGTACGATGAATAAAACTGCCGTGGAGTAGCACAATTATTTCTGAGTCATGTGTTTTTTCTGTATCCGTAACAGTGTTTTGCTTTTTTCCTATTTTTGCTTCTAGAAAAAGACTTTACTGTTTATTCTTATTTGCATTTATATTGGAATTAAACTTAATACTTAGAGTGTTATAGAAAGAACGTAAGATTGTATTAACTTGTGTTAAGACGAACCTACTTAGAGCTTGCGAATGTTCTCTCAATCAATCTGCCTAGCCTTTTCCCAACTATGTTGGGGTCGGCTTCCAGTCTAACCGGATGCAGCTGAATATCAGTATTTTACATGGAGCGACTGCCTATCTGACCTCCACAACCCAGCAACTGGATAATACGATACCCCTTGGTTAAACTGGTTGTCAGACTTTCGGGCTTCTGACGACTCGTAACGACTGTCAAAGATCCACAAATGACAGCCGGGACCAACGGCTTAACGTGCTTTCCGAGGCACGGAGGTGTCTCGATATGTGAAAATGGTCACCCATCCACGGACCAACTCCGGCAAGCGTAGCTTAAGCTGATGGATCGACCCGAGCGGCTGTTATTACTTAGACACGAGCTCTTTCCTAGCCTAAATAAGGGTTTTTAAATTCCTAAAGCCATTCTTCTTGTGACGTACTAATTCCTGAGCAGATAAAGTAAAGCAAATAAAAAGCTTGCGAATGTTCTCTGACAATCGTAAATTGTGATTATGTTATTTTCTTATTAATTTTCTTAGAAAATAGTTGGTTACTGCATTTATAAACAGCCAGACGACAAGATACGACCTTATAGCTTCCGCCAGCGGCTTCGCCCGCGTGATATCTTTATAAATTATAGCCTATGTTACTCACTGATATATATTATCAGTGAGTATCATAGGCTAATTTATTCATTCTACTGGTAACAGGATTTTTTAAATCGATCCAGTCGTTTTTGAGTTTATTAATTACAAACAAAAATACCTATCTTTTCTCTTTATGATATTAGTATAGATAAACCGATATATTTAAGAAAGCTACATATTAAATTTCTTTACTAAAACACACCCAAAACATGGAAATTCATTTCCGCCCTGTTTATGAGTCACGAAACGATAACATCGGCACACGATTTCACTTAGTATTTCATGTCGACAGGCTGTCACAACTGTCGAGTACTTACTAACCGTGCATTACAAAGCCGATATTCCCACATTATCGACACGTCACCACTCTATGTAATGGGGAAGTATACGAATCAATAACTGCCCTCCTACCCTGTCGCCCACAATTACTTTGCACGACTCCGCACGACATTGCACGACATCGCACGACGCCGCACGACACAGGATTTGTTTTGTGTCGACGCGACGCTTTGTCGTATCGTATGCCCATCAAGTATGCCTTTGTAATAGCAAGTCTTTGTTCACGATAAATTGTACTGTACCTTTGTTAGGTGTAGAACCGGGTTCCGAAGTCAGCTGGCTGTGTCATTCAGGAATAAATAGATTTCTGCAAAGGGCAGTAATTGTGTTATAGTTTCATAATTTCGTACAAATATTTATTTGTTTGTGGTTCAGTACCTCCTTTCGTACACAAAATCTTCGTTATGGTTTAGACCGTGCTCTGTCTTTAAGTGACAGGCCACATGACGCGGAGACCGCCGCCAGTTTCTCGAACGAAAATTATTTTTATGTGACAAATTGTCAAGCGTGCGTAAGCAGTTGATTAATTGAATGATTTGTCAACAGGTAATCGCAGAAGTTTATTATTTAGTTATTGAAGTTTAAAATGTGGAACACTCCTAAATAGGTACTGAAATATAATATTGAAATAGTATATAGTTACAGAAAATAACACAATTTCCTTCCGTGCAGTTTCATTTACACAAAAGTTTCGTAAAGTAATTCTAATGCACTTAGGGCAACACAGATCTGCCGTGTGATATAAAACATGAAATGCTAGCGGAAACCGCTATGCGTCCAAGGCCTTCGGCTAGACATGCACTCCTGCCACGAACACGGTCAGTGCCTGGCCTTGGCAATCTGTAACCCGTGCATGTGAAGCATAAGCTATGTATGTAGCATTCAATTCAACAAAATAATCTCTAATCTAAGAAACGACTGTGCCCCAGGCCACGATAACTTTCCACTTTACACGTAGTGAACAAATTAAAAGAGAAATCATAATTCCATTAACAACCATTTCATGAAATAGTCGAACACTTCATGATAAGATCAATTCTAAGATCTGACATAGATACCGACTCTTTAGATATGTGGCGGTGTCTACATCGCCACATGCGCACTACGCATCAAAGACCTGACGTTAAACAGACGTCACATAAATCCTGCATCGCGCAATTAAAGTTTACCGTGCAGTGTGCATATATACAAGAACCCAACATCAATCGTTGGGCAGTTGCCCGCCAGACACTACACCCGTCTGGTCGGAGGATCCTCCCTTTTCTATTGAGTATGAGTGAACTTTACACCCTGTTCCTCATACCCCTAAATTGGTGACCCCGAATATGAACGTCAACGCAGCCTTCGTGCAACTACTCCAGCGTGACGTCATCATCCTCACTCCCGCAAGCCAACACCCGAGCTGTCAACGGATATCCTGACCACCAGCATGCAGTGAACGCGCATTCCTGGTCATCACCCTCAGCCTCATCACCCCGACCCACTGGGGAATCACCGCAATCACCACAACCGCCGCAAACAGTTCCGACCCACCGCGAACAATGCGGCACCAGGTTCCGACTCACTGGAACCACAACTGGCACTGGCAAGCATCGTAAGAAACAAGACTCAGCCCACTATCGACCTCCGGTCTCCGGAGGGGAGTGATGTGGCGGTGTCTACATCGCCACATGCGCACTACGCATCAAATACCTGACGTCAAACAGACGTCACATAAATCCTGCATCGCGCAATTAAAGTTTACCGTGCAGTGTACATATATACAAGAACCCAACATCAATCGTTGGGCAGTTGCCCGCCAGACACAACACCCGGGCCGCTCCACTTTAATCCATTCCTGAAAGCATGCCACTTCAAATAAGGCGACTTGTCCTTTCACTATATCAGAAATTCCAAAACACATCTCACGGTTAGCAACCAAAATGACCACATGCATCTAACCACAACCGTAATTACGGTCGTGGCTATATGTCGCCCATAGTCACAGCAATCTCCTTTACCCTTATTTTCAAAGGTATATTACGTCCATATTCTCCCTATTTTCTAAGAAAGAATTCCCAACTATGTCCATCATTTCTCATTACCGCTGGAAGGATCAAACTGGAAGCCGTAGCTGTGAGATGATTATACGAGACGAGATAATGAGGACGGAATATTGGAATAAAGAGAGGAGTGGAAGGATTCTTTGAATAGTTTTCTGTTAGAAGCTTTAGTTTATGCGATTTTGTTGGTAATATCTAGTTAGTCATAAGATATCATTTCAATTTTGATTCCTAAGAGGATAAATAAACAGTTGATATATATAAAACCGAATTAAAATCTATGAGTTTTTCCGAAGTCTGAGACTGAATCCTGGCCTGCACGCGTAGCATGACCACCATATAAACGGGTTTTGTCGAATAGACAAAATGACAGATTGTGATTGTTTATCTGTCATTTTGTCTATTCTTCCGTCGACAAAATCCGTTTCTACGGTGGTCATGCTACGTGTGCTGGTAATCGTCCCACTGCGGGATAAAAAATCTCGACTCGGGAAGAGTAGCGATCCTAAAGAAACGATAACAATTTCTTAAAACTTAAGCTGTACTACAACGGCCTAAGATCATTTTCAAGGGGATTTTAGAGTATAACCTTTCGAGGGTCAAGTGTTCTTCAGCGTCAAGTAGTAAATGTCAATAAATTGTGTCACTTTTGACCTAAGATTAGTCGCAGATTTTCTCTCTATATTGGTTAATTTAGTTTTTGTCCTAACAGAATATCTTTCGTAATATGTTACGAAATACAGTCCATTACGAATTATAAATTACAATATTAGATACAGAAAATATCACAACATTAGCCTTTACGTAGGTATTCTGATTATAATATATGTACCTATTTACTTAGATAAAATTATCAAAATAAGTAAGTATAATAGACAGAATTTTTTCCATGTCACTCTCTCTCTCGTTAGAATCTTGTTATATATCTCGTAGTCTAGGTAACAAAAATTCTGTCGTCATTCATCATTCTGTACGAGTACTCTCGACTTTTAATTGGGTGTAATGTGCCGCTAAAAGTAAAACTCATATGCCTCACGAACCAGTAAACCCTGAACATTTTGAACAAAGTTAAATTGTCTCATTAAATAGTTTCGGTTGTTTACGCGCCGGCGACGTTTTATTTGTCACCCCGGATCTGCGGAGCTGCGGAACTTGCGGAGTCTACGAAGTTCCGGTAATTTGCGGACTTATAACAATGTTTGTCTGCGGTTGTCGCGGGCACCCCGCGGTCATTATAATGAAGACTGGAGTACTTCACGCCGCGATCAAATTGAGTTCTCGGGTTTAGTTTACTTTGTATAATGTCTTTGTGTGAAGAGATAATTATGCTGTGGTTTTGATAGTGATAATGAAGTGTTTTGAATAGGTTTCGGTCTTATTTTGTCAAGGTGAAAGGTCACTTCAGTTTTAGACATGAATTTTTATCAAGTAGGATTTTCAGATCTACGTATATACCCCATTTGAAATAAGATTAGACATTAAAACAAACCCTTTTACAGTCCGTTCAACCGATTTTGACTTCTATACCGTAGGCATAAGGATAGCATTAAAAGCAAAAAAAGTTACACATTACCAACTATCTACTGCGGCTTCCATTTGTCATGCCACCAACGCAATAGAATTCAAAATCGTTGAACGGAATGTAAAAAAGGCTTATCTATACGTCTAATCTTATTTCAAATGGAGTATAGGTGGTCAGAAAAACTTTTGGGTTTTACTGTCCATTGAGGATTGAGCGTGAATTAAAGTTATTGAAAAATAAAAGCCCATGTTCAACCCCCCAGGGGTTGAAAATTAGGGGTAAAGATTGTGTTGGTTGAATATGGACTAAATCAGTTAAAGTACTTAAGAATCATATAATTATGTCCTACTCAACCGACTAGGATACACATAATATTATGATCTCAATGTTTCAAAGCTCATTTCTTTGTATAAAATAAAATAAAAAAACGCTTTTCAAGTAAAAGAAAAGAAAATCTAATGTTGTTAAGTAAATCTTTCGTGGAAAGCGCTTAAGGTTTATTAGGGCATTTACCTTTTACAGCTTAAGCGTTTTTCACTTAAGATTTACTCATGTAAAGCGTTATCTCTTAAATAATTTTGGAGCTTTAAGCTTCCTTGAGCTTTTAATCGCATTTAGAAAGAGATTGTACTGCTAAATCCGGGGATCTGATCATTTCAAGAAGGTAATGTACCTGCTAATAACATTATGTTGTAAATCTTTAAATAAGATAAATGAATTATAAGCTTTTATATTGTACTAGCTTTTGCCCGCGGCTTCGCCCGCGTGGATGTCGGAAATTATCCCACGGGAATGTGCTACCGGGATAAAAGTATCCTATGTCCCATAACCCACGTGGTCTGTCTAGGCGACCTAGGCGTTACGGTGTAAAAGTAACAGACATGAGACAGCCAGTAACTTTATATATTAGTGGTAGTCCATATCTATATTGTGGTGATAGTGTGGATAGTATGGACAGCAGTATGAAACTGTCGGAAAGATTAATGAAAAAATATTGTATAAAGATTAATGAAAAAACTATGGCATATTGTATGGACGATGGAAACTAAGGCGAAAGCTTTGGGGGAGCCTGCGATATTCAAATTTTCTTATGATTTTGCTTTTTACAGGTCAGTATCAAGTTTTATGTTGATCTAAATAATGAGTCGCAGTTGTTTCAAATATTTATTTATCTAATCTAACTAATATGGCAGGAGTTGTATTCCTGTATCTAATGGTTATTATTCTGTAAAGCTACTATTTGCTACGATCGCGAATCATATTTTAATCATATTGACATTCGAAACTTACCCATTAAACGATTTAAAAGCTGTATTAAAACCAAACTTTGTAAAAAAGGGTACCTACTATACAATTTCAGATTATTAAGAAGACAAAAAGCATGGGATTGAGCTGCTCGCTCTGCTAACATTTTGTCATTTTGGCATTGTGACATTTTGAATAAGTGAAAATCATCAAAATATACCTACCAGTTTTATATACAAATTCACATTATTGAATATTATATGTAGGATATTGACAAAATGACATGATTGCTTTGTAAAGTATTGTATTATTGTGAATGTGAGGACTATGTGGATGTTTATTTTGTTTTTATTCTTATATTTTTTCGTTCTCAGTTAGTTTTAACAATGGTCTGGCAATTTGAGAACTTGATGCGGCCTACACAAATGTCCTTTCTTTGGTATTGTTCGTCGAGTCGTTGAGCTCCTTAAGTTATGAGCTGAGCTCCACTATTACTGACAAATGCTTGCAGTGACAGGACAGGTTCACTCAAATCTGTGTGGTTCATTCCTCAAAAGACCATTTCAGACTCTAATCTACATGGCCCTCATAGGGCCTGACCAATATGCCAATATCTGACCTAGGTATGTCCGGACTTTAAAAGAGACTGTGAGTTGGTTTCGGCCTTTCTTCTCAGAGTAGTAAGATAGGAAACGCCGACCTCATCTAGCTTATTTTTTTATATTATTACGACGTGTAAAAGTGATTCCAATAACCTATTTACAGAATAAATAATTTCATTTTAACATACAACCTGCCTGACACTGACTTGCAAATTGCAAAAAACTTAAGATTTGAATTTCGCGGGCTACCGGCGCAACCCCCATAAGAAAATCGCATCATTTGCACAACGCCATCTATCGAGTAAGTACTCACTGGTAAACTCAAACTCTTCGTTCCAAGCCAAGAGCCAAGTAGTAATAACTTTTGATTGAGTGGACAGATTCTCAAGATACGGACTATGACTATATTCTCAATCCCTTAACGCTCTTGAAGAGAGTCCCGCAAAAATGTCAATAATAAGTACTTACATGTGAATTTTAAAATCAAGAGGGTAAAGAAGGGTTTTTACCCTCATGAGGGATGATTTTAGAAAAACGTAACTCTTTGTTAGTTACAAAAAGCATACATTTCCACAGCCCTAACTTAAAAAAAAACCGGCCAAGTGCGTGTCGAACCATGCACAATGAAGGGTTCCGTAGTTGGGATGAATTATTTTATCAAACAATTTTTCGCAAAGTTTTATTGTTATTACATCTATGGGCGTTTACTGTCCCTCAAAGTGTTATAAAACTTGTTCTCGCATACAGAATGTTTCGGTTTTTGCAACTGCACATGTAAGTTGGTCGAATAAAAGTTTTTGAGCTAAGTCGCGGACAGACAGACAGACAGACGGACATGGCGAAACTATAAAGCTTCCTTGTTGACTACGGAACTCTAAAAATGATAGGTTTCCCATAAAAACTTTCATCCCCTATATCACCCCCCCCCCTTAAATTTGTTTTTGAGAAAATAATTGCCTATGTTCTTCGCCATGATGCCGCCATGATGCCGGATGCCATCTATCTCTCCAAATTTTATTAATAATTTTTTTATTTTTTTTATTTAAAATCTAAGAGTTACTATCGAATTTATACTTTTAAGCATCGATTAGTATGGATTATGTGTTCAATTCAAAATGAGCCAAATGTTCGATAATTATGAATTCGGCGAAAGTCATTCTTCTACGGAGACTCTTAACACAGCGATTCAGAAAATGACGTTAAATGAACACCGCCATCTATCGAGCACGAAGTGATACTGACAAAATATATGGGAAAACGTTCGAACACTCTGTAAGCTATGTAGAAAAGACGTAGGGTTCCATGACTGACTTGACTTGACTTGACTTGACTTGACTTGACTTGACCTGACTTGACCTGACTTGACCTGACTTGACCTGACTTGACCTGACTTGACCTGACTTGACCTGACTTGACCTGACTTGACCTGACTTGACCTGACTTGACCTGACTTGACCTGACTTGACCTGACTTGACCTGACTTGACCTGACTTGACCTGAACTTGACCTAACTTGATTTGGGTTGAGTTGAGTTAACCTTGAGCAGGTATATTTTATCGCAGCAGGTACATTGGTAGTTGAAAGAAAAGTAGATTACTCGTGTTTATTTAGTAAGCGCATTCGTGCCTTAATTACTCACTTTTTGCTCGATGTAAGAATCTACAATTTTTAAGAAATTAAAATTTATCACCATTTTTTCATGATTAATATTTGTATCATGATTTAAAAGATAGATAGCGCCACCTGTGGCACTACTACCAAACAATGGATTTGGAAAACTTGAATTAACCAATCTTTAGATTAGGTTAATTCACAATGTATCGCGTTATGTTTCCGCGCGAACTATGTGAACATATGATGATTATGATCGTGTGTTACACACGTTCTCACAAACCTACCTGATTTTACGCTAGTGTCATTTTACGACAATAGATGTCGTTACGTGTATCTACATTACGTACCTAATGAAAATTTCTTCTTGAATACTTTAAACTCTTATATCTTTTGATATTTTGAAGCGATTGCGATGAAACAAAGACTAAATGAAACATCGAGTTACACACAATATTTGAGTGTATAAGTTAACCATATTGATTTCGTACTTTTTACGTGATACTGGAACAATCAAACAAACGAACAGACAAACAGACAAACAGACACACAGACAAACAGACAAACAGACAAAAATTCCAAAAATGGTAGAAATGGCATCTGTTGGTTATTCTTGGACACTCCACCTAGGTTTTTTTTTTTTTTTTTCATTGTACAGAAACGCCTCGTCTACAGATTTATTATATGTATAGATTATTTTCGTCTTTGTCAATTAAATACATTCATGCTCACAAAATACCACTTACCTACTCTAATTATTTAAATAGATTTTCATTATTCAAAGTCTTTAAAATATGCGGTACTTAAGTTGTATAAGCAGCCGAGACTAATTTGATATTAAACTCGAGCACAACCGTACACTTTACCACTTTACATAAATAATAAATTCAATTTTTTACCGGTATTAGGGATGTACATCATCATAACTCACCTCTCCACTCACTAAACATCGCTCGCACTAAACTTTGCGGAATATTACTCTAGTCTCGCTAAAAAGTAATCCATTTGTACAGCCCTAGGGGGTGTTTTGTTACACGGAGCATAAAAGCCTTTAATGGTATCTAAGCCTTTTTACTGTGTTTTAATAATAAACTGCCGTAGCGTCTGGCACAGGCCATAAACTTGAAAATATATTCGTTTTACGATAGTCAGCCGCTTGCAAAATGTTCCCCTTATCAGGTACAAATCAACTATTTGCAGGATTATTGTTGTTGTAAAGGTTTTTAGGGGTTGTTTTGTTGATAAATTGAAAGTAGGTAGACGTACGAAAGTAGTCGTTTTTTATGTACTTGTTGGATAAGATTTTGGGTTTGTGTTTTATGTTTTTCACGAATGGGGATGAATCACTTGTGTGTGAATAATATAAGGCTCTCTCATGTAAGTTTTTGACCACCGGGTTGGTTTTAGTGAGGTAAAAATATCATTTCGATATTATCGATTCGTTCGCCAATAAGGTAGCATTTGTAACGAAAGTAACTCATTTGTAACGAAAGTAACAAATTTTCGGGATATTAAGTCGTTTTATATTGGATTTTCCCTGAAAGTAAATACGACGAGATTTTCCTGTCATACTTTTAATTAAAATACCTTTCCTAGCTACAAGAAGTTTATCTTCGTTATCAAACTTGATAAGATATTCCAAATATTTACAATGATAATAAATCTACCCTTTAGCATGAATAGCTACTTTAATTTTCTTATTTATCTAACTAGTAGGTACCGACTAATTTAATAATTTATACTAGACATTTTAAGCCTTTGAGTGGAAGTGAACACGATAACGTTCATAATACTCAAGTCATTTCGTTCTTTCCTACAGTTGACGTTTCATTATCATGACTATCCTCCTGCTCTTAACCCAATTAGTTTTGTGTTAGCGCATTTCTTTCTCTAATATCTGTCATAGTGTTTTAGGGGTATGAGGAACAGGGTGTAAAGTTCACTCGTCCTCCATAGAAAAGGGAGGATCCTCCGGTAAGACGGGTGTTGTGTCTAGTGGGCAACTGCACAACGATTCATGTTGGAATCTTGAATATAATATATGTCCATCGCGCGGTAAACGTCAGGTCTTTGAGGCGTAGTTCGCATGTGGCAATGTAGATGCCGCCACAGTGTCATTAAAGAGTTCATTCCTAGGTGTTTTTTAAATTGATATATGGTTTGGGCTTCCTCTCGACCTCGATCTCGCCTGATAGAAAGCAAGCCCAGAAGATGCCTGTTCACTCTTGCTTTAAAGGCTGATGGATTATACAGGGTGTTAGGGTAGACACCGTTATCCTTGAAACTAGTGGTTTGGTGTCATCTATAATATACTTTATCTCTGGGACAAACTTTGAAATTGCAAAAAAAAAATCAGCTGTTCCATACATTTTGTCGATTTAAGTGAACACAAATGTATGGAACAGCTGATTTCTTTGGTCTTTCACTTTTCTTCTTATTAAAACTTTTCGACAGTTGACATTCATTTATCGATTCGCTATAGCTGTTAGTAACGTGACACCCTCTCACATATATTTACCAATAAAACGTAAACTAAACCAGTCCCTAGAGGTCTAGTCGTAAAATATCGGGGAAGTGTCGCCCGCACCCACTCCACCGCCATCTCTATAAACTTTGTAACGTGTTTCTTTCGACCCCTATTCACTCACGTAGGTACAGTCAACGGAAAAAATACGTATAGTAACCAAAGTGATCTGAATAATTAAGAGATTCAAACCTAATCTTACCTAATTGGAAAAATTCTAGTCACGGTAGAACGAGGACAGTAGTTTCTGTATAGGTTCAGTGTTCATTCCGAAACAACCCTTGTGTCATTGAGATAAACTTATTTTTGCTACTTACACTTACTTGGAGCAAATTCCATAATTATTTGCAGGACAGTTTAAGCGCAGGGCAAGTCAAGGTGGCAGTTAGGTAGTAGTTGCACCGCACATGGTACAAAATCGCCTGACACTTCTAATACTCGCTTCATTCTTTGTCAAATATTTTGCAGTGTTCCCTGATTATTGTGAACAGTCTGTACGTCCAATATTTTCGGTGTTGACTGTACCTATATACAGTTACAGGGCTCAAGTACGTTTACAGAAGTATCCTTATCTATTTGTGGATACCAAATAGAAAGTTTATTAGTTTTCGGGATGTAGAGGCCACTCGATTACGAGATTGTTTTTTGGTAAAAAATATCTGCTGGAAGTAACATTTTTAGGTATGTATATTATAAGTAGTATATTATTATAGGTAGGTATGTGTATTATAAGTTTATAACCTATTAATGTACTTGTGTACCTATTTTATTTATAATTCATTAATATAAGTACTTGTCTTATCTTTTTTTTTATTACTAGTTGCGCCCCGCGGTTTCACCGGCGTAAGTCTCGATCCCGTGGGAATATCGGGATAAAAAGTATCCTATGTCCTATTCCAGGTCATGGTCGTCTACCCTTGTGCCAAATTTCGTTTAAATCCGTTCAGCCGTTTTAGCGTGAAAGCGTAACATACGAATAAACAAACAAACTCACTTTCGCATTTATAATATTGTTACGTTGCATATCGAATAAAAAGTACCTACCCTATGTCCTTCCCCAGGATGCCATCTATCTCCTTGCCAAATTTTGTCGAAATCCGTTCAGTGGTTTAGGCGTGAAAATGTAACATACAAACAGACCGACAGAGTTACTTTCGAATTTCTAATATTAGTATGATTAGTATGATAAAATTAGGATTAGGATTATGTAAATAAATAATCTCTATCTGATAAAAATTTCAATCTTAGTTTAGAGGTTGTACGCTGTCACATAGAATTAAGGAATTCTCTAACTCATAAACTAAGTTCCTCTCAATCAGAGCACCTGTCATCTAATCTCTTCACCACCCTTGGTTGGCTGGTAGCTGTTGTTATTCTTATATGTAGATCAAGACGGAGTTTCAAAGTTGGTTTTATGAAAGTCTAAAGCTACATTCAATTCCTCATAAATATTCCAAAAATCTCTCAGAACAACTGAGGAAAACAAGTTAGGTATAGAAATAACCAGAAATAACAATTCTTCGTAACGATACCGACGGGGTCGATACAAATCCGATATTACTTACAATATTGCCTGTATTTCAAGCTAGTGTCCCGATATGACCTAGTTTACGTCTAGAGCCTAAAGCATATCTACGAGGGTTATTGCCTTAGTTCACGACGGGGTGTAATCGATAACAAATACCAGACGTAATTTGGAAAGTACTGATATTCGTGTATGGAAGGTAGGTATATCGGTTTCCATGCAACTCGTATTGGTGAAAGATAATGAAATGAGTTTCAATTCGTATTTTCGTGTATTGATTTGTATAACGGCTTGGAGACGTTCTGTTCTCGGAGTTGTTTGGAGTTACAGAAAAACTTATAAGTATTCGTCGGAATTTAGCTTGTTTAGTTGATTACCCGAGACTCGAAGGATTATAACTTTATTTATATACAGGAATTTATTACTACGATAAAAAAATTACACTGGATAATCTTCAACTAAATTAACGAACAAATTAATTAAATATCATCATCTACCTAGCCTTTTCCCAATTATCTTTGGGTCGGCTTCCAGTCTAACCGGATGCAACTAACAAACTAACTAAATAATATTAAAAAATAACAATCCTAACTTAACTAAAACTATTAACAACCTCTAGTTGTTCATATTTCCAAAAGTTATTTTTTAAGATCTAACGAAATAAGTTAGTTACCTGACGGAAAATTGTGTAACGAGTGACTCCCTTAACGTTATTTAGAAGCAATTTATTTAATTTTGCGCTCCGAGCCCAGGCAAATGAGGTTTTATCTAAATATAGGATAGGCAATGAATCCTAGAAAAAGTCGTTCAATCTGCCTAGCCTTTTCCCGACTATGTTGGGGTCGGCTTCCAGTCTAACCGGATGCAGCTGAATACCAGTATTTTACATGGAGCGACGATACCCCTTGGTTAGACTGGTTGTCAGACTTTCGGGCTTCTGACGACTCGTTAAGACTGTCAAAGATCCACAAATGACAGCCGGGACCAACGGCTTAACGTGCTTTCCGAGGCACGGAGGAGTCTCGATATGTGCACATGGTCACCCATCCACGGACCAACCCCGGCAAGCGTAGCTTAACCTGATGGATCGACCCGAGCGGCTGTTATTACTTAACCACGAGCTCCTCCCTAGAAAAAATCGTTCCTTGCAAGAAATTGATATAAATAAGCCTGGTGAACTTTCTTATTCAATCGAAGCTATCCTGGAATAAACTGACTTTCCACAGCCAAGATGGTAACTTAAACACCAGCTCTTGTGCCCAACTATGGACTTAAATATACTGTTGATAATTATAGATTGACATAAACATAACATCGTGTCTGCTTTTCACGAAGGGTTAGGCACAGGTGGACCTATGGTCATAGTACACTTACATTTTGCCTGTTATTTTAAGTCCCAGTAAAGGAGCTCGTGGCTAAGTAATAATAACCGCACGGGTCGATCCATTAGGTTAAGCTATGCTTGCCGGGGTTGGTCCGTGGATGCGTGACCATTAATTACATACCGAAACTCCTCCGTGCCTCGGAAAGCACGTAAGCCGTTGGTCCCGGCTGTCATTCGTGGAACTTTGACAGTCGTTACGGGTCAGAAGCCCGAAAGTCTGACAACCATTCTTACCAAGGGGTATCGTATTACTCAGTTACTGGGTTGAGGAGGTCTGATAGGCAGTCGCTCATTGTAAAATACTGTCGTTCAGCTGCATCCGGTTACACTGGAATCCGACTCCAACATATTTGGGAAAAGGCTAGGTAGATTGAATAGGGGAGAGCCTCTTGGCATCAACCGGGCACAAATCAAACTCCCGAGGCTTGCTACTGATTCTTAATAACACTTGCCCCTCATGCTCAGCAGTAGCGCTTGCTTGCGACAACTAGACAAAGCAGTCAAGGCAATCATAGATTCTTTATTTGAATTGGCCTCTATTTCGTCCACAGCTATGAAAACGAGAAGAACGCGCTGGTGGTGTCGGTGGTGTCGTGTCAGGGTCTGCCAGGTCGCGAGCCCGCCGGCCCCGACCCCTACGTCAAGCTGCAGCTGTTGCCCGACAAACAGCATAAAGTTAAGACACGGTCAGTACAACAGGTCTTTTATAATTATTTTAGCAACCCTTCCCTGCTGCGCACATTTTACGACTTGACAAAGTATCGAGTTTTTTTTAAGTATAGGTAATATATAATTCTTTTTTAAATATACAAACCTTCGGAAAAAATACTCTGTGATGGGAGAAACCGCATCGAAATCCGTTGTCTAGTTTGGAAGACCAACGACAAGAGTTGAACCATAAATCTGAGGACAGAGAAACAACTTTGGTCATAGATACCGACTGACATCAGCTGCGTTATGGTAGCGTGATGGCGGTTAACAATGTTTTGCAAATGCTGCAATTCAAAAGACAAAGGTTCGACTGTGACCGCAACCAATATTTTTTCGGCCAAGTTTTTTCGTATGACAATCGTGACCTAAGCATAAGAACTTTTTTTTTTTTTTTCTTTCTTTCTTTACTTATTATTAAGCTTAATACTTTCAGAGTTGTTCGCAAGACCCGCTGCCCGGTATACGACGAGGACTTCACTTTCTACGGCATCGCCCCGCACCAGATCGCTGCCATCACCCTGCACTTCGTCGTACTCAGCTTTGACAGGTACAAGATCAAAACTATATTTACCGAGGTATTTTTTTCTACCCTCAAAAGCAACCGTTTTGACCGATATGGGCTGTTACAGTCAGCGACTAAAGTCGAAGGTTTTAAAATCTTAATTATTGAGCTAATATATAATTTATATCGGAAAAAAATAAAATCTCAATTATTAAGCTAATATATAATTTATATCGGAAAAAAGTACTTAGCTATTGAAATCACTAAAAATTATTGTAGCAATTATGATGATGTGTAAAAGTTAATAGAGTTTTGTCACTGCCAGTACCTACACTAGTTACCATGAGTTGAGCTCCACGATTACTGACAATTTCCTGCACTAACTGGACAGGTCCACTCAAATCTGTGTTGTTCTATCCTCAAAAGACCATTTCAGACACTAATCTACATGGTCCTCACATGATTCAAGATAATGTTATTTTTCCAATAGATAAGGGTTGAAAATCTAACGAAAGGAAGGAATTTCTTCAGACTTGAAAAGATGAAGTTTGACTTAATAGTGTTAACTTTATTTCCAGATATTCCCGTGATGAGATAATTGGGGAGGTGGTGTCCCCGCTGACAAGCCTGCAGCTACAGAGTGGCGAGGCCATGGCGCTCTGCCGCGAGATACAACCACGTAGTCTCAAGGTACATAGAAACTTCATGTGATACATCACAATTTTAGCAGTTCAATCGTTTTTTTTTTTTGAGGCTGGGATATTATCAAATGACTTCTCTGAGGGCGTGTCAGACTTTTACTGACTAAAACCCACCCATTTTTCTTCAGTTGCCTGTTGCCAAGTCCCTTTCGGACTTTCTCCCAACCCTGGCAGGTCATCCGTCTAATTTAGACAGTCATCCTTGGAGAGCACAACGTAGAATGTACGCAAGGTGCATGGAAACTTCATGTACTGCTAAAATTATAATGAATTTACAATTTTAGTAGTTCATCCATCTAATATACAATTCAGATATTCATCCTTGGAAAGCACTGTGATGATGTACGGATTGTATTCTTGACCACGACATTCACGGTCCTGCTGCACTGTGGCACTTGCATCACTCGTCACATTTTGGTGTCGCTATCTTAGGGTTACTAACCGTCCTTTGTCCGGCCTTTTTAATTGTCCGGACTTTTCTACTTGAGAGTTTTTTAGAAAATATGAAGAATCCAAAGAGAAAAAAGGAAGATTAAAAGTAAAATGTTCGGACTTTTTCGCAAATGTCCGTCTTTTTGGCAAGATTTTTCATTTCAGATCACAATACTGTTTAAAGCCTGGTTGGCTTAGATCTGAGATGTTAGTGTGAGAGAAAGGAATTGAGAAGAAATGTTTATCCGAGGTCCACGTGATGCGAACTTGTTTTATGGCCCACTCCTCTTATGGCCCTGCTGCCTTTTAACATAGCTTGTATTACAATACCACCCTTACATCTCTCTCTACCAGCTACCAACCTAACATGTTCTACTTCTGTCTTGCAGATGCGCAGCGTGGGTCGCGGCGAGGTGCTGGTGTCGCTGTGCTGGCAGCCGGCGGCCGCGCGGCTTACCGTGGTGCTGCTGAAGGCGCGCAACCTGCCCAAGATGGACGTCACCGGACTTGCTGACCCGTTAGTATTTAACACCAAACTTATATTTCATGACAGGACAGCATCATTTAAACTGACGTGATCTTTATAATGAGCCCTTTGAAGCTTTAATTCAGGCATTCGCAAACATAGTACCGTAGTACATAGTACCTTTTAAACAAAACTAAATTAGGAGCACCTACTTTTACTTTGTGTACTTCGTGTATGGGTTTTTGTGAAGTATCACCAACATCAAAGATTTTGGACATTCTTACAAATTCGCTAACACGTACCTTTTAAACACAGCTAAAGTAGATACATAAGTGATTGTTGCATCAAGTTTTAATTAAACCTTTACCAAAGAGTATTCGCCACTCATTGTTAAAACTAGAAGTAATTACAGAAATCTAACCTTTAACCAACTCTTCCTCATCAGCTACGTGAAAATGTACCTGCTATACAACGGCCAACGTATTGCTAAGAAGAAGACTCACGTGAAGAAGCGCACGTTGAACCCGGTGTTCAACGAGTCGTTCGTGTTCGAGGTGCCTGCCGCGCCCAACGCGACCCTGGACCACGTGTCGCTGGAACTGCTTGTGCTGGACTGGGATAGGGTTACTAAGAATGAGGTGAGTGACTTTTGACTCAACATGATCCATGTAGCTTGTTGAATGGGATATTGTTTAGCACTCAACGCAACGGGCTAAAATATTTCGCTTTCATTCCAATTTCAAAAGCAAATAATAGAGTCACCCGCACATCAATGCAGAAAATAGCCGTGATTGTATTAATAAAAACTGTTTGAAAGTTGCAAATGTATAATTTAAAAAACAATAATCTGAAAATACAGAAAAATTGCCAAACTCCTGTGGCGGCAGCTATAACGGCACATAGGGACTAAGTACGTAATAGACAGTAGGTAGCGCATCAGACACAACACTTGTCTAGTCAGAGGATCGTTCCTTGTCAACGGAGGATAAACTTTTCACACAGTGCCTCATAAAACCTCCTGAAAAAAATTCTTCCACACTTGGCATCGAGCCAAACCCTTAAAAGTGGTCCATAATTTTTTTCAAATGTGTTACTAACAATGACTATCCCATATCCCAGGTGATCGGTCGACTGGAACTGGGCGCAGTCGGCGCAGGCAGCGCGCGGCACCACTGGCGCGAGGTGCAGGCGGCGCCGCGCCGGCAGATCGCCGACTGGCACAAGCTCAAGGAGTGAACCAGCACCACACACACACTCCCACGGTCCCATCCCCGTCCCACGTTCATACTGCACTACTCTACTGACGTGTAGGAAGTTTCTGGATTCCACGCTTAACTCCAAAAAAATGGTTCTTACCTATCTTTCGACATCTCGAACTTGAAATCAAATCGGAATTGATTCGAATAAGTGTTTAGTTTGGAAACAACAACATTTGTATCGAATTCGATTCGATTCAAAATCAGAAAATGTCGAGAGTAAGCCAATTCTCCCAGAAACTCTTATAAATGCATGTTGCTTTCTGTCTTTTCATTATGATCCATGATCCCATGGCCAGTATTTACAGAACGAAGCCACGACACATTCTTGCCTTGCAGATCAGATCACGCAAAGTCAGAGTTCATCATAACTCTTCGGCAATTTTACAAGCATGTGGTATTATTATCATATGCTTGTAAACTCATGGGTTGTAAAACCATGAACCACCTGTTTTAGATGAAAATACTGACGTCAATACACCATCGATTACATTGGAAGACAGTCCATTAAAGAAGGATCAGGAAGCTTGTGCAGTATCAACAAGGACTTCACATTTTCCCTTTCATCCTTCAACATTTTTAATTTATTCAACGGTTTAGACGCTTTATCCTTTCTATGTTCAGCACATTGAGCTCCAGACTTGATATCTTCAAAGAGTACAGCAGCTATTGTACCGATATTAACTCTAACTGCTGATCAAAACCCAATTTGCTGATCTGGGAAGCATTCTAAGAGGGTCTAATTCTCTTTTCTCTTATCTCACTAGAATTCCATCTAATTTTGGTGTAGAAATAGTTAGATTATTTTGTCAGAGGCGACCTGCAACAAAAGGTCTCTTCCGTTTAATTTCCTACTAAGATCGACCATAATTATTTGGTTCGTTTATTTCCTCACTTATTATTATTGCACAGAGTACGGTAAGAAGTAGGATGGCAAAGCCAAAGTCCAGCGGAGATTACGAAGAGTTTGTTTTAGCATTAATTTGTAAACTAAAAATGATATTGTATATTAGATAGACGAAATTATTTGGAATTTATTCGCGTGGAATATTTTGTATATGTTTGAAAGCGCACAGCGTCCCCTCCCCTCCCCTTTGTTGTAAAACATCGATGTATAATGTGTAATCACAGAACACAGTGCAAACTTGTGTTTATTCAAATGTAGATTAACTTAATGTTTTGAAACGGGAGGGAAATAATGGCGTTCGAGAAGAAAGAAAGAATTTGAACAGCAGATAGTACAAAGAGATTTTGCTCTACATAAAACTACTGTACCATCACCGTTTCAAACTTCTTCAATACTCTGCTGAAAATGGAACAGAATAATGCTCAAAACTATTCAAGATTATTGTGAACTTGACAGCCGCTATGAAACAAACCAATCTCTCCCGTTTCAATGTCTTCTAATTACTCTACATATCTAAATGTAAGAACACTTGATGTAATGGAAATTCACTCGTTATGGATATTTATGTAATGTCTGACAAACTATTCCTAAGCCTAGATGTATTTATTTTCAGTCTAACTCTCATCAACCTATAATCCAATTGAAATAAGATAAGAAATCTAAATAAGCGTTTTTACAGTCCGTTCAACCGATTTTGACTTCTATTGCGTTGGTGGCACGACAAATGGCAGCTGCAGTAGACAGTTGGTATTGTGTAACTTTTTTGCTTTTAATGCCATCCTTATGCCTACGGTATAGAAGTCAAAATCTGTTGAACGGACTGTAAAAACGTTTGTTTAAATTTCTAATCTTATTTCAAATGGAGTATAGTAAAAGATTCTAGAGATCTATTGACAAAATCTAGGTTTACCGTCAAATTCAAAGTAAAAAATTCGCCCTAGGTATATGTACAGATTTCGCTGACCTTTAGTGCAATATTTTGTTGAAATGTTCGGGTAAAATATTTAATTTTAATTCTAAACAATTCCAGTTATGGGTGGAAGACTCTACGAAATCTCAAATAAGCTCATTCGATTTTGAGTCTGTTTTGACTATGATATCAAATGTTGTTTTTTGAGCAAGATTATCAGATAGACAACTTGGTGACTATTTATCTCGGTACAGGCAAATATTTAGATAACATTACTAGAGTTGTTTAGAGTTAACTTTATGCTAACGACACACTGACTGGTAAGTTTACCTAACATTTTGATCAAAAAGTTTAACACTAAGAAGCAAAAATTCGAGGTTTTAATCATTCACCCAATATGTAGTCAGTGCATTCAATACTGTTCATGCTTTAGGCGAGAAACAAACATTCGATTTTCAAATGCAAGCATGCGCAGGATTGGACGAAAGTAATACTCATCGGTCGACTAGAACCTAATATGTATAGTTTATAGGTTAGAGAAATAAATCTATTTTATACCTAAAATTACTTTGTTAGTCGTTTAGGTATATGTAAGCTCAGGACGAAGCTTCGAGCTTTCTGTCTCGTAATGTACTCTCATAGTGTCGCTGTGTCACCATAGATGGCGCTTTCACTAGTGATCTCATTTCATTGATATACATATTTTTGAAATTGTCGGATATTGTAGAGAATTATTATTTATTCATTGATATGGTATTTTATAATGTCGCATATACGAATTACAAAATATAATAAGTATTTCCATATTATGTACAGTCACTCACTATGTATGCCCATATTGAAATCAACGGTTGAATTAGTTAACGTTGTTGTAGGAAATTAAAGTGTTGTAGCTATATGTTACTACATCACTATCCCTAACTCCGTACTTCTTAAACATTCCAAAAATAAGTAAAATTGTATATAGTCATTGCTTTGATCATCGATAAACCGCTTTCTCATTCTAATTGTTAAAATAAGAAATTATAATTAGATGTAAGTACTTTACTATCACTAAATGTTTCTGTTTTAAAGATCTCATATGTTTTATTTGTATACTTTCATAATAATTGTTCATGTGTAGTAGTTGAAACCCATGCGAAACTGGTTCTTATCGCTAATAATTTAAGGTCTGTTTCATTACTAGGATATGCTGTAAGTAATTAGAAAAGTTGACGAAGTATAATTTTTGTATGATTTTTTGCAAGCAATGAAACAGATCCTAGGTTTTAATAATATATTTAAGTTCTATTTTGACCACGACATTATGAAATAAACTGATGAAGTTCCTGAAAATTAATAAAATAAAGGATGTTCAGCCATTACCTACCTATATAAGCAACAAACAAACCTGCCCAACTCGAAAAACTATATTATTTGTTTCTTCTTCTTAAAACATAGAGACAGAAACAGAAGATGATCCAAGGTGTGCCTAGCACGCCACAGATAAACATACACCCGGTTTCTGGAACGAACATCAACACAAAAACTTGCTAACAAATTGTCAAACGCATGTCAATTCTATACCCTAACCCTGCAGGGCAGCAGGGAGTGTTGTCGGGCTGTAAATGATGATGATGATGATTTCAGTTGACATCATCACAATCTGTGGCCTGTGATTGGTTGACTGTTTTATCAACAGTCTACCGTAGTAGTACCGGTAACATGCTGGACACTTGTCTCCTTTTTTGGACTCAAATCAAAAGGACCAGTAAAATTATTTAATGTCTTGGTGAGAATAGCATCAGATAACCGGATATACAAGCACTTGTAGTATATAGACCACGTCATCCACATCACCAATATCAGATTTGTATACTAAGGGAATTTTAGTGAATAAAATTTATTGACTGGTGCTTTCACAATAATCGTTTGTTTTATTTCTTACTTTTTTTTTTCCTTCTAGCCTTGAATATTAATTAAAGCCCTGCAGACAGATCTTAGTCTGCATTAATTAAAGCCCTGCAGACAGATCTTAGTCTGCATTAATTAAAGCCCTGCAGACAGATCTTAGTCTGCATTTGGATAGCAAACTCGTCGTATTACAGTTTAGATGCAGTTTTGCGCAGTTTTGAAACTGTTGATCGATTGAATCTCATGCATGCATGGGGCAATAGCGTAATCTATCGGGTGGAAATGCAGACTCCGGAATACTGAAAAAAAATCCTAATCGAAAAAATACCGAAACAAAATTTCCCCAGGGAATTGAACCCAGTCGCTCGCTAAGCAGTCAAACTTCCAACTACTAGACCAGCGAGACCTATAACTATCGGATTATCTATCTGGCTGGTTGGGATAGGTACATAATATTGTGTTTTTGTTGCATGAGTTTAGTTAAAGTATTTACCTAGTAAGTACAAACTGCTTTCCGCTCGAATGAGTGAGGTAGAGTGCGCGTCACATAAAATGAACGCTGGAAACTTACTGCACAAGTTCATGTGAGCGCTCTTTTTACGTGTCGCGAACATCATGTTCCTGTAATATCACAATAAATTAGGTACTTACCTAAATGTTTTATCCGTACGTTAGCAAATAGGTACGAAAAGTATACCCTCTGTCGAAGTACAAACATGCTTATTTCTTTCATTTATACCAGATTTTTTTGTTGTTATCATCATAAAAAGATAACCTCTGTGTGTGAAAGAGAGAGCGTTCACGCGTTCCGCGATAGGAGTTCAGCGCTCTCTGTCCTGCATGCGATTTCTAGAAACTTCGCGCAAGCTGACAGTTCGACCGCGGCGGTCAATAGGAACGCACGTAGCCCGCGTTCTACGTTTCTTCTCGCTGACGTAAGCACCGCCATCACCGCCATGTCTGAAACCGAAAAATTGATCGAATTAGTTAGAGAAAGACCTTTCTTATATGATATGAATAATACAGAATATAAAAATCGGCCAAGGAGACTGGCAACTTGGAAGGAAATCGCCAGTGAAATGGGCTCAGGCAATGGTAAGTTACCCCGTGTTCTTAACTCCAATACTGCGCATGTACTTACAGCGCCATCTCTGTTTTTAGTGTGTAAGTAATACGTACGCGACTGCTGATTGAACACAACCCGAGAGCCGCGTTATCTCATTCATTATTTTATTTTATGTTTTCGTTCATATTCAATGTCAAAATGCGTTTGGAACTTATCATTTTGTTCTTTCAATAGACTCATTCTATAATACTAACTGAATTAAGTAGGTAACTATAGGTACATGCTGCTAAGTTATTTGTTTATTGGAAATAAGCGTACGGAAACATGGATTGGAATAGGTAGCTTATTGGTTTTAAGATAGTGAAATTGATCGCGCGCGTCATTTGACTCTGCTCATTGCAATAAGGTATAGGTAAATTCGAATAAATGAAGCGCGTTTGTGTTTGTTTGTAGCGAAAAAAGTCACTCTCAGTCCCAGGGTATTTCCATTATCCTATGCATTCCAATGACAGTCAATCCAAACCCCAACCCATGCTCTCGTTTTTGAAATGTTCAAAAGTTTATCTTGGACTTAATATTAATTTTGTTTTAATGCAATCGATAGTCTCGTTTAGTAGATAAGTAATCGAAGTTAATTAGAATAAATAGTTTACATTAGCTGTTAACTACTTACGAGATTAGCTGTTTACTTACGAGACATAATTATTACGTCAAGACTTGCTTGAAAGGTTAAAATTAATATCCTCCTCACTATGCTCTTGACCAATCCTGGTCACGGTGCGCTGTATCCTATGTCCCTATCTCAACGGAGACTAACACAATTATTGCAGTGCACCTGCATGCGCAAGCACATGCATTCTCCTCCCTAAAGACCTGTTCAGATTTATGCGATATCGCTGTAGCGCTCGGTAGCGATATTGGTCCAAAGTGACCAGAAGGCGGACCAGTATCGCTACCGCGCGTGACAGCGATGCTGCTTTTATCTGAATAGGCGTTTACTCTCATAGACCGATCCCGATGGTACGGCAATCCTTCCGGAGACCAACGAGATATGCGGCGTGGATATTAGGAAATTAATAGTGACCCACTTGTGTACGAATTAAGACTTAAAAAACAGCAACAAATACAGAAAAAATGAACATAAGTACCCGTTACACGTTACCTAAATACCGTCCTCGACGAACATGTCAAGATGTTAGTCTAACGAATAGTGGTTAATATGAATCAACAATTCAACCTGTTAAATAAATTTCATTTTCAGCGGACATGTGGAGTGCCAGGTGGAAAGGTTTGAAAGACAACTACGCTAAGTTCAAGAAGTCCACGGAACCTCCTTACTCCGAAAATTATAAGAAGTACAAAAACTGGCCCTGGTCTGAACACGTGAAGTTTCTAGATGAATGCAACTTTACCAGCACCAGAAGAACAAGATGCACACCTAGAAGAGCTACTAATGGCATTGCTGATGTTAACACGGAAGAGTCAAATGACGCAGAACAAGAAGTAACAGAAATTAGAAGAAAAAGAAAGAGACAGAACTCCGAACCGTGTGAAGAAGATCAAGAGATCAACCATAAAATTAAAAATAATAACAACACATCACCGGACGGAGTAGACCAATTTTTCCTAAGCTATGCTCAATCTTTTAAGAAGTTACCAAGTAGAATGCAAATAATGTTAAAACTAGAGATAGCGACTTTGTTCACTCGGTACGAATTACAAGCAAACGGTGTTACCCCCGAGTCAGTTGATAATATTCCTAGAATCGTACCGCATCCTGTTAAACTTGAATTTGACTTTTTTAATACCATTGACGATTAAAATGTGACTATAGCATGCGATAACACATAGGTATTAGAAAATAGACGTTTCGGCCTCTATAGGATATGTTGGGGTAAAGACGCTGGGATAAGGCCGTACGTATCAAATTCGCGGCTAATTTGGCATTGTTGTACCTGAAGGTGGGCTCAATAAAATGTCGCAGAACACAATGTTGTCGGCATTAAAAAATAATGCCAAGTTAGCAGGGAATTTAATATGTACGGTCTTTTCCCAGCGCCGAACTTATCCCAACACAATCTACAGTTCTTTCGTGTCCAATGTGCAATCTTAGAAATAATATGCAATCCCAGAACATCGCTTGAAGTCACTCAGGCGATGTTAGGTGTCTACTTAGGGGCCCATTCACTACTAGTAGGTACTACAGGGTACAGCCACACCACATCACAGCGACAAAAGTTGGAAACAGTGGTTACGTACGAATATAATTATCGCTGTTGCACCTTGTAAATGCGTTGGCATAACTAGAAAGAACGTGTTTTTGAACACGTTTATTTTTATAACAAAGTTGTATTTTGCGTTGTGACTACGATGAGGTCCGTGCAAATAAAACTATGCATTTTCACACCGTTACTGTTGTAGTGTGGTTGTGCTACGTGTTAAAACACGCTGTTTTTCTCTGGTCTGACAGGATAAAAACGACTCGCGGTGTTTTTAGAGGTAAATCGCGGTGTTTTTAGAGGTAAAAAAAAAAAATGTTAACTAGCTTTTTTTTGGTAGTATCTACATGACCCTTGTACGTCATTTTGAAAAACTACAAACTTTTTTAAAGAAACAAATTGTTGAAAGAAAGAAAGGAATAGATGTAGGCACTCAAAAAATCATTCATAATAGCGAAATAATAATCTAATATTGATAATTAATTTCAATACCGCTTAACAACGCATTCCTATTGGACGAATGTAGTAATTTTTCCGATAACTCAAAAAACGATAGAATCCATCCAAAATAAAAACACGGTTCATCAAGAATTCATGAATCATAACGGATAACGAATCATAATTGACTGTAACATCGTATCATAAGACGCTTCTATTGTATTTGCAAGGTATCCATTAGAAACAAAGTTGAGAAACGGTTACGCAGCATTGTTGTACGCATAATCAAATATAGCTGGCAAAAATATTGATTGAAATGCAATCTAATAATAATAGATTTATGTGAGTGTCTCTATTAGTACATTTATCTTGTTTAATAAAAAAAATCTCATTAATACTGCGTTGTTTCATTTCAAATTCAAAGTCTTACTCAAGCGTCCGTGTCTTTGGTTTTGTTAGTTTTTTTGCCACCGACTTCCTAAACGGACAATTATTTTTCATTTATTATTAGTTATCAATTTTTTGATAAGTTTACATTATTCTGAAGTCGGGATTCCTTTTTTTGTAAAAAGTTTAAAAGGCTCGAAAACTGCTATAACCACAAGACGATCTCTTACATAATGTTTTCTAAATACCATATTTGATGAGTGCAGTGCAGTAATTTGAACAATAATGACGAGGCATTAGTGTTCAATTTATAGCGAGACATCGTTCAACCTACTAAAACAAGTTTCATTTTTAGCGGACAGTTGGTATGCCAAATGGAAAATTCTGAAAAACAACTACCTACACTATAAGAAGTCCTCGGAACCTGTGCACGGCGAAACTTATAAGAAATACAGAAACTGGCCCTGGGCTGAAGTTATGAGGTTTCTAGATCATTGCACCAACACTAAAAGAATACAAAGTATGGTTGAATTGTACATCCCAGATGATAACATGACTAACTCGGATTCCTCAACAGACCAGTCAGATATACCAATAAAAGTGGGACAGGAAAATAGAAAGAGAAATATACATAGCACTGAACTAGCTGAAGAAGACCTAGAAGACCATAAAATTAAAAAGAATAATAAGCCTACATCGGACGGTGTAGATCTTTTTTTTCTTAGTTATGCTCAATCTTTTAGGAAGCTACCAAGTAAAATACAAATAATGTTAAAACTAGAGATAGCGACTTTGTTCTCTCGGTACGAATTACAGGCTGATGGAGTTACCCCAGAGTCAATTGATAATATTCCCCGGATTGTACCGAATTCCGTTAAATGTAAATTTGATTTTGCTATTATGTAACATTGACAGACGACTGTGACACATAAGACAATATCTATAACTAATCAACATTAAATAACGCCATAGAAATGAAGAATTTTGTTGTGACTGAAACAACAAATTGGGCGTGTTGAAAATTTTCTCACACCTTCAGAAATAAATATTGATCATTTCAATTTCATACCGTATTACATTGTGTGCTAAAACGCTTCTCAATTTTTCATAAAATGTGGTCCAAAACAAAGAAGCCTTATGTGTGTATTCAACTCTCATTTATCTTGCCCCAATAAAAAAAACCCCTTATTGGTTGGTGTTGGGTTTAGAGTCCGACTCACCAAAACTTGATACTTATTTTTTTTTTTAACTATAATGTTGTTTTGACAATGCTTTGACGTAGAGCCGTCGATTTATTTTTAATATTGGTGCAAAGGGTATAGTGGTTAGGTAAGTTTTTTTTATTACATGTTATTTTATTAGTTGATGTTATTTTTCTATCTTGTACACACCTTTGAAATATGGATTAAAAAGTGCTATATCCACACAAAAAGTCGACCCCTTACATGTTACTTAAATACCGTCCTTGTGTAGTATGTCCCCCAAGAAAGTGTTTAATTATTTATTACGAGATAACATTGAACCTACTAAAACAAATTACATTTTTACTCCACATTTGGTCAACTAAGTGGACGGGTTAAAATACAGCTACGTAAAGTTCAAAAAGGCCTCTGAACCTGATCTAGCCCATTCTTATAAGAAGTTCAAATACTGGTTGGGCTGAGCACTTGAGGTTTCTAGTTGATTGCAATAGCCATAGAAGAATGCCAAATAAATCAAAACCTATAGAAGACACTGAAGACACAGAACCACAATCTACAAGCAATGTGATAAAACATTCGGTTTTATCACAGAAAAAAACACGTCTAACACCGATTCCTCAATATACCAGTCCAATAACCCGCAACCAGATATAAAAGAAACTAGCAATGGAAACATACATAGCTCTAATAGCACCGAACCATCGAAAGAAGAACCTCGCTATCTTTAATACATAGTACAATTATCTTGTTCCATTAAAATCTTCTTAAAGAGTGCGTTGTTTAATTTTAAAGCCTGATTCGACCACAAACTTGGTACATAATGACAGGGAGTGTCTTTACTGTTAAGATGTTTTGTTTTAAATAGACCTAGGTACTCAAACCAGTTTAGTTTTCATTTTTAGCGGACATTTGGTTTGCCAAGTGGAAAGGTCTAAAAGACAACTTTGTAAAGTTCAAGAAGTCCTCAGAACCTGTCCACGCTGACACTTATAAGAACTACAAAAACTAGCCCTGTGCTGAAAAGTTGATGTTCTAGATGATTGCTTCAACCTAAACCTAGAGGAGGGACACATGATCCAAAACTACAAACAAACTCTTAGCAATTTAGAATTGGACAAACCCAATGAAAACATATCTGACTCCGATTCCTCAAAAGAGCAGTCAAATAAATAGGAACAAGACGAACAACAATCAACCGACAATGACCAAGAGAAGCATAGAATTAAAAAGAATCATAATAATTCAACAATGGACGGAGTAGAACACTTTTTCCTAAGTTATGCTCAATGTTTTAAGTTGCCAATGAGAATGCAAATAATGTTAAAACTAGACATAGCAACTTTTGTTCTCTCGGTACGAATTACAAGCTGACGGTGTTACCCCCGAGTCAATTGATAATATTCCCCGGATCGTACCGCATCCAGTTAAACTTGAATTTGATTTGATTAATTTCATTGATGATTAACATGCGACTTGTGCTTTTACTAGAAGCAACAAAATATAAAGGGTTTTTATCGCAGTTGAAATAAGGACTCGGAAACTCTTATCAATTGTATATTTGATATCAAATCTTATTACAATAACACAGCTTAACAAAAATTATTACATTTAATTTTCCGGCTCCACCCGTCTCAAACGCATTAACGACGTTCCTGGGAAGTTAAGTGAAATAGACCTACGATCAGTAAAATGTCATGTACGTGCCATTATGTGCTTGGTAATAGATAGTCTTTAACGGTATTGAAACTGGTGAAAAAGAATGTGCAGATATGATTGTCTATAATCGGAATAATAAATAAAATAAAAAAGATTCCGACGAGAACCTCCTCCTTTTATTGAAGTCGGTTATAAAATATAACTAATCAACAATAAATAAATAACGATTTAAAAGAACAGATTGTTTAGTGTTTCAATAAACAAATAAGACTTGATCAGAATTTTTAATTTTAAAGAAATAATTTAGAAAATAAGTATTGCTTATTTCAATTTCAATACCGTGTATCATTGTGTCATAATACTCTTCACTGTCATTTTTGCATTTAATGTGTTCTGAAACAAAGTTGCAATGTGAATCTCTATTAGAACATTTAACTTATTTAATTATGAATTAAAAATACCTCGTAAAGACTGCGATGTTTCATTTTAAAGCCTTGACTCAACCATAGAACTTGATATTTAACATTTTCATTCATTTAGATTTCGACATTGTATTAAAATCCTTTTAAATAGGTAGGTACCTGTGTGGTGTATGTGTAACAAATAGGTTTTACTGAAGAACTAACGCTCACCTCAATTCACCCACAGGCCACAATACATTTATTGCGGTTCATAAAAATGTCTCAAAACATGAACTACCAACCAATTTGTCTTTGTTTCGGCCAACATGCATAAGCATAATCATGTTCACTGCTGGGAGGCCTCCTCTCTGTGAGTTTGACCACCACGCGGACTCGGTGCGGGCTGTAAATGTCTTCGAATTTTTTGTTCTAGGACATGCCAGTTTCCTCACGATGTTTTCCTACACCTTTTTGAGAGCAGTGGTGATGAAATGATTTACACAAAGCCTGTCAGGCGCCTGTCAGGGCTCGAACCTATGACCTACAACCCTTAACATCAATGAGGGGAACGTCATCTTCATAAAGTACGTATATAATACAATGAAACATTCAAAAGTTGAGAGATTAACTCCTAACATATAGCTAACATAATTATAAATCACACCAGTTTTTTGTAAAAAACAACTAATTTTTAACATTCATTTCACATCAATCCAGTAACACCTCGTAGAGAGTCGTCTAGGAATCAAAATTTATTATATTACACATTGATATTGTCTTTTTTTAATACAATCCCTACTTGGACGTCTCTTTGATTTCATCTAGCTATGACATTTGGTAATTCCCATTCAGAGATGCACATACGAAACCACACATTACCTCGAGATTCTTGAAACTACTAGATTCACAAATTAAGTTTCTTTTTAGAGTTCCATAGTCAACAAGGAACCCTTATAGTTTTTAAAATAGCGAATTACGCTTTATTCTGAGAGGAAAGACCACAATGTACCCCAAAGGCCATGACAAAAATGCCCATGATCCTTCCAACTGAAAATGATCTTGCATTCATTCAATTGAATATGTGAATTCTCTAAATGGAAAACGCCATAACACCAACACAAATAGTATAAAACACTAACCAGTGACACGATTAGGCAAGAGAGTTAGAGATGTGCGTTCTATAGTGAAAGTACCGCACTACGACTACAAATAAGTAGTTATATAAAACAATTATAGTTACGAACTATGACTATCCAAGTTTATTGCTAATAAAATAATTAAGATATGAATTCTAGTTCAGATATGTTAGAACTGTGTAGATATTAAAGTTTTGGTCCAAAGTATTTTATAAATTTTGCAAGAGTCAGATTTTTTATTAAGATTAATTTTATGTAATTTGTTTTTGATTGAATACTTGACTATTAGGTTCCTAAAAACGTGATAAATGATAATTTAACTATACAAAATCCTTTATACATACATCGTTGAAACTTTCATAATTACTTATACAGATATGAAGAATACATTAAGAGATATTTATTTGATTATAAATTATTAATTGGATCATCAAATTACGAAATGAAACATTCTGATATTATAAAATAATACAAGACCAAACCAATACATATTCTGAAAAGTACAAACTCCAAATGACCAAGTTAATTGTAGATGACTTGATTTTATTGAGTAATGCAATAGGGCCTTAGTTTGATAGATTCCGTATATTCGTAGATGTGTAGGCTTGAATATGTTTGTTAAAGTCTATTTTTTCGTTTACATGAGTTAACAGTAGATTACAATTCAAGGCTGTACAGCCAGATCCATAAATAAGTAATTTCTCCTTTAGAAGCATACATTACACTGTACCAAGAAATTGATTGACCCATTAAAATATCTAGGGATCTGAATGTAAAAATATTTAAAACCACGATAATGATATTTTTTAAAGAACGACTTACCTTACTGGTAACTGTTCTCTTAACGTCTATTGCGTACAACTAAAATATAATTACAAAATTAAATTATTCGAGTATACCTTAAAATATGTATTACATATTATATACAAACTATTAAATGCATTCTAAAATAATAATGCTGTGTAATCATCTTAAAAGTCGTAAGACAAGGCAAGATAATATGTTTCGACATAGTCATGAATGTTAACATACTCCTTACTTCATCAAATCAATTGGCAGATATACGGCAGGCAAGTTTATATTGGAAAGAAAGATTACGAATATAAGCAGTCAAATATTCAAAATAACTAGTCATGAAACTGTTGGCATTGGTCAAATACTTAAGAATGATATTTAAAGGGTGTTTTCACAGTTGACACCCATACAGTCGTCAATATAAAAAACCCTTAACCAATTTTTTTAAAGTGTCGTCATGATGAATCATTGGTGTCAAACCACAAACAATAATCATTAACTTAGTTTCATGCTTAATAATGAATAACTGTAGATGTTAACGCGATTCAGCATACAATAATAAAATAATGGAATTTGGCGATAGCCTGCAGCCAGATCCAAATATAATGCCAATAAAATATTTTTAGTTACGCGCATATAACGGACATATACATAATGATATAATAATTTTATGACAATAAATACATATTTCAACATAAACTCACTGAGTATTCATAGAAGTCTTGTAAATTGCCACTAACGCCATATTTGGAATCACGAACGTCTTTGCCGTGTTACCGTGTAGACTTGAGAGAGCTTTTCAATGGCGTTTTTATGAAACATTTTGTGTGCAGTTAGTGAAACGAATGCTGAAGCGATAATGCCCTACATCACAGTGCCGGCTTTGATTCGAATGATGCTATTCCTGTCATATCTTATCAGTATACGTTTTGTGGTTAAATTAACTGTAATAAGCTTACAATATTTTTTATTTTCATTCTAAATTGTTTCATTTACGATTTGTAATTTGGAAAACTATTCATAAATGTTTAATTAATCACCATTTCATGCATAACAATTTGTTTTAATTCTTCATAGAACTTTAATTGCAATTTTTAAACAAGCCAAACTCAAAGCCGGGACATAATCGAACCACCGACTGTGCAAATTGTATGTACTTACATACAATCTAACTACAAATATTGTTAATAATAAAAAAAAAATCTCCATTTGTGGAGATAACGATATTGTAAGTGTTCCCATAGTCGAGTATCAGGGACGTGTGTCCCGACGACATGAAGCCTCGTCAGAGGAAAATCGTCCAAATACGTTGGTACGTCTAGCTTTGGTTAAGGACGGCACAGGATGTGTGATAGTGTGAGATTATAGAAGGCCTCTGTCCAGTTCTTTGCGAAGCATCCTGGATAGTTTGAGCACATCCTCGTCGACCTGGCCGGCGAATAGTGAGTCGAGAAGCTCACCTCGAGATGCGATGGCGAAAACACCAGCGAGCCTAGATACTGACTTGTCTGTGAGATGTCGCTCCACTACGGCTCTGTAAATTAAAAACAACATTAATTTAAAAATCGCACGATGGTTTTCAAAGTATCCATTAACAATTCCCAATCCTATCAACTCAACACTAACATGCCGCTTTTATTAAATGATTACTTACTTCAGGGATTGATGAGATTCGCGCAGTGCGTCCTGTAGGAATCCACGGTCGTATGAGAAGTCGACTTCGCAGAACGACACGACCGCCATCAGCACAGTCTGGAAAATAGAGAAAATAGAAAAAGGTGAGTTTTGAAAGTAAATTGAGAAAACAGACATTGATTATGCTTTCTGAGGAAAATCTTTACACTTACACTGCTATTTTAACCCTAGAATACTAACTAGAAACGATAAGAAGAACAGACAGAAAATCTTGCATAACATACAATCATACAAGTCATACAACGAAGCTTGTAGATATTAATCTGTTGTAAGTAAGGTAACTGAGGCTGTAGGTACTGGGCTTTAGTGTTAGTGACAAGTACCTACTAGGCTACTTGTGTCCTTAACGAACTTAGCTATTATCAATACTTACATGGAACTTAGAGCGGAAAGCCGCCAGTGCTCGCTCGTCAGCCGCGGACAGCTGACCATGTCGGCGCAGCACGCCCAGTTTCACGGCTGACTTGATCACATGTTTCACCAACTTCTCCGCTTCCCTCTTCTCCAGGCGCTCGCGGAGTACTGTCAGGAACTGGAAGTGGGAAGGTTAGATATAAGTAAGTTTCATGAGTAGGTACCTACTTTGTCACAACTTCGGTACAGATGAAGAATTTGGATTTTTGGCTAACTGTATTGGTCTACAGTATTTAGAAATATGCAAGAGGCTGGCTCTATTGGATTGGTGGTGGCCATAGAGCCAGCCTCTTTGGTTTGGAACATGCTCTCTATTTAGAGTGATAGGACTATGGATAGGTCTGAATCTAAGTATAAAACAATTTAAAAAAGCAAGTGGTACCTGATCCAGCAGCTTGGCAGCATGCTCGTCAAGCACAAGCGCACGCGCACTGGCAGCGCCGCCGACACGCGACAGGAACTTCTTCTGCGCGCGCAGTGAGATGTCGCGGGCGCACCACGCGCCGCCCTCCATTGCTGTTGACAAGCAAAACACAATCGTTAGTATGAGTCGAGCTATGACATTAATGAAACATAGTTCTTTGATGTAGAATAGAAGTTAAGTGTCGATGCTATAATACAAACGAAGTTTTCATTATGGTCCTAGACAAGAAATAAGGAAACCTATTAGACGCAAGAAAAAATGCTACAGACGAAAGAAAATACGAAAACCATTTCCAACAAAGCAAAGATAAAAGAAAGGCATTTAATGTAAACGATTTAAAGATAAGCCATACCATGCCATTACTAGAGCATTCCAACGTTCCGTGCTCATAAGAATAAACTTTTTGCAATTTCACCGTTCAATAGCTCATGATTATTCGTAATTAATCGCAAACCAAAATCTGAACTAATAAATTGAAAGCGAGCTATGATCAAAAGATCGATAATTTATTCTAAAACAAAATGGTGACCTCGATAGCCCAAATGAGACTAGCTAATGATAAACGATGTACGAAAGCTAATGCAATTAAAATACCAGATCAAACAATTTTGCTAGAACCATGGTTATATTCGCGATAATATTAATTTATGCAGAACCGCATCTGCCCACATCTGCCATCTCGACTGACTGTTTACAATTGCCTAGAGGAATCTATTTCAATTCTGTACAATGAACAATACTGTTTTTAATTGAATCTCTGTTAACAAGGACATTGCATTGTGGATTGCTTGCTTTCATTGCTTATTCTGATTATCTATCTACATCAACATGAATATTAGTATATGATATTACTTTAAGTGCAATGTTCATGAGGTGAAATGGGTTTTTAAGGTAATTGGGAATATCTGTTCAATAAACTAATTGTCATTGTCTCATTGGCGAATTTCAATCAATTTCTGGTATTAATGCCATGGCAACACTTTCATTTTAGTGCCAATGAGGAAAATTAAAATAATATTATTGAATTATTATTATAACAACAAAACGTAATATTACATTACCGAATACTTCCATAAGTTAATTTCAGCTAAACAACGTCGTGATCAATTAAAACTCTTATTGAACCTGTTTCAAATATTATTTCAATGGTATCCAACTAAGTCCAACTTGCTGTATCTATAAAAACGAAATCGACTGAGATATCTGTAAACAAGAAAGCTTATCCCTTTGTCGTCGGTTACCATGGCAACCGACGCGGCGGTAGCAGACAAATCGTCGTCGGATATTGCGATCGTGTCCGAAGGGAGGAGGGTACAGACAGCCTTGCTCGAGCAGGTGAGCTTCGATTTGTGAATGGCCTTTTACATGATGATCCCGAATCTATTTATAGGTAGTTTTTTGTTGGTGACTGTTTGTTAAAAAATATTATATATGCCGAGATAGAAGATATGGTTACGGTACAGCAGGCTGCTTATGACACATGAGTTTCAGAAAAAGTTTGCCTTTGTAAAGCTTCCGACTCTGCCACACATATAACAGTATCTGTAAAATTGGATCTGCATTAATAATGGCCGTACACTATACATCAATTCGTCATTCATGTTGACCTTAGAGCAGCTGAATGTTATTAACATAAAAACCAGCTGAAATTGCAGCTGCTGCAACCAGCAGCTGTTTATTCTTACAATTATCTCGTACAGCAGTAAACTAATTGGCTTGTCATCGTGAAACAAGCAGCAAAAATAGACTAAACGATTGTTTAATTATAATTTAGAATTTATATAATAATATAGAATATAATATTTTTTCATTTCATGACCTCATTTGTCAATAATAACTCGGATTTGAATGGACAATAATAACATCTGAAGTGAAGAAAAGCCGATGTTGATTGATCCGATGAACATCAGATTGTCAGAACTTCTGACAAAGGTCTGACATGCAGGAGCTTTAAACGTAAAGCAAACGCAAGACAGAACAATGGCGATACCTAGATGAAAAACTGAACCAAAAATAATAAGCGAGCGCAAGAAGTTGTAACAGGTGAAAAATACTATCTGTTTTAACATAATCCTCACATACTCAAAAATCAAAACAATCGATTGGGGGTAGAAACTACCATTTGAAGTGTTGCCAAAACCGATATAATATTTTGTACTGGCAGCACTGGTTACTCGTACAGCTGCGGGGTGCCGGCTGAATGTCCAAAGAGATCGTATAAACGGACATTGTTGCAGACTTACAGTAGTTTGGATACGTGTTTAATGGATTGGGGATTGCCAATTTCGTGATATATTAACATAGTTGAATGAGTTATATCAGTTTCAGCTTATTTTTTGTTAAATCCTTCAAGTCAACGATATTGGTTGTGTACATACATAGATACATAGGCAGAAACTAAAGAACGCCATCTACGACGATACTTACATACCCCTGGATGTGTACAAATGTATTTATTTTAAAAAAGATTTTCAAAAGGAACTTTTAGTTATTGTCCAAATAAACAGTTTTTCATGTTGTTGTTTTCGTATTTCTTTATTTGCAGGGAAATGAAACTTTTGTTTCTATAATAGGCTCACAGTTTAAGCAACTAATGGACCTATCATTTGTTGCTTTAACTTTTCCAGCCAGTCATTCCACGATTGCTTAGTCTACTGTATTATTCAAAAGTTCACTGTCAAAAATACAACCAAGGACGGGCACAGCTATCGAGTTGATTGCGAACGCATTATTATCGTTTAATGATATTTGTCATCCACATAGATTAATCATGTTACTTTAATGAAAATCCAAAATTGCTTTCAGTAAAAGCGATTTCTATATTTAAAAACTTATCACGTTTTGGGCGACGGATTTGTAGCATCTATACAAATAAATCTTTATGCGTCTGTTTGTAATGTCAAAAGAACAGCTTTTTACTAAATGCATATGAAAGTTTAAACAGTACTTAGGTACTTATAACATTTTTTTTATTGTGTCAGGCTGATTGTTCCAAGTAATCTCCGAAACGGCTGGACCGGAGTTTGACTGGACTTTGTCACTGGCAGAGAGCTGATTTCATAAGGAGTAACTGAGACTACTCTTATTTTAGAAAAAGAATTAGGGTCCACGCGGGCGGGAGTAGCTGCGGGCAGCAGCTACGCCCGCTGGCGCCCGCAGCAACAAGAGGCGGCTGGGACGATATGGATGCAAAACGCGGAAACCCCGGTGTTATTGCGCAATGCGAGCAGTGGAATGGGATAGAAATGCGAATTCAATTAATTCGCAATGACTGTTTTAGTCCACCGCAAACCCATCACGGTAAGATATGCAATGGTAGCCTCTAACATATTATGATCAAAGACAAGATCAATCAATCTGCCTAGCCTTTTCCCAACTAGGTTGGGGTCGGCTTCCAGTCTAACCGGATGCAGCTGAATACCATTTTACATGGAGCGACTGCCTATCTGACCTTCACAACCCAGTAACTAGATATTACGATACCCCTTGGTAAGACTGGTTGTCAGACTTTCGGGCTTCTGACGACCCGTAACGACTGTCAAAGATCCACGAATGACAGCCGGGACCAACGGCTTAACGTGCTTTCCGAGGTACTGAGGAGTCTCGGATGTAAAGATGGTTCATCCACGGACCAACCCCGGCAAGCGAAGCTTAACCTGATTGATCGACCCGTGCGGCTCTTATTACTTATTTATAAACCCCATTATAAACTAAAAACCCTACGCATAAAAAGCAAGGGTTAATGAAGTTAGAAACTACTTTGAAGTTAGGTAGTGAGTGTTAGGTTTTATGACTAAGTCTGCTCCATTTCCAGTAGTTTGCATGCAGATTATCAGATTACTCGTTGAAACTTCTTCAAAATTCAGTTTTAAAGTGGTTTTGTAACCGTTCGTTGAAAGTACATGATTTGCATGATGCTGCATTGTTGAAGCTATATATTTTATTTTTAGCCTTAGTGTCTAAGCGTATTATTCGAGTAGGTATATAATGTATTTTTAGTGAAAAGGCGAATTTATAAATTCCTGTCCACATTCTCCAAATCTTAAAATTAAATCAATTAGGTACCTAAGTTTACTAAGAATTCCGATCAAAATTCCAAGTCAATACTGCTATTGTTCTTAATATCTAATTTTATCCTGTTAGAAAAGGATTCGCCTATCGTCGAATTTAAGGTACCTTTCAGTTCTTTTGAATCAGATCACAATTATCGATAAAACCCGAAGCGTGAAGAGCACCCGACTGATTGAAATGAATCGCATTCAGAATTTGGCAGCTTAAAGTTAAATTACCCTGTTAAAACATTCAAATATCCGGACTGTAGAAAGATAAAATGGTTATGATTATAATAAGGCCATTATTATCTGATAATGGACATCAATATTTTCCTTCCTGGATTGAGTTTTCTCAGATAACTGTACTTAAAACTCGATAGTATTTTGCGCATATAGGTACACACAGACAATTTCTGCATAAAGAAAGCGGATACCTCTGTCTATCTCCCGATACATACCCAAACCTCACCTTTCAAGATGATAACACAATGATAATCAATAAGTATAAAGCATAACAACAGCAGGTAATATTTACAAAGCCTATTCGACAGCTGTTTGTAAACCACATGACTCACAAGACTAAATTAAAATTCTAAATACTCAATCAAACAATGACTAACCTTGGTAACAGTGACTAAGTATCTACTAGTTAATTGTTTTCAACAAAAAAAAACAAACAATTTGGAAACCTATAACAACTGGCTAAGGTCGAAAGTTGAAGACAACGTAACAGCCTTGCAACTTGAACTTAGAGTGTTTTAGTCAAAACTGATGACTAAGCGAGTAATTTTCTCCTTGTATATGTATAAAAATGGCGCGCCCATATAGCACTTTCCGCCGGAAACTGATAAGCGAATATTACCATATAGCGTGCTCCACAAGCCTTGAAGATTGGAGGGGTGCCAAACTTTCTACCTACACCAGAGTGGAGTCATTTGCAGTAGTTTAGAGCTGCTATAAAGGGGATGAAACATATGCGGTCGTCCGCCTCAGTTTATGAGGTGTGTGAAACTTTCTTATGACCTAGGTTTTAGTACCTACGCAGACAGGACAATGTTGTTATATCATTTTATGAATGTGTGTGTAGTATGTGCTAGAGACAGGGGGAACCTCGAGTAGCAGAAATATGGCTAACTTAACTTTTGCGCAATAATATTGAGAAGACAATAAAAAGAACGCTAACGAATACACAATTTGAATTTGAATTTGGAATTTGAACGTAGGTTTTGCTTTATGGGACGATATTGTTATTAGGGTGGCTAAATACGGTACTACAATAATATTACCTTACTGACACTTTCCAAAGCAGGCACATCTAAGAACCGACCAAACTGAACCCACTGTTTCCCACTTTTCTGGTATTATGGGCACAATGTCAAGTTCTAAACGCGCCCCGACAATGTCAATGTTCTGATTTCGCTGGCCCAGACCTTGGGGCGGTCATCTTGATTACGGCTTGCGTAACATACCCTACTATCCCGTTGGTAATGGGTTTAGGTGCGGCTAGATTACCGGTATGAGGTATATTGAGCTTTTTTTCGGTCAAGTTCAGCTTAGAAGGGTCTTGGCTTTGTGTTTATGTAAGGAGAAAATAACTAGTGTCGAAGCTTTGTATATCTATATACATATAGGTGTAAAGTTCACTCATCCTCTATAGAAAAGGGAGGATTCTCCATCCAGGATCCTCCTCCATCCTCCGACCAGACGAATGTTGTGTCTGGTGGGCTACTGCCCGACAATTGATATCGGGACGTTGGTCGCGCGGTAAACACTGCTTGCGCGATGCAGGATTTAGTTCACATGTGGCGATGTAGATGACGCCACACATATATGTGTAATATGCAGTAGTGAGTGTGTTAAAGCTTTGATGCACACCTACAAAAGTGTACCTAATTAGTGCTGTTTTTTGCCAATTACAGGATAGTTTATTTAATAACCGTATCAGTAGTGTCGTGTAGGCACTTGGGTAGTTCATCCTACAATAGGTACCTACTTAGTATGGGGTATGTAGCAAGTAGGTATCTTATGGGTTTTTAATACTGTTAGTCAAAACTGTGCATTTATCGGACCGGCAGAAACTTTTGTTTCTGAATGCTTCACAAGCTGCTTATGTGGTCTATACAAAATCACGGTATAGAGGTATACCTAACATCTGTCACGCACAACAACGTGATGTGATTGCAGAACACCAATATACTCGTATCAGTTGATTTATGCTTTCCAAACAGTATTGGGTTTGCTTGTCATGTGGATCTACATACATTAGCCACTCTAGCCAGGTGACCTGGAATCCAAATCCCACTAAAAAACACCCTATACATTCCCTGTGATGTTATTCATAATATATTTTTATGTGATACTAGCTGATGCCTGAGACTTCGCCCGCGTAGATGTGGGTTATTATATACTAAAACCTTACTTGAGAACCACTATATCCATTGGTGAAAACAACATGAAAATCGGTGCAGTAGTTTTTGAGTTTATCGCGTACAGGACGACAGACAGACGCGGCGGAGGACTTTGTTTCATAATATGTAAGGATGTCCAAAATTCCATTGTTAGGTTAAATAAGGTTATCCTTTCGTTAATTAGCTAAATTTGCTTTATTTATTTTGCTTTTACTAATGTCTAAAAAGTATTTGCAAATATTATTAAAGATATGTAAACCAAAGGTCCTACGTCCATAAAGGTCGTATGGAAAGAGCCATAAGTGTACCAGAGGTTAGTAACCTTATTAACAGCAGGCCCAACCGTTTATTTATGACTTATATTATATGTGTTCTGTTCTCTGTTCCCAATATCGCCCCGATTTTTATCAGAGCCCCAAAAAATTTACATTTCTGTCTAGATTGTAGATATATTTTAATTTATGATGATGAGATTTTCGCACGAAAGCGTGCAGCAATCGCTGGATATAACATTAAATCATCTTTAAAATTAAGTTAAAAAAATATCAGCAATTTTACGATCCGCAAAACTTAATGGAAGAGAGGGCGTTAAGTATCCAATTTTCCGACTCCGGGTAACTATTTCATCAATGTCTAACTGAAACTGCTGAAACCAACTGTGAAAACTTCGGTGATGGGAGCTTGGAGTGAGCTCTCAATAGTGCCAATCCAAGTCAACAGCTTCAAGTCGAATAACAGCTAAGTTTCCACGGTGTTTGTACAGAATTGACCATAGATATCCGTGGAATTGACCGGCGAAAAGTCGAGTGAGTAATGGAGTCCGAACATAATGCGTGCTTACTTATAGGAAGGAACATCGATGCCGGCGGCTACAGAACAAGCCCAGTTTGGAAGTTGTCTAACTGCACAAGAGCTTATAAATTTATAGCCCATTGGCATACAATCGCGTAATCTGGAAGCCGGAAAAGCACAAAACCAACGGCACAACGGATTCCGCATATGACGGTGGAGGCCGCGCCGCGTCAGTACTGAGCCTTTGTTCCCTCTATACCAGCCTATTATTTAGCCATCTACGCCTATGTTAGTTACAAAGTATTATTTGCCAGTGAGCTCAAAACTAGACAATAATCTGTATCTTGGAGCTCGGGGTATAAATTCTGTGAAAATCTGCTGAAAATGATCCTTTATCCATTGAATGTACCATTTTCCTCAGAGAAGTGTAATCATGCATTATATAAGCGTATTCTAATTACAGAATCCGTTAACCCCTCGGCTCGATACGATCGGCTCTTGGATGCGCCGCGTGTATTGTGCTCGTGTAATGACACACGTATTTGAATAACAATCGCAGGCGCATACGCACCAATGGGCGCAAACCAGGCGATACATATAAAATACCATCAAGATGTGTTTGTGGTTTTCGTGTTACGGTAATATTTTGTATATGAAAGTATTTAAACATCGTAGTAAAGTTATGCCAAACTTAAAAATTCGAAAACTTTTATATGGTAAATTTTATCTGAAAATTATACTGATTTTCGAAATGAATGATTGAAAAATGATTCTAAATCGATCTCTGAATTTGCTCTGTAGTTACTATAAAGTAATATTGTATTCATTTAAAATCATTTCATTTAGGCAATGAATCAACGCCCTTATCGTTGAAGTATTATAATGAGTATAAGAAAAAATCTAAGATTTCCCGAGCACCTGTTGTTGCTCTAATTACCAGCATGTTATTGTCATCAATCCTGCCTAGTATGGGAGTTGTCCTGTAAATTGTTGACATATGAGGCGAATGTTTTCAATACCCAGTGTTATGTTATGACGATAGTGCCGGTTGATTCCGTGTTTAATACGACAATCAGTTTGCGAGGAAAAATTTCATTTAATTGTCTTTGAGTATATTAAAGACAATTAAAAGAAATTTTTCCTCGCATGGTGATTTGATTGTCTTTGATATACATGGTGATTTGATTGTCTTTGATATACATGGTGATTTGATTGTCTTTGATATACATGGTGATTTGATTGTCTTTGATATACACGGTGATTTTTAATTCACTGTTATCCTTTCAGGAGGTGAAAGTACTCATGATTATAAACAACTTTCACTATGGGACCAGATCGAAATAGCAAAAAAAAAACATTTATAACAGATAAATATTGCATTGTTGTATGAAACAGTTGATATTTTTGTCGATATTTCAAAGTTGTTATGTGCGAGACAGTCTAAGACAGCTCTGATGCATAAAAGTGTATTCTGCATGGCACCAATTATATATGATCGCATACCAGAATCAATCAAAATATTAAATGATAATTTGTTTACAAGACATTTAAAAAAAAATCTCATACGTAAATCGTATTATAATATCTCGGAGTTCATATCGGAAAAAATCTGTGGGACCTAAGTATCTATTCTGTTGCAATTTAAATGAATTCCTGGTACTCATCATCATTATTCAGACATGCTTTTTTAAAAAACAATCATAAAAATTAAAATTTAATTGTATTGACATTTTTTGATAAAATATATTATTTCTGTTGCTATTTTTTACATATTTAAATTGACATGCTTGGATTTTATCCATTGACATACTTAGTTATTATTGTAGCCAATGACATTTTGATGTAATATTATCATGACATTTTCTATTTTATTGTAATTCAAATGATTTGACATTAATTTGTAAAATTTGTCTATTGGATTTATTGATATTTTCTAATGTTATTTTAAAATTATATTTAATTGAATAAGATTTTCATGCCCATGTGACGGTAAAACATGGAGAACTTGCTTTATGACAACACCTATGTACAATTTTTACCCATGTTTGCAAAGGAATAAATGATTTGATTTGATTTGAAAGTTTGTCTCTTAGTGAAAGTTGCTCACAATGATGAGTATTTTCACGCCCTGAAAGGTTAACAGTGAATTAAAAATCACTGTGTATAATCTCCTGTCCTGAGCAATTCAACACACTAATAACTTCCTTACTTATAGAATTCCTGAGATTACCTCTTACAAACAAACAAACAACCTCTCTTTATTATTAGATTAAAATAATACTGAGGAATATTGTTAATTAGCTGTCCATCTGCGACCCAGGATGAAAAGTAAAAAATTTCATCCAAATCCGTTCGGCTGTTTTAGCGTGACAGCGTCACAATTCACAAACAAACAAACTCACTTTTGCATTTAGTTTGGATTGGAATATAGCCCTTATTAGGCTAGTGAGAAGACATGACTTTATCATATAAATACCCTTTGTATAGTCATCAGGTACGTGATATATGTCACGGCGTGCCCGATCCTTAGGTAATACGTAGATAATGCGTCAGTTTATACATAATTATATTGGACAACGCTGTTCAACCTGAATCTTCATCCATAGTTAGAATAGGTAGGTAATTTTAGGATGGGATGGGCTAGTGGGCACCATCGTTGACTGTATCACGGCGAAATAGTGTTCAAACGCGAACAATCAATCTGCCTAGCCCTTTTCCCAACTATATTCGGGACGGCTTCCAGTCTAACTGGATGCAGCTGAATACCAGTATTTTACATGGAGCGACTGCCTATCTAACCTCCACAACCCAGTTACTGGGTAATAAGATACCCTTTGGTGAGACTGGTAGTCAGACTTGCGGCCTCTGACGACCCGTAACGACTGTTAAAGATCCACGAATGACAGCCGGGACCTACGGCTTACCGTGCTTTCCGAGGCACGGAGGAGTCTCGTAACGTAATGATGGTCACACATCTACGGACCAACCCCGGCAACCGTAGCGTAGCTTAACCTGATGGATCGATCGGCTGTTATTATTAAGCAAGAGCCACGAGTCAAAACCCGTACATTTTCAATAAAAAAACCATGTTTTTTTACAACCAAGCTTTTATTTCCACACTCAGTGGTTCTAGCAAACAGCCGGAGGTCGTGTTAAAGGCAAATAAAATAAAAAGGTCACCCCCATAAACACTTGGTAATACAAACAGTGCGGAAAATAAACAAAAACGTGGTCAAATTCCTGAGTGGCTGCTTCCGTGTTGTTCTTTATTGTAACTCTGTTACCGACTAATAAAGTCATCAAGAGTTAATGGATATTTTAATGAAGTCCCATGTTTGTTTATTGTTGCTTTTTAACCGACTTCTAAAAGGAGCAGGTTATCACTTCGGATGTTTTTTTTTTCCAAAATTACAAGACTTTGATCTTTTTAGTGTGTATGTAGAACTTTGTAGTGTTTATTTAGAAGTGGGGTTTTTTTGTTTTTTGTTATTGAATTGTAACTAACCTTTGCGCAAAATTGTTATATTTGCCTGATAATATCGATGGGTAATTCTGCAAAGAATTTAATGAATGAAAAATTTAATAAATTCTTAATATATGATTTCATAAAGAACCTGCGGATAAGTAGGTATGGGTTATACCTACTTATCCCGAGGTTCTTTAAGGTTCTTAAATTTTATGTTTAAAAGAAACAGTGCGTTTTTAACGTCACCCACAAACATTTAAAAAAGGGAGCTGTTCAACATACGAACATGACATGATATGAGCTAAAAAATATATGATTAATTGTGCACAAAAACACATGAAATCAAACGAATCTTCCACAAATAACTTGTATAATTTACCATCAGCTTAATGATACGTAAAACCTTTACACACGAATACTTTAATTTTTAATTCGATGTGATGGGCAGTTGGCAGCCAACGTAATCCCTACCTCGACACCTCTTCGTGCCAACATTTCAAGGCTCTTTCAACGCCCTGGCAAACTCTAAGAGCCTCTATTTGTACTAAACATGTGTTAGATAATGTTTTTTGGCAGAAGAATATAACTTGTAAGATTTTAGTACACCCTTTTTGCGATTTTCGAGGCTGAATAAAAAATAACGGTGTATACGCAAAGAACGAGCAGGGTGTTGTTTTTTTCCTTTTAAATTTTCTTGTTGGTAGGTACGTATTGCAAACAATATATTATACAGAAGGTATTCGGCCGACTACCTTAAAAAGGTGGCTGGGACAGACTTGTGGCGGGGCATAGGGTCCTGCCAGGGTTGCGGAAAAGTCCGAAAGGGATACCGGGACCTTGGCAATAGGCAACTAATGGAACACGGGTGGGTTTTAGTCAGTAAAAGGCTGACACCGTCCAGTGACCCTAAAAAAAAAAGGTGATAGGGGGTTGTTGTGCAGCTTGGGAGAAACCTATGTCCAGCAGTGGACTGCGATAGGCTGAGTTGATGAGGTATTCGGCTGTATGGCTTCTCGAGGTTTGGAAAAAGTTCGGCTTTCTACAGCGTCGTCCCTATCACTATACCCCGAGTGCATGTTAGCTTATTTTTATGCCTATGTGTCATATTTGCGCTCAGGTAACTTTATTTTTAAATGTTATTGTTGTTATTTTACTGTTTATAAATTTTCCTGTCGGTAAACCATAAATAGAAAATATTGTAGTATTATGACCTTAATTATGGCTTAATTTTATAAAAACCACCAATTTACCTGGGTGACGGGTGAAAATATAGAATGTTCATTAAATAGTATAAGATAGTACATACTAATTCCATGCATAATAGTACCTACATACTAATTCAATAATGCCATGTCATTATTCTAAGGTAGCCATCTTGTTCTAAACTTTGGGTGATGAAGCTCTGCTCGGGTGAAAAGAGAGATAACGAATTTTCCCAGATATAAGAACTAGCTAGATCGATTTTTCGCCCCTATATTGGAACTTTCATCGAAATCATTATAGAGCCGTTTACGAGAACGTGATAACAAATATATCAATCAATCAATCTGCCTAGCCTTTTCCCAACTATGTTGGGGTCGGCTTCCAGTCTAACCGGATGCAGCTGAATACCAGTATTTTACATGGAGCGACTGCCTATCTGACCTCCACAACCCAGTAACTGGGTAATACGAAACCCCATATTACAAATATATATACAGGGTGCATCGCAATAAAAAATCCGCTGTTCCATACATTTTGTCGATTTAAGTGAACGCAAATGTATGGAACAGCTGTTTTTTTTTTGCGATTTCATGCTTGGTCCTATAGAAAAAGTATATTATAGATGACACCAAACCACTAGTTTCAAGGATAACGGTGTCTACACTAACACCCAGTATTATTATAAATACATATATTATATAAATATTACTCATTTAATAGTACTTATAGGACAATAATAATTGAAGTTATTTTTGAACAATGCTGAACGTAGCTGTCATGCGTTTATTTCACCGTAGTAAGACTAAAAACATCAATCAATATGGTATATTACAGGTGTTCTAGAGAAGACAGCTGGCTCCAGCTGGCTGGGATGATTAAAGTAGATATTATTATTTATCTTTCAGCGTATACCTTTTCTACCAGACAGGGTGTAGTCAAAGCTTTGTCAATATTAATATGTGTAACATAGGTACCTACATTAAGTTCGTCCATTATACGCGGTCGACCTTGGCGGCTCGCCCAGGAAATAGCTCCCTGGGGTAGCCGTTATCCCCTTAATAATACCACTATCTGCACGATTGAACCGAAATACCTTTTTTATTCGGAATTTATAGAAGAAAGAAAAAATAATCTTTTATCGTAACAGACATGTGCATCTAAAAAAGACAAATTAACTGGAATACCTACGTAGGAAAACAAAATAATTAAAAGAACGAAGTAGTCGGCAGCTGCACATCGTGACTGTAACTAGAAGGCGTTCACTCAGCATGATGCTGTGCTATGGGGACCCATAGTACGATTCTGAGACAGTTCTCCGACATTCGTTTCTCCGTTCAACGGTTCGCCGACAGAACGTTTCACTTTTCAGTGTTTCGCCGATAGAATAATGGTCACCAAAATGTTTTTATTTTATTTTATTATAGACGTTTTACTGAAGTAAGACATTCAGTAAAACGGCCTATAGTAAATAGTCGTGAAAATTGAGTCCAAAAATAGGAGTACATTAATGGGTAGTTATTCTGTGTTTTAAAAGGCGTTTTGTATACAAATATTTACAAACAATACCTGTAAAATGTACAGACAAGTTTTCTCATAAAAAGAAACGAAGTGAGTTTATATATCCTTATAACGGTAACCGCTCTAGGCAAAAGGAATCTTGTAGTAAAAAGGCTGAATTACTTTTTTCTCTACCTTCAAAAGAAAAACGATAAAGTAGGGATTTATCGTTATAATTTACAACTGGTGGAGGAGAAAACTTCTTTTTATGTTGTTCATCGGAGTGTTAAGGTACCTTGTTGCCTAGAGATTTCACCTCTTGAAAATATTTTATGGATAATCTTTTATTTACCTCGATTTTCCCATTACCTACTATAGGTATTACTTAGGACGATGTTCATATATGCCCTTATCATGTCCAGACAATTCATATTTGTAGGTAGTCTTCATTAATTCAACTTAGTTTTTGATAATAGTCTAGAAATAATCAAAGCAACTGTTTAAGATTGAATAAACATAAATATTATTTGTAGTTCATTAAATTAAAATAACATAACAGCATAACGTGCTTTCCGAGACACGGAGGAGTCTCGGTATGTAAAGATGGTCACATATCCACGGACCAACCCCGGCAAGCGTAGAATCCACCCGTGCGGTTGTTATTACTTCACCACGATCTCTGTATACTTCTCTACATCAAAGTTAAAACGTTTAACTTCACTACCTAGCTTCTCAAAACTTAATATCACAAAGATATCAAGTTCTATTAAATACAAGCACACAGGTATATAACAAAGTTATATCTTGTATAACAGCCCGTAACCATGACAACGCCGTAGGAACCAGTAGATAGTTTGTATCGGGTATCTAGATATTGGATATTACGGATATTGAATGCATTCACACAGTTCCCAACTCGTGCCGAGAATAATAGGGTATTCGTAGTGTATTGAATGTTTCTACAATCCCCTAATATTATAGGAAAATTCGATACAAGCTTGATTGAAATTCCTGTAGGTCATTCGTTTGATGCCATACCGTTCTGCGTCAGTGATTTTAATTAAGAAAATCATCAGCAGAGCGCTAAGCTCGTGGCTAAGTAATAACAGCTGCACGGGTCGATCCATCAGGTTAAGGCTAGGTCATACGCTTGCCGGGGTTAGTCCGTGGATGGGTGAATCTTTACAAAACGATACTCCTCCGTGCCTCGGAAAGGACGTTAAGCCGTTGGTCCCGGCTGTCATACGTGGATCTTTGACAGTCGTTACGTGTCGTCAAAAGCCCGAAAGTCTTACAACCAGTCTTACCAAGGAGTATCGTATTACCTACTGGGTTCTGGAGTTCAGATAGGCAATCGCTTCATGTAATGTACTGGTATTCAGCTGCATCCGGTTAAACTGGAAGCCGACCCCAACATAGTTGGGAAAAGGCTAGGCAGATTTATTAGCTGAGCATTTTGCAGTCTCCTGTTGGATGAAGGCTACTCTGAAAATACAACGGTCTTCGATCTTCAAATTCTATACGTGTTTGGCATAGAATATATCTAAATATAAATATAAAGTTTCATATGTTTTAAAAGATTCCAGGAGATGGCGCATGATGTTGGCATAGCCAACAATTTCCAAAGTCGACGTTTCAACTTTGATAACAATTATTTACATAAATATTTCCTGACATGTTAAATTAACTGGAACTAGAACGAACTAATATCCAACAATAAGGTCACTTTCCCTGAAAGCGTCAGCTTTAATTCTAATTTCAGCCTTCAAGGCTTCTCTGTTATCTACGAAATAAATTACAGCTACAGTAGTGCAACGTTCAACTTTGTTCTATAGCTCGGATACGACTGAAAAGCCGCAATTTCATTATACTGCAACTCAACCTCGAGCGAGCAATCAGGGTAACTTTAAAAGCTTTAAACTGAAAATGATATTAAAACTTTGTTTTTATTATTGAAACAATTATGGTAGACCGGTTTCACGGAAGCTTGGGTTCCTAGCAAAGCCATATATAGCCATATAATATGACAATCTGTCATTTTCACCTTATTTGATATTAAGGTGTTAAAAAAAACCGGCCAAGTATCTATAAAAACGGCAAAAAAAACACTTTTGTTGTATGGGAGCCCCCTTAAATATTTATTTTATTCTGTTTTTAGTATTTTTTGTTATAGCGGGAACAGAAATACATCATCTGTGAAAATTTCAACCGTCTAACTCTCACGGTTCATGAGATACAGCCTGGTGACAGACGGACGGACGGACGGACAGCGGAGCGTTAGTAATAGGGTCCCGTTTTACTCTTTGGGTAACGGAACCCTAAAAACGCTCTGTGTCTCTATTTGAGCAGTCGCCATTGGGTGACCGGTGTAAGCTTTATAAAAAAGAAAAGCTTAAGAATAGAAAAGCTTCAGAAATGTTCAAACGTTGTAATTCGAGATACTTGTGCAGTTTAAAAAAAGACTTCATCTGTACTATTATGTAGTTTTATTTACAGACAGTCAATCAAAGATCTTACTATTTTAAAGCATTCGTATAAGTTATAAAAGAATAAAATTATTATTCTCATTTCAAAATAACCTAAAAAAACAAAATAGTACTTATACGGTTTCCACGAAGAGAGTTCTTTCACACCGGTGGGTAGGAACCGTATACACATTGTGAACTCACCCACACAAACTTTGAGTTCAGGGACCCCGACCAGGGAATCTTCAATTGTTTTGATTCTGAAGCTTGTCATTTACATATTCAGGGCTTTGTTAGAAACTACCACCTAGTTAGGTATAGTATGACAGCTAACCCCTCAGAGCTACCTCTCATCGTCCGGTAATCCGATTCTAGAATTAGAATCCCGTGATACTTTCGCCCTATTAGAATCTCTAGTTACAAATATAGTTTGTGCTTTGAGGAGCATGGGCTCCTCAAAGCACAAATGAACAAATTTCACCAGGTCTGCACGTGTCAAGAAAGGTACAATTCTGTAGCCGACTGCAGGTAGCAGCAACAGGCGACGTGTCGCCGCGATACGACTGGTTTCTATGTATTTCTATGAAATACCTTCCGTAGCTAGCGACACGGTACTTCAGTGTCTGCCCTTACCGTGGAGTTATTATTAAATCAAACATCTGTGTTTTTTTGAGAAAGCATTCTGTGCTACTTATAATAATGACTCCGGGAGTGTACCTATCAACTTATAATTTTCTTATGACGAAAGTCTCTGTAAAAACATGTTCGATACTTTTAAAACAGATCCGTTCGAATAAAATCACAATTCTGTGGTCTCCCTTCATCACAGGGTCTTGGCAAGCGAGACCGTAATTAACGATAAATTATTACGGAAATTAACAGTGTAGGGTCATCGTACCCAGCAGCAGAATTGATGGAATCGATTCATAAATGTGAACCAGTGAACGTTCCTATTTTAGGGTCTTCGGCCCTATCTTGTTTATTCGCAAGTGTTATAATTCTTGCAATATAATACTAGGCAGTTTTATGTAAGTTTTTCTACATAAATCTAAGAAACCATTATCCCAAACTTTGGAACATTACAAAATTGTATGCAAAGAACACATTATTTTTCTTAACAAGCATCATTAAAAATGTTTAGTGGAGCGAAGTCATTCTTTTCCAAACAAAGATTCCAGTATAATTAAAAGTTTGCTCGCGGAATCCTCTCAAACTTTTCCAAGTTCCAACTCCACCTTGTTATCGATAAACAATCGTTATCTACGCACAAAGACATTCGAGACTTGGAGTATACACTCAACTTGGAACAAATCTGAACAATGGATAATTACGGTACAGCCCTAGGAAGAGGGCTAGGTCAACGACCTCGCCCGAGAAGACAATTAAGAACGATGTTTTGTTAATTGGAGTAAGTGAGACTTTGAAGCTCAAGTGGACGGCGCGGGCGCCGATGCTTAGTGAAAACAAATGACAAACGATGGAAGTGGAAGAAAGGCCTTTTATTTGATGAAGGTATTCCAACTGATGATCAATGATTGAATGAATGATTCAAACTCAGACTCAAAGCATTTGTTTCAATTAAACCAATTTCAGGCACTTTGAACTAACAACGAGTCGGTCAGTCGGTAAGATGAAGGTAGATTTTAAAAGCCAGGCAACTTATATATATGAAGCATATTTTCTAAGTTAGTACTAATAGATCTTATATAAGTTTACATAGGTCTTAGGTAATGTCGGTGCAAGACGTACCTATAATGTTCCAAAACTTTTCAGACGAACCTCATTTACGACAGCACTTCAGCAGCAAACTTAAAAATTTGTTCAATGTCAATATAATTAAGGTACTTTCATAAGTGAATAACTTTAAGTCCATAACTTGGAAAAATCCCTTACTCCCCGTTTCCCGCGGAGTCGAGATAGCGAAAGTTTCGACTTACGACAAAACTTAGCGAAACTTGTCGTCAACTGCTGTAAGACAAAAAGGTCTTTGTTGATATTGTGATTTAGAAGTTCTTTTCTATAGTTTCATGAATAATTATAAGCATCTTTACGGCATTTTCCTACTATCTTAACAGTAGAATAATTGGGATAAATTGTTAGTCCCGTTTGAGATCTAGAATTCAACTGATAAGGTGCTTAGGAAATTGTAGTAACTGGTCCATACTATAAGCTTATATACGATACGACTTGTTGAGATATAAATCGAGTTCAGTGATTTGCATACATTTCTTTTTCCCACGAAATATTTAATCACAAGTCTACGATATCGAAGACTTTCGTAGAGGACCTATTCAAAATTCATGCTGAGTCGGGGATCTTTAACAAAAGTGTTTAGGGCCGTTCCCAGTGTCCTAAAATGTGGGACAGGCAATCAGCAAACAATGAAAGGAGACACGATATTTGTTCAAACCTTTTTCTGAAATCGGTAAAAGTTGACCTATGCCCCTGTTTATCAAAACTAACAAGCCTTGTAGTACCAAATGTCATTATAGTTCACAAGTACTTCAATTTTGACAATTTTATTCGTGATTTTGTTTATCAAAAACTGATTTGTAAGTTACAACTTGTAGAAAATCATAACAAAACCTGAGAGTGTCCGGCGACTATAATCCGTCTTACAAGTTTACAAGTGTCGTGCTTAGTACCGCAATAAATATTTAAATTCGATTTTCTTTTTTTAAATGTGGTCAAAAGAGAGAGATGATGCCCGTGTCTCAGCAGTGGGAACATTATGGCTGATTATAAATAAGAAGATGACCTATGAATTTAAAGAAAATTAATATTCTAGGTAATGAGAACGTGTAGACTTGTAACTTTTGATAAACAGGGCCCTAATCTTTCCCTCCCTTTCTTATCATTTGATTTCTCATCTCCTGTCCAATAAATCAGTATCAAAGTGATCGAAGTGTGCTTAGTTGTGTATTGAGAAGGTGAGATTCTTTATAAGGAGATCATAAAGTACATATTTACCGGAAAATGTCGGTGTTTATATCTCGCTTGTCAGACGAGTTGCCATGAATGGTGGAGACTAGTTCCTGACATGACCTAGTTTTATCTTATTCATGATACTTGGTAAACAGCTCTCTGATATTAATGTGACATTACAGAGAAGTTTCTGCTCTGAGAGTCGTCTCTCTAACGTATATTCATTTCATTTGGGAACTGGAGAAATACAAGACAAATTCTAAATGATTAATTTTTCGTTCTCGACAGGGAAATTAATTGTTTATCAAAAAGGCACACAACGTCAATTTAATGTTAAAGCCACTTCACACAACTGTCACCTAATTGTGATTTGAAAGTTTTTAGCCACTTTGCTAAACAATTAGGGGCGGATATTAGGGGTTTATTTATAAACGCTGCTCAAAGTTAAGTAATGACTAGCGACTGCATACATTTTTGACGTTTGAAATACACTTAACTTTAAGCAACGTTTATGAATAAACCCGGCCTTTACGTCACTATATTTTTTGATACAAAACATAATTGTTTCATACATTTTTGATGCAGGACTATTGACAATTTTGAACGATGCGGCTCTGAATAATATATGACAAAGAAGCGTCGAATCAATCTACGCTCAACGCTTATTATTGAACAAACAAACTTTATAACAAAGAAGGCCGCTTTCCTTCAAAACTTTCTGGTACTCAATTTACGTAACAAAATGTATATTTTTATTACAAAAAAAACAAGAAAAAAGACGCAAGAACTTTTGGCGCATGAATGATTCACAGACAATGTCCCTGACAGCCGCACTGCTCAGATATTTATTATTTTGTATCGCAGTCTCGACTGTCCTTTACACGCCCTTAAGGCTGCCCACACACGGACTTGTAGTCAGCGGCAATCACTTTTCAAGACTTTTCATACATTTCACCGCGGCAACCCATCGCTAAATGTATGAAAAGTATTGAAAGGTGTCTTGAGTGGGCCATGAGCGAGAGCCCTTATTTTCTATCGTTCTTTTTTTAAATCCCTTTTAAAAAAGAACGGGCATTCGCTCTATTTTTAATTTAAACACTTTTCAATATAGGAAAGTTGCTTTCCCGTGAGTCGTAATTTGTGTTCATGAATAATAGAATATCAGGAAAATGTGGTATTATTTTGTTCTCGTTTGGTATTCTATTAGCGTTCGTAGCATAAAGATATTATTTCGTGGTCTTCGTGTTCATGTCTGGCACTATCAGGTCCCTCGTTCTTTCGTATTATTCATGTAAAATGATTTATATTTTATTGTATTATTAGATTTTTTTCGCGAATATAGTTTTCCCTATGAGCTTATTTATGAATGGACCTAATTTTTATTTTTTTACTACTAAAAGCTATTTATTACTTATTAGTTAATACTCTCCAGTTTTTTAAACTAAGCTAAAAGCTGTTCGTTCATAATTATGCACTATATCGTCTATCAAACAGTAGGGAATTCTGCCATATATTGTGTGAACACATAGAAATTCGAGAACAGCATAAATTAGAGGCATCCACGGTTAGGTGCCGTCCAACGGTGTTACAAATAGGGACGTGACAAAATTTACCGAAAAGTTAAATCCGCAGATACGAGAATTAACGTTTTTACCGTTAAATACGGCTTGGCAATTTATACAAGCTTGATGATCTACGCGTAGCTTCTACAGGCGTATCACACCATTTCGTAAATCGTATCCATTTAAGAATCATCATAAAGGCTCTTACATACTGGCGCGACAAGTCGCGCGACGCGACTTTTAACAAAACAATTTCTGAGAAAACTTCTTGGCGGCGTTGCGTCGCGCGACAAGTCGCGCCAGTATGTAAGAGCCTTAAAGTAGGTATGTCAGAAGCAATTAAAACCAGTCATAATTTGAAATTCAGCTACTCAATCTGCTTAATAATACATAAGGTTTAAGTAAAAAATTAAAAGGCGTTAACAAGAAACCGATACGAATCTCGGACATCCGTTGATATACTCGGATATGATACGGAATTACGGATACTAGGTATGTGTCTACTACATCACTAGTTGCGTGACACACGCCACCATATCGATCCACGTGCTTCCAGAACGAGACTGTCTCTAAGTATATAAAATAGATTTATATATAAAGTCCGCCATAGGTAGGTAAGTCAACTGTAGGATGGTAAAACAAATGCCTGTTAAAAGCTCCAATCAGAGCTGAACCTGACCCACTCCTCACCTGATCTTTGTAAAGATATCAAAGGTTTTTAAATATCATTATCTGCCTAGCCTTTTCCCAACTATGATGAGGTCGGCTTCCAGTCTAACCGGATGCAGCTGAATACCAGTATATTACATGGAGCGACTGCCTATCTGAACTCCACAACACAGTTACTGATAAGACTGGTTGTTAGATTTTCGGGCTTCTGACGAACCGTAACGACTGTCAAAGATCCACAAATGACAGCCGCGACGAACGGCTTAACGTGCTTTCCGAGGCACGGAGGAGTCTCGGTAGGTATGTAAAGATGGTCACCTATCCACGGACCAGCCGCGGCAAGCGTAGCTTAACGTGATTGATCGACCCGTGCGGTTGTTATTACTTATAACCACAAGCCCCTCGAAGATTTTTAAACACTGTGCCGTATTTTTAAATAATGCAGTAGAAGATAATTTAAAATAACCAACACTGCGTTAATTACCTAATACTCAGGCCGTGATCTATAAACGTTACTCCTAGCAGGGGCTTTGGCTTAGACTTGTTCCTGTCTCAACCTTCTTGTTGTTTGACAGTTGTGCGAAAGTGACAGGAATAAAGCTTAGCTAAACTCGCGACAATAGAAGAAGTCCGTTTTGACGTTTCGTTCTCGTACATGTAATAAAACGTAAAGCCTTGAGAATCAGTTTAAAGCAATGTAGATAAGTCGTCGATTACAAACTCTCTAAGTATGTTCAATTGATATGTCTCGAGAATCAGTTTATAAGAAACTATTTTTTTTTTCATCGCCACAAAGGATTTTTATAGCTGTCAAAACGGACTTCTTAGATTGTCGCGAGTATAAATTACGTGCTAACTACCATTTATAAATCTCGGCCTCAATGTTTACTTTTGATGTCTGTCTTCCTAAGTAAATGCTTCTTTTTGCTTTTCATGATTCTATGAACAAAATGCGACTAAGGTAAGTCCAAATGGCTTTTATTTTGGTAAGTATAATATCATATCATTACACAGGAGTAGTTAATTAGGTTGGGAGCGTGTCTATAGTTTACGGTGGTAACGGGCGAACTATAGTCGCTGAGCGCTGCACGTATGACGAATACAAAACTGTTGTGTCAGCGCTCCTACATCATTATCGTTTATATCAATTTCATTTTCCATGAAAGCGCGACGACCCTCAAAAAGCTTACTGCCAAGCACTATTTTCATAATTAATTTCTGAGAAAATACTTAAATTGTAATACTGTTCAAAGAGATTTCCAAGTAATACCAAATATATTCAACATCATGTTTATGTCAGAAAGTAGGTGGCTGATAAAATACCTGATGTTTTTTATATAAATAAATAGCCTTACTTAGAACATTGTAAAGGTTGTATGTATATAAAGCAACATTACTTATAGAATTAAATGTCAAAGTAACTAGTGCAAACGTCATTCCATAATAAAATTACTTTAACATGACCTTATAAGACTGACACACATAATATTTTTATAATTGACTTAACGTCTTATATAGTGGACGTAATTTTGTGCTAGCGAAATAGTGAGTAAACTAATAGGATTTACTGGATTTGACATATACTTGACATGTTCTCTTTTCAAGCACTGCCGCCATGACACGCTAGCGTCTGTGTCATGACTGATTCCTATAATTTACGAACCGTTATTGGTTAAAATTAAGACTCTTGTATCTTTACCAATAATGAAGCAAAGACCTCATATCTTTGCATAGTAGAGCCTCCCATATAGAAGTAGCTATCACAGGTAAAAATTAGAAAATTAGCTTACGAATCTATTTATATCCCCAGTTTGGCAATAAAAAAGCTACCATTGGTAAGTAAAACGATTCGTTTTTTTTTATAGGAACGAGCATCAGTCTACTATGCATTTATCAACAATAGTTCCCAAAGATCCAAAATCCGTTTTTTCTCTCTCTCTTCACAAAAATGTGAAACCTCCTTTAGCTAGATATGACCCTATTACAACGACAATGGTTTTTATTACACAATATTTCAGGATCACCCTAGCTATCATATTACTTGGGATATTTCGTATTAAAGCTTCTTGTTTAGTTTTACGAGGTATAATATTAATATTTCCACATTATTATTTAGTTTTATTGAACAACGACTGTTACGTGGTTACTCGTGTTTTACGACCCAACATTTATAAACAGACACGAGTCTTCGAGCGGATATATCGACTGTGTTTGAAAACGATGCACATCATAATAAGTCTCCGTTGTATCGTTAGATGGTATCTAATATTATCTTTATTAGTTAACTGAAATAAATAAATGATGATAGTTTTATATCCCACCGTAATGTTTATTACTCGAGTCGTCATTACCTCTTTACAGTACCTACGTATTAGCTAAATGAAAGGTCGTTTTTCTTTGAATCGCTTCAATACATTTAATAAAGTAAGTTGTTCAGAAAGACGGATACAATTACCCTTTAAAGGATGCAAGTGACAAAATCAACACTTTGGTCACTAATAAAGGCTAAATCAGATTGAATGGGCTCCGCCGCAACGCAAAGTATTGCAAAAATCATCACATTCTTACATTATCTATGAACTAATGCATGGGCGTACCGAGGGGGGGGGCAGGGAAGGGCAGCTGCCCCACCCCTGAATTTTGTAAGCCTTAGTACCTACTGTTGTTGATAAAAGTTATGTTAGAGTCACGTTAAGTATTACTTTACAATCACAATTTATTATGCAAACCGCGCTGCGCGGCCGGTCATGTAGGTAGTGTCATGTAAAATACGCGAACGCAGCGGGCAATCACATATTTTATTTATTTTACTGCCTATAAAGCAGGATCTCCTGCGGATGTTTCCCCTACACACTACATACACCTACCTCATGTTTCATGTGGTAAGTATGTTTAAAAATTGATAGGGGGTCCCCATCAAGAAACGGTTTTTTTTCGCTAAATATTATAATACTGTGGCACGGAACCCTTCGTGTGCGAGTTGTAATGTGGCATTAGCTTTACATGTGCCGGGGGACTCGGCTTAAGAAATTTCTGATTTGCCCCCCCCCCAGGCCAAAAGCTGGGTAATATACGCTTTTCTCTGACCCACATGCAAGATATAGACAGCGAATGATACATCGACACTTCGCCCTTTTTCCCAGTAAACCCTTAAACAAATTAAAATACCCTCATATTCTTTAAACATACAAACAAAGTGACTGATGGCTATGATGCGTCAAGGAGACCGATTACGTCGTAGTCACACCACTAACCTAATTGGACTGGAGATAGACTTGTGAACCGGCGAGAATGACCAATGAATTAACTATGTATTATCTAGGTAACTAAGGCTTTTATGATGACAGCATAGTATAAATTGCCTACTTTAATTCTTATATTTACCTTTTAAACTCTCTTTGCGAAAGCTCTATTATACAGGGTGTAAAAAGACCCATTACATAGCCGTAACATTGCACAAAAACAACACTTTAAATTTTTGGTGTGAAAAATCGCTGTTTACGGCATTGTGTTTATGGGTGCATGCAACGGTTCAGGGTTTGAGGGGGTATTTTTTTTAACTTGCTTTCTTTAAAAAACGTCTGAAAAAGTTGGACTTTTGACCTTCAATATCTATGGTTTAGAACAAAAAAGTTATCAAAATAACAAGTGACTTTCTGCTTCGGTAAGCGTTTTTTTACACCGGTTGTATTCGTACTTTGTCTGGTTAAAAAAGTTGCGGGGGTTATACTGTAAACATTGCCTTCATCAAAAATATCATCATCTGCCTAGCCTCATCCGACCTATGTTGGGGTCGGCTTCCAGTCTAACTGGATACAGCTGAAAATCTTAATCAACATGGATAATTAACCTCCACAGCCCAGTTGAGTCTTCATCAAAAATAACATTAGTAAAATAAAAAACATCGGTTTTCGATAAAATCGCAAACATGCCAAACGGATATGGAAAAACATAGAAGCTTGTTTGCTGTAAGAAAATTCAGATTATACCCAAGGTGTTTTCATGAAAAGAACCGCGTTTTTACTTTCATGGAAGTGATTGACCTCATGGTCATGACCGTGAACGTCTTTCATGTGGCCTTTAGGGAGGGAAATCATTACTTAACGTTTGTATACCGTGGAAAGAATTTTACTATTATATTTAGTGAGTAACGAAAGCAAATTATTTACTTCATTTTTTTTTGCCAATTAATTTAACTGATTGGTATAAATAGTAAAGTAAAATTGTTTTTACTTCCTGTGTAATTATGTTTTTTTTATAATTGTCTTGTTACGTTGTTTAAAAAGGAAAGTTTAAATTGGCCAATCATATCATGCTCCCACGCACAAATATACTCAATTTGAATGAAGTATCGTAAAGTTAAGTTATAACTTGAACCAATCAATCTTTTTCTTGAATAAAGACATAAAAAATATGAAAAATGTTATAGCACTGTCGGTTCTGAAGATAAAAATATCCGAACTGGCCATACTTTGTATGGTAAGGCGTCGTAAAGTTCATACAATAGCCGTAAACGTCAAACAACTGCAGCTGTTTGCAAAACGCAAATAAAATGCCAATGTCTGCGTTTCGACCGGTTTATTAAGTTTGACTCTGACTTCTGATGCATTTGACTCTAGCCAACAAGCAGTAGGTACATACCTAAGTACCTATACTCCATTTGAAATAAGATTAGACGTATAGATAAGCCTTTTTTACATTCCGTTCAACCAATTTTGAATTCTATTGCGTTGGTGGCATGACAAATGGCAGCCGCAGTAGATAGTTGGTATTGTGTAACTTTTTTTGCTTTTAATGCTATCCTTATGCCTACGGTAAAAAAATCAAAATCGGTTGAACGGACTGCAAAAGGGTTTGTTTTAATGTCTAATCTTATTTCAAATGGGGTATAGATACGTCTTAAATTATCTACAATGAATTCTACAGATGAAAATACTACAGCTGAATCACAAATAAGAATTGTTTACGAATATAAACAACATATTGTATGTTGTATTGTCTTGGTAGCTAAACAATTAATATTATTCATATGACTATTGACAGGTAAAATACTGGTAAGTATTCAGTTTTATCCGGTTAGACTGGAAGTCGACCTCAACATAGTTGAGAAAAGGCTAGGCAGATAATGATGATGACATGACTATTGACATTACCGATCGATGTGGTGGCCTATATTGTCCATCAGTGGACGCCTTTCGGCTGATATGTGGAGATCTGATGATATTATGGCTACTGCAAAAACATGAACTGTGAGATAATTGCGATAATTTACCTAACAATTACAATAACTTTAATTTTTGTCAATTCGACAACATTCATTGCGCTATTTACGTTGTCGAGAAGACGAATTTTTCAAACATATGAAGCTGTGGATGAGGATATTCTTTCTAAATCCTTCGAATTGTGCAAGAAAGTGTGGTACGCAAGTGGAGTACTCATTGTCGGAGTCGACTTTCGTTGAGTTCGTAGAAATACGAATTAGTAAGAATTGGCCTAACCCTCAACTTATGTAGTCGAAACCTTGGCCTAATTCATCACTTTTAAGCATTATAAAAGGCAGTACAAAATAGAGTTTCTAAAGCCAACATCAACAACATGTTTGTTCACTCCAACAAGTTAAATATTAAAACGTAAACCCTCGTATTCACGGGCGATTTTTTGCCGCGGCGATTTTTCCCCGCGGCGATTTTTTATCACGCACTAGAGATTCAACGCCCTTCTTAGCGCCGGGACTTGAAAATCCAACAGTGTAGTTTATTGACACGCTGGAATTTACTTTGTTGGATTTTCTATACTCGTCTCAACAACGAGAGTGGAAAATCGCACGCGCGATAAAAATTACTGCGGGGAAATGATCGCCTGTGGGTACGAGGGCTAAGTCCCGTCTTCTCATTTATTAGTCTGAGCCCATTTGTCGTCAGGCAGTCTGGGTGATAGATGCGACACCTTCGTTTATCGCTTCTTCTTAACTCTTTATTTGTACAAAGGAAAGAAAAATCTGGGACATTCTTTTAAGATCTTTTTCTCAAAAATTACTTTTTCTTTTGAATTTTTTCTGTGGCAACAATGAACTCTCATTTATAACTGTCTCGAATTAAAACAAGTGTCCTAATTACGGATGCTTTTAATTAATTCAGCACGTGTATTTTGGACATGCAAACGCAGAATTTAATGCGACATTCAATGACTAACAGGACTAATTTCACAAGTTACTACATATATATACAATATAAGAACCTATGTAAACGTTTGTGACATGAGTGTTTTCGACATTGTTATTGTGAGCGTAATCGTTTATCCTCCCTCTCTCCCTTGGTAAATAATAGATACTATGTACATAATATGTACTTCAGTTGCGAAAGAGCTGTGTATCACAAACATTGGCATGTCCTGACACATTACCTAAGCTATCGTAATTATTATTATAATACAAAAGAAACCACTGAAACCACATAGTAAGGAGAAGTTCTATTGCTTGTGTTTAGGAGTTCTTTCTGATAGAGCTCTTCACCTACAGTAAGTAGGCATGAATTAGTATTGTACTAAGTCAATCAGCCTTAATCCCCAACCGATTTTTCAACAAATTCAGTTGTTCCCAATTATCAGTCTAGCTTTGATCGTAAATCAACACAAATACTCCAAAGCTACCACAAAAGGCTTTAATTAAACCCCACAGGATGGAAAATTCTCTTCAAAAACTCTCTCGACCTACATTTCAGCTCTGAAACATCCGTTCCGAATGACAGTAGCATTCATTAGAACGCTTCATTGAAGCAAAAAGCGTAAACAAGCGGCAGCTCTCATTACTAACATCGCAAAAGTCGGTATAACGAGTAACGAGTGACTTGACATTTACCACACCTGCTGGACGAGGAGACGTGGGGTGTTGTATTCATTAAGTTACATGTACAACAGGTACCTACTTGCCATAGAAGCGACGACAGAAATTACATAACTACATATAAACATACAAGGTGTTAGGGTAGACACCGTTATCCTTGAAAATAGAGGTTTGGTGTCATCTATAATATACTTTTTCTATGGGACCAAAGTTGAAATCGCAAAAAAAAAAACAGCTATTCCATACATTTTGTCGATTTAAGTGAACACAAATGTATGGAACAGGCGATATTTTTTTAGCTATTTCAAGTTTGGTCCTATAGAAAAAGTATATTATAGATGACATCAAACCACTAGTTTCAAGGATAACGGTGTCTACCCTAACACCCAGTATAGGGCTGTTCAACCTTTCTTTTTTGCTCGACAATCTGCCATTCAGGCGCGGTCGCAGCCCAAAATTTTGGGGGGGGGGTCACCATTGGTGCCGACTAATATTTTCAGGGAAATAGTTTACCTAATTGATCAGTACACTAAAAACTTTTTTTTTGTATATGCCCATCGAGGTCACTGTGTCTAAGTACCTACAGTTTTTAGTTAGTAAAGCACGTAAATCATTCAGTCTCTCGACAGCTTGAATGATTTTGGAAGGTCATGACCCCCAGGACCGGGCCTGGCAATTCTGAAGGATACGAAGACTTGAGAACTTCTCGGTAACGGCCACTACTGAAGTTAACGCCTGATGCGATGAATAGTCTAAATGAGAATTACACATTTTCATTGCGGCGGCCAGTGTAGGTATGGTTTCGAGATTGGAATTTTTGCTGTTTATAGTGGACACAATGATCACCGCAGCTGCCTATTCATTTGTCGTAAAACCTCACCTTTTATGACACTCAGAAGTTGAAACCATTATTAGAGCTATGAAATACTGAAACCAGCAAGCTCTATACTCCATTTGAAATAAGATTAGACATTTAAACAAACCTTTTTACAGCCCGTTCAACCGATTTTGACTTCTATACCGTAGGCATAAGGATGGCATTAAAAGCAAAAAAGGTTACATAATACCAACTGTCTACTGCAGCTGCCATTGTCATGCCACCAACGCATTAGAAGCCAAAATCGGTTGAAAGGACTGTAAAAAAGGTTTATTTATATGTCTAATCTTTTCAAATGGACTATAGTACACTTTGTTTTTGTTACTGTGGCGGCATCTACATCGCCACATGCGAACTACGTACCACACTGACGTCACGCAAAATCCTGCATCGCGTAAGCAATGTTTTCCGCGCGACTGGCATAATTATATACAACGTTCCGATAACAATCGTCGGGCAGTAGCCCACCAGACACAACACCGGCACCGGTCTGGCTGGTCCTCCCTTTTCTATTGAGGATAAGTGAACTTTACACGCTGTTCCTCATACCTCTATATTATAGCATAATAGCATAATCAGCCTATAATGTTCCCACTGCTGGGACCAGGCCTCCTCTCTGTGAGAGGGAGCGGGCCGTAATCCACCACGCGGGCCCAATGCGGGTTGGTAGATGTCACATGTCTTCGATTTTTTGGTTCTAGGACATGCCGGTTTCCTCACGATGTTTTCCTTCACCGTTTTGAGAGCAGTGGCGCTGAAATAATTTGCACAAAATAAGCGCCTGTCAGGGATCGAACCTACTCGTAAGTCGTGGCCGTTACCACTGGGCCACCACTGCTCCCCTCTATATTACTTCCAAGCAACAAGTGGAAAACTCTTTATGATTTCTACATCCCAAATAGGACTGTAGAGATGTGTTCTAAAGTGCGACAAGGACGGATAATGTATGAACTCCCTTCCTTGTTCATTGGCCAATTTACCGATGTTACCTAAGGGAATGGTAAACAAACAAACCGGCACTTCCGTAACAGCGGTAACACTTAAATCCAATACAATTTGCTCCGCTATGAGGTTTATTTTACTACTTGTAGGTAAGTTGAATTGTGTCGTGTTTTCACCTAAAAATAGAATACCCCATACATTTCCCATGGGTGCCGTAAAAGGCTGGTGAGGTTATGTCGGGAGGTCGGGTCTACCTGTGTACTTGTAAGTAGGACATTTACGTTTGTCAAGCGTGGTGGTATTATAGCTAGTACACAGCTATTCATTTATTCAAAACTTTTTTTACATTAGACATTTAGACGGCATTGCAGATCGTGTCATCACCCTACAAACAATTTTTACTAAAAAGCTCCCAGTTTTCCGTCTTCACTGTTTCATGTTTTCAAATTATTTTAAGTTGTTCTAAGCAGACAGGTGAACGGCTGCTTATCATCTTGATAATTAGGAACTGCCACGGCCGAAACGAGGTTGGACTAATCCGTATCAGCTAACTCATGTACTTATCTTATAATATTCATTAATTCGTTGGTATTCCAATTTCTGATATAATTACGGATCTACCTACGCCTTTTGTGTAATTTTTGGTATAAGGTGCGTGCGATCAAGCCTATTCTAACCTTCGTGTCAATCACCCCTGTATCAGATTATAGGCACCTAATCTATCCAGTGACCCGTGACGAAAAAATATAGCGAACTTAAGCTATAGAAATATTTTATTAGGGCGGAGTATTTGGTAAGCAGGTTTTCCCTAATGAAGAGCATTTTAGGTAGGTAGAAACTCTGAAATTACTCACGCCATTTTGCCATGGCGAAGGCGGGAACCACAGAATACTATTTCAAAGAGCACGTCACATGAAAAAGTGAGTATACCAAAATATTCCTTTTTGGGTATTTGCACTGTCAAAATCAATAGAGCAAATCAATCAAAACCATAGGAAAAGCATAGATGAGGCCAGCTACAGACACTGACTAGCACCCAATACCTATTGAAGACGATTGATCTTGAACATTTTCCGAAGATGAAACGAAACCTTTAAGTATTGGTATACTTGAAAACACTGTATATATAGACATACCTATAAGAAACAATTTCATTACGAAAAACAAAGAAAAAACGTAATAGAATTTAAAGCTCTCTCATCGAATTTATTTTGTGGAGTAATAGTACCCGGGGATGCGGGAACAGGGCGTAATGCCGGGTCAACGACCTCAAATACTCCTTTCCCTGATTTACCCCAATGAGAACCGTTCCTGCTGGATAAACGATTTTAACAAAGTACTTATGTAGATATTCTGCTGTGCACAGGAAGTTAACAACGAAATTATATTTCCAATTTAACATTTGAATTCGAGTACCTAGGTATTTGATTTCAGGAATTTTTAACTCGTGTTAATTTCTGTTAAGTGTTAAGGGTTTAAATGGTTTTTCTTAGAACTTCAAGTAGTATAAAATCTTGTGTCTCTACTGAGGTTGACATTGATATTCATATATGGCGCGAAACCCATGAGCCAAGTCAAAGAGCGGAAGTTCGCAAGCTGAATGGATGTAGATGATAGAATTTCTTGACCATATAATTTTATTTTCATAATTTTATTTAAAGGTATTTTTATTGGGTTGTTGGCCTTTGAAACTTCTTCACCAAATCACATTAGATAGCTATTCTTTCCCAGTACTTTCCAGAAACAATTCGATTTAGTCGATTTAGCGAAGTTAAGCCACTTTGATCCTTAGTTACGTGACGGTATAAAATTCAATTGTGCTCTAAGACAGGTGCTATTTATGTGTCTCGACAGCGCCACAGGAGAAATACGATATGCTGCATTAAAACACTGGGAAAAAAGATTGAGAGGAAATAAATTACAAATGGATTTTTAGTTGTTTTTTTAAGAGATAAAACCTACTGCTTTTCTATCATCATGAATCAATTAAATCAAGTTTAGAGGGTAGACATACCGATTATGAAATGAGATAATTTGCCCTATCAAAGCAACGAAAGTAATGACATAAAGATTGTGCCACTGTGAGAAAGGTGACATAATATTATGGATAGAAAGGTATAGAATACAAAGATGACGACAGATAGAGACGTGGGAAAGTAGACATATCTCAAATTACCTATAAAAAAAAACGGAATATGGACAGAGGATGATGAAGATATGTTATGAAGGCTAAATAAGACGCGATACTTACAGTCCGGCCGTCGACTGCGTTCTTGATACCTGTCAGTTGCATACTAACGCATATGTGTTTTGCGAATTAACGTTAAAATTTTTACAAAAAAAAAACAACGGGAAAAACACAAAACAGATGTCGGTGGCCAAAAACGAAAATTAATTGAAAAGCAAAGACTGGCGAAATTAAATTTATTTTTCACTTTTCGGAAGCCGGTTGTTTTTTTTTGTAAAAAGTTTTTATAAGTATGTATATTGTAATAACATAATTATATGGCGTATCTTTACAATTTTCACCAATAATTTCTTAAGAGCTTTTAAAACAGTTCATGGTCTAGCATCATGATTTATCTTGAAACCAATTAAAAAGTTAATAAAACCTTGTAAAAACAGCGGAGTATAAACAACCAAGTCCGCGACTAGACTACAAATTCACGGAAAAACGCCATCAAAATTCTACGATGAGTTATGTTACAATACTTTGTCCAATTTATACTCGGAAAGATTAATGTCCAGTCTCCGTTCTGCATAGCTAATTATTCTATGTTTTCGCAGACACTTCGTACATTGTTCAGCGGAACCATGCACAATTTTAAATTAAAACTCTCATGTAAGTACTGTAAAATAAATTCAAATTCAAAATCATTTATTTGCAAACATGGGTAAAGAAAAGTGCAGATGTTATACATAGTAATTGTAAGTATATCACAATTTAGTTAACACCATATTTTACCTTTCGGCATGCAAATTAATAAAAAAATTAAAACTAAACAGAATATAAATTTAAATTAAGAATGAGATCAATCAAACTTGTAATAAAAATAAATCCTATATTTTATCCTGCAAATATTCAGATACACTGTAATATGCTTTATGGATCAAAAAACTATTCAGTTTTTTTTTTTTAATAACAGGCGTTGATGCCTCCATTAGGTATTTAGGTAGGTGATTATATACACGGGGAGCTAAGCAAAATATACTGTTATTTAAAAGAGCTGTTTTATTATTAGGACAATAAATTTTATTAATGTGTCGTTTACTTTTATATTTTTCAAAGAGAATAATTTTAGATCTTACAAAATAATAATTTCATAAATGTATATGCATGGAAGTGTCAGTAGTCAATCTTTAAGATATTCTTTGCATCTGTCTGTTTGTTTGAGTTTACATATTGCTCGAACACATCTCTTCTGAGCCTTAAAAGCATCATCCTTATATAAGATCTACGCTCGTGGCTTGTCTGTTTGAGAAGAGGCCTTTGCCCTGCAGTAGGATAATAACAGGCTGGTATTATTATTATTTATGTGTAACATCTTTCCTCTCACTTTCCTGCAATCTGTGGAAGTGACTTCGTGAAAAGGGACGGAAGTATGTAACAGGAAGCCGGGGAAACGCGCTATTTGATTTGACCAATGAGCGCGCGGTGCTGGTTTTGACGTGCTGATGGTAGTATACTAACCGATTTTCCGAGAGGTTGATACTGTCAGCCAAGATGTCAGATGTTACACGTCATAAGCGACTACTTTAATTTATGCACCGGATGCAACTGAATATTAAAAGATTTTACCTTCCTTTGTTTAATTTCGTTGTTTCCATTGTTATTTCGATAAATTTGATCTCGTTCTATTGTTTCTATGTCACATACTTATTTGAAATGTATTTTCGTCATGAATGGCCGGAAAAATCAATAGGGTATGTTGTTACACTGCCCACATGTCACATTTATTATTAACGTTACCAATCACAAACTTTACTGCTTATAGGTAACTTTAATCGTACTATGAAATATAAAAAGACTAGCGACCCGCTGCTGCTTCGCACGGTGTTTACGACTTGACAAAACATCGAGATTTCTTAGTTAAATATAACTTTAATATTAACGTATTATACACATATACCTTCCGGAATACATTGTCTAAATGATAGTGAAAGCCACATCAAAATCTGTTGCATGGTTTAGAAGAACAACGCGGACATACAGACAAACACGAAAAGCGACTAATTTATAATATTTATAGATGATTAAACGAATTTGAAGAACGAAATAGTTCTCATATCATTTAGAAAGGGACTGCAAGAACGGTTTCATTAGTGCTCTGCGTACAAACAGTAGTTAAAAACATATTAGAGAAAGGTTAATCACTGCTTTCCTACTCTGTGAGACATCCATTGACATATGTATATATGCATTCTGTCTGTATGTGGGAGTGCCTATGCTCTAACTAAGCAAGCGGTTCCGTAGGTACCTGATGCAAGATAAATCACGTACGATGTAACGTCATTTGATAGTCTTGTCATAGCATGCTTGGGCTTAGTAAGACGGATGGAATACATTGTATGTTTCGATTTTGGAAGGAAAATTAGTTATAATGGCTATTGTTAGTAAGTGTAAAATAATAATACTTGTGCTGATGACCAAAAAGTCACTGTAAAACGAATGGTTGGCTAAGTCAGACTGTACAATATGTATCATTGTATGTAGGTTTTGAAATAAGTGATAAATTCGCTCCTAACGTTATATTACATCAGTATTATAATCATTTATTATCAATAGTGTCAAGCATTCACATTGCAAAACCTATCAAGAAACTTAAGTAGATTTTCAGAGAATATATTTTCAATAGAAGACAAGAAGGCAATAAAGCAGAGTTTATCGCAAACAACCATTCTTTCACTTCACGATCCGTTCAAGATAAGACCAAACACCCAACCCTAAAAACGCCACATTTAATTGAATCTGTTGGTATCTACCCATAAAGGCGTTATCTAACCCTGCACGACCTGGCTCCGAGGCTCCCAGTCTCCCAGTCTCCAAGGATACCCTAACGACTTGCCAACAAAGCCTTATCATGTTCCACAAGATATTACGCCGAGCCAAGAGAATATTATATGTACACTTAATTTTTTCGGATTAAATTATAACGTAAGAGGAGACGGCCTTTATTTTGCTTCTCTCATAAAAAACTGCTCACATTTTTCTACGTGTGACGAGAATATTAAAAGCATTCGCCTGTGAAATTTCAAGGTAAATTAAATTGGTAAATGCTGCCTCTGAGCTCGGAGTATGTTATAAGAAGCAAGAAAACAAAGGTTTCGTCGATTGAAATGTAGATTGCATTCGCAAACATAACTTTAATTAAAAAGTCTTGCACACATTGTTGTTATTACATATTTTCTCTGTTAATATTCAAGCAGATTCAGTCAGTATGAAATAGGAAGGAAATCTATGATTGATTCCGTTAAAATGTACGATTCAACGACTTCTCAGAACATCAACCGCTGCAAAGGAACCTAAACTTTAAACTTTTATTTGCAATTAAAAGTATTTTCTAGTATAATTATTTCATGAAGCAGTACACAAGTTATCTTATAATTGCAAGGAAGACTGAATAATGTATCAAAAAAACCTTCAATTTAACATCGCATTCAATTGACTAATATACAAACAGTACAAGGTAATATCCTGTTTAACAACAACATTCTAATCAGCTGCTTATCTCTATGATCTTCATATTTGTAAGACCTGCAACTTGCATTGAAATTCAAAGACGGTCAGGCCGATATGAAAGGAACTCCGATACTTGGAAGTCTCTTTGAGGGATCAAATCCGAAATGAGCGTGAAGTTAGCTGTCAATAGTGTCAATTCCTAGAATCAGAATGACAGCTCACTTCACTTGAGATTTTTACAGATTAGGCAGAGTTTCAACTTTACCCATTGAATATGCAAGCGGAAGTGGCAATAGATTGGGGTTGACAATCGTCGCAAGGGCGGCCGGTACCAGCTGAATGAGAGTAGCCGAGCAGTGTAGAGTTAAAAGAAACTGGCCGAATGAGTATTCCGTATTGATGCTATAGAGGCATGAGGAACATCGTGTAAAGTTCAGTCATCCTCCATAGAAAAGGGAAGATCCTCCGACCAGACGTGTGTTGTGTCGGGTACCTGACGATTGATGACAGGACGTTGTATATGTATATGCTAGTCGCGTGGAACATTTCGCATGTGTGGCGATGTAGATGCCGCCACAATGCTCATAGTAAAACAAATTCCCTTGCGTCTTAATCCATATCAACTTATAAGTTTTCCACTAATGTATGAACTCAAGTAAATTGAAGACACAACGTTCCTCTAGGGAACCCTAAACAGGTTTAATAAACCATTTACCATATCAATGTTTGCCGTATATTTCCTTCGCACATGTGATGTGGTCACCTAGGGCGTGTCAAGGATGTGCTGCTCCACTTATTACTTCAGACCTTCGGATGCAAGGACCGTGCTAATTGTGATTTATTAGCCAAGAATTTCTAATTGCAATATGTGAAGTTTTACCTTGTGAGACGAGTTAAAGAAAGGGTAATTATTTAAATAGATTTTAAATCACAAAAACTAGCTTGGAAAAATATAATTTCCAACTTTGGTCCTTTGACATATTACTAAGATTGACCTGCAAAAATATGTGCTTTTTTTGTATCAAAAATAGTATACTGGAAACACTGCTGTCAAGGCAATTTAGTAATAAAATAGGTATGGTGTATCTAATATCTATAAGATCACGTATAGTCTTTGAATCGAGTGGGTTTGAGTTTGCGAGATCTAATCGAGAACGGAAGCAGCGTCATTACCGCTTCAGTATAAATCATACACTTAATAAACTGTTATGAGGAGTAGAAGATTTCTCCTGATATTTAAACAATATGTGTCTACAAACACGTCTCTTTCAACCCAATATTAGATGATGTTGTGCCCAATAAAGGTACCACTATCGAGACAACCTAGCGCCTCAATTACAGCTTAATTGCTTTTAGAAGTTTCAAAGGGGAAAGCTCTTTGACAATCAGATATTTTGATACTTTTGCGAACAATGTTATACAATCAGTGGGGTGGTCTGAACTGAAGAAGCGGCTATTGATTCAATAGAATATTTTTATATTAATTTTAATAGGTTTTTTCTGTAGCCAAATGGCAATAGAATTGTCTTCAAGATTAATCAAGAGTAATTTTTCAAGCAGTGTTTACGAGGTATTTATACAAAATATGGTAACTAACCTATGCAAATCTTAATTGAACGTTACTATTATGCCATTAAAACTTGTTCTAGGATAACTACTTCCGGCAAAGCTTCATCGAATAAGCATACATACAGCAGCCTACATATTATTATACCTAATGAGGAAAATATTACCTTCCGCTCTGTATAACCTAACAATTCCTCATTCACCCACAATTTGTATCAAAGGATCGATAAATCATGCGAATAACTTTATGCCCTTTTCCGAGGAAGTACGCCACATTGCTGCAATGACCTTGGACCTTCCGGGTGGAACTCGGTTGCCTTGATACCCGACCAAGGAGACACCTTGGAATTGGGAGGTTTTATGGTCAACATAAAATGTTCACAAATTACTGAACGCTTCCGTATTGCTTTTGTCATGCGAGGAATTGATGGAACTCTTTTGTTTTTATTTTTTTTACTTTTAGGGCGTTGTGTTTTGTTTCGTTTCGTTGTAGGAATCGAGTGGTGATTTGAACTATTTCAATTGTATTATACATACCTGTAAGTGGTGATAGAAGGCTAACTTGATTGCATTTCCAATTTGACTGGTTTAAAAATTAATAAAAGTAAGTATAAAATAAACTGTTCTTCTTTACAAGGAAACCACATGGCGGTTTAATCAATAACCAATATTACGAATTTGCGACAGTTCACAAACCCCAAATTCCTCAAACCATATTTCGCGTATCCTAAAGAAATCTACAGCAAATTCCACATCCAGACCTTCCGGGAACCCTGTTATCCCAATCCTATAGATAGATTCGAATAGCTGAGATACCGAACCCGCTACACCGGATTATTTATACGGTATCTCTCGTCAGGGTGGGCTTTATGTCAAACATCCGTAAAATAACGTCAAATTGAATTGTCCCGCCGTCCCGTGCAGGACCAGTGACATGTCCGTTTACGGAAATGGAAAAAATCCGGGTGACATGGCCCGGATATTGAGGATATGAGTCTTGTGTTATGTGATGTGATGATGATATTCTTTTGGTTTTTTGAAAATGGCGCATCAAGGGACCGAAGTTTATTGGTCCTTATGTTCTTAAATAATGTTAGATATTTTGGTTCTGTGGAGAAATGTGTTGGTAACATACGAAAATAAAAAAGTAAAAGAAATAAAAATAAAGAACCAAAAATAAAATAAAACTTACATGAAACCATGAAGAAAACTTATAGAAACTTGTGGTAAAAATAATAATAACAGCTACACATCCAGCTCCTGTAAAGAAAAAGAAAAAAGAAAATTAACAAAAGAAAACAAAAATACATAAATAATATAAAAGAACATAATTAAAAACGTTTTTAAATATTTAAACTCGAAACAGTCGCTTTTCAGTATAATGCTTCTTACTAGGTAATCAAAAGAAAAAAAAATCCAAAATAAAAATAGTTTTTGAAGTTAATTTCTAGCTAAGTTTAATATACATTCATTTACAAAGTGTTTAATCACACAGACAATTTCCATTTGAACGTTCAGTTGAAACGTAAACAACTCAAACGAAAATATAACAAACAACAAATATTATTCACAAATTACTTTCATGTTGCCAGTGTCATGTTGCCAGTGTTGCCACAAATTAAAACACACGTTTTAATAAAAGCAAAATACAATGTGTAGGTACAATCAGTAAAACTTATTGTTCAGCAACTATCAACTTAATATGTAAATGTATTCAAATAACAACTTTCATATTTATCAGTCGTGTATGCAATGTCTATTTCACGGCAAAAAGTAGTGTCTCTATCTGCTCAATCAGTCTGCCTAGCCTTTTCCCAAATATGTTGGGGTCGGCTTCCAATCTAACCGGATGCAGCTGAATACCAGTATTTTACGAACGACTGCCTATCTGACCTCCAAAACCCAGTTAATGGGTAACACGTTAGCTTTTGGTAAGACTGGTTGTCAGACTATCGGGCATCTGACAACCCGTAACGACTGTCAAAGATCCAAGAATGACAGCCTCAATCTATATCAATGGGCTATCTGCGAAACGATATAGTATTTCCTAGACTAAGTACTAATAATATTCTCAGTTGCACCACTTCTATGAACATATTGTGGTATCCCAAGCTTTTACTAACAAGCCACATGAGTAACAAAATAGCCGTTATATTTTCCCCGTTCTATATTTAAAATCCTTTTATCTCGCACGTCGCCAGTTGCGTCCGGATGCCGTGGTCACGGAATAAAAAAAAGAAAATGCACCCTGCGGTCGATGCCATATGCGACGCAGTTTCTGACAGTTGCCTAGAGCCGCTTAATCGCTTTATCGTGTTAACTCTGTATACGTACATGAAATATAAAGCGTTTTTTTATGCTACAGCGGAAAATTTTCAGCTTCCGGTACCATAGTCGTCCATAGTATTGAATGTTTGCATAATATTTGTAGGTTATTGGCATGCGCACGTGTTGAAAGTCTGGTTTTATGTATTCTCGATATTTATGTTCTTACGGTTCACAACAATTTAGATAACGGCACAACGTGTGTTTGCACTTTTAATAGTGTAGCCGTCTAGCCATCTGATGTTTTCAATCTATTCGTTATTGCCACACACTGATACACTTTATATCTGTATATTTGTAAACGAGACAACAAGCTCATATTTCAGTTGGCAAACACGTGACACTCAGTCACTTGGCTCTCAATGTAGATACGGTAACACACTTGACCGGGTTTCCGGTCTGTTGGCCAAGTAAATAAGGGAAACGTTATTAAATACGATCTCATTTGGCACTGAACGTGTTAGGTCTAAACTTAGGAATATTACGTGAGAGTCCTATTCTGTTTACCTATTATTCACCCCTGGTAATACCTGCTTGGTTGGGTTACGTTCATCATCATCATCATTTCAGTCGAAAGACGTCCACCGACCGGTTCTGTGCTTCTCGCATCCAGCGGATTCTTGCGGCCTTCAACAGGTCATCGGTCCACCTTGTGGAAGACCTTCCAACGGTACAAGAACCTTTTGGCCCCATCGATCATTTGGTCTGCGAGCAATCTGCCCACTGCCACTTAAGTTTGTGAATTCTTCGGGTTATGTCGGTTACCTTGGTTCTCCTACGGATCTCGTAATTTCTAATACGATCACGTAGGGAAACTCCAAGCATAGCCCTCTCCATTGCCCTTTGGGTGGCTTTCAGCCTTCAGGTTCAGTGTGAGCGCCCACGTTTCAATGCCATAGGTCATCACTGGCAACATGCACTGGTCGAAGACTTTCGATTTCAAAGGATTACGTTTAGGTAATCGTAAGGAGCTTGACTTGAATTTGATCATTTTATGTCCTGGTCTCGTCACAGACCTTAGTGGAAAACAGCACGAAATAGGTGAGAGCCGAGAGAGAGGCAGGGAAGAGTGGCTATATTGACAAAGATTTTTTTTTTAAGTTCGCCTTAAACAACCTGATGCTGTCATTGAACTCCACAACAGTGAGCAACCAAACGAAAAATCGCAATGGTATCAATTTGACCCAAAATTCTTTGGATGATTGAAGATCTAAAAATACGATGGAATTCCAAAATGTTCTGAAGCTCTCACCTAAATATTTCATCAGAAACATTTAAATATATTAGTGAACTTCTGAAAGATTTATGCTGGTAAAGTTTCATCCGTGTGCACGACAATTTAACCTCACATGCTTCATGGGATTATACGGGTTATGAGAAAGATATAAACGCTCGAAGTATTTCACCCGTGTTAAGTGTCATTCGAACTTTTATATTCAGAGCAGAATTCAGTTCAGTTTCATTTTGAATAATCATCTGCAGCATAAAGCAAAGCTTCTAAAAAGCTGTGAGCGAAACAGACTAATTGGCTTGCTTATTCATATTTTATTGGATCATTCTAATGGCTTTGTGGCTGGATTTTCGACTTACAAAAAAAGAACACAACTAATATTAAATTACCAGAGTCCAGAACAAACATACTCACTCACTCTTCACTCCACTCTTTAGTTTTCACTTATAACATTGCAGAAGTCCAAAATAATCGTGATTGACTGATGCTGTTTATTGCTAGATATTCAGGGACCGATGAAAGACAAACTACAAAGGCGTCTCAGATGACTGGATTCGTATGTACAAAATGAACACATACAATGGTTTATAAACATACACAAACGGACAAATGCACAATGACTCAGAGTCATCATAATGGACGAACGGTTTCTTTCTTTTAAAAGCAATTAACCATTAGAATATGGCTTTGAAATTAAGATTGTAATAAACGACAACGACAATTTATAAAAAACGGATTGGGAAAACAAATACTATCAGACAGACCATGAATCGGATCTATCTAATCCAAAAAATGATTCGCAGCAGCCAATAATTCTCTAAAATAACGTCAAACTAGCTTTTAAACGATAAAATGCATTTACAATGATTCCTTTAAACTTTCAAACGTGAATTAACAGGACTATGAGTCTAGGACCACACAATGACGTAGGACTTAGCGACCCAGTCATACAACAAGATTTCACGGTTCTCAAGACTTCCAGCCTTCAAGCACACGACACCAGTCAAACGAACACACAAATTCTGACTCACAGTTGAACAGACGGTTTACTGTGACCTAATCATTGTTTACACCATCGTTGAATTGAACATTTATCTTGCACTATTGCGTTGTACAGCTTGTTGTTATTTTTGAACGGTTTAACGTACGATGAACACTATTGGGGTCATCGTTTTCCTTGTAAAACGTTTAATTGTGTGGTGTATTTGTAGTTAATTAATAGAATGAATGAAAACAAGACGAATATAAAGAGATGACAAATGTTAATATGGCCTCATTGAAAGTCGCCGATGGAAATTCCGTTGGAACTTCTTTCTACAGAGAATCATACTGTACTATAAGTAAAGTTGGATTACCTAAGTCACATTGCTGAGATCCCACGAGAATCAGTACCTGTCTTATTTATGCGTAACCAAACCATTTACATACGAGCAATATTTTGTTTGTAACAAGACTAAAAGAAAATTTCCAGCCGTCCCACCCAGTCGCTAGTTGGATGGTCTACAACGCAATACATTATGATTACAATAAGGAAACCATGTTAGTATAACTGGTTATACATAGGTAATATTTCCTTACACCTCTAGAATTCCATGTGGGCTATAATAATGACATTATAACATCACAGCACAGATTATTGTCCTGGTAGAGGTGCTATGCAAGACCATATTTCACCAGTTATGTTGGACTAAGACGCGAACCCATTGCCAACAACTGTGCACCCCGAGTTACTAGTGCTACTACTGAGTAATCCTGGAGACCTCAGCTGTCTTACTTTACAATCACAAGACCAACTGAAGATGAAGCTGTCAGACTATCAGCCGGTTTCTGATTTAAGTATTTGAATTTGAGAATTTCTCAAACTCTTCTTAAGCATTACTTAAGGTGATTCCTTTAATGTCACCCGCGAAATTCAATACGTTTTTTGCAAATCAATTTTAGGAATACTAAAACTAACTAATATTACCTATACATGTGAAAGTGAGTTTGTTTGTTTGTTTGTTACGCTTTCACGCTAACACGGCTGCACAGATTTGGATGAAATTTGGCACAGGGGTAAACCATGACCTGGATTAGGACATAGGATACTTTTAACCCCATATTCCCACGAGATCGAGACTTATGTGGGTGAAACCGCTTGTAAATAAAACTGTAAAATAAAGTCTCGGTCTTGCTATACGTAATTATTCAGAGCTCATTGAATCATGGTGTTTATAAATGTTTGAACAATATCGACATGGTCGTTCTGCGGTTTGTTTTGTTTTTTCTTGAAACCTAGCTTCAGTAATTAGTAACGTTTTCACGTCACTGAGACGGTTGCATGGCAGGTCTACTTATTGTTTTATTTAATTAGTTGCATATAGCAAAAGATGCAGCGAATATTGTCCAGATGTCAAGCTCTCGATTCCCACGTTCTGCAGGCACTCATTGTAACATTTATGAAAAAATGAGTTAAGTACATAAGCCATGAGAAAAAGCTGGGTAGACGAAAATATGTTATTTAAATCGAAATTCGCAATAAAGCACAAAGAACAAACAATTTAAAAAAAACACACATGAAACTGAACAATGAACAAAAACGTAACAATAATAACAATGAAATTAAAGTAATAAAAACTAAAACCCAACTACGACTAAAAAGGTATAAACAAGACACCACAGACAGACAAATTAAACATCCGGAGTCACACGTGTTAGGGCATAAATCGAACAGATTACGTGTGACTACGGATTTTTAATTTTATTACTTTAATTTTTTTTTAAATTCTTTTGGGGTTATAGTATACATATTTTTGAAATGTGCTCATTAAGCCCTTTCATTTGATACCCAACATGGTACGATTAAACAATATTTTTTTTTAGTTCCTGACTTTATGTCCTCTAGAGGGCGCCATTTTTAATTTAATTTGACGTCACATAGCCTATAACCAGCGGACGATCAAGACGCTTCCAACGATACCTCATTTGTCAAATTGTGACGAGTCGTTTAGAAGATATGAGGGAACAGATGAACATACATACATACATACATACATACCGGTCAAAATCATAACCCTCCTTTTTTCTTCGGCGTAGTCGGGTAAAAAAGACCAATCCGAATTCAACATACAACACGATCAATGCTGCCAGCCTTTTGGGCACTTTTCCCACTGACAGCGATGCGGAAGAATTTTTTGACGCCCTATGAGCCCTTCCTTTAAATATAATTTTTTCCCTTTGTACATATTGCTAGACTTAGATTGTATATTTTATTTAAAATGTTAATAAATGAAACGATCAATACGAAATAACAGACCCAACAGCAAGCTCGATTAAGGCACCTGAGGAAATCCCTTCGCCTATAGACACATAATACCGACCCAACGGTCTGGCTGAATGGGGGCCCATCCAATTACATAGGTATTGCTATTCCTTTGATCACGTAGGACATAGCGCCCCTTTTGACACATCATGTACAATGAACAAATATAAACTGGTCGTGATCGAATACATTGTGGATATTGAGTAGCTCTATTTTAAAATCAGGTCCAAGCTATTGGTTTTGGTAATTATAACTTTGAGCTTAAAGACTTTAATGACAAGCTCTTGAGGATATTGAACAAGGCGAATACAAATGTCTAAGATATTTTGACAGTTTTAGATGTTATGAAGCAACATATGAATGGCAAGATAAATAGCGAAGAAACGATTAAGCCAAACGACGTACCCCGACCAAACCTGGGATTAATTACGTCTGACAGCAAAAACCATTTAGGGCGAATTCGACCAAACTTTTATCCCTAGTATAAGTCTAATCCAGCGAATAATTCAATTTTTGACAGATTTTCTATACAAAAACTGTCAGACGTCAATTTTATTCCCCGAATAAAAGATATCGGGCTTTGTTTAAATCGGCCCTTAGACAAAGTAAAAAACACTACTCGATCCAAAAAAAACAAGATATGCTTACATCAATATTTGCGAACCTTTGCTTCCTGCCTCAAACACTACACTACAACAGATTTGCATCGGGCTATTCAACTTTCAATAACAATATTCATGCATATTCTTTCGGTGTAAAAGCGGCGAGGTGAACTAGAATGCCGTGCGTGAGAACATTCGATACCACGATCTCGTCTCACACCGTTCCGGTTTCATTCCGTTCCATTCCCGGCAAATATAGATGTTCCGTCCTTAAGATTAGACTGCATATTTAATTACGACATTATCGTTCCCGCGGTCAATGCCTGATGTGGAGCAAAAACTCGTTCCACTGTATGTATGGGTGACAAGTTTCTTGTAAGCGTCCGGTTGTAAGCAAATGAGATTAGATACGCATTTGAATATTGTGTTACGTTGCACATAACCAATGTTTTTTTTTTTTTGGTAGAATTTTTAAGGTCTGTAATTGAAAGGTGAAACAAAGAAAGTACAGACGATGAAATTAAACCTTGAAAGAGTTGAGAAAAGCGTTCCTGTTTACAGAATTTAATTGATTTTTAGAAGTAAGTACCACGCCGTACCAATTTCAATCCAAGTCAAAGTAAATAAACAGTTATTGCCTTTTAACTCTAACAATAAACTTCAATCTAGTCAATTAGTTGGTTACAAGGAGATCGTATCGAAAGTGAAGACGCAGTCTGTCAATTAAATAACAGCGGAAACACTGTGGAGTACAAACATAATAAATGAATCATTTCCCCTGACTTTCGAGAAACAAGTAAAATCGTGAGAGACGTTGAACAATAAGCAGTCGACGCCACTCATATTACGTCTCATAAGAGCAACGCGGTTGCAATTATAGCAGACATTAATACGCTTCTTGTTAACATATGTTAAATAGAACGAGACAGTATATCTCCGCTACTTTTTATTTGCTTACACATTTCTAGCAAACCGATTCAGACCATCTTTAGAGAATTTATAACCCTTGATAAAATACTAATAATAGTAAATGTGTTAGTAGTAGTGGCAAATAATCATAGAGATAAATTTTAACCATCGAAACAAACAAAAAGATTAGAAAAACAAATTGTTAAGTAAAAAGCAAATAAAGATTAAGTTCAATAAATCGACAACATCATAAAATCCACTAAGTAAGATAACATAACGGAATGATTCATTCAAACTACCAACGAGATTTCTCAGAACACTACAGGTGACTGGCAAGCTACAGGTACCTGCATTTGAACATACATGTCTCATACCAGAAATCACTTAACCTAAAATATGTAGCAGTATTACTTGAGTAAATTACTTTATTGATTCTCAGAATCGTGACACCGACGCGACTCAAACATTTCCTTCGACATCCTGTCCCAGACTTAAAAGCGTATAAAAGCAAGTCTACCGGCAAATAAAAACGATGTTACGCTCCTTATATGACTCTAATGGACTCCCTTTGTACAAAGAACGTCCCTACACACAAGGCCACAAAGACCTATTTCATTATTAAATACTATACCAGAAAATTGCCGTCTAATAGGAAATAGTTATCATAATGCGCTCGTTTTATGTCAGCAATAAAATGTGCAAACATATTCAGTGGACCAGCGCATACAAGTTTATAGCCGACAGATCTTGAAAGATATACATACAAGGATGTACCATTCATTCCATCTATTAAACGTTTTCCCGTTTAATCAAAATGTTACACGAAAAGAATTCTGAAAAGATGACAGGGATTACTGAAGATGAGAAAATGTAATAGGGACTTGAGTAAAAAGGACAAAATCATTTAAGCCTAATTTGTTTAGAAGCAACAAAAACGTTTGCGCTTGTGAAAACTAAAGCTCGACATCTTTTTCATATTACGGATTTTATTTGTGTGACTAATAAACTGGTATCAGCCTAAATTAAATTTGGAGTTGACGTCATTCTGCAGGACCAGGACCGAGAGGACAAATTCGAATTATTTGAGCGAAGAAACCGGAATAGGGGTCATTGATTGGCTATTGCTTGGACCGCCAATCAAACTGAAGAAAATCATTAACGCCTATAATAAAGTGTGTCCACAATACACTGAAGAATTTACAGTAAAATTAGTTATATATATGAATAATAGCATAACCGAAGATTAAGATAATCATAATTTCAAACTTAATTAAAAACCCGACCGGGATTAATAGTCGTTGGAGAACGATTAGTCTTTTGTTTCGGAAGTGTGTCATGGATCGGCAACCCGGAACAAGTTGGCTAGTCTTACAAGTATTGTAATACAATCTTTCACATAACAAAGGCCAACATTGTGGTGACAATGGAGCTATCAAGTATCCGAGTATGTTATGTAATGTGGATACAGGGTTAGTTCAGAGTCGCAGACAATAGGTAGTTTCGGATAAAAGCTTTCTAGAAAGGATGTTTGATATACAAAATGACCGGTGTTTAAGGGTGTTATACACCGTAAAATTAACATAGCAAGTAAACAACAGTAACGACTCAAAACACGTCTGTCTCAATCAATTTAGAAATAATATAAGCAGCAAAACTTCACAAGTTAACAAATCCATTAATCATGACTCCATGAAAGTAAAATCCATCTGCCAAGTACGCCAGGCGCCAGATCACAAAAACATAAATTAAAACCGAACATGTGCAAGTATTAATAAAACAAAAACACACGACACTCGAATTCAGCGGTCAATTTCACAGAAGCATCGAAACTGTTTATACTGAAGCGGAATAACCAATTATGCAGACCAGCGCGGGCGCAACGCGGCCCAAAAATTACCTACCGTTACCATTACTGTTACAGAATCTTGTTTACAAGCAACATCGCGATTCGCATTTTGAAAACCAGTGTAATAAAATTAATACCTACTCAATCATACATAATGAATGTTTTAAAACTAAATCCAAACAGTTTATTAAAATGTCTCTACATGGCTTGCCACTAAATGTCCCGCTAATATTTATAACTCAAGCATAAACATATCATTAAAGCTAGCAAAACAGGCTGTCTGGAGGCTAGACTTAACGACCTTGTCAGCCTAACCTCATCTCAGCCTACGCATTTTCGCTCCTCAGCAAGTAGCAATAAGGAACACAATTTCTCAAGTGATCGTCTAAAAGATTGCAAAATAATGCCTGTATTGTATGGAGGCGAGGACTATTATTTATCATTTGAATAATTGACAAGCCATTATAGTCTTTGTTGCAAAGTACTTAAGATGATCGACGATTGGAAATAAAATATATGCAGTCAGAAAATATGAAGTACTAAATGTTACACAATAATTGGAGATATGATTTAGATAGGTACTTCATAATCGCAGACAGGAACTTACGTAGAGCTATTTGCGATTAGTCAATGCAAGCCTAGCTTCCCCGAATTATAGTCACTGCTTGTTTATCATATAACATCTCCAGAATTAGTCATAACGTGACAAATTCATTAAAATCTAATTGAAGCTCGTTTGTAAAAAGTTCCGACTGTAGTCATCAGGGAACAAGAATTCCCCTGAACATGACAATACCCTAGAATCCTGGACACACAAAAGTTAATAATAGTGGCGGTAGACCGCGACATCTGAGGAAAAACCATATATGGGCACAATTCTTGGAACAGAAAAAAAAATGTTGAACGGTGAACAATTGAATATTTTATTCAATAAAACGTACTGTAACAAAAAAAATTGAAGCAAGGAAATAACTTTCGGAAGGAGTTCAAACATATCAAATTTTACGACAGACATTTATAAATCATAATCTTCAATCAAAGAAGAAAGACACACCGAGTCTTAACTAAAATAGACTCCTTACATTGTAAGTGCAAAGGTTAGCAACGGTAGTCGGGGCATATAAAATCGATCGGTTCGACTAAGTTTATACTAGACGAATATGTGTGAAGAGTGGTCATAAAAACATAGATATCGGTTAACGGTTAAAAACCGGACCTGTTTGGCACTCCTTGACAAATGAATGTGAAGTAGAGGTATGAAAAACAATTCATTCGTATATGCATGACGAAATTGGTGGGTAATAAAGATCCTAACAGTGCGGAAACGATTCGATTGTGTCTTCATATTCGTTGTTAGAGAACAGATAGAAATAAGACAACAGAACTAATATAAACAATGTTAGCAGTAACATCTTAACTTCAAAGTTTGCAAAAGAGATTGGCATCCGTGGTTTATGTTCTGAGAGTTCGGTCTTACAAGGACCCTTAACACAAGTAAGATATTTGTCATAAAGTAATGACTAGTTGGCATTCCTTGACTAATTTATCAGCAAAGAAAACCATATTAGTAATTCGCATCGTTCATTGTGCCTGTTGAGACACACTCGGTTTTTTCACTTGCAGATAAGCGAACAAATTCACCATTATTGTATATTTTACTACTGTACATGTATGTATAATGAGTAATACAGATAACACGTTCCATTCAGAAACATCAGTATGTTCATTTATGTATCAGTTGAAGTACTGTGGCCGAATAAAGACAATCCTATTCTTACTTCTCCATGCAGTGGGACCATCTTCAGAATGGCACCTACTAGTGTCTCCGTGTAGAAGTGTTTTAACAACAATAGACTCGCAAGAATAACAAATGAAAACATTAACCCAAATGATGTCACTACGTAACCATTCACTTTTGGTATTTTTGCAAAAGATTATTGCGGTAGTACCTAACGAAACGTAATGGTTAATGCCAAAACTTGCACGAACAGTATTTTGTAATAAAACGATATGACCTCATATATACTTTTTATAATACCTCGTAGTTTTAGAAAAATATTTAATAAGAAAAAAAAAGATGTACCAATGTCAACCATCAACACATGAAAAAAGATAATAACATCCTAAGTTTAATAACATCCTACGGTAATGGAGCTAAATATACAATACTATTTAGGTGAAACTCAAAAGCTAAGTTCCCAACTCTCTCTTTTTGGCATCTTCTTCAGAAGATTTGGCATCTTCTTCAAATACAACTCAGTAAAAACAAATTAAGTTGAATATCAGTTAGCACTAAAGATAGTTCAATAACGTCCATAAGCGCGGAAAGCCATCTGATCTGATTGCTGAAGTTAAGAACTCGTGAAGAAACCAATCAAACTTTTTGTTTGCCAACTACGATTGAGTTTTGAAATATCTTTCTAAAAGCCTTATTCTCCAAGAAATTGTGTTATTAGTTTGTGTCTGAGTCTATTTTGAGGAGCTTGTTTTGAATAATTAAAAGTAAAAAACCATTAAATTCAAGTCATCAGTTCAATGTTAAGATCAAGAAAATAAACAATGGACGATCGAAGAAAACGTAGAACTATTTAAATTTAAAAAAAATACACACTTTTTTTCTTTTTTTATTACTCGACGAATATCTCGGGCAAAGAATAAGAATAAGAATAATTTATTTCTAAGTATATGGTGCATTGAGATCTAAAATTAAACATTGATTCACATATACTACCATTGCTGGTGTAGAAAAATTAAATAAGCTAAGTGCATGCAAATCGTAGACATTACAATAAAAGTTATATTAAATTATCAAAATTGGTTTGAATTTATATTTTATACATTTGTAATGTCAAAATATTAATTATTATGTCAAAAAGCATAGAATATTAATTACTATGTCAAAAAGTATGATTTAAAAATTCATTAACAGAATAGAAACACATGTCTAAGAGCCAAGTAAACATTTTACATTTGAATTTATTAATTGGTAACATTCTCAAGCCAGGTGGTAATTTATTATACATTTTTACTGTCATACAACTGGCATTTCTACTATATAGTTGCAATCTCTGAGGAGGTACTAGCAATTCCCCGGCATGTTTTTTCTTCAGTCTTTGGGAGACTTGTTCATTTAATAGGAATAAATGTGGGTATTTTTTTACAAATAAACAAGCCTCAAAAATATAAAGGCACGGGAGCGGAAGAATTTTTAATTCTTTAAATAATGGCCTGCAATGGTCTAAGTATTCTGCTCCGCTCATGGCTCTGATACATTTTTTTTGTACTTTAAATGCTCTGCCCACATCCACTGAATTACCCCATATCACTAGACCGTAACGCAGTACTGATGAAACATACCCATGATATGCATTGAGGACAGTTTGTGGGAAAGGACGATGACGTGCAAATTACAATGCCTGGCCTGAAGGTGAAAAAGAAGAAACATATTTAATGCTCTATTATGAAGTTTGTCCGTTTCACTAAGACCTGCTTAACGGCCAAATTGTTGAAGAAAATATGAATTTTAATTTTTTTTTTTTTTTAATTGTGTTTTGGGACTGCTCGTGACCTCGATCTCGCCTGATGGAAAGCGATATATGTGGTCTATGATGGAACGAGCAAGCCCAGAAGATGCCTGTTCACTCTATTTTTGAAGGCTGACGGGTTATACGTGGATGGGAACACAGATTCTGGCAGAGAGTTCCACAGTTTGGCTGTGCACATAATGAATGAGGGAAAGAGTTTTAGCAATTAAAACTCTTTCACTCTTCAGCTAAAATATTTATAATATTTTGCATACTTATGCAAAAACCTTTAATTAATGAATACCTCAAGAACCGAACCGCACTTGACATATTTTTAAGGGTCATTGCTTTAGCTGAAGGGCGAAGAAATTATCAAAGAAAACTGGGCCGCCCACGTAAATAGTTGATCTAAATACTTTAGTAGGAGGCGAGTGAGGTACCTACGTTAAATCAAATGGATGGACATACCGATTACTAATCAACCTTGAGGAGTTTATAGTGTAGAGGTATAATGTGGAATTTATTATATCATATGTGACAAAGCTATAGTTTTTCGGTCTTAGACTTTATCAGTAATCATTTATTTATTTGCAAACAGATTTACCAAAAACAGATGAATATCAAACCGCTAACATATACCATGGTTCTATGTTAGCGGTTTGGTTTCCGCACTTAGTCCCTAAGGTGGACCATTGTGCGTGTAGCATAGCTCTACGCATTCATTTATTCCCACACCTACATTAAATTCATTAATATACTTCTTTGGTTCCATCAGTATGGTTTCAAACCTCACAAATGGAGCTGTTACAATTTCCTCAGCGTCAGTGGGGTAACTGAGGAACACACTAACAGTAGCAATGGGTTTGACACTTCAACAATATTCATTGCGTTATTTACATTGCTCTTACGAATATATGATGCAATGGATTAGCAATATCCTTCAAAATGATTCGGATTGTGATTGATCGTGTGTTACGCAATTAGGGTCCAGGATAACGGAGACTATACTATTTTGCTTTTATTCGTGCTGAAATCAGTCTTCCATTCAACAGTGGAGCTTTTCTGAATGTAACCATGAAAAGATCATCTAAGGAAGTCATGGTTTGCAAAACCAATAACACTGGGGCATTTGTGCATTTTGCATGCAGATATATTCATCAGCGATATGTACAATATCATAAACGTGCACAGTTGATACGTTATTAATCATTCATTACGAAATATTCCACACGCGGGAACGTGACAATGAATTTATTATGTTCCGATACAGACGGACACAAGAATTTTATATAAATGGGTAGCTGGCGCGCCATTCCCTTGCGGATTTGTCGTCATTTCAAATGTGAATTATTGTTTGTTTGTAGGTGCGGACCTGAAGGTTCATAGAATAGGATATTGTACCCATACATTTCAACATAGCACTAAGGACATACGCCCGTTTTCACAAACACTACGCGACACTTTGTTTTTTGAGGGTCGGAAGTCATCAAATGACTTCTCCCGCTCTGACCGGAGCGGCAGGGCGTGTCAGACTTTTACCGACTAAAACCCGGACTACGCGACACCTAAATGTATTGCTTAATAAAAGCGCACTGTTGGATTTTCTATGAATTGAAACTCCAAAACTGCGTTTTTATTAGGTGCCGTATAGTCTTAGTGAACACGGGCAAAGGGCTTGGGACATACCAGGGTTCTCCTTAACCGATAATTTACGCATCAACAGCAAATTAAAGCTTCAGAATAGTTTATAATTCTGTCAAGTCACGTAATAGCTGTACCGACAATGTTATTTATATCTTTCCTATTGATTTTCATAAGAGTATTAAACGGTATTGGACGACCCTGACCCGGAATCATTATTGGGTCATGAAACAATCTACCAAGCTGTCACACGTTTCATTTTTTGCTGTCTGTTCTTACAATAGATTTCTTATCAGGTATGAAGCTTTCTACTGAAGTAAACATCGGATTTTGAAAGCTTGAGGCCGTGGTAGCCTCTGTCAAACTATGTTTTGAGCAAAAGGACCAATTTTAGCTCAGTAATGACTTAAGAGTCGGAGTCGATGTCTCCAAGCAATCGATCATTATAGGACCTTCCCATTAAACCCCAGTATTAATGGCCTAGGCGACAGACGGACCAGATCTTAGTTATTTAATTAAGGGACCATCTGGCATGGTTCGGATTATATCTGGGTTCTGGGCACAATAGAGATTCTTGACTTACACTTGGATCGAAAAGATAGTTCTAATATCGAAATTGTAGGGATTCCTGTCTATCTGCAGGATGATCAGTTTATAAAGGACCAGATATATTTTTAATGACTACAGGAACATCAACTACTACAACAACTTTTATCGTACATAGAGGAATTTGCCTTTAATGACCGTATACGGGAAGTAAGGCATTTAGTTGCAAGGGTTCTAGCAGTAACAGTAAAGTGACATGACAACTTGCGAGTCGGCCCTCGTTAATTATAATGGAAATAATTAACGAGGGGAATCGTTCGAGGGAATTCGTGAGAAATCGGATAAGTAGATTCTAGACTCTATAACATAAATATACTTATAATAAACAGGGTGTAAACAGACCCATCCATAGCCGTCAACTACGCATTCTGTACATCAAATTAAGTAACATTGCACAGAAATTATTTCTGTGAAAAGACTTTTACTTTGGGTGTGAAAAATCACAACGTAACGCACGCAAAACATTGTGTTTATGGGTGCATGCAACGGTTCCGGGTTTGTGGGGGTATTTAAAATTAAATTAAAATTTGCTTTCTCTAAAAAACGTCTGTAAAGTTGGAACCTTCAACTGCTTCTGGGTTCGGGAACAAAAAAAATATCACAATGATGGGAATAACAAGCGACTTTTGGTTTCGTTAAGCTTCTTTTTTACACTTGTTTTATGTAATAATAAATAAACTTCAACTTGATAACACGAAAAGGATTAACACGATTAAAGTCATAAGTATAACGAAAAACCACATTTATGATCTATTTGGTGGAATTAACTATTTAATGCCAAAACCAACATCGTATGTGTTAAACACGCCTTAAATTCCTGATGTAAATGTAAGGAATTTGAGCCGTGTCCACATGGATTTTAATTCAAAATGTATTCTAATCAAGATTGCACTTTTGGTTTTTAACATTAAATTAACTCATTTACACAAGTATTTTAAAGGTAAGCAGAATCCAGATCGAATTCTAAACAATCCACAGTTTACCGAACAAGGTTCGCGAGTCAGCCATATTCCAATTAAAATGCATACCTGCTTAGTCATGGTACTGTCGCAGTGCCAAGAAAAAAATCCAACCTGGCTGTATAACAAAAAAAATCACGTTAGTACTTTTTACAAGCATTGAATTTTTAAAAGCAAACAGTTTCTTATTTTGAATTCGAAAGAAGAATGGCGGGCCGCACACGCCGGCGACCGTTACAACGATGGGAAGGGCAGCTGGGATCGCACCTGCCACGCAACAGCTGAGCAAGGAACCGACGTATTATTTAGAAAGACTCTTTAGACGAAGGGGGAATTTGAACGAAGAAACATTTTTGCTCACGCTCACAAAACTTTTCAACATCATTGATAATCTAACTTTTACCTTGTTGATTAACAAACTTATTGAGTTGAAATCTTCTAAAATTGAGGACACAACAAACGTAAGACTATTTGGATTGAAATGAGTTAACATAAAGACATTCGACGACCTTTTGTGCCTAAATAAACTTGATAATACTCGGAATGGTACATAAAACCCACCGTTAGGGAATGCAGGTCGGCCATACGTGGCGATATTCCGATGTGCGAATTCTGGACAAAAGCTCGTGACCTTCGGGCTCCACATTCCACACGTGGAATTCAGAGTAATCCTTGGCCGAGCACTTTGGTAAATTGCGGTCAAGCCGCTGAACTGCGATATTCATTCAGCGTAATCTTGCTTTTTCGTGGCCATAGAGAAATGGGAAAATAAAAGAAGTTTCAAATTAAAACGCAGCTTTCGAAAAGCCGATTATGAAAGCTATTTCTTATTTACTCGTATAACAAGGATCTTTGTTTGAAACTCAGACTGTTTCATAACCCCTCTCTGCCTGTCCTTTGCAGCCGTGGTACTAAAAATACCAAAGAACATTTCAAAACGGTTCAAAATCATTTTATTCTTTAGTGGGTGAGGTGAAGACTCTTGCAGTTATTTTCTATTATCATGCAAAGCATCAGAGTCGGTCCTCGCATGGTTGAGTTTGTTGGTATTGCTACACCCAATTGCACCTTGTTGTCCTCATTTATTTTAATGAACGAATATCACATTGAGTCCGCGGTAATTCATTATCTACATGAATTCAACGAGACTGGAATGAAAATAATGTGATAACATACAAATTGTAAACCACAATACAACAATGTTAAATTTCGCATAAACTTCGTACTGACGGTCCCAGTTTTGACTAGCTAGTCAAAGATTGACAAAACCCAGAGTCGGCCCATCACTACTATTTAGTTGGATTGAAAAAATCACGGTGATTATTTTAAAATAATCCTATGCATTAGTATTGAAGAAGATAAGCCGTTAATGGTAATTTTTCAGAATATTTAACCGCAGCTTAATTAGAACAAGAAACGCGTTTTAACTATACCTACCTAAGAACTTCTAATCTATGTCTTTAAAATTTAAGTAGGTTTGCAAACACTCGACGAAGCCACAAACATTTCCATTTGGGTTACTTTGGAAATTAATTTATCATATAGGACTCAATTTTGGTAACGTAAGTATTGTGAAGTTCGGGAGATAATCTTGTAAATCCTTCTACAATTTTACGAGACAACCATGGGTCTTTTACACTTGTTATTCTGATTTTGGGGATAATATTTCACTTTACAGCATTAGAACTTTATTAATTCGCCAATTGTAGAGCACGTTTTTTGGTAAAATGGCTCATGCCCAAAACACATAAATTGATTAATATTTTCTTTGTACTCTAACCGCAAATGTATGCTATCATTGAGGCACCGGTTTTATGAGCTTTTCAGTGTTAAAAATAACTTTATTAAATATAGCAGTCACGATTTTTCCTCAACGGCTACAATAAAATTGGCAATTTAATTTTGACTTTGTTACCGTCAATAGCTCGTATAGAAAACCCATTTTAAAGTGGCCGTCTGCACTTTCCATTACCTTTTTTAGAAAGTTTGAAAACTGTAAAATTATTTTTTCTTTGTAACTTCGGCTAACTTCTCAGATTTCAAGGCGTTCCAGATTTTTGTAACAAATCTGAACGATATCATTACTTTACTCTCGGCATGAATCTTGTAACATAAGGATTGACTATAAACCCGGTGTGTTGCGCAAAAGACTGGATTTAGTCCATAAACTTCCTCACGTAAATGTCTTTAATTATTTTGCTGGATAATTAAGTTCTCCATTAGGTTTAAGTATCGTAATTATTAGGCGGCGCTCCTTGATCGATGTCGGAAATTCCTTCTTTGAACCGGGAATGGTTCTATCTGAATTTGATTTTATACAAGCTCATTTATTTTCCTGAAAACATTTTACCTTTACGGTACACAGATGAACATCAGAAGTTATATTACGTCTTATGTTCTTCCGGTAAAAAAGTATCGAGTATTTACAAAGGGCATAAAAAGGTGCAAAAATGTGGAATCTGGCGTAAAAGGAAGGAAGTGTAGCTCGCGGCAAAACGCAGTTTCTTGCCACGATAGAGGAAAATGCGTCATATTATGGATTTGTCAGTAGGTTTCCACCTATTCATATGCATAGTATAAAGTCAACAAAGGGGTGTGTGGTCACAACAGACTATTAACCTGTACCTACTATAACATTGCGTATTTATTGAGTACGCCACAGTAAACATAAAACGCTATATACTTTACACGTTCCTTGTTGTTTGGGTCGTAAAGACCTGGCCGACGACGCCAAGGACACGTCCTTTATAGAGCTCCTGTGTGTCATGAAGACTCAATCGATCCGGAGTTACCTTCAAAACACTCCAAATTGTATGTACACAGCAGAGACAACCCGTAGCAGGATCTCCTCTGGTGGTAAAGCTGTTAAATGCAATCCATATATGACACGTTACTGATACTTCGAGAGAAAGACTCTATTCGCGGAAAGATTTTTTGTCATTGCAGCTTGAAGCATTGGTTTTGGCGTTCTAACTCTCAAATCTCACTCAATCTCAAAGACCCAGTAAGCGAGAAAACCCTTTGCTTTGACCTCATTTAAAATCAATTTTCACAGATTTTGCGTGAATCTGCAAAGCTGTTTTACGAGCCCAATTTTTTTCTTTAGCCGCATTTTACGCTCTTTCTGATCAGGGAACGAAACTAAACCGTCACGTTCGGATCGGGACTTTGAATCGGGTGTAGGTACTTAACTCCAGTCGGTCGATGACGCTGAATCGCGTATACTCGGGCCCAGTCGTCATCAGCGCCTGTCATCAGCTATTTTAAAATCATTTATGTTTTGACTACACTATCGTGTGGTCAAAAGCACACAGCCTCTTTTTGTTGAGACATTGTTATCTGAACATCAAGACAGTGTATTTAATAGGAAATGGCAACGCGTTAGACATCGAGAGCATGTTTCTGATTGGGATCAAACTTGATTGGTTCCGAGTAAAAGCATCTTCCGGGCAACTTGTTCGTGTTCTTGTTGCAAACTGTTAACAATCTTGCTGTTTCTTATCTCAGCCTTAATTTAATGCTCCGATATGTAATCCGTTTTCGAAACAACTTTTGAATCTTGTGGAAATTAGAGACCATGGAGTTTTATGTCTGTTCTTTTCCTTAGGTTACTTTGGACTAAGTTCTTATCCAACTTTATTTGATATTACTGACTTCTTGAAAAGTCAAATATCATCATCTTCATCATCCTCTTGATCTTATTCGGAGTAGCAATATCTCTTTGTCTCAGTCGTCGTCTCCAAATTCACCACTTTATAGATACATCATTAAAATTTTACAGGTTAATGCTCCGTTCTTAAACCATACTGTGCCGTAAAAGTTGTTCCCAAAATCCACAAACAACATTTTAATTCCAAGTTGGTATAATTAGCAGCACGCTTCCAAATGTTCATGCTCCATTGAGGACTAACAGACACCGCTTCGGACAGGGCATGTGTTCATTTATGAAGATGGTCAGCAATTAACGTTAATTAGGGGTTCCGTTCGACCGTTCACGATTACCCGTGATCGTTACTTGTTTCTTAAAGACGCCTCTTATCTGAAGAACAATTCAATAGAGATTGTTTATGGTTCATTTCGTGATTGAAATTGATTTGTTTGCGCGGTGACGATTTTTTGTTTGAGCATGCCGATTCGAAAATAATTTCGTGATAGCTGGACGACTTTTAGGAAGACTATCATACGTGAGAGGTATGATAATCTTCCTGCTTATTGATGCCTATTCTCGAAGATCCAGGTGTTTCCAGACAGAATTTTAAGAGCCCATCCATTCTATCCATACTCCATCATCATCTGCCTAGCCTTTTCCCAACTATGTTGGGGTCGGCTTCCAGTCTAACCGGATGCAGCTGAAACTATCCATACTCCATACTAATATTATAAATTCGAAAGTAACTCTGTCTGCCTGTCTGTCTGTATGTTACCTTTTCACGCCTAAACCACTGAACGGATTTCTATAAAATTTGTATTTGTGTAATTGGCAAGGAGATAGATGGCATCCCGGGGAAGGACATAGGCTACTCTTTATCGACATACCACGCGGGCGAAGCCGCAGGCGGAAGCTAGTAGATAATAAATGGTATTACGGTGGCTTATGGAATCCTTCGCATAAAATCTGAACAATATTAGGGTACCTTAAACCTTAGGGCCATAAGCCTTTCAGAGCGCTTTTACTAAGGATAACAAGAGTTCACGTGTAATAACGAAAATCTCCACTCTTTCCTTATTAGGTACTAGGCTCCCATAAACACCGAAGCTGTTACATATTTAGTTCCCACCTCCTTAGATGGGTTCTTTCTATAATCTTCAGCAACAATTCGGATTAGTTTTCTTGTCGTAAAAATGTTATGCGTTGGTCATCATGAGATCACTTAGTTCGACCCAATAATTCATGGTAGGTACCTAAATGGACGAATAAAAGACGTTATGCCTATACAAATAAAATTGAATTTCAAATAAGTACAATTAATTGATTCTATGTTGATGTGAGTCATAGGAGGTAATACCCAACCTGTGCGTACCTAAAGGTGTATATTAGTTATTTAGTTCAATTAGACAACCAAATTCAAAAACACTTAGGTATTTGGTTAGGTACTTACTAAAATCGAAAATAGGTACCTACCTAATTTTATTATTACTTTTTGTGGTTTGTTTCAAGGTTTTTCTTTTTTAATTATTAGCTATAAATATTCTAAAACAATTTCCTTCATTGTTCAGGCTTAGGTTACCTACTACTTATAGATTTTTTTTATTTTTATTATTATAATATTAATAGTTAAATGTGTGTATTCAATACAATTAAAATTATACCGCTAGGTAACGGAAAAAGGAACAATTCATACGAAAATAAATTGAGGAAACTATTTACCCCTGTTTTTTATTAGTTAAAAAACAAATAATTACAAAATATTTGACGTGATTAAGCACGCGCTGTGTCGTGCAGTGGATATCTAATGAATTAATTAACATAATAATTGATACAATTACTACTTACAGCTGTTGGACACATGGCATTCATTCAGCACACACTGGTAGATTATCCAGGATTCCAATTCAATCATCGTGGAAGCGGTCATTTTCGACACAAAATAAATATTCGCACACAGTCAATAAGTCAAAATTCAAGCGTTATTACGACAAATACCACTTATATATATCACTGCATCTCTGTAAACGTTAAAAGCTAAATATTTTCAGTCAATGTTTAGAATTTTTAATTTGTAAATAACACGCGCGGTCTGCAAAACAGAACGGTGTTTTGATAGGTATCGCCCACATAGGATCGCGAGCTGAATGATTTGATTGGACCTTCGAGCCATATCGGCCCGGCCGACAGGAACCCGGAAATTCAGATGGATGTTGCCACTTTATTTGTCTGAGTCTCCCCAAAGTTCCTGTCAAACGTCAAGGCGATTTTATTTTTTAAGTTTGATTGTAAAGATTGAAAAGAATGTTACTGAAAACGAAATATCTGGGTTGAATAAACAATAAAAAAATGTCTTAAGACATTTAACAATATTACGACAAAAGTATTTTTTTCTGTACTTAACTTGTAGTATAGTCGCAGCTAAAACATCTTTCTTTTGATTACGCATCCTATGTAGTTTGGATATTTAATGTATTCGACCAATGCCTCAAATTTTAATAATATTCCATATATGAATGGATAAACATTTAACCTGGCAACATTGTTTCATAGACATTGTGCTGTGACATAGACGATCGATACCCAAATCTATTTCAACTAGTAATCGATATAAATGGTTATGAATTTGTGATTAATTGTGAACAATGCAAAATCGAATGAAATGTTTGTTTTTAATATACAATAAAATAGTATAACAAAACTTAATTAATTCTTTGGCCAAGAAACAAGCCAGACGTCTAGCCACATGAAGTGTCAACCAGTCGGCGAGGACCCCTCTCGGATCGTATGACCCGAGCGTTTCGACCCCAAACGGCTCAAAACTGCAGTTACCCATAAGGTTACAGCATTTGCGCTTCTTGAGGGTCTCAGCAGACAATTAACGGTGCCAGCACAGCCAGTCGTACTTGAAACATGAGATGGCGGCGCAAGGGTACACAGAGGTAGACACAGGTTGCGTCCCACACCAGAGGCCTACCCACCATCCAAGGCAACAACGTCATGCTGCGGCTGTATAGTCTCTTCCCATCGTCACGTGCCAATCAATAAATAGTTGTAAAGATTAAATGAATTAATGTTAGATTTTGTTATCCGCTGAAACTGCTGAATTTGTGATGCATAATTTCATTTTAATTTCCTAAAATGTGGTTCGCATTTAGTATTCGATTAAATTTAAAATCGTATTCGATAAATTTAAAATCGACTGCTTTATTAATTTATTGTGTCAACATCAACAACACTAGACATGACATCCAGCTGTCAGTGCGGTCAGTCAGTCTATTTTTGTTTTTGGTTTTTACAAGTTCTGCGCGCAGTAGAAAGTGGTGTTTATTTGTAAATATTGTAAAATTGTAAATATTCATAATTTTCAGTGTTTTATCTTTGGATTTGTAATATTAATCGAAGTGCAAGTGTTATATGAAAATACAGTACATTATAAGGACTTTTTGCGTTTTATAAGGTGAGTTATTGTGAACGATGATCAAACACCTGTCGTATCGTACGTAATTTTTATGCAAACGCAATTCATTGTTAAATATAGGGTCATTATAATTTCGTAATAAGTTTAAATCTGTTGTTTTATCTGGAACGTGGGCCAGTTGCGCTGTTTCGGGTAACCTTGAGTGAGCGAAGTGGAGTGTCATCGTCTAATTCGGCCTTACGCTTGTGCCTTACTACAAGTATTTATAAGGCAACGTAATACTTCGGGTATGTACTTGTAGAGAAAACAAGAGTACATAGCACGCACGTGTTATAAAACATTTTCTTTGTACCTACATAATCTTTGTTTTGTCAATAGAATAATAATAAACTCATGTACCAAATTTAAAATAAATAAAAAGAGTTTGTTACGGATATGTTTATATTTTGTGCTGAAACTGAAACAAAAGAATGTGCACTGAAATAATCATCATAACATAATATTTGTTACGATATTGCTATTTGTGATTCAATTAGCAATTGATTCCCTAATCAAGTAACAATCTAAGTATGTATTCCATATTAAACAAGATTATCCTCATTAGACAGCCCACAGACCGAATTGTTCACACCCCCATAAACAAGTAGACATTTCTACCTTATTACATCTCTTTGGTACATTATCATCAGAGTAGAACTACTTAAGTACATTGCTTGATGATTTTGTAGGTTGATCTATAGCCTATAATTATCCTAATTAAATTTTACATCTATATTATGGCCTGGTATTACAAAACCTTGGTGATTATGGTTTAGTAACTACTTTTATAGACTGCATGTACTACTATTGAGTAAACAATAATAAACTAGTTTCATAGCGCATAATCAACCTATAGTGTTCCTACTGCTGGGACACAGGCCTCCTTTCAGTGAGAGGACGAGGGCTGTAATCCACCATGCGGGCTCAGTGCAGCTTGTTGAATGTCACACATGTCTTTGAATTTTTGGCTCTAGGGCATGCCGGAAACCGGCACCACACAGTGTTTTCCTTCACCATTTTGAGAGCAGTGGTGATGAAATAACTAAAACAAAGTAATGCGCCTGTTTAGGTTCGAACCTCCAACCTACAACTCATAAGTCGCAGCCATTTCCAATGGTCGACCACCACCACTCTCAAGCAGTTTTATAATTTCATATTATTATATGTCTTGTCTACAAGCTACCTAATAAATTAAAATCGACTGCCCTATAGCAACTGTTGAAGGTAAATTTTAATTTTATCTGGAACCATACATAGACAGATTTAAAATCATGTGTATCTCATTTCTAGGGAGTTCGCAACTTCTCGCTGGCCAGTAACATAATACATGATATTGATACTCTGTGGTTTCAGAATGTTTAATTCTCCTTCCTTTTGTTCAGAAGCATAGTTATTTTTAGAAAACACAACTAAGCACCTAAAAATGAAACAAGATTTTACTTTTGTTTTGAGATTAGGATACCTACTAAAATAAATAGCTTACCTGTACTTAGTGTGTGCTTATCTATTTCTGGTCATAGAATTATGATATTTTATACTAGTGCTATAAGTATTTATTACATGAGCCTTTATTTAACTTACATATTTATTTTATTAGAGCAGCTGTTGTTTGTGTCTGTTAGAAATGTGGTTTTATTAATGACGTAGCTAAGTAATAATTTTAACTAGAAATTAAAATATTTCAAGTTTAAGATCAAATGTTGTAGAATGGTTAGGTAATACTTATGAATAAATTGTCACACAATACGTAAATGCAAACCTGCCATTAAAAAAGATTTTTTTCTCTTGGGATTAAAACAAACAAGTCCACCAGTACCACTGACGAATTAACAATAATAAGTAATAATTTCCCAAAGAAACAATGGATTGACTGTGTGAAAGATGATATGGCTAGAAAGGGGGTGACTAGCGAGTCAACGACTTTATAGAAGTATGGAAGAAAAATACATGCTGCCCCAACCCCAAATAAAATGGGATAAGGGCAGGGGAATGACAATGGTAGAAGATTCATAACATGAATTAGAATGAAAAAATCTCCATTTCAAAATGCAGCATAAAATAAAATAATTCATTTCAAATTAAAAGCCGGTGTTGTCCATACACAGCTGTAAAGATAAGGCTTCTAATCAGGCAATGGTATGATGCGTCATAAACCATCACTCACAGCTTAACTATCTAGCAAATAATCTAAATAGTAGTACACAAATATTAGTACGACCTATGATAAGCTTAGTTAATAAGATTAATATATGTTACTGTTTCAATAGTATTTTATTTATAATATTGTATAAATGTGCAAAAACCTGCACAGTAATTATGGTTTTGGTATGGGACCACAGTCGCCAAAATTTTTTTGTGTGTCCCCGCTTTGTTTTAAATTCATAAGTGAAGCATAGGTAGGTCAATTAGGTACTCCAGACAAGGCAAATGAAAGAAAAGACAATACAAAGGTAAAAATGTTCATGTAAGTATAAAATGTTTTTATTTTAAACTACCTGACCGACATTGTCAATAATTTTTCATACAAAAATCCCCTATTAAAAATTACATTCTCTACATACAAACAAAATCCCATACTTATGATAAATTACGTTCAGTTTTTCCCCAATTTGAAAATTTTCTGGGAAAGTTTTCCAATTTTTCTTTCTTTTTAAACCTAATTCAGCCTACCACCAACCAATTTACAGCATTTAATTTTTATTATTTATACTTTTCGTTTTATACCACATAAACAACAACCATTATTCTTATCATAATGTATAACATACAACAAACAAAGGAACATCTGTGTCAAAAAAAGAAACAGTAAAGAACTGTACAGTTCTTTTTTTCATAATCTTCATTATTTTGTGTACAATCTTGCATACGATTTGACGTCACTATCACGACTCATAAAAGTGTCTGGCGATAACCTGAGTTTGTCAGAGCATATTTTTAAAATTATTTATTTATATTTGAACACTCTTTGTCATCGATTGTTTACTCATTTTTATTTTTACCTTTTTGTAAATATTTAAAGAAAGCTTTCGGATATTTACATACATACGTACCTACATATACTCACGCCTTCTTCCCATAGTGGTAGGCAGAAACTACAGAACGCCACCTGGTACGATCCTATCATACTCATTTTGCTTCGTTTACGTTCATACATGGTCATACATCCCATAAACGTTTGCGCTTGCGAGTCTTTCGGATTTTGTATTTTTGTACGATCAACTACTATCAAACCAACTACGATTTCTTCTATTAAGTACCCTATTCAACTTAACATTTCCCAGTTGTTGCTAGCAAGTCACTCGTAAACACCCCACTCCAGTTTGAAGCAGTTGCCTGTAGAGAGGAAATTCGTTCAGTATTTACACCTCAGATAATAATTAATGACGCTAGATACGATAACAATACTAGCCCGTTTTAATCGTTTGATTAGATTATTTTATGTCTTATTTAATACTTATCTATCACGTTTTTCGTCACGAGTTAAGCTCCTTAATGAGACATCGTGTATAGTTTGAGACATCGTGTTTTTATTTTGAAGCATCACGTAAGCTTGAGAGGCACTGTTTGCCGGCGACGATTTCTAATAACGAATGATAGGGTCGTTACTACCGCCGTATCAGCCGTAGCAATGATATGGGGACCCCACGTGTGTACCTAAACTAAAAACAGGATGCTATTTTATGAAATACCTTCCTTTTGAGCTTCGCCACAGTCGGTAAATAGCCAGCCATCATATTTTGAAACAGCGCCCCTTTTGACTAGCTATGCCACTGGGAATGATTCCTTAAGTCAGCATATTGCAGGTATACTGGTACACAGATTTATAAACTTCTCCCAAGTTGCGCCAAAATATCCGACGCGGTGCGGCCTTGCTTGAATGTTGAAATTAATATTGTCAAAGAGTCCAAGTTCCCAGAACGACGGCTAGGTAGACCGCGTTTTACAAATCCCTGGAACACAACGCTTGAGCTTCAAGATCTCTTCATTATGTGTGTCAAGGATGAAGCTGTTTATATACAGAAGAAACCCTTGCATTATAAACACGACTGAGATTTACAGAGAGACGATTTTGTAGACAAGATAGTCAATGAAACAATGCTGATCGAAATCTCCCTGCCTCATGTTTATATTCTCATCTCATCGACATCCATCGTCAACTCTTGTGATGGTAGAAATATGTATATCTTATCCAGACTAGATGCTGCAGCCTGCATACCTAAACGATTTAAGTATATTAAAAAAAACTTTAGACCGGGATTACATTGTGTTAAAAATATGGAACTAGGAAGGATTGAACACTAAATGACGGCTAATAGAGATATAAGTAGGTATGTATGTAGAATAAGAGGACCCTATGACGTCGAGCCAAAATAAATTGCGATATGATTAAAGTTTCCATTGTTTCCACCACAACACTTTATCATCTTCCTGCCCTTGGACCCTGTTTGGGGTCGGTGAAACACTTTTTCTTCTTTCATTCTCCCCTGTCAACCGTCACGCTAACATTCTTTCCCTTCTCTTTCATGTCCTTGCTCACACAATCCATCCATCTTTTCTTTGGCCTTCCTCTCTCTCTTCATCCATCAACATTTATATTCATCACTCTTTTAATCACATGCTTTTTCAAAACTTTTATAATTATATTATATGAGCATGAAAACATTAGTCAAATACTCTTACCACATTCGTACTGCCGCATGCCAATGCCTAATACAATACAACTTTCTCTCGTGCAATGACATGTTGTGTAGAAATACGATTCGGTCACAATAACCATCGCTGTTCACAAAAAGTTGATGCGAAAGTTGCTGTTCGTATTGATAACTCGCTGAGACTTAATGGATAGATTTTGTACACTATTACTGTAGGTAGGTGATGGCCAACGTGTACCTTTATGGCATTAACACCTTTCGCTCCTAAATCTTACACTGTGTATTTGATGAATTTGACCAAGATCCAAGGAGTTAAAACAGCCTTGTCAGGATGGCCTAGCTTGGCCATTTGGCAAGTCATCTTAGGTACTAGCCAAATGGATTACAATACTCCTTGTATTTGCGATTTGGCAAGTAAAATTTAGCACCAGAGCTTGCTTTGAAAATTTGCCAGATTACCCTTATGAAGATAAGAAAGCAATTTCTCCATGAGGAGTCGGAAAGCAAGATTACGGTAGAATTTGTCACCAAATTGTTCTAATTTAGATATAGCACCGATTCAATTATTCGCTAGCTCTAGTTCCCAGTTAAAGGACTCTAAACAAAATTCAGCCGTGGCAAGCCATGCATAATAAGGTCAAAGATTCCTACAGTGCGATCAACCAGAACCCTAGAACTGAGAATAGCGTGTATATTGTATAGTAACATATACAAGAGTGTTTTTCGATTGCATGATTTTAGCCAATATGAGGCCATTATTGAAATGTGAGAATGAAAACCGTGTGAGATTCTGATATTAAAACATCGAGAAAGTGTTAACGCTGGTACAGATAAAGAATTGAATAAAACACGAGTGCAATCAAATGACTCGATGACATCGAAACATCTGAAAGTCATGGTGGTTAATGACATAAAATTGGTGATGGAAGTTTGGCAGATCGCCAAAGTTTTAAGCTACTTCCCGAAGTGATACAGTCCAAATTCAAAGTGAATAGCGTCTTGGAGTTTTCTCAAGCATCCTTTTTCACTTTTTCATTCTACAAGTTTGAACATGGATATTTAGAGGTATTTGACAGTAGTTTATCGACGACTATGAATGTCGAAAAAAAGTAATTTCATTGACTTTTTTAGAAGGCATTCACTTGTTCTTAGGTACGTTCACGGCAAATTCGTCGACGCTGGGGCATTCATTTAAGCAAGGTTGAATTGTTGTAAAGCAATTTGCTTACGCATGCTAAAAATCAATACTTACAGCTAAGTTAATTAAACATATTATTACCTAGGCATCATAAGGCAGCGGCGGCCTTAGGGGGTGGCGAACAGGGCAATCGCCCGGGGCCTCGCTCTTGCAGGGGCCTCGCGTCAAGCAAATTTAAAAAACATACAGATTTCTTTTAACAATTTTTTTTTTTTTACTTTTGATTTTGATTCTTAATTATTTATTAAGGTTATAAGTTACGTAAGGTCATAACGTAATAAAGTTAAGTTAACTAATTCATTCATTCAAATCTTTGATAAATTCATTTTATAGTACTTGAATATCGCGCCTCGAAACACTTGAAGATCGGTTTTTTTAAACGCATAGCACTCGGGACTAGTATATATTATATAGTCTGTGACTCGGGAGTCGGGACATAATGTTCTGCTCGTCTATCGCTCGGGGAATCCCCGTCGCTAGAGGAATTCCCTTGTTTCATTTCGTTCGTCAACTTTTGTCACATTGGAATTATTTTCCTATGAGTTACAAAATCGTTGCTGTACCGTAAATATCTTTCAATTATATTTATTAGTATAACTTTAGCATTTCTCGTCAAACAACGAATACCTACCAAACAACCAGACCTACTTTCGCATCACATAGGTACTTTTCCGTAGGACAAAGGGCCTCGCAAAGACCTGCCGCCCGGACCCTCGCAATGGGTAAGGCCGCCGCTGTCGTAAGGTAATTAGTCAACAGACTTAGGTTCTAAATGCTTACAGTTTCATACGAGTAAATACAAATAGAAGTTATGTATATAAGGACAAGTATACAGAATACACTCAGCGGCACGGAATTTGGCCCAAGCGTATTATGTAGTTTATTGTCAAAATTAAACACGAAATACATGTTTTTGGTTTTATAAAACTTAGAGGATGGTCTGATACCTAAATTTAAATCACAAATTCCGAAAAAAAAATTGAAAACTTTATTAAAACTTAATTAAATTACAAAAATGGCAATTAACACAAACATAAAAACATCGAAAATTACAAAAAATACACAAAATGAAAACAATTTACTAAAAATTAAAAACGTGTGTTTCCACCTCTCGCTCTGATCACCGGCTGCATGCGATCAGGCATGCTCTGGATGATGTTTTTAATGTTTAATTTGGGGACTTTCGTCCCAGACAGCCACCAGAACGGTTTTCAAATCATAGAGGGTCTGAGGAGGGTTGAGACTTGCCCGGATTCACTTTTTAAGCATATCCCATACATGTTCTATGGGATACATGTCTGGGATTCTTGCTGGCCACTCCAATTTGGAAATTCTAGCCTCTGAGAGGTAATTATCCACGCAATGGGCGGGCATTATCTTGCATTAAAAGAAATTCCTCGCTACAAATGACCCCATGTATGGTCAAACATGTTCTTGGATTATCTCTTCAACGTACCGCACTGCTGTAAGCGTCCGAACTTATTCCTCCCCAAATCATAACAGACCACCATGAAAATTGACGGTTTGCCTGGTTGTGCAATTTAATACCGAATTTTAACTTACCAGTCTTCTACACGTTCCAGCAACAAATTGAAGCAAAGTGTCAAAAACGTTAATGAAACGATTTTTTTTGTGCTTGCCTTCTTAAATTAACATTAACAAACATTGTAACAAACTGCCACTTCAAGTTGTCATACGCGTTAGTAAAATTCAGCTGTTATCGGGTTGTTTATGTTTGGGCCACATTCTGTGCCGCTGAGTGTATATCTTAAAAATATCTTAAATTGGTGATTTGGTGTTACGAACGCTGCTTCCTACGCACTCTCTACTCCCTACAAAAGGCCAAAAGTAATTTTATTCGGCTGGAAGCTGGAACAACGGAGAGGGCTAAAAATAAAACACAAAAACCAAACGCAGACAATTAAACCATCCTCGCTACTGTAGACAGTAGACAACGCAACGGATCCAAAAGGATAAAAATAAACTCCCTAACTTCAAGCAGTGTTTCTGATTCTGAAGAGAAAACTTTCCATTCCCAGTTCCCATAGATCTGGGTGGCGTCACCGAAGCACAACGTCAATATCATCTGCACTGCATTAATATTCAAACAACCGCACCACCATATAAAGTAATATCCCGCTCTGTCTCTCCCATTGTGAATTCAATGTCATCCCCATTCATGGGTTGCCCGTTTATTAATCTGGCCGTGACGTATCCGGCGGTATACGTCATCCCGCTCAATATTTTTATTTTATGGGATTGCGGTTAACTAGTTCCGACTAAGTCAGGATATCAAACAATAATGGGAGACTCGGAGAGAAGAGCCATATATTATGTATTCGAAGGAGCACAATCAAATGGTTTAACGAATTAAAAATAAAGGTAACCTTGCTTGGCAAGTAGCAAGGCCTGCTAGTTTAGTTAGTACTGACGACAACAATTCTCGATATGCCATATCTATTTTGTTTTGAAACCACATATGTGATTGCAATATTATATCTAGCAAACCCCTTGAAAAATTGAATAACAGTGAAGTATTTCCTAGATTTGCTACAAGTGAAGCCCGACTCTTACATAAGTGATGTAAAATGTGATAATGTTCTCTACAGCCACATTCTTAGCACTGAAGTGCTAATTAAGTAAACAAAAGCGTAGTCAGCGGGACTGCCAGATTGCTCAATTTGGGAAATATATCGCTTTCAGTTTGAGTAATTAGCAAAACTGACCTCCATATTTCCTCCTTTATTGCTTTGTTTATGTTTTTTTTTTCTTCAAGGAAGGCAATGCCGGTTCATTTCCTCATGTTTTGATACGTCGAAACGAATACAAACATGAGTCATGGCTAGATCTCAGTCGGCCTTGTTTCGATCGCCCTCTTATCTACAGCATGCTATGTGTCATTAGAATGCGAAGTTATCGCTCAACCGCGGATAAAAACCTCAAATACCTTAGTGGGTGCATACAATGCAGGGGCTTCTTTCTGTTTAAACAGCTTTATCGTTGCAAAACATGCGTGCATTATGTTTACATTTATAATTATGTATGCCAACCGTTTTCAATGTCTCCTTATCAGGTATTAATCACTATTAGTATAAAAAAAAACAACGGCAGGTACTGAGACGTGATACCTACACGAATCTTCGTCAAGATCTGCTTTTATGGCTATTGACAGCAAGCACCTAATGTAGGTGTCGTTTAGTGTAGGATGTAAAATTGCAAAATTATAATTATAACAAACAAGTTTATCTTAATTTTGGATTAATTTCTGCAGCTGATCTTGACTGTAGGGAGCTCAAAGCAGTTGCTGCTTTTGTCGAACCATCTCTTTATGCAGCGACGACAGATGATGAAGGCAGAGACGCAAATACTCGTGATTGTAAAGGCACTTTTACAATGATGTGTAATCAGTAATGACATCACCCAGCCATCTACGTCGTAGCAGATTTGCTACGACAAAGTTGGGTTACTTTGTACTCCATGGACCATGATAATATTTATGTATATCGCGGTACATAATTCGCCAACACACAATGCGTACCATATCCTTAGGTTTGATCAAAGATTCGATAAGTAAACATTAGTGAGCATTTACCTGTTCGATTAGATACCTATTCCAATGAGGTTTGTTGTTCGATATCGTCACCATAATCAACGTCAGATGTAAACACGAGAAACCAGTCCACAAAGACCGTCCTACCCGTCTTGTTGACTTCTAAACAAAGCGTCGTAATCCATATTCATGTGTTTGTCCAAGAACACAATTAAATTGACGATCAGATCTGGCAATTTAAATCTATATAAAACCCTATGTGGGTGGTGGTACGTGTCATTCTTGCTCATGATGATATTTCTGGACTTAATTCGTCATTTTCCACGCTGGCAAGTCTCGCTGTAAACACTGTTTTTGTCCAATAAATAACGAAATATTATTTGAGTTGTGTTTTGTGTGTATATGGTTGACGCAGTTGGCTTGTTGGCAAGCGAGGTACTACCGATTCGCATTGAAGCCCGAACGAGGACTAATTTGTGACACTGTCCCAGTCTTCCTTTTATAAAACTGGATTTGAAGTACCTTCTCCTTTTGTTGCAGGGTAGGTAACCCGGGATGGTGATGGAAGCCGACCCTATTGCTGGCAAACATACTGATGGTAAATATGAAAAAGATCCTTCTCCAATAATTTTGGCGTCAGTCTATTTCGAAGTTTTATTGAATTTCTGAATGTATAATGAACTGAGGTCTGTAATTTAATATGTCGAGGTCTATAAGACTGCCAGAAAGTAATTTATGGAGCACTTACTGCAATAACGCTAGAACTATTCAGAATTCGTAGCTATTTGTAGGCGTGTTCATTTACATATTTTTACCACAAATATGTAAATGCTTGGTTTAATATGTGAGTTTATTGTTTTTTTTTGACACGTTTGAATTTTTCCAAATCGAAGCATTTCCAAGAACATTTGTTTACGTATCAGTTTTATAGAACATCTTGAAATCAACAGCTAGATCTAGCTGTCTAGGGCGCTTATGATTTGTTGTTATCTTGTGTTGCCATGTGTACGCTGATTAATAGCACGTGTCAGGCGAGTGATGTCCCGTTTGACGCCTATCGTCCTATTTCTTTGCCTCCCATTTTCTACTTTCGCTCACAAAGTCGTTGGCCCAAATTTTGTCTGCTTGATGCTACGCTATAAATACTGGGTAGTCTGGGCACGTCCCTGTTTTATCTCAATGTCTGACTTAAGTTATATACACACATTTTTGACGCATAATAAGGATCATGTTTGTTTATGACCACGATAGTAGATTATCATTATCAATATCACTGCTATTGGACGACGACGGTTTCGATCTTTATCAATTCAATTACGAATGTCGTTGAACGTATTTCCTAGATTTATTATTAGATTGAAATTTGATAAGCCATTTTTTTCTCGCGTGTGGAACGTGTCGATAAAATCTATTTCTGATTTGTGTAAATCTTTAGCAATATTTTTAAACTGTCTCAGGTTTTTTTTGCAGTTAGGGTTATCTACTGAAAATATTTTTACAAATACAGTTTCAGGTGTAGAAATATTTAGTTCATGTAAAACCCAATGTGCCAATTAGCTTGCCGGCTATAAACCCATAAAATTCTGTCGGAATCACCTAATTTGCGGGAACGGAAACTAAATTGTCGGGAATTTGGGACACAAATCAGAGCCAGACATACAGACAGCTGCTTTGATCTTCGAGCGTGATTTTTAACACTCCTTGAAAACTTCTGTCTTGTGTCTTCTTGGTCTTCCTGTGCCCAGTTCACTGCATCATTATCTATAGCTTTAGCTTTGTATTTTTTCACTGTATTGTTATCTACATTCTGAAAAGTATTAAACGCTGCAAGAAAATATAATTTTTTTATTATAATTTTTTGGATGCACTATTCCTACCCCTCCATTGAAACAATTAGTCGCTCTCACCTTTGATCATTGATATCTTCATGCTTTGTTCATTATCAATCACATTATTATTAATAATGTTGTTTTATTCTTCTTGTAAGATTTGCTAAAGTACATTTACTACAAGTTCGAGATTTGTAGTCTGATTTGTAGTCTTCATCATCAATCGGATATTGAATCTACTTTCCTCGACATTTGACAGCTTCAAACCACAGCATAAAAATAACGCTGATTTAAAGTCAAAACACAAAAAGTTAAATGTGCAAATTGCATTTCAAATTGAAACAACGATTTACAAAGATTCAATGTAGCGTAACTTTATCCGATGACTTTGAATGGCAGCCATTATTCAGATTGGCCATTGATGTTGTCAATCGAATCGTACGGTTTTGCTCCGTCGCGTCTATTGTGTTTGATTCTTATTTGAATACTGGAAACATCGCGGTGTAGCGCCTACACTGATCAATCAATTTAGGTTTTTTGTAAAGTCCTCCTTTTGGGTTGATCTCCAATATTCTTTCGGAGTTATACGGACAGTTTTAGGTTTGGCTTTTCCAGCTTCATTTAAAATATTAGGTGCTCAACTAATGAATCAAATCTTAGAAATCCATTTCAGTGTGTTATTTTTTGTGTGTAACATCTCCGCCTCCTCTCGCTTTCTGGCAATCTGTGGAAGTGATTTCGTGAAGAAGGACGGAAGTGTGTAACAGCAAGCCGGGGAACCTCGCGCTATTTGAATTGACCAATGAACACGCGCAGTGCTAGAGATGGCTGTCAGATGGTGCCAAGCCCATTTTCGAAGAGGTTGTAAACAGGATGATGATGATGACGATGATCATGAATATTGTTTATATCACATATACATCAGCCAAGATGTCAGATGTTTACACATCAGCGATTGCTTCTTTCAAGACACCTAATCAAATTAAATCCGCAGTTGTCTTGAATATGATGTTTGTCATATATTCTAAAATTCTATTTCAAACTTGCATGTCCATCGTATTTAATTTCCGGATTATTATGGCTGTTAAAATCATTTCTATAGCATGTGGCATAATTGAAAACAGCACACACAGTTATCAAAAATGTATCGAATACAAAGTTACCAAATACAGCAGTCCATAAGTGTCTCCAGTTGAAGGACTGTCCCCAATCAAGCGTATAAAGTCGTACCCAATCCATTGTTCGTGACACACTTCCCTTCAGGAAATGGAAATAGTCGCCATTGATTGCGATACATTTTACGTGACTTATCTACAATCAGCTTCGATAAAAGTTATCCTCATTACTAAACATGGAAATAACATCATATCCCGGGTTTTTGTTTTTGTTAAATATTAATTCTATGGGTTTTTAAATCAGAGGTGACATTTTCCGTTCCAGTTTGGCGAATATTCAGTATTTAGTGTTCAATGCTTAGTTAGTGTTCAATGTTCAATCAGTCACAGCATTGTGCATTTGAGTGTCGACTCGTATTGTCAAACAAATCCTCTAATAGCCACCTAGTTTCACAATAGGTCAGTGCTAAATTCTATTAGGAGCTTAAGTAGAGTTGTTGAAAACGACCGTCAGAATGAGTAACGAGACAAGTATGTATGTTTTAGTTAATTGCATAAGTTAAGCGCAGTTTAGCCTCAATTTAGCTCTTGTTTGGAAAATCGAAACGGGCATTCTCAAAATAAACCCATGTGTATACCTACGCAGATCGGAGACTAAAATTTATAATATGAATCAGTGTGACTTATAAATAGTCGTACGTAATACTCGATGCGTTATATTATCACGGATTGTCTCTTTCAGAGAGAGTGCACGGCGCATCGCTGAAGGCGCGGGCTGGTGGTGACGTCATCTCTCCGGAGCGCTCTGTCGGCACCCTCGACCTCAACATGTCGTTCACAGCACCATCCAACCTGGTACTCACACCTGCTCCTGAATGTGAGTTATACAGACTTATCAATTGAGATCAATTCGCTTCTTAAAACCATACTTTCCACTGAAATAACTTCTTAAGCCTGGTATAGTCCAAGCAAAATGAGAAACATGTACTTGTAAAAGGACGTTAGTATGGCCCATCGCAATTAAAAAAGACACTACCACACAAGCATGACTGACAAAGACGAAGGTCTACGAAACCGACCCTTTTCTAACGAGTCTTATTAACGCCCAAGGACTGTAACTACCATAGATCTTCTAATCCTATGAAAATTTTCCTGTTTCCCTTTCTACCAGGTCGAAAGCTATCCCGAGGCATCTCCCGTGCGACAGACAACGAGGGCCTCGTGTGGGCTTTACGCAACAATACAGAACCTGAGCCAAACACAATCAATTCCGATCACATACTGCTGCTTCCAGATATTTCTGTCTACCCACCTGATTTTAGGTAAGCATATAATCTTGGTAATTTAATATTATGCGAACAGACTAAGGTCGGACTACTTAATCTGGTACTAAAAGTGGATTGCCTTTTGGCTATTTTCGACGCAAGGCCACAGTGGTATGTTCAAGAAAAACATGTCATGACAGCTCATCACTGACAGCTTAAAATTGTGAGCACTCCGCGTGCCTTTGTTTTGATTACCAAATGGACTTCCGCAAACCGATGTTCGATTTGATTTATCGCTCGGATATTTACAAATCCAAACTCATCAGGGGAGCATTTGGGGAAAGTTAGCATATAAATATGACTTGCTAAACAGAAAAATAAAAGGATGACAAGCGTGTGGCCCGCACGCCAACGCCCAACTTTTGCATTTTTTTGGATTAATGCCCTTTAAATTAGTCACGAATGACAAATATAGGGGTAGACCCTTATACGTGTATATGGCCGTTGTTGGTGCGTACGTACAGTCGGCAGCTAGCCAATATTCATTATCGTCGCACACGCAATCAAACCGTTTGTTGCCGTTGAACTTTCTGTTATTGTTTACCGTTCTTTAACCTTTTCGTGTTTCGGACACATGAATTCGACATTTGGCCACATTGATTTTGGCGCAAGTGGAATTCTGGCAATGTATGGAAGGAAATACTAGGTTTCTTATGCGGAAGGAAAAAAATTGTATGTTCCACGTCCCGATTATAATCAGTAAAGTAAAAAAAAAATAAGTTGGAGTTCCATACTAGATTGGAATTTTCGGTAAAGTTCTAATTGGATGGACACCTAGCACTCGGTAACGGAGAGTCTAGGTGACTAATCCTTTCACCACGATAGCACGATCCGGTCTTTCTCAAGACCCATCCCAAACGGCTCGTTTAAAGTTCTAACTAGGCAACTAGATCAAATCACAAGGAGCGAATAAGTAGCAGTTTTTTGGTATTTTCGATAACTAGAGTTCAAAACGATTACATTCTTTCTATACTAGCTATGTATTTTTCGCAAAGCTAAACCCAAAAACCTTATACCTTTTCCAGAACATTCTTAGAAAAGGACCTCTTAGAGACTGCGACGCTAGTAACTCTAGAATCTGCCAACATACTTAACTGGTGGCGCCACGGTCGCGTCCCGGGTGCCCCTCGACTACTTCCTCTGGCCACTTCGGGCGACGGCAACTGCTTGCCACATGCTGCATCACTTGCTGCCTATGGCTTCCATGACAGACTGCTTGCATTAAGAACTAAAGTTCAGGCGCTATTGTCTGGAGAAGGCGGTGAAGTACTTACTAGTAAGTGTTATTCAATATACCTGTAAGTTTTAGGCCAGGTGGATCTGTAATTTTCGGGGAGAGGCTGGTAATGGTGTAAGAGGCCGAGAATCCAGCTCAGTGACGTGCAATTGGAGAGTCCTATGTCCAGCAATGGTTTACTAAAGTCTGATGTGACCCCCAAAATGTTTTTGAGACCCATTCGTTACTTTGCAAATACTGAAAAATTTGCTGCCATCCTTGATTTATACCAACTGAGACTATCGCATGCATTATTAAGGTAGGTTTTCCTTGAATATGACCAGTCAGTCACTCAGTTTAATGGCCTTATCACACTGGTGATTTGCAAGCAAGCGCGCTTGAACAATCGCCTCTCTAATAGAGAGGTGATTGTTCAACGCGCTTGCTGTGTGTGCGCAACGTGTTCGCCGCGTTTGCGTAACGAGCGATTGACGGGAGTGTATCGCCTCGCTATAAAACCCGCTGGCAAATCATCAGTGTAATAACTGATAACGCTCTATAAGTAACTTGGTAAGATAGAAATGGATACTTACCTCGGTCTGCGGACTGCACCATCTTTATCCAACACACATAGACTTGCTTAACATATTTTCTCGGGACTCTCCAGACGCAATAAAACGGCGCTGGCGTTGGTCAGAGAGCATTTCCCTCCGCTCGGCCGGGCTCACGCCGTCGGAGGCGGAGTGGGAGTGCGAGTGGTCGCAGTGCGTGAGCGCGGCGTCGCCCGAGCCGGCGCGCGCCACGCCGGCCGCCGCGCCGCACTACGCCGCGCTCGAGCACTTGCACGTGTTCGCGCTGGCGCACGTCATGAGGCGCCCGGTCATTGTGTTCGCTGATGTCGCGCTGAGGGTTGGTGTTTATTTATTTATTTTTATTAGCCATTACTGTCCCGAAACCCCGATATTAGTCCCGAAAAAATATTTTAGTCGTAAGGTAGTCTCCACTTTTTTTGTCTCTGTTCTTCGAACTTTAGGTAGATTAGCTTACCCTTTTCCGATCACTGGTTATAATAGATAAATTATTATTCAAGTATTGTCATTGAAGCAGGCCAAGAAAGTGTAGAAGTGATGACTAGAATTGCACAACGGATGTGCATTAGAGAGAGTCGGCAGGTGAGAGAAAAATTTTGAAGTCTTAGGGGGAGGGGCCTATTCACAGCATAAAGATTGATAAAAATACGGTCGTCAATGTACAATTAGATTTTATCAAATCAGAAAATGTTATTATTCTTATTATTACTTATTCATCAAGAAATGGATACGAAGCCAACATACATTCCATCCAAATAATGCAAAATGTTCATGATTGCAGGATTTCCGCGGCGACCCCATAGCCCCCATCCCGTTCGGCGGCGTGTACCTGCCGCTGGAGCTGGCGCCCGACGCGTGCAGCAAGACGCCCATCCTGCTGGCCTACGACGCGGGACACTTCTCCGCACTCGTGCCGTGCGAGCCGCTGCCTACTGACGGCGCTAGGGTACCGTTGGAAGACCATGCCGGGAACCCTATGCCTATCAGGTAACAAATAAAATAATAAAAAATTGTCACAGAAACATGTGCTTATAAAAAAAGACAAGCTAGTTGGAAAAAAGTTCAGATATTAAGCAAGAAGATGCCTACTGCCTACCCTCGTACTTGATATCTCAATTACGTCGAGCATTTATCTATAATAAACTATCACTGGATCATGCTCGTTATCATCCATTCACACTTTTCTGATCCCAATCCTGATCATACCTTTTGTGTATTTTCTCGTCTTTTCGACAAGAAAACCCACATAAGGTGAATAATGAAAATTGACTCATCACAAAAATAATAAGATATCTTTAATTTCAGATTCAACGTAGATCCCGGCGAAGATTTCCGCTGGGACGTCGAACCCGACCAAAAAACCATAAACAACATCCTACCCGATGAATACCAACGTTCCTCAATGCTGGCAGCTTACTTAGACCTTGAGCCAATCGAATGCATCTCACTTAGCCAACCGCCTGAAGAACTGCGAAGATCACTCGACGCACTATCAACCAAAAGCTCAAAGCAGCTAAACTCAGTGGCCAAACAATTCGGAAGTATTGGGAGGTCTATGAGCAGTAAATTGAAGAAGAATTTTGGTTCAATGGCGAAATTGGCTGGTAAAAGTAGTGGGAGTCATAGCAATCCTGAAGAGAGTTTGATGAGGACACAGTCAACGTGTGAAGTGTTGTGCTGTCGAGTGTTAGCGGCGAGGGCACCCGTGCAAGAGGAAATGGTCAAGAATTATCTTAATGAGGCTTGGATTGGGTGAGTTGTATTACTTTTCATCGCTTTTGGTTAGGACGCGGTGTTATATGGGACTTAAGTCATTAGTTGGTGTACTATACATCTCGCCTCTGCCTAATCTTGATATGAGCTATAAGGAGTTCAAAAATATTTTTCTTAAAAAATCCAGGTACACAGCCGAAAAAAATCGCAAGGAACAACCAGTCGCCCCGAGCCAACCTCGCTACGGCACTGGCCGATCGCAGTTCTACGCAGAAGCGGAGAGACCCGCACACGACGCTGTCCGAGCGGCCCCGAACACGTCGCACAAGTCCGGGCGCGCGCCCGCCGACCGCACGCTGTACCTGAGCCGCTCCACGTTCTACGACGACCGCCCGCCGTCGCCCGCGCCGTGCCGCGCGCCGCTGTGCATGTACTACGGCAGTCCCGCCAACGGGGACTACTGTTCTCGATGCTCGCGACTCCAGTAACCGCCTTCTACCCCAGACTGTGTGATAAACTCTTAGGAGTCCTAGGTTAGTCCGGTTAGCAGCCTGTGAAGCTATGTTTTTATCAAATTTTAATTAAAAGTTGATCTAAAATATTCTGTATGTCGAGTATTCTGAATTTTAAGTATGAACTTAAGATTGTAAAATTGTTTTTTTTTTACGATTATTTTTTATGCCCGTTTACTTTCGTCTCTCATACTAACATGATGTTAGGTTATGTTAAGCGTTAATATCGTTCGAATTAGGCTTATTACTTTAATAATTATTTAAAAAGTAATATTATCGTTTGCGTGGGTGATATTTTTTTATTGTTACTTAGATTTAGTAAGTCACCTTTGTGTTTGCCCCACCATTATTAATAATGCATAATAAATAAGTAAGCACAGATAATATCTGTAATTTAATAATTATATCATAATTACTACTGTCATTACCTGGATAACCAACCATGGGCGTGTAAAGGTGTATTAAAAATGTAACGGAAACTAAAACATAAATGACCAATGAATGTGATCTCTCATTTTCATACCAAATAATCGCAAAATAATATCCCAGATATCTTTAAAAACCAGTATAATAAAATTATTAACCACAATTTTCCCCTTTATCTGCGCCTATGGTCTGAATGATCTATGCGACTGTTATTATATTATCAAGTGCCAAAAAGTGGCTTCTAAACGTATTTTACAAAAGTATTTGGAGGATGTAAATGTCTTTGAGTGTTAAAGTAACAAATGTGTTCAAAATTCAGTGCCAGGTTGGAAACGGGAAGTAAATTTTGGACAATACGACGACTACGATGTGTTTCATACATTATTGTTTAATAAATAAAACGTATTTAAAAATTGACAGTGTATACAACAGGGTAAAATCTGTTTAGACACCAACAATGTATACTTACCTTAACATTATGTTGCCTTTATAATCGTGTCTTCTCGCATTGGAAAATGTACCATGAGTATTTTTATTGTATTTAAATTGAGGATTATATTTAGGGTGTTAGTAATAAATGTTTAAATATATTGGCGGCTAAACTTTTCAAACTTATTGAACAACATAGAGTGGATGATAAAAAAAAAACTTAGAAAAAGATACAAAAAGTTATAAATTATATTTATCATCTATATTACCATTATTATAAATGTTTAGGAAGAGTTTATTACTAAAATAATTATCATAGTGATATACCTACTATAAGTAGGAACTATTGCAGCTTAAATTTTGACCATAGCCTTGTGGAATTGTGATTTAGAGGTTATGTACAAATAGAGAAGAGACAGATGTATATTTTTTCATTTAAATCATCCGACTACCTCATTGATGCAGCAATTTAGTGTTAAAAATGGAAGACGAAAGACTATGGCTGACTGAGATACTATGGTGGAAAATAGTGCTTCCATTAACATTTCGGCAATACCTTTTAATATATCCTTTTTAAAACAAAACTTGATAAGTTATTTTTCTTTCATTTACTAGTGCCAACAATACGCTATTCATGGACAAAAAGTTCTTTTAAGACTTGTTCTTTCCGTTTTTAGACGAATTTTTAGCATATTTTCTGATAGGATGTATTTATAGGACCACTTTAGTATCTCGATCAGCCATAATTGCCTGATATTTTTTGGACTCAGGGTAAAAATATTTGATGCACTAAAATTCCTAAGATAATAACTAATAATTATATCCTCTCCAATATAAAAATAACGAGCTTGGAGTTCGTCTCCGTCCTTAATTTGCTGGTTTAAGAAAAACTATATTTAGGCTTTATTTTACCACTGCTGAACTGTATTTTAACTTAAAAATAAATGTTTTAAATATCTCTTCAATTTATTCTATTCGGTAGTGGTGAAACCCAGCCTTTATTATAAAAAAAATTGATCTTCTAGTCCCGTATGATAGAATACTTAGTTGTTAGGGTGATAGTAATAAGTGCAGTGATTAATCAATATTACTGATGTTAAAAAACTATTATAAAATCAGTTGCATAGTGTGATCATGTTGTTTATGTTTTCGCTCTAATTGTTAATTTTCAAACTTCTGTCCAACTAATACCTGTTGTCTAATATAATAAGTCCTATACCTTTTGTATAGCTAAATAGATCTGTGAAATTGAAACAAGATTGTGAGAAATCATGACAATTAAAATTCTTTCATATTTTAAGTAAAAGTGTACACAATAAAGCATGTTAAAATCAGAGGTAACATTATATTTTTCATATGTTTAACAATATAGAGACAGCATATCATGTTTTGTAGAAATATAAATTGATATTACATATGCAAATTTAAGAATGCATTTTATTTAAACCCCCACCAACACACATTAGAAATATCCCAAACACGAGTTAGTTTTCTATTGGAAATTATTGTTATAATGACCATTTGAACTAGAGGCAATTTTGTTATCACAAAGTTCAAAGTAACTAGCATACTAGAAGTAGAAAGAAACAATAATTAATGAAATCGTGGTAGAACGCACGTACAGGCGCACAGTATTATTTTTGCCTCGAAAAACGGACATCCCCTTTTTATTAACCTATGCGATAGAACAGGTTATTTTAAAAGTAAGAGTAAACACCAAACACGAGTAAAAGATTATTTTATATTTTTTTGAACTTTTCTAAATTAATTAATTACAAAAACAATACGAATTATTTTACCCTTTTCTTTATTATTTGTAATAAAACCATATTAAATATATTGGAAAAAAAATCCAAAAGAGTACTAACTAGTACAGATGTAAAGAAATATGCTTTTTTGTGTTTTGAGATTTCGATTTTTCATGGTTGTATCTTTGCTTAGTTGGATTCTATATTTATTGTAAATCATCTGTAGACCACAACCCATCACTAAAAAAAAAACCAAATCCAAATCTCGCGGTATCTAGGAGTTATTCACTTCTAAAGTTTTTTCTGATAATTTTGATTTTAGGGTCATCACTTCTTAAAAAATAATATTTTTTGTTAATTTGTAGGTTTAATCCTAACGAGGGCGGACCCCTTCCCCGTACCACAAATTACCCTTCATTTGATAAACAAAAAATTGGTTTATTATACGTCATCGTATTTAACGTCGTATGATATTAGTAAACTTACAAATATACAAGAAATATTATCTAAACTGCTAAAATTGTACATTTACAAAACTAGTAGGATTACTAGCATAATTCCGTTTTCATTTTAATTTAATTTACTTTTTAACTATTTCTAAAATAATATGAAAATAGTTTGATTTATCATTAACAATGTGAAAATCAATGAAATTGTAACGTCTTTCAGATAACCATGTTATTATGTCCTTTATTTATTTTTACACATTTATTTTACATTTTTAAATATTTCTTAAAAATAAATATTTTAAAAACATTTTAAAATATAAAAAAGAGTAGCCCACCGGTATCGGGAATTAACATTTTCACTAAAAAAAACATTTTAAAAAAATACGGCTTGCGCGAACCCTAGCGCCTAAATTTCAGAATCCTGTAAATTCTAGATAACATAAGATTTGGATATGATATTTTAAATCGGTACTTCTTAGTGCCAAAGCAACAGCTTGTATCGATATTAAATCCAAATGTCATGAAATAAGCTCATAAAAAAATAAAATCGAAAATATGTAAAATTCGTTGTAACTCATACACGTTTAACGATAAAAATTTAGCGTTTGCTTGATAATTTACTTAATATAAAGCATCAAGAAATTGCAATCAAAGATATAACAAAAACGGATTGGATCTGAAGCTATTGCGTATATAGGTTTTTATGGAAACCATAGAAAAAAAATTGAAAAAACTATATCTCCCGATTGGGACAAAATTGTCAAACGGGTATTTTACTCTTACTTTTAAAATAACCTGTTCTATCGGATAAGTTAATAAAAGGGGGATGTCCGTTTTTCGAGGCAAAAATAATAGGTACTGTGAGGCGGCGCTAGAGAAAGTGCGGCAAGTAGTTTATTTATGAGAGTGGACAAAACAAGTTTTACACCATGATGATCCTCCGTGATTTCTTTGAGCTTTCACTCCGATTAGATAGACATTCGAAGTGAATATCGTGATGATTAAATTCAACCAAAAAATGATTACTTACTTTAATTTTCCCGCCGCTCTAAGTGAACGTATTTGAACTTATCGCGCGGCTGTCAATGCTGCAATCATTTGTGCATGGGATGATATTCTCTTATACCCTTTGAAAAGTACAAAGTAATTTTATGGATTATTAGTCAATCGTGCATAATGATTAAAAGCCTGTGATGTCCTACTGCAGGGCAAAGGCCTGCCTACTCTCTTTCCACTTCTCTCTGTTGCTAGCTAAAGCTGCTAAAGACCTTGTTGAAGGTGTCCATTCCACCATCTCCGTCTGGGCCTGCCGCGATGTCGTCGCTTCCATTGGGTCGTAAGTTTGGCCCATTAATCGTCTGACATGCGGCGGATTTAGCGTGGGCAGTTTTCCTTCCAAATGACACCAGATCTTTGTGATGGAACGGATTACGGATGGTCGTATTCCCTATCCGGTCTGTCAGTTTGATAACCAGAATGCTCCGTTTTATAGCCCTTCGGCAAACCTTGAGCGTGCTTATGGTGTATTTATTATTAAAGTCACAAAAAAAAACATTGTAATTTAATTATTTAAAAATAGAAATAAATGTAGGTACCTACTGAAGAGATTTTCTGCTTCACCATATAATTGTAATCTGTGGCGTCACCTTTTCCACAGACCTTTCGATACTGCATCGAGTTCGAGAATATCAACCCTTCCAGACTATATAGTTTTTAAATCGTTCAAAAACGATGTCTCTATTGTCTCTTTTGTTTGAGCGGAGCGTGAAAATACAATTTTTGTTTGGTAGGTACCTAGTAGTAGTTAAAACAGATAACGTTATTATTACAGAAAATCCTAATAAAAACACAGCAATTGCAACTAAGCTATCAATTTCCACTTTTTGAGAAAAAACATTTATTTATGGCTTCGTATGTGGCTTCTTTTTACAATTTAATTCAGAACGAAACGCATTGATGTCAAAAGCGCTTTTTCTCCCTCCTGTGGCAGAAAGATGCTTTTCGCTAAAATCAAATAAATGCTCTATAATTCTATAAAAAGCGATTTTAAATGATGTCCGGTGGTCTTATAGATAAAGTTTATATCGGTCTGGATAATGCGCCGGCCGCATTTGATATAAAAGGACGTATTCTGGGACCCGTAAGTTTTTATATCTTTGAACTCGATTTCTGCATTCTAAACCGCGTAAAAAACATTGTAATCAATTTTTTTTTCAGAATGGCACTAATTTAGAATATATTAGGTCAGAGACTGGTGTGGTAGCTGTGTTAAAAGGTGATAAAATTGAGCCATTGCATTTGGCTCTGCATCATACGAGATCTGAGGCTTTGGCAGGCGCGAGGTCACTCGCACAGAACTTGATAGAGACTATAAGGGCTGAGTTGGCGCAATGGAGCGCGGCGCAGGCTGGGGGGCCGCCGCCTGCGCTGAATGTGCCTCCGCCGACGCTGACGACGACTAGCGCGCCTCCCGCCGTGCCGCCGCCTGTCGTGACGGCGGCGCTCTCGACTCCTCAGACATTAACGTCCACCGCCCACCCCGCCGTCATCCCCCCAGTGGTCAGCGTGGCGCCTGCGACAGCTCCTCTCATGACAGTTCGTCAACCCACTATGTTACAACTGCTCCAACCTCAGCAGCAGTATGTGTTGAACCAAGAGAATGGGCAGCTAATACCTATAGTACAACCTGGGATGCAAGTTTCCAATGCTAACTTTACATCTCTGCCTCTTGGTCAAACATTAAGTTTGCAGCAGCCAAACTTTGGGACACAAATAGTGGATATATCTAGTATGCAGCCAGTGAATGTGACTCCACTGAGGCTGAGTGGTGTGCCTTCTTCTATGTCAATGATTTTACCAAATGGGCTGACATTTCCTCAAGCAAGTCTTTCCACATCTGACAGTACTACTGTAAGCACAGCTACTTCTACTCCTGTTGTGTGTGCTGCTCAGAGTACTAATGCGTGTCAGAAGATCCTGTATAGCACTGACAAAGGAGACAAAGAAGTGAAGTATCACATACAAGGGGCTGACACTGTGCAGTGGACTATGCCTGGCTCCCAGACAATGTTGATTCCTTACCAACAGCTGCAGGACCTAGCAGCAGGTCAGCAAGGACTGACCAACTTCCAACCTCAACAGTTCGTATCTGTAAGTTTTACTGTTGTTTTTACTTAAAAATACAAATTAAAAATGAAAGCATATCACACAATGCCTATTAAGTGCACAGCAGGACCTTCTATTAAAACAACTCAAGGAACCATTATCTTATAGCATGCTTCGAACTTTTGAGGTAGTCCCAAAATAGTGCCTCAGCTTGAGGCCTGAAATGTAACTTAGATAATATTTACTATACTCCACGCATACTCAAAACTCAAGCATAACATAAAACATTTTGATTGATTGAAACTAGTTTCAAGTAATACTTGAGTGTCAAGTGAGGTTCTGTTCTTTCTTTTTCAAGAAGGCTTGTGGCTAACCTGGTGTCAGAATTACCCATGAGCCTCTGACTTGGCTTCACATGCCATTGAGAAATATCTCTGAGGCATGCAGTTTCCTCACAATGTTTTCCTTCACCATTTTTTAACCAAATGATCTAATTACAATATGCACATGAATTTGAAAAGTCAGAGGTGCATGCCTTGGGTTTGAACTCGAGACATATGACTTGGCAGTCCTACAGTCACACCAATTACCTATCACTAAGTTCTGTAATAAACGCCTTAGAATTGTCTTTCTGAATATTTATTAATTAATGTTTACAGATAGCCCCAGCTGGTGGACTACAACAAACTCTACCTCTAACGGCAGGTCAGTTGCAGCAGCTACAAGCCACTGGCACTTTTATGCAGCTGAACCAAAAGGTAACACTTTCATAAAACAATTAACTTACTTTTAGCAACATTATAAAGTTAGTACTTATTTTTATTACAGGCTTTAGAATTTCTATGAAAATACAAAACATTATTTTGTATGATTTATTAAAAAAAAGAAATAAAATATTTGTACACAATGTTTTCTTAGGATATCCAATGTTTTAAAAAAAACTTATCATGTACTTAATGCAAAGTTCGCTTCAAATAACTTAGCCACTCTGAGGTAGACTAAAAATCTTACTTATAAAAGAGTAGCGCGCATGCGCAGCCTTACTTCAGAGCGATAAAGTTATTTAACGGGAATTGTAATTCAATGAAAAACACTTTTTTATACTGCACTGCATGTACCTCTTTATTATGATTCCTCTGTCGTACAATAAAGATGATAATCAAATATAGAAACAGGGCTAGGATATGACATTGATATTGTTTTAAATTTTCCCAACAGCCAATAGCAAGCAGTGGTTCTTTGATAAACATAATATCAACTGGACAAGCGTCTTCACCACAAGTAATTTCTGTGAGCATTAGGTTTTAATTCTAGCACATACTAATATATGATGCTTAACCTCACATGCCTTTGGTGTTTGGTTTAGGGTTTTATTTTCACAGATTATTTAGCCATTTCTTTTGTCGTCATCCCTGCTGAAACCTGCATTTTGTGTACTTTTTGTTTGTTCATTACCTACATTTGGCGGTTGTTTTGTTCAGGCGTGTACGCCACTAACGAACATCAAACACTGTGTTCGTCAAAAATGTTCGTGGCGATCCAATTTTGACTCCATGGCTACTAAAGAGAGCGGGGCGGTTGAGCGCGAAAACACATCGAACTGTGTTCGTAACTTCGTATGGTGGTAACACGTACGAACCAAATGATCCGTGTTCGATGTTCGTGCTCACCATGTTTTGTTCGTTCGAGGGTACACGCCTTTAGACATGTTTCTTTTCCATTAATGTTTTAACCTTTTCTAGTGGTGTAGCTATGACGGAGCCATTTAATTTGGCAACAAGAACTAAAACCCTGAAACACTCTAATAAAAAATAATAAGAAATCCAATTGACCGTCAAGCTATAGCTCTGCTGCATTCATTTGCTTCTTTAATTTCTCCAATGTCCTATTTTTTCAATCCAATTAATAAATTAACAATTGCTTCTGCCCTTATTAGCGCCCATTAACTGGTTTCTTTCCAAATGACAAATATGTCTCAAAAATATTTTCGTTTTTCAGAACTCGACGACTCCTTCAAAAAGTGTTGGACAGGAATCTCGAGGGCAAAAGAGGTTGTCTGATGGGACCCCGAGTCAGTTGCAGCTAAGACCCATAGCGCCCGCTGTGTAAGTTAAATAGAACAAGCTTAGGATTTTAGTTATACTAATTTTGACTCTCTTTCAGATGAGAAAAGGTATTTGCTATCTCTATTCCGCTTTTACATAATATTAGACAAAGTTTTCATTATTATTTTTATCTTCCTGTTTATTATTCTTATCAATATAGCAACTATCTTTTCTACAAGATTTTAATATTTGCTGAAAAGACATGGCCGTGGAATTAATGTAATAAATTAAAATAAGCATAAAATATCAATCAAAGAGGTCAAGCAATTGGCGTTATAATAAGGATAAGCCTACCTTTTCTTGCAAAAATTAAAATCTCTCTCATTAACCTGAAGAATGAAGCTATGTGAAGAAAGTTGCTACAAATGAAAAACGAAGACACTAGATGTTTTTTTTTTTTCAAGCTTTTTTATTTTTGTTTTATTACTATTCTGATTATCTTCTGTCTCAAAAGAAGCAACTTTAATTTTACCTATTTATTTTTCAATACATCTCAAAATAATAATAATTTAAACCTTAAGCAGCTAAACTTAGCATAAGTTCAACACTTAGGTCACAATAGTAATGGAACACGCTTTTTATCCGACTTCTGAAATGGAGGAGGTTCTGTTTTCGACGCGTTTCCCAAAATCAATACAAATCAGCCAGTTCTACAAAAAAGAAGAATCACGGAAGATCTACACTTCTTTCAATCTTCATACCCATCGGCTTTCTGAAGAATTCAAATGAAGAACACATTCGAACTCTAGTTCCTTTTTCAAATTGTTTTTTTTTTTGTTGTGTTCGTGTATTGAAACGATGTGATGCTCCAGGTCGCATGTGAGCCATGACAAGAACTCCACAAGAGATTCCCGCACCTGGACTGCGGCACCAGGTACTTTGAAGATTATGCTGTTTTTATATGAGATGACTCGAAGCAAGCATTATTTTGTCTGCACTAGCTCTGCCTTAAGCATTTGCGTACTATTTGTTATGGCAACAGCGTAGATCTTCAGCGTATTATCTACGTTGATCACGGCAGTGGAAATAGTTGCGTAATTTGCACCCTTCGAACGTTGCTATTTGAAGGACTCGGGGAGGGGGGGGTGAGTACGGCCTTGTGACATACCTCGAGTCACACATTTTATCCGTGCTCGCCCCGCAGAATGAATATTAGGAATGGAATGGGGCAGGTTTAAAAAAATATTGAAGAGCTCTGGCCGTAGGTATGCGTAAAACTTTTGCGCGTTGACATTTTTTTCGTTTTGTGTAGGGAAACTTTAAACGACCATTAGTGCACCTGTACTTTCGAATTGTTAAAGGTCCTTTAGCAAAGAAATCTAAATACAAAGCAACCTATACACACGCATAGTATACCTACCTACCTTAAATAATTAAGATTCAGCATCGACTTGTAAGGGCAACTAATTCTTCAAGTCATCTCGTATAAAAAATATTTTTGTAACGTAACCAGCACCTGCTTACATACAATAATCAATGGCTTGAGTTGCGTATTTTTTTATCTGTGTTATTTTTAAGGCATCTGTGTTCCGCTACCAGTTAGTCGACAAAGAAGGGGGAGAAGGCAATTTGCGAATAATTATTTTCTTTAAAGCAGTTTTGCTTGGCTGAGACCTGAGAAAATACCAATCACATCAACAAAACCTCTCTGACTTCAGCATTTTACCCTGTTTTTGTGTAGATTTTAGCGTAGCCTAGCAAAGTATTGCCGGCGTTTGCAAAATTCACCAGCGTCCTATGTGAGCGATATAACCAGATATACTTTTTAACTTGTTTTAACATACAGCAGGCCACCCTATCCTGTCTGTTTTTCTTGGTATTCATAGTCATTTATAGCCTATCAGAAAGCAGATCCTGCCTGCACTAGTATTTTGTTTCCGGACTGAGTTTCCACTACTTTTTTTTTTTTTTTCTAGCTCTCTCTTTTTTTCGTTGTCCCTAGCAAGCTCACTCTCCAGCGAAGTGTACAGCATCAAGACAGCAAACAAAGCTTTTCTACATTTTCAGGGCCACAGTCTAGGTAATTTTACACAAATATACCGACTGTCCACCACCTTTCGATCATCACGTGTGCTTTTTGGATCAATCGCCTTTGCGTCACTGAAATTTTATATTTTTTGGTGTAGGTGAGCAATGAAGACGGCAGTTGTGATGAATTTAGACTTCGGCGAAGGACGCAGCCAAAAATTGGAAAACTTGAATTCATCTCCCTTGGATTTAGAGTCTGTTTTTTCAGCGGACACTCATGGCCGTGGATTGGGCTTATGTTCAGAATTGCTTTTGCGTAACGTTGAATGGATTGGCAGACAGTGTGAACTGAGATGACGGCTGATAGAGACATTTATGGATGGAGAAGACACGCGCTGACTCAAAATAAAATAGGCAGGAGTATGTCCTAAACTAGGTTTTAATAGCTAAATTGCGATGATAAAATGTTCTGTTTGGCGAGTGTTTGAACTCAATGCGTATACTTATTTATTTTATGCCTTAAAAAATCTAATCCTTAGTTTTCAGTTACTGGCTTATTTTTGCGTAAATGCTGAAGCGTAATATTTATTTCAAAGGCGTAAACACATTGGCGTCATCAACGACTGTCAAATTCTAACTAATTAAAAAGGTATTCGTTACCTGTTTTAGTTAGTAACTAAATCGAGTGCCTGACGTAAAATTAAACCGCTTTATACCTTACCACGCATTTATAAAGAAAATCGGCTGTGTCGACAGCCTTACAGCTACCACTAAAACGAAATTTCATCGGAAGACTTCTCTATTTTCTTCTACCAATTTATATTATAGAACACCTTGTCCTTTGCAGAATATCTCCAACGAATAACGATGGCAAAATATACAGAATCCAGTGGAACCCAGTGTAAGAAATTGAAGAGCCGACTTCCAAATACTTATTACTAACGTTTGCCAAGCGTAGTTTTGAAGCAGTTGCGATAAACTGATTCGATTATAAAAACTGCCATTTTTTGTCAAAGCGTATATTTTTTCACTGCGTATTTTGACCTACTTAGTTTTTTTTGATATCCCTTACGATAAACACATGAATGGTGCGGAGGAAGTATGTAGTACATTAGAAGCGTTAAAATAATTATTTACAGAATTCGATGGAGTGTTCCGAGATCATCAACTTTGCAATGCGCAGTTTAACAGAAGTCTATGTAGCGCTTCCATCTTACTAGTTATTTACTAACAGCATAGTAGTAGCCTAAGCGTAGTAGAGAGCAAAGCGTTGTTAGAACCTACAGAGTTTGTACTACAACTTTACATTATTTTACAGCTAAGGACAATACCATTGTCAGTATGGGAATGAAAATTAACCCGGCACACGGCACCATTATACAAGTGTCTTCGGGGCAGCAGACGAAGTAAGAAACTAAAATGTTTACCCTAAATACGGAAAAATAAAAAGTTACTAACTAACTTCATCATCTGCTAAGCCTTTTCCCAACTATGTTGGGGTCGGCTTCCAGTCTAACTGGATGTAGCTGAATAGGTACCAGTATTTTACGTGGAGCAACTGCCTATCTAACCCAGAAACTGGGAATACGATACCCCTTGGCAAGATTTGTTGTCAGACTTCCGGGCTTCTGACGACCCGTAACGACTGACCCGTACTAACTGACCTGTATTGTTTAATTACAAAGTGAAAGTCTCCTTAACTTTATTATTTAAAAAAACTTAGTCTCGCTGCTAATACGGCCAGTCCTTTCTGTAGTAATCAAACTCGTCCCGCATTCGAATCATCTTTAATTCTAAGATATGTACTAACTATAAAGTATCTCGTTACAGTGTCTCCTCCCCTGGATTGGGCCAAGATGGTACTGGAATGTACATCCGCCAGATCGACCGAAACGCGATACAGATCCAAACCAGCAAAGATGGACAGAAGCAAGACCTCAGCAAAGTCCAGAATACTGCGCAAAACGTGCAAATGATCACAGTACCTCAAGGCATGACTGTGTTACAGAATCCATTAAACATAAGCCAGGTTCCAACAATGCTGGGGCAGCCAAACAGCCAGGTCTACATGATACCTGCCAACCATCCAAACCTCATGCAAAGTGCGTTACCTCCAGGGTTCCAACAAGTCCTCCAACCAGGTCAGAATGTCACAGTGATGCAACCCAACCAGTTGGGTATGCCGGGAGGAGTCCAATACAACGTGCCTCTTATGAACATGCCAGCTACCTCGCAGTATATGCCTACGGGACTAAACTTTAATACGCAGCTATCAGCCCAGCAATTGAACGCAGCTCTAGCGGGACATCAATTGAACCCTAACTTAGGGACAATCCCTATTGTGCAAGCTCCCCCCCAGTCGTCTCCTATGACGAACCCTGGGCAAACGATCCCTGGGTCACAAACGCCTGTGCACCAAATAGTACCGAATTCATTTCTGACGCCCACGTCACAGTATACAGGGATGCCCCAACAGTATATGATGCAAGGAAACTCTGGTACTATCACCGTACCCACTAACAATCCAACGGTGCAGTACAGTATACCAGCCACTCAGAACACCTCCAACAATGGTAACGGACAATCTACATCCTCAGAAACTGAAACTAACGGGGCAAACAATCAAACGAATTACATCACATCTTCATCACAAGATAGCGGGTATTCATTGACGGGTACAGTGCAAAATCAGCAAACATTTACGTCAGACGGCCAATCAACGCAGACGACAGGCTTTACACCGACCAATCAGAATGGAACACCGACGTACGGGTCATCGAATGGCAGCCAAACCGCTACTTACGTCAGTCAAACGACGACTACACAACCTCCGCCCACCTACAACCCTACTAACGGGTCGAACCAGACTTCTAATCAATCCTACGCGCCTCCAAGTACACCAACATCACAAAACTCGCAGCAAACTAACTTCTCTCCGTCTACGACGCCAGCGCCACAGACGTATCCTGCTGCCAACCTTCCGAACATGCCGAATGTTGCGTTCGCGCCGAACCAGACACCACAAAACCCTTACCCAAACGCTACTGGACAGAACTTGGCAGCTTACGCGAGTAACCAGTATCAATACACAAGTAGGCCGTGGTTCAGGCCAAGGTATGGGTCCCCGCAAGGATCGCCTTACAGTGCGGGGACTGGGCCCCCGCCGAACGGTCCCCCCATGCCCGTTCCTCCCCCCTCGGGAAACTATAACTATTGGCCGGACAGCTGAGACCTAGAGTGCTTTATTGGGACTGAATTTGACCAGTGATAGCTATAGAATAATTTGTAATAAGAGAGACTGCTTTATAAATATACATTTATGAAATGTAAAGAAATATTTTAGAATTTAGATCAAATAATGAGTATTTCCTATATTTTTTTGTTTTATTGTAGGCACGACGATTTTTCTTTTTTTTGAGACGTAAATGTCAATTTCAAAGTTTATATAGCATTTTGTCTAAGCGTCATTGCCTTGAAACGTTGTGTTAATGTGGCCCTAGTATTATAGTAAATGAAATCCTATATTGTTTAAACTGGCACGTTATTGTTCACGCACAATTTTGCAAGAATTTAGACATAAACAAGGGCACAACCATGTGCACAGCCTCGAATAAATGCTGACCTATTTCTTATTTCAAGCAATTTTCTTTCGAGCTATCGAATAGTACTGCTACAAGGATGACGTCGCCAACGTTAGTTCCGATTTTGGCCACGCGCCACTGTAAAGAACATTGCTCATGACTCATACAGCACCGCTCCGACAGCGCAAATAACTTGTCATTCAAGTTAGGATTTTAAATCAAATTCATTAAAGTCTATTTTATGTGTGCTATTCTGTATAGCCATCGTAAAATAGACTTTAAGGCATTTGTTTTAAAATCCTAATTTGAATGACAAGTAATTGGCCGTGTCCTTAACCTTGTAACGTCGTACCTTCATCGATTTCACCGCTTACCGTCTAAAGTTGCCCATAATAATTATGTACGAATGATTTCGACGGTAGCATTTAGTGGCGACGGACAGACCGACGTCACCATACGGTGGCACTACACTTAGCGTATTTGCGTTATTTTGCTAATAAAAAATGAACTTTATTTGAAGACAAATACGTTTTATTTTTTAATAGCTAAAAAACGCAAATCTTTTCATAGGTACGCCAAGTGGAGTAACAGCATTAGATCACTACATATTATAAAACAAAGTCCTTCGCCGCGACTGTCTGTCTGTTCGCGATAAACTCAAAAATTACTGCACCGAGGTATATTTTTACCTAACTAGACCGCGGCAGAAATGTGTCCCGCAAACGCCGGGTATGCCGCTGAACTGAAACTGAAACTGCCGCGCTCTTGACGCTTAATGTTTGGATACTTTGACACTTTACGAAATCGTTAGTAATCTACAAAAAGTTAGCCATGCTCGATTTATTTTTCTCACCGAACGTCATCATTATCTTTCACAATTTGACATTGACTGATCAACTAAAATCGTCTCAAAAAGAGTTTAAAACGTAAAAACATTTCATAAAACAATAGCAATACAGAGACTACAGAGATCAACAATGAATACAGAGAACCGGTACCCGGTGACAGCATCTCTCTTCATGTTGAAAGAAATAAAACATAGGCAGGAGCAGGTAAACCGCGGGTTCCAACTCTTGAAGCGCAAAGCTGAAGCTCTCCGCATCAGGGGCAGACAAGTGGCCTCAGAGTTGGCCTCAACTCAGGCCATTTTGGGCCATACTCTGAGAGAAGCTTACATAACTTTGGCAGCTATCAAGTTCACGAATGGAGAGTCAAATGCATTGGTGCTTGAGAATATTGGCCAAGTAAGTAAATTTCTTTAACTATACATTCTACATAAAGTCACCAAGTCTCGACTGAAACACGACCCTACTTATCGCAACTTGTGGCGATTCGGATGAGGTTAAAGTAAACAAAATTGCATGTCTGCAGTCTGCAAACTTTACAAAATGCATAAGATTTTTTTTAATTTCGCAGTATTCTTTAGGATACAGGGAACGCCCCAATTCTGGGGTATTCCGCGAAATTCAAATCGGGCAACTTCACAATCAAAGAATTTTTCATTCACAATTCTATTTTCCCACACCGATTCAGGCTCAAGTTCGTGTTCAGCGTGTACCCGAGAACATATCAGGAGTTTCCACAGTATCTCTTCATGCTTTAGAAGAGACTGGTGTCGAGGACTCCATGCGCTACGCAGGCCTGGGCGCTGGCGGCCACCGCACCGGTGAAGCTAAGAAAGCTTTCAGAGAAGCCGTGCGAATACTCGTCAAGTTTGCCTCATTAAGGAATACTTGCATACTCTTGGACGAAGCTATTAGGTCCACATTAAGGTAGAACCGTAGAATTCATCTAAATTGTCACCATGTCACATAGCAATAGTAACAAATTCAAGTGAACTGTTTATATAAATCTTTACAGGAAGGTAAATGGTATCGAAAAAGTCATCATGCCGAAGTTACGTAACACTGAATCTTATATTATGACGGAAATGGATGAAAGGGTAACAATTGTTCCATATAATATAGCTTTTAAATTAAATGGACTAAGTATTAGTGATGATGTGGCGGTATCTACATCGCCACATGCGAACTACGCATCAAAGACCTGACGTCAGACAGACGTCACATAAATCCTGCATCGCGCAATTAAAGTTTACCGTGCAGTGATCATATATACAAAAACCCAACATCAATCGTTGGGTATTTGCCCGCCAGACAAAACACCCGTCTGGTTGGAGGATCCTCCCTTTTCTATGGAGTATGAGTGTACTTAACACACTGTTCCGCATACCCCTAAAATGGCATCTAAAATTACGGGTCCGAAGATAGCTTAATCCTGGAGATATGATCTGAATTTAATTAGGTACTTATGTATTATTTGTAAACAGGAGCGGGAAGACTTTCATCGTTTGAAAATGTTAAAAGCGAAGAAGGTCAGAACTCAAGTGCGCCTTCTCTTGCGGAAATCCATTAGCGCAGTTGGTTCCGGGGAATCTCAAGGCATGTACCACTCAAATACTGTAGCCAGCTATGGTAGCTAGAATCCCAATAGGTACTTAGTAATCATGTCCTCGACTAATTTCACTGACTACAAAAGTTAGGTTCAGGATAAGAAACAGTTTTTTATTGAACCGACAGGAATATCAATAATCTGTATTTCGTTTCCCAGAGGTACTCGACGTCCCTGCACCGTTCGCATTGCCCGCTCGCCGTTCTATAGAGTGCCTCACCGGTATTCTGACGTACACCTCCACACTTTCCATGACCACGGATTCTGGTGACTTCAAGCCCGTTTGTTATCCCCACAATTGGGATGACGACGACCTTTTGTTTTAATGTTAATTGCTTCTAAAACCTAGTACTTATCTAATTAATTCATACCTACCTTCCTATCTTCTTTTGTTTTTCACTCACTTATGGAGTGTGGTGTATTGTTGAATGCGTTCCTAATTTCCTATGTTTTTCATTCTGCTACATAGTTCATGTGACAACTCAAATTATATTTTGATTTCAAGATTGTCGAGAATTTGATTTTTGTGTCCCTGATAGGAAGTTAAGCGTTGACTTGGGTTTAAAAATCAGTAGGAATGGATAAGCCTCCTTGGCCTGGCCAGGCCAAGTATCCAATCGGCAATAGCCAATGTCCGCTTTTATAATTTCTAACGGGACGATATTATCGTGGAGGTCTCCGTCCACGTCCATAAAATGTAAGTTTATATATTTCCATACATTTTACTTCCCTGTACTATCGTAATAACGTGACGTGGACGACATTAAATCCTCACGTTAAAAATTATAAAAGTGGAGTGGAGTAAACTTGAAATACAAAAGTGTTATGTTTTGTAAGGCTTTATTAAATTCATCATAATTTTAAACAAGATTATTGTAAGGCAAATGATATAAATAATCTACAAGACCCAGCCGTCATCCAGCCTCTCCTCCATAGGCCGAGTAAAGTATTGGCATCTTCGGAACTTCTCCAATATTTCTCCCTGTGGTTAATATAAAGGGGCCGTTAATGAGATCGAATGTTTCTACTAAAATAAATTACTTGCGGTTTATGGAACTTGGTGGCAAAAAACGAATATTCAAAACCAAAGACGTCGACTTTACTTATTTTTCACTTTTTTTTGGAAGTCTGTTTTTTTTTTTTTGTATTTTTCTATTTTTTGTTGTGGTGCCTACCCCACACAATTTCGAATACCAGTACCTAGCTGCTATGTCAATAACAGTGACAGGAGTTCTTAAAACATCATTCTTATAGGCTTAGTGGGAAAAAAATACGTATTATAGAAACTAACGCAAATACTACGCAAGCAAAGTTAATAAAATTTATAAGGGACCACATCTGAAGCATGACCTCCAAACAGAAAAAGAATCATCAAATTCAATTTATAATTGGCGGAGTAAGGCAGTATGTACGTGCCTATAACTGGCATAGGTACTGGCCCAGTACCTATGCCAGTAGGTGCTAGGTACTGGCAACAGGGGTCAGGGCGATGTTATGCTAAAGTACAATGGAGAAGTTGATGTTACTTACAGGCCCAGTCTTAGTAGTAGTTTCGCTGTAATAAGTAATGGCGCTGGATCCAGTGCCGTACAAGGGATACTTAAGGTGCATCTGAAACAAGGCAATAACTGGTAATATAACCATTGGTATATGGTTCTAAATAATTTATTGAGCCAGACCCTAGTTAATAGCTTGAGTGGTCTCCAGTGCGGTGTCGTGTAGAATGGGGTTTGGATATTGGCATGTCGCTATGACCCCACCAGTTCCTCCAATGCGAGCCTCTCAGTTGGCGCGCCTAACGCGACTGGCGATATTTGAGCGCGCCCATGTGAGTGATTAATATATTTGTTTCTGTAGGCGCGCCGCGACGCTAATAATAGGTACAGTTCGATTCAAACATAATGGCGTCTCGGAAGATAGCCACTCGCTGCGCAGTACCCCACCCCTCACCCCCGCTGACACATGAAATTGCTACTGCGTAGCGACTGGCCTCATGTTCCGAGCCGCCATTAAGTTTGAATCGAACTGTATATAGAGCCGCTTTCTTCACGACATACATCTCGGCGGTCTGTCTGTCCCCGCCAGATGAGACCTCCAGTTACGGCAGTTAACTGGGGGAGACCCAGTGAGGACGATCAGAGTCGGAGAGGCGTGGGGTTTGGGGCAACACGACACCTATTTATAAGTAGGTAGGTAGGGATAGATTGAGAGAGGTTGGACCAGACTAACGTTTTTATCAGCAGTCACTTCCAAATTGCGTGGCTTAAAATCTTCCTTGACGTAATTGGCGTCATATTCTGTGCAATACTCGGAGATTGGCTGGGATGTCTTCAGCTCTTCGATCACTTCGTCCAGCATTTGTTCCCAAAAGAAATCTGTTAGCATTCGCCTGCGGATACCTAGACGTAAAATTTACTTTCTTTAGTGAACCTATAAACGTGAATACTGAGAAATGAACTTGACTGCTGAATATTATAAAAGCCCCTGCAAAAAAACGAACGCCTATAAATTACCTTCCCCGTATTTTGATTTCTTGGGGACTTTATAGCAGCGGCGCATCTCGCTTCCTTTATCAGGAGCTTCGCGTCCATCTTGTAGAATCCATGGTCGGCTGAAATTCTTCCCTTTGCCATACGCAGACGGTTCAATAGGAACTTTGGGATGGAGCTTGATTCGTTCTAGTGGTCTTATTTTCAGTGTTTCTTCTTCATTTTCTGGTTCTGGAATATCAGCTTGAACACCAACATCGGTGGCTTCAGGATTCATGTTTTGCTAAACTTAAATTAAATTATTTTACGCGAAAAATATACTCAAAAGCGTCTAATGATTGATATGCTTGTTGTTATGGATACGAATAATAATGTTACTTTTTATTCCGAAACCGCTTTCATGCATTGGAACGTTAACGTCAAAAAATTCTAACAGCTGTTGATCGATGCAGAACATTCGTCAAATCGGAAGATGTCTTGTCAAGTAGCCCGTAAACAAGATTTGCCCCCTCCGGGGGGCTACAACCCAATTCCTTATAAAAGGGTACCTGCAAAAGTATTATTTAGCGGTAAGTAAAATAATAGTTTCCCTCATTTTGATTTGCAAACGAGACTTATACCAGATTATGTAACTTAAATTTTTAGGTTAGGTTGTTTTGTTTAATAGACAGCCACTGCCAATATGAACACAAAGCAACCTGTACAAGTGTACACATTGAATGTTCAAAAATGTAACGAAAAAACCAACAAAAAATAAACAATAAAGCGATGGTGCATTGATTTTAACTCATGTTTTGCATTCACTATTCATGACCTCTATAATTTATCGTTTTTTTACAAATTCAACTTGCCTTGTTAGTTAGTATGTATGTATTGGTCAAATCTTGCATGTTGCATCAAAACCACTTCCTCTTTTCCTATGGAGTTGAAATTTTATAAGTTAGTTAAGACAATGCATTTTTTTATGATGCCCAATTTGTTTTGTTCTTTCTACCTACCTAAACTTAGACTAGTTGTAAGATAAATAATATAGGATATTGTCGATATTTAATTCTCCTGCATTGGTATACTAAAAGACTAACATTTCAAGCCTAGGTACTACACTCATCATTTTGTTTTGATTTATTTTCAGGGTATACTATGTTTGCTGGCTACTTTGGCATCACAGCATTTGCCATGTATCTGTATGCAAAGACTTACAAGCAAATAACCAAAGACCAGATTGAGATGCGGTCTGCCAAAATGGCTATATATCCGATGTTGCTGGCTGAGAGGGACAGGGCATACTTGAAACAGCTCCGTAGGAACCGTGACGCTGAGGCTGAACTCATGAAGGATGTTCCTGGATGGGAGGTAAAATGCAGCTTTTAGATACTATACATAACATAACATCACTCCTATATTCCTTGAGGGGTTAGTTAAAGGTGTATCTCTAGCTAGAACATCCACATTTTGCCAGTAATGTCTAAGTCCCATGTAATAGGGGGTGAACCTATTACTGTCAACCAGGCACAAATCCCGGCTCCTACTGAGAAGTTCCAGATCGTAAAACACTTATAACTCTTTATCTGGCCTGGTAATTAAACCCACAACCTCATGCTCTACAGGAGTGCTTGTGAATACTAGGTAATTAATTATATTAAAGTCATTGTATAACTATAAATAACATACAAGGGCTCTGCTACTCTGTATGCATATTGATAAAGATGCCTATGGGAAAAATATTTAACTAATTTTAGGTTGTACAATACCACTTAATTTTATTTTCCAAAAGTCCCATAGATGTGATTCATGCAGTATATCTTTGCCTAGGGAACAGATAATAATATGAGTCTTTGCTACATGAAAATAAGGCTCATTTTAGGTTGGTTGGTATAGATAACTCGATTCTGAAAAAAATGTGGGTTGGAACATTTTGGCACAACTGGGTCCAATTGATATCCTTTCAAATACTCATAGATATTTTTTTTACAAACAATGACATTGCCAGCTGCAGCCTTTGGTAATGTATAAAAAGTAAAGTCTAAATAGGTACCTACCAAATTTTCTTCCTTTAAGAGGAAATAGGGTCTGTCTTTTTTCAATATTGGAGGAGGAAATAGACGAGAGCCGTACCTCGAATTATGAATTTTTGTATGGAGAAAAAGACCGACCATATTTCCTCATAAAGCCTAGCCTATTTCAATTGTTTATGAAAAAGTACTGTAAAGTGATAAACCTATTAAGTAGGTACTTATCATATTTATGTTTTATCATAGTAATAGGTTTTTAAGTAAACAGGATTGTATCCTTTTAGTGACTAACCTGGTGTCAATGCCGCCGAAATATCTCAGACAGTTTTCGCACGATGTTTTCCTTCACCGTTTATGAAGCACGTGATAATTATACAATACGCACATTAATCCGAAAAGTCAGAGGCGCACCTCTGACTTTTCGCCTTGGGTTCGAACCAGATACGGAATACTTGGCAGTCCGACGGTCACACCTCTAGGGTATCATTGTTATGATTCCAAGTATACTAATTATAATAGAAATGGAACTAACGTTAACAATAAACATACAACCACCTTTTATGACAGCAAACACAGGGTTATGTTTTCACGAGTCATGTATCTTTTTTTATAAAGGATTTTCTAAAGGCATGGTTGATATCTAATTTACTACAGTTGCCTACAGCGAAAACTAAATCAATTTACGATGTTTCCAGGTCGGCAAATACTATGGTGAGCCGGTATACAAAAATCTCCCTTATGATACCTTGGTGGAACCCATCTTCCATGAGTACTACGCCCACTCTAGGTCCTGGGACTGGTTCCGGCGCGCTTACCTGAAGCTGCGCTCTTAAGAAGGCAAAGACATGGTGCTCATAATGCCATTTGTGATCTAAAAAGCCTCCTTGGTGCAAACTTACAGTTTATTATTATTATTTCTGCTGGTGACACAAAGTGCGGTTATTGTGTCTTTAGATGATTTCATTTTAATAAAACATAGTATGAAATGAATGGTGAGTTTTATTTTTATGAAACATAAGAATATGGGAAGATCAAAAAAATGATGGATGGACTGTGTGAAAGATGATAAGGCTAGAAAGAGATTACAACTGAGATGTATGTAAGAAGACATGTTAATATAAGAAAATAAATTTATATAATAGAAAATAACAGCAGGCAGGTTTATTCTGTGTGGCAGTGATAAATGTGAACTGTGCAACCTTGGTTCCTATAACTTTTAGAGATCTCTCACACTGATTGCCACGACCACGACCTATAACCGATACAAATCGTGCACTTGGTCGCACTCGCAACGGCCATCGGGCCATCGGCCTCGACTTGCCGGAGTTGTGGCCGTCTAGAGCGCGAGATCGCTTGTTGTTATTTACAAGTAAACAATTCGGCAGAAGCATGGGAATACAATAAAAATACTTAAAACAACTTCTCCATTTTATAAACAAAACATTTATTACTTTCACCATCCATTAGGTATAAAAAAATGTAATCATAATTCTTATAAATAATCATTTCATACGAGTTCATCATTTATTTATTGAAATGAAAATTTATAATTTTCAATTAAATAAACAAATGAGTATTTAAACAAATTGATCACATCACCAAAAAACATGTTTGCAAATTAAATGCATTTATGCTCCTTAACCAACAATGTCATGAAAAAAGGTTTCATTTCACCATGATGCACAAGCGCTTTACAGCTGTATTGCATTGCCATAAGGTTAACTGCAATGATTTGGACTTACGGTCCAAATCATTGCAGTTTGAAATACAACAAATAATGTACAAATATTAAATCTAAGTTTATTATAATTATTCATGTAAGTAGTCTTATAAGTAATCTAAGTAGGACATAAGACTTTTATTATATCCGAATTTCTAATTTTTTTCAATAACAGAACTGATAATACCTATACCCAATAGGAAACTCTCATTGAAACTTAGTAAGGATTTTTTTAAATATGGGTACTGCCTAGCTATCAACTGCATCAACTCAGAATACTAGTTTGATGTTACCAACATAATGCATGTGCACCAAATCTCTAGCAAATAATCACACAATGTAACCGTGCTTTTGTAAAAACATGTTGAAATCTCGTAGTTTTCTGTCAATGTACAGTCTCGCGTTCCCATTGTCACGCAAGTTGTTGACAGGAAAAATGCTTGACGTTTCATATCACTTGACACGTTTAGCAGAAAAAATGCCAAAATGTTTCTATACGAATCTTGCAACAAGTTGTCCAATACATATTTCGATGTCTGGAAAACACTAACTGGAGACGGAGACCAGACCTAAACGTGCGTTTGCACTGGTGAAACATTCAAGACGAAACATGTTAAAATATATTCCATTTGAAATAATATTAGACATTTAAACACACCTTTTTACAGTCCGTTCAACCGATTATGACTTTTATACCGTAGGCGTAAGGATGGCATTAAAAGCAAAAAAGGTTACACTATACCAACTGTCTACTGCAGCTGCCATTTGTCATGCCACCAACGCAATAGAAGTCAAAATCGGTGGAACGGACTGTAAGAAAGGTTTATTTAAATGTGTAATCTTATTTCAAATGGAGTATAGTTCCTGTCAAAAATTGTATGGAACATTGACAGAAAATAGAAATTTAAACATGTTTTTACAAACGCAATGTTTCGCCAGTGCAAACGCACGGTTAAAACTTATGTTGCGTGCAGAGCGATCGCAAATTCAACAAAACAAGTTATGGGATTTGTTTCATGTGACAAGTTTCGAAACATCTACACGTTTAATGTTTGCTGGTGCAATATAATTATGATTGCCAACAAAAATTGCTGTTTTGGGATTCAAGATCGCATGTTCGCAACTTCACATTATTTTTATTGGTACTATTTATTGCCCTCGGTTTTTTTTTTAAGTTTAATAATTTTTAATACTTGATACGGTACTTCCGAGACTTTTACTACCCAACACAATATACGCATAATTTTATAACGCAGTTTATCCTATCACATCCTATTCACCTTAGAGATGTGTTGTAACAGATTAAACACGATATCTGTTATCACTGTTACAAAAAAATAACAGATCCAAATATCTGTTAATAACAGCCTGTTATTTTTATACGGACGATAAATACGTATTTAAATCTCAATCGAATATCTTCTTTATTTCTTTTGGTTTAAAGTCAAAAATCGTATCTATCTGTTATTAAGTAACAGCCTGTTGTTTTTGTACGGATGATAAATACGTATTTAAATCTCAATTGAATATCTTCTTTGTTTCTTTTCGATTAAAGTCGAAAATCGTATCCGAAGTTGTAACAGCCGCAGTAACAGTCTTGCTTGAGGATCTGTTATTTTAAGTAACAGGTATGTTTTATTGTTAGGAACAATTGTTATTTGTTATTTTTTATATCTGTTATTTCTATCTGTTACGATAAATACGCCTCACTCCTAATTCACCTACTGTCAGTGTGAACGAGGCTTTTTATTCATAAAATCAATGTTTCACTAAATGCCCTTAAAATTTCACCATCATTGAATCTTCTTAGGTTGAAATAAAAACTGTCTATTGATACGGCCACAGAGCACCGAATCGCAGCAAGCGTAGCGCCTAGAGATGGCAGTACTAATAAAATTTGAGGTGCCGAAAGTGCGTTGAGCGCACAACTCCTGCCATCTTTGCCATTCAAAGGCACGTCATTTGTGACTTAGTACGAATAAACGGTGACACAATTGGTTTTTATGGAAAGTGTTGACAGTGCGTCTCCGTGCTCAGTGATTTGGGCTATATTTTACACAGCTAGGCGAATGTACCGCTAATGTAATAAGTAGTCATGGCAGGAGAATTGGCTGAAACTGTTCTACCTAACTATTGAGGTAAATATTTAAATGTATGTATATTTATTACAGTAATAACCTCAGACGAAATAAAAAACCAAGACAGAGCGATGTCAACAGTGACGTGAAACATATGTGCACGTATTGAAGAGTAGTTTGATTGGAAATGGTTGTAAATGTGTGCGTGTGAGCGTTTATGCACAGATAGGGGGTGTAGTTTTGGCATGCTTCACTTTATTGTTTGCAGCGCTCTGTCTTCGTTTTTTATTTGGTCTGAACTCTGAATTCTTTGGTTATATAGTAATATGAAAGGAAACTTTACACTAAATGGTATGCAAAATACATTTTGTGCACAATACATATTTGAGTAAATAATCAGTTTTCTAAATCAATTACGAAGTCTTCCCTTTAAATGGTTAATATTTGGGAAATTCAATTTTTTTAACGTTTTTTTGCAATTTGCAGGTCAGTATCAGGTTGTATGTTGATTAAAATATGATTCGCGACGGTAACAAATATGGATTTACAGAATTATAATCATTAGAATCAGCAATACAACTCTGCGAGTTCATATAAGTGTGCAAATTGCAAAAAAAGTAAGAAAATTTTAATTTCGCGGGCTACCCTGAAGTATTCGCTTTAAACGTGGACTTATAAGGGTTTCTCTTCCATATACCTAAGGTATATGGAAGAGAAACCCTTATAAGTCCACGTCAGGGTAGCCCGCGAAATTAAAATTTTGTGAACTTCTTAGGAATTTCACACCGTTTCCCTAAACATAGGTGGGAAAAGACTCAGCCTTACCTATTTGGACTTCTTAATGATAATCTTTGGCTTCAGCTTGTGGCTCCTGAGTTTATGCATATGACTCATCACGAAGTACATCCCTGGGAAGGTCAGAAACAGTAGGTAGACTCTAAGGAACGTTGGCATATGGAAGGCGAAGTTCCATTCATTTGGCAATCCAACAGTGAATCTATTAGTTTCCTCAAAGTATGGTATGTTCCGCAGTATGACTATAGCTTCGCATATAATGCCGATAGGGTAGAGAGGTATCCACATCGTGTAGCGCAGCCAAGTTAGTATATAGATCTCCTTTTTGTATAGCTGTGAGATGTAGTATGGGTACCTGTAACGGAAAGGAAACATATCAGCTACTGTCGCATTTTGAATCCCGAACTTGCTACATTATACAAGTCTATTAACAGTTTACATTGCAAGAAGTATAGGAATCGAAAGGTACATGAAATACCGCTCAACTATCGATAGGCCTCTAGAAGGCGATAACAATTAAAAATTCTATTGTATCTCGTTAGACAGTTGGAGGTTAGGGTCAACGGCCGTTGGTACTGAAGTTACTTGAAATTATGAGTTTAGTAAAATATTTTTTGTTTGTGGTATCGTCAGTAGATATCGATCAGCGGAGTTTCGCTAGCTTATTATTTGACATTGAATAACAGTTAAATTAAATTGATAAAGCGTTTAGAAGGGATGAAACTCAAAAAAGGGTCTTATAAACGCCGCCTTACCTAACAACTTCAATCATGCTCCACATGACGAAGAGATAGAAGACCACAGGCTTCGAATGCATGCGTGGCTCAGCTTCAATCATCACGAACAGGACAAACGCTCGACCGCTTACTTGCAGGAATGGAACTAGTACTCCACCCTATAATCATGTTACAAAAAATAGTGATTAGGTGAGATATTAAAATTAAATAAATTATATCCTAACTAATTATTATAAATGCCAAAGTGATTTTGTTAGTTTGACGCTTTCACGCGAAAATGGCTGAACGGATTTGGATGAAATTTGGCACATGGGTAGACTATGACCTGGAAAAGGACACAGGGTGCCTTTTATCCCAATATTTCCACTGGATCGAGACTTATGTGGGTGAAACCGCGGGGCGCACCTAGTATTACAATAAAAATAAATCGGTGACAACCCAAAAGATTTATTATTAGAAAACATTTATTACTTTTCATGACTTCTATGTTACTGAGCATAAGGTTCAAATTATGCCAATAGGATATAGTATTTCATGTTTTCAACTCACCCTAGTATACCCAAAGAGCGGATGCATAACTTCAAGATACTGTAGCAGCTGCAAGAACTTCATGGCAGGTCCAACATGCTCATACGTATCAGCAACTGAGTCATACTCGAGCTTAGCGTATCTCACGGCTATAACCGCTAGCACGTACGTATATCCCACGAATTGGAACAGGTTGTATAGCTTCAAGTATACTTTTTTCAAGTCCTCTGGAATTGGAGATGGTCTACGGTTATTATATTTATATTTTCAGAAAGTCAAAGCCTTGCCCACTCCAAAGCGTAGTAGGTTCCTTTATATGGAGAATGGGCAAGAAACTTTATGTAATGGATACATATAACAATAACTATGAACTAAACAGCACCCTAATTGCATAATACACGATCAATCAGAATTGTAATCGGTTTGAAACAAATGTCTAATCCATTGCTTCATAACTTCGAAAAAAAAAATGTGCTCAACAACGTAAATAAAACAATGAATGTTGTTGAATTTTTACAAATGAAACAAATTAGTCGTAAATAAAATGCAAATGCCTTATTTTATATCTTTCGTATTGACACTCTCTTTCATAATGACAAACACTCGTAAGATTTTTAGTTCACCAAACGAAGCCTCTCTTAAGAGTTGCTTCAGTTTAGTCATCCACTCAAAATATTTTACAGAGATTCGATTTTTAAGCATTAATTCAAAACAAAAATAAATTTCTTGGAGTTACTACAGCAGTTTATGCAAACAGTATTCATGTTACCATTCAATTCAAATGACGTTCTTTAATGCACATTTCGGCGATGCAATGGTTCAATGAAGTTTACCAATAAATGTATTTGGAATGAAAACAATTGACTTCATTACCATTCAATAGCCAGACTAGCTGTTGCCCGCGGCGTCATTTTCTACGATATCAATCACCTTTTTTTTTTTAAGGGTGGGAAATCATCAAATGACTTTTCCCGCTCTGGGCGGAGCGGAAGGGCGTGTCAGGCTTTTACTGACTAAAACCCACCCGTGTTCCTTCAGTTGCCTGTGTTGCCAAGGTCCCGGTATCTCTTTCGGACTTTCCCGCAACCCTGGCAGGCATCGGTCCTAACGGACCCCGTCAAGTGTGCTGACATCTCTTTGAGGCGCGCGTGGAACACGACGCGCCATCGACCCGGGCCTGGTCCTTATCGGATGCCGAGCTACCCATTGCTCGTCGTCCGCAAGCCCGCGCCTATGGTGGCCGGGAATCCGCCTGGGAATCCCGACGCCCAGGGTGTCTCCAGCGGCGGCGGTTAGGGGCGTGAGGGCGCAAACTTGCCTCTCCCTCACGCGTTCCGCCTCCTCCTTCGCGAGCATTACTGCTTCGCAGAAGGAGGTGACGGCTTCCCATGCCCTCTCGTTTCGTACCATGGCCTGGACGATATCAATCACCTTTTTTTTTTTTTCGGTGTGAAATTGTCAAATGGCTTCTCCCGCTCTGGGCGGAGCGGAAGGGCGTGTCAGACTTTTACTGACTAAAACCCACCCGTGTTCCTTCAGTTGCCTGTTGCCAGGGTCCCGGTATCCCTTTTGGACTTTCCCGCAACCCTGGCAGGAAAATATCAATCACCTGAGTTGAAAATCCAATTCCACGATTTTATAGGCATTGGTTTAGGTGTCGATGTCGCTTAGTGTTAAGTAGTGAAAACGCACACTTGTCTATTGAGAGATGAGATGTCCTTGTCCCTTGACTGGAGAAGGTCTCTGAATAGACAACCAAAGTCATTTAAAGTCACAAAGATATTTTTTTTTTAATACGTGTCTGTTTGTAATTTAGATAACAGCTTTTTACTAAATGCATAATTATGAAAGTGTAGAAGGTACTTATAACAAAAAAACAATTTTAAAATTTTTGTCTGCCTGTCTGTTTGAAAAGGCTGGACCGATTTTGACGGGACTTTCACTGGCAGATAGTTGATATTATATGAAGTAACTTAGGCTACTTTTATATTAGAAAAAGAATTAGCATCCACGCGGGCGAAGCCGCGGACCGCTGCTAGTTGCTTCTAAGAATAGGAAATTACATTGATCTTTGACTTCACATTAATTGTAAGTATGTAATGTAACTGATATTCCATTAGTATTATTATTATTTAATCACTGTGACATGGGTGTCAAGGATATCCCGGGCTACTTCGCTCAAGTTTTCATAAAATGGATTGAAGAAAAAAAAAAACAGACGAACATAGAACCACCTCCTTTTTGAAGAAGTGAGTTAAAAATGAAACAGATATTGATTGATCGTGTGTTACGCAATTAGGGTGCTGAAGTGAGAATGTTTTACAATTACAACTTACCTCTTCTGTAGCCCATTTCTTCTTTGTGCAGTTTGTCGTACATGCCAGGGTAGTCCTTCATGACGTCACGTTTCTCGTCTTCACTGTCTGCAGCGTCCTCTGACATCCACAGGTCGAAGTTTATCTGAAAAGGTCACAAAAGCTTCTTAATAAAAATTCTATGTTTGAGTTAGTGTTGCTGTAGGTACCTACAGCAGAAAAATAAACTCCCATATACAGAATGGATTGTATACTAATGTGAGTTTATAAAAAAAAAAAAAAAATATGCTTTGTAATGAGCGTAGCGACCCGCTGCTTCGCACGGTTTTACGACATAATAAAACATCAAGATTTCTTTATTATATTATGTAATTTAAATATTAAGAGGGATGCACTAAGGTAGCTCGCGAAATTCAAATTTTCTTACGTTTTTTGCAATTTGCAGGTCAGTGTCATGTTCTATGTTGATCTGAATATGATTTGCAAATCATATTTAGATCAACATACAAGCTGATACAGACCCGCAAATTGCAAAAAAACATAAGAAAAATTGAATTTCGGGGTTACCTTAGCGCATCCCCGTTAATGTATTATACACATAAACCTTCCGGAATAAATTCACTAAATGATAGTGAAATCGGCATCAAAATCTGTTGCATAGTTTAAACGAACAATGCGGTCACACAGACAGACATGAAATTGTATAGATATAGATGCAAACATTTTTTGTATTACACTAATTTATAAACTGCAGTGAGAACTGTCTAATTATCTTGTAGGTACTTCTTAGTGGTTGCTTATAAACGGCTGTCCCCTAAAATGATTAAACTAAGAATGCATTAAGCTAGCTAGAAACAATTAATTAAAAATGATAATTAATATGATCCATTGTCATATTATACAGGTCCGAAGTTCAAGGGCAACAACTATAAGTAAGTTCTTGAGAAGTGTTAAAAATACTAAAAATATGAATGTATTAGACAGACTTAATTTGGACATAATCACATTTTGGTTGAAGTTTTTTGAACATAAGTCAAGTTGGTATAATTATAATCTTTTTTACATACTTTTAAAATGTATATGATAATTTAAAGATTGTTACAGCACTAATATTTCATTGATAGATAAGTTAAAGATTGTATGAATCAGAAAAGATTTAATAAGTTTTGTAACTATTTTTGCATTACTTATCTTAATGGAGATCACTAGGTACTAATAGAGAGGTATGAGAAGACATGCTGTGCGAACCCCAAATAAATGAGGTTATGGGCAGGAGAAAGTAGTTGAAAAATCTTAAAATAAAAAAAAATAAACATTTACTCATTTCATTTTACATTTACTGTTCAGAAAAAAATAAAAAGTTTTTATTGAAAACATTATCTTACTTTGAGCCATGCGGGTTTTTGTGGCTGAGCAGTCAGTCGGGGCCACCAACCAGCCTTTTCCTTCTGCAGGATAAGTTCCACTCTATTTTCAAAAACACGGACAGTGGTAATGTGATCATTGTCAGACTGAAAAAAAAAAGTTGCATATTGTAATGTTTTTTTTAATCCTTATTGGTAAAAGTGATATTATATAGGTTCCATTTATTCTTTTAAGTTTGCAACTATAAAATACATAGTATCTATTTATTTGGACATGGGCTCACTTGATTTTTCAATTAATCAGTCATGCAATGTAGTAACTATCTACTACTATCTCATCAAAAATTCTATGCTTGGAATTGGATACATTTTAGCTTTAGCATGAATATTAGTATAGCCTTTAAATGTTAAGATTTACTGGTTTTCCAGGCGAACAGGGCCTTTAGTAGAACTGATATTCAAAGCTAATATTAGTATAAAAACATGAAAAGTTCAACAGCTGTTCCAAACATAACATTTTTGAAAATACAGCACTACATACAGCATGGGGCTTTCATTAATTATGGAAGCCCCATAAAATATTATTACCAATAAAATGTTATAAGGTTTGTTTTATAGATTTTTAAGGTTTACTACTATTGTATGGTTAATGCATGCAAATGTAACATTGCAAGATTTGTTTACAAATTCCAAAGAATGCCTCGACTTGTAAATTGTTTTTCCACAACAATTATTTGTTGTGCTAACATTCAATCAATTAACTAGTTATCTAATAGATAAACTATTTGAAATCACATAGTAACAACAAAATAGTATGTAATTACACCCTATCTTCCGTGATAAAAAGGATTAAATTCGGCGTTTCAATATTTGATAAAATAATCACTTTACTTACTGTTTTAACAGGTGAAAATAAATCTAAATTAAATTCATAAAGACTCTCGCCCCGGGCGCCAACGCCTTGTGCCGAGAATTTCAAGTTATTCTCGAGAACTTTCACATCAGGTTCTACAACATTTTTCAGCTCTATCTTCAATGATATTATACTCTCAGTTTGTGCCCAGTAAACGAACGGGCTTGGGATGATCATTATTGTCTCTCACACAAATTCACTGCACAACGGTGTAAATATTCTATCAGAACATCCGAAATTGTACTGGAACTGTTATTTTCCAATAATTTCAGAAAGAAAAGTGAAATATTTTTAACCTGTCAACAATATAACAGCCGACGGCTATTGGTGTTGTCAGCATAAGCCAGATTCATTGATTTAAATTTCTGGTATTTTTTTTTTTAATAAAACAGTAGTTATACATAACAAACGCACACGTTGCAATCACAACCGAACCGCTTGTGCGATGAGGTTGCGGTTCGAGTGCTGCGCGCTCGTGGTCGCGGTTTGCTTACATTTAAACTATGTATGGTATAACAGGTGGCATGAAGGTATGAAATCACAGAGATAAATGAAACAAATTATACACGAGCAGAATTCAAACATATATTGTACAGTATTATAGTATATTACAGTATTATATCTATTGTACAGGGTAAACGAACGCTGCACACGCAGTCGGTGACGAAAGACAGCATTAGCAAACTATACATGGGGACCCTAGACCATCAATCTGGCTTCAGATCATTCTGGTAAATCTGATTGAGACAAATGTATGTGTAAAGTGGGTGATAGACGTGCGTACTTAAAGTACGTAGTCTTTAAGTTCGCGACCTTACTCGGCTCGCCGTCGGTGAGACACGTGAAGCTTGCTCAAAAGTTCATTGTCAAATTGGCGGGAGAGTAAGCTCGCCGAGCCATAAGTACGCGTACTTGCTCGCGTACTTGCTGACAGACGTGCGTCACCCCTTTTATACTATGGCAATAGTTGTTCGTATCTTCATTATGCTAGGTACACACGCAGTGACTTTAATTGCCGGCGGCGCGCGACGGGGCGTGGCAACCTGCTAGTGATGTCAAAATCTGTTTGTATTAAGATAAGAGGCGTATTTATTTATTTATCCTTTGTCCGACTGGGTCATATAAAAAAAACATTTCGTTCAAAGATTGAATAAATGCCAAAGTGATCGTCTAAGGTTTCCTTTAAAGAAACATTGAATTCTACCATTCTTTTTAATAAACTACCATCGACTAAAAGTAAATGAATGGTACGTCTCTAATTAGGCGACTAAGTTCGTATTGCTTTTTCGTTCTGTGAACTTCTGTGTCCGTCTGTCAAAAAGCCGTTTGCTGCTGTTGATGGGTGTCGAGTTTCTTTAAATTTCTCATTTTAATCGTCTTTCTTTGTGATTCAATATATTCCCCGTTAACTAAAAATGGTTTAATTATTACCTCGCGCTATAAATTACGTACAGTGGTTGTTCTCTGACTCTGGTAGAAGTTGTAAACAAATCCAAAATGTCCGTTCCTAGCTCTGGATTAAGCAAATTGAAGAAGAAACACATTCGTGTAAAACATCAAAAAGTGAAACTGTTTCGTGCAAATGAACCATTACTATCGGTGTTTATGTGGGGTGTGAATCACACGGTAATTATTTCATATTTTATGCACTAATTGCAGTAGTATGGCGGGTGTATATTCCTATTTGAAACGATCTCGGCGAGCGAAGCATCATTATTATGCCATTTCCCACACAACTGGTTTGTTGTGGTTTTACAATGTTTACATTTGAATTTTATTTACCTTAATAAAAAAACTTTACTAAAAAACCCAAATCCTATTGTAAATTCTGGCACTTTGTCAATACATTATGTTTTTATAAGTCTCCTTGCCATTGAATATAAATAGACTAATATGCTTTATTGCATTGGACACAGGTCCAATATATTTAAGCATGTTGGTCACATCAACATTAATTTGCATAGAGTAGGGTGTTGATACCTAAATAGTATTTTTTGTTTTCAGATAAATGAGCTAAGCCATGTCACAATACCAGTCATGCTTCTCCCGGACGACTTCAGAGCTTACTCCAAGCTCAAAGTCGATAACCATTTATTTAACAAGTAAGAATTTTGCCAAAACTCTTCCTAAGTTCTAATTGGAAACTAGGCTCTGACTGAAATATCCTTCTTGTAGTTAAAATTATTTAAGTAGAGTAAAGACTATTACTTAAAGTTAATTGTGTCTTGTAGGAAATGATGACATGTGCAGTAATATAATAACATATTCAGAAACCTTGTAACCTATGATTAGATGATCTTCAGTTGTTATTATCTCTGTGACAAAGCTAAAAGTATTTCCTTAACAATAGTTTATCACAAAAGAAGTCAGGGTTCAAATCTAAAATGCAATAACATAATCCTTTGGTTACATTATATCAGACATATTGTGTTCAAAATTTAAATTCTTTTAAAAAACAAAATTGAGAGAATTCACAATTTGTACTGTGAACAGTAAGTAGACATTCGAGGACAAAAAAAAATCATACTAGTTAATGCTAATTTGTAGCACATGTGTTTTACAATGTATTGCAACATAACATAGATTTTCCTTCAAGGAAATAGGTTTCTAGTGCAAAATTAGTCATCTGTGATGAAAATTGAGGATAATATGTGCAAACTAGAAAACTTGAGATGGAAAAATAGTTAAGAGGTTAGATTAACAGATTTATGCAAATACTGTAAATAAATACTGGATCAGTATAATTCACTTACTCATAATCAGCTTTTAATGTTCCCACTGCTGGGACACAGGCCTCCTCTCTGTGAGAGGGAGCGGGCCGTTATCTACCACGCTGGCCCAGTGCGGGTCGGTAGATGTCACATGTCTTCGAATTTTTGGTTCTAGGACATGCCGGTTTCCTCAAGATGTTTTCCTTCACCGTTTTGAGAGCAGTGGCGATGAAATAATTTACACAAAGTAAAGCGCCTGTCAGGGTTCGAACCTACGACCTACGACTCGTAAGTCGTGGCCGTTACCACTGGGCCACCACTGCTCTTATAATTCACTTACACTGGTCAATTTATAAAGTTTTGCTTGTATTTTAAAGGTAAAAATTTTAGAGTGAAAAGCACTATATATCCTTCTATAGAAACCCAGGTATCCCTCTGTGAATCTCATCAAAATCAGTACAGTTATTTAAGAAAAACCCAAACTAACAAAAAGTCTACTACAGACAGATTGACTACCTGTTTAGCATACAATTAGTAATGTTATGATGTAGTCTAAATAAATTTTTGAGCAATTGTTTTTAATTAATAAGATTAGACTGCAATGGAATTTGAACTTTGTCACTAAAACGTTTGTGGTTCCAACTTCCAAAGCATGTCAATTATCCGAAATTCTAAATAGTGTAGGTGGTTACGAGTATACGAGGCTTACTTCACAGAGAGAGCCAAAAACAAATTCAAGTTTCAGCACTCTTGGAAGCTAATCTAATGCACCCCACCAACTTTAACCTTTTAAACCTGATTCAAACTTAATGGCGGCTCAAATTATGAGACGAGTCGCCGCGCAGTAACGAATTCATGTGTCAGCAGCGGGGGTACTGCGCAGCGAGTAGCGTACTTCCGAGCCGCCATTAAGTTTGAATCGAACGGTACTATTAATTTCGCTATTGTCGTCTTTCCAGCCGACACGAAAGAAAATACAAACATATGAATACTGCTGCCTATACCCTATGATATTATCTTAGTCATTACAGTCAATCCATACTATCTAACTTCTAACTAATATTATAAACGCGAAAGTTTGTAAGTATGGAAGGATGGATGGATGGATGAATGTTTGTTACTCTTTCACGCAAAAACTACTGAACGGATTTTGATGAAATTTGGCTCACAGGTAGTTTATAACCTGGATTAACACATAGGATACTTTTCATCACGATATTCCCACGGGATCGTGCCTTACGCGGGTGAAACCGCTGGCCGCAGCTAGTCCATACTAATATTATAAATTCAAAAGTAACTGTCTGTCTGTCTGTATGTTACCTTTTCACGCCCAAACCACTGAACGGATTTCGATAAAATTTGGCAAGGAGATAGATGGCATCCCGGGGAAGGACAGGCTACTTTTTATCGACATACCACGCGGGCGAAGCCGCGGGCGGAAGCTAGTTATACATAAATAGCAAGGCTACGCCATCATACAGACACTAATCTGTAGACTATTAAGATCTATTAAACCATTTTATAATCTCGTTGTTAATAAACGACTGTGCTTCGTCAATGCTAATAAAATTGATAGAGCTAAATGATTCGCTTAATGGTATATTAATAGCTTAACACATTTTATTGTGGTACCTATCTAAATTAAATACACGAAGGCAATTTACTTTGTGTACTTATTATGATACTGTTTTGAGACAGTATGTCCTCCTAGATTAGGTAAAAATGCAATATCTCCTGATTATAAATATGTATTTGTTTTAGTTATCTTTTCTCCGAAATTACTTTTCCATTTCTTGTTATCGTAATGGATTTATGGTAATTCAATGACGAGGCAGAAATACATGTGTTTTTTCTTAAGAGTTGCTAAGGACGCATTTTATGAAAATTATTGATAAATTATTAACTGAATAATCCATTGTTTCAGAGAAAACATGCCATCTCACTTCAAGGTCAAGGAGTACTGCCCTCTTGTGTTCAGGAATCTACGAGAGAGGTTCGGAATCGACGATATTGACTACAAGGAATCACTCACAAGGTACAACCCTAACTATAAAACCCAACCATAGCAAATACTGAAGTCAAACTCGACTGGCACGAGTGATACGCTAACGATAATTTATTTCTTTATTGATTATGTATTTATTTATGTTTATTTTTATCCCCATATTGTATTATCTGGCATCCTCGATCCCACATCCCATCCTGTGGTCCCTAGGTTTAGAAAGCCAGATAACTACCTGTGCTCGAGGGCTCAGAAGAAGCCTTGCAGCATGCTGCGGCGCTCGGCGACGGCGCCCACCGGGGTTGCCAACCTGAAAAACGAAACACATCAAGAGAGCATATTCCACGATGCAAGCGAGTTCGTCAAACGAGGGCTGACGATAAAACGCCTGAGGTCAGCGGAGTTTTACTAAGCAGCTGTACGATTTTTTTCAGTTTTTTTTTTTTTCTCAAATAACAGTATGTATGTAGTGTGCCTTTCGAACTGACACGGCGAGCATAAGCATTCACGATCACTGGCTGTATTGTGAAGTCATTTCCCTTGTCTAACCGCTTGAAAGAGACCTCATGAGAGATGGTCCCAAAAGTTTGGAAATAAAATTGGATTTTTTTGGATTTTGGTTTTTGAATGCCTACTGTCCTGTTGTCCATTCCAGTGTAGGTCAAATGGGTGTCAAGAGTGCCTCTATCCTTGATTGACCGTGACCTCCATTTACGTTCCTTAACCTCCGCAATTGTCCCGTATGTCTCGGTTACTTAATATATCGTATATATTTTTTCTTTAACATTAACACTACATGTGCACATTAATGCTGTAAGCACATTCATGTGCACTTTCACCGGTTGGTAAGTATTATGTTAATATGCGCATCTCTTTCGCACGTAACACGATATAGATATGAATGAGAAAGACGTCACACGAATCATCTTGCATTATGATATTGGACTAATGAAAGGATATTCAAGGACCTAGGTAATAATTATGACATTAGGTAGTTGAATACTTTGGTTGACCTTTGTGGAACGGTCGCGTGTTACTTTTTATGCTTCTCGTAGGGTCGGCGCAGATTACAGACAATTTGTGGTGTAATTTTTGTCCATAAAAATATTCATACGACGCGATACACAAAAACACACGGTTTTTTGCCACCGACTTCCGAAATTAAAGTTATTTTTCACTTTTTTAGTGTTTTTTTTGGAAGTCGGTTGTTTTTTTTTTGTAAAAAGTTTTTATTTTTCACTTTTTAGTTGTGGTACCTACCCCATACAAATCCGAATACCACTACCTGCTATGTAAATAACAGTGAAGGAGTCAAACAGGATACCGTCTAGATAAACTAAGTGGGAAAAATACGTAATATTGAAGCTAACTCAAAAATTACGCAAGCAAAGTTAATAAAATTTATATGGGACCACCTTGGAAGCATGACCTACCAAACAAAAAAAGAATCATCAAAATCGAGTCATAATTGGCGGAGCAATCGCGTAACAAACATACAAAAAAAAAAAAAACATGCAGACGAATTGAGAACCTCCTCCTTTTTGAAGAAGTCGGTTAAAAAGTATGCACACCTCGCAGACTTCATGCGCCAAAGAATTTCACTCTCCTATAAAGTCTGTCTTCTGCGTAGCCTAGGGTTGCCATCTTTTTTTTTGTATCACTATAAGTGATACAAAAAAAAAGTACATATAATATTTTCGAAGCCATTGCCCCTAAAAATATAGTAGATGGCGAAAAAAATAAAAAATATAGAGTAAATTGTGTTTCAAAATCATTTTTATTCTTAAATGCAATATTCTTGCTTCTATTATCAGGTTTTTTTACATTTTAATTTTACACTTTAAATTAATTTAACTTTTTTTAAGATACTACTAGTCCTACTGCGAAGATCTCGCTATTTTGTATTTAAATATATAAAAAAATATAGTAGTTTCGGATACAATTTTTTGTTTTTTGAAATTTAGTTTGTAGGCCTCTAAGGTCCGTATTACAGAACGTTCCTCAAGTCCAGTTTGATCTGCAATCAGTTGATCACTGTTTGAGTATAGAATCAGTACTTGAGCATCGGTCTTATTCCAGAACGGTAATCAATCTATACTCAGCTGAATCGAGACTCAAATCGAGCCTCAAGCAGAGATGTGTATTGTCTATGCATCAGCCTGTTTTCGTTTACGATTTATTATAATAACCGACTTTGATCCGATCTTCACTGGATTAGAAATATTAAAATACACCATAGAAGCCCAGTTATTTAGGAAATCAGCGTTATTATTTCATTCCTGAATAGTAAAATGCCCCATTTATTGAAGTAAAGCTCTTTGAAGTGAAGTATAGTATTTTTGTAAGCAAATTTGTCAAGCTTAAAAGACTTGTATTTGTGGCCTTTAATAAGTATGCTATTTAAAATGTCAGTATGTCCAAGCATCAGCGTGAAAAACATTAGTTTGTTTTAAGTTTGTTGTTTGTCAACTTTAATTATTTGTTTAGCTGATTTTATTTATATTACTTAACACTTTTAAAATGGCAGGTCGGAAGAAAAATTTTAGTACTTTGGAAAAAAAACCTACTAATAGAAATTTATTTTCAAATATATCCATTTTGATTATGATTTTGATAGTAGGTACCTAATATTTAAAAATATCAACAGAACTCGACAATGCACTATTTGAACAGAAGAAATATTGACAATTTGACATGACAATCTATGCTCAAGCGCGGTCTCGACCACACTTGGGTGATTACAGATTTGATCACTGCTTGGGTTCGATTGAGTAACTGAGTAGCGATCTAAAATAAAGCCAAACTCAGTTGAACTAAGATCAATGAATCTATGCTTGAGCAACGTTCTAAAATTAAAAGCGGACTTAAAACTAGTTTTAAACAGAGATCAATACTTGAGTTACCTTCTGTAATACGGACCTTAATATAGCAGGATACTATAATATATAGTAGGGTTGGCAACCCTAGCGTAGCCCCTTATTCTAAGACCTGTAATTTTCTTTGAGTGTCCTTAATTTCTTGTTTGTTAGAGTGTGTGCAAGAAATAACGTCACAAACTTCTCACAAGTCACAAATCACTGTTGATTGCATACACTTTGACTTCATAACCATATACTTCGTAAAGTAATTCATTTTCATCATGTAATAGTCTTGTAATAGGTTCTTATACTATACTAAGATTTATGATAGGGTTCTGCTCACGTGAAATGATATTAATTGATAATTAGGGATCAATTTTTACAAACTAGTTTCCGGCTTCACCCGCGTGGTATGTCGATAAAAAGTAGCATATGTTCTTACCCGGGATGCCATCTATCTCCTTGCAAAATTTTATCGAAATCCTTTCAGTGGTTTAGGCGTGAAAAGGTAACATACAGACAGACAGACAGACAAAGTTACTTTCGAATTTATAATATTATACATAGTATTAAATAGTGTGTATACTAGTTTCATAACAAAAAGTTACCACATCAGTCTGTCCATTTTGTAGATATAAAGAAAATATACTTGGTATGCAATCAAAATTTGGGCGTTTCATATGTGCTAGGAGATTAGTGTGTGGCGGGAGTGGGAAATGTATGTATACAGAGTCAATAAGCTAGCCAAGCTGCAGAAACCACACCCATCACGTTTATTTTTTTAATAATTGGGTATCTAATTGCTTAACTTATTTTCATAACCGATTAAGACTAATCTGTTTCATTTTGACAGTTCAACAACATTTAATTGCATTATTTACGTTGTTGAGCGGAGTTTTTTTCGAACTTATAAGGCATTGGATTATCAATTTGTTTCAAACCGACTCAGATTGTGATTGATTGTGTATTACGCAGTTAGGGAGAACGCTACCAGGACTGCTTTGTTCTTTAATTTCAATTAAAAGCAAGGTCAAGGCAAAGTCGTCAATGTCGCCATAGGCATACGACATTCATTAGGTCCTTTGTTGTGTCAACTCGTGAAAAGAAGAATTTATCTTTTTAATATTAATTTTTATCTCGTATCTTTTTATATTCTGAGAATAGCTTAGGTTTTATTTTATCGATAGTACCTATCATATGAGTGCGTATGTATGTAACTGACATAAAGGAAAAACTTTCTCAGTAAGTATTAAAATTCTACGATAAAAACTGACAAATGTTGGTATATTCTTAGATTTGTAAGATTATTATAATATTTGCACAAATGTCGTGAGTCATTGATAAAAGTGTTCTTTGTTTGCCAACTATGTTATAAGGTGTCGAGAACTCGATCCATTTTAGTGTTAAATTAACACCTTTAAATATACCGACAAGAACGTAGCACATGGAAGAGTAAACCTAGTCTATTATAGTCCTCGTTTCTAACTGATGCTATTTCCACTTAAACGAATATTAACTTTATGAGAGCGTTAATTAAATTGATTTCAGAATAACTAGTAATATTAAAAAATTCGTAAAACTGAACTTTAAGTGTGGGGTGGGGATTAAAGTTGTTTTTCCAAAACCACATATTTGTTTACGTACTTGGAAACTAAATCGTGTACGCAGTATAGTGTGATTTTTAGCTATGAAGCAGTTTTGCCCGGGCATCCAGTTTAAATGCCCCTACAAAACGTTATCAAGTTTGAAACCTTGAAACCTGAAAACCGGGAAGGACTACTATCAATTTCCTTTAATTCTCAAAAAAAATGTTGTAGAGAGTTAGACTCTTTAGAACAATTGTTAATATTGAATATATTTTATTGTGTAGTCACAATACTACATATTGCCACTCGCATTTAAGGTCGACGGCACGATTAAGCCGTTGGTCCCGTTGGTCTCCTGTCATTCTTAGATCTTTGACAATCGTTACGGGTCGTCAGAAGCCCGAAAGTCTGACAACCAGTCTTACCAAGGGGTATCGTGTTACCCAGTAATTTTGGAGTTCAGACAGGCAGTCGTTCCATGTAAATACTGGTATTCAGCTGCATCCGGTTAAACTGGAAGTCAACCTATTTGAGAAAAGGCTAGGCAGATTGATTGCTCACTAGACGGCACGACGGCATACAGCAGTCTCTCGCGATAACCTCAAGACCCTTTGTGGCGATACCAACGAAATGTGCGTGCTAAGGACGTGAAAATAAGATTCAAAATCATTTCCGCTTATGAAATCCCTTTGCCATGCCATGGTTTGCGGCGCCGTGCCGCCTGGTGACTACTGGTGAGCGCCGGATTTTAGCTCCACGAGGCAAACTTAAGCGGACCAAGCCGAATTGATGTCTCTGTTAATAGAATGACCTCGTATATTGTTACAGCGACCAAAACACAGACATATCACATAAATATAAATTCAGCAATTATATAGGTATTCATATCACCATCAATCATCATAGAACACTCAGGCTCGTATTCTAGATCTAGATCAATACCCAGTCATGAATTTGTTTTAAAAATAGTTTATAGTAGTTTGATTGAACGAGATGCATGGCTGGATATCGTTCTAGATTCCGGAATTTTTAGGGCAACCTATAGTATTTGTATGATGTATAGCTTTGTCCACTTAGAAACGAAGCGCCCCACTACCGCATTTCGCGCACGGTAATGCGGATTTCTATGGGTAATGCGGTATCCTATGGGTAACACGGATTACTATGGGTAACGCGGATTTCTATGGGTAATGCGGATTTCTATGGGTAACGCGGATTTCCATGGGTAATACGGATTTCTATGGGTAATGCGGATTTCTATAGGTATGGTTGTAGTGGGGCGTTTCATTTCAGAGGAACAAATCATATTGAGTACTTACATAATTGTAGCTACACACTGATATAGTATTATGGAATACAGCTTCCGCCAGCGGCTTCGCTCGCGTGATATCTTTTAAAAGCTTATGTTACTCAGTGATCAAATATAGGTAGTATTCTATTGGTGTTTTTTTTTTTTTAATTGGTCTAGTATATTTTAGTTTATACGTTATAAACAAAAATACAAATCTTTTCTCTTTATAATATTATTGTAGGCTCTGTACTTTGTAGGTAGACAAATTGAAGACAATCAATGCCTCAATAAAAAAATTGAGATCGATTTTTTTTGACGCTGATTTATTCACGTATAGTCGTTTTCACTAACCTATCTAGCTCAGTTTTTTTTTTATTATGTCCGATTAATTCTTTGCACACAAAATAGCACTCTCTCGATGTAACCCGTTATGATAAAGTTGACCAAATGAACAACAAAGGTAAACCAAATCATTTACTCCTTTGCAAACATGTTCAAAGTAGGTACATAGATGTTTTACATATTTGCTCATTGTTCTCCTTATTTCTACAAGATTTGACTACAGGTTCATTTAGGACTATATATGTGTATAAGGGCTGACAATGATTCAAGAGTAAGATGATTGAAAAACTGTGCGACACGGCGGTTGTTGGACAAACCATTTATCTATGTATTAGGATTACAGCGTACCGCGGGGTAGGGAGCGTTTCCACTGAAGCGGAGACGAGTGGAGCTGAGCGGAGTCTAATCACAGATGAGACGAGAGACACGAAGAGGATTTCAACCATTGTGATTGGTCGATTCCTGCAGGTCTCTGCTCAGCTTCACTCGTCTCCGCTTCAGTAGAAACGCACCCTAACGGGGGCCATCTTGGTTCTAGTAAAGTTATCGGAAAAGTGTGTCAGGTAAATGGAGGTATCTGGGCAGCCATTGATGATGAGGAAGTAAGTTAAACAAAAACGGACATTTTGTCGACAGATCTCAGCCGATCCCTGACGACTCCTCTGGCAAGTCGGGGGCGAAGTTCTACCAGAGCTACGACCGCTTGTTCATCCTCAAGACCCTGACTTCCGAGGAGGTCGAGAGGATGCACTCGTTCCTTAAGCAATACCATCCCGTGAGTATTACTAGTTTATGGGCTGCTGAAAATGTGTTTTACTTATTCAAGTAAAATTGTGCGTGTCCTGTCACCCGGTCTGCCTGATACAGGATTGGGTTTTGCCCAGTTGATAAATATTAATAATTTATTCAAAATAAAAATTACATCCTATTAAGGGATCATTACGAACAACTTTCACTATGGGAATGGGACCAACAACGAAGTCTCAAAAATATCGCTGTCCCACTCATGGGCAAAGGCCTCCCTCCACTCCTTCCATCTTTCGCGAGCCTGCGCGTCCTTATTCCAGTTTTGAAACTATCCAGCTCGTCCCGCCATCTTCTACGTGGTCTGCCGCGACCCCGCCTCACTGTCTCAGGGCACCAGTTCTGTGCTATTTGGGCCCACAATTTGTCCAGCATGCGGCAGACGTGTCCTGCCCAGTCCCATTTAAGCCTTTTGAGCCACGTCGGCTATCTTTGTTTTCTAGCGCAGTATTGTGCTATTTGTATAGCCATCCATACTCAAAACTTTCCTGGCGACATTTCCCTCATTCTTCCACATCATATGCCCATACCATGACAACCTATTACTACACAAGTTTTTAGTCACCAAGCCATCTACAAAACCATGCACTTGAATATCATTATTAAAATTTGAAGAGATAGTAACATCATTGACAAGTTATCAATTGGCTTGTAAACAAATGATAGTCTCCTATCTAATCGTAGAAAGTACGTATTGTGTTACTTCCGATAGTGTGAAAGATAGCGTCATTGTTACTTGTGTGAGTAATTTAGAAAAATTTTATGTATACTGTTTGTTGTAAATGTAAGGCACGTTATCTTTGTTTCCAAGACAGGTTGGTTTAGTTTCAAAGGAACATTTATTTGCGTTTTGTTACTATGTGGGTAAAAGAGTTTGCAAATTATTTTAAGGATGAGTCCACAGCAGACAACTTATTCTTATTGGTTCAGATAATGTTGAAGCGACTTTTCAAAATTAAAGGAATGAATAAATTAGATTTTTACACAATCTCTGTAGATATCATATCATTGAACGATTTCCTATTCGGAATGAAGAAAGACATTATGTACACACGGCTACACATCAAGCTATACATTTCCAGTTTATTCTGATCTCGCATTGTATAGGATTTCCGTACAATGCGAGGTCTTATACTGGAAATGTATAGCTTGATGTGTAGCCGTGTGTACTTCTGAAACATGTAACTGACTGATGCACACTTTCTGCGTTTTTGCACTTGCCTCAATAGATTTTCATCATGTTATGTTAATCAAATGAAATAGGCAAAGATGGAAACTATTCTTTAATTATTATTCTTCTTTTACACATGAGAATAAACAATATTGTAATTATTTCCAGTACATAGTGGAGCGCCACGGTAAGACCCTACTGCCTCAGTACCTGGGCATGTACCGGCTGACGGTGGACGGCATCGAGCACTACCTCGTCGCCACAAGGAACGTGTTCTCTAACCACCTCAACATTCACAGGTATTGTTGAAAAACTTGTTTTTATTTCAGCTTAGGAGTTTAGTCAGATTGAGGTTAAAATTGAACTATTTCTATAAGAAAGTATACAACAAATACTAGCTATGGTCAGTCTATCCCGGAATAGTATTGCTTTAAAAATCGAGTCACATTCAGCCTCTGATATGCCACAAGGGAATTATTGAAGACATGAATTTTTTTATTGTTGTCCTTTCTGAGAATATAAAAATCTTTAACAAAATTAAATGGGCAGTTTGTTGCAACAATCCTCTCACCAAAATGGTTGACCTGCAGTTGGTTGGAATAATCATTCAACAAGTAATAGCCAGTAACTGGCGTAATCATCATTGTTCTAAACTCTGGAAAGACAGACTTGGTGGTCTATTCCGCTTTTGCCAACCTTGGGTTGCTATCTCAGGGTTTTCAGCCGTGACATTAAACTAGTTTCGGTGATTAGCGACTACCCGCAAGTTTTCCTTAAAGATAAGGAAAATTCTTATCATAGTATTTATATCAAGTTGATACTTAATCAAATGTCAATCACTATGGTTAGTGCATTTGTTCTTGGTTGCGTGAAATCGTGATTTTGTATCGGTACATTATGTGGCCATTTATCATCAATGATAGTTAATTTCAGCGATCAATATTCAGAAGTAAAATAAAATGTTACCAAAATGTTACAATGTAACTAGTAAAATTAAAAATGATGATTCTTCTTTCGTTTTGGTTGCATGAGTATTTCTAACACAAATCTACAAATCGTGTGCTAACATAAATGGACTATAACCAGTTTGTGATTGCGCGATTTAATTATAGCTGTTGAGGAAGATTTGGAGCAAGACGGAGTATTGCGGCAAACGCCTCAGTCCCAATAGTTTTCAGAGCCACTGATCATTACCCATTTAAGGGGAAAGCAAAAAGTCCCTGAAACTAAAATACGCTTAAGTTTTTGCAATTTGCAGCTTATTATTAGGTTCAAAATTGGTTTTACCTCTATACCTAAATCCAAAGTAATGAAAGCTAAGTTATGTCTTCTTTTTCTAGGAAATATGACTTAAAAGGCTCGACAGTAGACCGTGAGGCTTCAGAGAAGGAGCTGGAGAAAGACCTGCCCACACTCAAAGACAACGACTTCATCAAACAAGGAGTTCGTATTGACATCGGCGATGCCGCCAAAGAGAAGTTATTGGAGACCCTTACTGCCGACGTTGAGGTAATTCATCCATATCATCGTAATTAATCAAAAAATTGTAAAATTGCCAAAGAATGTCCATTCCTGGCCCCTAATTGCGTAATACACGATCAATCAGAATTGGAATCAGTTTGAAACAATTGTCTCATCCATTGCTTCATAAGTTCGAAAAAAAAATCTGCTCAACAACGTAAATAACGCAATGAATGTTGTTGAACTGTCGAAATGAAACAAATTAGTCATAATCGGTTACGAATTAAAAAAAATATATATATATAATTGTACACGCGAGCGATGTCGCGTGCAGCAGTTTTAACCCGTCATATGTCGTAATTACAGACACAATTAAAAATCCATTGTGTCTCAACGAGATCTACGTTCTGACATACCAAAGGTTAATTAATAAAACGTTAATTTCCAGTTCCTAACAAAACTCCACCTGATGGACTACTCCCTGCTGCTGGGCATGCACGAGTGCGGGCGCGGGGAGGCCGAGGCCGAGGCGGCGCGACAGCGGGACGCTGAGAACGACAGCGACAACGGAGACACCGATACCGACAGCGATACCGATACCAGGCATCATGGCGACCGGTAAGAGCATATTTTATTTATGAAAACGATCAAAGTGACAACCTAATTTTGTCAGCAGTCATGCAGCCTATGTAAAGGAAATAGTATTCCCGATTAGTGGGTTCTGAAAGTTGACAACGTCGCAAATAATTGTCAGAAGGCACCGCCTTAAAGTCTGCTTCACACTGCAGAAGCCTTTATACGGTAATACGACCGTTTTAATATTGCGTATCACACTGAATGCATTTAGTGATTCTTCATTCGAATCCCTAATGTTCCATTGTTTCCCCACAGTTGGGGTTACAACACTCCGCCGGACAGTCCGCGCGGCTTCGCTCGCCAGTCGTCGCTGCGGTACGAGGGCATCATTCCTGAGCTCGACATATACGCCATACCCAGCCAAGAGAGTAAGTCAAAACGCTATAGTAATAGCAGAACGCCAATTCCCGATTTAAAAAACATTGAAATTCCTGTCTAACTCCGGTAGCACATCTCTGCCACGAAACCGCAGTAGTTCAATTGTACTGACTCGCGTTATGTTCCGCTACCCGAATCGGATTCGCGTCAATCTCATCTCAGTGGGAACCAATGTCATAAACTTGTCAAAAATGTAGTTATACTAAAGGTATTACTGAGATTAGGATACGATAGTTCTCTAAATATGCGGGGATTGTTGTAATATAAGCTGGCAACAACTGAACGCAATTTTAGTTGAAAAAAACAAAGTGATATCAGACCTGCACGTGTAGCATGACCACAATAGAAACGGGTTTAGTCGACGGAAGAATAAACAAAATTATAGATGCACAATCTGTTATTTTGTCTATTCTTCCGTCGATTAAACCCGTTTCTATGGTGATCATACTACGAGCGCTTTAGGTTTACTAACATATTTGTTTGTACCTACTGTGGTATCATCGAGCATAAAGTATCTAAAGTAAATAGTATATAAAGTATTTTTAAAGGTGATATACTTTTCAGGTGCCCCCAAAAAGGAGATTTATTTCGTCGCCCTGATTGATGTGCTGACGCACTATGGTGTCAAGAAACAGGTAAATATTGACACATTGATATTTCAACCCGGCTGCGCGACACTCCGCGACAGCAAAGATAGGTTTCTGTTTTTATATCCCAGGGTTTTGGTCCTCCAAAGAATCAAAATCGGATCACTTTTACGAGTGTCTTGCTGTCTGAAGAAATCACTGACCCTTTCAACTATTGCTTCAGAAACAGAAACTATAATTTTTCGTGCTTGTCATTAAAAAGTTTTAATAATTTAATTACTTATATTTTAGGCGGCAAAAGCAGCGAAAACAGTGAAATACGGCAGCAACGTCGACGGCATATCGACCTGCGATCCCGAGCAGTACGGGAAGAGGTTCATAGAGTTCGTAGCTAAGGCCATCGAGGGCAACTAGGCGGGCCCAGCGCACACCGGTGCTTCTTTTAGTACTTATTACACGTCACGGATTGGTAAGCAAATTGAGGGCTAATGTCAACCAAGTTACGGTGTATATTGTTCAGCATTGGCATTCTAAAGGTCTTCGCACACCGAATTAACTCTACACTAAGACCGTTTGTCCACCGCCACGTCAATGGAAAGTCACCGAGTACGAGACGGCGCCAAAGTAGCGATAGATACATTTACTATGGCCGCGTGTCTACCGCACACCACCACCAGGACGTCACGTTCAGTACGAATAATCTCATTTCTTGCTGACATCCCGTTGACGTTGTGCGGTGGACTAACAGTGTAACTCGATCCAAAGTAAAGCAAAGAAATGTCAGCTGAGTTTGGTGTCTTTCTTAGCGTGTCTATGGCAATCTAAATGGAGTCGGCTCAGAAGTCGTCTATGAGTTTGGTGTTGAGTCATTATTGTGTGCGACTGTCATATCCGTGAGTTACGAATCGTACGAAGGAGGTAGAGTCACGCGGATGCTTTGATTGGAATAAAAAAATAACTTTTTAGTAGACTTACAAAGGTGCGTTCATGTTATTGTTAATCTTACTAAAAAGTTGTCTGACAAACAGATTGGCCACTGCTACTAAAAACACTTTGTCCGCATTAGCACTCCATTTGGTTACTATTCTGTGTTTATAATACTTATAGATGGCGCTACTGTATCTTGAATGATTGAAAACATTGCCTAACGTTAAAATTATAATCATTTTTTAATATTCGGCAAAATTGACTTAATTGTTTCTTGTGACAGATTCGGTTGTAGATATGGTTGTAGGTACCGTACTTTAAAAACAAAGGGCGGAGGACATCCATGAGGATTTCCCAACACCATAAAAAGGGACACTTGTTTGAGAGACTTTTATTTATGACACAAAACTTTAAAAATTTCCTCCTTTTTTTTTAAACATACTCAAGATTCTTTAGCGCCATTTAACGAATGTTTTGGACTGAAAAGATACAATTTTTTCTAGTTTCTCTTTCGTAGTTTTTTGATCAGTATGGATACAACGTTAGTTCATAACGAATTAAAGGTAATAATGTATGGACAATTGCAATAAGTTTCGAATGTTTTCGCTACATTCATCGTTTAGTTCCCGCTAGCTCATTTATTAGACCTAATTAAGTTCGCTCATGATCCTTTGTTGTTAAATAATTGGAGTTTACAGGGTGACGTAGATTATAAATGGCTGGTAGTTTATTTAGACGCGTTTCAGTTTAGACAGTTAATAAATAATTACTCAATTTACCCGGCTAATGTCAGTGGAGAAATCATACACGCATGTATCAGCATTTTTTCTGTATCTTACTCTTTCTGTCATTTAGTGCCGCCATTTCCTAGAACGAGAAGTCAGCAATCCGCATGCATTCATATAAAAAGTTTTGACGTGCGAATAGACTTCTCGCTCTAGTAAATTACACTTCTGTGTGTCAGAAAGGGATAGAGATAAAGGTTAGTACTGATTTGTGCATGTAAATGTGATTGTGAAACGCCCACATTAGGGTGACCTAATGTAGTCGTTACTCGGGTGATGTCGATAAATTATACATAGGTGGTCTCGGCTTTTGACGTTCATTATTTCAACGTAGTTACGTACTGAAAGAAGCACCGCTTAAATGTTGTTATAAAGGGGTGCTACACACTTTTTCGGGTCGGCATGATGCGGCAAAGCCGGGCGGCAAAACCGAATATATTTTGCCGCTCGACTGTGCCGAATCGTGTCAACCCGAACAAGTATGTACCACGCCTATCTTGCCTGAGACAAGTCTCACGATACAGTAAGTGTAATAACGTCGATTCTTATTGAGAAAAAAATAAATGGAAAAATAAATAAAATTCATAATGTTAAAAAAATTCGTAGTGAGGAGGCATGTAATTGATATTAGCGATTATGTGAAACTATCGGACAGTTTGGCGAAAAGTTTGTCGTTTTTATCAAATTAAATATCGTATTTTATTCGCTTTGCGTGCGAATTAACACAGTTGTGCAATAGACACGTTTAAAGGCTGGTCTGTTCTATATCGTGGAAAGCACGAACCCGGAATTTCGTCTGAAAGGTAGCTCGGTACACTGTAGTAACTGGGCGTAAATATGACACATCGAGCTAGAAAAAGACTGCCAGACATGTATGAGTGACAGAGAAGACACTTATTAAAACCGAACTTTTCCGAAACCTCGAAGTGCTGTATTTACGACGTAAGTTCTAGCCTCGGGTCGGGCATTCTACGATCTAGCACGATTCAAAGTCCCGGGTCGGTCATTTTCCGAAACAGGGACGGTTACGGGTTGAAAGGGACCCATATTTTTACAATTAATAATGATCTACACTTTCGTCTTGATGTTTGCAATAATAATAATAATAAGCGGACCCTTTTTGACAATATTCACATTTTATTCTCACACTTGAGTCCCTGTTTTGTGCTATTTGAATCTTATTGTATTTGTGAATTCGAGGCTGCCTTGTTTGTATGTGTGAGTTATAATGTTTGGTAATAAGACTGTTGTCCTTTGCACACAAGTCACAATAAAATATCTATTGTGACTCGTACAATCGCGGACACCAGTTTTCAACCTTATTACTAAGAACATAAGGTTGAAAGTTGTCAACCGCCATTGTCTGCGGTTGCACATCTACGTTACGCATACAAGTTAGATTAGCTAGGATCTAAGATGAATTGATGTGAGATTGAATTGAAAGCTAAGTTACGAATCTGCGATGTGGGTATTTGAAATACAAAGCGATTCAAGGCAGTCTCGAATTCAGTAATAAAGCTACTGCGCACTGTCCCCCAATACCTGATGAAATATCCATTTAAAATAAACTGTAGTTCAATTTATGAATCGCTCATTTCTTTTCGTTTAATCTTGAAAGAAATTCATTATTCTGAGCGATTCAAAAATTGATCTTTTTAAAGTGCGTACACGTTGGCAAACACGCGAACAAAAAATAGCATCGTCGCCGCCATATAAATCAGGGATAGTGTTTGCTGTCTTTCAAATTAAAATAAATAGAAATAAACTTTAAACATTTTACCTAAAGTTTATATTACATTACCATTGGACGACAGTGCTCTACTTTTCAAGACCGACTTATATAGTATATACTAATTGTACGGTCACCGCAGCTGGTGATATGGTGACGTTCCGTCGTCACAGCGGTATGGAATATTCTGTGACTCGTTCATTACATACATGCCGATGTTGTGCCGATGTATGAATGCGGTCGTGTTTGCCAATGTATATGCATCTTTGTGTATAGACTGCGTTTCGACTACAAACTGCATGCAGTTCAGATGTCGGCATTCAGTCTACCATAATGCAATTTGCAGTCGCATTGCAGTTATTAACACTTTCTCTTATATAAAGCACGTTCGCAATAATTTACATAACTCGTTATTAGCTTTTTATAATGTTCCGCTAACGCGTAGTCTAGTATTGAAAAATTATAATGAATAAATAAAAATGTTAAAATATCATTAATTAGGATGTTGACGTGTTACGGTTGGCCAATTTAAATTTATCAATGAAATTACATGTATACTATTATAATTGGCCGTTGTATTATATATCTTATTGTAATGCCTTCGATATATTGTATATTGTTTGAAGTACATACATGTTTTGTTCATAATAAAATGTTGTGAGAATATTCCCCTGGGAGTATGGATCGACTCAAAGAACTAACTTATGAAATTGTCAATAATCGATTTTGAATTTGATTTTAAATAGTAGTGAATCTAGACGTGAAATGTTGTTAATAAAATAGATTTGTATCGATCCATACTTTGAGGAATACACGAGGTCTATTGTTGATTGAAAATATTAAAATGTGTATTGAAACTGTCAGGATTGTCGCAAATATTTCGGTAGTCTAAAGTACTAAATAAACCTCATAATATTCGATTCCCAGGGAAGACTGTTATCAGTGTATTCGTATTCGGTATTGTACTCGTTAACTAACATTTAACTATGTATTCTATTACAAGGACAGTTGAGTCCAAAATTGTATAAAAGAAACGGCCATTGTTAAGAGTCGGTGTTTCACCCATTACATAATGTCGTTTTTGCCAATATACCCATACCTAGTTCGCTTAGTTTCTGTCTAGAGTAGTGTTTTAATAGTACGATGTAAGATTTTGTTATTTATTATTCTATATTTCGAATAAGACTTGGATTGTTATGAAGTCTTTGTGATTTATTCTGTGAAAATTCATGTGCCGTTTACGGTGTACTAATAATATTGGTAAATTTTATACTTTTTAGGCGTCGATTCCTTCGCGCCATCGTCTAGCGCGATCGAGTGCGCCTTAACGAATGTTTAGCTGACCTCAGAATAATTATATCGCTCTTCATGTAATTATTTTTAACTTTTGACTGTTCATCGGGGAAATATTACAAGATTTATTCATGAAAATCAGTATTCAGGGCTCCATTCGGTACGCCTTCGATTTGAAATAATTTGTCAGATGTTATTTTTTTTTTTTGTGATAGATATTGTTTACTTTTAGATATTAATTTTATATTAGATTTCGAGTTGTCCACTTCTCCATGATTCTAAATTAAAACGAAGTGAAGTACTATTTTGTTACAGGTGGTCAACTTTACTAGTGATTAGACATCCTTTGTTACCCTCTTAGTGAAGAGGTTATTTTTTAATTTTATCCTGAACCCCTGCCTACATATTCCTGAACAATGTGTTAGTCATGAAATGATTCAAATTATGTCATATGTGTTGCCATTGTTTAGGTCGGTAATTGTATTTTAATTTGTAGTTATGTTATTTCGAATAGGTTTTATCTTGTTATCGGTGACGGTTGAAGCCACGAGCCCGCAGTGTACGGCATATATTTATTAAACGATAGCTTCGCTACATACAAACATATTCGGCATGTAAGCAACACGGTTGAAATGTTAATTCTCTAGTCTACTACTCTTGTAAAGACAAAAATGTGTATGAAAAATTAAAACTTAATTTTTTAAATATTCGGTTTATAAAGATTCTGCATTAAAAAAGTTTTTTCTTTTAATCCTTTACATCATTTACATTAGCATCGAAAGTTGCTGAATGTTTCTGATCATCAGTAATGTTTGGGACACCTGTATTAGTCAGCAACTTGCAGTGTTCTGCCAGGATTTCGGGACAGTCCGAAAGGGATACCGGGGCCCTTGGCAACAGGCAACTGAAGGAACACGGGTGGATTTCAGTACAAGTCTGACACGACCTGCGCCGCCCAGAGCGGGAAGAGAAGACTTGTTGACCCTCAAAAAAAAAAGCAACTTGCAGTGTATGTTTTGGCGTTTCTTCAGAGCGTATAATCTCGTTTATATTTGAAGAAGGCAATGACATGAAAATACAGATTTGCGTTGTGAAACAGGAAGAGAGTAGGTATTAATAAATTTTGGTAACATGCTGATCAGGAGTCGGGGAAAGAGATGGGAACCATTCGTGAATGAAAGGACAGGCATTCTACAGGCAGGAAAGGTCGATTTAGACCAAACGAGCAAATGCGCATTATATCCCCATGGTATCAAATTATTTTTGTGTAAACGGCGACATGCACACATCCAGTATTGTAAAAAAAAAAAATGATTGTATGTAATGCTGCAGGTATTCGTATTCTGCCCAGCCTAGCTTGGTTCCAATTTCCAGGCCGTCTCAATAATCCAAAGTTAGTTATTTTTAACCCACAGTCACACAGGTTTACCACTTTAAACATACCTACTCTTTGGAAAGGAACTATTTCATCAAATACTTCCTTTGCCATAATGTTGGCTCCACTGTTAAATTTAAAAACGGACCTATTAGGTAGCGCTGTACCGGATCCGTATTGGTCCTACACCAGTACGGCATAGGAATTACTTTATGAAACGTTCCATACTCCTTTGTCCATAGAGCAATAGAGTCAGTCCGTCAACCTTCCAAAAAATTAACCGTCAACAAATGGGCAAGATCGCACGATATTTGCAAAATTGTGTTGTCTTTTCCACAAAAGCCATCAAACTCATACCGCATTAATGTTTTGCCTTGGAAGTCAAAGATTGTTTGAAACACCTCATTAGATGAGTGGGGCTCCGCCTGCAAACAGCTCAAAACAAGAGTTAGAAAAAGAAGCGCCACCAATTCCAGTGCGACGCCACGTCGCGCCCGCCAACCAACTGAACCAGCCGCCGTTGGGCCAGATCCTTCGTCAGAGAAAAGACCTCGTGATAGTAGTAACATGTGTTGTCATCATCGTCATTATAGCTTTTGCCCAGCTTGTGTATCTCCAACTTCCATTAGATCATTCGTATGTTAGCCCTAGAGTTGCCAACGGGATTCCGCAACCTTAACAATGAGTTTGGAACTTTTCTATCTTCTAAGGGACACTGTTATTCGTTATTGTTTAGTTTATTGTTGTATAGAAGAAAAGAAAAATATTTTTTTTAGGCATAAGTCAGTTTTTCTTTTGCTACAGTATTTTTATCTTACGAAGCGACGCACTTTACTTGTGTTAACCAAGAGTAAAAACGCTGTTAATGTGTGCGTGCAGAGTAGTTCGTTTCTTTACTCTGTGCGAGTAGCGTTAGCACACAACACACACTTCGGACTTCACCAGTGTCTCGGACGGACGATACCTATTCGGTGTCCGGAACTCCGGACATGGACTATAGCGATATTCTATATACATACAAATATAAACTATTAGCTTCCGCCCGCGTGGTATGTCGAGTGCAGCAGTGTTTTTACTGAGTGTAGGTACTATTATTATAACCAGAGTTATAGTAATTTTTCTCACGTACAACCCGTGCGCATTAACATGGCACCTGCCTCGTAACTCAATACTTACCCCGATACCCGCGCCGCGCCCCGCCGTCGCCGTGCGGGGAAGCGGGGGGAGCTGCAATGTCATTGAGCCAGGTGCCATGTTAATGCGCACGGGTTGTACGTGAGAAAAATTACTATAACTCTGGTTATAATAATAGTACCTACACTCAGTAAACACACTGCTAAATGTCAGCATTTGTAAATCAAAATATTTATTTATTTGCAAATAAGGGGGGTTATTTTTACTTAAAATAATAGCTTAGATTTTATACACGTAAGGTGAATTTTTTCGGGTGGCTAAACGGAATAACCCAACAATAAAAAAACTAAACCACAGATAACGAAAAGAAATCATAGAATATCGTACATAGATGGAGCGCGGGGGCGTGATTGATTTACGTGTTTCGATCAAACGGGTCAAAACAGGCAACAAATAAAACACGCTAAAATTTTAAAATAATTTTATTATTAAAAGCTCCCAGACCACGGCGTATCTTACAACAAACTAGTCCATCCTCGTCTTGACATGCTTCTCAGTGATCTTGTCCTTCTCAATGATGTACACGATGGCGCCCCAACCTGAGATCGCGTCACGGTCAGCAGCGTTCACTAGCGCCTGAGAATGAAACAATGCAGTTCAGTGGAAAAATATGGTCATTGGAGGTTGAAGGCAACTGCTTCAGTCTTGGAGTGACTTGTGTTTGGCAAGTTTATGTTATTTGGTAGCTTATCTGATGGTATCATCTGCCTGGTAGACCCAAGCTGATTATTCCATCAGATAAGGCAGGTCAGTTCAAATCAAATCATTTATTTCAAGTAGGCCATTAAAAGGCACTTTTTAACATCAAAATTTACAATTTACAAGAAAATAGAATTGATTCTAGATAGCTAAAGGTAGTTGAAAAATGGCAGGTTGAGACAACACTGAAATGTCTCATTTGCCATTATTTAGTATCATATTGTTCAAATTAGAGCATAAGTGCTGCTTGGCTAAAGATGTGGAGGAGTTGGTTGGTATTACTTCCCTGGACTGGATTCTTTTAGAAAGAGCTCTACCTATTTTAGATTCTTCACCATAGAAGCTGAAAGATAATTTATCAAAATTATAATCTTACCTGTGAGATGGTTTCAAAGAGCTCATCAGGTGACAGGTTGGGTTCCCATAGAGCTTCACACATACCATACAGCTGCTCTGAGCAGGTTCCTGACACCACAAAATCTTCAGGCTCATTGGGGCAGCCGATCTGTGAAACAAAATAAGTAATACATTGTCAAAGCTAATTTGAGCAAGCCGTTGATGAGAATGGATAACAAAAGTGGCTGCATGCTTTTATTTTTTTTAGCGTAATCCTACGCTCAAATGACTTCTCCTGATCTAGGCGGACTGGGACGGTGTTCCTTCAGTTGCCTGTTGCCAAGGGCCCCGGTATTCCTTTCGGACTTTCCCGCAGACAAAAGATGCTTGCAAGTAGAAATATGGATAAAATATAACACTAAAGCTGAAATGTTGTTAATGCTATGCACACCTTAAAACAGGTGTAGGAGATGGAAGAAGGATTCTCCTAACCATAATTATCGGGCCACTGCCCAACAGTTGTTGTTCGGAATCTGCAAATAACATGACATACAGATCTTGTTGTGAACTGCTTGCCTACCTACATCATGTAGGTTCCTGGTACATGCAACTACTTGGTGTATGCTAGAAAGCTTACCAGATCCATATTGCACACATAGGGCTGGTTATCATAAGGGTCCAACCCAGCAATAACGGGCTCAATGAAGTAGGGACCGAAGCGCTTTTCGTATAACAGGTTGGACAGCATAGCGGAGAATGTCTTGGGTCTCATCATTCTGTTCTCTTTCAGCTCATAAAGGTTCATTCTGGAATTACAGACATTTTTATGTTACTGACAAGTCGACAACACAGCACTTTTGATAATGTTAAAGATTAGTTTTACATGTTGAAATGACATGAATTTTGTCCAAAATATGTAAGCAATAATTCCTTGCCTGAATTTTAATCTCTGGAACACGGTCTGTGTGTCAGTGGCTAAGCCGGGGAGGCCGACATATAGCGTGGGTCCCATTTGATACACCTTCGGAAAGTTGGTTGACACAGTCTGCGCCTGAATACCATAACGTTTGTCTGTAGCGATCGCCACGCAGTCCTTCCCCTTCATTGCGACCACCGCGCCTCCATTGTAGGCTAAAATAGACTGAAAACCATAAGGATATTAGAAAGAGGGAAGTGAACACCGGACCGACATTAATTTTGATAATTAATTTAATAAATAATACTGTTAAACGTTGGGAATATTGGAGAATATGAGATTTTCTAAAGGTTATGAAGCTATTAGGACTATCTAATACTTCAAACCAAGATGTAAAAGAACAAAATACAAATTATGCTTTGTAATGTTCGTGACGCTATCATAACCAATATTCACAGGATTCTCATTAAATGCCCTAGAACAGCTGTTATGAGTTTAGTTTTGTAAAATATACTTACCATTTTGCTTTATGTAAATAAATCCAGTTATTTTCTAGTAAAAACACAGCAATAAACTTTACACGGGAAACCGAAAAAGTGACAATTCATCAGCGACAATTTGAGAATCACAGATTAAAAACCAAAAGTTGCCATTGACAATTTTTAGAAGTCTCTAACTGAATTCTTAGTAAAAGTTTTTGTCTACGGGTTTATTATCTGAAGTTTGGCTAACGAATGCGGACCACGAATTATTATCTGTTGAATATTTTACTTCACAGAGTATTTTTTTTTATGTTTTACTTCACTTCTAAATACAATTTATCATGTCTAATTATTATATAAATATGAAATACTGATGTACCTAAGTATCGCATATTATATCTTGACTAATAAATAGTACCTATCGACTCCGTTAAGCAGTGGGTTGACAGCTCTTGATTTTTGTTAATTGCCGCCTTTTAAGGGTTCCGTACCCAAAGGGTAAAACGGGTCCCTATTACTAAGGCTCCGCTGTCTGTCTTTCTGTCACCAGGCTGTATCTCATGAACCGTGATAGTTAGACAGTTGAAATTTTCACAAATGATGTATTTCTGCTGCTGCTATAAAACAAATACTAAAAAACAGAATAAAACAAATGGGGGCTCCCATACAACAAACGTGAATTTTTTGCCGTTTTTATAGACAGGGTAAAGGGGCCAGAAGTAAAAGTAAATTCGGAATACTTGGTAACAATTTTATTTGTAAGTATAAGTAATAAAAACCATAAAATAACAACAAAGTTTTCTCAATTTTGTGTTCTGGGCAATGCATCTTTTATTTCTTTAGCATACACATCCAGCCGAGCCGTCATATTAAATCCCCAATGATCTTTTACTTGACGACAAAGATTTAAATCCATTTCGACAATGAGAAGACCGTCTTTGTCTCGTGATAATCCAGGAGTTCTGCATCCATTAGGAGCTGTGACGTAGCTCGATCCATAATAACTTCTAGTTATCTTTTTCTGATTGATTTTAGTTCTGAAATCTTCAGTGCCAACTCTATTGAGGCTACAGGTAAAATAGCTATTGGCAATCGCTGCGTTACGGGCTTCTATGCCCCAAAACGATTCTCCAAATTCAGAAATAGTTGCAGCAGGATTGAAAACGATTTCTGCTCCACTGAGTCCAAACATTAACCAGTTTAAAGCATGATGTCGACCGTAGCAAATATTGACAGCAATCTTCGCGTACTTTGTCTCAAATACCGGATGACCAGTGTTGCCAGGTAAATAATAAAACGTCTCACTGAAACTACCAACACTGGGTAAATGGTTTTTGCGGTGTTTTCCCATGAACTTTCCATTTTCGTCTATAACGACTGCCGTATTCCACCAAACACCGTTGTCGTTTTCCAAAATTGGTGAAACGATAACCATATCGTACTTTTTAGCTAATAAACTCAAGAACTGAAAGCTTGGGCCATTCTCAGCCGACTCCGCAAATTCTTCCCATTCTTCCTTCTCTCGCGTACACAAGAAAAATGGCATAGACCATGCTTCTTGCAAACAAAGAATCCGGACCCCTTCCGAAGCTGCAGCATCAAATAACTTTTCCACTTTATCAAAAATAGCATCTCTCTGTTTGTCTATGGGTTCATTAGTCGGCAAAACAACTGAATGTTGAATTAAACCGACCTTGACGACTTTTGGAGATCTAACCTCTTTTGCAGCATCGAAAGAAAAGCCAGCGACTTCAAAATCATGCACCTTACCTGCTGCTAATGTTGAATCTTGAAGTTTTAGCTCACAATGATCACTTCTTCCATAATGTATTCGATTGTACTCTTTCAGCTGTTCCGAGTTCAAATTATTTTTGATAATTTCGTCAAAACTTCGCACTGGTTGGGAGTGCATGTTTGCAGTTAAATGATATCTATAAATAGCTCGGTAAGTATATAAAGATAATAAGTTACGTAACGTTGAGTGCGATGTAAATAAGCGTCGTTGTGTAACTATTCGATGTTTAACATGTCGACTCGGTTTTAACACTAACCGCCTTATTCATAAACGCTGCATAAAGTTAAGTTATGATTTAGCAACTGTTGAGCCATACATTTTCGACATTTATACGTCTCTTTAACTTTAAGAAACGTTTATGAATAACAGGTTAATAATATTATTCGAGATTGGTCACATTTTATTAAAAGATGTGATTACATAGATGCAAATATTATGAATCATCATAAAATGTCACAAACTGACAGTTCATAATATGATCTGCGTGTAATTCATATTCCGAAATAATTCATCTGTTTGACAGTTTTCTATGGAGATTCGTAAAATGGTCCACAAATTATGAATTGCTTTTAAGTCAAATTAGACGAATTACTAATGACATGTCTATGACTGGGATTCAGGAAATGAACTGCTTTTAGAGGAATTGCAAATGTGGCCGGTTTAGGCCCCCAGATAAATCTTGATTGCCTTTTAGCAACTTTAATAACTCAAAGAGAACCAGGTTGGAAGTCTTTGTCCAGTATTGGGGTATCCGTAGGTTCCTATGTTCAGAAGGTCTAGCTAGGTGCATAACCAATGATAAAGGACAATATTCGTTGTTTTATTGTAATAGTACCTAAGTTCGTTGAAATGCTGATTACATACTAATTATTAAAACATATGAATTACAACTTTTACTTTGGAAATATGACATTCATTCGTTTGCTGGATTGGCAGTTTGGCACAGTCGCTGTGTCTGGCTTCAACGCTACGGGTTACGGGTTCGATTCCCGAACTCTATGTTTGTGGGATTTGTAACTGAAAAAGGCACAAAGTTTTAGGGGGATAACCGAGTGGGACGCAAGATTCGCTCTTTAGGCAACTATTCATCCTATGTTGGATTCAAGCCCGTTCTATATTCATTAAAAGTTGATGAACTAATTAATAATCAGCTATGTATAGGTGGCTCCGTGGTAACAGTCGCAACTTACGAGTTGTAGGTCGTGGGTTCAAATACCGGCAGGCGCTTTACTTTGTGTAGTTACTTAAATTATTTCATCACCACTTCTCTCAAAACTGCAGCTACCAAGCCCGGATAACGTGGCGTGGCATGCCATGGATGCCGGACACCCCCCTCGCTCCCCCAGAGCCGAGAGACTCGGTTGTGCTGGACCCGCGAACAGCGCGAGTAACCGACAAGCCTGAGAAACACGCTCGATTCGATTTTTTGTTACAATTTCTTATTGTTTGAAATAACCGGATTTGATTTACAAATCCGGATTTGGAAGTCTAGTAAAAACGTGCGGGATTTTTCGGATTGCGGATAATCCGGATTGCATTCCTACCTCTCGCCGAAAGGAGGCCTGTGTGTCCCAGCAGTGGGAATATTAGAGGCTGATTATGCAAGGTAGAGTGCCTATTCACGAACTAACTATAGGTAGGTACTTATTTAGTCATCAGCTATAGTAATAAGTATAGACAGAATAAAAGCCTTCTTTCAATCTAGGGCGACCTGTGGTTAATGTATCACATATGGTCGTCTAAGTTGCCGCAACCGCAATATTTGATACACTTCGTCATTTCGAAACCTAAAAGGAAAAGTTTCTTACACAGTGCAAAATTGCAGCTGAAACCATCCCCAAAGGAGGTTTAAAATTTAAACCCTAACCTCACAGGGCAAGGAATATCATAACGGCTGTGAGGTTAACCCTAACTAATATTATAAATGCGAAATTGAGTTTGTTTGTTTATTTTGTTTGTTACGCGTTCACGCTAAAAGGGCTGAACGGATTTGGATGAAATTTGGCACATGGCTAGACCATGACCTGGAGATGGACATAGGCTACTTTTCATCCTAGTTCGCAAACGAAGTCGCTGGCAACAGCTAGTACTCTTCTAAAACAATTTATAAAACACTAGGTTCCGCCCGCGGCTTCGTCCGCGTAGTATGTCGATGAAAAGTACCCTATGTCCTTCCCCAGGAAGCCATCTATCTCCTTGCCAAATTTCGTCAGAATCCGTTCAGTGGTTTAGGCTTGAAAAGGTAACGTACAGACAGACAGACAGCTTTACTTTCGAATTTATAATATTACTAGCTGCGCCCCGCGGTTTCACCCGCGTAAGTCTCGATCCCGTGGGAATATCGGGATAAAAAGTATCCTATGTCCTATTCCAGGGTATGGTCTACCCCTGTGCCAAATTTCATCCGTTCATTTCAGCCGTTTTAGCGTGAAAGCGTAACAAACAAATAAACAAATTCGCATTTATAATATTAGTTAGGATAGTATGGATTATCTTCGATAAGCATTGTTAGGGGAAAACAGGAACCTAGGTAGGTACTCACATACAGCGCTTTTTTAAGCACATCGATCATTCAACTCAGACTATGAAAGTTCAATGCCAGATCATTTTAACTTAAGTAGTTGAACTTGAATGCTGCACAACAAGATGCCTTTTTCAGATAGTAGGCAAATCAGGTTTAGGATATAGGTAAGTACCTAAGTAACTCCTGGTTGGAGCAGACTGGTCAAGTCGCCATGTTTGTCGAAGGATCGAAAGTCGTTGAAGGCTACCATACTTCGTCAAAGAATGACATGGTTAGGTACCTATACCTGCCTAAAGTATAGCAAAGACAACAAAATCACATGACTAAAGTTCATGCACACTTTTATCAACACATAAAAATAAAACTCAAAAATAATAAACAAACAAAAAATTTAATAAACAGTTACCAACTAGATATTGCAATATAAGAATGTATTTTCACATTCTACTATCGTCGTACGGCATCCCGGATAGCTCTTATTTCTCCGGTCACGTAGCCAGCAAGATAACCAAATATTTTTCAAACTCGCTTCTAAACTTATCGCGAAGGGTCGAAGGTCACAACAGCCGGACCACACAGATAAAACAAACAAACCTACGGCCAATGCATCACTAACAACCCTGAAGGTATTTAAGCGCCGGTGCAGGCTGAAAAGCGCAGTCGTTGACGGGTTATCAAAGGGAGCAGACATATACACATTAATATTTCAAAAATGGAGAACGAAACTCTGAGCTTAGAAGCTATCATCAACAACAACCTCAGTGGTCGTGATCTTGATGAGTACAACAGAATCCACTATGGAAGAATTGATAACCACGAAGTTAAGCTGAAGGATTCGTCGATCGCGGCAGCAAAAGAAGCAGACTTCGAAATCGCTGCCTACGCATTCCCCGCCAAGAAAGAACAGACCAGACCTCCCAGGATTGTGAAGGTGGGTGTGATCCAGAATTCCATCGGCGCGCCCACCGACCGCCCAGTCAACGAGCAGAAGAAGGCCATCTTCGAAAAAGTTAAGAAGATGATCGACGTTGCCGGTCAAGAAGGAGTCAACATTATCTGCTTCCAAGAGCTGTGGAACATGCCTTTTGCCTTCTGCACGAGGGAGAAGCAGCCATGGTGCGAGTTTGCTGAGTCAGCTGAAGACGGCCCTACCACGAGATTCCTGAGTGAGTTAGCTGCCAAATACGCAATGGTATTCGTGTCCTCTATTCTCGAAAGAGACGAGAACCACTCCGACATTCTGTGGAACACTGCCGTGGTCATCAGCGACACTGGCAGCGTCATCGGTAAACACCGCAAGAACCACATCCCGAGGGTAGGAGACTTCAACGAATCTAACTACTACATGGAGGGCAACACCGGCCACCCTGTCTTCGCGACCAGGTACGGTAAGATCGCCGTGAACATTTGCTTCGGGCGTCATCACGTGCTGAACTGGATGATGTTCGGGCTGAACGGAGCGGAGATTGTGTTCAACCCATCATGTACGATTGCTGCTGAAGCTGGCAGTGAGTACATGTGGAACATCGAGGCAAGGAATGCTGCGATCACTAACTGCTACTACACGGCGGCTATCAACAGAGTTGGGTATGAGGAGTTCCCTAATGAGTTCACATCGGCTGATGGAAAACCTGCCCACAAGGACATTGGTCTCTTCTACGGTTCAAGTTATTTCACTGCTCCTGATGGCGTGAGGTGCCCTGGTCTCTCGCGTACAAGGGATGGTTTGCTGATCAGCGTAATGGATCTGAACAAAAACAGGCAGATTAAGGACAGACGCTGTTACTACATGACGCAGCGGCTGGATATGTATGTCAATAGCCTCAGCAAGGTACTCGAATTAGATTATAAGCCACAAGTCGTCCATGAGAATGAGAAGTGAAACTGTAATAGAATCTTTTAGAACCGGCGAAAATAACTTGTATGGAAATAATGCCGATATTTATGCAATACCTAACTAATCTCATGTATTGAATGTCATAACAATCTTGATTCCCTGTGGAAATATCTTAAATAAAATATTTACAAACAACTGTTTTGTTTTTTTCTGCATAATTTAATTAATTTAAAACATACCTACCTACTGTGATTATCTTTAATGAAATAAACATGGAACTGAGAAAGTAAACATGTTTATCTTGTCAATAGGTATTATTTCATTAACGTTGAATGAATGTTCGGGCTAAAGCTATTAAAGTTACAATATACATATGGCCGATTCCTATAATTTACGGACCGTAATTGCTCAAAATTAAGACTCTTGTATCTTTACCAATAATGAAGCAAGCCCTCAAGCATAGAATAGAAATCCCATATGGAAGTAGCTATCACAGGTTAAACTAGCTTACGAATCTATTTATATGCCCAGTTTGACAATAAAAAAAGCTACCATTGGTGAGCAAAACGATTCGTTTGTGTTTATAGGAACCGAGCAATACTGGGCTTTAAGTACATGTGTATGATGTATGTAATTGGATATGTATTTTACTCCATACTCAATATCTTTATTGCTTTACCATAATGTGTACTTAGGTGGTAACTATATAATTTAGATCATTATGGACCCTGTAGGGCACAGCAAAAGGGTAGGAGAGAGGAAGCCTTGTTTTAGGATATCATTAAGTTGTTAGGTTACGTTGTAACTTAGTTCATCCCATGATATTGTTGAGTTTAGTATCGGGTGCCGGAAGCACCCAAAGAATTCTTCTATTGCAGGGTTCAATACTGGGCCCAATCTATTCATTTTATCCTCAATGGAAGCAGGCCATATCCATACAACTTATAAGTACTTATATTTATTATATAAATTGTGAAAGTATGTCTATCTCTCTGATACATTTCACGGCTAAACGACTGAACCAATTGTCATGTTAGACAAATAGGTAGCTTGGAGAAGGACTTGGGCTACTTTTCATCCTGATAATATATTTGTATTAAAAAATGATGAAATACAATACTTATACACGCTGATGGAGTCGCAGGCAATGACTAAAAACAGTAGTAAATATAAAGAGCTTAAACAATAAACAATCCCACACACAGAGGTAATTAGAAATTATCGATAAACTCTTATCATAGTTTTCTTTTACTGTGACCCGATATTAGCATAATTGCTTCATTAATGAGGGTACCTAGTTACTATCTCCACTAGGTACCTACTCATTATCTTAAGTAGATATATTATTAGAGATAGTCTAAATATAGTTTAACAATGCCTTTTATTATCATGAATCAATTAGGTAGTCTAATATTATTTTTCTCAGAGATGCTCATCTGTTAATTTAATCGTTTTAGGATTACTTTTGTGAAATCAAAATTTTGCTTTAATAAACCATAGTTACCTTACGATGTCAATATGTTTGCCAAACATATTGAGGAATTAGATGCTCAGAAAATGAGGCTTTTGACGTGCTTTAACACTGCTCCATTCGAGAACATCCATACTAATCTATACTAATACCTACATATTATAAATTCGAAAGTAACTCTGTCTGTCTGTCTGTCTATCTATCTGTCTGTATGTATGTTACCTTTTCACACCTAAACCACTGAACGGATTTCGATAAAATTCGGCAAGGAGATATAAGGAGACAAGGAGACGACAAGGAGGGATAAAAAGTGGTATCTGCACTTTTTATCGACATACCACGCGGGCGAAGCCGCGGGCGGAAGCTAGTCTTTAATGAAAGAGGCACGTTTTTAGTGTTCCATACCCGAAGGATGCCAAACGGAACCCCTATTACTAAATTATAAAGATGGTCACCCATCCACGGACTGAAAGCTGCAAGCGTAGGTTAACCTGATCGATCGACCCGTGCGGCTGGTATTACTTAGCCACGGGCCCCTTGTAGCTGATGTACCTCGTGGCCATATAATTGATATTGGTAAATACTAATAGGTATGTATCAATTATGCATGCAAAAATCCATACTAGTATTATAAATTCGAAAGTAGGTAACTCTGTCTGTCTGTATGTTACCTTTTCACGCCTAAAACACTGAACGGATTTCGATAAAATTTGACATGGAAATAGATGGCATCCCGGGGCAGGACATAGGCTACTTTTTATCGACATACCACGCGAGCGAAGTCGCGGGCGGAAGCTAGTAATGAATAAATGGGTCCAAGGTGAATGGGGAGGTGGTGTATGTAGAAGGAAGTGAAGGAAATAGGTAAGTATGGGGTATTGCAAATCAATGGAAGGATTCAGCTAGACAGAAATAAATATAAACAAAGAGGTCCGGAAATACTGAAGAAAACCATAGTTGAAAAAAAAATAAAGGTGTCTTGTTTATACCTTTTTAGTCGTAGTGGGGTTTTAGCTTTTATTACTTTATTTTAATTTTAAATTCTTTTGGGATTATAATATATATATTTTTTTAAATGTTCGCATTAAGCCCTTTCATTTGATACCCAACATGGTAAAATTAAACATTTTTTTTTACCCGACTACGGCGAAGAAAAAAGGAGGGTTATGATTTTGACCGGTATGTATGTATGTATGTTCATCTGTTCCCTCATATCTTCTAAACGACTCATCACAATTTGACAAATGAGGTATCGTTGGAACCGTCTTGATCGTCCGCTGGTTATAGGCTATGTGATGTCACATTAAAAATGGCGCCCTCTAGAGGACATAAAGTCAGGAACTAAAAAAAAAAAATTGTTTAATCGTACCATGTTGGGTATCAAATGAAAGGGCTTGATGAGCACATTTCAAAAATATATGTATTATAACCACAAAAGAATAAAAAAAAATTAAAGTAATAAAAACTAAAACCCAACTACGACTAAAAAGGTATTAAACAAGACACCACAGACAGACAAATTAAAAATCCGGAGTCACACGTAATCTGTTCGATTTATGCCCTAACACGTGTGACTCCGGATTTTTAATTTGTCTGTCTGTGGTGTCTTGTTTATACCTTTTTAGTCGTAGTTGGGTTTTAGTTTTTATTACTTTTTTATAGTTCCTTACTTGATGTTCTCTAGAGGGCGCCATTTTTATGTGACGTCATATAGCCTATAACCAGCGGACCATCTAAACGCTTCTAACGATACCTCATTTGTCAAATTGTGATGAGTGGTTTAGAAGATAGGAGGGAACAGATGAACATACATACATACCGGTCATAATCATAACCCTCCTTTTTCTTCGCCGTAGTCGGGTAATGTCAATATGCGTGGAAGATAACCATGACATAAAATTACGTGTTAGCTATAAAGAAAAACACAGTTATTTTATTTAGATCTGCGCAGTTTATGATACATTTAACAACCGGTATGATTGATGAATTTTAATGTGTATGAAGCCGGTCTGATCGGTACCTACCGTGTGTTTATTAGTAGTCTAGAAAGGTTCTCGTTCTCCTTAAGTGGGAGTGGGACGCATGCCTAGTTTGTTAGGCGTTTGATGAAGGATGCCTTAGGGCAGTGCACTTAGGTAATCAAGCAATAAGGAACTTTATAATTACCTCGCAGCGCCCCGCGGTTTCACCCGCATAAGTCTCGATCCCGTGGGAATATCGGGATAAAAAGTATCCTATGTCCTATTTCAGGTCATGGTCTACCCATGTGCCAAATTTCATCCAAATCTGTCCAGCTGTTTTAGCATGAAAGCGTAACAAACAAACAAACTCACTTTCGCATTTATCATATTAGTTAGGATTAGATTTGATGTCCGTTCATCTGCACTGCACCGTTGACGTTGTGTGAGAGATTATGTGACTAGAAAACGTTGAGAAAAATGGTCAAAATCTATACTGTAAACTGACAAAGCAGCTAGGCAGCTGATAGGCATGGATGTTAGAGGACATTACTACGCCCAACCAACACATTGGGCTAGGAGCAAGAGGAAGAAGAAGATGATACCTATTCCATCTAGTCTGTTTTTTAATCTCGTCGTGCTAATTTGACATTTCAAGTGATTGCTTTTTTCCTCTTTGGCAACTGAGCCGATGTCGTTTTTTTTTTTTTTTTGAAAGGATCGAACCCGCGACACGTTGCGCAGCCGTCCATCGCTCAGCCACTGCGCCAACCGTGTCGTCAATTTAATAATGTCGTATTCTGCCGGCGTCGTTTGTTTCTTCAGTTTGGAGTTTGACATTTGCACCTGTCAAATTAATCTACACGATTTAAAAACAGACTTTAGGTACAGTTATTTGTGCAACAAGAGAACAAAGTTGTTTTTTGGTGCGAGTGTTGATTTTGAATCCCGAGTAAGAGAAGGATTCTATAATTGAATCACTCGCTACGCTCGTGAGTCTAGGTTAGAATCCTGAGCACAGCGAGGGATTCAAAGGCACGAGATGCAAATAACTTTGGTCTCGTGTAACACATACAACTTTTCACCTCAGCAGCGAGAACATATGAGATATTAGAACATATTAGGGGTTTAAATATGAATTTGCCGTTTTCTACTGAAGAACGGAAACCATTTTTTTTCTGAGGTAAAATACAAAATATTTTCCCCATTGTCTACACATTTCTGCCATCTCCTGGGAAGATCATTTATGCCTTTGCGGTAGAACTCTGGGGACCTGGACTCAACAAACTGAGTGAAGGCATTTTGTATTGAAACCCCTTCATTTATGTACAGGTTCAACAAGGTAGGTAAGGCAAGCTTCAACACGCGGTTCTCTCTGCAGATTAGTCAAATCATGGGGCACCTATTTTGCAAGCTTTTTGTCTCACCGATTGATGCAAATTGGTGATTATTTTGGATATGCAGCTAACACCAAACCGTGCCGCTAGTTCCTTGGTAGTGTGATATGGAGCGGCTTCTACCATCACTTCTAATTCATCGTTATTTACCTTAGAGGCTGGTCTTTCTCGGGGTTCATTCTTCAAATCGAAGTTTCCACTACGAAAGCGACCAGAAACGTACGGTGCGTTCATTAGCCGTATCCTCTCCAAACAACATTGATATTGCGAGCTGTTTCCGCTGCGTTAGTTCCACGTCGGAACTCGTATTAAAAAAATACTCTAATTTTCAATATAAGTACAGTACGACACAACTCACATGTAGCATCGGCAAAATTCGTAAAACCGATCACAATCCGACCTGAATGCGCCATCAAAATCACCAATCTTTATTACTGCTTTAGGTGAAAATTATCTTTACGCAAACGCAATAACTTGTAAAGTTATATAACCAATACATCCGTAAAATTGAAATTAATGAATGCAAATTTTCACATTTATGCTACATCTAAGTTGTGTCGTACTGTAGTTATCTTTACTGTTAAAAGCTGAATGCAAAAACAAAAATCGAATCTTGTGAAAAACGTACACTCTGGAATCTCACACTGTGATGCAAGTTTAATTTTAATTCAAAGTGGCCAGTACGTTTAAACGGCAATTTCATATTTAAACCCATATTATTGCCTAAAGGTAAAAAATACAACATGGTAAACGTAAACCACATGGTAAACAAACCACATGTATATTTGTAAAACTAACAATATAAAAAAAAATAAGTTAAATTACTTATTACATTTAAAACCTGTATGTGTATCCGAACGTTTTATTGTTTGTTTCTTTTTGGGCCTACTAGATATCGAAATTAAAATCGAACTTCGAATCGAATTGTTTCTATCTCTCGCTTTTTTCGTATCGAAGAAAAAGTGACAGAACAAAGTGAAATTCAAATATTTCGAATTTTGTGAGTAGACCCATGACATGTTCTCGGAATTTAGAAAAAATAATAATTAAAAAGTTACTTTGTCTCACGCTCGCACCAAAATTAAATTTTGCACACTGTCTGTAGACAGCAAAACCTGCTTGTTTGAGGTGCTGAGGTTCAAAAAGTCTTTTAATACCATACCGTTTCTATGCTTGACAGAACTCTTTCCCAAAACAAAGAAAATTAGAAGGGACTCGCAAAAAGTTTGTGCTGCTGAGACCTCCACGGTGGTCAATGAAGTCGCGAAATTCAATAAATGCACTTCAAAATCTACCCAACACTTGCCTATAAGTACTTCCTTACGACCATATCTACGAAGGTGGCACTTAAAAAAAACTGAAGTACAGTACACGCTTCATGCTGAAAGCTCCGACACTCGCCAACGTCGTCGTAATTCCTCTGTAATTTTCTCACTCGCCAAGAGATGTCGCTAATGTGTTGCTCTCGCGATTGTCGCACCATCTAGTCTTCGAAACTGCAAACTTTGTGGTGCATTTTATTTGCAATTTATTCTGTGGTGGGTAGAGTTGGTTTTTGCGTGTGTAGGGAGACAGTTGTTTGTAAACCCACTACTTTCTAGAGCACTTGTGGAGTTGCAGCCCGTGACATCCATTACAATAATGATGTCTTTGGTTTAGGGTTGGCGCGAAGTGAAAAAGAAAAAAAAAGAAAGAATATGTTTGAAAAAAAAAACTTTCATAAGATTCAGTTTTTCATCGGAATCTACTGCTTGGCGCCGGTGTCTAGACCTGTTTCTAATGTCTGCAGCCATTAATCACAATAATAACGGGGCAATGCAAACAACAGGACTAGCAACCGACTGAGTTTGGTTGGACCATAGATATTTTATCACTCGTCTTTTGATCATCATCAATAGCCATTTGTGTAGTATTTAATGAAGTATCCTTTTCTGTCGGTGGCTTACAGCAGTATTATTTTAATATTACTTCAGTGTAGGAAACAAGATGAAGCTCTACAGGACGTATAGCTTTAGCTCCATCTATTTCTCCCACGAAGTAAGATTAAAATAGAATAATACTGCTGTAAGAGATGGTGGTAGGCCCTTTGGATGCAAGAAGCGGTCGCTGTAGCGATGCTTGGGGGGCCTACCTACCTATGTCCAGTAGTGGATATCTTTCGGTTGTATAACAATGACGGGAACGGAGAGTAATTCAATAATTAAATCTGCTACTCTAAACACACCTGTTTATTTATTTTTACATAGCTGGTAGTTATAGTAATCTTATTCTAGGTGCATCGTCTTCACATGATAATTATTGATGTAAGTATACAAAATATTGAAAGAGTAGTAACGATGGAGTTACTTGCCCATTCTTCTCCATACGAAAACTTTTGACGTTCAAAAGTGCCTTATTGAAATAAATTACGTGACTTTGACATTGACCCCCTGGGCTTAAAACGGTCACTTTAGCAGAATCATTATATGAAAATATTATGAATCATCGTAAAATGTCACAAACTGACAACTCATAATATGATCTGCGTGCGATTCATATTACAAAATAATTCATCTGTTTGACAGTTTTCTATGGAAATTCAGGAAATGAAATGCTTTTAGCGGAATTGCTAATGTTTTAGACCCACTGTTCAATACTGCAGACATTATCAAAACAATTTTTCCTTTCGGCTTTTTCATCCTTTTCTTTTCGTGCCAACCCTACGCGGTAACTGGGTTGCGTGTAGTGTCATCTCGGTGTCGACGGAAGTCACGGGAGCACTTGCGACGTGTACCTACACAAAATGCACTTTTATTTACACCTACCCTCCAAATTATTTTAATTTTATATCATTAAATACTTTAGAAAAGGGTTAAATAGGAAAGGGAATATAAAATAAGTTAGACTAGGTACCTACAGATGTACTTCTGTCGTCCCCCGACGAGACGACAAAATATTACCTAAAACTTAATTATATTAAACCTATAGGGCCAATACTTTTTTTAAACTTTTTAGAAGCTTTTGTATAAATGTCGGGGGTTGTTTAAATGTTTAATTTACCTTTTATAAGACGTATGTGGGCGCGAATCGGCAAACGCAAGGTAGGACGCCCTTAGGCTAGGTGGAGCGATGATCTTCGCAGGGTATCTGGTAGCAGCTGGTTGAGAGTTGCCGAGAATCGAGCTAAATGGCGTGCAATTGGAGAGGCCTATGTCCAAAAGTGGACGGTGGATGTGGAGTGCTAAATGCTGATGATGTTGATGATAATCAATAGATTTCTTTCTGTATGCTGAGTTAGGTAGTATGTGATACCTTTGTGAGCTAACGCAGTCATCTTTAGGTATCTACATACCAGAATAAAACATAGCGAAGCCCCTGAGATTACCTGCTTTGTACTCGTGATACTTCAATATTATTATCATAATCACAATGCAGTGGTTTACAATGAGTGTCCCATGATAACAGTATTGAATTAAACATAACGTACCACTGAGTATTTGATTGTTTTATCGACGATACTTTGGTTAAGAAATAAACACCCCATCATTAACATATTTTCATTTTGGCAGATTGACTTCATGTAAGATTTTTCTAAGGAAAATTGGTGGAATGGTAATCGATTGCATCCATTGCTTGCATATTTAAAAAAATCGTCAGCTCAACATTATAAATAACGCAATGACAGTTCAACCCCGTTGGTTTAACTGTCAAAATTAAAGATATTGCGGTTGATTGTCATTAAATATCAATCAATCTGCCTAGCCTTTTCCCAACTATGTTGGGGTCAGCTTCCAGTCTAATCGGATGCAGCTGAATACCAGTATTTTACTTGGAGCGACTGCATACCCCTTAGTAAGACTGGTGGTTAGACCAAATAGGTAATATAGTAAGAAACACAATTTCCTTAATTAGAAACCAAAAGCCAAAAAACAATACCTACCCCACAAATCCAAAGCCGAAGTCATTTTTAATTCGATCAAAAACAATAAATGTTTCGTCGGTTTGTTTGTCGCCGTAATTAAGGCCGTTCCATGAAACATGGCCGCGTTTCCGCATCCGGCGGGACTTTTTTAATTTTTCATTTACGAATGGCTGTTTCAATTTTTCCTTCTAATTTCTCATTAAACTTAGATGCACGTTTGGCCTGAGGGTTTGTTTTTTAAAATGTAAATTAGTGCGACAGATAATTAATGTGGTGATTTGTTTCTGTATTTTTTTTTGTAATTAGTGAGTAAGAATTTTAATAAAGCAAGTGGACTTCATATACTTATTTAATGTTATCGTCAATAAATTTTATTAACTTGAAACTATTGAAATACTTAAGTTTTTCGAGAAGAAAAACTAATTCGTCTTTTCCGGATTTTTCCTTAAAAATCCAACAACGGACAGAAAAAGCCCCATTTTCTTATTTAAGCATGGTTTAAGAAAAAAACTGCTTACATCCTCTTTTAAAAACTCTGTTTTCCTCACAAAACAGGTTGTCTCCTCGGAATGTCCCCATATTTATTCATAGAGCGTACCTATCTATGAAAAATAAAATTCACAAAGAGGCTCCTTTATTTTTATATCGTCAAAGAAATCAGCATTTTACTATTGTCTGCGTGAGTTGCGATGTTCAAAAAGAAAATGTTGAAGAAAAAAATGCTGTAAATCTCTGAGTTGATGCCAAAAGAGATAGAAAGAGACAGATAGATACTGATACTGCAATCATAGTAGGTAATTGATTAAACAAAACAATTAAGTGTGATAGTCTATTTGTTTTAGTTTGCCTTAATTAATTCTGTATATTTAAGTGGTTTGATAAATGGTTCATGAATGAAAGTAAGTCAATAGATTAGAATGGCAAACTATTTCTAGTCTTTAGCAGTGCCTTCACTACAAAATGATCAGTCTATAGCACAACTTGAATACCTACGTATTTAATTTGTTATAGGATTAGGTAGGTACCGAAATAAAATTGAAATGTTTTTGCATCTGATAACACCGAAAATGGAAGGAAAATCTAAGCACCTGAAAAGTTTGTAGCCAAATCGTAAGCTAGTATATAAGGTGTATCTTTTCATACTCGAAATCTCTCAAGGGGTCATTGTACTCATCATTATGAACAAAAAAAATCTGCTGTTCCCTAAATTTTGACGAGTTATGCGAACATAAACGTAGGGAACAGCTGATTTTTTCGCGATTTCAGTGTTTGTCCCATAGTGAAAGTTGTTCATAATGATGAGTACAATGACCCCTTAAGAGATTTTGTGTATACTACCAACTTTTCAGGCGCTTAGATTTTCCTTCCATTTTCGGTGTTATCAGATGCAAAAACATTTCAATTTTATTTTTCAACGCAACGTTCTTTATTCAATTTCGTTTTATTTTACCACTACAGCAACACAGGTGCGTTCCTTTTTCGATTGATGACGTTGATATTTTTTTTCTAAATTCCCGCCACGTTTGACAAGTGTCGTTTCGTTCAGGAACGTGGGCACGCGACAATAGTTCGCTGGCCGATTTCATCGACACATGCTCCGTTTCATTTCCGTTGCACTCTGTTCGCGGTGCGAGAGGTTTTTGAACGGATCCATTGTAAAAAAAAAGTTTCACTATTACACGAACTTGATTTGACCAAGAACAGAGAAAACTGGTGAGACGTATGGTAAATGTTTTAAATATTAGGTAAATCATTTTTGTTTCACCTACAAAGTAGAGAGTTCTGTAAAGGTTCTTGCAACGCCGGGACTTCATCAAATTCCTCTTTTCTTTCGAACTGATAACTATAGGGTCCTATTTCTGACTGTTCTATTCTAGGAAACTTCTTTCTTGAGGGGGTTGCTATATCGCTGGTGCCACTTCATAAACCAGACTGGTGGCCGGTTTAATTTCTTTGTTCCAAAAACTACCTCTTTGTGACCTACGGTAAGTAACTTATAAAGTCAACAAAAACCTAACCAACCTGAAACCAGACTAATTTACGAAAGAATATTTATTAAAAATATAAATAACAGGAGACTCGAAGGATTTGCCTGTCCTACTCGCCTGAGGCAAATTGAAAAGCACACTCGAAAACCCCTTTAGTGTCATGTGAAGGCCGCACAATAGAACACACACCACCCTCTCACGAACACAGTATCTGAACGCGTTTTATCGTTTAAAAATTCAATGTATTTTATAATGTTCTTTACGGTTTAAATGTACTGAAGAATGGAAAGTATTTTTCTAAACGAAATGTAAGTACATATTGGCTGTAAGGATGTGAAGATTTTTTACAATTATTTGAAATTCGAATTCTATGGCCAGAAGGTATTCTAAAGTAAACTTCACTGAAACCTCGCCTTGAGACACTACTTCAGCTTCGAATTTATAAAAAGTATGACATCTGTCTGTCAGATTTAATTCTAACCTCCTTACTAATAAACGTTTTAAAACGTCTGTATAGTTACACAACGCTTTGTCTTCTTCTTTCGAAAGTCAAATTATTAACGACTGAAAGGGAGAAATCGGTGTGTAACTATTCACCTGATAAAATACTTTTATTAGAGCAAACAAATTGAGATTATATTGTCTATAAGGAATAAGCAAAGCCATTAGCATGGCGCATTAAAATCGTACATTGATCCTTCAAAAATTTTGTGAACACGAACTGCACAAATCCAGACACATGCCATAGACAAAAAAATACATACATTTCACACGTAATAACCTCTCGTCTCAACTAGTCTGCGGGTGCGATCCATCATAGCGTTTTATTGAATTACTACCCTCTGACGGAGGACGGCCCTCGCGACCCATCCAATTATTGCCACTAATTATAATTATTGCACTTGATACTGTTTTGTGTTCACTTTCATATGGCTGTGATCTGGCTTTATGTTTTTTTTGTTAGAAGATGTCCTTTTGTTTATCATTTTGGCTTAAAAACTTAGCTGAAGATATAGTTCGTTTTTTAATCCCGTAGACTAATTTGACATTCCAAATGATTGTTGTTTGTTTTTTCAATTTGGAGTGTGACATTTGCACCTGTCAAATTAGTCTATTTTTGGATTAAAAAACGAACTGGGGTGTGTCCAGATACTGAAAATAATTAACTTTTGATTACTTTACATAATGTCTGGGACTATTTTATTTTTATTTGCAAGCAGTTGTTTTATGGTGTCTGGGTAGGCATTAACCACCAAAAATTTAACAGATGTTGTATAAAATTATCTGGAAGATAAGTTAACCTTAACATAGCCGGAGGTGGTTAAACAGGCCTTGCGTATATTTTTTGTTGTCACAGCGTATTTAATACCACATTTTCCAAATACATATTATATTTGAACCTTTACTCATAATTTTCTTCTTGCACACTAAGCTTGCCATTACTTCCTGTTCTGGTGCGATGATTTAAAAAATAAACATCCCTATCAATATAACAGTTTCAGAGGTTCAATCGTTCCCTCAAAACAAACAAAACAAGAGATTAATGTTCTGTACCCACAACACTTGTTCACTAATCCCTACATGTGACTTTGTCACCCACCTACAGTACACCACATTAATAATTGCATAGCTCCTTGACAGTACAGATTCGTCATACAACAACTTACTTGCCAAAATTTAATACCACCTAAAAACCCTTAACGTCACAAAAATAGAGTCTATTTTCCAATACTCTAACTGTAATGCATAGTTGGGAATCTAGAGTGGAGTTGATCACCCCCGCGGGTGCCATACGTCATCAGGGCTAGGGACGACATTGGACAGTTTAAATTTCGAATAACACGCAATCCATTTTCAAAATTGTGAGGTATTCGGTTCATTTTGAGTAGTGTGTATAGTCCCCTTCCCAGTCGACCTTTTCAATATGGTCGTGAGGTCAAAAAGTATTTTAAAATGAAGCTATCATATTGGATAGAGATCGACCTTTCAATAATTTATCTATGTGCAACTACTCTCTAATTTCCAATATGCATAGTTGTCGTTTTTTTCGATACCTACTTCTAAGAGTTCCGAGTCTTAAACCGTTCTCAACATGGCCTGAGAGCGGAATCTCAAGAAAACTCGGCTTTTTATTGTAAACTTCACTACATATTATAAAACAAAGTCCTCCGCCGCGTTTGTCTGTCTGTTCGCGATAAACTCAAAAACTGCTGCACCGATTTTCATGCTGTTTTCACCAATTGATAGGGTGTTTCTCGAGGAAGGTTTTAGGGTATAATAACCGACATCCACGCGGGTGAAGCCGCGGGCATCAGCTAGTACACTATACAAAGTTCGACATGAGAGTTCAGGAGGTTTAAAACGGCCACTTTGGCGGAATCATAATAAAAAAGTATTATGAATCATCGTAAAATGTCACAAACTGGCAATTCATATATATGATCTGAGTGCAATTCCTCTAAAAGCAATTCATCTCTTGAATTTCCAGCTGTCATTAGCAATTCCTCTAATTTGACACAAAGGCAATTCCACTTTGTCAGAATCATACTATGAAAATATTATGAATCATCGTAAAATGTCACAAACTGACAATTCATAATATGATCTGAAAGCAATTCCACTAAAAGCAATTCATCTCTTGAATTTCCAGCTGTCATTAGCAATTCCTCTAATTTGACACAAAGGCAATTCATAATGTGTGGACCATTTTACGAATCTCCATAGAAAACTGACAAACAGATGAATTATTTCGTATTATGAATCGCACGCAGATCTTTATGAATTGTCAATTTGTGACATTTTACGATGATTCATAATATTTTCATAGTATGATTCTGCCAAAGTGGCTGTTTTAAGCCCCCAGATATAATAATGCGGGCCTGAATCTAATCTTGCCCGAATCAGTTTAATCTTTCCCGAATGAGTTCTAGACAAACATTCAGTTCAGCCCATATGTACCTTTCACACAATTGTGTTTAGCGGCGATGTTTATGGTATTCCTATGGGGCCAAAGCGCAAAGGGCATGACATTTGGCTATGGGGTCGCGACCTTTCAGACGATATGGTGATGATTCCGCAAAGGGCGCCAAATACATAAAATCTATGCGGTCTCTTTTATAGTGGTGACATTTTTGTCAACTTATGGGGAAAAGTGGTACTCGTCTTACGAAATAGGAATGGTAAGGTCACAGGCAAGTGAAGGTGCCTTGTTTGTGTTTGGTTATATTTAGATATATTTAGAAATGTAGGTACCTAGGTTTGATGTCCTGGAACACTGCTACGAGGCCGAAGTAGACCTCAGGCAAGAGGACTTGATTTCTTGCTTGTGTACCTATCCTTAGAAGTGAAGATTCGTAGCCAAAGGAAAGATTAAAGAGAGCTAGGCCTGCACCCAGGCATGGGAGACTACAAGCTAAAAATAATGCCACATACAAAGATGCATAGATACGCGTGAAGAGTATAACCCTAGGTGTCTGTCTGTGGTGTCGCGCAAGTCGGGAAAATAGACACTATATAATCGTGTTTATCAGTTGTTGTTTGGCCTAAACACCTTTTAAACATCTGTATGGAGTTTGACATAAAACTGACGTTAAAAACACGCGTTGAACAAGTGTCTAAGTTTTTGTGGATACAGGCCCATAATATCTTGCATGGCATGTATCTACTGGTGAATTACGTACAATCTTGCATGGCATGCTTATAATTAATACCGACTCCTGTATTATTTTATGATTGATACAGTTCTGCATAGATCTGTATCAATCATAAAGTTTCCACTAGTTAGTTGATTACATACCTAATATCGTTGATTGACGTCTTATGAATGGGGTAATTCCGATAAATGCATAATATCTATGGGCCAAACCGCCATATGCAATCAGAGGGCCAATTCTCTTACATATAAAACGTTCACAATCAAGTCGCAATCTGTCATAAAAATTAAGAATAAACGAAAAAAAAAAAATTAAATTGATGGTTTTTTTACAGATTGCGAATGAGATGCGAATGTGAACGTTCGTAAAAAATATGGGAATTGCCCCGCAGTTGAGGTGTAATTTAATCACTATGTCTTATAATACAAACGCAGAGATAAATAAACGTTACAAAAGTCTTAATTCTGTAATATTTACCACTCAGCCGCTAACAAACCGAGATTATCTTCATAAATCGCGATCCTATTATTACGAACACCGTCACTCTGTGCTATTAACTTGGAATTTGTACTAACATTGCTTATAAAATACAATCCAATTACTAATGACCTCCCTCCCCCCCGCTTTACATAGACAAATAGAACTCAAAAGGGAGATGAGATGCTCTATGATAGATCTTTCTACGCTGGTAATGTCAGCAATCAAGGAATATATTGGCGACATTTTGATCAGCCGAATAAAACCTTTAATGCTCATCAGAATAAGGGCGGTTATTAAAATGGAAGGTTGATATTGTAGGGATCATGAAAGAACCCTTTCTTTTAGATAATTACGGGCACCTGTGGCTAAGTCAACGAATGAAATGGGGAAATACGGCACTTATTTTACTGCTGTTACTTTTGTTATAATGTATTCTTACCGTGGTGCTGTTCCCTTTAATATTACCGAAAAATCTGCTCAAAAACGTCACTTACAAACTTATGAAGCAATGGATTAGACATTTGTTACGAACGATTCCAATTCTGATTGATAGTGCAATACGCAATTAGGGTACTGTTCCCGGATTTTATCTTCTAAACTACTGATTATAATTTGAAAAATAAGGTATCGTTGGAAGCGTCTTGATCGTCCACTGGTTATAGACGTAACGTTAGAGGACGTAAAGCAAAGAAAAAAAAATTGTTTCTTTGGCTTATTTTGTGTTGCAAACATACGAGTTTGTCCCGCGAAATTTCGTGGACTCGAGATTTTTAAATCATATTCTTTATGGCACCTAGGTCATGAGCTATCCGAATATCAAAAAACGTTTGGCCTACGTCTTATGGGGGAGGCGTGAAAATTGATTCACTGTTACAATGTATAATAGATAGAAAACGAATCACGAACAGCAAATAGTAAGTTTGACCGAGTTATAGCCCTGATTTTGCAATTTCTTTGGCCTCACCTCTACCATGTTAAAGCAAAAATTACTATGGGTTCGATAAACACGTCTTCGCAAATAAAGTGTCACTTTTAAGTTAAAATATTTAGAAGCATAAAGCGTATTTTTATTCAATTTCAATACATCCCACACATACTTATTCAACGAATCCAGTCACAAAATGTCTCCAATCAAGTACAGTCAACATAACAATCAACTTCACAATTCTAGATCACCATGTTTTTGCTCGATTAATCCACAACACATGACGAAGAAAAAATTAACAATGAGTCAGATCGAAACGGTGAGCTCCGTCTATCCGATTGCACACAAAGGGGTAAGGGGGTTGTGAACAAATCGTGTACTCGACTGTACATATCTGAGCGGCGACGACTTATAAAAACAGCAAATAACACTCAGAGGTATTTTGAGGGGAGATATGAGAATGTTGATTATTTTATTAACCGACTTCAAAAAGGAGGAGGTTCTCAATTCATCTTTATGCCTTTTTTTGTGTTATTTATTATGGCTAATGATGTCGGTGTTGTAAGTCGAATTTATTGTTTTTTTTTGTACATTTCGTTGTAGCTTATCATTGTGATAAAGTAGACAAAGAATAAATAGGTAAATGCTTATCTTGGTTTCGTACAGCCTAATCAAATCACATTATTTAAAAAAAGAAAGTCAAATATAACTAGGCTGAGAATCAGCACTTTTGAACGTCAAAATGACATAAGACAGTCCTGCAAAACCCCCGCCCTTCACCACTTCCTAGTGCTTTATCTGGGAAGAAGAAGAGGCGCAACCAGCAACCCAGCTGTCTGTTCAGTTAGAAGAACTTCATGAGTCTTATACTTGAATCTGCTGTCAAAATCTCATGTTTATGGTTTTCATTTCGGATAAAAATGACGTTAACAAAAGATTTGTTTTTAATTTATTGAAAATAATAAGACAAATAATTCTAAAGCACATTTAAGCATTTCTAACACGAATCAGTAGATCTATTAACAGAATTATATTATTCCTCTCTTGTTCTTCGATTTGACAAGCGCCCACAAACCTACTCTCAGCAAAACAGTCACTCACAACAAAGAGTAGTCAAATTGTCTTAAGTAAAAGATCTGTGACACTCCCAAATTGACAAGAGAGACAAGGAGACTGTATAAATATAAAACTGAATAAAAAACTCACTTCCGACATTCTGCGGAGTCGTTGACTTTGCTTTGCGTCTTGGGGTTTTTTTACGTTACGCTTTTGGCGGGAAAATCAAGGAAATGTCACCTTTGAAGTGGAGTCGAAAGGATTGATACTTGTGTTTATTTTTTCAGGATATATTCGTTTTATTTTTTACTAAGTCTTGTCTTGTAGTGAAAGCTGATTTGCAGACTTTGGTAGGTATTGAACAATTATAATTAATACACATGAAAAAAATACAAGTTTTAAATCAATGTTACCAGTATTACCCGGCTGTTTTAGGCAGCTTGCTTACCTTTATGATAGTTTCATGAAGATGACCAAAAATAAATCATCGCGCTCTCCAAAAAATAAAAAAATAACAATAATTTTTTATTAGTCTATTGCCTCTACGATGATCATAATATCGGCAGCATAGCATCATAAATTCAGCACTCAGTGACATATTAAAACAAATTCTCAAAATATCAAAACTAGGGAGTCCTACTACACTACAACTCGCAATGCAAATGGCCGCCGAACAATAATCACGAAAGTAAGCGATACGAATAAAAATATCGTCTCAACCGCCTCACATCCCCCTGAGGGCCGGGATTTAACATACCTAATGCGATTTACGTGTCGCAGTCCCCCTTCACACCTTGAAGACTGTCGGTAATCGTTTTAAGACGTTGTTGACTTGAGAATACGCACCTCGTTCCTTGTTGGTATTTTTTTAAAGAGGGTTCTTTTTTATCTGTGGATTAATCAGTTAAGAAATAATATGTAAATGGACCATAGATAAGTTTTCGCGGGCTTTTGGCGGATTTTTGTTGCGAATACTGAAGTTTAAGTCACTTTCTAAATGTTCAAAAATCATTTAATGATTTCGTAGCAGCGCTACGCCAAGCGTAGCACTTGTTTCTATACTGTTTGTTTTTTGTAAACTTGGATAATTATCTACGTCTTTTAGTTTTAGTTGTTTTAACCCGTCGTTTGCCGTAATTACAGACACAATTAAAATCCATTGTTTCTCAACGGGATCCACGTTCCGTACCAAAGGTTAAAGGAAGATTTACAGTATTAATACAGACTATAAGGTGAATTCCAGTAAGTACCTACCTACTTCAACGCGCAACTACCTAAGAATACACTTCACCTAACATGGACTTTTTCAAGCACATTCAACTTTTCTGACTTTCAAACTGTAAGTTATGAACGGTGTTAAAGTTTTTAACTTTTACAAAAATAAGCTGCAGGGAAAAAAATGCTATCTACATTTTTCGTGAAATAGAAAATTTCGCCTCACTATTTCAATCACAAAAGATTAAAAAGCTACAGTAAATTACTCTGAAATACCATTCTTCCCAGGTGTTTATTAAAATAGCTTGCTAATTGTACAAAGTGCTCATAAGAGTCGTCAGTAAGAGTCTGCAGAGGGCGCCACGTATTAAGCGACAGACAATGGCAGGTGTAGTTGTCTAGGCCGTTATGCATACTGACTTTAAGTAATTGGCCTTATGATAGGGCTGGCAAGAGAGTGGAATGTTTGCCAAGCTAAAACCTTACCTTAAAAGCCTAAATATTAAGGATAGATAGGTACAGTAAAGTTAAAGTTGTTATGTTTATGTATGTAAACTAACATTGAAGATAAAAACTAAATATTTTTATAAAGGTAGAAACCGAGGAAGCCCATACATAAAATCAACTTTATTTTATACCGTAATAGCCCAGAAGATCAGCCAGTCTTTTCTGTAAACATCTCACCGTGAATACTTAAGTGAAGTGAGCTGTCAATCCCTCGCGTCAGTTGTTCTATTCTGTAAAAATTTCTCCGTGAAAACATAAGTAAAGTGAGCTTGGAATGAACTGTCACTGCCTTAGCATCAGTAGGTATCGATGACAAGCTCACTCCATGCTCACTTCACCTAAGTTTTCACGGTGAGATGGTTACAGAATAGCAATGCTGCTCGCTTATGTGAAGTGAGCTGTCATAAAGATTGACAGCTCACTTCACCTAAGTTTTCACGGTGAGATTTTTACAGAATACCACTACAGAATGGTGAAGAAACATGGAATGAAATTGATTTGCTGTATAACCCTATCATCTTTCAGAGGATTTTGTACGAAAGGAACTTATTATATGCCTTTTCTGCCGTGAAGTGAGGTATTTGGTTGCCACGACACTATATTCATGAAAAAAGTATGTTAATTTATCATCGGAATTTTAGTCTCAAGATCAGTGGCAGGTGGCAGCCCTACGCACAGGGGTGTGGTTAGGTCGCCATCAATGGAGCTTCAATCACAATGAGTGGCGCCTTCATTATTTACAAATGAGCGTATAAATCTCTTGTGAACGATCCAGTTTCATTGTCGCGCAAATTATAAGTGCTCTGTCTCTTTCTCTCCTGTGATATATGAGTTTGTGAGAGAGGGATACAAGTGTTAAAAATTAACAGACGGAACAAATAAGTTGAGACAAGGCCCCACCGCGGCAGACAGCGTGAACTATTTTTTTTTTTGCTATGTCTATCCTGCACCATGTTTGCGTAATACGGATCAAACAGAATCTGAATCGGTTTGAAACAAACTACAAATCCATTGCTTCATAAGTTCGAAAAAAAAATCTGCTTCTGTTGAACTGTCAGAATGAAACAGATTAGTCTTAATCGGTTACGAAAATAAGTTACGCAATTAGATAGCGGGTTTTTTTCACTCGGTGTACATGGTTTATTAACTTTGTTTTGTGATTGATTACCTTGTCCCTAGTTAGTAAATAAGCCACCCTATTTTTAACGAAGTACTTATTAAAAAAAAAAAAACAACTTCTGAAATATAGGTGTCTTAGGGATATTAACAATTTCTGCGAAAAAAAACTTCACTTTTGAAAACTGAGTTCAAGAATTCTTGACGGATAAAATTATTGTATTAAAACAATTTATATTTATAAATAGTTGTCAGGTTAAAAATATAAATTCAGAACATGTAGGATTGAGTTTTTATTTTTCACTTTTTAGTAAAATATAAAGATTGGGTAACTAATTATACTAAATTAACTAAAAGGACTAATTAACTATACCAATAAATATAAAAACAAAGGGAGGGTTTCGCGTCGTAGTATTCGTCCGCATCGCTGTCATCCGAAAACGTGCCCAGAAGACTGGCAGCATGGCCACGTTGAATGGCAATGCTAATTCTTTGGCCAACGAACAAGCCAGCCCTTTGGTCACGTGAAGTGTCGACCAGTCGGTGAGAGATTTCGTTAAAAAGCAGACGCACTCGGGCCCCATGACCCGAGCATTTCGGCCCCAAACGGCTCAAAACTGTAGTTGCCCATAAGGTTACAGTATTTGCGCCGCTTGAGGGTCTCAGCAGCCGCAGTAGCGGCGCCAGCACAGCCTGCGGTGCTACGATTGAGTTAAGTACAATGCAGAAGGATACAATGATACACTGAAATATTATTCAGGGACTTAAAACGTTATGAAATAACGTTAAAATAACGTTACGTATACTTCCAATAACCATAATTTCTACCGTTCCACCCGGATAGTAACTAAATTAATAGTTGAAGATTTCGTTCCGAATCCGATAGGTTTTCGGTAAATTGCCAAGAAATTAGTTTATAAATGGTAACTGGAACTAATAACACTATTGCGTAACGTTATCATGCCTCTATTTACCCGACTACGGCGAAGAAAAAAGGAGGGTTATGATTTTAACCGGTATGTATGTATGTTCATCTGTTCCCTCATATCTTCTAAACGACTCATCACAATTTGACAAATGAGATATCGTTGGACGCGTCTTGATCGTCCGCTGGTTATAGGCTATGTGACGTTAAATTAAAATTAAAGATCCGGAGTCACACGTAATCTGTTTGATTTATGCCCTAACACGTGTGACTCCGGATCTTTAATTTGTCTGTCTGTGGTGTCTTGTTTATACCTTTTTAGTCGTAGTTGGGTTTTAGTTTGAGTAACGTTTTAAGTCCCTGATATTATTGTACTTATTATGTCGCATTGTCACAATGAGACTAGTCCTTACACAAATTACCAACGATTGTTCTTCAAAATTTATGAGGTCGCATCGCTAGTGATTACGTGATGATGACACGAGCATCGCAATGCGTTTAGTATTCCTGCAACGTCTGGGCGATCATTATTCATATTTAATATACAGTGAGGCCTCAATTGAGGAATATATTAGGACCATAACGGAAGGTAGGCCACACGCGTCAATGTCTTGAATGAAACGCTTCATTCATTTAAAGATATTATTGTTTTGTACTTAATGACACTAATTTGAATAGTTAGACAACGTGCTTAGCGCATCAACTTTTCAATGTTTTCGACCTTATTCTTATGAATAACTTATAGTTATTGGAGCGTGTCCGATCGTCGAGAGATGAGCTAACACCTGTCAGTTGGACAATTTCTAGTAGTATTAAGGATGAAATTCGCAAAACGCATTTTCGTTTGTATGAATCTGACAGATGTCAAGAACGCATTTTCTCTACGACGAAGGCCGAACTAGAAGTATACAAATCTACTTATCATCACGCCGGTATTCCAAAAAGGGTTTGGCCATAGATTACTATAATATGGTTTGGCAGAGGTGCACCTATATTATAGGGTGACTGGTGACCAATACTTAAAAACGTAAACGTAAACGTTAACGTGACTTTATTCATCACTACGGACAAGTTTTACTATTGGGAGCCCCAATAGTAAAAGTTGTTCGTAATGATGATTGTGTGATAAATAATGATTGTGATTTGTGTAAAAAATAAAAAGAGCTAATCTTCCAATTAAACTGTGAGTGTCAGGTTTTCCAATAATGCATAAAACATGACTCCTTTCCATTGCTTTTTTATATTCCTAGAGTTACGGCAAAAAAAAGCAAAAAAAAAAAATGCACTCGTAACTTGTATCTACAACAAATCTATGCATCACAAAACACTTGTATCCAAACTGTCGGGTGTCAGCTAGTAATCCAGCTAATTGTTTTGATGACAGTGGCCTGCCCCGCCCCGGGCCATATAACCCGGGAATTTCATTACGGCCAGCAGGCCACGGACGGCCGGCTGGATTAGAATGCTGGCCATTGTTCATTGAGTTATAGCCGCTGGACGTACAGCGTGGTGGTAGTCGATAGATATATTGTAGGAAGAAATACGGACGTTTGGAAAACGTCTGGTTTTTTAAATGAGGTGAGATTTTGAGAAAAAACCTTAAACTGAATTATCTAGTTGCTTATAATGTAGGTAGGTACCAAATATCTAACTTTAATACTATAAACGTTTGTAAGTATGGATGGATGTTTGTTACTCTTTCACGCAAAAACGACTGAACAGATTTGGATGAAATTTGGCACACAGATAGTTTGTAACCTAGATTCACACACTGGATATTTTTATTCCGATATTCCCACGGGATCGAGACTAATGCGGGTGAAACCGCGGGGCGCTGCTAGTAATTAATGTTTGATAAGTAGCATATTCTTTTTCAGTGTATCACAATTTTTCTTGCACTCGATTTGCCTCATTCAACAAATATCTACTTAGCCTATCGCAGTCCATTGCTGGACATAGGCCTCTCCTAGGCTGCGCCATAACACCCTGACCTGTCCTCTCGACTTTCCTATCGAAGGCAAATTAAAAGTTTACAAACATAAAAACAAAAAGTTTAACATAAAGTTTAAAAGCTTACAAAAGAGATTTAGTTTGGATTTTTTTTTTTTTTTTATTTCAACCAAAAATCAGTTTCAATAAACAATCAGAAATCAGTCAGCACTCCAGCAAACCTGACCGTCAACTTTCTGTTATAATTTGATTTTCATTTTGTCTTTGTTTTAGGAAATTTCCAAAACTCCGACTGCTCACTACTCCATGTAACACGATGGCGGTCGTTGGAGGCTCAAATTGGTCGCGATTGGACCGTCTAATTGTTTGAAATATGCGCTCCGTGCCATAAGGAATAGTTTAATAGCCGCGTGCTCCGTACATTTCACACTGCCATAAAGTTGAGCGTATTTCGCAGATAGCTCTGGTGCTAATTGCTTGTTTTTATTATTAATTAAACCACCAATTAGGTACTAGTTTATTTCTTTGCTAGAATAAATTAGTGGAAGACATTATAATTTAGCCACATTAATGATATATTTAATCCTAAAGCTTAGCACATACGAATAAGGTAATTTTTTGGCGAGTTTTTGTTCAGTGGTGAGTGTCGATGGTCATGATGACACTGTTTAGCTAATCTTAGCTCTTAGCTCGGCTTACCAATGGGTCCAAAACACAGGTACGTAGATTACTTCCGCTAGCTATGTTTCCTACTCGAACAAAGTAGCTAAGTATAAAAGTGAAGTTTCAGACAAAAGCAGTACTGAAATTATTAAAAAACAGTCATGGGGACTGTAGGGAGAAGTGAAAACTTAAAACTGGTATAAGCGCCATCGACATTCTATAGTACAGCACTACGGCGCGAGCATGTCGGTGACGCGAATCCAAAAGCTTTTCCCCTACCAAAAATCGCTCAACGCGCCTAAAGAAGATTTCACTTCAAAAACTGCTTATTTCCAGTCCTCAAACCAGACTTACCTACGACGCCGACAATCCATAATAGCCGCTATAACACTTACAAGCTTCTTATCTCACAATGAATTATGAAGCTTCTCTATCATATCTCTATTAATTTGTTTATCACTTCTTCAGATTTATGACCACTCTCCGACTATTCCTACGTTTGAAGTTAGAACTTTTATCTCTCGCTTTGAGAGCACGCTTCGGAAAGTTTTTAAATGGAATTCTATTTTTAGGTTTTTCAAGTGTAGAAGTCGATTAGTAGAGGTTAAACATTTTATTAGATTAACAATTTTATGTAGTTACTGTATTGTTAATGTGCAGTTGTTCTATTATAATATCCCTTCCTTAGCAAGTCAGGTCAAAAGGCACTACTAGTATTTTTTCGTATTAAACAAAGTAGGAGAGATAACATAATTGAAAGCCTCGTAATAATTTATAGTTTTTCAGAAAATCTCGCACTTACCCAATTACCTACATACATAATTATGTAGATGATATACATGCGAGGAAAGTAAAGAAACTGCTTATTATTTTTCCCCCCCATTTAGTACAATTCCAATATTTCCGAAACAACGGTACCTAAAAATAAATAAAAGTTCCCTAAAACAGAGGGCTATATATGACGTCACCACACGTGAGTGCTCACCATAGGGTGTGCCTACCCTCACGTGGGGTGGGGTCAAAGGTGTCGGCCAATGGCAAGCGGAAGCGGCTACCAGAGCGGAACTTACTTCCGGACGACATTTTTTTAATTATCGCATTGGTTGAAGCACTGTGGCTTCCGCCAGGTGTCATAGATAAGTATTTGATTTTGATTTTGTTATATGTACTGGAAGTTTAATTATGGTAACGTTTTTCATGTGTAATTCAATATAAATACACCCTTTACGGCATCCTTTATTTGAGGAATAAGCAGGTGCTTATCATTTATATTTTATTTCATGATGAAATCTGCAAAGATTTCATTTCTTCCTTGATTCCCTTGCCAATGATTAGATATCGTTCGTTTAATTTCGTTTCGCATAGGTTTTCATCTTTCTTCAATGAGCATGACTAAAACACAGATAGAAGCTCTTTAGGAACTGTCAAGCTATTACTGGTTCATAGAAATAAGCTTGACTAATAGAAACAACGTCAACATCTTAACAAAAGAGTATAAGCAGGAAATACAAATTAAGGAGGTCTTAACCAAGATGTAAGCTTTATTGCAACGCGGTGACCAACAGGATGGATCCATTTGACTTGGCTCAAATAGTTGGAATACAGATTTGTTAGGCTCTTTTAAAAATGATAGAGAAGATAAATATTGTTAAGTAGGGGTAGGGACAAGCATAGAGACGGGTTGGCCACGGGAAGAATAGACAAATTGACAGATTGCGATTGTTTATCTGTCATTTTGTCTATTCTACCGTCGCCAAAACCAGTTTATATTGTGGTCATGTTTAGGCGTGTTTTAGTGGAGATGACGGGTCTTACTTTTAAGTCCTTAATGGTTTCAATATGTAAGCTTTTGTGGGTATTTGTGTATCTTGTATATATATACATACACTCGAGTGAGGAAAAATTGTATAATTCTTTTGTACATTTGTTTGTCACCTAATTCCTCTTAAACGGCCGGACCGATTTGGATGAAATTTTGTGTGTATATTTGAGTGGGTTCTTGGATAGTTTGAAAATACAATTGAACCCGGTAGGTGGCGCTGTTCGGGGCGAAAATGGTCCGCTAGTCAGCATGCGTACACACTATCCATCACAATCCAAGGAAGGTCCGCCTAAGAGATTACCGATGTGTTGTCGACCCTTAAATACCGCAGTAAAGAGCAAAGTGTTGTACGAAAACACATACCTAATCATTAACTTACTCTAATTTTTACAAGAAAATTGTCCATAATTTCTCAAGATATAACACAGAAAACAAGTACTTACCTAACTACCTCTCGTGTACCTCCCACAGTTCCTTAAACAGGTTCCAATTTATCTCGTGCGAGTACAGCTCACGGTATACCATGACAAAATCCGACCATCCCATCGCCCCACATTGTTTTCCGCTAAATTGGACTCCATGATTAATTTGTTTAACTCCCCCACCGTGTAATTTGTCATCAACAACTATTTCCTGATCTCCCGCACCCCCCTTTTTACCAACAAACTCTACAGTAGAAAAGGCAAGGTGTGGAAAAAGAAGGGTCTTGTTAAAATGGTCGGTGTGCTCCTAAAATTCCTTGCTTATTTGGTTAGTTGACATTGGGAGCTCAATAAATAGTGAAATTCACGAGATGTTTGCTGAGAAGTAATTATACGTGTTTGTTTCTTTTGCTCCGGTGATTCTGAAGCTGGTTGCTTGAAGGAATTTGATGGCAACATTAAAGCATGATAGTTCAAAGAAAAAAAGAAGGTTAAATGAAATGAAATTGTGTTTCTTGTTGTTTGAAATTCTGTAAATAGGATATTGGAATCACTTTTATACGTCATATTAAAAGATACCTATTAAAAATAAGCTAGATGAGGTCGGCGTTTCCTATCTGACTACTCTGAGAAGAAAGGCCGAAACAAACTCAGAGGTCACAGTTTCTTTTAAAGTCCAGACTTAATCTTGGTCAGGCCATTATGAGGACCATGTAGATTAGAGTCTGAAATGGTCTTTTGAGGAAAGAACCACACAGATTTGAGTGGACCTGTCCAGTCAGTGCAAGCATTTGTCAGTAAGAGTGGAGCTCAACTCAGAACTTAAGGAGCTCAACGACTCGACGAACAATACCAAAGAAAGAACATTTGGGTAGGCCGCATAAAGTTCTCAAATTGCCAGACCATCGATAAAACTAACTGAGAACGAAAAAATATAAAATTAAACATCCACATAGTTTTTAGTTGACATGGTTGGATGTTGATTTTCTGTCGTAATTATGGCATTATGTCCTAACAACTAAGTTTTAGCATGAAGTCCTGGGTTCGATTCCCAGGCCGAGCCAAGTGTTATTGGGTTTTTCCTTTAGGAAATTCTCAATAGCAGCCCGGAGTCTAGATTTGTGCCGGTTATGTAACTAAGTTTTAATTCAAAGAAAATGGGCTTCATGGCGCAAAATGTTGTATGCTGTTAGTCCAACAGACATTGTATAGAGTGGGTAACTGGGTACGTTTCAAAATGAACAGCCTTCTAACCATTGCAGTGTTTTTCAACCTGGGGGTCGCGACGCGAAGCTCTATAGGTGAGTTGCAAAAGGTTGGGAAAGCTACTGCAGTAAAAAAAAACAATAAAGTTTAAAAAGATTTATTAAGAAAATTGTTAACTAAAGGACATAATCGTTTGTATCAAATAAACAAAAAATCGAGGCATCAGCCGTGATCGTACGTATGCGCGTAAATTGCGTTATATATTGGCGACGCATTTGATTTATTTTACGTACTTAATTACTTATGTATTTATCCGAACCGTAATTATGAAAATGAATAAATATAAAATACAATAGACGTAGATATATTTAGTAACCTATAGAAGAAATATTTCACAAAATATTTCTTCATACTAAAGGGGCCGTGCCATGAAAAAGGTTGAAAAACACTGCCATATTGGACTGAAACTCGGTAGCATCTGTCCCTGTATTGTCCTAAAACTTGTTCTAAAAAGGTTATTAAAACAATTGAAAATACAATTTCACCGACCCCTAATTCCGTATTCTCCTAAAACAAATCTAAGGTAGCTACTACGTGACCGTTTTATCTTGCGGTTCGTTTTTCACGAGGCATCTGGAAAGGGAGGGTATCTTGACGGTATCTCAACCATCCCCTGGGAGCTTGTTACACCGCCGTAATTACTGGGACACCTATCTGCTTCAATTAGAAACTAAGAGTTATTTGCTTACCCGGAATCGTTGGCGACGGTGTGAATGGCGGCCTGTGGCGGTTTGTGGTTTACGAAGATTATGGTAAGACGAGATTTGGATAAGTTGTTGTTAAATTACTTTTGGTCAAATCAAATATATTTGATGATTAATTTAATCAACATTTACGTGGAGATTACTCTCTTTAAATCGAGAAATAAAAAAAATTATACAAAAAAAAAACCGACTTCCAAAAAAAACACTCAAAACTGAAAAATAACTTTAATTATTGTAAAAAGTTTTTATTTTTACTTTTTAGTAGTGGTACCTACCCCACACAAATTCGAATACCACTAGCTGATATAAATAACAGTGAAGGAGTAAATGAATACATCGTCTAGATAATCTAAGTGGGTAAAATACGTAATATTGAAGCTAACTCAAAAACTACGCTAGCAAAGTTAATCAAATGAATATGGGACCACTTCGGAAGCATGACCTACCATACAAAAAAAGAATCATCAAAATCGATTAATAATTGGCGGAGTAACCGCGTAACACACACACAAAAAAAAAAAAAAAAACATTCAGACGAATTAAGAACCTCCTCCTTTTTGAAGAAGTCGGTTAAAAATCCACCTCATTCTTTCAGTACGTAGGATCTAGTTTTTGGACAGATTGACTATAGTTGAATTCACTTTGCCATTACAAATACGTATATAGATAACCTCACACCTTTTCCTAAGGGTGTAGGCAGAAACTACAGACCGCCACCTGATACGATCCTTATATGCCCCTTTTGCTTCATTTACGTTCATCGAACGCCGTTTGCGAGCACTTGCCCCCTTTGTCATTGATTTATCAGTTTTACTACAAGTGTGAATAATACGTTTTTATTTCGTTTTACAAAACACCAATTGCGTAACACATTTTCGTAAACGATTAAGACTTTAAGGGTATGAGGAACAGGGTGTAAAGTTCACTCATACTCCATAGAAAAGGGAGGATCCTTCAACCAGACGGGTGTTGTGTCTGGCGGGCAACTGCCCAACGATTGATGTTGGGTTCTTGTATATATGTCCATTGCACATTAAACTTTAATTGCGCGATGCAGGATTTATGTGACGTCAAGTCTTTGATGCGTAGTTCACATGTGGCGATGTAGTACCGCCACAAGACTAATCTGTTTCATATTGACAGTTCAACAACATTCATTGCGTTATTTACGTTGTTTAGCAGATTTTTTTTATCGAACTTAGTAGCGAAGGATCTGATGGATGGTATCTGTTTCAAAACGATTCAGATTGTGATTGATCGTGTACTACGCAAATCAGGTGCAGTTCTTCGGGCGTCAGAATCAACCATCAACCTACAACCGTTGATACAAACACAAAAACCTTTTCTTATCCTGCCTCACCCATTCCTGGTCGCACTCCATCAGCTCGATAAGGGGTTACAAACGGGTATCAGTGTAAAATCTTGGGTTTTGGTGAACAAGGGGTGCCTTAAGTTATGGTCGCAAGTCGCCGACAGGGGTGGCTATGGCGCTGTCAACGGGTTAATTTAAGATATTCTTCTTTTTGTTCCGTCTTGATAAGGAGTTCATAAATTCATTATTCTTTTCGCGGGGATTGGAATTATAAACGCTTTGTTTTGATTGCTGTGATACGAGTTTTGATTATTTTTCTCACGTTTTAGTTCATTATAGTTAGTAATTGATATATTTACAATTTCATGAATATGTAAATTCTTCTTTACATGAAGATTTTTTCTTTTTCTGGTTTCTTAATTACAATATTTTCGTGTAAATGTCTTTTGTCCTAGATTGCTGTTGTCACGTAGATATGACCTTTTATTTTCGGTTTATAAAAAAAAAACCAAAGCTTTGACATTTGTACCTACCTATTTTTTAACCGACTTCTTCAAAAAGGAGGAGGTTCTCAATTCGTCTGTATGTCTCGATTACTCCGCCAATTATGAATCGATTTTGATGATTCTTGTTGATGATTTTTTTGTTTGGTAGGTCATGCTTCAGAGGTGGTCCCATATAAATTTTATTAACTTTGCTTGCGTAGTTTTTGAGTTAGCTTCAATAATTACGTATTTTTCTCACTTAGTGTATGTAGACGATATATTGTTTGACTCCTTCACTGTTATTTACATAGCAGGTAGTGGTATTCGAATTTGTGTGGGGTAGGTACAACAACTAAAAAGTGAAAAATAAAAACTTTTTACAAAAACAAAAACAACCGACTTTAAAAAAAACACAAAAAACGTGAAAAATAACTTTAATTTCGGAAGTCGGTGGCAAAAAACGAAAATTGAAAAGCAAAGACACCGACTTCCGAAATTAAAGTTATTTTTCACGTTTTTAGTGTTTTTTTGGAAGTCGGTTGTTTTTTTTTTGTTGTGTACACTCAAAACAAAATCATGGAAATCCGTTGTAGAAAATGAACATTTTATTTTACACATCATCCCAGAAAGCCCAGCCCAGCAATTATTATTTGTCATACTTTTACAGGTACTTTATCAGCGGGATTAGTGTTGGACATTATAAACCCCGGGTCCGCAGTCCGTTTGAGGACCAGCTATAAATCAGACCTGAACTTCGACCAAACCTGAAGTTATTATGTTTATTTCATTTGGACGTATTAATCTCTTAGTATTAAGTGATTCAATTTATGTTGAATTGATATGAGGATATTTGGAAATGTATGGTTGTTTAATATTTTACTTGGGCTAGGATTAAAGCCAACTGTGCGACGATCATGCCTTATATTTTACATTTGGATAATGATCAGAGGGCCAATTAGTTTTTTTTAATCTTTTCTCATTAGAAATTACGTTTAAACATAAAATTCGTATATATTTTTTCATTTTGATACCCCCCTATAGGCTTGAAAGATTTATTTATGTTGAACACAATTTTATAATTTTAATTGACAGTGATTATACAACCTTATTTTTTCTTTATGCTAAACCCGAAAAGGGGTCATTGTACTCATCATTTTGAACAACTTTTTCTATCGGACCAACTTTGAAATCGCGAAAAAAAAATCAGCTGTTCCCTACATTTGTGTTCACTTAAATCGACAAAATGTATGGAACAGCTGATTTTTTTTCGCGATTTGCAAGTTGGTCTCATAGAAAAAGTTGTTCAAAATGATGAGTACAATGACCCCTTTTCGGGTTTAGCATAAAGAAAAAATAAGGTTGTATACTAAACGGCTGGTTTAGTAGTTACGAGGGAATATAGGGACGAACATCAGGCATCAACATACAGATTGGGTAGGTAATTATTAGTTATAAAACTAAAACCCAACTACAAAAAAAAAGTCAATCAACTTAGAAAAAAAGGTACAAACAAGACATCACAGACAGACAAATTAAAATCCGCAGTCACACGTAATCTGTTCGATTTATCCTAACACGTGTGACTCCGGATTTTTAATTGAACATACATACATACCTAAACACATACCGATCAAAATCATAACCCTCCTTTTTGCTTCGCCGTAGTCGAGTAAAAAAAACTAATCGCAATTTTATTTCGGCGATAATCAATGATATTTTTGACAATAATGTAAGCAAATTAGAGGTATTTTCGCAGATTGAGACTGAGATACCTATAAATGTAAACATTCTTATAAAGGAGAATTGTCCCTCAGGTCAAAGTAAGTATATTGATTACCAAAAGGTACACCATTATATGACCCATTTTGACCCAAGGACTTCTTCATTCGATGACCGACATGATTTAGGTACTGGGTTCAATCATAAGAACTTCTCCAGTAGATCTTCGGCTTTCCTTAGGTACTGCGTTCAATTAACAATTTCAAGCAATCGCAGTCGTCTGCTGACTATACCTCTTCAATCGAATTAGTTTTTGGGATCAGTTTGGACCAACCATTTTTATTTTTATTTTTTTTGTTGGTGGGAAATCATCAAATGACTTCTCTGGGCGGAGCGGAAGGGCGTGTCAGACTTTTACTGACTAAAACACACCCGTTTTCCTTCAGTTGCGTGTTGCCAGGGTCCCGGTATCCCTTTCGGACTATCCCGCAACCCTGGCAGTCATCGGTCCTAACGGTCAGGTGTGCTGACATCTCTTTAAGGCGCGCGTGGAACACGACGCGCCATCGACCCGGGCCTGGTCCTTATCGGACGGTGAGCTACCCTTTGCTGCCGTCCGCAAGCCCGCGCCTATGGTGGCCGGGAATCCGCCTGGGATTCCCGACGCCCAGGGTGTCTCCAGCAGCGGCGGTTAGGGGCGTGAGGGCGCAAACTATGCCTCTCCCTCACGCGTTCCGCCTCCTCCTTCGCGAGCATTACTGCTTCGCAGAAGGAGGTGACGGCTTCCCATGCCCTCTCGCTCCGTTTGGACCAACCCTGCAGATAATAATGTGTTCGAACAAATCAATGAATGATACATAATCCACTATCATTATTTTATTTTCCACACAGATGTCTGCAATCACCTCAAACCCACACATAAATTAGCCAAGAACAAGGACAATTTGTCCGATAATCCCTGTCGATCGGGGATTATCCGGACAATTGGTGGTAAATGGGGTAATCCCACAACACTGTACCAATTTACTGGGTCCAGTATCTATTAGGGGCTGGCCACCCTATTGGTCTTGACTCTTGAGGAATTGTATAGTTGTAAATGGTTTTAGGTGTGTAGGTTTTCTCAAGAGGGGTGCGTGAAAATTAGTTGTAGACATGAGGTTTACCTCCCCTTACTAATTTGAGCAAAATCTCGAAAAATCACTCATAAGTAACTGTTTTATAATCGGCCAAAAGAAACTTAGTTTCAGTAAATATGATAATAAATATGTATACCGACTCTATGCGCTGCTGTGGACTGTGGTTGAGTGGACACTTTACGATAAGTGAAACTACAAACTTAACTTCATGCCTGTAAAATACTTTGTTCTTTATAAGGCTGCTTTAAAAAGAGTTAAAAGCTCCTTAACGGGTGTAGTGACAATGTCAAAAGAACTAACTGACCCATTTTTGTTCCCTATTTTATGATACAACTTAAGTTTACTATATTCTTCCTTGGTTCTATGCCAAATAAACATTTCTAGGGTTCCGTTTTGTCCTTTTGAGGTACTTGAACCCTAAAAATTATAGGATCACTCGTGTGTCTGTCCGTCCGTCACAGCCAATTTGCTCCAAATCTAATGAACCGACTAAGGTGAAATTTGGTACAAATTATGTATTTCTTTACAAATCGTAATTCCTCCGTGCCTCGAAAAGCAAGTTAAGCCGTTAGTCCCGGCTGTCATTTGTGGATGTTTGACAGTCGTCACGGCTCGTCTGAAGCCCGACAGTCTGACAAAAGGTCTTACCAAGGGGTATCGTATTACCCAGTTACTTGGGTTGTGGAGGTCAGATAGGCAGTCGCTCCATGTAAAATTCTGGTATTCAGCTGCATCCGGTTAGACTGGAAGCCGACCCCAACATAATTGGGAAAAGGCTAGGCAGATGATGATTATGTATTTCTGTGACCCAAACAAGGCCTGTGACCAAAACTCACTTTTGGGGGCAAATAAGAAAATAAAAATAAAAGTTTTGCAATCAAATGAAACGGCTTGTTGCGAGGATCTCAATCATATTAGTTTTATAATTATAAAACAAATACTTTTAAAGATATTTAAGAAAATTGATGAAAATTGACACCCCTTATCTCCGAAACTACTGAGCTCTAAAAAACTACTCATAGATTACAGGACTACTACGGTATGGTCTTAAAATAGCATGGTAAATCTCTCAATATTGTGCGTACAAACTTACATTTGCAGTTGGAATGTATTTCAACTACAATGTTAATTTTGTTCTTGGGATAAATTTATCCCAACTACGGAACCCTTCATTGTGCGTGGTCCGACACGCACTTGGCCGGTAATTTTTCTTTTTTTTTTCCTTCGAACGGAAAAAATACTAATAAAGTAGGTTTTGAAAATTCGGCCGTAAGTGCATTCTCAAAATGGTAATTTTTGTAAAAAAAAATTTAAAATTTTTAACCAATTTCCTTAAAATAGAAACTTACGTAACAATGATTTTTACCTTTGGCTATTCACAAAGCACACAAATATATTTACCAAAACACCTACCACAAAAGTCCAGTACAGTCAATTCGCAAAGTGGCAAGTGGGCTGGTGTAATGACAGATTAGCGGCCCGGTCGGCCACCTGAGCTGGCCAAAATATGCAATAACTCAGGATCCCCTCTAATTCACCCGGACCGAGCCAATAAATTCATCACAGTGATTAGTGTAGTAATCAGGGAATTGTGTGAAGTGGCATCCTCTGTTGTGAAAGAGAAATGTAGGTGGAATTAGATGTTATGGTTATACATTCCGCAACTGAATTGGAGAGGTCTTTTCAAAGAATGTTGAAAGAACATCTAGGTAGTAAGTATCTAGAAAAAGAATAACAAATCGTATTATAAGGGAACCTAGTGTTCTTCGGTTATAAAAAAAAAAAGTATGTAAACCTTCACACATTACAGGAGTGAAGGAATAAAAGATTTTTTTAAACTGAAAAAAACAATTATATTAATAACAGTATAAAATTAATTACAACAAGGACATAACAATTAAAATTATAAATTAAAAATAGGAATTAAAATATAGCTAATTTCATTCAGAAGTGGCACGCATTATGAAGAGAGTTCACGAAATGATAGAATAAAAAAAAAAAATTGGGTAATAAGTCTCATTAAAATGAACCGTTTAATTTGCTCTCTGATGATTTTGAACAATGGCAGGATGCCATTTCCAAGTCATCAGTAGTTTTCTTCTTGAGTTGAGGAATTAAGCTTTTGTGGTTGTCGACAGGACTTAAATAGATGGAATGTCTTCCTGATGCTGGCTGTATGATGCTACAGGTAGCAGGTTTAGGGATCTTGCTTGGTCTGTACGGTGAAGAACGTGTTCTATATTGACTCATATCTACGCAAATCTCTGTACCAGGCCTATCAATTGTAATCTCTAGGTAAGGTTTTCCAGAATACAATTTTGAATCTCCCTTTGTCTTTAATTCTTTTTTTACTTTGAAGCGTGGGGTCTTTGTGCCAACTTGTTTCTTCGACGGATACTGCATATCGCTGTGACTCATTCCACAATAAGTCAAATTTGAATCGATCGAACTCTCTTTTACGCATCCTGTACATGGACAAATTAGGCGATATCCCGGAGTTTCTTGACTAACAATTTGTTTACAGCACATTGGTTTATCATGATCATTGGAGTCATTGCAATCATCGGCGTTATCTCTCCCAGTTTCGATGTTGTCATATTTACCTTCGTTAACTAGACAAGAATCATCAGCATTTATATAGCTTCCGTCGCAGACTAGATCAACGTTGGGTTTCCTACTTTCATAGAATTCTCTGCATTCTTCGTATTCTCTACTTTCATCGTAATCTAAACATTTATCGATATCGAAATATTGATCGAATTCTCTACATTCATCAATCTTTCTGCGTTCTTCGAGTTTTACACATTCATCTAGTTTTCTGATGTCTTCGACATTTCTAAGTTCTAATTTTCGGAGTTCTTCAAGTTTTCTACATTCGTCAATATTTTTATTTCCTTCGATTTTTTTACAAAGTTCAGTTTTTTTGCGTCTCCTATGTAGGAAACTTGAGGAATGTTCCTCAGGTTTTCTGCTCTTTTTAAGCTTCTTACATTTCTCGACTTCAGTTATATCGTGTTTTCTATCTTCGTCGAGTTTCCTGGATTCTTCGAGTATTTTGAGGTCTTCAATTTTTTTACATTGATCGCGTACTTTGCGCTCTTGAGGTGTCCTAAATTCGTCAGATTGTCTCTGTTCTTCAAATTGTCTACATTCGTCAGCTTGACTACGTTCTTCGAGTTTCTTACATTCTTCAGCTCGTGTACGTTTTTCAAGTTTCTGACATTCTTCAGTTTGACTACTTTCTTCAATTTTCATACATTCTTCAGGTTTTCTCCGTTCTTCAAGTTTCTTATATTCTGAAGCATTTGTACGTTCTTCAAGTTTCTTACATGCTGAAGCATTTGTACGTTCTTCAAGTTTCTTACATGCTGAAGCATGTGTACTTTCTTCAAGTTTTCTACATTCTTCAGATTGTCTTTGTTCTTCAAGTTTTCTACATTCTTCAGCGTTTCTCCGTTCTTCAAGTTTCCTATATTCTTCAGCTTTTCTTCGTTCTTCAACATTTGTACATTTTTCAGCTTGTCTCTGTTCTTTAAGTTTCTTACATTCTTCAGCTTGTCTTTGTTCTTGTGATTTCATACATTCTCCAGCTTGTCTTCGTTCTAAATGTTTTATACATTCTTCAGCTTGTCTTTGTTCTTCAAGTTTTCTACATTCTTCAGCTCGTCTTTGTTCATCAAGTTTTCTGCATTCTTCTGCTTGTCTTCGTTCTTCAAGTTTTCTACATTCTTCAGCTTGTCTCCGTTTTTCTAGTTTCCAATATTCTTCAGCTTTTCTTCGTTTTTCAAGTTTTATACATTCTTCAGCTTGTCTTCGTTCTTCAAATTTCTTATATTCTTCAGGTTGTCTTCGTTCTTCAAGTTTTTTACATTCTTCAGCTTGTCTTCGTACTTCAAGTTTTCTAAATTCTTCAGCTTGTCTTCGTTCTTGTAGTTCCCTATATTCTTCAGCTTGTCTTCGTTCTTGTAGTTTTCTATATTCTACAGCGAGTTTACGTTCTTCAAGTGTTATACAATTCTCGGTTTTTCTAGGTCCATTAAGTTTCCTGAAACAATCATCTGACCTTTTACGGTCTTCGTGTTTTCTATATTCACCGCTATCCCGTCTATTTTTACTCCTTGATGGAACGTTTACCACGGGCGGAAAACACCTTGAACTAATAGTCGAACGGGTTGTTTCACTTTGTTTCGAGCCAAAATTTTCGAGACTCGTTAGGGAAAACACTCGCGTGGAGTTACAAAATTGTGTAGAAGATTTTTTTTTAAACGATGATTTTTTCGAAGTTTCAGGCATTGCAGGAATTTTAGTTTCAATTTTTGCACAAACCCTGTCTAAACACGCTTTGGGGGAACATATTCTACATGGTACGGTTTCAATTCCAACGGTAGTCCTTTCCTGTGATGAGGGACATTGGCCTTGAAACTCCATGTTACTGTACACTGTCTTACAAATTATTTGTCTTGGAGTATTCTCTAAACGTGCTGAACAAGTATACTCACAGCAACTTGTTTTTGATTGTCCTTTATCTTTATCCTTTTTATCATTGTCTATAAAAAGATAGACGTCTTTTTTTTGTACCGTCTTAAAGCATAATACAAAAATTAATGCTGGGACGCACCAGGCTATTTCGATAAGCAGTATTATAGTTATAATCCACATCTTTTTGCTTGATATATCACATGGTATGCTGAATTTTCGTTTTATCTTTTGCTTGTGATTGATCACGTGTAAGTCTAAGAGGCTATTGCTAAGACCTTGAGTCCTGTTAATTAAAGTTAGAACACTACCTAACGCAAGATACAAATTGTCGTCTTTTAAGTGCGGCACAACATCGCCTATCAGCCACTTTTGGAATTTTTCATCAAAGTATTCCTGTTGTTTAGGGTTACTGGTTTGAATACAACTTCTTGCTGCATTGTAGTATTTAATGAGATTATGAGACGTATCTGGAGAGTTCATCAATATTAAGGATACATTCTTAAGCGGCACAAACATCGTGCTTGACCTATCATTCCAATTCACGTTTGGGGTTGGTATACTTAAGCCTGTGGGGGTCTTTTCAAAGTACGCTAAATGGTCACAAGGGTCTTTTATACTCCTGGTATTCGAAAATAATTGAAGAGGGGCAACGTTGATTGTCATAGAATTGAGGAACTTCTCATCAGGTTTGCGCCACCCATCGCCATTGGTGTCTAAGTATCTTTTTATTTTATTGTAAAACTGGAATAATTTGACCATGTGGTCTTGTGAGATCGTGCCTCCGTAGTAGTCTAATTTTGCAATGGGTAGGACCCATACTTTAAGGTAGCCTCCAATAGCATCCAAGAGTGCTGTTGTCATGATAGTGTTAGCTTCAGAATCTTTTGATTGCTTTTTGACGGCAGCATATGCGTCTTCGAAGTATCTAAGTAGATTATTGACATGATCTTCATTGAAAGTGTTTAGGAAGATTGGCGGGGGAAGAAGGTTCTGGAAATACCTTCTAGCTTGCAGTAGTCCTATTTCGCTCTTGTCCCACTGTTTCCTTCGAATATCACTGGCAGAGAACAGTACTGTGCCTACATTAGTTGCATAGTCTCTATCAAGAGGAAGGCTTTTGCACGTTACTGTAAAAAATATGGTGCATGCGTAGTATAATATCATGTTTGTATATCAATTACAAAATTTTACAACATAAATTATTATAAAATACACACGACACAAAATGACAATTATATTTCGTTAGATATTTTGACCAATAAATAAATGTACACCACAGAGTACATTTATGTACACAGTAAATGCAAAGAGTACATTGAGTAAATGTCAAGGAACTTATACTCACCTACACTGTGAGTTTGACAGTGACACTTTTATTTTTTCTTTGATTTTTCTAGATGGAGAAGAGTTTTATTCTGTCCACGGTTTTAGGTGACACCAAAACAAAGTTTTCCGTCCACCAGGTGGCCAGGTCGGGCTAAATTGGACTGTATTCACAGAGTTTTCTAGAGAGAGTTGGCACTCATCAGTGTAACTACGTCTCCACAAACCCTAGCCATTGTAGCCTGTTTATGAAGATATAGACAGGCTACAATGGCTAGGGTTTCTTTACATAACATTTGGTAGGAACCAAAGAATCGGAGAATCTAAGAAAAAAAAAAGCCAAAGAATCTAGGCTGTATTGTCTTTTGTTTTTAATCCTGCCATGAGTATTATATACCGACGTTATCTAAAGGTACAATAGTAGCCGACGGCAGGCGGCAACTGCAGGCGACGTGTTGCCGACACGACTGGTTTCTATGTATTTCTATAAAACCTACGGCAAAGTGTCGCTAGCTACGGAAGGTATTTCATAGAAATTTCATAGAAACCAGACACGTCGCCTATGGTTGCCACCTGCGGTCGGCTACCATTACCTTTACATAACATCACGCCTGTATTCCCCGAAGGATTAGGCAGAGATGTACCTATAAATCCCCCACATTTCGCCAGTTATGGTTCAATCTCATGTAATAGGGGGCGAGCCTATTGCCATCAACCGGGCACAAATCCAGAGCGCAGAGCCTAAAGACTAAAGTCTTCAACCAGTGCGTCCTGTCTGTCATGACTTACGGAGCCGAAACGTGGACACTCACGGTACGGCTGGTCCATAAATTCAAGGTCGCTCAGCGAGCTATGGAACGAGCTATGCTTGGAGTATCTCTGAGAGATAGAATCCGGAATGAGGTAATCCGGCAGAGAACCAAAGTTGTTGACATAGCTCATAGAATAAGCAAGCTGAAGTGGCAATGGGCCGGCCATATTAGCCGTAGAACCGATGACCGTTGGGGTAGACGTGTTCTTCAGTGGAGACCGCAAATCGGCAAACGTAAGGTAGGACGCCCTCAGGCTAGGTGGAGCGACGATCTTCGCAGGGTGGCTGGTAGCAGCTGGATGAGAGCTGCGGAGAATCGAGCTGAATGGCGTGCAATTGGAGAGGCCTATGTCCAGCAGTGGACTGCTATAGGCTGATGATGATGATGATGATGGGCACAAATCCAAACTTCGGGCTGCTACTGAGAAATTCCTATATATTTTTTAAATCCCGTTGTTCCACTGAAACAGGTGCCTTAACCACATTTTTACATTTTATATAACTTGCCTTGTTAGTCTTATTAATCAAATCTTCCAAGTTGAATTAAAACCACTTCCTCTTATTTTACGGAGTTAAAATTTTACAAGTTGTTTCAGTTTCGAAGACAATGCATTTTTTAATGATGAACTGGATTGATTCCATACGAAGGAACTCCACAACAGTCTTCGGTACAGACACAACGTACATTTTAATATACGCATTAAGAATGGACTATCATAATTAAATTTTAATTATGATAGTCCATTCTACCATAGTGACTGCAGCACCAAGGTTTGGTTCCAGACGAGGAAACTCCTCATCGATTAACAGCAGAGACACTAAATGTATTATACGCACTTATTTATGGCAAGCTTCCGCCCGCGGTTTCGCCCGCGTGGTATGTCGATAAAAAGTAGCCTATGTCCTTCCCCAGGGTGCCATCTATCTCCTTGCCAAACGCGCGGGATGAGGACCAAGACGCCACTTGGACCTCTTCCCACGCGTGAAAAATGTGTCTTATTAAGGTTACACCGGCATCGGTCGTACAACAAACAGGCGTAAAACGTCCTTCTTAGTTTCTTACACTAGATAAGCCTGAAGGTTTTAAGAAAATATTAAAGTTCAATGTTTACGTAAGTTCTATTTCGTACTTTTTTGTTCAATAAAAGCTTGTTTTTAAAATAGTTTTACTTAAATTTTATTTCATTTTTCGAAGAATGTTAATAGTTATTCCATTTATCTATGGAGGTTCCATACTTCCATAGCTTCACCTTCAAAGAGTTTTGATATACAAACTCTAAGATAATAAGGTAAGCGGCGGGCGGTCGTTCGTGGCTGCCGCGCGCGGCCTGACGCGTTGTTATTGGACGACTGCCGCGCTAGAACACTTCTGTCTACCTGCCGCGCACAAACATTTTTACCTAATTAGAGCGCGGCAGAAATGTGTCCTGCAAATGCTGCGTGTTGCTGCCGCGCTTTTGCTGCTCAATGTTTGTACACACGTCGCAATCGGACGAGCTTAGCTTAGCTAAGCGAAAATTATTATTTTGCATCGAGCGCGGCAAATGCCGCTGCCACCATGCGTTCGGAAGAACTTGTGGCGAAAGAGGTCCTGGCATTCCTGCAGTACCAGCTGAATGTCATGGACGAGATCAGTGTAATCCAGATCTGCACATATACTTATTATACTCTATATACCTTCAATTTCAATGAAGAGGAGATACGCAGGGCGTATATACGGCTGTATGAGTCGCTACAATACATGTAGCGACTCATACAGCCGTATATTCGCCGATTCGCGCGACCGACCGAAACGGCATTCGGTCCCGCAGGAGGGATGAAAAGGGATAGAGAAGTCTCCAAGACATCATAAAAGTGTTGAAGGAGACCGACCTGGACGACGTACCGACTTTGGTGGTTAAGGATTTGTGCAAGCTGCACCCGTCACATTCGACTACATTGACGTCGAGGTGCAGTTGAAGTTGGAAGCATATTAGGGGATTACACTTATGTGGGGTAGGGTCTTCGGGAGTTTCGGTGTAGAATTGATTTGGTACTGTAGGTGGTTAGTGGTGTGCTAAAAGTGCCATTTTTTGGCAGATGCAGCTCCCATATTAAATAATTGTTATATTTTAATTATGTACTTTTCCATCAATACGTACTAAGCATACTTTTACCGCTAAACATTACTTAATAACTAAACACACATATTTGATTTGATTTATTGCATTCCAACACCAAAAATCAACACCTCTGGCACTTGTTAAAACTCATATCCATACTGGCTGTACCTTGGTATTAGTTTAAACAATGGTTTTCTTTCGGAAGCGTCAAAGCATAACAAACAAACAAATAAACCAACAAACAAACTCACTTTCGCATTTATAATATTATATATATAAACATACAACATTTATTATATTTAGCATAGTCAAATCTGTGCATTTACTTTGCATTATGACATTGACGCTAAAGGGACAACGCTATACAGTTCGTATAGCGTTGTTAAATATACAAAATTGCCCAAAAAAGTACACTTTATCACACTTATATTAAAAAACAGACCATTAATGGTCAGAGAGGGATAGAGGGCTTTTCGGGCTCTTTCTTTTTGAGCGCTTCACACTCCCCGCACCAGAGTGAAAGGGACGCAATCAGTACTGCAGCGAGTGGACGTAGCTGAACGTCTTATATTTAGTACCATAGCGACCGATTACATTTTTCCTCAGTTTAGTGCCGATTTGTGGGCATAAGTTTTATTTATTTATTTATTATTTATGTACACACAGTAAAATACAAAGAGATATGACATAATTATGATATGAGTACTAAGGTACTGCTTATTTCTTAAGAAATTTCTTCCAGCAGACCTGCGAAAGGAGAAATGAGAAAGAAATGTAGACAATAGTGTGTGAGAACAAGAAGAGAAAAACAAAAATTATGCGAAGTCTTAACTAAAATATTAAATATACACATATACGCAAGAAAATTAACATATACTTAAATAAATACATAAAGCTTAAATATATAAACATAAATACACTATAGGTACCTATATACTCATAGTTGAGGGGAAAGATAATGCTCTTTTACACGAAATTTAAATAAAGAAACAGTTTTCAAATCACGAATGCTAGACGGAAGTGAGTTCCACAATCTTACAGCATGGACAGAGTAGGAATAAGAATAATAGCTAGTTTTATGAGGATGAGATTTAAGGAGGGATCTAAGGTGAGATCTACACGGTGCGTCACTAGGACGAGCGTAAGAAAAACGTTCACGCAGGTAGTACGGCTAGGACGGGTTGTGTAAGATGTTGAAGAGGAGATATAAAATCCGAGTGTTCCTGCGAAGGCGGATTGGGAGCCACTTGAGTTCCTTGCGAAGGTGAGAAACATGTTCATATTTTCGGAGACCGAAAACAAAGCGAATGCACAAGTTTTGCAAGCGCTCAAGCTTGTTTAATAGCTCCTCAGTAGCATCCAAGTAGCAGGCGTCGGCATAATCTATAATCGGCTGAATTGCCAAGGAAATTTTAGTCTTCAAGGGCAGGAGACTTTGGAGGCTTTTTAGCGAATGAAAGGAGAAGGGTACCTTTCGACTAACCTCATTGACCTGAGCACGCCACAAAAGATTGGAGTCAATTATAACACCCAGATCTTTGGCGGTTTCGGTATAGTCAATGCGAACACCATCGAGAAACAAATGTATCAGAGATGTAACATCAACCACATTGCGAACGAATCTGCTGCCTATGATCATGGCCTGGGATTTAGTAGGATTAATTTGCAAACCAAATGACTTAGCCCAAGCGCTGATGCAAGCCAGGTCATGATTCATAGCAGCAATTTCAGAACCCACGTCAGCTACAGTAAAATGTCGGTAGAGCTGCAAGTCATCTGCGTAGAGATGAAAACTAGAAGAGATTACTATGGTAACAAAGTTGATGAAAATTTAAAAAAGAAGAGGAGAGAGAACGCTACCCAGAGAAACACCCTCAGTGAGTCTACACCAATCAGAGAAGGAGTCCTCCAGGCGAACACACTGAGAGCGCCCCCGAAGATAAGAACTGAACCAAGCTAAAGCGGAAGAACAGAAATTGATTGATTTGAGGATACCAAGTAGAATGTCGAAATCCACTGAGTTGAAGGCGCTACTAAAGTCAAGCAATACAAGGACAGTAAGGGACTTATTCTCCATTGCCTAGCGGATCTCGTCAGTTACTTTCAAAAGCGCGGATACAGTACTGTGACCCGCGCGAAAACTGGATTGAAAAGGGGAAATTATCGAGTTTGACGCAAAGAAAAATGATAATTGCCTATGAACTATGTGCTCAAAAACTTTGGAGAGAAATGGGAGAATAGATATAGGTCTAAAGTGGGTTAATAAAGTAGGATTGTTAGTTTTAGGCAAAGGTATTATGTGAGCCTGTTTCCAAACTGACGGAAATGAGCAAGAGGAAAATGAGTGGTTGAAGATGTGAGTGAGGACAGTTAGTAACGAGGGAAGGATAGGAGTTATCATTCTAGAACATAACTTATCATTACCGACTGCTGAAGAAGTAATCGCAAGTATAGATTTCTTAACGTCATTCTCAGTAACATCGCTAAGCTTAAACTGAGAACATTGTGGTAATGGCAAACGGGCAAGATTCTCTAGCGTCGCAGCTTTGACAGTCGGATCAAGAGAAAATGGAAGCAGAGAGAAATGCTTATTGAGATCATTCAGGTTCACATCCTTACACTGGTTGGTAGGAGACTTGCCTATACCTACAGATTTGAGAAATTTCCATACGTCGGAAGAACTGCGGTTATTGAGTTGATCGTGGAAATAGCGTCTCTTAGCATCTTTTATTACAATTTGTGACCAATTTATGGTATAGGTCACTTTCTTATTTCTAATATTAACAACCTCGGTGACATAAATCAAATTCGGTCACTTTCTTATTTCTTATTTAACAACCTAGGTGACATAAATCCCGGGTGTCACCACTGTGCGGGTCGTCCGGAGGACACGGTGGAGCATACGATGGAGGTGTGCCCTGCTTGGGCGGAGCACCGCCGTGTCCTCGTGGAGGCGATTGGCGGCACTGACCTCTCGCGTCCGGCCCTGGTCCAGGCTATGGTACGGAAGGAGAGGGCATGGGAGGCGGTCTCCTCCTTCTGCGAAGCAGTGATGCTCGCGAAGGAGGAGGCGGAACGTGTGAGGGAGAGGCAAAGCTTGCGCCCTCACGCCCCTAACCGCCGCCGCTGGAGACACCCTGGGCGTCGGGAATCCTAGGCGGATTCCCGGCCACCATAGGCGCGGGCTTGCGGACGGCGAGCAATGGGTAGCTCGCCGTCCGATAAGAACCAGGCCCGGGTCGATTGCGCGTCGTGTTCCACGCGCGCCTCAAAGAGATGTCAGCACACCTGACGGGGTCCGTTAGGACCGATGCCTGCCAGGGTTGCGGAATAGTCCGAAAGGTATACCGGGACCCTGGTAACAGGCAACTGAAGGAACACGGGTGGGATTTAGTCAGTAAGAGTCTGACACGCCCTTCCGCTCCGCCCAGAGCGGGAGAAGGCATTTGATGATTACCCATACAAAAAATAAAAATAAAAAGGGACATAAATCAAATTCGGGCACTTATTTATTAAGGCATGAGTTAAACTCATGAACTCATTTCTAATAATAAAGTGACCTATATTTTCCAAAAGTTATTTTATACAGAAAAAAAAAAATGATTTCCGTATATTTAAAGTGAAATAATAAAATTATAATATATACAAATAATATTAATAATAATATTATAATAAATTAAATAATATTATACAAAAGAAACGTAACTTTCGTTTTCATATTAAAAAGTTATTCTAGAAAGAATAGAAAATGTTCAATCAGTCGAACACATTTTATTAAATTCCCAAAAATTTTAAATTTTGACTTGAGTCACTTTCGTTCTCAGCGTGCGACATGCTTGTTGGGATTGTATATCACGATTGTGGTTTATTCAGGAATGTTTGACTTGCAGTGCAGTACTATCTTAGGGCGAATATCACCAATACACCTGAACGTGATAAGCGCATCTAAACAGCGTTTAGTGCTATCATTGTTGTGGAGAATATTGGCACTGACAGCACTTGAACGAGGTTATGATAAGCTGATCGGCGTTGAAAGGGTAGCATGGTGACAAAACTGGTATCGTGACAATCTCACCGTGAAAACTTAGGTGAAGTGAGCGTGGAGTGAGCTGTCATTGTCATCGATGCCTACTGATGCTAAGGCACTGACAGTTCACTTATAGCTCACTTCACCTAAATTTTCACGGTGAGATGGTTACAGCATAGCAATGCTGATAATCTGTTCTTTGGTGTAGTAGAATTGTGTGGAGTGGTATCCTCTGTTGTGAAACAGAAATGTCAAGCATTGTAGGTGAAATGAGATGTCATGTTATAAACTTCGCTCCTGAATTGGAGAAGTCTTTTCAAAGAACATTGACAGAAAGAAAGGACAAATCCTATGAGTGTACCTAGTGTTTTTCGGTTATAAAACAAAATGTATGTGTACCTTCAAAGTGGGGTTAAATATTACAGGAGTGAAATAAAAGTTTTTTTTAAATTAGAAAACCTATTACTTTAATAGCAATATCAAATTAATTACTATAAGGACATAACAACTAATCGCCTTATTCATAAACGCTGCTTAAAGTTAAGTTATGAATTAGCAACTGTTTAACCATACATTTTCGACGTTTATACGTATTTTTAACTTTAAGAAACGTTTATGAATAAGAGGGTAAAATTATAAAGTAAAATAGGAACTAAAATATAGCTAATTTCATTCTGAAATTTAACGCAGTAAGAAGTGAAAATGATCAAATTTGACAAAAAAAATTGGGACGTAAGTCTCATTAAAATGAACCGTTTAATTTGCTCTCTGATGATTTTGAACAATGGCAGGATGCCAAATCCAAGTCATCAGCAGTTTTCTTCTTGAGTTGAGGAATTAAGCTTTTGTGTTTGTCGACAGGACTTAAATAGATGGATTGTCTTCCTGATGCTGGCTGTATGATGCTACAGGTAGCAGGTTTAGGGATCTTGCTTGGTCTGTACGGTGAAGAACATGTTCTACATTGACTCATATCTACGCAAATCTCTGTACCAGGCCTATCAATTGTAATCTCTAGGTAAGGTTTTCCGGAATAAAATTTTGAATCTTCTTTCCCCTCCTTTGTCTTTAATTCTTTTTTTACTTTATAGTGCGTGGTCTTTGTATCAACTTGTTTGTCCGACGGATACTGTATGTTGCTAGGACTCATTCCACAACAAGTCAAATTTGAATCTATGGGACTCTGTTTTACGCATTCTGTACATGGACAAATTCCGCTATAGGGAGTTTCTTGAGTACAGCATAATACAGGTTCGTCATAATCATTGCAATCTTCGTTAAATAGACAAGAATCTTTCTGACTTAAACCGCATTCTCTACATTCTTTGTATTCTCTACATTCTTCGTACTCCCTACATTCTTCGTATTCTCTACTTTCATCATCGAAATCTAAACGTTTATCGATAACTGAACATTGATTGCCTTCTTCAAGACTTCCTTCATCAAATTTCCTGGATTCTTCGAGTTTTTTGCGGTCTTCAAACTTTTTATATTCATCGCATATTTTGTGATCTTGAAGTTTCCTACATTCATCAAGTTGTCTAAGTTTTCGACATTCTTCAAGCATTCTGCGTTCTTCAAGTTTCCTACATTCTTCAGCTTGAATACGTTCTTCGACTTTCCTACATTCTTCCGCTTTTCTTAGTTCTTCTGGTTTTGAACATTCTCCGGCGGAACTATATAGAAAACTTGAAGAACTAAGAAAACTTAGTTCTTCAAGTTTTCTATATAGTTCAGCTTGTCCCCGTTCTTCAAGTTGCCTACATTCTTCAGCTTGTCTTTGTTCTTGTAGTTTTCTACATTCTTCAGATTGTTTTTGTTCTTGTGGGTTCATGCATTCTCCAGCTTGTCTTCGTTCTTCAAGTTTTCTACATTCGTCAGCTTGTCTCGGTTCTTCAAGTTTCCTACATTCTTCAGCTTGTCTCCGTTCTTCAACTTTCCTATATTCTTCAGCTTGTCTTCGTTCTTCTAGTTTTCTACATTCTTCAGCTTGTCTTTGCTCTTGTGGTTTCATACCTTCTCCAGCTTGTCTTCGTACTTCAAGTTTTCTACATTCTTCAGCTTGTCTCTGTTCTTCAAATTTATTACATTCTTCAGCTTGTCTTCGTTCTTCAAGTTTCTTACATTCTTCAGCTTGTGCATGTTCTACAACTTTCCTATATTCTTCAGCTTGTCTTCGTTCTTTTAGTTTTCTACATTCTTCAGCTTGTCTTCGTTCTTCAAGTTTTCTACATTCTTCAGCTTGTCTCTGTTCTTGAAGTTTCTTACATTCTTCAGCTTGTCTTCGTTCTTCAAGTTTTTTACATTCTTCAGCTTGGCTACGTTCTTCAAGTTTTCTAAATTCTTCAGCTTGTCTTTGTTCTTCAAGTTTTTTACATTCTTCAGCTTGTCTTTGTTCTTCAAGTTTTCTACATTCTTCAGCTTGTCTTTGTTCTTCAAGTTTTCTACATTCTTCAGCTTGTCTTTGTTCTTGTAGTTTTCTACATTCTTCAGATTGTCTTCGTTCTTCAAGTTTTTTACATTCTTCAGCTTGGCTACGTTCTTCAAGTTTTCTAAATTCTTCAGCTTGTCTTTGTTCTTCAAGTTTTTTACATTCTCCAGCTTGTCTTCGTTCTTCAAGTTTTCTACATTCTTCAGCTTTTCTTTGTTCTTCAGGTTTTCTACATTCTTCAGCTTGTTTTCGTTCTTCAAGTTTTCCAGATTCTTCAAGTTGTCTTCGTTCTTCACGTTTTCTACGTTCTTCAGCTTGTCTATGTTCTAGTAGTTTTTTATATTCTTGTGGTTTCATGCATAGTGCAGCTTGTCTTTTTTCTTCAAGTTTTTTAAATTCTTGAGCTTCTCTTTGTTCTTGTCGTTTTCTATATTCTTCAGCTTGTCTTCGTTCTTGTTGTTTCCTATATTCTGCAGCTAGTTTTTGTAAATTTCTACATTCTTCAACTTGTGTAAGTTCATCAATGTTTATAAAACATTCGGTTTGTATGCATTCATGAGTTTTCCTGAAGCAGTCATCTGATATTTTACTGTTTTCGCATTCTTTATATTCTTCTCTATCCCGCCTTTTTTTACTCCTTGATGGAACGTCTACCACGGTTGGAATACACTTTGAACTAATTGTCAAACAAGTTGCTTCACTTTGTTTCGAGCCGAAATTTTCGTGACTCATTAGGGCCAACATTTGTGTAGAGTTACAAAATTGTGTAGAAGAAAATTTTTTTGATGATGATTTTTTCGAAGTGTTACACCTCTCAGATTTTTTCGTTTCAATAGTTGCACAAACCCCGTCTAAACACGATTTGGGGGAACCCTTTCTACATGGTACGGTTCCAGTTCCAACGGTAGTCCTTTCCTGTGATGAGGGACATAGGCCTTTAAACTCCATGTCCATACTGTACACTGTTTTACGTTTTATTTGTGTGCCGCTTGGAGTATTCTCTAAACATGTCGCACAAGTATCATTAGAGCAACATGTTTTTGATTGACATTTATCTTTATCCTTTTTATCGTTGTCTATAAAAAGATAGACGTTGCTGCTACAGTCTTTATTTTTGAAACTTTTAAAGCATAACACAAAAATTAATGCTGGGACGCACCAGGCTATTTCGATAAGCAGTATTATAGTTATAATCCACATCTTTTTGCTTGATATATCACATGGTATGCTGAGTTTTGGTTTCTTCTTTTGCTTGTGGTTGATCACGTGTAACTCTAAGAGGCTATTGCAAAGATCTTGAGTCCTGTTAATTAAAGTTAGAACACTACCTAACGCAAGATACAAATTGTCGTCTTTTAAGTGCGGCACAACATCGCCTATCAGCCACTTTTGGAATTTTTCATCAAAGTGTTCTTGTTGTTTAGGGTTACTGGTTTGAATACAACTTCTTGCTGCATTGTAGTATTTAATGAGATTATGAGATGTATCTGGAGAGTTCATCAATATTAAGGATACATTCTTAAGCGGCACAAACATCGTGCTTGACCTATCATTCCAATTCACGTTTGGGGTTGGTATACTTAAGCCTGTGGGGGTCTTTTCAAAGTACGCTAAATGATCACAAGGGTCTTTTATACTCCTGGTATTCGAAAATAATTGAAGAGGGGCAACGTTGATTGTCATAGAATTGAGGAACTTCTCATCAGGTTTGCGCCACCCATCGCCATTGGTGTCTAAGTATCTTTTTATTTCATTGTAAAACTGGAATAATTTGACCACGTGGTCTTGTGAGATCGTGCCTCCGTAGTAGTCTAATTTTGCAACGGGTAGGACCCATACTTTAAGGTAGCCTCCGATAGCATCCGAGAGTGCTGTTGTCATGATAGTGTCAGCTTCAGTATCTTTTGCTTCCTTATTGATTGTAGCATATGCGGCTTCGAAGTATCTAAGTAGATTATTGACATGATCTTCGTTGAAAGTGTTTATGAAGATTGGTGGGGGTAGAAGGTTCTGGAAATACCTTCTAGCTTGTAGTAGTCCTATTTCGCTCTTGTCCCACTGTTTCCTATGAATATCACTGGCAGAGAACAGTACTGTGCCTACATTCGATTCTCTATCAAGAGGAAGTCTTTTGCACGTTACTGTAAAAAATATGGTGCATGCGTAGTAATATAATATCATGTTTGTATATGGATTACAAAATAAATTATTATAAAATACACGCGACACAAAATAACAGTTATATTTCGTCAGTAAGTTTGACAGTGACACTTTTATTTTTGGATAGATGGAGTTTTTATAGTTTTATGAAGGTGACACCAAAAAATTTTGTCGTCCATCAGGAGGCCAGGTCGGGCCAAATTGGGCTGTATTTACATAGTTTTCTAGAGAGAGTTGTAACTCCTCAGTGAGGCTCAGTGTAAGGCCTAGCGCGGACTGCCGTGCGTTTTGCTACCGCAAATTCTTTGAAGTATGGAATGTCTTAGAAGTGCACGCATTGCAGTGAGAAAAACGCATGCGGTTTATTGCGATTATGAAGTACCGCGCACTGCGGTGAAAAAAACCGAACGCCGCCGTGCCGCCATGTGTCCGAGACAGTCTAGTGTTGCCAAACCGTACCTACCATTTAAATTGTATTTATACGACGGAGCTTTTATTGTATACTGGTGTTTTTACGTATTTAAAATGATTTAGGTAATTTCTATTGTTCTAATGAAAGGCCAATGCAAACTATTGGCATGATTTACTTTTTTCCTTTCGCCAGAAATGAATGAATGAATTAGTAGCATATAATTGTTCTATGATGATAAGGTAAACAAAGATGTTTGTACTAATTATTTAATAACTAGTTTTAGTTTCGATTCGATCGAATATTCCATAGGACAATTTAGAAAAGTAATCCAGAAGACCTATCCTATAGTGGGTACACGTTAAATAGTGTTGCAATAGCGGTCATCGACTCCTGTCAACCACTGTACTCTCGTAATTGGGTTAGCGATACTTACTAATATAAAAATAGGTAAAGCCTGACAAAAAGATAATAGCAATACTTCCCTACGTATCTTCATTCGGTTACGGTTGGTAGGCCTAGTTCTTTTTGCTATTGATTTCTCTTATGGGTGAATATTCCGGGGCGGCAAATTACACGTTGAGAATCGAGGTGTTAAATGATAGGATGTTTTTTTTTTTTTATAGTATACTACGTAACTTGGTTCAATTAGGGCCACATTTTTTTTAAATATAAGTGTATGTAAATAATAAGGGGAAAAAAATCGCCTTAAAATTCAAGTTGGGTGGGTTGTCCCAGCTCCATTTTTTTATATAATTACGTTCACCAAAGTAACAATTTGAATTACAATAAAAAATAAACAATTTCGTTAGTATATGCATAAGACACATTATCTAAAAACAATTAAAACATATTAGAAAATCTAATTTAAAAGCACAGGATACTCGATCAAAGTTTGTCCAAGCAAAAATCTAAGTCTTAGCTGTGGTTCTCGCCACAGCCGGACCGGTGCCCGCGCTGGTACCCGCAGCGTTAGCTGCGAGGCCACCAGGGGCAAGGGAAGTGCAAGCACCTCCCTTGGGTTTTGTAACAGGCCTTAAATTGTCCATGTTATATATTATTGAAGATTCATCTCTCTGACTTCTTACTATAAAAAGAGCAAGAACGGTAGGACTACCAGAGAGATATAGGTGCACAAGGCTGGTTTACAGTGCGACATCGGGTGCTCGATCGGGTTGGCTTAGGGGGTCGAAAGGCCCACCCCCAAACGAACTGATCAACCCTCACTTACACCTTCAGCATGACCTTTACCTACCGTTTCGGCCGTCCGGGGACGACCTCAGCGGACCTCACGCACCTCGCCTGTGGCCCTCTGACGGGACACTGTGGCCATTTCCCTACCCTTGGCTAATGGGTAGAGCCACCGTTTCACTTGAAATCCGGACCAAAGGGGGCGTGTTGCCTTGCGGACACATTACAACCAGAGCCGCTCGGCTCAACCCCCCAGGACTCCTTCATCCCCGCTCACGGCGCTCAACTGCGCAGGTCCTAGCGCAGGTGACTGCTTACTCCTACTCGCCATCAGCTGATTTTAGTGACAGACAAGCCCACCACGGGGGGGTCACGGTTAGGAGTGGGAATTGGAAAAGGCGGAATTGGGAGGAGTAGGGAAATGGATAGGATGGAGTGGGGACGGTTTGTGAGAGTTAGGGCAGGAGGGCATAAGACAGGAAAGAATAAGGTAATGGGAATTGAGGAAGGGATGCAAAGGCGCCTGGTGGTTTTAGTTACGTCTATTTCTTATGGAATTAGACCAAGAAACGGGGTGGCAACCTTGGGAAGGTACATCCGCCAGACTTGCCTTGAGGATCTACACGACTGTAGCGCTCTCCCTCAAGACCCCGCCACCCTACCACCTCTGAAGGAGGTGGCAGAGTAGGCCTGCATCTATACTACCAAGCAAAGCAAAGCATGTCGTTGTGCAACCGCGAAAGCATAAATCCAGATCTCCCCCCTGTAGTTGTGAGATTGGTTACATTAAGCTTTATTAATTAGTGAGATTGAGGTTTGTGACAGAGAAATTCAATTTTGGTGCCACTGATTTTCAATTTTGGTGGGCACTTTTGATTCAATTTTCAATTTTGGTGGCGACACTAGACTTTAAACTAAAATAACTCAAAATGTTATCGAGATATTCTCAGACCTCTTGAAAATCCTTCTAGCTTGGACTTTCTACGCTTATACCAGTTCCTTATTTTTCAAACAGAAGAAAAAAAATCACTTTTGGCGAAAATAAAAAGAAAAATATGCCTGCTATGTATGGCAAAAGTTGCATTGGCCTTCGAAGTTTGAGTCACCGCACCGCAGTGCGCGCTAAGCCTTGCCACGCAGCGACGCACGCAGTTTTGTACACAAAACTGCGTTGCGAATTCGCATCGCGCCGATTCGCAGTTTTGTGTACAAGCCCATAGCCTGTCTTTTTGGCTGTATTATCTTTTATTTGTAATTCTAAATCGTTACATCACTCCCAATGAAGCTGTAAGCCACCCAAAGACAATAAAATAAAACAAAAATAATACCCCCACTTTAGCCAGTTGTGTTTCAGGCCCATGTAATAGGGGGCGAGCCTATTGACATCAACCAGACAAATCCAGACTCCGGCTGCTACTGAGGAATTCCTGATGGTAAAACCCAATAACGCTTTGCACGACATGGGAATCGAATCCAGGCCCGATGAATTTAAAATAAGTTTAGCGCTAAACCCATTTAGTGATTTGTGGTGCAAGCTTTAGTTTAAAAACTCGCAGACGAAGGGTTTCGTACTCATCAACTGCCTAACCTTTTCCCAACTATATTGGGGTCAGCTTCCAGTCAAACCGGATGCAGCTGAATACCAGTATTTTACATGGAGCGACTGCCTATCTAACTTCCACAACCCAGTAACTGGGTAATACGATACCCCTTGGTAAGACTGGTTGTCAGACTTTCGGGCTTCTGACGACCCGTAACGACTGTCAAAGATCCACGAATGACAGCCGGGACCAACGGCTTAACATGCTTTCCGAGGCACGGAGGAGTCTCGATATGTAAAGATGGTCACCTATCCACGGACCAACCCCGGCAAGCGTAGCTTAATCGACTTGACCCGTGTTATTACTTAGCCACGAGCTCCTCCTCAAAACCCAATATCGTATTACCCAGGTACTGGGTTGTGGAGGTCAGATCGGCAGTCGCTTCATGTAAAATACTGGTATTCAGCTGCATCCGGTTAGACTGGAAGCCGACCCCAACATAGTTGGGAAAGGGCTAGGCAGATTGATTGATTGATTGAAGTAATGCTTGAGTTTTCAGTGAGGTTCTTTAAGATCCAAGTACATTCTATCTTTAGGCAAATTTTCCAATGATCATACATGTGATTTGTTTAATACGTCACAGCATCCAGGTGTCCGGGCAATAAATCACAGGCGCTTTAACTGCGGGAACAGGGGTGAGGGGTAAGTGGAAGGTACGAGACCGACACGTTAAATTGTTTAATTAAAACCAGTATCAAATTAAGGGAACACGTATGGGGTAGGGTGTCTGGGAGTTTGGGGTAATGACATCGGTGCAGAATTGATTTGGGGACGGGTCTTGTATGAACGTTGGTGTGCTAAAAGTATTATGCAAAAACAATGGCAAAAATAACCTAAGTATGGAAGTAAAAAAAAATCTTCTTGTTCTAAAATTTGATCTGCACCCTAAATTGCGTAATACACGATCCAATCAGAATTGGAATCAGTTTGAACCAAATGTCTAATCCAGTCATACTCAAAGTGTGCTCCGCGGAGCCCTAAGGCTCCGCAAAGCCTCAGACATTGCTTTGTGGTATTTTAGCTGCTTCAGAATCATCCTAATCTCATAAAAATAATTTCTATTTAGATAACCGACTTCTTAAAAAAAGGAGGTTATCAATTCGAATGTCTTTTATTGTTAAAATTATTTTTATTTTCGCCATATGCCAACAGTGCCAGCCCTAGTGGGAAAAGGTGAAGTCAGAGTAAAGTGGAACTCCATGAAACGCAGTTTTTGATTATTTTAGGGCTCCGTCAAATATTTCCTTTTTCAAAAGGGTTCCATGGCCAAACAACTTTGAGAACCGCTGGTCTAATCCATTGCTTCATAAGTTCGAAAAAAAAATCTGCTCATCAATGAATGTTGTTGAACTGTCAAAATGAAACAAATTAGTCTTAATCGGTTACGAGTTACCTACGCAATTAGATAGCTGGATTGGATTGGATCTGGATTGGATTGGATTGTTGTTGGAATTGGATCAATGCTTTCAAAAAACACTTCAAACTGTAGAAATATACTTCGCATTTTCATTGGAATAGAGAAACGCGTTATGACGGTTGAAATATATAAACTTCGAGCGACGAAATCTTTCGCAAGTAATTTTCAGTACTAGAGGCCCCAAGTTGAAATGTCCACATACACTCTCTGACCAGAATTAGTGATCCCACTAAATACAAATTCGCGTGGGTCATCGACCAACATATTCATATTATAATTAATAGTCAAATTAACATATTAAGGCTGATAGTCAACGATGGCGTGACGTCTCTCCTCCAAGTCGGTGTCACTTGAATTATTGCTGTTATTGTGACAAATGACATGCTTGTTAAATGTAAAATTAAATGGTGGTGCAGTTACTTTTGGGATGTTATGTCACGATTGTGGTATATTGAGGAATGTAGGACTTGATAAGGAGTCTGCGTTCAGCGCTCGGCGTGGCAACACGTCGTGTTCAGGTACGCGACTGGTCAATCGTCATCCTGAGGATGCCTCGTTGACGCCGGTAGCACACCTCCGCCGCGAAATCATAGCAGCGAAACCGCAGTAGTTCAATTGTACTGACTCGTGTCATGTTCCACTACGCGAATCCGGTACGAGTAGGAGCGGCGGTGTGCTACCGGCGTGAGAGGTGAAACACGTGTAGATTTCTTACAGGGTTTTTTTATTACTCTTCAGGAATAGCAAACGGAATAAGTTACTTAATATATCTGCGTCTATTGTATTTTATAAGGAGCGTTTATGCTGTGCTGTCTTAGTGCCGAGCCGCGCCGCCGCCGCGCCTCTAAGATGTGTATATGCAACGTTGCCAGCCAGCTGCCGCGCTGCCGCGGATTGTAGAGTGATAAGGCAAAATCAAGCGGAGACGCCGCGACAGCGCGGCTGAGGCGCTTCAGCGTTCAATCTACATGGTTACACGAAGCGGTGTCTGCGCGGCTGCGGTTCCGTCTACACGAGCCCTTAGGTGCAGCACAGACGACACACTTTTTGTGCGATCGAGTCTGTGGCGTACGAAATGTCTGCATGGCATGCAAAAAGTCCGTCACGGATAGTCTGCCGTCTGCGCTGCACCTTAGGGTGAATTTCACCAATGAAATTGAACGCGATGAGCACATCTTAACCGCGATCAAGAGCTGCTAATGTCAATATTCCACAACAATGATAGCACTGATAGCTCTTGAACGCAGTGTAGTTGTGCTAATCGTTAAACGGGTGATAGACGTGCGAGCAAGTCCGCGTACTTGGCGAGCTTACTCCCCCGTGTGTCATGCTAAGTACGTGGACTTTAAAACCGCCGAGTAAGTTCGTCGGCGATCCAACAGGTTTCAAATTTTACTCGTAGCCCGCCTTGGCTCGTCGTCTGTCACCGCCGCGTTGACAATGTAATTTTGAGAAAGCTTCACGTGTGTCACCAACGGCGAGCCGAGTAAGGTCGCGAACTTTAAGTACGCGCGTCTATCACCCACTTTACAAAGCGTTTGATGTTGTTAGCAAAGACATCATTCATTCTATAAACATTGACTACAATTTTCGAAAATGTTTATCCAACAACCATTATAATAAACACAATGTTTACATGTAAGTACATACACACACTAATCTGACATATAGTTGATTACGTATCGGTAATCAAAGAGTATGTCGAGCCGATAACCCTCCCATGCTGTGTAACGCTTACCATCCCTTAATGACGCGTGTAACGGAATATCCTTGAGGATATGTAGGGTTAGGACACGTGCGCACTGGACTGTTGATGTTGCGATTAAAAGTCGCAAGACATTTTATGTGTTGACTGAAATGGTCATGTGTTTAGAATTTTAACTTTACGTTATTTTATCGTTTACCGCTAAACGAATTAAAAACATCGCTCTGTTTCTGACAATCGTTTTGAAGATTTACGAATTTTTATATGTTTGCATGAATTGAACAAACATTCATATTTTTGTGAATGTGAAACGTTAATGTTTGTTCAATTCATATGTCCTACCACATGTATAATCAGAGAAATTAATTGTTTACCTATTAAATTAACTTACTTTACATTACTGTGGATTAGGAAGATACAAATCAATTATCAAAACAAAACACAGGAGGACGACAGAAAACAACTTAAAAAAAAGTAAAACTTTTTAATTCATAAAACTCCATATGAGCCGCACTATCAAATCTCGTCAATATTTCCTGCCCACATGAGCGTCCCCTTACGGCCGTATCGTCGGTATCAATCAAACATTATCGCGCCGTTGTTTGGAGAGCCACCAATTAATACACGGCGGCGGAGGGTTGATAGTGGCTACAAACGACCGATGTTATGAGCCGATGTCGGCATTAAGTTGATTTTAATTGTGTCGTGTATGTTCATTATTGACTTGCATGAAGCCACTGAATCTGGAATGAGGAAGGTTTTAAGTATTAATAGAAAAAAAAAAAGAGTAGAGGAAGACCAAAGAAACGATGGATGGACTGTGTGAAAGATGATAATTATGGCTAGAAAGGGGGTGACTAACGAGAAGACGGCTAATAGAGAAGTATGGAAGAAAATATATAAAAACGTCCAAAAATAAATTGAGAAAAGGGCAAAAGAATGATGATAAAGAATCTGAATTAGGTGCAGAAATTCGTTTTTTATTTTGTGTTTTAAATTGGGATGTTCTACAGTGGATTGTTATAAAAAGACACTTATCAATACAATGGGTAATTTAATTATTTAATTGTAATATAAATAACTGGAATAAACATGTTCATATTTGACATCTTGAGAAATATCAGAGGACTGTGGTTTTTTTAGCCACTAATAAAATTAAAACAATGTGCAATGTGTGACTAATGGCTACAACCACATGGATACCGTTGTATATTGTTTGTCAAATGTCGTGAGACACAGTCAGTAATTATAGCAAGGCGACGAAGGGGTTGGATAGTTGTCATTGATGACTGACGTTATAAACATATAAGGATATGTATTACTATTAATTTGTGTCGATATTTACTTTTATTGGATAATTAAAAACTGGTTATTACCGGTAGTAAATAAACATCAATTTTTAAATGATAATTACATTTAATGATAGAAAATCGTCAATACGACTTTAAATTTATTCACTCGGTGTGAATAAATTTAAGGCTTTAAGGCTAAGTTGGGTACTGAAAGAGAAATGATAAATATTTTTAGTGTATGATACAGACAAAGCCAGCAATTATTCTCTTTATTTTATTTTTGTCTCATAAAATTTATGTTAATTGAACCAACAATTAATACGCAGCAAAGGAGGGTTGACTTGATGGCTGCTACAAATGACGGATACTAAAGACGAACATTAAATGATTTTATTCTATTTTAATTGTCTTGTATGTGGAATTTGTGTAAACTTCTGGTTGTATTACTTGGGATACACATTTGTCTCATTAATATTTTATTATCTCTTTATACTTTTGATGGCACATAAAACTCATGTTTATTACGTCACTCATTCCGCACCGCATCCTCCGCAAACCTATGTATTCTGTAAATTCGCACCGTGTGAGTGAGAGTGAGTGAGTGTCAACTCACTCACAACACTCCCAACATGAAGATATCTCAATATGAAATTAACACAGTACCACTAGAAACATGGCAGGTCATTATTTTTACCGCTACCCTTAATTAAGGGGTAGCTCTCACTGTGAGTTATAGTGAAGGCACGTGGATTTATCGCTGTGTGCCTGTGCCCAATGAGCGCTTTATGATTCGTTTACGTGTGCGAATGTAGGGGATATGGAAGTGACTTGACTTAATGGCAGTCTCCATGAGCGTAGCGCGAAAGTTCATTTTTAGGGTTCCGTACCCAAAGGGTAAAACGGGACCCTATTACTAAGACTCCGCCGTCTGTCTGTCTGTCCATCTATCACCCGGCTGTATCTCATGAACCGTGATAGCTAGACAGTTGAAATTTTCACAGATGATGTATATCTGTTGCCGCTATAACAACAAATACTAAAATATAGAATAAAATAAATATTTAGGGGGGGCTCCCATACAACAAACGTGATTTTATTTGCGGTTTTTATAGATAATGGTACGGAACCCTTCGTGCGCGAGTCTGACTCGCACTTGGCCGGTTTTTTATTTAAGGAAAACATGCATAGGTATTATTACATTTCATGAGAGACCAGACTTTGTGGTTAGTTTCATAACTGTATATAATAATATCTAACGTGTTATGATATTTCTTAACGGAGAGAGTCAAATCAATTGGTTTAAAATATCTGGCAGCGAACTGATATTTTTAATAAATTTATCTTTACTAATAATAATATATACGTGCAAAAGTAACTCTGTCTGTCTGTCTGTCTGTCGAGCTTTCACGCCAATATTACTGAACCGATTTAAATTAAATTTGGTACACAGATAGTCTAGAGCCTGAGAAAGGACATAGGCTACTTTTATCGACATACCACGCGGGCGAAGCCGCGGGTGGAAGCTAGTAGGTACGTTATTAAGACATAGTTTGATATGATGTCAGTTTAATTTAAAACTATATAGTAGAGTGTGATATTTTGCTATACAACACAAACCACATCTTTTAGTTACCTATGTTTTCAAGTATAAAATCGCACGACACTCGTATTGCTCACTTTTTATAAATCTACTTTTGAATACTGTTACCGCTGAAGAGACGTTTAATTATCTTTGACTGTTTTAGCATACAAAACTGCATTTTACACTATACACTTCCCCTTTTTGTAATGAATATTTTTATATTCTGACATTTTCATCATAAGTTGTCACCTGTCCGATTTATTTTTCTCAAAGAATATATTATAAGAGAGATTTTTCTATGCCATAAACTTAGAACGCTATGGTCAGGTACATTGTAACCTCTTCTAAACCTCTTATAAAGCTAGTGAATACACTGTATCCTCTATAAGACCACGGTCTGCACTGTAATCAATATAAAGTGTCCAGAATAGCATGCTTTGACAAAGGACGATAAAACCGAGAGGCCTCCGACGTCAGGGCATGGCATGACGTATTTACATCCATCGCGACCCTCCCGCCAGCGTGAGGCGTTACAAAGAGCCCTCGGTTTTCCTCCTCTGAACAGCGTTGAAAAACCTCTGAAACCTGCTCGGCGTATGACACCACAGTCTTGATCCTCTACTACTACCAGTTGTCACTACTCCTTGTTCCTGCTCCACTATTGCCTGCCTGCTTACCTGCTAATCCTGTCTCTCATACCTGTCCCCGAGCGTCCCGCGTCGCGCGCAGCGGAAGCCGACCTGAGGCCCTACATTCTATCAGCGACAAAGATGATGGAAAAGGCAAAAATGTATAGAACTGACGTAAGCTATCAAAAAGCTTATGTCAATCCTGTTGAAAGTCGTTGTAGAAATACGAAACGCATTGGAAGCGATTGTCACTTGTCTAGGCCCTCAGAACCTCTAACTCATACTTCGTATCCTTTCTGTATTTTTATGCCAACCTCCTTTTTTACCCAATCTGGCTAAACATTACGCAACGATACAATAGCTGCGTGCATAACTCCCCGCCACATTAAAGTGCAGTCAAAAACCTAGTAACACTAAAATCCATAACACTTCCAGTCGTCTGACCTTCACGATTTCTGACAGATTATCCGTCCGTCGGTCTGTTTGTACGCGTAAAAAGCTCTCCGCGTAATGGCATGATGTTAATATTGTATGCTGAACGATAGCGGCTGATCATCTATATTATTATTCTATTTATATGGAGGTAACTGTAGGAAGTATGGGTAGAATGTTTGATGGTAGATTAGAAACTTATTTTTATAAGTATGTGGCGGTATCTACATCGCCACATGTGAACTACGCATCAAAGATCTGACGTCACACAAAAATCCTGACTTCACATAAATCCTGCATCGCGCAATTAAAAATTACCGTGCAGTGGACATATATACAAGAATCCAACATCAATCGTTGGGCAGTTGCCCGCCAGACACAACACCCGTCTGGTTCGAGGATCCTCCATTTTCTATGGTGGATGAGTGAACTTTACACCCTGTTCCTCATACCCCTAAAAGTAACATAAGTACCTACGTAAGTAATGAAAGTAGACATTGCTGAGGATCCCGACCACATTCGACGCGTCTCCAAGCTAAGCGGTCTTCTGCAGTGTGGACCGCTTGGTGAATGCTGCCTCCAACACCCTTATTGACCGCGTCTGACCATCTTGCCGGTGCTCTGCCTAGAGCGCGTTTTCCTATCACCCATAGTTACTATTATAGCTGCTTTTAGTTTAGTTTTTTGAGCGACTGAACATTCTTGCTTTTTTTATACCAATATTTTCAGACTGAGACATAAACTTAACTTACAAGGATTAATGGCGGTACGCCTGTATGATATGTTATTTTCAGAACGAATAAAGGCTCCACAAACAGGCGCGAATTGTCGCGCGACGCGACGCCGCCGCTGCATTGTTCACCATGAAGTTTTCTTAGAAATTCTTTTGTTATTGACGCGTCGCGCGACAAGTCGCGCCAGTATGTAAGAGCCTTAAAATTACTCCTGTAGGATGCTACTTTATCCCTCCATTCTTTTTATGATGTGTTTTCTTTTCATAACGTTTGCTGTAAAAAAAAAGGGTTCTATGTGTATCCAAATGAAAAAAAAACACAAACGTAGCTTGGAGGTGCTGGGATTTGAACCCAGGACTTTCAGCATGCGAAGCAGACACTCGACCACTGAGTTACACCCCCGATGAAAAAAGTTGTAAAGTTTTTCAGTGGTATGGTTTGTAATATTGATTGAAAGTTGTTCATGAAAATGTTACTTACATTGACATTCAATCAAAATGTAGTTAGTTCAATTGATAATCGAAATATTTGCTATAAACTTTTAAGAAGGCGCTTTTAAATCAAAGTCAAAACCAAAAGTGATTTATTTAAACTAGGCTGAGAATAAGTACTTTTCGAACGTCAAAATTACATAAGACAGTACCCCAAAACGCTCACCATTCACCACTTCCTATTGCTTTAGCTGGGAAGAAGAAGTGGCGCAACAAACTCAACAGCAGAAATATGACTAATTTATTTCTTAAATTACATCATAATTAAATATATATCTGTGCCTCCTGTGATGAGTGACCGTTTTAGTCGAGTTGTACCCTTTTTATTATTTTTACATAGAAATTATCAGAAAAAAATTGCGTTTTTTTTGGTCTAACTCACGTTCTTTTATCTGCTATATAATAGTTTCGGAGATAGTTGGGTCCAAAAGGATACAACTGCCAGGATTTTGGCCAAAAAAATCGTGAATTTAGATATATGTCAAGTTGTAACCCCTTTATGTAAGTAATTGCTCCACACATTTTTTTCGTGCTTCATGGTATAAGAGCGATTATGTTAATTTTCCCCTTTTTTTTCAGTATATTTATCGACAACTTATAGGTGCAACATGATATAACTGTACTTATATCATTTATAACGTAATTTTAGCACATATTGGAAATACAAAAAAAGGTACAACTTACAGGTTTTTCATGAATTACTTTAGAACTATATGTAACATAAAAATTAAAATGCACAGTGAAAGTGAAAGTTTTTATCTACAAAATAAGGTACTTATGTCTAACCTAACCCACTTAGTCCACGAACTGGAATTTTTGAAATCTTGTTTTTGTTCTCCTGTAAAGTGTTGATCTTTTACTTGTATCACTTGTCACAGGAGGCACAGATATATTTATGAAGTGGGTATGTATGTATATTTGTATGTAAGTGTATGATCATATTATTTGTTTTAGTTTATTAAGTAAATTGTTTTGATTATTATTTAGTTTACTTTCTCACGAATTTTACACACGGTGTCTACATCTCTTATCTACTTTCCTAGCAGGTGTGCTGGAAGAGATTTCTTTAGAAATAAGCATCACCTTTGTATGTTTTTTTCTGTTCTTTTCTTCTTGTCTGTTTATTATGTGTGTACTTCTATGGTTAAATAAATAAATAAAAAATAAGACTAGAACTTCGTTTAATTAAATAAATGTACTAGAGACAAAGGTAATAAGAGTAGAGCAATCACAAATGAAAATATTTATAACCTACATGTTCAAATACGATAGCTTATTCTATGACTCCGTGGAAAACCCATGAGGTATAGGGGACAAATTGTACGTCCCCATGGGAAATCTGTGGTTATTAGCTGTCAATCATAGCAGTGGCGCCCCCTATAGGGCACAAACGACGTGCCGAGATTTCTTTGAAAGACATTTTTTTTATTTGTGTTTGATGGAGTTGGTGGATTTTTGAGGGAATTTCATAGTATGTAATGTTGGATTTCTAAAGAATTTCCTTCACGCTTTTATTCAACTTCTATGGTAGATAAAGGGGTCAAAAAAAACGTTGATTAAAGTCAAGAGACGTTTAAACATAAGGTTAACAAAAATGTATGGTTAAACAGTCGCTAATCATTACTTAACCCTCACCAACGTTTATAAATAAAAGTGTTAAATGTTCACATGACAAAGTTCGTAGGCACTGCCGAACTACATGTGTGAAAGCAAATTTTGCATGCTCATAACAATTTCAAATTCGACTACCTATAAGGAAAAAAAACGCTTGGAGGTGCTGGGGTTCGAACCCAGGACTTTCAGCGTTAGAAGCAGACACTCTACCATTGAGTTACACCCCCGATGAAAAGATGCAGTCTGTAGCGCTTCCCTTGAACCGGAAAAAAACCTAATTTGCCGTGTCGTATCTGAAGAGCAGCGATGTAAAAAGTTTACATTCAATGGGTAATACAAAAATAAAAACACAACCGACTTCAAAAAAAAGTTTTTTAGTGTTTTTTTTTGGAGTCGGTTGTGTTTTTATGTTTAGTTATGGTTTAGGGTAGGTACCCTACACAAACTCGAATACCACTACCTGCTATGTAAATAACAGTGACGGAGTCAAATAATTTAAGTATATCATCTACATAGACTAAGTGGGAAAAATACGTAATTATTGAAACTATCTCAAAAACTATGCATGCAAAGTTAATAAAATTTATATGTACCTATCTCAAAAACTACGCAAGTTAATAAAATTTATATGTTAACACCTCTGAAGCATGACCTATCAAACAAAAAAAGAATCATCAAAATCGATTCATAATTGGCGGAGTAATCGCGTAACAAACATACAAAAAAAAAAAATACCTTCTGACGAATTGAGAACCTCCTCCTTTTTGAATAAGTCGGTTAAAAAGGAATGAAAAATAAAAACAGTGACAACAATCTAAAGAAATTTCCTTTCATTGATGGTCCTTTATGTAAGTATATGTAGGGTTGTCAAACGGAAGCGTTGCCAGATGAGAGTAACCCATAATAACAGTATATTCCGAGACCGATAGTTAATTTACTGTCCATAGCTTACAATAAGGTTCCACAGACCATGCAAATCAAATATCATTTATTAAACCACTCCACCCATTTATTGAAACAAGATTAGCACGGACACAAAAATACGTTCTCCCGAACGCAGCAAGTGAAAACTTTGCTCGGCTCAGGAAATGAAGCTGCGACTCAATTTCCACAGCTACGGGTAATCCGCGCGGAAATCTAACGCGACAATATCACACCTTTTGCCTTTTTGTTATTTTATATCCGTGGACGGTTTTTTTTTTTAATAAAAAAGCACTTGTCAGCTGCAGGTGTTCTCTTCGAGGGGTTTTAATTAACTTTTGTGAACTCTAGACTAGCGGATTTAAGCCGAACCTACGGCTTAAATCCGCTAGTCTAGAGTTCAGACAAAGTCACTCGTATCCTGAATTTGAAGTCCTCTTGGTGTACTCAAATCGCTTCTTTGGAAATAACTTACACTATAATAGGTGTTAAAAAGGAGCTCGTGGCAAAGTAATAACGTCCACACGGGTCGATCATCATATCATACCGAGACTCCTCCGTGCCTCGGAAAGCACAAGCCGTTTGTCCCAGCTGTCATTCGTGGATCTTTGACAGCCGTTACAGGTCGTCAGAAACGCGAAAGTGTGACAACCAGTCTTACCAAGAGGTATCGTATTACCTCTAGTGACTGGGTGTTGGAGGTCAGACAGGCAGTCGCTCCATGTAAAATACTGGTATTCAGCTGCATCCGGTTAGACTGGAAGCCGACCCCAACAGAGTTGGGAAAAGGCTAGGCAGATTGATTGAGGTACGCGTAATTCTAAAACGCTGCTAGGACAATCATACATATTGGGCCGTCAGCGCCGACGATCAGTGTGACTTCTAAAACCAGCCTAACTTAAGTCCTTAGCACACCTGCCATCCAAAAATAGGCCTTAGGTCATTGTTAGACAGACATTTGATCAGGAAATCCAATATCACTAAAATATTGATCAGCATTTCGTCTGATGAAGCCGTTCCTCATATGTTATTCTATTTGCCCTGACATTTTGGCGGGCATTAACTATTCATTTAGGCCGCTGTATCTACTTAGTGGGGTTTACCATTAAGAATGGTGGTGGCACACTGTTGCCACCTATGGTTGCCACCTGATAGAATGATGGTATGACCTTTCAGCAATGGTGGGTTTTGATTGCTATCGCGTTGCGTTAATTGGTTGGCATTTTGTGGGTTTGTATAAAGGAACGTATTTTCTATACCTACCTACTTGGTTTAAGGTGTTACAATAAGGGGGTATCGTGTTACTCAGTAACTGGGTTGTAAAGGTTATATAGGCAGTCGCTCCATGTAAAGTACTGGTATTTAGCTGCATCCGGTTAGACTGGAAGCTGCCCCCAACATAGTTGGAAAAACCCTAGGCAAATTGGTTTAAGGAGTAACAATTAGTATGTGCTATCTTAAAGGAAAACAATATTATGGTATATATTTTTCCCCACACCAAAAAATCATATAAATCGTGTTTATCTTTACCTATATTAGCATAATCAGCCTGTAATGTTCCCACTGCTAGGACACAGGCCTCCTCTCTGTGAGAGGGAGCGGGCCGTAATCCACCACGCGGGCCCTGTGCGTGTTGGTAGATGTCACATGTCTTCGAAATTTTGGTTCTAGGACATGCCGGTTTCCTGTCGATATTTTCATTCACCGTTTTGAGAGCAGTGGTGATGAAATAATTTATAATATAAAGTAAAGCATCTGTCAGGTATCGAACCTACGACCTGCAACTCGTAAGTCGCGGCCGTAACCACTGAGCCACGGCCACCACTGCTATCTCTCTGCTCTTATCTATAACATTATTTTTTCTTTATGCTAAATCCGAAAAGGAGTCATTGTACTCATCATTTTGTAAAACTTTTTCTATGGGACCAACTTTGAAATCGCAAAAAAAAAAACTGCTTTTAGTATTAGCAAATAAGTACCTACCTACCTATACAGGGTGTTAGGGTAGACATCGTTGTCTTTGAAACTAGTGGCTTGGTGTCATCTATAATATACTTTTTCTACGGGACCGACATAGAAATCGCAAAAAAAAAAACAGCTGTTCCATACATTTTGCCGATTTCAGTGAACACAAATAGAAGTATAGAACAGTTGATTTTATTTTCGCGATTTCAAAGTTGGTCCCATAGAAAAAGTTGTTCAAAATGATGAGTACAATGACCCCTTTTCGGGTTTAGCATAAAGAAAAAATAATGTTGTATAAGTAATATTTTTGAAACGTGCTAATTAAACCCTTTCAATTGATACCCAACATGGCCTCATTCGATTTTATTTGTTCATGACTTTTATGTTCTCTAGAGAGTGCCATAATATTCAATGTAATATCGCTTCCACCGACACCTCATTTGTCAAATTGTGATAAGCAGTTTAGAAGTTATGCGGGAACACATGAACATACACAATGACCCCTTTTCGGGTTTAGCATAAAGAAAAAATAATGTTGTATATTATAACACCAAAAAAAAAAATTAAAATCCAACTACGATAAAAAAGTAACCCAACTAAATAAAAAATCCGGAGTCACACGTAATCTGTTTGATTTATGCCATATCACGTGTGACTCCGGATTTTTAATTTGTCTGTCTGTGATGATATTATACCTTTATAGTTGACTTTTTGTCATAATTGGGTTTTAGTTTCATAACTTTTATTTTTATGTCCTTAATAGACAGCTGGTCAATCGATCATACGAAGTCAACCATGCAGACAAGCCTAATAAAAATAAAATAAATGAATAAAGACATAAGTTCCTAACCACGGCACGTGCTAAAAACTCAAAATAAATACTGCACCAATTCGTCAGTCATTAGTTTTGATTGTCCAGGTGGCTGCCAATCACGGATTCTCTAATAACAAAGTGTGTGTGTCCACGTGTCGGTCGCGGTTTTTCGCTCTATTGGCGCGTGAAGACATTTTGACAGACAGACGGACAGTTGTGATTGTGTATGCATGAAATGTTAATACATAAATTCAATAGTTATACTTATACTAGAACAAACATTTATTTCACCGCAATAGTTGAAAATGACAAGTCGTACATGGTGAAGAAAAATGACTAGTGTGACACACTAGTGCTACAATTTGGTGTGACTACGAGTCCGCACCCATTACTAGTTATGTTCTAAGTATTACATTGTTAAGTAGGTAGGTAATGTCAAAAATCAGAGCATTTTAATATAAAAAGAAAAACTAAATAGAACAAAATAAATGCTGCATGTTAGTAGATAGGAGTAAAAGTTCAAGTAGAGGTGAGTACTATGTTCAAAGTGAAAAATCTAATTGCAAAAAGATCCATTTGGAGATGCTGGGATTTGAACCCAGGACTTTCAGCATGCGAAGCAGACACTCTACCACTGAGTTACATCCCCGGTGCATGTGAGCTCGAAATAGTCAAACATAACCTTCGTAAGTGACATCATCAAAGTGATCTAAACAAAGTCGGTGTTGTCAGTTTTTGTTCAGCATTACTAATTCAGATGATAAAGATAAGGTGATGGTAGATAAAGTTCCTTTTAGTATTTGTGGTTTCTATTACATTATTATCAATTATTTTGTTTTCCATGAATTATTTTACACACAAAAAGTAAATAAAATAAATAGGATAACACAATGTTTATTTAGTCTCATTTAATCCGCTAGATGGCGCTGTTCTTAATTCCATCGGTCCGCCATTAAAACAGGCGAACTGTTTCCCGCGTTCAGTAGTTATTATCATGCGAACTGTTTTTGCAGAGCTTCCCTTTTAATTAACTTGTGAAAATATTAAAGACTCGGGGTGAAATGAATGATTATCACGATATAAACATTATTCTGTAGTGTGCGTTGTAGTTGGGTGCAAAAATATTATGAAAAGCGTTAAGCGCCTTTTAAGCCTATCATCGACACATGGTTAACTTTATGCAATTTTTAATTTAGGTATTGGATGAACATAACCTAATTATACTTTTTGTTTTGTAATTCCTAGAAAAAAGTAAAGGCAAATAGATTAAATAGAACAGCTAAGCTTATCATTAAGTAATAAAAATGTAAGCTGATGTATAAATTATCTTAAAACAAAATAAAAAATTCGTAAACATCACGCCTGTATTCCCCGAGGGTTAGGCAGAGGTTTACCTATGGTACACCTACATTTCCCCAGTTATGTATGAATTCCATGTAATAGGGGGCGAGCCTAATGCGATCAACCATAAACAAAATCCAGACTCCAGGCTGCTACTGAGAAATTCCAGAAGAAAAACCCAATAACACTTTCCCCGACCCGGGAATCGAATTCAGGACATCATGGTCAGTAGTAGCGCTTGCGACCACGAGATCAACGAGGTAGTTCATTAAAAAAATCATTACCGCAAAAAGAAACCACAAACAAATACAAAAACATTGGCATTATTACAACATTTCCTGTGCCTGCCCAGCGATGCGTGAAAATCACATAATAAAAATCATTGCGCGCCTCTTTTGTTCCCCTTTTCAACCCTAACGTCAGTCAATGACGTAATCACAATGGTGGCCGGACAGTCTCATTATGGCTGATAGGTGTAGCATTTAATTTTGTTATGTTCTAGCTTCCGCCCGCGGCTTCGCCCGCGTGGTATGTCGATAAAAAGTAGCCTATGTCCTTCCCCGAGATGCCATCTATCTCCTTGCCAAATTTTATTGAAATCTGTTCGGTGGTTTAGGCGTGAAAGGGTAACATACAGACAGATAGATAGAGTTACTTTCGAGTTTATAATATTAGTATGGATTTTCAGGTCTATTCCCTGTATTTTTATTGACAATCTGATTATAGCTTGATCAATTAACTAGCTGCCAAGTGCCAATCGAATGTAAAACTATGTGATAGGTTGGTTAAAATAGCAACAACCAATTAAATTGAACACATTGAATATGCCATTAGCTTTGACTATTTATCCTCGCTTTCAGTAAGTTATTTGGCTGATTAGACCTTAAAATCAAACGAAAATTTATTAACTGAATATCACTCCTATCCGACAGGTTCCTGCTCAAATTCTTAAGGGGGATGTGCTAAGGTGGCGAAATTCAAATTTTCTTATGTTTTTTGCAATTTGCACGTCAGTATCAGGTTGTATGGATTTACAGAATTATAAACATTAGAATCAGCAATACAACTCTCTAAGCTCATGTAAGTGCATTGAATGATGATTTCATGAAATCATTAAGTGCATTGAATGATGAGTTCATGAAATCATTCAATGCACTTACATGAACCTAGAGAATTTGAATTTACATTTAATCATTTGTTAACATACAAATTGTATGATACAATAAAATAAAATAGTTGTTATAAAAAAAATTACAAGCGCGCTATGTTATGCCAGAAGGATTGATCGCTATGTTATACCAGGAAGATGATTATGATTACTGTGTTATACCAGGAAGATGATATATACTATACTATACTATCGACTGCATCATCACTTAACATCAGCTGGACTGATTTTTTCACGGTCATTTCACCACCATACCGTGGTACGGTGGCACCTGCTAATAGGATTTTAGACTATAAGCACCTAAATTCGATCACGCTGCACGGCTTTCTAGTCTTTCACAAGAAAAACTTTAAAACAACTAGCTGATGCCCACGACTTCGTCTGCGATCCAGGATGAAAAGTAGCCTATATCCTTCGCCGGGTCAAGGTCTAACCCTGTGCCAAATTTTTTCCAAATCCGTTCAGCCGTTTTAGCGTGAAAGCATTAAAAACAAACAAACTCACTGTCGAAGTTATAATTATAATAAAAATAAATAATTTATAAATTAAAAATCACGACTGCCCTGCTAAAAAACGAACTAAAAAGTAAAAAACAAGTTGATAAAATTATCATTGCAGTCGGGGGACCGTTCTGTGGAACACTTTTTAATTTAAGAGGTCCCCCGACTTTCAAAACATACCTATGTCACTCGGGATAATGTAAGGATTCTAACGATACCCAATACATCCAAATCCTTTCAGGCATGTTAAAGTTATGGTGGAATAAAGACACTCACATACATACATACATACATGAACCCTGAAAACATTACACTCCTTTTTGGGCAGTCGTGTAATAAAAAGATAGGATTAAGTAACGATTAACCAGCCAAAGTTGTTGGTATTCGTTTAAAGAGTGGTATCGGTTCGGAATAGAAAATAAATATGATTTCCAACAAATACCAGTGGTATTCGTTTTTGGTATTAGAATGGAACAACTCATATTTTACAGGTACCACTACTAGTACTAGCAGGTAAATATAATAGGTACTAGTATAATATAATAAGTGTACAGGTATGTGTAAACTGGGTGTACAGTTAATATGTATGTGTGTGAGCGAGCGGTAAGCGCGTCTTCAGTTTTGATAGTGACGCGGTTCACGAGTTGACTACACCTATGTACAAATTTACCCGTGTTTCCAAGCAATAAATGATTTGATTTGATTTGATTTGACTGTGGAGGTTTTGGTCGTGTAGTTGGAATTTTAATGTTGGGGAATTCTTACACAACTTCTTATACGACCGGCGAAATTAATTAAATCAGGTTGAAGCTTTAGTCACATTAGAGTGTGCTTCATCAAATAGTTCCTATCGTTATGTTGGCTCTATAGCTGTTGTAGGACCAATACAAATACGCTACGCCGCCAAGGCGGTACTTGATAGGTCCGTTTGTTAAATTTAAGCATTGGGTGGATTTCTGAGTACCTATCAACATTAGGATATTTATGTTTTATCCAGATTTCCGTGAAATTAAATGGGCAATTGGGAAATTTAAGACCTGAACGTAAAAGCTAAAGATCATCTAGCTTTAGATTAAGAAATGAGAAAGGCAGACGACCGAGACCCACAAGCATTTGAAAAAGAGTTTCTGTTTGAGTCTCGATACCGTGGGAATATCGGGATAAAAGTATCCTATGTGTTAATCCAGGTTATAAACTATCTGTTTGCCAAATTTCATCCAAATCCATTCAGTAGTTTTTACGTGAAAGAGTAACAAATATCCATCCATCCATCCATACTTACAAACTTGCACGTTTATAATATTAGTTAGATTTACAAACACAAATTCAATGTGAAATTCAAAACCTAATCAAAAGTTTTAAATCCTCAATTCTTGTTCCGAGTAACCAACTGCAATTCTGAGGATACCCGGATCCACTCGCATCGGATCGTGCACGGCGGGACAAGGATAGCTATACATATGGCAGCACGAGAGTGGAGGAGACAGCACACGTCTCGAGATGACCAGAGGCAGTTAGGGGTCAGGGGTGAACGCTCTCGGGTGAGATGTTATGGGTTCATAGCGACTTCGCCTTTGGCCACGGGCTTTAGGCTATGGGTTATGGCCTATGGGCTATGGTGGTTTTCGGGGATCGGCTACAGCAATTAGGAAGGCTATTTAAAATTGATGAATGATGTGAAGTTTACGTGCAGGTGAAAGGGAAAGAGCAGGTTGGTGAACATGTTTCTAGTTTGCCTAAGACAGGTAGAAGGCACATTTATGCTTACAGTACAGTACGGTACGATGTTAAGATCTATGTTTGTATAGGTTCTATCTAAACTAATTCAACAAAACGTTTGTTCAAATACCAATAAGACTTGAATCTTTCGATAACAAACGATCAATAAGCCTGGATAGGCAAAAGGCTGGAAAAACTAAATGAGACTAGCTGGTTAAAGAAGAGAGGGAACAGGCGCGGAAGCATCTTCATAAAGCGCTATAAGATTATTTTGGCGCGTGGCTAAAATCAGAACTAACTTTCATAATGGAACCATCTTGTTTTACAAACATTTCAGAAAACAATTGCACGCGATTTACACAAATGCTAACAAACCACGCTCCCATGTCAACGTCATTCGAGCGCCAAATGATCCTTTGAGCAGTATACTTTGAAAACGACGTGATTGACCCGTGGAATGCTGTAGGCTAAGTTAATAGATTGTGGGGCCAATAAGATAGCCTAATCAGCCTATAATGTTCAAAGGCTCCTCTTCGAGGGAGTGGGCCGTAATCTACCAACCCAGTGCGGGTTGGTAGATGTCAACAATGTCTTCGAATTTTTGGTTCTAGGACATGCCGGTTTCCTCACGATGTTTTCCTTCACCGTTACATTATGATAGGTAAGTTACTATTTCTTTTTTAGTGTAGGTATAACTTGAGGTTCCATTTAACAGACAGTCGCATCTTGTATAACTGCCGTTAGAGGTATACCTAAAGGTAATAGGAGCCCACCAGCATAGGGAATAGGGTCGAAGCTACCGGTGGTCAAGGTTCCAGAGAGAGGACTCTCCTTACAGAATGAAGTCCAAAATTCCAGGTTTTATTACTATGAGAGAACATTTTTATTTCCCTAACCCCGAAAAGGTTTCTCGTCAACTTACCATTAACATTTTTGTTTTCAAAAATAAATAATTTGATTCCAATAAGAAATTGTTATGGCTCTCCTTTGGCAAAACATTATTTGGGCCACATTAACAGTTCTGACGGTGCGTGAAATGCAGAGTTAGTTCCACGACATTAGTGCTTATACCTCTGGTGATTTACGAGCGGTGTCGCGGCTTCGATTCCCGGCTGTGTAAAAATAGCCTGATGACTGTACGGTGGAAATGTGTTACATGTTGTAGTTATGTGAAGTTGATCACTTTCGTTATGAGTATTTTGATGAAAGATTTGATTGTATAGGCTGGGAAAGTGACTTTAATTTATTTGTCTGCAATGTTTGGCATTCAATTTCCAACAAGACTGGAATTTAAATAGTACATAAATCAAAGAATTAACTGGAGAACCAATTAAAATCATAACAAAAAATTCGAAATAACTTCATCAGATTCCTCAGGCAATAATTATACGCTAGACGAAACCAACAAAAACTACGCCAACAGCGAAAAAATTAGAAATACAAGATATCTTCAAATGTAAATCACACCTCATTTCCCGCATAGACAAAATGGCAGACAGACAGACGATGCCATTGTTTATATTCCACTAGATTAGGACGCCTCACAGGATACCACCAGCCATTTGTACAAAGAAAATGATATACTAGTCATCCGTGCGTATGACGACACGCACGTCATTTACAAACATTCAAAGGATCCCAAAAACCCAGAAGATGAATTCCAAAGTCCTTATTCCAAAGCAGTAAGGACTATAGTGCAGGAAAATCGGGTGTTCGTGATGGTAAATGAAAACGATGTTGCAAATCCACAAAATTCCGAGTGGAGAATAAAATATGACATGTGTGGCCCCGGATGCAATAAAATAACAATTTTTGTGTCCGCCCCTCAGGCATAGTTTCAGTTTTTCGAATAGTTCCGCGTCTTTGAGTAAGTAATTTTAGATGGTCTAAGTTTTCCAGGGGATTGTTTTAGAGGCTTTCGGTTATTTGTGCTTCTTTCAATTCTTTGGTGTTCTTTGATTCATAGGAGTTAGAATCGGAATTCATAGGAATCGGGATTATGATTAAGATCTAGATAGAATAGACTATGGTTTTGATAGAATTCTGATTACATTTAAAATTCTAACAAGAATCATATTGGTATTTTTAATTAACTAAGGTGTTCTGTATCAACATAATGATTTTTTTTTTCTAAACGTTACGGAAAGTGACTTGAGAATAGCTATGACTTCTCACCAAACGTTTTAGATCATCGCGACATTGCACGCTGCTAAACTACTGATAGTATACAGTCGACAGTTACCAAAAGCACTGCTCACAAACATGTATGCATAACAGTGCAGTCAAATGAATAATTCAGAGACCATCGAATCACACGCAACAATTAAAGAGGGGCAAATAGAAATCAATTAGCGAGTGCCGAGGGCTATTGATGAATTATACCATTTACATGTTGAGAGAGAGGGGGGGGGGGGTAAGTGGTAGTGGTTAATTGTTTTATTGAAGTGTCAAGATAGATGGGTGAAGATGATAATGTGAATGGTGTTAGTAAGTTTAATGATAAGTGAAGGATTGTAGCAATCTGTTTCGATGAACTTGATAATGATAAGCCAAACAAAGGTATATGTTATAAATATTATACTAAATATAAATACATGTTGAAAATGTTATTTTCTTGTATTTGGCAGGTGTTACCCAGTCTTTAGACTCTGGATTTTCAGAGGTATGGGGAACAGGGTGTAAATTCACTCATCCTCCATAGAAAAGGGAGGATACTCCGAACAGACGCGTGTCGTGTCTGGCGGGTAACTGCCCAACGATTGATGTCGGGATCTTGTATATATATATCGATCGCGCGGTAAACTCTGTTTGCGCGTTGCAGGATTTCTGTGTTATCAATCAGGTATTTGATGCGTAGTTTACATGTAGCATTGTAGATGCCGCCACAGGGTTCATATAGAAACCATGCTTACAGAGTATCGACCTTGTGTACTTATAAATGTTGAATGAATGTTGTTCATGGGTGCAAAAACTTCCTGATGAACAGTTGCATTTTGCGATATGAAGGGATCAGCCGAAGCAACGTTAAGATTTTAAGAACCGAAGATTTAGGTACTTAATGTTAAAAGTAATCAGTAAGATTTGACCATAAGCAATGGTCATCAAAACGAACAGATGTTAATAAAAGCGCGCCCTGTGGATCGATGCCCAGCAAGTGATCCCACTGAATAATTGTAAGTGATCCATTATGTGAGGGTGCAATATCATGGCATTTATTAGGCATGCATATGACTAACGTAATAAATCTGCAAATGTGCATAATACGATACAATTGGGTGGTTTTAACAATAGTTATGTTCATAATAATAACATGATAACGACAAACACCTGCATGATCTTTTTGTTAATATGTCAGACAAAATCAAAATCTTCTAATTCACTCATGGCTGATTCCTATATGTTACGGACCGTTATTGGCTAAAATTAAGACTCTTATATATTTACCAATAATGAAGGAAATACCTCACAGCTGTGCATAGTAAACCCTCCCATATGGAAGTAGCTATCACATGTAAAATTATCTAAAGAATCTATTCATATGCCTAGTTTGGCAACAAAAAATGTTACCATTGGTAAGAAAAACTATTCGTGTTTGTTTATAGGAACCGAGCATTATTCACTTACAGAAAACAGCCTTTAAAACCACTGGGTCTAGAACCATGACATCACAAAAGTTCGTAAAAAAACAAAAGAGAGTGCTAACGAAGCATTTTTGAAAATTGCTTGTTTTAACAGAAAATGATTGACGGAACTTGTTGCTTTGTAACAGTGCTTATTTTTAATTGTTTGATAAACGCTGCTCTCGTAACCAAACTGTTCATTTTTGTGTCATTGGCTGTTCTACGCGCTCTGTTATTTTAATTTATGTTTTCCTTGTCACAAAATCCGCTAACGGTCATTTCATTTACGACCACAACATCTTTATCATCAACATTTGAATCAATTTACAACAAAGCTCACATTCCGACCCATTTAGCAACTTAACTGTCAAAAGATCACTATTCTATTGCCAATACGGTGTTCCCACGATACTTAAATAATATTTAAGGACATCGGAACACTAATCCTGCGCCTACGACATCTAATAAATCGCGGCTGACCAAAGAGCGACCCTTGGAACATAACCTCCTTACCATGTGTTTGGACTACTACACGATGCTATACAAAAGAGGTTTTGTTGCTCACAAAGATCAGTCAACAACTGTGAAACCCCTAGTTGTGCAACTTTAGATTTTACTCCTTTGTGATAAGGTTATGTAGGAGGTTTTAAAACTGTTAGGGTGTTTGGTGATCTTGGTGGTATTTTTGAGACAGTTTCAATTGTTTTGTGGGACAATGTCGTGGGTCATGGGAAGTGAGGGTGTGTTTTCAGTGTTTAAGCTTGAATGTATTATTGACCGACGGACATTGTCGGTTAGTTTATAATGCGGTATTTAGCGGTTGTTGTTGGACTGAGAGGTTTTGATACTAATTATTTTATAAAATTTTATAAATAACGATTGATTATAAACAATAATAATTTACTTAGTCTATGACAATGAAGATTCTTACTTAATGGTCATCATTAAACTTTTTTGAACATTATTTTCGTTACTAACCGTACTTACTTAGCTTTGTTTAAAAATGTGATTCCATTACACAATGCTTAAGAGAAGAAATTGAGAAAACTATAGTAGGCAGAAGAGTATCTGCGGAAAACTGAAGATAAGTTTTATTAAAATACCGCCTACATACCTGTCACAACCAAATTCCTCAAAAATATATAATAATATCCATGTATCAAAACCACTCCTTCCCGCAGGCATGCGCTAGCGCCGGCTGCGCGGGCGCCATTGTTCGGGCGAGCCGCGATGATATACAGCCACAAACATTCATTGTACGAGTATTGTTCCACTCGATACACTCGACTCGATACGACCGAGTGATGTTGTCATGTAAGAATGCCTTGTTTTTGTAAATAGGGAATTTATTTCAGTGCTTTTGCAGTTAACAGTTTCTTAGGGATGAAACTCGCTTAACTCGTGGCTAAGTAATAACAGCCGCAAAGGTCGATCCATCAGGTTAAAGGTGCCGCGGTTGGTCCGTGGATGGGTGACCATCTTTGCATATCGAGACACCTCCGTGACTCGGAAAGCACGTTGGTCCCGGCTGTCATTCGTGGATCTTTGACAGTCGTTACGGGTCGTCAGAAGCCCGAAAGACTGACAACCAGTCTTACCAAGTGGTATCGTATACCCAGTTACTGCGTTGTGGAGGTCAGATAGACAGTCGCTCCATGTAAAATACTGGTATTCAGCTGCATCCGGTTAGACTGGAAGCCGACTCCAACATAGTTGGGAAAAGGCTAGGCAGATAGACAGTTTCTTAGGGATGACTTGGTCCTTAATGTTACAAGAGTTCAGATTTACTGGCCTGGTAGCAGAATGTTTAGAAAGTCTTAATCACAAGCACAGAACATATACAGGCATGACTGTTACGATACTAATTTTCTGTGCAATGGACTAGCCTTTCAACAAAACCTTAAAGAAAACCATTCATCAGATGGACATAATTATGCAAAAAAAATATATGAGGCACGGAGGAGTCTCGGTATGTAATGATTGGTTACCCATCCACTGACTAACCCCGGCAAGCGTAACTTAACCTGATCGTTCTACCCGTGCGGCTGTTATTAATTAGATATCCTGCTTGTTCTCTAAAACAAAAAATACTGTATCTAAGCTATTTTCAACGATGTTTGTTTATTGATTTCTTACCGTGGGTCAAGAAATAGGTGTAATTTAATGAGATCAGAACCAGAGGGCCTAGGCAGGGTGGCATTAAATCAGAGATAAAAATTAAAAATGTATGGGTGTTACTATTACCTACATAAGCCAAAAAGCTTACTTCATAGGCAGCAAATATAACTACCTTGTAGGATACCATCTGATCTACCAATCCAGTCATTCATTTATGTAGGAACTAAAAAACCATAGTCGAATTATTTGCCTATTGCGGAGAATAAAAACTATCAATAGCTAAAGTCTGTTTTTTACTTAATCTCGTAGACGAATTTGACATTTCAAGTGATTGTTGTATGTTTTTCAATTTGGAGTTTGACATTTGCACCTGTCAAATTAGTCTACGAGAATAAAAACAGACTTTACCTACCAATCTATTTTTCCTTACGAGCAACACGTACGTTCCCAAAACAAAGTCACACTTTTAAAATTCTAATTAAAATCATTGAATCGAGTCGCGAATCGATATGCAAGTCAATCGGGACATGGGGCGGTGGCTCCCATGTTTTTCATTACCGTTCGCCCCTCTCCGATGTCGAACAAAACCATGGTGCCATTGTCTTCTAACCATTGCGGTTGAGTGTACTCGCGGTAAGGTTGGTTGTTATGATACTGGTTTTAATATTATAATTATGCTTCCTGAATTCTTCTTACACTGAAGTCGGTCACGTACGCGTAGCAACGTAGTACGCGCCGAGGACGTCAGCGTCGCAGTATGGTGTTATACTGGGTGTTAGGTGTCATCTATAATATACTTTTTATATGGGACCAACATTGAAATCACGAAAAAAAAATCAGCTGTTCCATACATTTGTGTTCACTTAAATCCACAAATGTATGTAACAGCTGTTTTTTTTTGCGATTTAAAAGTTTGTCCCATAGAAAAAGTATATTATAGATGACACCAAACCACTAGTTTCAAGGATAACGGTGTCTACCCTAACACCCTGTATAGAACACAATGTATATACGCACGCGACCGACGCCGACGTACGCGATCGACATCAGCGTAAGAGGAATTCAGGCCTGACAGAAAAAAAAGTAAAATTGTTCCACCTGTGATTGGCTTGCATGCAGCCTGAAACTGTATGCATTCAATCTTATTATTAACCGTCTAGCAGATACTGGTTTTCAAATTTGTGTGGGGTAGGTACCAAAACTAAAGTGAAAAATAAAAACTTTCTACAAAAAAAAAAACCGGTGGCAAAAAACGAAAATTGAAAAGCAAGGACACCGACTTCCGAAATTAAAGTTACTTTTCACTTTTTAGTGTTTTTTTTGGAAGTCGGTTTATTTTTTCCTGTTCAGGACATACTTAGAGCCCCTCTTCAGCTTCACAAATAATGGTGGTGGCTTAGTAATGAAATTAAATCCTTTAAATTGTGTTATTTCAAAGTGTTTTATATGTCTCTAATTAGAAGTCTCTACATACTGGTTCCATCATAATCAGCATATAATGTTCCTACTGCCGGGGCACAGGCCTCCTCGAGAGGGCCGTAATCCACCACGCGGGCCCAGTGCGGGTTGGTAGTTGCCACGTGTCTTCGATTTTTTGGTTCTAGGACATGCCGGTTTCCTCACGATGTTTTCCTTCACCGTTTTGAACAGAGACTGGGCATTTATGAGAAAATTTGTAAATATTTGGGTACTCTGTGTCCGTATTCACTAGATGTAGTTGATGCGTCAATAGATCCAGAGTTAGCCATGATTTTGTTTCTATGATTAGTTGTTCCTATTTCTCTTAGTCCTAAAAACTTGTACAATTATCTATCGATGTGTGTAGCTGTTTATAACTCAAGAAAGATACATTATTGAACATCATTACATGCAGTTACAATCTCAAGCTCGATAAAAACAAAAAACACATAGTAGTTATTATTTTACGATGTGACACCAATAAAGTGGTCTGACCACAGTGACCACATCAATGTCTCCAACAATATTATACGCTGATGCTCGTTTATAGCACTTTTTGCGTCCATTAACTGTGATTGATTTATAGTACCCTGTCTAGGTACAATTTACTTATCATAAAAGTGATTTTTAATATATTGTATTTGCTTAGCTTAGAAGGATTTAACTTTAAAATACTTATACAAATAATCTTGTAGTTCTCTGGATGAAATGAAAATGACGCGATGAATAGTGATAATAAGTTTGAATAGTGCTGGCAGATTATAGTTAAATAAATGACAAAAAGAATAAAAAACCGGCCAAGTTCGAGTCGGGCTCGCGCACGAAGGGTTCCGTACCATCTAACTAATATTATAACCGCGAACGTTTGTAGGTATGGATGGATGGATGGATGGATGTTTGTTACTCTTTCACGCAAAAACGGCTGAATGGATTTGGATGAAAAACAGATAGTTTATAACCTGGATTAACACATAGGATACTTTTTTCCCGATATTCCAACGGGATCGAGACTAGTTATCTATAAAAACGGCACAAAAATCACGTTTTTTGTATGGGAGCCTAAATATTTATTTTATTCTGTTATATAGTATTTGTTGTTATAGCGGTAACAGAAATACATCATCTGTGAAAATTTCAACTGTCTAACTATCACGGTTCATGAGATACAGCCTGGTGACAGACGGACAGACGGCGGAGTCTTAGTAATAGGGTCCCGTTATACCCTTTAGGTACGGAACCCTTCACCTCCTTCTGCGAAGCAATGATGCTCGCGAAGGAGGAGGCGGAACGCGTGAGGGAGAGGCAAATCTTGCGCCCTCACGCCCCTAACCGCCGCCGCTGGAGACACCCTGGGCGTCGGGAATCCTAGGCAGATTCCCGGCCACCATAGGCGCGGGCTTGCGGAAGGCGAGCAATGGGTAACTCGGCGTCCGATAAGGACCAAGCCCGGGTCGATGGCGCGTCGTGTTCCACGCGCGCCTCAAAGAGATGTCAGCACCCCTGACGGGGTCCGTTAGGACCGATGCCTGCCAGGGTTGCGGAATAGTCCGAAAGGGATACCGGGACCCTGGCAACAGGCAACTGAAGGAACACGGGTGGGTTTAGTCAATAAGAGTCTGACACGCCCTTCCGCTCCGCCCAGAGCGGGAGAAGTAATTTGACGATTTCGCAAAAAAAAAAAAAAAAAAAAGGTACGGAACCCTAAACATTGTGGTTTTATTATGGCAAAAACATCATGCCCAGTAATCAATCATGAAATTAGAATTCAGGAAAAGTATTCTAGCGTCGAATGCTCCAACATTAACGCGAACCTTATCCCACAAAATAAAGTTTTCCCTGCGATTAGGAAGGAGTTCAAAGTAAGAGTTTTGTCATCGGCGCATTGTGTCGTGATGGGTTCTTTAATAACGCGCGTTTTGTCTGCAACGCCATTCAGCCAGCAATAATGTGGAAAGTGCCTTATGTTCCGCGTTCGAGTTCCACCATTTTTCGGGGTTGATTAACTTTTATTCGATTTCGATTTTGTTTTGGTATTGGTGCAATTTTTCTTCGATACAATATAAAGGATGATTTTTTATCAAATAGTGGTGCTTACATAATTATAATTACGTTGTTTCTATGTTACAAGGCGAGGAGAGCTTTCTTCCCTGCAAAAAAACTTGCTTACCTATTTCTCAATTTCTAAGGACAAGGATTATATCCTTAAATTATTTATATTTAATTTATTTTCAACTATTTATTTCAATTTTATTTTTATTTTAATTAATTTTCAATCATTTCCTTCGTTGATACTTAAATACATGAACTTTATCTCTTCATGACTAAGATAATTTTAAGATACTAACAAAATATCGACCGACCCGAAGTCTGAAATAAACAATTTTTCTTTTTATTTTACAACGTGAAAAGAATGAATGTGCCAGCTAAGTAAAGACTTTCCATTTCCCAATTAGGTAATTGGAAATTCAAAGAAAATTCATAAAACCGCTCCTTTACGATGAACACAAACAAAAAATGTTTGTTTGCTAATTCAATTGTATTGTCAAACGCCTGTCAACTGCGGTGATTGGTTGACTGAAGTCTAAACAGCTAATCACAATCACTTGATATGCTTTTAATTTTGATAAGTCGCAGTTTTTCATTCAAGAAACCAGGTGTAAGTATTTTATACCAAAACAAACCGACATCACAGACTTACTTATAGCTAGATCACATATCAATTACACTCAGAAGAGGTGTAAAAAGTTAATATAATTAAACACAGCCGGGACTCGAACCCGGTACAAACAATGCCCATCAATTAGCGGCCAGTGATCCATCAGGGGGAGGCTTCAATGTTTTAATTAAAGAATTCACCACCGAGTTGGTGATAATATTGACCCTTTTTATGAGTAATTAACAGGTACTGTCCTGTGGTTATGTACCTATTTTCTAATAATATGGGTTATATACTGAAATAAATGTTTTATTTTTATTTTGTCTGTGTGTGGCTACGTAATACCAGCCGCACGTGTCGCTCCATCAGGTTAAGCTACGCGTGCCGGGGTTGGTCCGTGGATGGGTGACCATCCTTACATACCGAGACTCCTTCGTGCCTCGGAAAGCACGTTAAGCCCGTTGGTCCCGGCTGTCTTTTGTGGATCTTTGACAATCGTTACGGGTCGTCAGCAGCCCGAAAGTCTGACAACCAGTCTTACCAAGGGGTATCGTATTACCCAGTTACTGGGTTGTGGAGGTCAGATAGGCAGTCGCTCCATGTAAAATACTGGTATTTAGCTGCATCCGGTTAGACTGGAAGCCGACCCCAATATAGTTGGGAAAACGTTGTGATATTTAAGCTTCCTCTTTTCTAAAGTGCCTGCTACACGGTTGCAAACCGCCCTGACCTTTGACCTTGGTTTGCAACCGGCAGAGCTGTTTCAAATCTAGTTGACTGAAAAAAAATCTATTTACATTAGCTCTAATTAAAAAGGCAATATACTATAAATACTAATAGGCAGACAGGAGGTCCATGATTACAAAAAAAGAAATATCTAAATAAGAAAAAAACATTTAGATATAGGTAAACCAGTCTTTTTTTTTTGTTGAGGTTGAATCGCCAAATTTCTTCTCCCGCTCTGAGCGGAGCGGGAGGACGTGTCAGACTTTTACTGGCTAAAACCCACCCGTGTTCCTTCAGTTGCCTGTTGCCAAGGGTCCCGGTATCCCTTTTGGACTTTCCCGCAACCCTGATGGTAAACCAGCCCTGCGTCTTGTTAGGAACAAAACCTCTCCACATCTCCACATCGTACAAAAACTGAAACCAACCTATCTAGATAACTTTACCTGTGCAGATAGAAGACCTTGGAAATATTCGAAGAGATCTTTTAATGGATCCCTCTCAGCGCTAATCTCATCATTGTCTGTTTGAACCGTCCTTACATTATGCAGAATCATAAAATGTTAATTCCAAAGATTTCGATGGAATTAATTCGACCTAATTAAGCCTTATACCAAAGACAAGCGTTATCTTTGAACTTACCTGCTTTTGAATGCCTTTCTACCTTCTGCTGGGATATTACTTGGGATTTTAAGTGAGTTTCAACGTTGTGGCTTGAGTGGTAGAGTTCGTTATCCTGTGTTAAGGGCTGAGAGTCGAAGATTTTCGCGATGTTGTAGGGTTACCTGAAATAATATCGGTTTAGAAAAAAACTTACATAAAACTAACTAAAACTTAAATGACTTTTTTGAATTGATAACTGCGTGTTGGAATCAGTAAAGGCCCAGTGGCCAGGAATTCAGATACTGCATGCTAGTTCAGTTTGTTACAGAGGATACTTCTCTGTCCATTTATTCTAGCAGTCAAACATTTACTTTAATTCTACAGCTACATTTACGCTACTCGAATCGGATTCGCGTAGCGGAACATGACGCGAGTCACTACAACAGAACTACTGCGGTTTCACTGCTATGACTTCGCGGCGGCTGTGCTACCGGCGTTAAAACAAGCACAATGCTCTTCCCTCTTCCGTATTCATTTCTTAAACTTGTAAAATCTTCTCCAGGTATAAAACCTCACAGCCCTACGCACAACCCTCCTTGGCCAACATTAATAAGGAGAATTAAGATTAAAATGATATTAAATTGTGATATTGTGTTGTGTACGGATTATTTCGAAGGAAATTTTAATATGGGCCTCGCTCTTTGAGTCCTTTGTGGCCCGGGGAGGCCTCTCTGTTTGTCCTGCTTAGAGGTATTATGCGAGGTTGGTGAAAAAAGGTACGTAGAGGTACCTACGTGATTATGCGCGTATAGAAATTATACGTAGGTTTTGTGAATTAAATTTTTAATACATTCGATTTTGGGACACTGGGCACTGGCACATTATTACTATAATGACCTTAGTGGTGATGTTCTTCAGAAAGGTCAGGTGCATAGAACTTGCAACTGGCGTGCGTGTATGACCAGGGGGCCTACCACCACCGTATACAGCAGTATTTATTTTAATCTTACTTCGTGTGGGAAAGAGATGGAGCTATACGTCCTGTAGAGCTTCATCTCTTTCCTACACCGAAGTAATATTGTTAGTAGTAATATTATAAGAAGCAGAAGGAGTATTTAACGATCGTAGCAGGTGGCGTTCTATAGTTTCTGCCTACCCCCATGGGAAGAAGGCGTGAGTTCATGTATGTGTATGTATATAGGTATAGAACCGTACCGAACCGTACTGCACCGAACCGAAGGCATAGAACTGCGTATTGACTTGGTTACAATGCCATGTTTCCTAATGCATGTGTGACATGGCAAAAAAATCAATATCAGTCAATGTCATTTCAAGGGAAAATCCATGTAATGGAGTCATCATAATTAGGTACATTGATTTTCCTGGTAATTGTAGGTAAGTGAAGAAAGGGCATTGGAAAAATCTAGTTATAAGGCTGCTAAACTGCTGCTGCTAGACTGCATTATTTCTACATTTATATCTGTATTTTTATGGTGATAATAAAGAGTATTCTATTTCTTCTAAAATATTTGTTGACGAGCATGCAAAGCAAACAGTATTTGTATTTACAAAAGTAAAACTTTCGAAAGATAGATATATAATAAGAATACATAACACAACGCCTGTATTCCCAGACGGGTTAGGCAGAGGTGTACCTTTAACACACCCACATTTCGCCAGATTGAATAAGAATCAATCAATCTGCGTAGCCTTTTCCCAACAATGGTGGGGTCGGCTTGCAGTCTAACCGGATGCAACTGAATACCAGAATTTTACATGAAACGATTACCTAATCTAACTTCCATAACCTAGTAACTGGGTAATGTAATACCCCTTGGTAAGACTGTCTGTCAGACTTTCGGGCTTCTGACGTCCCGTAACGACTAACAAAGATTCACGAATGACAGCCGGGACCAACGCAACGGCTCGCTAGTCTCGGTATATTAAGATGACCCATCCACGGACCAACCGTCAAGCGTAGCTTTTAGAATAAGAATATGCCTCTTAATTTGACAGCAGCAGTACCTACTTCCTATTTAATTAGATTGCCAGCCTTCAACAAACCAATTAATTGGCACCATCAGCATTGCAGTCACACCAAAAATGTAAGAAAGTCACAAACAATATCTTTAACAAGTTCCTCCGTCGGGACATACTTTGAATAATTAATTCTATCGGGTCAGTACCCCTCCCGGACTGGGTCCAATCATCGCTAATCAATTCCTATTGTGCTCGGCTTTTTATAAATGCTTTACGCTTGCTTGTGTTGAAGTGGGAATGATATGTAAGCGGTATGGTGATAGGGTACCTATCTTAAGCGAATACTCTATAGGGTTATAGTTTGGTACAATATTTAATATGAAATAGGGTCGGTCTTTTCTCCATACAAAAAGCCATAATTCGAGGTTCGGCTCTCGTCTATTTCCTCCTTCAATATTGGACCAATTTGAAAGTTTATAAATTCAATAAAAAAGATATTGACTGTGTCCCTATGTTTTTCTTTTTTCACTAATTGTTGTCAAATTTGTACAGTAGGCTGCGAAAGTGGTCTAAATAGGCATTTCTGAGCATTTTCTGAGGGTTCTAGTGCTTCTACAGATAATGTATCATCAAAACGGAAAACATAGGGGTATAGAACTAGTTGATATTTATTTTACTGTAAAAAATCATTGCTCTAAGGTCATATACCAGGGATAAAAGAGGCGAGAGCGTTTGTATGGGGAGGAGACCGACACTATTTCCTATTAAGACAACAATTAGTTATTTTTGATGAGGAATTGGTTTAGTTAAACCAGCACTAAGCATTTACGCCGATGTCTTCTCATAAGAGCAAAAAATTACGAAGAGCTTTTGTTACATCTACAAATACTTATCTATGATATTTTCGTCATAGATTTACATAATTACTATAAATTCGCGTGTAATAATTTGGTTCAGGTCAATATGCTGCAGGGTGTCTGGTAGCAGCTGGATGAGAGCTGCCGAGAATCAAGCTGAATGGCGTGCAATTGGAGAGGCCTATGTCCAGCAGTGGACTGCTATAGGCTGATGATGATGATGATGTGCTGCATGGACCCTTTGTTAAAGATGCGCATTTGCATCCATCATTATTATATTAAAATGACAACACGACAACACGACGACACGGTTGGCGCAGTGGTTGAGCTATGGACTGCTGCGCAACGTGTAGTGGTTTCGATTCCCGCACGGAACAAATATTTGTATGATCTGCAAGTAGTTGTTCCGGGTCTGGGTGTTAGTGTATGTGAGTTTCTATGTTTGTAAACGCACCCACGATACAGGAAGAAATTCCTAGTGTAAGCCTAAGGAACACATTTTTTTTTTTTTAAACATTGCCCCGTTGTTTAAAAAAAAAAAAAAATGTAGTCCTTAGGTTCGGGCAGGTCATGTCTTTCTGTCGAGATTTCACTCGACTACTGAATGATTAAACTTAGGAGCATTTACAACGAGGAGCTAAATAATAACAGCCGCACGGGTCGATCCAACATGTTAAGCTATGGGTGACCATCTTTACATTAAGTCAACGTTACGCCGTTGGTCCCGACTGTCATTCATGGATCTTTGACAGTCGTTACGGGTCGTCAGAAGCCCGAAACTCTGACAAACAGTCTTACCAAGGGGTATCGTATTACCCAGTTACTGGGTTGTGGAGGTCAGACAGGCAGTCGCTCCATGTAATTCAGCTGCATCCGGTTAGACTGGAAACTGACTGCTACATAGTTGAGAAAAGGCTAGGCAGATTGATTGAGGAGCATTGACAGCAATATAATGGATTGTAATAAAATGAATAAATAATAATAATAAAATATTAAGTGGCATACTCTATTGTCTATTGCAGTCATAGAGAAAACGAGATATCATCCCATAATAAATTAAAGCCAAGACCACATTAAATGGATCTTCATGATAGTCTCGTAAAGCTATCATCCAGTTTTGACAAACGAGGTGTTATTCAAGAGATAACATAAATATGTACAAAAATAAGATAATGTTAGCAGCGTTTGGTTTTATATGTTTTATTTCTATGTTTATGCAAATATGCCCGTGTTTTATTACACACAATAGCTTGTTTTGGTTACGATTCTTCTTTTGGTTATGAATTATTTACGTGAATGTTATGCGTATCATTTTGAGTAACAAGTCCAGTTCATCTATTTCGTTAAGCGCCTTCAGCCGTTCGTTCTGCGCGATGTGCCTCACTTATATTGCCACTTTAGTTTAGTAATACGTGGGTTGCGTTCGTTACCTTGATTTTCATGCGAATCTTCGCATCCGTGATTAGATCACGCAGGGAAATTCCAATCATAAGTAGTTCATAATCTCTACTAACATTACATAGGTAAAGATAGGAAGTAAGATAGTTTCGTGTCACTTTCTGCGTACGTACAAGATAGAAGCAGCTATTACTCATTGTGTATCTATTACGCTTTCGCGACAATTTGTTTAGTAAGAAGATCATTTTAATAGGGATGTCCTCATACCAAGTCCACAGAAGTTTTTGATAAAGCACGTAAAGTTTATGATGGTAAGGGAACGAGGAGTTGTAAAATCAATGGGGGCTATCGTTTTTGTGCTCACCAGTTGGCGCCACAGACGAGTAAGGTCCTGTCAGTACTTTTATTTGATATGTTATGGGTATGTTTTAGTAGGTACCCTACCTACCCATTAAATTAAATAATGTTTTTTTTTTATTAAAATAACATGTTCCTAAAATTTTTGGAACAGACAAATACTATCCTTGAGTTGTTACTTAAAATATTGATCTTTACAAAAAATTTGAATAATAATGTAAAAATTCTCGATATATCCCGCAAACAGTGAACGTTCCGTGACATTTGACGTTTCGGAGACCTCGCGCTACACTAGCGCCTCTAGCGGCGAATTCATACGCGATAGCCCTTATTGGACAGCACAGCAATCATCCGCACTCTAGACAATCGGTACAGATAAGTAATTAGATAGGTAGTTTTTAGCAAATTCCAATTTCTACACTTGTAAGTAAAATGGTATCCTTTTAACCTGGGAAATGCTGCTTTAGATTTATTGAAGATTCTCCAAGTTGGCTTTTTGTTTGTGGGTTCAATATCAAAATTGTTTAATAAAAGCAGTAACATAATTAATTACTAAACCAGTTTAGTACCTACACTTTCATTAATTTTAAAGCAACAACAACTTGCCACTCGATTCCCTATAAGTCCTACAACCCTCACGTGCATCTCTAACACGCTATCGTTTAGTCACTACTCTGGTGTCACGTCGTTGAATGCACTATTAATCAGTGACAAGCTGTTTTATTTATTTTACTATCCGTACCTACTGTCCGTCTGTATGTCCCTAACAAGGGATGCCTAGGCATTCAACTTTTGGGCTGTGAAAATTATGTTGGTACACATATGCAATCAGAAGATTTTTTTATAAGACAGTTGTATTTATTTTAGCGTTCAAGTATTTTCTCTTAATTAATTAACATAAACCATTATTATGTGTTAATAAAATGTAAAGTAGTGTATTGTGAAAATTATGTAAGAAAACCGCAATAAATAATTATGTACAACTAAAGTAATAAAATGCATTTTGTAAGACATAAGCAAAATGTAGTTATTGACTGAAATTATGTTAAATTATCAAAACATATCAAAAAAATAATTATGCATCCTACTATTATGCGTTATTATTCTCATATAGATTATCTACAGATTGATATTGTGAAATATTTTCATTAGAATGTAACTTAATATTATGAATGCGAAAGTGAATTTGTTTGTTTCAGTTTCACGCTAAAACGGCTTAACGGATTCAGATGAAATTTAGCACATGGGTAGATCATGACCTTGAATAGGACATAGGTTACTGTTTATCCCGATATTCCCACGGGATCGAGACTTACGCGGGTGAAACCGCGGACGCAGTTAATATTATTATAATATTCTAGATGCCTAAATAACATTTTTATAACCCGTGATTGCATGCAATAACAGATTCAAATGTTTGGTACCGGTTTCGTTGCAAAATGTTGTGAAATGTCGCACTATGTAATTATGCATCATCAACTTATACACTACTCTCGTCTTTTACTTAGACGGTTTATGTTCTATTAACATTTGCCATGTAATCTGTTATGCTTTAATTAAACTATGTCTGAAGTAAAGGTATGATTAAGAATTAACTTTCATTAAAGAAGTTTTGAGTAAGACTATCATTATCCATATCCAAGTGTTCTAAGTTTTGTCGAATTAATGGTTTCTATATTTAGATTTAGGACAATTGTATTAGCAATAGGTTCTCTAAGTAATGGTTTATTTTAATATACATTTGAATGGCGGCTGGGAATGTCATGCTCACTCAAATGTCTCGCTGATGGTGGCGTATGTGTTGGATCATTGAGCTCCCTTCAAAATGGTTGAGCTGAATGGTGCTGATCCATGCGTCATGTTCGTGAACGGGCGCCGTCAGTTGTGACTGGTCATTTCTTTCAATCGTCAATTTTTGAATTGTTCTTATTTTATAATTGCGGACGCTTTTAACGTGCTTTCTACATTGTTCTTACATGTGTAATTTCAACATGAATGATGTAACCATTATATTGTAACAATATTTTGATTTAAAAGAGTGTCCATGGAGTTTCTTGCCCGTTCTTCTCCATAGGTACCTACTACGCTTTGGAATGGGCAACTAGCTTCATATTTCTGACTGACTGACTCCTTGACAATTCAAAAGTGCCTGTAAATGGTTTAATTGAAATAAATGCTTTGAGTTTGAGTTTGAATACAAGAGTCAAGATCTTCAACATCATCATCATCATTTCAGCCGAAAGACGTCCACTGCTGGACATAGGCCTCCCCCAAGCACCGCCACTTCGACTGGTTTTGTGCTTCTCGCATCCAGCGCATTCCCGCGACCTTCACCAGGTCATCGGTCCACCTTGTGGAGGCCTTCCAACGCTATTCTTCCGGTTCGCGGTCGCCACTCTAGAACCTTTCGGCCCCATCGGCCATCTGTTCTGCGAGCAATGTGCCCTGCCCACTGCCACTTAAGTTTGGCAATACTTCGGTCTATATATATATCTTCAACATGAAGGGCTCATAATGCTCTTCAATTTTCAAGTTTTTCACATTTAAAGCAAACTTTCCCGAATCAACGCCACCACATCTTCTCCTCACATATCAAATTAACATTTCAATTTGAATTTTTTGCGGTCACACGAAACCCTTCATTAATTGGGTTACAGAGGGTTACCTCAGGGGAGGGACGGGTTAACTCCTCAGGGATGAGGCTACAATTGATTGAGATGGATGTTGTCAGCGAACAAATTCAGAGACAACTTTTTACTCCACTTTTTTCTCCCCCTGTATTGTTTTTTAATCTTTTTATTTATAATTAAAAAAAAGGGTGGTTTTGTAACCAACCAGTTAGTTAGCTAATTGTTTTTAACTTCTTGAGTGGTTTTAGGATTGGTCCTAAGATGTTCTTTTGTTTTGTTTTTCTGTTTTATGGGTTTGGTGACTAGGGGGACTAATTCGGAGTTGAGAAGTGGTTATCGGTGTGTCATGGTTGATTTAGAAAAGGAATTGGAGGATTTATAACTATGTTAGAATATTCAGTTTTTTGTGCAATAAATAAATGTAACGTGCCAAATTAAAGTTAATAGCGTCAGTAAATCATCTCGAGGAATATAATTATGTAGAAAGAAATTATATTACCCAAGAATCTTCAATGCTTGCAAAGAAAAAATCTAGCCAATCACAAAACAAACCAGATCAGTGCTAAACCGAAAAACACCAATAGCCCACAAATAGTACCTACCCGGTATCCACATCATGTATCAACGAAATATCATCGATCACTTCCCATCTGCTCTTAGTACAGAGTACAATGCCAGTTCCCTCAGACAATGTTACTATCGAAACGTTCGATCGCTCGAGACGATACCGCTTTACATAAATACCTTATGTAACTAAGATCACGCTTCCACTGTCCTAATCTTTTGCAAGCGTTTCGAAGACACACACACACCGATGAACGGAGAAAATTCGCTATACATTGCGAGTTTAGTTCCAAATTTGAATTTGAAGATCGAGATGGGAAGGCAATGGATTGGTTACTATGAGTAAAGATCGCTGGAAGTAAAGCAATGTTCGTTGGTAAGAGACAGATGTGCGATAACCCAAGATAATCCTGCGATAAAATCTTCTACGATTTGCCTTAGCGCACGGTAGTGAGGTTTGCGTCTAAAGTCCGAGTCGGTATAGTCGCGTAAGTCGGGATCGACGACGGATATTTGATAGATTTACTTTTACGTAACATCTGCGCTTTGTTCGGAGTTTATGAAGCGTATTTTGGACTCTCGTGTTGCAAATTTGAATGGAGATAGACGGTTGAGATATTGTAAAGACACATATCATACTGTCTTGACCAACATATAAGTCTTATATGTTTATATTGATATTTATATTGACTATTCTTTTCTTTGATAAACGAACAAAATCTTTACATACTTCGACATGCAAATTGTTGGGAATAAGCTCGCCGCTGTTTTTTAAAAACTGTAGATTAATAACCTAATCTTTTGGAAAGTATAATGGTCGTGTATGATTACAGGTAGAGAAGAGATAACGATAATCAAACCAGGATCAGAAATGAAACTCTTCTGGAGGACTTTTGACACAAACAAAATTCCTTCAAGCGATCAAAAGACCCAAACAAGCCAAAAGCTGTGACAGCATTCATGATCAACTAGTTGACAAATGACACAACTCATGACACGCTAATGAAAGAATTATACAACATTATGCTGCGACATGCTGATGAAAATCAGCCGCTTTGTGATGCTAAGAGTTCGGAAAAAGATGGTGTCCTGTTTTGATATGGGAAATAATACTGGGTTAATGCAAGGAAGACTGTACAGTCAGTCGGAGGACACTATTTAGGGAAGCCAATTAAGGTCATTTTAGAATTAGGTTAGAGTAGCTGAGCAAAATTCACGATTGGAAAAAAAAAAGTGAACAGAAACAACAAGCAAAAATTTAAAAGTTAGAAGTCAAAGATCAAACCAGTATGAGATTGAAAAAAATCATAAAAGAAAAAATTATCATAACTACACAACACGAGCTACTACATGCTATCCATGTAAAAAATTGCAGATATTCATAAAAACCGAAATATAATATATTCGACTAATAAGTTTAATAAAAGAAGGCAATATAAAAAACCAGTAAACATTCCAAAATAAAATTGACATCCCAGAAATAGTTTTCGAGTTCATCGTTTTAGCTGCATATAAATTTAACACTAGCAATATAAGCTTTGACACTTTTTATAAAACGTGCATATTTATCCAAGTGTTGTTTACTTTCTATTTAAATTTTACTATCCGTCATCATGGCATAACGGTCATTGGGAAGTGTTTACGTGTAATAAATTAACGGACGAACAATCCGACCGGTCGGCTTGCGTGGATAATCATTAATTTCCATGCGACATTGAATTCTTTGGGAGATCTGTCTGAAGCATTAATGTACGCTAAATTTATTTTCTCATTACTGTCTCCAGTATATTCATTAATTTTCTTTTGTTGCTTTATGATTGGTGGCTGCGATGCATTCGACGGTGGTACTCGTATTTTTGCACAATTTTACTACCGCTGTTCGTAAATGTTCTATCACGGTTTATTCCTAAAATCCACTCTTTATGGTAGGTATTTTATGTATTTCCATACAGGTTTTGTATAAAATTAACTTGTTCCTACAGGTATATTCACCAAGAAAAACATCTCGTAACAATAAATTTTCAGAAATGTCGAGTATCATTACCATTTTACAAATCACAGCATGCAGCGTTCAAGTTATGCTAATGTCAATCTGTTATATTTCCCGCATCACATACATTTTACTTTTAAATTTGTTCATCTCCCCATTTTTTACTTTGCCTCGTGTCCACTGTCACTACTGGACATTAAAAAACATCTTAATTTCTACGTCATCCCCTACTTTATTGGGAATTTGTAAAGAAAGCGTGTTAGGCTCGTGGCACCTGTATATCTGGCCTTTGACCCAGGGATGCTGTGGTCATCTCGCCGTTTTATAGTGACCCTACATTGATATGTTAATTTTGATGTTCCTCGCATTTTTTACGCAGTTTAACTTTTGAATGAGAGACATTGATTGTAAAATTTGTAGTCGTTATTTATATTTACTTGGCATGTTTAAACTAAATTAGGCTGTTTGAATAAATTTCTTCGTTCATGTCATAATTTTGGACACTCATTTCATTTAGATATACGGTCCGTTATTTTCGAATTATGCAAATTCACATTATTTTGAGGTCTTAAAAAATAAATCAAAGTAATAATATTTTCGAAGACTGACCCTTGTCCAGCGCCGTAAATACCAGCACATAGATTTTATGGGAACCCGAAATAGCTAATAATTCATAAATATCGGACACCGGACTTCTGTGTCCGGTGCTCAAAATCGCTAATACCAAAACCCGTTGGGGCCAAATACGTCATTAATTTGAACAAGTCCGGACAAAGGGCGAAGACTGCGCCCTTTCAGAACTAGAAAGACTACACGGCGAAGGATAATAGTGGATAGTCTCCTCACTCGTTTAAGAATGATAAATTACCTAAATGGAGTCGGTATGTCCATTCCCACAGATATTAAAGTGGAGGACAAAAGAAGGACCCCCGAGTAGTTGGACCCATGCTGGGGTATTGAAAATATTGCAAAATACACCGTTCATTGTGTGGACCTCATGCAAATCTCTTTGAGGGCTTCCTTCGGATAGAAATTGGAAAAGTTTTATGATCATGACTTTGATGTTCTTTGTTTTAAGAAGGCTAATCACTGATGATACGCTTGTGTACAGGGATAAAAGTCAAGTAGCTATATAAAGTGCAGTAAACATTGGTAATGAGAGTCCTGTAACGGTAATCTTTCTTTTATTATGGATAGCCCACTTTACATTAATTGGGAAGATACCTAGTTGATACATAGTTGGTATTTTTAACATTATTATAAATTAATTGATTGAGAATTAAAGCTTGAATGACAGTTGCAATAAAAATATTGATATGTCACTTATAATTTACCTCTTAATAAAAACAAACGGTAATTAATTCTAGTTCTCTATGGATTAATAGCAAAGTAAATAAATCTTTATCACAAGAAGTCTAGACTCATAGTTGTAAAGTATTTTTCTAATTTCGTGGCTTTTTGTATCTATCGTTTACGAATTTTAGCAGGGTTTGCACTTTAACTGAAAATATGAAGCTTAATTTAAAATACATTGATAAAATTATCAGTTTATTACCATTCCACGCCAAACCTCATAATTTCAACCGAGCCCCAGCACAGGACCGGTCGAAATGCCGGTGCATGGGGTGCACCGGCATTTCGACCGGTCCTGTGCTTCCCGCATCCAGCGGATTCCAACGGCCTTCACTAGGTCAGGGTCCACCTTGTGGGAGGCCTTCCAACGCTACGTCTTCCGGTACGCAGTCACCACTCCAGAACCTTTCGGCCCCATCGGCCATCCGTTCTGAGAGCAATGTGTCCTGCCCACTGCCCTTAAGTTTGGCAATTATTCGAGCAAACGTATTCATATGCCAAAATCCCAAAGCCTTAGTAAATTGACCTTAATTACCAAAAATCAATTAAAGGTAAAGATCTAACACGACATTTTCCAATTTGACCTCTTCATCAAACTACTTATAAAGCGAAAAACCACCCATGAAATTGTATCCCTTCATTTGCGGTCTATTATCTATAACCCCATTATTGCTATAATATAACACCTGAACTGTTCCGATTACGCATAATGAGTACAAAACTCTTTGTGTCCATTCAGCCACCGATATTAATAAAAAGGGATAGTGACTAAGCCCTTTGTGCCGACTTGTTTATTCTACAGAATGACATGAATGTTTAGAAGCAAAAAAGGGAGATGCAGCGAAGTAAGTTCACAAAGATACCTTTGCGGCTCGGTGAGGTTAATTTTCATATTGATGCTACGAGATAAAGAATAGTTTTGGTTGGTTTATTATTCTGTTTGGGTACCCAGAAACGTGTTATATTTGTAGAAGACGATGATCGGTGACCTCTGCCACCCAACGCGGTTCTTGATTGACGTTTGTATGACGCGCGCAGCCGGAGAAATTTGGAGAATTCCGACTATGTTTTCTAATTGTTATGGAAGTTTATGAACTACTGTAATATTTAGGATATTTCATGAATATGAATTAGGTTTTTTTTTGGTATTTTTGACAATAGGTGTGAATATGCAAATCATTCATGAATATTTAAAACTTACGTAAAAACTTGAATTTATCTGATAGGATTGTGAATAAATTACAACGTCTTTGATTTTATTAGGTAATTTAATGCAATCTCTGTCTCTGTTTCATCAAACTTAATTCACAACAACAATTTTATTGACAAGTAATTAATTCCAGTTTCAACATTCTGGGAATCAAACAGATAACCCTTCCATTAGTTCTTATTTTTCTATTCCACACTTTATACAAAATTCGATATCCATGTTGCAATTAGCGATGAATTTTGCCTCCTTGAACAGTAAGGATATCAATAACTCGGTGTTAATGCAGTATCAGATTTTTATTGCCGAACACTGGTTGCTGTATAAACTGTTACTGAAACCCAACTTGTTTTCTCCTTAATTAACCAACAGTAGCATCAGACGGCCACACAATTTCAGTTGCCACATAAAAGCTAACAAAAAATGTCTACAATAGTCCACAAAGGTGACAATGAACACAATAGGACCTATGGGAAACAGTACAAAAGTCCTCCGTATTTATTCATTGTTTGTTTTACTAAGAAGTGACGGATGAAAACAAATAGCCCTTTTTAGAATAAGTAGCAACCCCATCTTCGTACTATCCAATATAGGCAGACCTCCAGCTGTTCCCATATTCATTGATGACGCGGATTTGGTTATACTGGTTGTCGCGTCCAGTATAACTTGGTCTCTATCATGGTTAGAGTTGGGAGCTTCAGGAAGGTCATGAGTCCCTGGTGGATAATGTTGTTCTTCATAGTTCTAATTGCCTATTATAATGATACTTGATACGTCTCGACTTGTTTGAAGTTCTAGCAGTTAGAGATTACTTTCTATTGTATAGGGTATTGGTTACTTTCGTTTTGTAGTTGTATTAAAATCTTTAAGATTCACAATGGGTAAGTTTTCTGCTTTTGATAATGGTAACAAGATCCTTGTCCCATTTTGGGGGTGTTAAACGGTAATTTGCATCAACATTTAGTACTCTCACGTTGTAAAAATGTACTTTATCTATTTGTGTTTTTGTCCAGGGATCAGTCAAGTGCAGTTAGTAATATGAGGATTGTTATTTTTTGTGGTTCTTACCTCAAAATACCATTTCAGACTCGAATTTACATGGTCCTCATATGGCTTGACCAAGATTATGTCTGGACTTTAAAAGAGACTGTGACCTCTGAGTTTGTTTCGGCCTTTCTTCTCAGAGTAGTCAGATAAGAAACGCCGATCGAGTTTTAAAAATATTATTGACATGTAAAAGTGTTTGTACAAACGTATTTATATAGATAATACAATCATTTCATTTCATTTCACTGATATTGGTATTTTTGCTTCGGTAAAGAACTATGCAGCAGAGGAGCTTGGATGTGTGACCATCTTGAAATATCGAGACTCCCCGTGCCTCGGAAAGCGCGTTAAGGTCGCGGGCCCGGCTGTCATTCGTGGATCTTTGACAGTCGTCACGGATCGGCAGTCGCTCCATGTAAAATACTGGTACTCAACTGCATCCGGTTAGACTGGAAGCTGGCCCCAACATAGTTGGGAAAAGGCTAGGCATTTGATAAAGAACTATGCAGCAGCTCAGTTATTATTATTAGAATCTGAAGTGACATAATGTTACCCACGTATCCTACAGTCCATAAGGACAGCTTAACATTTTTAAATAACGATAAAAGTCACACCTCAAAACAATTCAAATTAGCGTAACCGAATAAATCTCAGAGCAAAACCAAAGAATATGATAATAACCTAAACAAACAACTTTAAAAGTTACCTTAATGGTTAATGGACTTAACACTAGAATGTCCAGGACCGGTCTAACGGACCCCGCATGATTCATCTATCGCATTAATATAGCTTTTTATATACCTTTGGCTTTGTTTAACCCTTTTGTGCTACCCAAGGGACATCCCATTAACTTCTTGAATCCACCATTGTTATTTTTGCGTATGCTAATCTTGGTTCCGGGTGGAAGTGTGACTGATTGGTTCTGAGATTCTCATGGCAGGGTGACGGTCAGTAATGATGAGAAAGTCCTGGTATATGACTTGACAAATTTTCGTTTATTGTGTCTTTGTAAACCTGTTACGAAGTGAGAAGAAAAACCATTAGCAAATATTCTAAGTTGAGGTTCATGTGAGAACTGACAGCCAATTCTCGTACTTATAAAACGTTCACATTCAAGTCTCAATCTGTCAAAAATGTTGGTAAATTGATTGTATTTTTGACAGATGCGAATGCAAACGTTCTTAAAAATTACGGGAATCGCTCATTTGTAAATGTAAAGGTAAATGGAAAGTATAAGACTGTCTGTGGTCTCTAGATAAAGTAACGAGATTTTATTCATTTACTGAAAATGAGAACGCGGCTTTTTTTTATTCATACCGAAAAATATATTTCTTTAGGAAAATGGCAAATAAAAAGAGCATAAATTAGAAAACTCCCAGTTTGTTTTTGATAAATAATCAATTAAAGTTTCTTAGTTAGATAACTAAGATATCATAATTAGTAGATGCATAGTATTCTTTATTTGTTTCGAAGCCGCTACAAACGTACATCTACTTGCATATCCATCATCAACACATCAGCATATTAAACAGAACCTAAATCTATAATAACATAATCTGTCCCCAACCCTTCGCGCGCCACGGTCGGCTTTAATAATGCATTCGCCATTAGTTAACCCGCAGATGCCGAGCCCGTCTTGCCTCTAATTCTAATTGCACAGAAAGGGTGAAAGGATTACATTTTCCCGATTTTACCCGAGTCTGTTTTAACTTCGTACCTTACTTTTTGGGAATTAATTAGCTACCATATTTTCGTAAAGGTGTAACTTTGAATCTTTTGTAATGGAACGAAAACATTAGATTCAGTTTCGCTGAATTAATTTGTAGACAAAGAATGTTTTGTTATTCTCTCAGTGTTCGCTTTACTGGAGGTTATCACAAAGCCATTAGCTCAAAATCTCGTTTTTACAGAGCAGGACATAACGTAATTAATTTTTGACGATCCCGTTGACAGAGTGGCTTTTTTAAAAGCCCGAGTCACAGAAGGTGTCCGGGCTCCGGACGCAGCTGGGACGGCATTACGCTAATCTGTGTGGCGTCGCACTTGTTAAATATTAACGCAGTCTAATTACAACCCCCGTCCCCCGCGTCCTCTAATGGCTTTTAAAACTGATTCCCGCCCTCAAGGATGCGTATTTGATGACAACTCTCCTCATTTTGGCGGTTTTAAACAAGGGCTGTGCGACTTGCAGACACGTGTCGTTCTTCAGTTCAGAATGTTCCGTTTACAATCCATTTCTCGACATTGCCACCGTTTTCCTCTACTCACGAGATAGATGAGTGATGTATGTCGTACAAGGCAATAAGTCGTTTGTAACTCCTGAATGCATTAGACATATGTGGCTTGTAAAAGGTGCTGAAGGGTGCATGCATTTAGCTTTAAGTGTTTTGTAAGAACCTAATCGACGTGAGTTGAAGAATTGCGTTTAGTTTCTACAGTTTGATACATACTGAGAATAGTCGTATATTAAAACGGCAAAAACTGCAGCTTATAAGCTTTAATAGCAGAAAAGGTTTTAAATAATTTCCGACAAATCACATCAAAAGGAAGGGTGCTAACGGATCTTACACAGCCGCCTACAAATCTGTGCGAATAAATTTTAACAAAGCTAATAATTAATGATGTCGCGACAGCAATATTTGTCCAACTGGCGATCCTAAAGCAAACAGGTCATTCTTAAAGGGAACCGTTTATTTCGCTAATGGTTCTAATAACAATTACTTGGACACATTACACGTATCATTAGTACATGCGTTTATTCTTCGTTTGTTTTCTTAGCCGGGGTGTTTCGGACCCCGCGCGCGGTGGCGGGTTGATATCATTAATCAAATGATTTCGGAGTTCGGACGGTATCTTGACAAAAGTATTTTTTTTTTACTTTAAGCAAATATGGGAATATGGTGACGAGAAATGACTTCTAAACAGATGTTTTATAGAATTTGAAACCTTATTTCTTTAGCAGGATGGGTGATTGTGCTGTGAAAGATTCGGTACCGTTGCCGTATTCTATTGTGTCAAGGAATTTATATTTGGTTTGATAGACATAATAGTTTTGTGTCGATCTGATATTGACGTGTGGGAAGATCCTGTAGGAAATTGTGCTTATAAAAGAATTCATGATGTTTTCCTATCATCCATCATCAACCCGTATAGATGTCCAGTGTTGTGAATGGCCATCTTATAAAATGTTATCAAGATTTTGTTTGATTGAAGGTTCTATGAATATCACATTGACGATCTTCTTCTTTTCGTGTGGTACCTAAGTAGCTAGCCTGGTGTCAGAGTTTTAAAGCCACCCATGGCCCTCTGACTTGCCTTCACATGCCGTTGAGAAATATTTCTCAGGTATCGGGTATCGGGTGATCGGCAAGTGATAATTAAACAATCCGAAAAGTCGGTTACGTATTATAAAAACCTATGTTTATTCTAACTATTTTCAAGATAACTACGGTTGTATACGTAACCGAAAAGTTAGAGGTGCGTGCCTTTCATTGACGATATAAGATGAATTAAGTTGAAACTTAAAAACCTTCTTTTACAAATAATTTCAAACATTTAGATTGTTCCACATACATTTTAGAAAACGTGATCAAAATAATAAAAAAACACACAATAGTAGCCAACTTACATCTCCAGAAAAATTATAAAAAAACAAATCAACAACTTTTTATCAACGAAGGAAAAGTTACGATACCGCAACTTAACAACTGACAATCTCTTGTTTTACTCAACGAACACGGCGACATCTGTCAAGACTTGACATGTCTTATCTTTGGGGTAAAAAAAACCCCTGGGGTGCCCCACCCACCCCAAGGAAAAGACAATGCAATGTCGGGAATCAAATATATTTATGACTATGTAGATTGGCTCAATTCACCGCAGAATTCAGAATTTAGCTAAAAGGTTGGCTAAAGTAAAAGGTAAAATTTATTTTTCGCGCCAGATGTCTTTGAGTGGGGTTTTCTTGATTTTCTTTTTTTATTGAAATTGTATTTTTTTACCGTCCGTTTTCCAGTTTATTAAGGTGAGAAGTGACATAAATGAAACAATAAATTCAGCAATACTTTTGTGACGAGATGCGACTGGAATTTTAAGACGTTTTCATGTCATTTGGTTTATTTTAGGTAGACTTTTCTGTAGTTTTATCCTTTACTGCGTAATCATTATCACTGATTGTGTTGCTCAAGTCTTAAGTATCTTAAGTATATAGCATATTAATAACACAGTATGAGCGAACACTGCACACATTCATAGTTGTGAGTATGAGAAACATACCTATTCTATTCTACGTCAAACAGTTACTTGAAGTACAGTTGAGATGACATGGTTTACTAAAATATAAGACATGATACCTCTCATATTTCAGTTAACTACCCCATTTGAAATAAGATTAGACATTTAAATAAACCTTTTTTACAGTGCGTTAAACCGATTTTGACTTCTATTGCGTTGGTGGCATCATAAATGGCGGCTGCAGTAGACAGTTGGTATTGTGTAACCGTTTTTGCTTTTAATGCCATCCTTATGCCTACGGTATAGAAGTCAAAATCGGTTCAACGGACTGTATAAAAGTTGTTTGTATGTCTAATCTTATTTCAAATGGAGTTTAAATGTCATCTGTATTTAAGGCGAAAGCGTCAGGGTAGCCCCCGAAATCATTAGAATCAAAATACAACTATCTCTATGTTCATATTACCCTATTGAATGGCTATTTCATGAAATCATGACATTTGAGGATTATTCTAACTTATGGAGTTGCATTGCTAACTTAGCTGCGCCCTGAGGTTTTACCCGCGTAAGCATCGATCCCGTGGGAATTAAAAAGTATCCTATGTCCTATTCCAGGTCAAGGTCTACCCTTGTGCCAAATTTCATCCAAATCCGTTCAGCCGTTTTAGCGTGAAAGCGTAACAAACAAACAAACAAACTCACTTTCGCATTTATAATATTAGTTAGGATACTAGCTTCCGCACGCGGCTTCGCCGTGTTATGTCAATAAAAAGTATAGCCTATGTCCTTTCGCAGGCTCTAGACTATCTGTGTATCAAATTTTATTTAAATCGGTTCAGTAGTTTTGGCGTGAAAGCGCGACAGACAGACAGACACAGTTACTTTCGCATTTATAATATTAGTGAGGATAAGAATTAAAATTAAGTTATATTCTAATGATTATTATATAATTCAGTAAAGCCATATTTTTTATGGTAGCGAATCATATTTTAATCAACGTACAACCTAACACTGATCTGGAAATTGTAATTCGTAAGAGCACATCCCCCTTAACTCATTAGTTTACACTCAGCCAGACTCAAAATTAGCGAACTAAAAAGCTGCAGGAAAAAGTATCTCTTATAAACTAAACTCCCATAATACCTACCTACTCTCTCCCACATTATAGTGAGTGGTAACGCGAGCAAGCCACAAGCCAACAGGTTTTCCTTATTACCGCCCTAAAAAGTGCGGATATATTTTAACGTTAAGTGGATGACGTCATGGATGTCCGCAAAAAGTGCGGATAAGCGGACAAGGGACGAGACGTTTGTTTTTACACGTCCGCGCCAATTCTTGTGAATGTGGCCGGCTACACATGAGGGAGGAGAATGGAGATCGTTTTCGATTTTGGAAAGCTATTTGGTAAAAATTTTGAAAACGGGCAGCTGTTCTTTAACCGACTTCTTCAAAAAGGAGGAGGTTCTCAATTCGACTGTATGTTTTTTTTTTTTTTTTATGTTTGTTACGCGATTACTCCGCCAATTATGAATCGATTTTGATGATTCTTTTTTTGTTTGGTAGGTCATGCTTCCGAGGTGGTCCCATATAAATTTTATTAACTTTGCTTGCGTAATTTTTGAGTTAGCTTCAATATTACGTATTTTTCCCGCTTAGTTTATCTAGACGATATCCTGTTTGACTCCTTCACTGTTATTTACATAGCAGGTAGTGGTATTCGGATTTGTGTGGGGTAGGTACCACAACTAAAAAGTGAAAAATAAAAACTTTTCAAAGACACCGACTTCCGAAATTAAAGTTATTTTAAAACAGAATTAAACGAGGAAGCCCTCTGAAAAGTGTTTCATGTCTTTGTGAAGGAATATCATAACTTATTCAGCTGAAGTGGATGTGAAATGGAACCACTTTGACGACAATGTTGTTGGAACTGGCAAATAATTATCATGTTATGATCTGAGGAGGAATATGTTGAGATGACGGTATAATTTTTATTAATATTTAGGTAACCAAAAATGAAAAATTCAAATGGAAATGTGGGTGTACTATAGGTACACCTCTGCCCAACCATTCGGGGAAACAAGGTGTGATTTTATGTTATGTATATTTAGGTAACCAATCAATCTGCCTAGCCTTTTCCCAGCTATATTGGGGTCGGCTTCCAGTCTAACCGGATGCAGCTGAATACCAGTATTTTACATGGAGCGACTGCCTATCTGACCTTCACAACCCAGTAACTGGGTAATACAATACCCCTTGGTAAGACTGGTTGACAGACGTTCGGGCTTCTGACGACCCGTAACGACTGTCAAAGATCACCGAATGACAGCCGGGTCTAACGGCTTAACGTGCTTTCCGAGGCACGGAGGAGTCTCGATATGTAAAGACGGTCACCCATCCACGGACCAACCCCGGCGCGCGTGGCTTAACCTGACGGATCGACCGTGCGGCTGTTATTACTTAGCCACGAGCTTTATTTAGGTAACCCGCAATGCTTATACTTAGATTTGTTTGTTACAACTAAAATACATACACAAGTTAGTAGTAGGTGCGGTAATTTCACTTGTGTCATGGCTCGAGTCACACATTTTATCACAATTTAGTCATATAAAATGTGTGACTCGAGCCATTGTCATAGTAGGCCGTGCTCGCCATGCTGCCGCAGGAGTCATAGCGTGCAATGGTATTATGTAAACCGGTGGCTCTCGTGTGTGGCAAACTGCCTCAAGGCTTGAGCTGTCGATACTAACTTATTGCATGCGAAGCGTTAAACTTGGAGTAAATCTAGTTTTACTGTTACTTAAGAGGATGTTGACTGTAAAGGAGTTATGAAGTTAGTTTATTGTTGTTTGTTTATCGATGAAATTGAGGTAGCAATTAAATTAGATTTTGAATTGATGAATAGTTTGAATTATCGTTCACGTAACCCATCTATTATCATGTACCTTATTAAAACATAATGGGGTTTATTTATAAACGTTGCTTAAAGTTAAGTGACGTTCAAACGTCAAAAATTTATGGTTAATCATTACTTAACTTTAAGCAACGTTTATGGATAAACCCTAATTTTTCTAAGTTTATACCTACATAAGTAACTGAAGACCATCATTTTGTACAAGTGAAAAGTATAATTTGAACTGTCAAACTGTATAACTGCATACATCCAATTTTCTTATGTAAGAAATATTTCTTTATTTCTACAACTTACCTTATTCGTTTCATCTTTAGACAAATCTTCGGATCCTATCCTCTTGTGCATCGCAACTCGTCAATTTCATTAGGGTCGCGCGTCGCTGTAAACCGTCCAGGGCGGGTGGCGTAGGGCGGCGTAGGGCGGGAGAGCGGCTCTATAAATTGTCACCGTCGATAGTGCTCCGGATTAACTGTTTTATTGTTTCTCCTAAGTGTTTATTGTTTTCTTTGGGAATTTTTTGCTGAAAGGAATAAATTATGTGGTTTTTAGAGGAGACTAATGATTAGTTTTAGTTGAGACGTGTGTGACGTGATTTATGAACTAGTTACTATTTATTACACATCTTTATGAGAGTCTTGTGGCCACATAAGAATCAGACGGATCAATCGGCCCGTGTGTAGCTTACCGTTCATTTCAAATTTAGAATGACTGTCTATGCTTCGGAAAGCACGGTATACCGTCGGTCATAGTTATCAGACGAATGTCTTTGACATCTTTTCCCGGTAAATCGTGCCATAGATATCCCAACATTAGGTAGAATTCTGATAGTCTGACAGCTAGCAATCTTTCAAATTCAGTATTTCCAAATACTTGGAATTTGGAGGTCATACGGTCACTCCATCTAAAATACTGATTTGCTTGGAATACCAACCCCAACCCAGTTGGGATACGACTAGTGACACAAATATCAACGATACAGGATGTAAGGGTAAACACACTTGTCACTCAAACCATGGGTAGTTGACTTAAATATAAAAATAAATGATAGAGTAACAACAAAAAAAAAACGTTATTTTCTTTAAAAGATTTTAAAAAGCTTTATCCGACACCGTCCGCAAATTCATGGATATGCACAAACATCTGTCTGACTGAGAGACCGGTCGCGCTCGCGGCCGGTCATAACACGTCCCGCGCCCCGCCCTTGTTGAGACGCAAGTTCGTTGCCCTAGCGGATAGGGTGAAATACTCTTGTGGTAAAAAGAAGATTTTCTTTAAAAAAAAAAATGTAATTTTCCATTGTTTTTATGTTCTATAAATGAAACCAAACCACTGGTTTCAAGGATAACGGTGTTTAACCTAACATATAAAAGAAAAAATTGCTTACCTGCGGGCAACACATATTCATGTATTTTGCTCCAAATAGAGCAAGCTGGATCACATAAAGTATCGCCGCTGTATCATTGTGTTCTAAATTACAACTTGTGTTTGTAAGATCACACAGTATCACTACAGTTGAATGCGGTGCTGCAGTGGTCCGATCCGCATTTGGTTGATAACTTTCAATCATAGGCTATCCACTTCTATACTCCATTTGAAATAAGATTAGACGTATAGATAAACCTTTTTTACATTTCGTTCAACTGATTTTGAATTCTATTGCGTTGGTGGCATGACAAATGGCAGCCGCAGTAGATAGTTGGTATTGTGTAACTTTTTTTGCTTTTAATGCTATCCTTATGCCTACGGTATAGAAGTCAAAATCGGTTGAACGGACTGTAAAAGGGTTTGTTTTAATGTCTAATCTTATTTCAAATGGGGTATAAGTAACTCTGAAAACATGAAAACTGTACTACAATCTGTACAAACGGTTTCAGTTGGTAGACATGAAATGTTGATGGTGAGATTGCAGACATTTATGATATATATATATCTGTCGGTTATACATATTATGAATGTCTGCAATCTCCTTTTTGTCATAGTCTGTTTCAAGGTCAAAGATAATGCATAATAATTATTGTTTTGAATTAAACTATGTATTCACTTGTTTCTTGATAATCAATAATCAATAGTTTGACATCATTAGATTAATGAGGCAGTTATTGAATTAAATTAAAGAAAATGTAGAAGGAAATATGGTTCTTTAATTACTCTTAGCTTATTTATAATTGTATCTTTTATCTCTGTATTAGCTAAATATTGGTAGGTATATTAGAATTAGCTTCCCGTCAAAAGAGAGCTAGTACGACCGAGGTTGTGGTTCCGTCGGCACACAAACCGATACACATACATATATTTTATTCTATAAGTATAGCACTCACTAGGGAACTCTTTAGTCTCACTGACCTGTCAGGCTCACGCGTTACTGGCACCGACACTTTCAAGAAACCAACATTCAAAAGGCACATTTGAAAGCCTACTATCGTCTGAACACCCATTTATTTACCCACCAAAATTATCAACACAATATACATTGCTTGCTTTCTATAGAGCTGACAGTTCTCTGTTTGTGTTGGATCGGTAATGTATGGTGTGTTATGTGGAGTTGTATGAGAGTGTTGGAGTGAATGCGGTGCTGTGACGTTGTGTTGTCAATCACAATCAAGCTCGACCACCCGCACGATTAGGCGCGGGATAGTGAATGAGAAAGCTGTGGAGTCGACTTTAAAAGCTAATGGTATTTGTATTAATATAATTTATACTTTTAAGATGTTGAAAGAAAGTTTAGGTATGTTCAACGTTTCAACGTTGTCTATCTTCATCTTCAGGGTTCAGTTTGAACCAGCTTCTCAAAGTTATATTTTCTAAAATCTATCGTTTGACTTTGCATTAATTCTGTGATAATTTTCAGAGTTGGTCCCATGGTAAAATTGAATCATATTCAGAAAAACTTTCATTCTTTCGAAGCAACCAGAAAGAAAATCATATTTCCAAACTATGTTGGGTTTGGCTTCCAGTCTAACCGCAGGCATCTGAACACCAGCTCAACCAAGCCAGTCAGCAAATCGTTAATTAACTTCAATATCTCGGGTGTCCTTCATAAAATTAATCAAATTATACTTTTTGAAAAGTCAAATCAAGTCAAAATAAATATTTTATTTCACATAATACCTACATGGGCACTTATGAAACTTCAGAAGCTAGGTGCATGGTTCTAATTGGTCGTTTCCTATGGTGAAGAGCCGGCAAGAAACTCCACGGTTACTCTTTTAAAAATAATTGGCGTTTTCAATATTTTCGAATTACAGTGTTGATAGGTATGGGAGGACAGTGTAGGCCTTTCAACAAGTACTTAACAAAATAGAAAATGTTCAACAAATCTACAATCCACTAAGCCTACAACGTTCTCACATTCACAAGATAGAAAAGAATCTATATAAAGCAATTGGCAATTGGTCTACTACTACTACTTCGGAGTCACTAAATAAACAACATGCGACTCCACCCCACCTATATTCCCAATCATCTAGGTGTACAAGCACCACGTTTACCAGATATCTGTCTGTCTGTCCGTCTTATCGCTCCTATCTCCACACCTCACAATGGATGGAGAAAACAATATTTTTGATTTCCACATTATACTGTTTGGGGTACCGTTAACCAATCGTAGTTAGGTATTGTTTACGGCTGGTATGTTGATCCGGTTATGGTAAATGAGATGATGGTTGGCGCGTTGTCTTGTGTGAATTTGGAGTTCCGATGGATAGGTGAGCCTTTGTAGGTGTCGCCAAAGTCTGGGTTCATAGGAAACTGGGATATCGAAAGATCGATTTGATCTGGAACATGAATACTAAGTGTTAGACACATTAGGTACCCTGGGAAAGTGTTGAAGCCACCATAGAGAAATGGGTCTGTAACACATTAAAATGGTAACGCTTCGTCCCTTGTGTGTATGTATGTTATACAGAGTATTAGGGTAAACACCGTTATTCTTAAAACCAGTGGTTTGGTGTCATTTAAAGAACGTAAAATCAATGGAAAATTACGACTTTCTTTATTCTTTTTTTTGAAATTATATTTTACCACTCGAGTATTTCACCCTTTCACACATGCGCTAGGGCAACGAATTTGCGTCTCAACACGGTTGGTGGTCGCGGGACGTGACCTAATTGGCTTCGAGCGTGACCCCTCCCTCAGTGAATCAGCTGTTTCGCTTGCGAGCACGGTGTTGGATAGAACTTTTGAAAATCTTTTAGTGAAAATAACTTTTTTTTAATTGTTTTTACTCGGACATTTATTTTTATATTTAAGTCAACTACCCATGGTTTGAGTGACAACGGTGTTCACCCTTACACCCTGTATAGTGAAAAATAGCCTCTAAGTTACTCAGAATTAGGTACTTACATAAATGCAACTAGAGCAATGAGGTAGTTAAAATACAATACACGTAGATATATTTAGGAACCTATTCCGCTTAACTATTCTTCAAGAGTCATTTTTAACCGAAAATCCATGCTGCGTGGAGGTTCACTAATCTTAATTAAAAATTGTATAAAATCTAAGACTCGTAATGACATAGTTGAACTATCGGTGCAACATTGCATTGAACTGTCGTGTGTTGAGCTGGATAAGCATTACATAGTGTGCGTATACCGACCTCCCAATTATCAAAACTACTCTATATTCGAGTCAGTAATGGAAGATGTTTTGGCAAAACTTGTAACGGGTAATAAATCAGTCATTATTTGTGGTGACTTTAATATTAATATTTTGGAAAATAATTCAAATAGCAGTAGATTATTAAGTCTCTTCAAATCATTCAATCTGTCAAATGTGTTTTTGGAACCAACGCGAATTACTACGACTACTGCTACATGTATTGATAATGTCTTTTGTAGCTGCGACTATTTAGATAAAGCCATTGTAAATTATCTCCCATCTGATCACAGCGGTCAAACCGTTGTTTTTGAGTCCGACACACCACTACAAAAAGTGCAGATACAAACTAGACCAATAACTTCGGGTAATTTAAATAGGTTTAATAGCACTCTAATTAGCAAGTTAAGTACTCAGGGCCTAAATATAGACAATGGTAATATTTTGTATGAAAAATTCTTTTTATTAGTGCAAACAGAGTTTAATAACTCATTTAAGAAAAAAACCAAAACTATTTGCCCTAAGTTTTTATTCAGTGACTGGGCAACTAAAGGCGTCAGGAAAAGTAGGGAAAGATTATTTGAACTGTATGGCCTTAAGCCGTATATTAACACGGAAACTTTTAATAAGTATGTTGCTACTTACTCAAAAACGTTTAAAATAGTCTGCAAAGCAGCTAAAGCTTCTTTTATTAGCAACAAGGTTAAATCAGCAGACAATAAAATAAAGACAGTTTGGAAAATTATAAACAATGAAACTAACAAGAACAAAAGACGTAACACTGATTACACACTGGACACTTCCCGCGGTCTCATTAGCGCTAACATTGATGTTGCTCAGGAATTTGCAACTTTCTTTACCAATATTCCAATTAAGACTACGGAAACTTTAAATTCCTCGCCCTCACTTGCTATTGATTTACTAAAAGCGAAAGTTTCAACTTGTCCTATAGAATTTAAATTTAAACATATAAACCCTGGGGTCGTTGTAAAAGCTTTTAAGCAACTCAAGATCAAAATTACCGAAGATCTGTGGGGCATGTCTACTAAAGTTTGTCAATCCATTATTGAGACAATTGCACCCTATTTAGCTTTAATATTTAATTTGTGTGTTGATCAAGGGGTATTCCCAGATTTAATGAAGTACAGTAAAGTTATTCCACTTTTCAAATCCGGGGACAGCAAAGACACTAATAATTATAGACCCGTTTCGGTTTTGCCGGTTTTCAGTAAGGTGTTTGAAAAAGTAATGTTAAATCAAATGCTCAATCATTTTAATCGTAATAACATCCTACACGATCAACAGTATGGTTTCACCAAAGGACGTTGCACAACCGACGCCGGTGTCACCTTATTAAAACACATCTTTAACGCATGGGAAGAGGCTCAAGATGCAATAGGCATCTTTTGCGACCTATCTAAGGCATTTGATTGCGTGAATCACGAAACACTGCTCTTGAAACTTGAGCATTACGGACTGGGTAAACTTGCGCTTAGCTTAGTAAAATCCTATTTGAATGACAGACTGCAGCAAGTTCAAATAAACGGTGTGAATTCATTAGGTTTAAAAGTCAAAATGGGTGTACCACAGGGCTCGATATTGGGTCCATTCCTTTTTTTAGTATATATAAATGATTTACCTCATCTACTGAAAAACCGACCACAAATGGTGTTATTTGCTGATGACACATCACTGATTTTTAAAGTAAATAGACATGCACAGGAGTTTGACGACGTAAATAACGCTATGTTTAAGGTCCATAATTGGTTTACTGTAAATAATTTGGTATTAAATGAGAAGAAAACAAAATGCATTAGATTCGCGTTACCGAATGTTAGAAGTAGTGATTGTCAAGTTGTACTGAATAAGGAGATACTACAATTCGTCGAAAAGACGGTTTTCCTGGGGATTACGCTTGATTCAAAATTACAGTGGGGTCCTCATTTAACATCACTTGCAGGGCGACTTAGTTCAGCCGCATACGCTGTTTGGAAAATCCGCCAACTAACAGACGTGGATACCGCGAGACTGGTCTATTTTAGTTACTTTCATAGCATCATGTCTTACGGTATTTTGCTGTGGGGACGGGCTGCAGATATTGATTCTATCTTTATTCTGCAAAAGAGAGCTATTCGAGCCATCTACAACCTCCGCAGACGCGAGTCTCTAAGGGAACTGTTTAAAAAAATTAACATCATGACGGTACCTTGTCAGTATATATATGAAAACATTATGTACGTTCGGAAAAATCTACATCTTTTTAGTAAAATAAGTGACAGGCATAATTTTAACACTAGAAATAGGAACAAATTAGATCAACCACGTTTCAGATTGTCTAAAGTACATACTTCTTTTATGGGGTATTGTGTAAAATGTTATAATAAAATTCCACTCGATATTCTTCAACTAAATGAGAAGAAATTTAAAACATGCATTAAACGCACACTATGTAGACAAGCATATTATAAGTTGGATGATTATATCGTAGATAAAAATGCTTGGCTTAACGCTGGTCCTACTCCACAGGCACTTGGGCTCACTAGTTAAAATTTCATAATTGGAAGTGTTGCTTCCCCCTTTTTACTATTTTTTATTTTTTTTTCCTGACATTACGAAATTATTGTTTATTCTTATTTAACCTGAAAATAATATTATACTAATTGCTCAATTTCTTTGCAAACTAGTTTTGTATAATTTAGAAGCATTTTTTCAATTATTGTAAATGTGAGTACCATGGAGCCGTTTAGTATGGTATGATGTATGTTGACTTGAAATAGCATGGCAGATGAGAGTATGTCATGCTCACTTAAATGTCTCGCTGATGGTGGCACGTGTGTTGGATCATTCGGTTCCCTACAAAATGGTTGAGCTGGATGGTGCTGATCCACATGTCATGTTCGTGAACGGGCGCCGTCAGTTGAGACTGGTCACCTCTTATTTGCCAGAGCTTATTTTTAATATTAAATTTTGAATTGCTTTTGATTCTTTTTTTGTTTTACATTGTTCTCACATATAGAAGCAACATGAATACTGTACCCAGGATTTTGTAATATCTATATCCATTTTTTAAAAGAGTGTCCTTGGAGTTTCTTGCCCGTTCTTCTCCATAGAGATCTACGTTTTGGAATGGGCAACTAGCTTCAACTCTCTGACTAACTGACCGACTCTTTGACAATTCAAAAGTGCCTGTAAATGGTTTAATTGAAATAAATGCTTTGAGTTTGAGTTTGAGTTTGAGTTTCATAAAAAAGCCTGTAAGAAATCGACACGTGTTTCAAATCTCAACGAAGCATTGCACACGACGTGTTGCCACACCGACCTCGGCGTGGAACCACGTCAACGTGGTTTGCGACTGGTCAATCGTCATCCTGAGGATGCCTCGTTGAGAGGTGAAACACATGTCAATTCCTTACAGGGTTTTTTATGACTCTTGAAGAATAGATAAGCGGAATAGATTACTAAATATTATTACGTCTATGGTATTTTATAATGGATTTCCGCAAAGTCAAGCCTGAATCAATTAAGTAATGAGGCAGTTATTGACTTGGTTCTTAAAACTTTCTTCTTGACTTTAAAAGTTCTTCTTCTCTAATAAAACACAAAAACTATCCTCCCCAAGATATTGTTTCTTAGACTTTTAATATAGTGGAGTATTTTGAGATGTCTACCTACCTTTGATGATTATCTTGACACTGGTGTATGTTTTACAACAACGACACAGTGTCGTCACAACAGGTACAGACAACAGAATCTCCCTGACACATCGGATCACAGTGTCAGATCAGTGTAGTTGCACATCGGATTACGGTTTCAGATCAGCTGTCCTTGTGTAGCCTGCAGGAGCGGCTGGCAGTGACGGGAGATTCAAGATGTCTACCATATTGGTAGTTTCTGTGAATGGGAAAACTAAATTAAGTAGTTTAGTGTAAGTTGTAGTACTTATAGTTGTTTGTAGTGTTGTGAAATACCTACAGTTGTAAATACAAGGTGTTTAGCCCTATGTCTAGCAGTAGTGCTTGTCGGATGATGATAAACACGCGAATAACAATGTTTAGGTGTGGTAATAACCAGAGGGCCTACAAGTGACAATCGCTTCGAAAGCGTTTCGTATTTCTACAACGACTTTCAACAGGATTGACATAAGCTTTTTGATAGCTTATGTGACTCATTTTTGCCTTTTTCATTATTGTTATCGCTGATAGAATGTCACTTTGTCTAGGGCCTAAGGTCTTTCTTATAAACGACATCAACAATTCTTGATTGAGGTCCATTTACAAAAAGTTGTACTGTATACCATTAGTTATGTCATTATCTGCCTAACCGTTTCCCAACTATGTTGGGGTCGGCTTTCAGTCTAACCGGATGCAGCTGAATACTAGTATTTTACATGGAGCGACTGCCTATCTGACCTTCACAACCCAGTAAATGGGTAACACGCTACCCCTTGGTAAGACTGGTTGTCAGAGTTTCGGACTTCTGACTACCCGTAGCAACAGTTAAAGATCGACAAAAATGACAGCGAGACCAACGGGAGGGGTCTTGGTATGTAAAGATGGTCACCCATCCACCGACCAACCGCGGCAAGCGTAGCTGAACCTGATCGATCGACCCGTGAGGCTATTATTACTTAGCCACAAGCCCCCATACCATTAGGTATGTACAAAGCTAATTCAATACTAATTCATTGAATCAAATATTAGTTATTATAAATATTAGTTATTATAAATATTACTTATAATAAATATTAGTTATAATAAATATTAGTTATAATAAATATTAGTTATAATAAATATTAGTTATGATAATATTAGTTATAATAAATATTAGTTATATTAGCAAAGTAAGCGTTTCTCACACAAATCAAAATGTTTTGAGTTTGGTAGTCTAGTAACGAGCAAGTCGCATTTATATTAACTAAGAATTGCTTGTAGTTAGGAGAAGCAAAGCCAGTTTTAGCAAAAAATATAATTAATTACTCCCTTGAGGGAAACTCCACCTAAGACTGCGCAGCTATTTAGATTCCAATCCATATCTACCTACGTATAGTACAGGGGCGTCAAACCAGGCACGAATCAATCGTACTTCGCGGAGGAGTATGCGCGAACTCGCGGGTCGATCGGGAGGTCGGGGGTCGTGACCTGTGACCTTATTGGGCGACCTTTGACACGCCTCCCGCCCTCTACCTCCCTGAAGCCTCGCTGAAAGCACCGAAGAAGGATGGCATGAGGACAATAAAACAGTATACCTATTATGTGTATGTTTAAGATTAGAGGTAAATGGTTACTCTGTTGAAAACTTGTGACATAAACTTTAAGTTCTCTTGAAGATTTAATTAACAACTGATATCTACTTTAGGTGTTATTTCTGACTAGCTTCCGCCGCCGTGGTATGTCGGTAAAAGGTAGCCTCTGTCCTTCTCCGGGATGCCATCTATCTCCTTGCGAAATCCGTTCCGTGGTTTAGGCGTGAAAAGGTAACATACAGACAGACAGACAGACAGAGTTACTTTCACATTTATAATATTAGTATGGATTAAAGGCCAGCTTAGAACAATATTTTGAACTTTAATAACTAATTAACTTTAAGAAATAACAGCCGCACGGGTCGATCAATTAGGTTAAGCTACGCTTGCCGCGGTTGGTCCGTGGATGGGTGGACCATCTTTACATACCAAGATCCCTCCGTGACTCGGAAACCACAATATGCCGTTGGTCACGGCTGTCATTTGTAGATCTTTGACAGTTGTTACGGGTCGTCAGAGGCCCGAAAGTCTGACAACCAGTCTTACCAAGGGGCGTCGTGTTACCCAGTAACTGGGTCGTAGAGGTCAGATAGGCAGTAACTCTATGTTAAATACTGGTATTCAGCTGCATCCGGTTAGACTGGAAGCCGACCCCAACATAGTTGGGAAAATGCTAGTCAGATTGATTGATTGCTGATAAGTTTCCCAACTTTCATTCCAATGATATTACGATTGATCACTATTCGCGTTAGGGCCATAAAAAGCAATATCTATGTTGATAGCAGCCGCGATGAGATGATGCTGCGCAATTAACGTTATACCTTTGTTATGTCACTCTCTACTGAACAACGTTAGCAAAATTATGGTTCTTATACAGGGAGTAAAAAATACTCTTATTGGAACTCAGAAATTCACACCTTGCCACTTCAGACTGTGAACAGCATTGCTATTTTGTAACCATCTCACCGTGAAAACTTAGGTGAAGTGAGCGTGAAGTGAGCTGTCATTGTCATCGATACCTACTGATGCTAAGGCAGTGACAGTTCACTTCAAACTCACTTCACCTTAGTTTTCACGGTGAGATTTTTACAGAATAGCACAACTGATGATAATGATTTTGAACTTTAATGTAACACGTTAACACTGTTTTGTTTCAATGTATTTCATTGTAGGTAGGTATTGCTACAAGGATAATCAGTTTCGCGTTCGTTTTCCTGTAGAATATGCTTGAATTTTGTTTGTTATTGGTTAGCGTATTTTGTATAAAGCGGCATGTGGTCCTATGGGTGCTACGCTTGTGGTTTCTAGCAGATTACAGGTTTCTTCATGTGGGCAGCCTAAAATGACACCACGACATTGAGTTAAGAATGCGGCGACCGATGAATTTTCCATAAAAATGTAATACCTAAATCATTTGAGCATTGCAATTTGAGCATATTTTCACCATATTATTATGTTGATATTCGGATTAAGACAGTATTTATTTAGGTTCCTACCCCTTTTTTTTACCCAAAAAACTTACCTAAAATGAAGTTTAAGCGAATTGAATTTCGCACATTTTTACAGCGTAAATGACATGTTTTCATATTGTTTTTTCTGTATTATAAACAACAATATTTGTAATATTGTTTCAGGAGAAACATAGCTTATATTATCAAATTACAAATTATCGAAAAAATTTAGGTATTACGAAACATCCATATTTTCAATAGCTAGTAGTGCTGTCGCGTTAAGCAAATGTCATGTCAATGACAATGTGTGCGTGGTCGTACAGTTCACGGTAGCTGTGTATATCGCTCCGACAGGCACACTAGCGCAACATTTGTAGTACTCGATTTGTAGTTGCGACCAATGCTCCGCCGGCCCCTTAACACTACCCGCGTGTTGCTACCACCAATGTGAACTCGAAGTGTGGTGGATTATTGGTAACTTCTCAGATGACCTTGGATTATTGAACATAGGATGCGATCATATAGCTCAAGGCTGGGGCAAAATTGCCATCTCTAATAAATAAAACTTGTCTTCAGTTAAGCTACTCAGCTATTAAAATTAAATAAAACTTTAAGTTAAAGTACTCATAGTTAATTATATATACCAACATACTTATCCTGTATGTCTTCCAGGCTCGACATAACGGGACTCGACATAAAGGGGATAAATCGTATTTAGTAATCTTAGGGCTATCATAGGATAGCCCTTTTTTTCTACTGCGGATCTTGGTAGATTCAGACATTGAGATTGAAAGAGGTTATTGCCTGGCAGTAACCGATTGCTAAGTGGTAAACTATGAGCCTAACATGAGCCTTCTTTTGTTCAGTAATGATCTTAACTTATATATATCCTAATCCTAACTAATATTATAAATGTGAAAGTCAGTTTGTTTGTTACGCTTTCACGCTAAAACGGCTGAACGGATTTTTTGACACGGGGTTGACCTGGAATAGGACATAGGATACTTTTTATCCCGATATTCCAACGGGATCGAGAGTTACGCGGGTGAAACTGCGTAGCGCAGGTAATATTTCCATAAACATCATTTTTCAACAATGATTGTCACTTACATTTCAATAACACACTTGTCAAACAACTTGATGATCACACTATCTTTATCACTGTACAATACCTCCATAAAACACCAGTTTCAATAACGCATTTACCGTTGACCATCCGTTTCTCGCCGTGACCGACAGTTGGTGACATTTTTACCTCCTGCACTGATTGTCATGCACCTGTTTGGAATGGAAGGTTCTTGATGACTTGATACTTTTTTGTCAAACGACTTTTTGCTCTAAAGGTAGGTCACTGTCACGCTGCGCGTCAACTGTCACTTTCATTTGTCACGCAGCGTGTTATGGCTACACTCGCGACAATCTAAGAAGTCCGTTTTGACGTTTCGTTCTCGTTCATGTAATAAAACGTTAAGCCTTGAGAATCCGTTTTTAGCAATGTAGATAAGTCGTCAATAACAAACTCTCTAAGTATGTTCAATCGATATGTCTCGAGAATCAGTTTATAACAAACCAATTTATTTTTTCATCGCTACGCAAAGCATTTTTATAGCTGTCAAAACGGACTTCTTAGATTGTCGCGAGTCTAGCGAGGTGCTTCCTCTATGGTTGTTGAGATTTCAGCTCGGAACGTTCAAGATTGTGATTTTTGGGTAGCTTCTAAAAATAATCAACTTGTTACCCACATACATTTTCATGAAAATGATCAGGGTTGGCTGCCATCTTCCTATATACCTTAAGGTGCAATTCCGTAGCAGACCGCAGGTGGCAACTGCAGGTGACGTGGTTTCTATGTATTTCTATGAAATCGACGCGGTGACGTGTTGCTGGCTGCGGAAGGTGTTTCATAGAAATTCATAGAAACAAGTAGTGTCGCGGTGACACGTCGCCTGCAGTTGCCACCTGCGGTCGGCTACAGAATCTGTCGTCTGTCAGCGCCATTTACTGCTATACAAATTACATAGGGACCTACAGCCTATACATACTCTTGCAGATTCTCTAAGATAAGATCAGGAATCATGCATATTAACAGACAGGTCAAGAAATCAAAGTAAATACCCTGATCACAAGAATCAGAAAGTCCTTTTTCTCCATATTATTTATTTACATAGTAGCATAGTCGTCATAAAAATACGGACCTCATAAGCTAAATGAATTATACCTTTAATTCAACACGTATCACTCGATACCTTAATAACTTCAAAACTGTGAAACCTCCTGCAGCGTACATAATATCCCTAACACATTAACATATAAACAAAACACACACATAATAAACAACCTTGTTTTACAAATCACCAAAGCATTTAATTTACAAAAAACATGTATTTAAAATTAAAGGGCTCACCTCTAGTGATTTGTGTCGCAGCTCTAGTATTAAAAAAGTTGGTCACGTCATAATGTGTGGGCTGCAGGTGTCAGTCGCGTGATTGAACAGACTACCCGCCGTGACAAAATAAAAATAAATTAGTATACAGTGTATGAAGTTTATGTGGTCATGCAACCGTGTGTAGAGAAGATAGATCATTTTATTATTGCTTCATATGTGCTTTGTAGTACATCATATAGGAAAATGGCAGATACTAAAAAAACCACACTACCACTCCAGTGCACTCACTCTGCAACACACCTATAACCCATTTGAAATAAGATTAGACATTAAAACAAATCCTTTTACAGTCCGTTCAACCGATTTTGACTTCTATACCGTAGGCATAAGGATATCATTAAAAGCAAAAAAAGTTACACAATACCAACTATCTACTGCGGCTGCCATTTGTCATGCCACCAACGTAATAGAATTCAAAATCGGTTGAACGGAATGTAATAAAGGTTATCTATACGTCTAATCTTATTTCAAATGGAGTATACCAACATTTGCATCTTACCGTGCGTTTGCACTGGCTTAACATTCACGACAAAACATGTTGAAATATCTATTTTCTGTCAATGTTCCATACAATTTTTGACAGGAACTAGAGATGTTATGTTGTAATGTTTTGCCAGACCAAACGCATGGTTATGATTACCTTATATTTTTATTGTTTTCTTTTATTTTTTCATGTTTCTTATGAGTTTTATCCTTTAGTTAGACTATACCAATCTCACAGATGATTTTGGAACAATGTTTTTCTTTTTGAGGCGTCGATGATAGCTTCGACATAGTTTTTATCTTTTGTAGCTCGATCGTTTTACCCCATTGTAATTAATTATGTCTGTAATTATTTAATTAAAATTTATTTTTGTTCCTAATAAAAAGCTTGTATTTTAATTGTCTTTTACCTAATCCTGAATTTGGTTACAGTCTGAAGTGGCAAGGCGTGAACTTCTGAGTTCCAGTTAAGAGTTTTTTACATCCTGTGTAAGAACCATAATTTTGCTAGCGTGGTTCAATAGAGACCCTGTACCCTTCGGTAAGACTAGTTTTCAGATTTTCGGGCTTTCGAACGACCCGTAACGACTGTTAAAGATCCACGAATGACAGCCGTGCTTTCCGATACACGGAGGAGTCTCGGTATGTAAAGATGGTCACCCATCCACGGAACAACCCCGACAAGCGTAGCTTAACCCGACGGATCAACCCCTGTGGCTGTTATTACTTAGCCATGAGCCCCTCAAATTATTCACAAGCATTAAAACTTTAAATAACAAAGTTTCTCGAAGACTGCCAGCTGCATGATCCCGCAGATGCAATAATCTAATAGAGCATGTTATTCCCAGTGTACCAGCCCACCCATCTAATCTGCTAATCCTTTAAACGTACAATATCATAAGCTTCAATATAAAATCCATACAGTAAACACAGTAGCGTGGGAGTCCCCGTGTCTGCCGTGATTTCGCACTACATTCGCGCAACATCGACCCTATAGAACAGGTGTGCGGAAAGAGCTGTTTAATTTACAGTACCGTACTCTACATATTATTACTATCGACTTGATGACAGTATTCAGTGTAGAGTAGACAGTCTTCGGTTATTAAATCAGTCGACTGATTTAATTACTAAAGTCCGTCTTCCTACAATAGAACAATGAACACTTGTAAATAATAATGATTGCTTTATTTATCAACAGCCAATTAAATCCAGAGAGCAGTGGTGGCCAAGTGATAACGGCCCCGACTTACGAGTTGTTGGTCGTGGGTTCGAACCCTGACAGGCGTTTCACTTTGTGTAAATTATTTCATCGCCACTGCTCTCAAAACGGTGAAGGAAAACATCGTGAGGAAACCGGCATGTCCTAGAATCAAAAATTCGAAGAAATGTGACATCTACCAACCCGCGATGGGCCCGCGTGGTGGATTACAGCCCACTCCCTCTCGAAGAGAGGAGGCCTGTGTCCCAGTACTGGGAGCATTATAGGCTGATTATGCATATTAATAAGCAATTAAATCCAATTACAAAAAAAATATAAAAACATTACAGTTCTAGAAGTTAATAAACAATTTTAATTATGCTATGTTAGTACTTAAATTCTACTACCGACAGGGTGATTTTTATAAGATGCCTCATTATGGAGCTTTCGTCAGGCCCACCAGCAATAGCTTTCCGGAGGCGGTTGATACTGTCCAGCAACCTTTTTAGGACAGTCTTTTTCCACACAACAGCTGGGAAGTTGTCTACTCTTAGTAATTAGTTTTTGAATCAAATGGATATTGGCAAATGCCACTGATTTTAAGCGTTCAAGGAAATTCTGCTGGCCATAATTTCAACACGATATATTTTAGTCGCCTTTTACATCAACCATAGAATATTACCAGTCTCAAACATACTTTACGAAGTAGCGTGGGAGTTCCCTGCCGTGATTCCGCGCAACATTCCCGCAGTCACAACCCTAGAACACGAACAGGTGTGAGGAAAAGGTTGTTTAATATAATGTTGTACTTCCGTGGAGTTACCTATAGTGATTTTTAGTTTATGGGAATTTGATATTTTTGTAATAACACGTTAATTATTGTGGGGTAACAATGTGTGCAATATTTTGTTTTAACTGCTGTGTTTTATTAATTGATATCTGTAAGCAACATCAGGCCATAACTACCTACATCTGATCCGAAGCTGCCTCATCCCATTAATTACATAATTAAGATTATTACATCTCTAATGTATGTCGACTTTTATTACATTATCGAACCAATGGCTTACCAGCCTACACAATGCAATGTTAATGTTTAACTAGCCATATTCAGACAAAATTCTATTTCTGCTTCTGCAGTCATCGTATCTACTAAAGAAATCACATGTTTCACAGTAATGTATGAATTTTATATAGGTTTGTTTACTAACCTCCACTTTCATACCGGACATCTCACCTCTCGACAAACCTAATTTCACTCTCCACAAATTAACAGCACCAATCAGTGCCGAGCTAATTGCCCAACAAGTGTACATTCCCACGTAAACAGAATTATCGCGTGCACTGCCCACCTGCGCAGGCGCACACGACGGGCAACACTCTCACGCGCACTTATAGTTTCACACGGTGACAACCAACCCTACACCTTAGTACAGAAGGCTCACTTCAGTTCTTTCACAGTTCTTGTACCTACTTCCACAGAAAGGACGCGTCCTATTCAAAAGCGACTGCTATGCGAATACGCGATGTTCGCGCTCACATGTCACTTTTTTTTTGGTGAATCTGAGTGGGTTGTCGCGCTGACTTCGAACAAAACGTGAAATATGGATGCGACGATGGCTTTTAAACGACATGGGATAAAGATCAAAATAAAGATCACTGTGATGCATAATCAGAGGTAAAATAACTGTAAAAGGATTGTAATTCATGGAGCATTTAGCAAACGTAAAAAAAATACTGTAATGAGTGTGAGATCTCTAACGCAGTGCGATGGATCGTAAAGAACTTTGACCTTTTGCTAGATCCAAATTACTTGGGAAATGATACAGTACATTTGTATGGAATGGAATTAAGGGTCTCAAAAGTTTTACGTACAAGATTATAGCATTCTGAAAACTCCAGGGGACCTACCACCACTGTCGTGGGGGAAAGAGATGGAGCTATATGTCCTGTAGAGCTTCATCTCTTTCCTACACTGAAATAATATTTAAATAATACTGCTGTAAACGGTGGTGGCAGGCCCCCAGTACAGCACGTAGCAAACGAACACTTTGCGAGCTTCAAGCGCCCCTGACTTTAATCGTGTTTTGTTCAGATTGGGTTTTCTGGATTTCCCTGCGTTCACACGACAACACCGTCACCGGATAGACTCCTGTTTGTTATAATTGGGTGATTAGTGTAAATGACCGCTTCCGTGTGTGGCGATTTGATTTTGACTTTTGATTTCGTTGAGGGGAGGGTAGTTCGGTGTTTAGATTGATGTTAGTGATTTAGTAGATAGGGTTGTGATTTTTGATAAGATTGTGTGACTTTTTTCACTTTTTGGTTGATTCTTCATTTAAAGAATGAAGGACTATTTTTGTATTTCATATAAATCAGCAATTTTAACCAGTACAAAAGTTATGTAGTAATTTCTTGAATTGAAAAATTGCAGTTACTGAAAACCACAAATCTGTAAAAATCTACTTTCACTGTCGATATTTTTTTCTTTTCCATAATTATTTAGATTTCTCCTATCTTACCTATCTGTTTTTAATTAATGTTTCAAAATAATGGTGACAATAAAACAAAATTAATCAAAATCCAGAGAGACATCTTTTATTCCTCATTAATATTTAATTTTTTTATACAACTCCATACATTCTCATACACACATCGACATTATTTTACAACCGTTCACTGTACATATTATTGCGAATAAATACATTGCTTCTCTTTTTACTAACTGTTTATATTTTTCTTTATTTTGTTGTAAATTAAAACAATTGCTCGATGTGTAAACAATTGATTGTAAAGTAACATTTTCTTTTTTTTGATTATTTAAAACGTTTTTTTTTATCATAGTTCATTCATGAAATAGTAGGAGAAAGATTTGTCTTAACATTGATAATTTTACATTATAGAGCATATAGGTCCTGGTTTACTTGTGGACTGTGATAGACTGATTCAATTAATGTTACGTTACAAGCAAAAGATTTACTTTTCAAACTTATAAGATTACCATGACAATTCCATAATTATTTGCATCAATTACAAATTCAAAAATAATCTAAAATGACTATGGTCATACGGAAAAATTAAAATAATATATATTTTAATAAAAAAATCGTTGCGCTAAAGATTATAATTTATAAATAAAACATTTCTGTATAGTTACTATTCTTATATAATTTGTATTTCTCACTATTGTTTATACATATTGACACACATTATGTAAAAAGAACAAAAACAATTTTACTCAAACATGTTTTACATTTTTTTCTAAAAAGAATAAAATTATTTGTAAAAGTTGTTTTTTAATTTAAAGGAACGATACATACCTATAAATGCTTTACGGAATCAGTAAATAAGAAAATACGTTTAATTACGTAAATATTTGAGTTTTACAGCACCAGTCGAAAATAAAAAGAAAGAACCTCGTCCAATCGTATTTGTTGTACATCTGCCTATTTATGATTTTAAACTGGGAATAATAACCGACGAAAAAACATGTAGAAAATAACTTTAGCATAAACAAAAACAAAAAGTTTATGTACAAGAAGTATCATTAGATCACCAAACTCATTAGATAATTTTAAATGGTTGGACACAAAACTTCGTTTTTTTTCTTCTGATATGCCATCAGTTTCCACTCCCAGTTTAAAAACTTGAGGATGCTTCGTACCTACTTAGCCGTATAAAAAGATTTCTCAATCTTCGAAAAACTTTATCTATCTCTATACATTTAACTACACACCAACATTGCACGACCGATGTACATATTATTGCGTTATCAATCCAAAATTGCTTTTCATACAATTTCTACACAGGAAGAATCAGAAAAAATATATAAAATAAAAAAAATCCATCCATCATCGTAGAAAACTCTTAACTATCAATTTACAATAATAAAAACATTTTTTATTTACAATATTAAATAGTAAACTATTTTTACAGAGGAACAAAAAAACTTGAACTAATACACTACGGGTCCCACTGAACAAACGTTACTTCATATCGGGTATGCTACACTCTTGCCGTATATTCAACAGATTGTCTATCATCAGGGATTTTTGCGCGTTTTTCTGAGTCTCCGAAGTCGTTTCGAACTCCTCGTTCGATTTCGGAGCATAGAAAGCTGATATGGGATCGAAGGTCGGATCGGCTCTCTCGCTTTCCCTGCTGGTTCTGGACCCGAAGTACTCTTCACTCGCTTCTGTTTCGTGGAATTCGCTTGAGGAGGTCACGGCATCCTCAGGCTGGGCTTCGCGCTGGTACCTCTGGAAAGGGTCGAACCGCTGGCTGGGCAGGTACGGCGGGAAGCCGTAGGGCGTGGATCATGCCGCTGCCAGCTGCCTCCACATCGTATGTCACATGGTCGCCATGTACGGCCAGGAGAAGGAGCTTCCGGAGAGGAGCATGTCCCTGATGAGGGTCTCTATGGGCGTCTTGCCGACGAGTCGTACGAAGAACAGCTGTTCTATGACTTGAGAGCTGACTGTCCGTAGGGAAGGCAGCCGTAGCAGGAGTTTGCCGAACCTGGTGGGCTGGTTGGGGTACTGACTCCGGCAGTACTCCTCGAGGGCGCACTGGGACTTCTCCTGCAGGCTCTCTATGTGTGGCACGTCTGATAGGCCGCAAGCATCTGGAAGGAAGAAAGGAACACGTAAGGTTTTTGCCTTAATATTTGTGTTTTATTTTGGACTCCGGGAAATAATCATACGGACTCTGTGAGTGTCTTAAATGGTAAAAGAGAGATTCTTGGTTTATATTCTCCTAACTTTAGGTATTGCTCCTTTTCCGCAAGCCTCTTTTTCCCTTTTCCTGCCTGATAAACCTTTGTTTCTCCAAATTGTCGTCATAATCTCTTATTATTGTTTTTAATGCGTCATAAATCTATTTTATGCCCCTCTAACGGCGAAAATACCTGTGCTTATACTAATGTTGCCATCAAAAAAAGGTTTAATGTAATAGAAAAACGTTTGCTACATTTAACTTGGTTATTTTCGCTTAATAATACGTGTTGTCAATAAAATAAACTCTGAAGATTTAAGGGTGCAGGCACATTGGCGTGTATTTTAGACGAGCGTTTTTTTTTTTTATGGTTCTTGTTTTATTTACCTACTTTCTGTAAACTGTGCAATATTTTGGTATATCTTAATGCTATTCTCATAGCCAGTTAACACTCAATTAAATATTGCAATATTTAACAGTTGTCACAATAACCTGCATTCCAAATGCATTCATTATTATTTTATGTGTTGTAACAACTTCTAAAGAATCCTAATTAACTGTTAGTTGGTGTTTTAAGCCTTTATTAACGATGGGTTTCATCATGTTACTGCAAAAGCTTTGTATTCAGCCTATTAGCACTTATGTGTTAAATTGTCGCACCAAGGCGTCAAAGCTATTATGTTATTTCTTAACGATGAATTCGATGAATCCATGGGGTATAAAACGACTTATTATGGTGTGTTTATCGCGGAAATCGCATGTTGTCATAATACACTAAGTGTCATTATTGATGCAGTGGCTATTGTGACGAACTTTATATTTATTATTTAGCTTAGACGCATTGTTTTCATAGAAGTGACGTTGTGTATTTTTTTAAAATTAATATCTTTAAAACTAAACCTAACTTCCCGTGACCCATAGGGCTGGCTTTTACCTTGGTCAGAGGCTAAGAATTGCCATACAACGTGGCAATGCCGCAATGCAGTCTCTTGGGTACATTACCAGTAGACAGGTATGCGGATTAATTTTTCGACGCCGTATTTAGTTTGTTATAGTTTTAGTTAAGTTAGGATATCGTATTGTTATTTTTATTAATGGATTAGGTATAAGTTGTTATTATTTTTTAAATATATATACCTATTAGAAAAATATTTATTGTTATTTTCAGTATTACCCATACCTATAATTAAATAGGTTCGCGCTTGAACCTTGATACATTTCCCCAATAGTTTGAAAAGCGAGTGTGGATTGCATGAGAATCACTGCAAAATCGCGTTCAATGCGCGGTTATTTTGCCGCGTGTTAACCAATGTGTGGATTTCCTAAGATAAAATAAACAAATCCATGATTTATTGTTGTCTTTAATGGCGAGGTGAAGAAGTTGGGTCATCGTACCAAGATGTGTGTTTATCAAAGAGATAAACTTTGATGAACATGGTGTTGAGTCACTGTTGAAGTAAAGTCTTAGTTAATATGTCATTGGAAAATATTGGATAGTGGATAGATTTTAAGCGAATAAAGAGAACTACAATGCAGATGACCTTTATCAAACAGTAAGATATTATATAAGGTTTAATAGAAAAGAGTCCTTTCAGAAATTATAGAAAAGTTATAATAGTCACCTAAAAAAATTGGTTATACTGTACTATTTGGGTCTCTTTGCTCGTACAAAATGCTCAAATGATTTATAACCATAATCCCTCCAACCCGTTACCCAAAAAATAACCGTCCTCAAAATCTTAAAGAAAGCTCGGAAGTAACCGAAAACAAAGACAAGATTAATCCTTACTACCCTCGAATAAAACCGAATAAGCATTATAACCCGTGAATGGTTGCAGGGACGTAGGGTCCGTAGGTCGTAATGCGATTAGGCCCCCGGCACATTGGCGCGGCACATTAATATTTTTTATTGTTATATACTAAGATATGGCTCGGTAAACAACAACGTCGTTATGAGCTCGACCAGATGTCTGCTTCAGTGGCTTTGGGTAAGTGTTATGAATGTTGGACCTGATTAGTGGTGATCGTCTCTTGTTTTGGGCAGAGAAATATGATATGAGGAGCCGTAGATTTGTTTTTGTCTTTGTATATGATTTCTATCTTCAAGGCGAGATTTTTTTTTTATTAATTGGTGCTGAAGCGTTTAGCTACTAACTGGCTATTTAATCATCATCAATCATTGCAAATTCGTCACATAGGACCAAAAAATTATTAGAGGCATTGCAAATTCGTCACTACGGACCAAAAATTTATTAGAGGCATTGCAAATTCGTCACTACGGACCAAAAATTTATTTGAGCAATTTTTTGTTACGAAATGGCCCTCAATTACTTAGCCCCCCTTTGTGATATGATAGATTTGGAATAGTATCCCCCTAGTCGAATGGACCGGTTGCGGTGACCCAAAGTCAAAGTCAAATAATTTATTTCAATTAGGCACTTTTGAATGTCAAAATGAACATAAAAATTGAATTGTTTTTAGTCGCCAAGAAAGTGACTGTATCACCAGAAGGGTGAAGGTCAAAATGTTCGTGGGCACAATTCGGGCGAGTACCTAATGTATAAAGAAATTCACATTGAAGTCGCAAAGTGTCAAACTTGTCAAAAATGTTGGTAAATTGATAGTAATTTTGACAGATTACGAATGCATACGTTCTTAAAAAATACGCGAATTGCCCCTCTGTAAGCCAAGTCTTCACCCAGCGACAAGGTTATAAAAACGCTAATCAACCTACGTATCTAATGAAACAAGTTGTATGTTCAACTAACATTAAAACTGACAAGTAATCATCACGGGTAATTATAAATTAACCTACTTGTCCGATGAGAATGCTTCAAGTGGGTAAGACAATTATCTGTTAGTTAATTCAGGTTTATACTCCACTATTACTGACAAATGCTTGCACTGACTGGACAGGTCCACTCGAATCGTTGTGGTTCTTTCCTCAAAAGACCATTTCAGACGCTAATCTACATGGTCCTCATATGGCTTGACCAAGATTATGTCTGACATTAAAAGAGACTGCGACCTCTGAGTTTGTTTCTTCTCACAGTAGTCAGATAGCAAATGCCGACCTCATCTAGCTTATTTTTTTTTTTTTTTTTTAATGACGTGTAAAAGTCATTCCAATATCCTATTTACAGAATAAACAATTTCATTTCATTTCATTACTGGAGATATAGGTATTTTGATGGTAGAAGTAATGTGCATTGTACTAAGATTCAGTTGTAAGTAAACTGCATAACAGTAACGGAGTGGTAACGGCCCCGACTTACGAGTTGTAGGTCGTGGGTTCGAACCCAGACAGGCGCTTTACTTTGTGTAAATAATTTCATCACCACTGCTCTCAAAACGGTGAAGGAAAACATTGTGAAGAAGCCGGCATATCCTTGAACTTAAAAAAAGGCATGTGACAACTACCAACCCGCACTGGGCCTGCATGGTAGGTTATAGCCCACTACCTCTCGAAGAGCGGAGGCATGTGTCCCAGCAGTGGGAACATTATAGGCTGATTATGCTATAAACTGCATAACGATTGGATTTTGTTTTAAATTTCAGAATGGTTCTTGACGTCCATTTCTTTTGCTGCCTATGATTTACGAAATTGTGTTGTTATTGGTATAATTTATCTTTCGAGCTGATGAGTGATACTTTTGAGAGAACAGGGGAATTGCAAGGCTACTAACATTACTAAAATTGAGAATGTTATGGTAAGATAACTGTGAGTTTCTACAGATTCTGCTAAACCTAAGACAACTAAAATACAATAGACATAGATATATTTAGTAACCTTTTCCAGTTCACTATTCTCCAAGAGTCATAAAAAACTCTGTAAGAAATCAACACGTATTTCACCTCTCAACGAGGCATCCTCAGGATGACGATTGACCAGTCGCAGACCAGAACACGACGTGTTGCCACACCGACCGCAGTGTTGACTCGGCATCTAGCGCTCGGTCTTATCTACTTCCATTGTATTTTATAATGGATTTCCGTAAAGTCACTCCTGAATCAATTAACTACCCAAGACATCTACAGCACCTAACAAAGATCAAATTAATGAACACACTACATAACATAACAACACTCCACTATATCATGTTATCAACCAAAATGACGTCATAGGAGGCCCGAAGCTCCAACAACCTACATTTTCATTCAATAAAAGGCAACTATTAATTCTAATTCGTGCGTCTACGCTTCACAGCGTCTTCGGACAAGATGACGCAATCCTGGGACCATAATTGTGGTCACTTGTCCTAATTGTTCCAGCGATGCCACTAAATGGTGACAGCTGCTTGATAATTGATACACTTTGCTCTCACGAAAGAAACTCCACCTTATCTTTATAATACCAATGTTGGTTTTTGGTTGGGAGATGTCAAAGAAAAGAACACAAAAATCTGTGGAAACGATTTTGAGGTTTCCAGCTGCAGTGTTAAAGTTGAAACTTGAATGGGGTATTTTTGAGCTTATTGAAGGATGTTGTGAGGCGTTTGTTTGTAAGCTGGACAATAAGTTGTGTAATTTGCATTTCCGCGCAAAACGACGGAGAAAGATGGCTTAGTATGGCAAATGAGTGGATGTAAGATAATGTATAATAGTAAAGTTTTGTGCCAAGAAAGAGAACACGATTTGAGTGATTTATAAGAACGCGTTTGGCATATTATTATTAAAAGCCTGTGATGTTCCTATATAAGGTAAGGGCCTCCATAATTTCATTCCATTTCTCTGTATTTTTCTGTTATATTTTATCTATTTCTGGAACTTATCACTAGAAAATCCAAGACTCGAATAATTTTAGAGATGATGTTAATGTTATAGACAAAATCTATTTTAGCTACGACAAGCACCAACCTGTTTAAAATCCTTCATAAACCTTACGAAAGTAGAATACCTTCCTTCATTTAACAAAGCATCTCTCTTCTAGCTAGGATTGTTAACTACGATGATTGAAAGCCACACGAAGGAGGTCAAGAGTAGGCAAGCGAAGCAGGTGGCTTCTGAGTTCAACTGACTCTTAATAGCTCTAATAGAGCGATCTTCTACCGGCGTAATGCTATAGCTTTCAGGCAAATCTATGAGGTTATTACAAGTGTAAGAGTAAGTATGAAATCTGGAAAACAAGGTACCTCAAGAATATACTTAGATAAAACTACCATGATTGTTATTTTGGGATAAAATCAAAGCTTAGGAGTGGACGAAAGACGAAATTCTAGGGAAGATACTTTGCTTTAAATAATACTGGAATTCTCTTAGAAATTTTTGAACCCTAGAGAGTTTTGATTAATTAATGCAAAGCTGATTCAATGTCTAATTTTAATTTTATTCATATTAATCTGAAAGTAGAAATCTACGTCGAAAAAAGGGAGATTTGAGAAAAGATCACAATTCTCAAGATACAAAAAATTAAGAAAAGAAAATTCTATTAAAAAAGCGCTCAGAAAATTCCAATTTCTCCAAAGAATCCAAGGGCAGCCAATCTCAACCCTGCGCTATCAAATCGAAAGGTGTACGACAATGATCCAAAAGACCAAAGATCAGGCAAAGACGGTGCAATAGCAATTAACCCTGCGCCCGCCGGACATCGTAACAATGTAATATATTTTAATTGAAACGACCCCGCCGTAGATGCAGTAAATATTGCTTGGAATGAACGAATGGACCTAATTGAATGGATGAAGGAGTGTCGTGTTAAATTTTAAAGTAGGTTTTGAATGAGTGACGTCATTCGTTAGTTGTTGTAATTGTTGATTGTGATGATGTTGATATGTTTAAGGAGCTTGTTTTGTTTTGCCAAGGAACACATGTTTTTGTTGTGGTCTGACGTTTTCCACAGAGAAAATAAATATCTTTAATTCTAAGTAACATTACTTGGATTCCAATCTGGACAAGTTTATGATGGAAGTTTTCAGATGAAACACACAAAACCCCAAACACGGCCCATTTGGTATATATTTTAATGGACTGAATCCCATGTCTTTACGGAATTAAAAATTTAACCGATTCGTTTTCGAACAAAATAGTATATTCTTTAAAAACCTTCCCAAAATAATTTGAAACAAACCCAGTAGGTACACACAGCGCACACTAATAAACCCTGCATGCGCATGATTCGAAGCCCGTTCTTAAACAGTATTGATGGTAGTGTCAACAGATTTGACCCAGTGAATCAATGTTCTATCATGACCAATGAATGCTTATAAACCTATAAGTTTGCCTCTTGGCGCCGATGAGTCGAGGGCTTGGCTTGTAGTACTTATTGATAGCCTGGGTGAAGTTCTTCGTATATCTATACATATTATAAATTAAGTCACTGTTCGTGTTTGTCTATATGTCCGCGTTGTTCTTCTAAACCACGCAACAGATTTTGATGAGATTTTTACCATCGTTTAGAGAATTTATTCCGGAAGGTTTATGTGTATATATTAAAGTTACATATAACTAAGAAATCTCGATGTTTTGCCAAGCCGTAAAAACTGAGCGAAGCAGGAACGGGTCGCTAGTGTATTGATATTGAAGAGGTAGAGATTGGGAGTGATGATACAAAGGTTGTCGATTAAAAAGAAATGAGCAATAGAATGAAGGTATATCCACGCGGCGGTAGAAACGTGTAAAAGTAACAATCAAAAAACTTGTCAATGGCTTGATATCAGAGGCTAAAGATTGGATATCAGTGATGTTTCAACGGTTGTGTGTTGAAAAGCAATGAACAATTTAAGAAAACCATAAGGCCAGAAGATTGTCGTCTCTCCGTAAGTGTTTTGAGAAGGATAATGAAAAAATCATGAAGTAGTCAATGATGATAATAATAATAAACTTGATGCCTGTTATCTCATGGCAAAAATTTAGAGTAATTTAGAGTAGCATATACAAACAGAGGTCGTAACAATTGTTTGTTAGCGAGTCAGATATTCGAGTAATTTAATGTATCAATCATCATTAAACCAGTTGGTTGTAATTTTGTTGATTTTGGCTTCGTTTTCATTATTTGTATGTACATTTACAGCTGTGTCATTGTTCGTATCTTTTAATTTAGTTTAATTTTCAAACTCGTCATAAATGGTCTGATTTTATAAAATCTCTTCGTCAATTTAAATTATCAGATCAGAGAGAGAATCAGAGGCACCTAAGTTATTACCAACTAGAATATAAATAAATCGTTATTCCACAAACGGATTGCCTTCCAGATTTCAGTGTGACGAATCTCATTGACTCTCATTAAATACTCGGCTAAAGGGTGATAATCGAGAATTAAATCGATGGCCCGCATCGATGGCGAGTGTATCGTTTATGAAAATAAAATAATCGTCGCTCATTAGTCGATTTACGGGTTATGCGGGTGTTTATAGTGACACGCTTTTTATATCAATGGCTTTTAACTTTCATCGTTCCGTTGATTGTATTTAATTTGTGTTGTGTTTTCTTTTTGGTTTATTCTTTGAGTGATTGGAGCATTTTTTATCATTTGGGAGTTTATAGTGATTGTAATTGGCCGTTGAATGATTCTTGTATTGGCCGTTACTAATTTAACTGTACGCTCGACTACGTTAAAGACTTTGAGGTGCTCAATTTAAGAATTTCAAATATTTTAATATTTACTTTACCAATATCAAATATGTAGGATAATCGGAACTCACAAAGTAACAAACACAATAATCCGTTTCAAAACCAACAAAAGTTTATAACATTATAACAAATCTTAACAGACCATAAACGTATTAAAAGGCCACAAAATGAAAGAGCAAACACCCGTCTTTAGAAATCTATAATCTTTTGATGCAAGGAGGCGTAACTGCAAACTGTAGGCGGCAAAGCAGATGTTTGTTCTGCGTCCGAGGATGGACGAAGAATGTCCGACAATACACGAAGCGGTACACAGTATAGAGGTGCTTCAAGAATTTGAAAATATAGGCTCTGTCAAAGAATGTTCTACGTATACCTAAAGGCTAACGAATTTTGATGCGTTAGATTCGATGCATTTTTGAATCTGGTGTTGGAACATGTTGTTGACTTGTTTGGTAGTAGGGTCGGATCCGAAAGTTGTAAAGTTCGCTTTTCCAAGATCTGAGAAAAACTGCAAAATCACGTTTTCTTTGATCATGATAACCCAAACTAACTTCATCAGCTCCTCCCATACATGATATCAAATGAATACAAACTCGACCGATACTCTCTTAAGAAACATAACCTATTTAAGACATCCAATTCCACATTTTAGGGCACGCTCCACCCGATATAATCTCGAACGGTTTTACAATAATAAAATAATCTTGTAAGTAGATCGGAAATAGCGAAGCAAATTTAGCTACCACAATAGGCTCGTGGTGTTTGTCACCAAGATTGGGATCTTGAGAATAACACCCTTCTTATCTGGACGAGATGTTTATTTACGTTTATGTGCTGTAAATATAGATATGTTAGTTGTGTCTTATGTTCAGCGAAATAAGTTATTTTACAGTGAGAAAATGGAAATTGTCTTGTAAAAGAAAATTTTCTTGGTTCTGGCAATTAGGTACCTACATTATTTGCTTGGTTTATTTTAGTGGTACATTACCATTAATATAAGTCAATATGCTTTCGACAAAAAGGTTCTTCAGTTCGTCACTGCTATTTCAGTTTTTAGTTAAGAAAGTTCAAAGAAAATAGTGGAAAATACTGATGATCGGCTATACAGCCTCGATCTGTCAAAACGGAGGCAATTGAGATTATAATAGTTTTAAGCAATAAAAAACCTACCAAGAACTATAAGGTAGGTATAGGAATCTTTTAGCACGATAACTCCAATGGGAGCTAGAATAGCTAATAATATTGAACAGTAGCCAACTGTAATGGAAAAAACCGTAAGCGATTCGAAAACGAAATTACTGCTAAGTAATATTCATTTGTTACATCGGACATTTAGCATGTAGACGACGGCAAAATAATTCAAAGAATAAAAGAAAAAATACATCTAACTTTTATGACAGTTAATAACATTGAAAAGTATTAAATTCAAAAGATTCCTAACAATAGATCAATAGACACAAATTGGACGTCCATAGGAACCATAGACACGTGTCCGAAAGAAGAAAAAAAGAGACGGCCGGCCTTATCGAACAACTTTGTATATACCGTTATGAAAATTGAAAATCGAACTTTGTCATTCTTAAAACCAAGGAGGAAGGATGTAATTTATTTGGCAGATATTTTGAGGTAAAGTTGGTGCTGTCAAACAGCATCAAATGGCGCGAAAAGTGAAAAAATGTGACATTTTAGCATTGTGAAATAAAATTTTAAATAAACACCTTTTGAGTGGGCGTTAGCGGAGTATTTGTAAATAGGTTTTTGTTGATATTACAATGGTATTTTTAACAACGGTTCCCTGCGGGGGTGTTGTCTGACAGTCTCGTAATGTTGCCACGTGCTTTTAATATTGCCATTTGTGTTGTTGCTGTGACAAAAAATAATAATTTGTAGTCATAGTTTACCTGGATTTTGTGCCCCGTATGATCGGCTAACATTTTTCTTTATCGATTCAATTGTATGATAAAATGGACTTTAATTTCAAATATAAACAGATCAAGCTTAGCGGATTAAGTAAATCGAAAGAAGATTATTCCAATCAAATGAATAATCGCTTATTATCATAAATTACAGAGTAAAATAAGTATAGGTAAATCAAACACTATTTCTCCTTTTTTACACAATATTTAAAGCGAGATCGAATCATAATAAAAAGTCATCAAATTAAAGTTGATAGGTATTTAAGCAGACAAAAACCGTTTAATCTTGGAAGCAAGAACCGTCTACGGAAAATTGATATGTAAGCATTCCATAAATAAAACTAATAAGGCATTTATTGTCCATGGTCAGCGATAGCTTACCATTTTAGGCGCGAGATTGTATAATATTTTATGTGGCTACGTCATAAACGAGAATACACCTCATACTGTAAATTAAATCTGCAAATTAGATTTACCTAATACGGATTAAGAATAACTTAAGGCAAATCGCATATAACTTCTAAGGCACGTAACATAATACCATAAAGGTGCGTGCACATAACATTGGCGCGATATCGCACGATCGCGCGGCATAAACTACGCGGCGGGTGGCGCTACCGACGCGCCAAGTACCAACTACACTTTACGACGTCACAAAAATACTCGCTACCGTACCCACCTTTACGGCACCTACACAATATAAAATAAAAGTATTCGATGAAGAAATTACAAAAATTGTTGAAGAATATTTTCCGGCGTTTATGTGAATTCTTTAAACATAATGATATTGTAACGGCATCTTGAATGACATACCTACATAATTTTAAGATGTATATGCAGAGAATGCGTCGCTGTTATCGTGGAACTGTCTTTTTAATAGAGTCATATTGTAACGGAACTTGATAATTTTGGAGAAAATTCAAGTTCTAGTCTGTACGTAACGACTTAAATTGCTGAGGTAACGTACCAATTTATTTCACAAGACTGTGCTTACTTTAGCACATTTAAGTTTCCAGTAAACAGTAAGGAACTCGTGTAAGTTTATGGTCCTGCTTACATGTGAATCATGATTCTCTCACATAATTACAACTTGGAATTGCTTTCTTATACATAATAATTTTCCAACCCATTTCGATTTAAAAATTCATTACATTTCCCTCAAACCCTTGCCTATTCTCTAAAAGGGCAAGAAGTAACCCATCAGGTCACACGCGACGACACAGTACAAAGCATATCCTCCTGAACAGTCGTTTGACTGACAAAAGAACAATACAGTTCCCAAGTGGGTCAGGGAGTCGTTCACAACACTGGCCCGGTGTCACGTCACTGATAGCGAGGTCCCGAGTTCGTCCCGCATAATAGCAAGCTGACACCACGCAAGACGGAATGCGGTCAGTGTGTATGCTGCCTTAGTTAGTAGCGTTTTCTTTAGGAAATTGAAGTTGGCGCGAACCTAATCGATGAGTACTTACTATCGCAAAAAACTGCGTACTGTAGAGAAAATAAAACCTATATTTGGCTAATAAATTCTGTAGAGAGAGAATCTATCGGAAAAAAAAAACAAATACTTATTTCTATTCGTAATTGGAAAAATCAAGAACATGCACGATATATTGAGAGCCTTATTTGTCCGTGTATGGAGATTAGATGCTATCTCAGAGAAAACATTCTTACACATACATTAGAACTGTCAAAACCATTAATTAACCTTTTATCTCTGCCGCAATCGGGTGAAAATCCAATAAGTTAATATTGGTATTTATTGATTGGGTATTAATTAGTCGGGCCATTTTTATTAAATAACTAATTATGTTGTATATAAACAGATGAAAGGTTAATCAGTAGTTTTCGTTGATTGGATCTGATTGATTCGATTTTTATGATGATTGGAATATTGGAAAGATATTTTTAGGTTATCTGATGTATCACAGAAGTTACAGTCAATAATAGAAACGGTTGTCAAATATTTATAGACTTATGACAAATTATGTTTTTATATTTGTCTTAATTTCTAAAATTATCATTCGATAAATTGCAACGGGTTTAGGTACTTATACCATGTCACGCCTACATATTTTACTTTATTAATTATTCATAAATTTTATGATAAACCATATTATTTTTATTATTTGATAATAAAAATAATATAAATTTGTAGTTTTGATTATTTTGCGACAGCGTTTTTAAGTTTATCATAATTATTAAAATTATGATTCTGATTCTTTAAATTGCAACGTGTTCCGATATACCATTTCACACCCTACATATTTTAGTTTATTATTTATTCATAAATTTTATTATAAACCAATCAAATAATAAAAATAATTAAACGTCGCAGTTTCGATTATTTTGCGACGAACTTTTTCTATAGAAAGTTTATTACCACCATGTGATAATCATGGCATTTAGAATAACCCACTTCCCAGTTTTATGATACCCATTATAAAACCTTTTTCTTTTATATTCCATCAAAAGGAAGTTGTAAACACCCAATATACATGTAAATAGCACCAATCAATTTGAAAATGAACATTAAATCACATATATCTGTTTAATTCTGCTTTTTTTATATTAAAACGTATAACTTTTATCTTTAATGATACGGAACGAATACAAATAGCGTATAATCAAACACTACGCTGAGACTATAAACCGGGCTATCGTTTTCGCATAAATTTACAACGAGGGATGTCACAAACCGTACATCTTGTGCTGCAGCAGGACCAATAAACGAAATGCGGATTAGTTTTCGCAAAAAATTCCAGTGCTAGCACCACACCGATTGCAATAACGCAAATTTTGTAACAAGGAAAAGTGCAGAAATGTACAAGAAATCCGAAATAAGTATCCCAACTTTATTTCATAGTCGGACTCCAACTAACGCAAGTGCCGTACGCAGTGAGTTTGTAGCGGCGCGCGGCGTCGCATCGTTGTGATAACATTAATGACGTCGTAAACCTGCCCCGCATCTCTAGAGCGAGATAGAAACAACGCAGATACGCGAGAACGCGGAAGAATTAGCCTTCACTAACGATGGAGTAAATCACCTGTTAGGCTGGATCCTAGCTTTAGTAGTGAGATTAAATTTAAAGTAAGCTTAAATCACACGACGCATAGAAAACTTGTTTTATGCCGTTGATTCGTGGCTCACCGCCATGAAGAATTTGATGGCCGATATGTATTATAAAAGCGGTGATTAATACTGAAAATATTTACACACCCACGTGAATCCATTAAAATCTCTTTAATTCACAATTCGGATGCTAAAATGTTTCCATTTACGTAGTAAAAAGGTATTTTTTAAATACATAAGTTAATTATTCCCCCGTGCACGTCTGTCCATCTGGGCGTGTTTAATTTGAATAACAAAGAGGTCTGACCGCGCGCTCGTGGCGGAAAAACGAAAGATTGACACACACTCATGTTCGGGGGCGAGCCACCGATTATGATATGTGGCGCGAATCAGAATAAAGGCATTAAAAGCCAGAATTTATTAGCTTGTAATGAATAGCTGTTTGGAATCTGACATGCATCAGTAGATTTTATATCAGAAAAATGGAAATATTTTGGGCCGAACCATAAAGCTATAACCTAATAGACGATACTGAATATTTTGATATTATTTAAGAATTAGAAGACAATACCAGAAGTTTTCTGATTTATCTCCTGTACTAAGGTCTGTTTTACAATTAAAAGCAAGTTACGTTGCACCTTAGACGCGGGTTAACGTATGCTGGCTGAAAAGCCAATGAGCAACTATCACCGCCGATCTCCATACACACACACTTTGTTCTTGAAAACAGCAATATGGCCGCAGGGAAAATAAACATAGATATTGTTCTTGGTATTAAAACATAAATCTTTCTCCATCATAAGTATCTATAAGTTTCCATTAAACCCCCATAAAAAATGCACATATTACTTGCCGCGAGCAATTTTTTGATGAATGAACACATCAGTACGGGAAGCATTGACTGATGGGAGCGCAACAAAGGGCCGATCTTTGCACTTTGACATTCGCGGTTTAATCACGTACTACAAGCTTTGTAGTGGCGATCGACGAAGATCAGTGCGCACTTGACACCGACGATACCTCTTGACAAAGTCACTTCAAGCGGATCGAAAGTGCTCAGCTTAACGTATTGTCTAAAACGTGTAACACGTGCTTCGAATCGATCTTTATCGATACTTTTGAACCGTCTATTATGGCACTAAGCTTTTAATAACAACAAAAATGTTGTAGCTTTTGTTTAAGATCGGAGATTGTATCGGTTCTGTAACGACATAATTGTTGCTCAATTTAAAGATTAAAACGCGATTATTGTTCATTGGGCATTAACTTTTGTGTTTTTTTAATGGAATTAACAAGTGGATTGTCTTTTTTATGATATAAGATGAACTGATTACGTGCGTGAATGGTGGTTTACAATCGATTTCGTTCGGTCTACTTGCGAACACAACCTACCTCTTGATGACATTAATGGGCGCCATTTTGAATACGGAATGAAGGTGACCTAGACTGAAATGAATGAATGATACCTGAAATCTGCCAGAGCGTTATTGCATTTATTGGTATTGACAATTAATTTTCTACGTTCATTTTCAATAACTAAACCTTTGGAACGAAACTGTTCGTAGCATGAAAAGCAAAAATGGTAATTTTGAATAGTGTACAGTAGCGTACAGTTTCATTTGTGACACTGCCAACACTTAGCGTTGAGCTGGACACGACTGTACCTACTATACGGAACGGGAGGACGGCTACTGTCCGAGTTGGAAACTAATGCACGGTTAGGGTTGCCAATTATATTTTATATTTTTCCTACTGCTATAGAATAGTTACAGAGTTTTACCCGAAATCTAAATTAAGCTTTTCCTTAACTTTCAGTTTGCTTGAAAACTCTCGTAGTTGAAGATTGCAGGGCAAGGCGCCGTAGTTGTCGATGGCTAATAATAAAATTAGCAAAATGTAAAATTTATAACATTATTCCAAGGAAAACTTGAAAAGCGTAAGGGTTTGGGAATGCTCTTGCTATTACCTTCCTTACCTGACCTTCAATAAACTACTTATATAGGTACCTACATACAAATTATGATTTATAAAAAATATCGCACAAAAGGCTGCCACATACGGACGCGACGCGACACCGGTAGAACAGCTTCCGTGGATCTATCATAAAAATTGTTCCACCAGTGTCGCGTAACTCCGTCGCTACGCGTCTGGCTGCGGGAGAGCCTGCAATTCGAAACCAACCTTCAAAAAAATCAGATCATTCAAATATTAGCACCGTATCTTTTTCCAAACAAAAGAAACAAAATCGTATCAACCCTAACCGCTGACGGGGTGAAATAAAGCTCTCCTGCCCGTCGACCGAATGGAGTGAAAAAATTCCAGTTCAAAAAGCCATGGACGGACCGACAAAAAGTCGCATTGTCGTACTACACGATGCATGTAGTGCACGATTTTTTCGCCAGACTATTGAGGCGGTTTTGTTCGCTTTTTCGTCCGTCTGTCTAGCTTTGAAGAGATGTTATAATGTATTGTTTTTGTCGATATGTTAATGAGAAATGATACGAACATGATGTAACAGAAAAAATAATATTTGTTAAAAAATCTTCGTAAGTGTCTGAATTTCAGATCACATTATGGGAAGTACATGTACAGATTATATCGTCAATATGGCACGCGAGCTAAGTTTTTTATGTGAAAAATAAACCTATGTAAGTAACAACAAAGAACCCACTACCAGCTGTAAAACGATACAGCACTGATAACCGATAATTTAAAACGAGGGACATTAACAATAAGAGTTGCCCTCAGGCACCCTCAAAAATAGAATTCTATACAACGAAATACGACACTGGCCGCAACCCTCATTAGAGTTGCCACTTAATTAAATAAAAAAATATTTCCAACCGTATCACAGTTCGAATTTTGAAAATTAATAAAAATGTCAAGCGTAACTAAATATAATGACGTCAGTAGACCAATGCGGGCTCGTAGATTAAGAGGCGGTAATAGAATCGCAGTACCGCGAAAAAAGAGAAAAATGCCAGTGACGTCACACCCTCGCCCTGTGGCGCTGGTGTGGGGTGTCAGTGCGATTCAGCACTTTTGCAAAATAAGCTTAAACGTTGAAAACCCAATTTGACGGCTCGATTAGCACAGTCGGGTTTTTATTCACGTCACATGATTGATTTTCGTGATACACAATTCGGCTTGACTGTGAACGGCAAGAATAGTGTGTTGTTAGATTGGTGGGCAAAACGGTTATCAAACTAAATAAAATCATTTTCCAGACTCATTTGATGTTTCACCAAAAAGACTTCAACGACATGTCAAATCAATACGTAACCGCTCAAAAAAAAAAAAAATTAACCCTTCCTCTGCGCGCGTCAAAAAGCTCACTAATTACAAAATTAATTTCGCCAAACAAACGCGTCTTCCGCATCGGACGGGTCGCATTTCACGCGGGAACACGGCCCCGGTCGTGTTCGCCAGCCGTACGGCCGAACATTCTGTGTAAGTCGTGCACAGGACGACCATTGTGCTCAATTCGGGTCCCAGTTAATTGTTTTTAATTCGCCAGTACTGTATTGTAACTCTTTTAATTACGCCCACGGTGCTGCGCTAATGGCGGCTTCGTGAGCGCCTGCGCCGATATCGAAAGTCCTTTTGTTTAATTGTACAGTTCTAAAGAGATGGGCTTCGGATAAGCCCCTGTGTGGGCAAACGCATTAGTTTTTAGTACTAATTATGGGTTTTATAAGTGATTTAGTGTCATGTGAGATCATGTTTCGTTTTCGACAGTAAAATGATTTTTTTATTTGTTTTACGGACGTGATTCTGGAGATTATTTTTTAGTTCGGAGTTAACGAACTGCGGAGTCATATTTTATAGTCTTATAATATTTTTTATTTCCTTATATGAAAAAGTGATAAATAATAAAAACTAATGAGAAGACTACCGAAACATTCATATCGAATAAAAATATGCATTTATTATCATAAATTAGCTTCTTATAGCTACCTAGCTACAATGAGCGAACGAAAAGAAACAAAAACAGACCATAAAACCAAATGACAGTCACAGAAAACAATTCTGAGTTCCCAAATACGGGAGAATATTTCCAATTTCTACTAAGCAGGCTCCCTTCGATTGTACTAAAGCTAAGGAGAGCAGCACACCGCAGTGTATCGGCCTCATTTGGTTAATTCGCCGTGTGTAGCTTCACAATTAAACAGCACAAAAGAAGAAGTTCGACGACAACGGAAATCACGACTCGATATTACACTGATGATACTTTTAATGAGGTTTTTAGGCAATTTTATTCGTGGATTTTGTATGAACGGGAGTTTTAGTGTTAACTTTGGAAACAATGAATTTTAATTTTGGATTATGATTATGATTTATTAATGATAATAAATCAGAGAAAAGGTCTTTTAGTTTGAAAAAAATAAGTAATTTCCCTCTATATTATGAAAAGTAAAGCCAAATAAAAATGCATAAAGCATACCTTACGATAGATTTTCTTTCGGTCAAAAAATCACCAATAAATTGACATATCTTGAAAATACTCCAAAACTCACTCCATAAAAATCTCTGTTAACCCTAAAATAGCCGTAAACCTCATTCCTCAATAGGATAACCCGAATGCCTAAAGTGTGACAAGCCACAAACCTTGTAACCCTAACACGCGGGGAGCGACCCTCGGGTCTAAACGACCCGCGGTCGCGCGCAATCCCGTATCTACCGCGACTTTTGCCTCTACAATCCGGTGGGTTGACACATGGGTGTTACAAGTGGGATAAATCTGATGATTGTCTGAATAAAAGATTGTTTGTGTAAAAAGTTACTTTTTTTTTTGTGATTTTGTTCCTAAATTAAGTCATACAAATAGCGATATGCGTCTGTTGTTTTAATTTTAATTAATGTTTATTATCTGAATCCCAGTTCCGCGTATCGTTATATCATTCATAAACTACTATACAACTACCAATGCTAGATGTGAATAGATTTCCAAAAAAAGTAATTCTGTGAATAATAGTCAAATATTCGTGAGTAATTTCATCAGATTTATCCACGACCAACGCATGCACGTATGCAGTTTTTTACCCGTCACCCCTAGGGGTGAGGATAATCATATCTGCACACACGTCACTTGAGTCGCGACACGTCGACTTGACACCCCTACACTCTGACCACTAATCATTGATCAAAAAACTTTTCAAAAGAATTTCAGATAACCGTTATTAAGTGTAAAATTGAATATTGCGAACTGTACTATTAAAAATCGAATTCAGTAGGGGAACTGTAACTTATAACCACAACAAAAAACTTCGCAACCAGTGATCAAGTAACCCTACGCTGGAGGGCACGCGTCAAAACGGCCGCGAAAAAAATAAAATTACAGCTTCCCATTTACTGTTGATTACACTCGAGACAAAAAACCATGTGATTATTTTCACAAGGTATTAATCTCACGCGTCAAACGCGCGATTAACTTATAAATCCGCCATAATTGCGGGTACCGACAGATGTCGCTGGCGGCGCCGCCACTGGAATTGCGCGGGCGCATGCTTTATTATGTTTTTGTTAGGACAAAGAGTACCGCCTACGTTTTCCACTACCGTTTATTATTGTGACACATTTTAAGTTCGATATATTAACCTGTAATAAAAATAGTTTTTCTAACATAGAGATAATGTAATTGACGATAAAAAACTTGGATTTTTTATGAGCTAAGATTAAAAACAAGGCTTTTTATCTATCGGTAATAGCAATATTATCTCGATAAGTTACCATCATTTGTGCACATTAAGGAATGTTGGAAACTTTAATATATTTTTGTAATGATTACCGAGATACCATGATGGAAATTATCGTTACCTTACCGTAACTTTCTAAAATTAACTACATTCAGATTGTCTACTTTAAAGGCGCCACCTTCGTAGTTTATAAGATAGAATTCCCAGACGAAAATTTGGAAAATTAACTGCTACAGCAATATTTGTGACCTACAACTTCTAAAAAATATATAAATAACGTCCGAGCATTGGTGAAAACAGCATGAAAATCGGTGCAATAGTTTTTGAGTTTATCGCAAACAAGACGACAGACAGACGCGGTGGAGGACTTTGTTTTATAATATGTAAGGATAGGTATTCGTTTACTTTTCAATTTGCTTTTCTAAATAAGTAAAAACGTTTTCCAAACAGTTGTCAGATTTAGTTTAGACCAGACCAGCGATTAGGACGCTTTATCTGCCATTACTGTTTCCAATCCAAAGAGTTATTCAATTTTGAAACTCTCTCCATTGACCACCAATTTCATTAAAAATCCGTTTTTTAACTACGATACACGCTGGGTGTGGATAAATTTAATTAATTCGTCCTTGTAGCGCACGACCGCTGCATATTCATGCCGGTCACAGCTCGTTAGGTCGTCGACGGTCAGTATTAACAGTCTGTCGCCGAGGGGTCCAGAATCCCGGATTTATTTGTTACTAGAGTTTTACACCGGAGTTGTAATGTATACCTATGTTGGGGCGGAATTTGTATCTGTGTAAAAGTTCAACGGATGACGGTATAACGATTTGTGGAGACGAAAAATTGAGTTGATGTTTGTTTAGAACACTTAGGAGTCATATAATACTAATTTAAATTTCGAACTGAATGAATGACAAATGACACTACAAAAATATAAACCGGGTCTATCTACCTATCTAGTTTTTTTTTTTTTAAATAAAATGACACTTAATAATCTCCCCTAAAACTTAAATATCAGTTTGTAGGACCCAAGTGTCCATATCTTATATTATTACTAAGCCTCTAAGCACTAAATCGATCTTCAACCCTAAAACGCCTAGCAATCTAATTCCACATATCAATCAACTATTCATACATCTACAGAGGTGACAGTCTCCGAGTGACAGGCGGTGACAGGCCGATGCTCCCTTCCCTGCCACTAATGAGCAAACAAGCTCAAACGTGGACATGCATCGTATGGTCTAGCGCACTCTTGGTGTTTGCTTTGCCGGAATCCGCTTTGATTTACTAAAATTGCGAAGTTGGCTTTTATTTCATTAGTAATTGGTTTTTGTTTATTGATTTAGTTTTTTCTAGCGTTTTGTGTCCCCCAATGTATCTGACACACGGCTAATTTTGGTTTTCCATTTAAGAAACCCAAAATTAACAACATAATTCATATTTTTTTGTATTTTTTGTGCTGCTATTGCCTACGGAGATATTTTTGTATTCATTTTATCTTTTCATCATTAAACGTGCTTAAAATAACACTCAAAAATCCTGCGTTATCTTCGTGTACAAACTCAAGCACCAATTAAATTCATTTCTGCAGACAGAAACACCGTCAAAACACTTCAAAACATCTAATCTAACACTAAAACTTCCGTACTTCAGAACAGGAACGAGATTAATGAGAATGAATGAAATAACATAATCTTGTTAAGGAACGCCGTCACCTTCCACCGACGGTGCGAATAATTAGCAATCCCCTTACAAAGTAAGAGCGTTGAGCGAGATAACTGAATCTAGGCTTAACAAGTTTCACGAATTACACGATAACCTCCTCAGCAGATAGGACCGGGTTTGATAAAAACCATTAAGTACAGGGATTCCTGATACGTGGCTGAGATAGCTTCGAGTTAACACCTCGCAACCAGAGTTTACTGGTAAGACTAAATACTAAATAATCTATGAGTCAACTTATGGGTGGAGATAGGAGCCTTCGTGAAGTGCCTCTTTAGAGATTTTCGTTGTTTAGGCTCTAATAATGTGCACTTTGTTGTATAAAATTAAACTTAGATTGTCGTCTACGGTCTATCGAGTTCGTTTAATTTTCAAGAGAGTTTTGATATTATTTTATTTAAAGAATCCTAATTTTTAAGCACTGCTTTACTTGAAAATTCTTTTCAAATCAAACAAACATAGAAAACATAAAAAGCTACGCGAACTTCATAGATATATGATCCAAAATAATTAGAAGGCCGTCATCCCCTAACATTTGGACAAACAGTGCCCCGCGGGGCCCTGGCGTCTTTTTATCGGCGGGGGACCGCAAATTTCTATTTGCATATCTGTGCACTCATAAATCTCTGTTTCACTTATTAGCTGCGTCTCCCTACCGGGGTCCGTCGGACCCACCACCGCAAAATAGGGTTAGTTTGACGTGTTAGTATTTTTAGTATGATTTTTAAATAAAATGGAACATGATTTTTATGAAGTTATAGTCATAAAATGGCGCTATTAGAATTAAAATAAAAAGTGCGACTTAGTAAAAAAATAAAAAAAATCTAACATAAAATTATTAAGTTACTACATTTTGTCTTAAATGCAATCTACAAAACGATGTCTAAAGTCTACAAAAATAGCTGCTTATAACAAAAACTTGATACTTACCTACTGTTATAAAATTCAACCAGCCGTAAGTCACTAGTTACGTTACTTACGGCTGTTTGACACTAGGAATTAAAGTTACATAACAGTATTGCAGATTACACTAAGAAGTAATTTAACAATGACATAATCATTAAAAATAGGCCTGGCGTTCATTGAAGCGAATCATATCTTTATGCTCTGTGGAATTACATAACATTGAGAATTAAATACAATACATTTATTTTCTTCTAAGTACCTACCTGATATTTGTTTACCAAATAGGATAAGTAGACAAAAACACACTATACAATGTTTCGCTTCAACCAACCCTGTTCTACTGAGTTAGTGCTTTTTACTTACCGTTATGATTCTGGTCGGTTGTACCCCGAAGCTCCAATGGTAGTATGTTAGTGACAGGTGACAGATTGACAGTGCTACAGTGGACTGGTTACTTTAGGTGAATAATGCTCAACAGAAAGAATATGTGGTTAGTATAGTGTTATCATGATTTTTTAACAGTTTACCACCACCAAGAGTAACCGTCACCACATTTTTTTATGGACATGCAGAATTACAGAAGGAAACAGAAACATGAAAACCCATGCAAAAGCAAAACCAAAAGATAAAACAACATAACAGTTTGTAGTATACGGCCATGTGTAAAAATAAATATTATCTAGTGAAATAAAATTATGATTTTCTTGATTTTCTTTTGCAACCCGTGCCAGTTAACTAGGCACCTGGCGCTTTGGTGTCAATCGTACAGAGGGGCAAATCTAGGTACTAATTTACAAACGTGTCAGTGGTCTCACAATGATCAGTTTTTGACAGATATGCTATTCAAAATCTGTCAAAAACTGACCGTTGTGAGGCCACTGACACTTTTGTAAATTAGTAGACTTGGCCCCCAGTTCTGTTCAGTATAGTACGAGTCCGCATTACAGGAGGTGCTTATTTAATTGACACGGGTTCTAAAAGCTCGTTGTCTATAGTAGGCATGTAACAGATATTAATTATTTTGTTGTATTTTCTATATATAGTGAATGACAACAACGATTTTGAAAAAAAAAAACTTTCGTTTCGCTAATTGTCATCTTTTTACATGCAGCTGTACTTATTATTGTGATCAATTTTCTGTAAAATACCAAATTAAGCACTTGGTAATAAATACGTGTTCAAAATTCTCCCAAATGACCCCAACACCAACATCTAGTAATAAAACAGCCGTATATTCTGTAAAAAACTCGAGAACTTAGGTGAAGTGAACTGTCAATAGTGTAAGTCCCTAGCGTCAGGTGGAATGACAGCTCACTTCACCTACGTTTGATTATACACCACGGTGAGATTTGACTGAATAGAACGGCAATTCCAGTTGACACCACTGAAAGTGACAAAAGAAAAACAATAGAATGTCACTTCAGTTGCAACTGTCATTTCATCACGCAAGCCACAGTTGCTCTAATAACCTAATATTTTAAACACACTGTTGATAATCAATTTACTACCTTTTAAGTAACATCGCTTATCATGGCGATCTTACGTCAACCGTGAAATGCGACCGTGAAAATTATCGTGACTGATAGGAAATCTGTAAAATCTGTGACTGTTAATTTTTCACGTGATAATTCTGAAACGCGATTGGTCATGAGCGCTCTATTTCGAAGAATAGACACGCATTTTGCGTTCTGTACTAGGTAAGTAAGATCCAATGATAAAAAAAAAATACATGTTATTTAAAAACAAAAAATGCTTTTAGTCAGGGTTTTTTTTTTTTAATAGAGCATAAATTAGCTACAAAGAATAGGGCACAGGAAATAATAAATCAATTTTAGAAAGAAAGAAACTTATATACTATTTAAAGAAAATATAAAATAACAGGTTTTCAATAAATTGTTCTCATAAAATTCGTAAAAAAACTTTTTTTCTGACTAATTTATTCAATATTGTCAATATTCTTGAATAAATATTCAATATTAATCGATATGAATTAATAATTAGAAATTAAATTGACGATAAAGTGAGTCAAATATTCCTATATTTACTCAAAAGGAGACTTAATAAAATCGTTTCCACACTAATCGAAAATTAAAAGAGCAGTATTTTTAATTCTATGTTTATTTTGACAGTAATTATGTTACTTTTAAATATTTTATTGGAAAGTTCTCTAAAATATTGAACCAAAGCTTTTTAAAGGTAACAAACAGAATTCGTCGAACATTTCGTTAGGTATCAGAAATTGTAGAATTAAATTAAATTATAGAAAGTTAATTCGTACAGTTATTTGTAATACAAATATGTTACATATAGATATGTTAATTAATTGAATCGATACAATCGTTGTCGGGTATCGTATATCACAGGGAGACGCCCCCGGCGCCGCCTACGTCGTGTCCATAATGTTTATCTTTGGACGAAATCTGTTAATGTTAACGTTGCGACTTTTATCGTCGCAGCGAACGGGTTGAATCGACGGACTTTGATTGTGAATGCGGTTATTAAAGTTGGCAAGGTTTTGATAAGTTTCTTGCGAACCAGATTGCCTCTGCTTTAGAGATCAGCAGCTGCTGTGATACTCTACCAACTACTACCTACTCCTAGATTTTATGTTTTTTCTCTGGGGTCAACAAATACTTGAAGTAATTGAAAAAAAAAACTGTAGTTTTGTTTAATCGTGTTTAGATATCGATATCCATCACGTCTGTGAAGTTTACACAGAAAAAAAAACTGTTTTAAAAACAGATATTTCAAGTAACTACAGTCGTTGACCCCACAAAAAAAGCAATGAACTTTAAATTTTTCGTTTGACGTATTTAGTTATCGATACCTCGTCGGCTGCGGAGTTTTGCTAGCTAAATTATACTCTGTATAGTTAAATAATGTGAGAATAGGAAAAGCCCTGAAAAACTCTAAAAAGTAACCTCTTACTGACCAAAGAAGACAATTCAATTCCAACTTTTTTATTGTATCAACTCTGACGGTCCACCTTCATACTAATAATATTTCTCAAGCAATTGGTACCAGGCGCCCAGAGTAGGTACTGAAGAAAGTGCGCGGTCAAGCTTAAGAACACCATTTCAGTAAGACCTTTCTCATTGTTCCGGATATTCCATGTTCACCCATTGAAAATCGGACTAGAGAGGTCAGCCAATTTTGGGCATAGGTTATGCGGCCAATTTATGTATGCGTGCGAATTTTACTAACATGGCTTTTATTCCATTGTGTTAAGAGTTATTTGAAATGTATCGGATATTGGCGAGTGGTGTATATCAATTTCAGCAATGGGCATAGCGACAAGTGAGGGCAAACGTGACGCGAATGTCCATTGGTGGACCTTTTTATTGACTGACCATATGATATTTGAAAGTTTGATACCCATACCCGGATAGTATTACATGTTTTTTTGAGGGGGAATTCCGTATTACGCAGTTGAAATAACTATTAAAGCCGCATGTGTTCATTTTGGTTAAACCTCCCTACTTAAACCGTTAGCTGCATTGATGATGTTTGCTACAAACTAAAATAGGCCACGTATAATTAATTAATTAAACCAAAACAAATGAATCGCTAAAATTAATTCCATGTTTAAATGTGACAGCTGCTAATGATCTGTATAAACACCGTTCCATTTTCAAACCAAAAAGAAGAAATAAAATTTAAAAGCCCTGTTACACGAGTCAAAACGCACATCAACGCGAATTTATTGGATTAATTGAGCAATAAAAAATCTGTGGCTAAGGAAAAAGTGAAGAAAAAACCAAAGGGGGAGGGAAACACTTCATTTCACGCGTTTTATACGAAGAGGGCCTATGCTGTGAGTAAGGTGGCCTATAAATCTTCTGCCGGAAACATTTTTTTGTTCGACGAAAATAGTTTCCTCTTGTTTTTCGGAATATAGTTTGGGGGAGTCGCGGAATGCGAGGGGACATTATATTTTCACTTAGTTATTAATGTTTTTCGGTATTGCAGTTTTTAAAATGTTCTTTTGATGAAATATAGGCGATCTGCCAACACCATTTGTCATTTTTGTTTCATAAAAATCTGCAGTTCTTTTCGTGTGTGACATTTTAAATGTATTTTTTATGTTGGCTACATGAGCGGAACTGCATTGTAAAATTATACATATAAAATTCCATAGACAAAAAAAAAACATTGTTCTCTTGTTTTCCAATATTGTGTCCATTGTTGGCGAGTTTTCTTACCAGTAAATAAAAACTCCTAAATCTCGCATTTACCATAAAGGATAGAGACAAATGGCCGCTCGGGGCCGTTAGTTCTTTATTCATTCCGGGGGTTGGCGCGTATAAATCAATGGGCGCGCGTCAATAGCAATGGCGCTAGTGGACTAAGGACCGAGATGGCGAATGCTGTAGTTTTTATAGAGGCTGTATGTGGCATACTCTTGTTCCTTTGTCTTTAGATAGGAAGTATAAAGTTATTGGGTTTAGGCTGTTGAAAAGACACCAAAAGGTGTCTTTGTCTATCAAGTTGTAGGTGAGCTGTAGCGTATCTATTTAATAGAAACGTAACACTATCTTATGCAAGTCAGCAGTGAGGTCGCTGTCACTAATGTCAACTGTCAGTTCACCACGAATGGGGGAAATGGTTGAAAGTGAAGCATGCCTGCACGAGAGGCTTGATGTGGTGAGGAGCCAGTGTAGTGATATACTTAATCAGTTTAATTATGAGATTAACAGGATTCTACAATTAAATAGCCATTAGGTACCTATGTAACATTGCTTTGAAAAGGGTAATTTATGCTTAGCCAGAATTTTGTACCTAAGTACTTAGTAGCGAAATAGCGAGTCTCATTAAGAACCAGCTTTTGCCAGCGGTTTCGCCTGTGTGGATATCGGAAATTATCCCAAGGGAACGTACCGGGATAAAAAATATCCCTGTGCCAAATTTCATCCAAATCCGTTCAGCCGTTTTTGCGTGATTGAGTAACAAACATCCAAGCATACATACTTTCATATTTATAATGTTAGTAGGACGAACGCCTTTTTTGTTTGTAAATAATACAGGGACTTGGTAGTTTATCTAACATTTAATTGAAAATCAAAAGTGCCCTATAGTGGGTACATTAACTGCAGCTTGCAGTCAACACACCTACGTATTAGCTAAAATACTGCATACTCTACGTACTTAGTTTCCAGCGCAGGATGCAATAAATACGAACTGGTAATTGCAAGATTACATCCAATTACCTATTCAAATTAAATTATGAATCCGTGAAATATGATATCACAGCTGCTTTAAGCAGTCTTTTAACAAATTTGACTAAAGCTGAAAGGTACTAGAAAGTCGAGGTTTGTCTTCGGAAAAAGTCATGTTAACTTGGTTGTATTATAATTTAACACCAAGAAGTCACTAATGCAGGAATTTCTTTTTTTCTTCTCAGGTTAATGGCAATAGGCTTGCCATTAACCTGGGAGATACCATACCATACCTGGGGCTTATAAAATAGGACCAAAACATGACTAGCGAGATGTTGGTGTAGGTACTGAGGTACTGCCTTAGCCTTCGGGGATTACAGGCGTGATGTTACGTATGTAATATGGCACTAATGCCAAGAGATTATTCACTTTTTTTTCATTTTTTTTTCTCCATCTGTTTTAATTGGTTGTTGACAACGGGCCATAATCTCATACAATTTAAATGATAACTCAATATGTTATTTATTTTATGCATAAATAAATTAGTTGTAAACAGTTTTATGTAAATTGTATAAAAGTAATGGTATAAATAATTAAACTGTGGCGGCCTAAAGCGACTATGCCATCTTCATTAATTCGTAATCTGAGATTTTAATTTCTTGGGATAATTCGTGAATTTATAATGTTTGTTCTTTGATTTTATAATTTTATTTGGTTTATAAATAAATTAGGCTTGAATTTTTAATTATGTTAGGTACTTATTTAATTTTATGTTTTTCATTAGAAACTGATATTATTTATTATGCATTAAGTTGTAATAAAAACCTATAACATAATGCATAAATCTAAATTCAGTTTTATTTTAATTTTAGTTGAGTGTTTATACTAAACATAATTATTATTGTGTGTAGAATATAAGTAGGAAAATAAAAATATATTTGGGGTTCGTTTATGTGCTTACATAAATCAAAATACCTACTAAAATAACTACCAGCTTTTCAGCAATTGAAAAAAAAATACTCAATAAAGAAAATCACAACAGTTTTTCCTGACAATCTCTTAGCGAATACTCTAATACCTTGCTATAAATAACTCGAACACTTGGACAAAGTAAAATGGCGCCTGGTGGTAAAAAGCCGTAAGGGTGCATAAAGAATTAGGCTTTTAGTGCTAAGTGCGTTCACACTGCATGTATAAGTCTGAAGGGCTCTTTCTTAAATTACCTATATTAAAAAGTAGGCTGTATAAATCATAATCTGTGCCTTAGGTGTACGCCATTAAAAAAAATCTTCTACTTATATCTATGGCAGGTTCAATGAAATGATGACAAGCAGCAAGATTTTGGCGAGAAAAGTAGATAATAATTATGCTGGTCAAAGCATGGAATTAGTATGTACGTGACAAACGATAATAAAATTTAAAACCTGGTCCTTTGGATGATAATCTAATATTAAATTCAAATTAGTAAACTGATAAAAATAGGCGTAATCTTTTTGTAATGCTATTATAGACCGTATTTAGTTTTTTTTTTAGATTTCCACAAAGAAATAGAAAAAATGCATCGTAGTTTTTATTAAGACCGGCTAACAACCCGACAGGACGATATTTAGTGCATCTTTTAGCACTAAATCTTTCTGCTAGATGCAGGGAATATGTTATGAAGATGCAGGGCCGTATTTCACCTGTGTTCGCAACGCATTGATTAAGTAGCGTATCAAGTAGCCCATGTAATGTGTTTCGTTACTGGGAAATGTTTGAATTAGGAATTATAGCACGGCTATATTTCTTACCTTACTCTATAGTAAATCTCTATCGAAAATCTTCTAAGACCATTGTGTTGTGGTATACCAATTTGGACCAAGATTATGTCTGGACTTTAAAAGAGACTGCGACCTCTGAGTTTGTTCGGCCTTTCTTCTCAGAGTAGTCGCATAGGAAACGCCGACTTCATCTAGCTTATTTTTAATATGACGTGTAAAAGTGATTCCGATATCCTATTTACAAAATTAACTATTTTATTACATTTCATTTATAGATTTCAACATAGTTTAGAGTATATTAATTATAGTTAATTGGAAAACAATGTCAGGTGTTTCATTACCGCCTAACAAGGACACATTAGGTAATTTTTGATAGTCCAACTGATCAAAATTATATTTTTATTATTATAAAGAACTTCTGGAGATTCTCCAGCTAAGCCATCTCACAGATAAATATAATTTTTCTCCATCCAAACTCATCATTTATTCTAACTATAACGAACTAAGCGCCATTTACAGCTGGATTTATAGCCCCATAATATCGGGCAATTATTGCCTATCTAAGACCGTAACCAGGTCATATTGTACTTGTAATCAGGTTTACAGCATCTGCCAGGTCATAGAGTACCTACTTAAAGTTCGGAACAGACTTGTAACACGGCACAAAAGACGCATAGCAGATAGTTAGTTGGATAATAAGACAGTAAGGATTTAGTAGAGATGTTACAAATCTGTTTCCAGCTTTACCAATTATGTATGAGCAACAAAGTTGTTAATGATCTCAAACATCGTGAACTCTAAACATTGTTATGTTGAAAGTAATGTGTAGCTAGGGAAACATATTGTTAAGCACATTGCCTAACAACCTTAATTGTCCGTATATTAAAATTATGTTGTTTAGCAGGTTGATATTGTTTTTCGCTGACCAAGGTGCTTATAAGGATATTTTTAACGAAAACAAAAATGAATTTATCACTTTTGTTCAGAACCAGAATCAAAAGCTAATTCCATGAGGAATTAGGTTTTTGATCCTAATTCCAAGGAATTCTTTTAAGGGAGCACACCAAGAGCAGAGCATAGCAGAGCAGAGCATTTTCTGAAACTACTGAAAAATGTATCTTATGACAATTCCATACGTTGCAAAATGAAATACACGAACACGCAAGCTCGAGCATGGTCGAGCATCATGTTGGACGCTGAAACTGTATTTGTATGGAATTGTCATAAGATTCATTTTTCAGTAGTCTCAGAAAATGCTCTGCTCTGCTCTTGGGGTGCGCTGACGCTAAATCGGTATAAAATCTAGGTTTTACTGTAACGCGATTTGGAAAAAGCCAAGTACAAAACTGATGGCTCATGCATTATGAACACAACTTTGACTGACCAAGAGTGATCATTGTTTTTAGATATTAGTAGGTATTTCATGTGACGTCTAACACCTAAAAGCAAGTATCACGAATTTTGTCGCATCTTGACAAGGAGATGAGAAAACCTAATTAAATCTTCAGTTTTCTCGACACATGTCCCGTTTTGTCACGGCGCTGCATGAAAGTGCAACAGTATTAACATTTAGCCGTGCTCGGTAAAAACTGATTGCGGTAATGATGCTGCCTTTAATTGACTCGTTGTGAAATGCATCAGCCCTAGCCTTGGGGTGGGGCGTGAGTGTGAGCGGGAGCGATTTTTAATAGAGAGGTCTATGGGCGGCATAAAAACTCTGACACCAGAGGGGCAATTCCCGTAATTTTGAAGAACGTTCGCATGCGCATGTCTTTCGCAATTTGCAAAAAATACAATCAATTTACCAACATTTTTGACAAGATTGACAGATTACGACTTGAATTTAAACGTTTTTTTAAGTACGAGAATTATTGGTCTTCAGGTTAGTAACTAACCACACGAAAAAGAAAGAAAGATAGGCGTTTATCATTCCTTTTTATAATAATGAGCTGCGACAATTTTTTGTTTGAAGTGAAAACTTCTTTATTCGCGATGAGCGGTTTTTGGTACGGGGTAAACTTACGGATTCGTGTAGTGCTGGGCAATAGAATATAGATGGCGCTAATACCAGTTTTAAGTTTGCCGCAGCAATCCCTATGACTGCGTTTTTTTTTCCAGTTACTTTAGTTATGCCAAAAGTGTTCATAAGATATGTAGGTTGTTTTGTTTAGCGGAAATGGATTAGTTCATTATTTATTTTGGATATTTGAAATGACTAATTGGCGAATCTGAATTTTAATTAAATTTGACTGAATGATTTCGTTATGTATTAATTAAAATTAAAATTTAAGTTCAAATAAGTTGTATTCGATCATAATTAGGAGAACTAACAAGCTATAAAATTTGTTCTGCCATCACACAATGTCTACGTAATTGAATCGTATATTAGAGGATGTCGTTACATACTTTCAGTTTGTTTCCTCTAATTTCCTATAACATAAGACTCAACTACACGAGATCTTCTAGACACGAGCACGCCCGCCGCATGCCGGCTAGCCGACACAAATTTATAGGTAAAAGTTCGCGACCGATCCAACCGGTTCGCAAACAACGACCCACACAAAAACAACCTTACCTCCTTCTAATACAGTCCACATTCCAACCATACATTCCGAGCCTTATTGGATACTTTCTTAATTGTGTTTTAAACATCGACCGTGGGAATGTTGACCTTATTACGTGTCAGGTAAGTTTCATTTTAAATTGATCGGTTTTCTCGGCCTTGCCGCCGGTGGATCGCTCTCACCTTAGGTTCACGTGTGAACTTACATTAACCTGCTGTGTTATGTTGGTGTGTCAGGTGTACTATATTGTTTGTTTGTTGATGACTATTTCAATCGGTCGCGTTGTAGATGTTAAGATAGAGTTATTGGGCGTGCAACGTCTAATTCCTTAATGTGGTTTTATGATTATTCATATTGGGTCACGCCTTTTGTTCTACGGTTTAGAAGATGTATACCTATCATTGTTTAAATTGTAGTGTATCATCGGTTCAATGGATTACACGGCTGTTTGAGAGTCGTAAATCAGGTCTTATAAGAGTTCTGTTAAAGGCTTTTGGTCCATAAAATTATTTATTATTTTACTTGGTATTGTTTCACGACAATAATTCTTGAAATTCTTCAACAAAACAGAAATATACAGTCAAAACATCTGTTCGAGTCAGGGGCTCGCCTAGCGCCAATGTTTCTTCGTATCGCGTGACAGACAGACAGACTGTACTGTAATACATATACGGTGGACATTGATTTAATAGGCAAGCAGCGTGAATGGATGCCCTACGCTCAGATATGCTCATTTGATCTACGCTTTATTGGTATAAGCCGTTATACGGGTGAAAATCTTGCGCTGTTTTATGTATGGAAACGTGAAGATATCAGTTTCATCGTAAGTTAAGGAAATAGTGTTGAAGGGGTTTATTAATGGGAGAACAAATTGGAGATTCATCATTATATAGATGATCTGGAGGCTGAAATAGAAGGGGCATAAGATGAAAAAGCTTAACTCAGAGAAGCAATTAGATTAGTTGTTAAATTGACGTAGGTAATTACAGATAAGGCACCAACAAATTACTTACGAAATTAATCAAGCTTGTATTTGGAGATTTTTGTCCTGTACATTTTGCTAACGCCACCTCTTTCAAAAATATTTCTCATAACGCTAAAAAATCTAGTCCAAAAGATACTCAACATTTCCGTACCCCGTTGAGAGCCAAACAGGTATTACTTAATAGCCATGACTCAACTAATTACGATGCGTACGCGCACCGCTCTGCGTACGATTTAACACCTGTCAACGTTGCTCTGACAGACGGACAGACGCGGCGTGTGGTACGTCCAGTGCAAGGGTAGAGAATTTTATAGGTTTTTTGTTGATCGTTATGTTAATGGTTTAATAGAAGAAAGGTATTTTGTATTAAATTCGATTGATGTGAAACTATATACTAGTAGACTTGTTTTGCTAAGCAGCACTGACTGCAGCATCAATCACAATCTGAATAATTTTGAAAGAGATTGCAAAATTTTGGAGCAATAGGCTCTAAATAATCTGTTCAACAACGTAAATAACGCAATGAATGTCGTTGAACTGTCAAATGAAACAGATTAGGTAGTTTTAATCATTTACCGAAAATGTGTTAGACCGGTGAAATTCTCACAGATTGTGTATTTCTATTGTCGGTTTAACAACAAATAAAGTTAAAAACTTACGGGGGTTGGCACTTGGCCGGTTTCTCTGTTATTTAGAAGAGTTTCGTTGTTCAGAAGTCCTCTTCTGAACAACGAAACTCTTATGTCGAAGACGGTATGTCGAAGGAGTCATGACCAATAATGGTTTCATTTCTGAGAACGCAGTTCGAATAGACAACTGTGAGGTATACCAAAATATTTCTTCATCCTGGCATCGCATTACCTTCCAATCTGTCGTAAACGATAACTTTTGATGGGTATGCACATACACGTAGCAATTTATCTGTAGGTTTCGAAATCACGATATCGGAACTTGGGATTATTGGTTCTCTACTGGAGCTATAAAATAATATACCTACCTGGGAATATTTTGCACGTTACTATTACAATCAATTCAGGTTTGCAACATTGCATGTCTATTTCTTACAAAAAATTTTATGAGTATAGTTCCAGTATTATGTAAATAGATAATTTAAAAGTCAATTTGTGACGATTACGACATGTATGCAATATGCACACACTTTTATATACACGCAGAAATCGTACTTTTACGAACATGCATTATACTAAGCATTTCTGATTAGATATAAAAATCAAGGGCCCCTTTTTGCGTCGGTTAAAAATATTGTTTTAAAAATAAAACAAATCTCCGCGTCCTACTATACCGAATCGCTCCCGCTTATGCCTCAGACCGCACCTCAAACCAAAACTATAAAACATGGGCACTATGCGCTGATCTAAAGGATAAAGTTGTTTTTTTGAGTAATTAACTTGGAGTCATGTCAGAAATTCGTTACGTATTTTACGATATGTCGGCTCTGTCAGATGTTTGTACACTGATTGTATCATGAAGACAAAAATATGACATTTTAGTTCATTTTAATTAGGATATAGGAAATTGCTTGAGAAAATAAGTTGGTGTTATATCTACTTCATCATCTGCCTAGCCTTTTCCCAACTATGTTGGGGTCAGCTTCCACTCTAACCGGATGCAGTGTTATATCTACTTCTTACATAAAATATCTACAATTTCGCCATTTCTATCATATTTTTAAGTATGAGAAAAATAGTTTTTACCTACTATTTTGTGTTAGAATGCAAAAGAGGCACTTACTTGATTGATAGGCACATTGGCTATTCATTTAAATTGTCCGTAAATTGAAATCACGTCATTCGTTTTCAGTCGTATTAAATGGCTATGACATGGCGAATTTACGTAATGTCTCTGTCTAACAATCAAGTTCCTTGACTGTACAAAGAACAAGCTAATATTTGCATTATCAAAGTGTTGGCAAAATTCTTTCTAAGTCAAAATCGAAATATTCACCAACATGGGCACTTATGAAACGTCAGAAACTAAGTGCACGGTTCCAATTGGTCGTTTTCTATGGAAAAGAGCCGGCAAGAAACACTAGGGTTAGGTACTCTTTTAAAATAACTGACTTTTACTATGTTTTCAAAATACGTTAATATTATATTAGGTGGACAGTGTGTCAACAAGTACCAGAGGGTCTAGACAAGTGAAAATCGCTTCGAAAGCGTTTCGTATTTCTACAACGACTTTCAACAGGATTGACATAAGCTTTTCGATAGTTTATGTCAGTCCCATACATTTTTGCCTTTTCCATCATCGTTATCGCTGATAGAATGTCACTTTGTCTAGGCCCTCAGGTACTTAACAAAATAGGAAATGGCCGACAAAATATCTCAGATCTCTTTGCAAAATATCTCAGATCCAGATCAGATTGATACTATTCTATCTCAGACCAAATAAAAAACCAAGACAGAGCGTCGTCAACAGTGACGTGAGGCCGGTTTCGTAAACATGTGTGCACATATTTTGGTGTCATTTGATTGTAAATGTGTATGCACAGAACGGTGGTGTAGTTTTGGCATGCTTCACTGTATTGTTTGCACCGCTCTGTCTTGGTTTTTTATTTGGTCTGAGTATTCTATATGAAAATAATAATGAAATATCGACTCTCCCACGCTCCATAATACTTATAGATGCTCGCATTACATCGGTCGGTAAATCGAATAAATTGAAACAATGGACGATCGATTGAATCTACATCGTAGCGGTGTGTCTTTAGATAAATCTTAGGATTCTTTCTTCGTGTCAATTTTAAGAGGAACCGGTTATGATGTCATGTGGATTTTTAATTTTTTGGGAGTTCAATTGTTTTCGCAAAAAAAAAAATTTGGATAGGTACAGGAAATGTGAAAATAATTTATGAAAGATGTTTTTTTAATAAGAGGAACTAATAGAAATATGTCCAGTATGATGGAAGAGAATTTTTAATTATTTTTCTGTCTTGCCTGTTTATTATAATATGTGTATGCATAAATGGTTTAAAAAATAAATAAAGAAAGAAATAAGAAAAATAGAAAGAAGAGAAAGTTGATGTCTGTCTTTTCAATAATAAAGTGGAATTTATTGGCGAAAAAATGTAAATTGGAAATTCTCTGTTTATTTTGGTAGGATTAAGTTTTACACTTTAGTGATTAACGCTGTATAAAATAGACACACAAAACAGATATTCCACATTATCACTAATTTATTTGATAAAGTTAGGTACCTACTCTACATTAACATGCAAGCCCTCACTAAACTCCATATATCACAAACCAGACCAATTACAAATTACAATTAACGGAATTACCTCCCCTTAACAAGATTTGTCCCGACGCACTGAGTGTTCGTGACAAATGCGGTATCGATAAGTTTGTATCGATTCAAACGACTCGATAAACGTGCATCGATAGATTAGATCGATATCTCGATATCGGTAGGGTGTAACTTATGGCCTAAGATACTCGATGTCTAGGCTACTTGCATTTAACATACAAATGAGATTAAGTTCAAGTGTTGTTCGATTCACGACTTTGGGTGGATGTGGAAGAGATTTCAAAAGTATTATAGAATCTTAAGTTCTTTTAGATTTTCTGTAGATTTTTGAAGTTTATTGAGATTAGAGGATTATAGGATGCATTTAAAGTGTTAGATAATATCGAAAGAGCTTTTGAGTTAGAGAAGAAATTAAAGTTTATCTTTTTAATAGGTATGTTATTTTTTCCCGTACCTGGTTGTGATGGTCAGATAGGGCTATTGGTATAATATATATATGCTATTCAGCTACATTTGGTTAGACTGGAGGCCGAACCTAACATAGTTGTAAATAGACAGGCATTGGGAACGCCGACAGAAGTAAAATCTAAAAAATATGAAACAACAGATATTATTTTAAAATTAGCATGTCGGTGACGCGCATCTATAAGATTTATATAAAAAATCGCTCAACGCACCTACCGAAGTTTTCACCAAAAAAAAAACTTACTTATAATTAAGAAGGTACTTTTTTTGGCAATGCACTTTATGCAAACAAGCCAAATAATAAACAACGAAACGAAATTAAACGTTCAGTAGAACCAAAAGCGAAACCATAACACTACCAAAACAAAGATTAATTAAAACAAAACTGCGAATTAAAATATCAAAAGCGAGACTGATAAAGGAGACATTTGCAAAACAAAAATCGTGTTTCACACCAATGGAATTTCAACCTTACAACACAAGTCGTAAAGTTGATATTGATATAAAATATGTGTTAATTTCAGGAGGGTGTTGGAAAACTGTTTTGACCTGATAAGAAGATAATTTGAATAATTACGGCACACGAGAGCAAGACTTAGAAGATGAATGGCGCGTACGTCTTAAAATTACGACAACATCGTAATTAATATCGCTGACAATTATTTATGGCTGCTAAAGATGGCGATGGCGGCGAAAGAAAAATAATATAATATTGAAAGAAACTGGTTACTGTGATAGTGTAATTTGGATATTTTATCTCCGATTAAATGGTCCTCCGGGTCAGTGGATTTGTCTTTTACAATGATATCCTGATTGCTGGAAGCCAACCCCAACATAGTTGGGAAAAGGCTAGCTAGGCAGATGATGAATGATACCCTGCATGCTGTGATGATGAAATTGGCATCGTAAAGATAATAAATCTGCATGAAAGATTGAAAGAAAGAAAGAAAGATTGAAAGAAAGAGAGAAACAGGAACAACACAAACTAAACACAATGCTAAAAGTACAAATAAAAATACGTAAGTAGGTATAAGCCGGTATTCTTATGTTTCAACTGTTGAGATTATCTTAAATCCACAGGTCCAAAACGATACCCAGAGTTGCATCCTACATTTAAACAATGAACAAAACTACCTAATATCGTAGAATAGCACTAATTAGTAGCAATTCAATGACTTTCAAACATAAAACAGTCACTAAACAATTCAAAACGCACTCAAAAGCTTTATTACACATCCACCATCTTGTAATACATATCAAAATATCACCCATAACATCTCACACTTGGGGACATTAAAATTCATCCAGCGCGTGTAAGGGCCAGTTTAAACATTGCCCGCCGTAGATCCCACCGATGACCATTAGGAGCCCTTAATTTGTTCGGAGCCCTTCCACCTTATCCTTTCCGTCTCCCTTTACAGATCGTTAAGTAAGGAATTAGTGGAGCTGGATGAGCAACGAATATGTTAGTTTCGTGTTGGTATAATGGCCGTTTGTGTTTTTTTTTTTTAGACTTTTAGGCTACCGACATGAGCATGAACAGCTAAAAAAAATGTGATTATTAACTGAAAAAGCTATAAAATATAAATTTTGCTATTTCAAATTTTATTTTATTTTTTTAATTCTGAAATAATACTATAGGTATTTCTTGTGTTATAAAGTTTGCAATTTTTTTTTTTATTATGTAAGTAGTTGTTTTACATTTTATTTCATCTAGTGTCAATAATAGTTTGACTTACATTTTAAAGTTACCTAAATGTTCAGTTTAGATTTTTTATTCGTTTTTTATTTAAAAAATATCCCGAATATGCCAACCAATCAATCAATCAATCAATATTTTTTATTTGTGTGCCATATATCTACTCTCTTTAATGAAATGTTAACAATGTCATATCCAGCCCTAACATTAGACTTAACCCTTAGTTATCGCAATGTCGCTAAACCCCCTTAGTTTAGCCGTTTAGCCGATATTCTAATGTTATTGTACCCGAGATTGAATATCTTACTGATTTGTGGCTATTCTTGTTTCGTGCGGGGCTGTTAACCCTTTAATGGTCGTTTACGTGGTCAGTGTGGTCAGGTACAGAAATATTAGGATAGTGGTTTGGGGTTAGAGAAAATTGAAAATTGCTTTTAGTGGTGGTTGTGGTAGTTTTGCTTATTTTGTGTTTTGAGTTCAGTTAACAATGATTCATCTAGGAAACATTATTTTAATACTTACCTATTAATCAAGTTAACACTACTGATACTTTTATTTTTAACTGCATTGTTAACACCTAAAAACTAATTATAATTAATAAAATAAAAAGTAGCTAAGTACGTAAAACGTAAATAAAAAATAAAACCTTTTTTTTTTCATTTTGGCAAAAAAAAGATTTTTTTTAAAATGATTTATTTGTCGGATTTAAACTCTTTAAGTCTGGAAAGTACTTTAGATTTTTTAAATAAAAGATTCAATCAGTTACAATTCTTAAGAAATTGACCCTTTCTTCGCCACAAAGCTAACACATAAGTACTAAACATTAACCCACCATTTCCTAATAACAACGAACCCTAATTCTTAATGAACATCATTACAGCGATAAGCACAACTATCATTTGATTAGCTCGTAATGACGCTAAGCTGTGTTTAAGCCCGACACAAATCAATTAAGGGTCAGCTAAGCATTGGACCTCGACCCCTGCGAACAATGCTGTGTTGTGCAACCGGCGACTGGGCTGAACATAGTTTGGTACAGGGGGTTGGCGAAAACGTGAACGTTAAACGTGAATTTTGTAAAATATGTTTTTTTTTTATACAACAATATCCGCCTGTTTGGAGAAAATTATAAGTACAGGAAAAAAAACTAACTCATCACGGGTTGGTTTGTTTTTTTTTTCTACTTATAAGTCGTCGGATAACAGATTTACCACTTAACACATTGATTTTTTTGAATATGGAACATGGAAAAAATTATAAGCACAGGAAAAAACAAACTCATCACGGGTTTGTTTGTTTTTTTTTCAACTTTTATGTCATCTGGTAACAGATTTACCCTATCACATTGATTTTTTTGAATACGGAACAGGTGGATTTGTTTTTTTAAATAAAAATATGACGGTAAAACAATTACTTATCAAGGGATTTTCTTGATCACATCTGCAGGTCATTTGGAAATTACTAAAAATATTCTAAAATACTATAGTATAAAATTGAAATGTGAAAAATGATTTACAAATTAAATACGGCGTGAATTTTCCCAACCGAATCGCGGAAAACAAACGCGCTCTTTACAAACTCAAACAGTATTAAGTGTTAACCCGTCGCCGGCCGGTAGTTTGGTTAATGTAATCTCGACGCATTAAATACGAATACACCGTGATAATGGTAATATCGGTGTTAATGTGAGCCCCGGGGTGCCGTCAACGATCACATTCGTAAAGTATCCCACTCTGCACTCTACGCCCTTTTACGACTCAAAACTGTTGTTACACAAACATTTTACGAGAATATTACGAGTTTACAAGACATTTGTGGCTATTTTTACTATTTTTTGTCACATGTGTAGGTACACCGAATCCAATTATTTTTCTAATTTATTTTTAAGCGACAAGTGTAAACTGTCGTTTTGTAATTTGTCGTTTTCGATATGGGAAATGAAATTCGGCGTCGTAAAAAACTTATAATTTACGGAGACATTTTGATGTTCAAAGTTCTGTCAAAGTAATGCAACTAAATTCATTTATTTATAGAATGTAAAATTATTCCGACACCAAATTCTTTTTTACTGGCAACAAAGAATAAATTCGAAAATAGAACACGTTGGTAAAACCAGAAACGTCGGGCGCCTTATTCCGAACTTATCGGAGTAAACACACAGATAAGCAAAGAAAAGCGTTTCACCTGTCGCTTTTGCAACGTCTAAACGGTTTCAACGGCTTTTCAAATCCCCATGTTAACAAACTTGGGACCTATACATTGTGGGCCCATCTCCTTATCAGACCCGAACTTCGGCGGTCGAAGACAATGGCAAGATACAAGTAGTTGGTGACGTCTGTCCTTACTTTGGGCGGAATCATTCCGTTCGGATTGTTTGCCTCGGAACTAGTGGGGTGGTAAGCGCGTACAATCATCTAATCGGTGTGAATTAAAAGGGTGTTTGCTGTCAAAAGATAGGAAAAGAGCTGATTCTTTGAGGTGTTTCAGAATTGTGGGGAAACGGTCAGGATTTTACTAAAGATTTTGAGAAATTGTATGATTCTTATTTTAAAACGATGCTTTATTCAAAAACTCTTTTGGACCATGCTACAGACTGTACTTCATTAATGAAAATTATAAAATGAATTGAATTACTCTCTGCTCAAACCTTTTTTAAACGGACTTAAAAAACAGAGGAGGTCATGCATTCTTTTCAGAATATGGTCCGTAATATTTTCTTCATCAAATTAAAGTTATCGTATTTCCCTCGCAACTAAAATGCCTACTTACAATCATAACACCATAGAAGTAGGGAAGTTCTTACACCAATTTGTGTGAGTAGTCATAAAGTAAACTCAAATAGTAAACCCGACGCAGGCATAATGTGAAGCGACACGTAATTCAATTAATGTGGTCACCCCTTACCAGAGTGATTTGAACAAACACGGTCTAAAAAGTTATACCGCTATCATTGTGAGGGTTACATATCCTACAGAATGAAGGGGTAAGTGAATATTATTGGGAAGGGTTTTCTTTGAGTTTTTGATGATTAGAAAAATTTTGTTTTTGGTGTAGAAGCTTAATTTATTTACCTACTGAAAAGAGCAAAGCTATATTGATTATTTTCTAGCCTTGTAAGTCCTGCAATTGGACACTGTTGTAACTGTTGTAAGGCATGCTTTAGCTACTTAGATCAAGAAGACCGTATGATTAAAAGGAATCGTGTTTTTTGTTTCGTTTTATGAAACACATCGTTGGTGCTACCGTGTGAAGATTCTTGACACAAAAAAAAATCATATAAGAAAAATAAGTGCCGCTAAAATCCAATCAAATTCATTTACCGTTTTCGTAAACACAACACTCAAATGCTAGGAGGGTTAAAGATTAGGCGAGCGTCCGATAAACGACATCTGTGACCGCAACCCTACGCCATTGTCTCGGTCCCGCCGACCCCTTGACTCACTGTTTTTAGCTTCTCATTTATCGATCGCAGTTGATGGGTTATGGATAATTATGCTGATTTCTGTTTGTGGGCTGTGTTGTTATTTTTATTAGAGTTAGGTTTTTTGAATAATGAAATTTAAAAGAAATAATTAATGAATGAAGATAAGATCCCTTTGCAGTGACTTATAAAATCTTAGAAATATATTTCTACACTTTTTTAGATATTTTTTCAGGACGTACTACTACTCATCATAGAGTAAAATTTAGATGGAATTAGCACTATTTGCCTAAAGCTGGTCCTATTATAAATTTTACAATGCGACGTTGACAACAATCGGTCGATTTACATACAAGCTGTTCCAAAAATAAATACCGAATTTCTTGACGTCTTATGTCAAAAGGACGTCATCCGCCATTGTGTGGCAGATCTATTAGATTCAGGTTAAAGATCGCACGAGTACAGGCAGGTTGTTAACCTATCACGTACGAGCGCAATTTAGGGTTAACTGAGCAGTAATTTATTATGGTTATAGTTTAGTTAACTGCCATTAATTACGGTTTTATTGCGGTTAACTGAGCCTGAGATGACTGCACTTGTTATAAGAGGTGACATTGGAAAAAAAGTGATACAAAATCGATTTTTTTCAACCTGATACACTCGCGGTCAGTTTATTTTCTTTACTATATAATAAATTTTACAAATAAAAACAACAAATTGTCCATAATATTACTGACCTGGAAACAATGGTCGATAAAATATTCAATATATTTCGCTGTACGAACACTTTGCCGTATCCAATCCGATTATATTTTGTTTATAGTTATATTTTACAAAAATAATACGTTGCACCAATGTTGGATCAATAAATTGAAATATAATAATATTATTAAACTTTCCTTTTCCTTGGTATTTTGAGGATGCGTAAATATATTTTTATTTTCGGTAAAAAGAGACAAAACATTATTCGATCCTTAATTTAACTAGAGTCAAATTTGTACCTAATTTATGTACCAAAACCAGCCAGTCAAACTGTAAAAATCTCACTGTGAAAACTTAGGTGAAGTTAGCTGTCAAAAGTGTCAATCCCTAGCATCACGTGGAATGACAGCTCACTTCAACCACACGTCACTAAGTTTTCACAGTGAGATTTTTACAGAATAGACTGCCTTCTATGTGGGTTATACAACGTAACTACAACCTGTTTCAAAATAACTGTACTTCTAACGATGCGCCATTAAAGACATTACACTAATCCTATAAACTCTATAGGCACTTAGCACGAAAACAAGCAACAATACAAAGTAAATATCTACTAATACGCCATTAAAAGGTCAATACGGACCATATTTTAGTTTTCAAACGAACATAGCAAAATGGTTACACTACGATATTTTGTATTGTGGTGTTGCCAATTTGTGTAAGGAACTAAAGCCTCATTGGAGACTAGTGGTTGTTATTACTACAGTTATCATTGTAGACGACAGACAAAAAAAACGGATCTATTATTTAATTCATGTTTTAAACTTAACAAATAAAAGAAATTGCTTTTATTGGCATAAAAAAAACATAGATGTCTAAAAAACAAATACATACGGCAAAAGGGCCTCAGCTCAGTAATTTTAGATGGCAACACTAGGTACATAAACTAGTAGTGCTATTCTGTAAACATCTCACCCTGAAAAACCAGATGAAGTGAGTTTGAAGTGAGCTGTCAAGCCCTGGATACCGTCAGGTAGGATGAGAGTTCACTTCAAGCACACGTCACCTACATGTTCACGTTGAGATTTTTACTAAATAGGCCGGTAGGTAGGTATTCCCACTTGTTATGGTAAAATACGTAGAAATAGACGCAAATCTAAAATTTAAAAAACTGCAATTTGAATTTCGAAAATTAAACGCGTCGTCATTGTGTGCGTGCCAATACCGCATTGTCGACCAGACATTCTGTACTTTATTCCGTGGTTTAACCCTCTAGCGGTATATATGACGACCTAGGCAGGGTCAGGCGGACATGCTCACGGCAGACTCTAAATAAGACGAGATAACCATCTGCTAATTAATATTGGTTGCACGAACTAATGTTCTGCTTTATTTGGTTTCGAGTGGTCGCTTGGGTACTCGAAACCGATTGCGTTATCTGGGAGATTAGAGGGAGAGTTTACGGGATGAGCAGTTTTGGTTTCGGAAATAGGGATTCTGCAGTTACTGGGGACTTATTTTAGGAAGTCATACAAACAAAAGTTATTATCGCTACATTATTATAAAACAAAGTCCTCCGCCGCGTCTGTCTGTTCGCGATAAACTTAAAAACTACTGCACCGATTTTGTTTTCACCAATGGATAGAGTGGTTCTCAAGGAAGGTTTTAGTATATAAGCATAACTTGTCAAGCGGGTGAAGCATAAGCTAGTATATTATAATTAATATTAAAGAAGATATTACAAAAAAAAAATTGAATTGACAGAAACAGCCTACCTAATGGGCAGAAATATAAAAATCCCTCCCTCTCAGCCACAGATACCTCATGGCGATTATAGAAACAAACATTTTGAGAAAATGATGACTCCCTCCCTGTATAACGAGGTGGAACAAGATGAATGAAGCCACAACACCGAAATCCAAAAAGGTCTTTTATTTCAAGCGTTGAAGCGAATTATCTCTGGTCACTGATAAAACCTGCGCGTGTTATTGTTACAACCCTTACGAACCCGTCACGATGTCATCAGATAAACAGATAGACAAACGTAATCCGAACAGGAATGTAACACCCCACACTTATCATCCTGATTAATATTTGCATTCATCTTTTTAGGGTTAACATTTTTCCATCATTCAAATTGCAATTTTATTCCGTGCTAATAAAGCATTTATCTAATTGTCAGGATTAAAGTTACTACTTTATTCGATTGATGGATTGGCGTCGATTTCTTTCAATAGATTAAGTTGAACAAAATTGCATTTTGTGTGTTAGAAACTAGAGTGCGTTTTCTCTTGTCTGGGAGCAATGATTCTGTATTTGAATCTTTGACACGTGACGTGACGAGGGTCCAATTGGAAACGGGCGAATATCAATTTTTCCTATATTTGTTGTGTTTTTTTGGTGTATATTAATATAATGCAACGAGTGTGACCTCAGAATTCGGTACACATCTGTGTATGTTTTATTGCTCGTCTCCCTTTTGTTACATTTCATATTGTTTATTGTGTTTTTCGCGGAAATTGTTTGTGACTTGAACACATTAGGAAGTATGCGTCGCAATATTAAAGCAATACAATATTCTCTTTTGGCAGAATTCGATGCGAAAAAAGTTCCCTGAAAGACCGAATTTCCGAGGAAAGCGTTAAAATCTTCCTTGCTTGAATATCATTTCACATGAAATACTTGATAGATGACTTAGCTTCAGATGCCTTCGAGAAATATATCTGTCAGGCATGCTGGTTTTCTCACGGTGTTTCCCTTCACCGTTTTTGAAGCAAGTGATAATTATAAAAGTCGGAGGCCCATGGGCGGCACGAAAACTCCGACACCAGGTTAGTAAATAACCATACGAAAAATAAAAAAAGACTTGATACCTAAGAAGATACTAAACTCGCGATAATCTAAGAAGTCCGTTTTGGCTACAGCTATAAAATTCTTTGTGTAGATATTTTTATTTTTAAAAGCGAAAATGACTTTATTCAACAAATCATAAAGATATTGGTACATTATTACTGCTTGCAGCGTATTGTGTGATGAAGTAGGTAGCAAGTGCACGGAAAAACAAATTAATTATTATGACTATGTGTTTGGAACGTGGAAGTCTGGCATCGGCTAAAACAGGTTTTTTTTGTTTTTTTGGTTCTGACTCGTTGCGAAGGATTTGTTTATTTTATTCACATACCTCCTATAAACAATCAATCAACAACAACAATGGTCTAGCATGCGTCCGTCTCATTTATTTATTTATCAGCCTTCTAATTTATTTCATTTTTATTTGGTCTGCAATACAATTTATACACAATCACACTAATTATGTAGGTATATATATATATAAATATAAATGTGTACTTCGTTATTATTATTATGTGACACTTATTTTGTTTTATTTTATTTAAGTAGGTATGCATACACACATCACAATATAAAACTGATTTGCATCCGTAACTTCACACTTTCGGGTCCGGTTGAAAACCAGCGTCAGGCACTAGTTGTCTGGCATTTTTGCTGAACTGGGCCTTTTTGGCGCAGCCGTGAGGCACACTCCCCTGATAATGTCCTTCTTTACCTTCTCAATTTGTTTCTTTATTTTTATTTTGTTATCTGCTGTATATTATGTATATTGTGTGCCTTTTAGTCTGTGCTGAATAAATGTATTTTCTTTCTTTCTTTTCTTTTCTTTCTTTCTATATAAAAAAAAAATGGTTTCTTATAAACTGATTCTCGAGACATATCGATGGAACATACTTATAAAGTTTGTAATCAACGAATTATCTACATTGCTAAAAACTGATTCTCAAGGCTTAACGTTTTATTGCATATACAAGAACGAAACGTCAAAACGGACTTCTTGGATTTTCGCGAGTGTAGCAGCTACTCCACAGATAACATCTTAATGCAAATTCCCTCCATTTTCTCAGTATATTAATATTTATTACTACGTATACTTACTATATATTTGTATTGGCCAGCTGTATGCAAAGACAAGCCAAGAATAATGGTCCTACAATCAATTTCTCAACAAATTCCTATCATACATCGTGTAACTGACATTTCAATCATAAAGTCGATAGTCATAGGAAATCCATATATCTTGACCACAAAACCACATGTTGGCCTGCCGTTATTGAATTATTTTTGTACTACCGCATACATTGCGCCGTTCCTTTATTTCCATTTTACAATGACTGGTACTAAAAATACAATGGTTGTTAAAATTTTTGGCTCTGCGAAAATTTCTTCGGTATACTTTAATAGAATTTGCAAGTAATCTGGGTACAATAGGTTGGTGATTGGCGCGGTCAGGAAGCGTTCGGAAAGCTGGTTGGTTGCCATCTTGGTTCCAACAATAAGCCAAATTTGGACGCGGCAAACTTATTGTTGAGGTTTTAAAAAGTTTTTGATTGTCATTCAGATTGTGGGCGCTTAGAATATGAGTTTGTGGGCCTGTGGTATAATATAAAGAGGTTATTAGGTTTACTTTGTAATATTAACAAATGAAAATAATGCCGTTTCATCCGTGGTTTAAAATGAAACAACTATTTTTCAACAAAATATCCAGTAAGTATCATCATTTCATAATGCAGCACGCTGGGACATAATTTGTAGAGCATAATTTTCGATGATCTTTTTTCGACGTGTTTTTTTTTTGCTAAAATATATTTATCAAAAAAGGAGTCCTAAATATTTTCGGTTCGATTTGTGTATTTTTATCCATTTGTTACTAATTTATCGTGTGTTAAATATTAATTAATAAATATTTTATTTTATTTACCTATTTCTTTTCTTTAGTTCACATTTATCTAAGGTCATAGATTATTAAATTAAAACTCAATATCAGTATAGTCGCTCAATTTGTTAAAAGTTTACCGCGGAAACAGGTTCCAAGGATCGGAGGCTATCGTCCGGGCCACGGACAGGTTCATAGACCATCGGCTATCGGCTAAGTGGTGACATGTTAAGGACTATTGCTATTATGTAACAACGTATTGGGATGTGCAGAATAGAGTAGTGAGAACCTTTAGAAAGTATTATTATTAGAAGTGTTTATTACGAAAACGTTTTTAAGAAAACAACGTATGTTTACGTATTTTGAAAGCTGCTGAGGACAAAATCTTTATTTATGAGACATCAACAAGAGGAAACAGATAGAAGAGTGTATACTGTTTTAGGCCCTTGCTAACTAGTTGATGTTTTAACCACACCATGAGCTGTTCTCATTTATCTCATGTTATCATTACAGAATGTAGGTAACATAACATAAAGTCCTTACTCCCCACAGCACTATAAGCAGAAATTTTCCATCAGGTTTCATTTCATAGACTCAGGCTTTCCTATTGCGATTAAGTGGCCACAAATCCTGACTCCTAGCTGCTACTAAGAATTTTCTAATGAAAGAACCCAATAACACTGCCTGACATGAGTATTATTCAAACAATAACACTGCCTGACATGAGTATCATTCAAACAATAACACTGCCTGACATAAGTATCATTCAAACAATAACACTGCCTGACATAAGTATCATTCAAACAATAACACTGCCTGACATAAGTATCATTCAAACAATAACACTGCCTGACGTAAGTATCATTCAAACAATAACACTGCCTGACATAAGTATCATTCAAACAATAACACTGCCTGACATAAGTATCATTCAAACAATAACACTGCCTGACGTAAGTATCATTCAAACAATAACACTGCCTGACGTAAGTATCATTCAAACAATAACACTGCCTGCCATAAGTATCATTCAAACAATAACACTGCCTGACGTAAGTATCATTCAAACAATAACACTGCCTGCCATAAGTATCATTCAAACAATAACACTGCCTGACATAAGTATCATTCAAACAATAACACTGCCTGACATAAGTATCATTCAAACAATAACACTGCCTGAAATAAGTATCACTCAAATCGATTCGTAGTTCCACTTGCGCCCACTACACCAGTCATTCTAATACAAAATATCTTCCTGTAACCGTATCTTCAGATAACCAAGCTGAAGGTACTTTGCAGTGAATTTTCCTAAGTATACAATCATGTTGCGAGCGTCTCATGTATTAAAGTTTCGCTGATATAAAGAACGTGTAATACTGTTGCAGTATGCAGCTTGCTGAGTGTGGTCTAAGTTAGAGGAGAAGACGGGTGAATGCAGAAAATGGTAAGAAATAGAACAATAATTATCGTAGAGGCGTCATTACCTGCGTATTTATGTATTTTAATTCATTTTCAACATTTATTTTAATTTTTGTTTAATTTTGATTCATTTTCAATTATTTATTTCGAGTTTATGTTACCTGAATGCAATAAATTGATCTCGTTGTGACTTGACTGACATAGTTTTAAGATAATGTAATTGGTACTAACTAACAAATTATGGACAAAAATTAAATGAATTGTATTTAAATTTTATTGCTGATCAAGTTTTGGGGAATGAACAAAATCTTATGGCAGATGTATATGTAGAGACAAATGAGATGTAAGTTTGGGGGATGACCTTTATTAGGTGGGAGTTTCAAGTTTGGTAGAGCAACTGAAAAACAAACAAGAAGGCGGATTGGTCCTGTCGTTGAACAAGAGTATGGATAATAGGAGGTATTCCACTTAGAGCACTGATTTCAACAACAGTTGTCCAAACCGCACCCGAGCACTTCCACTAACAGCACTGAATATTGATAAGTGCGGTTCGGTGGAACTGATTATTTACATTATTTTCAGACTCCGAACGGCACCTGCATACAGAGGCACAGCAATGGCCAGGTGGGTGGACGAAAGAAGATCGTGGGGAAGACGTGGAATGAGATTCGAACGGACCAGGCAAGCATGGCTCAAAAGGGAGGCGATCTATACTCAGCGGTGGGTGGAACCAGTTTGCCAATGATAATGATGACAGATAAAAAGTATTTCAGGTCTATCAGTGCGCAGCAATAGTTCGTAGCCCAAGAAGAACTGTCCTTTTAAGTCATTAAAAATAAATGGGCAACCTGATTAGAAATTGGTAGGTTATATTAAGTTTGCGCTTGTTTCACAAGCTTAAAATGTCTTTGACACCGAACAGGGAGGTATTCCACTCAGAGCACTGATTTCAACAGCACTTGTCCGAACCGCACCTGAGCACTTCCACTCACCGTGCTGAAACATAATTTTGATAAGTGCGATTCGGTGGAACAGTTTATTAAAATACTCATAGGAACATAGGTCAACATGGTTCAAATCCAAGATTATTTAGCCTACGTCTTGCACCAAGCAATATCATCTCGGAACGTAGGGACTTCGTCCCGTCGGCCCGACACTTTTTCAAATCGTGACTCGTCCCGCGGCCTCGTCGTCACGAACTGTGTACCGTTATTCAGACGTACACACCACTCACACTAACCTGCTGCACCTATGGCTAGAAAGAGATAGTTGTATTTGTCACCACCGCCTTTAGGCTGAAGGATATGCTTGAGGGAACAGTCTTTGTTTTTGATGTGCTAACGTATTAAAATAGTGTGTTCAATACGGAACTGGGATTGAATTAAAAATAGAATGGTGTAGGGAACTGGGGAAACCCCGTTTAGGAATGCCTGTAGAGGTTTATGATTCATTATTATAGGAAGTGCTCATGAGGCAAAGACAAGTATTGATATTCCATTTTTTTATAAGGGTTCCGCACCCGAAAGATGCCACACGGAAACGTATTAGGTACTAACTAAGCCTCCGCTGTCCGTCTGTCTGTCAGCGGGCTGTATCCCATGAACCATAATAGATAGACAGTTGAAATTTTCTCAGATTGTGTATTTCTATTGCCGCTATAATGACAAATAATAAAAATAAAATAAAGTTAAAAATTAAAGGCGGTCTCCTTTCAAGAAATGCTTTTTTTTCGGCGTATTTGCTAAATATTGTACGGTGGTACGGAACAATTCGCGCGCGAGTCCAACTCGCACTTGGTTGGTTATATTTCAGGTCATGAACCTTCTAGCTACGCACCTAGAACATAGGAATTGCTTTAATAGATTTCAGGGATTGGACTAGTACCGAAGAATTTGTAATAATCGCACCGCACCTGTTTAAAAAGCATGAAGCATGGTGCCGATGTAAGGCTGCCTGTCCACTGGAGCTGAGACGAGAGAAAAGGAGCGGAGATGTGCGACCATACTAGCACAGCTCCGCTCCGTTCCTCTAGTCTATGCTCCAATATATGTACCTAGGGTGGGTCAATGTAAAGTACCGGTAAGTTTTGATGGTCATCCGAAGAATTGTAAATACATATAGGTAATTCAAAAAGGAAAAACAGACGTGGGTTCCTTTATAGTCTTTTCATGAATGAAGCAAGACATTCCAGAAAAAACAAAACGTTTATTATTAGAAACGATTAAAGCTAAACAAAGGGACAGTAGGCGATCGTAACCTAAATCCCTAACGAAATTCATATGCTAATAAATAAAATATACCTAGTCGCACGCTTCAAACGTGACTGCGCGTAATCTGAATGTTAAGACGCTGACAAAAGATAAACTGCGGTCACTATCGGATTGCATAGAAAAGAAAGAGAAGCGCGACGACATGTCGCTTGTAATTTATTGCAAAATATGAAGCAATTATCGATTTATTAAAAAATGAGTTAAATTTGTACGTTGATATTTAATACAGATGTTTTGGATTAGAATTCAAGGTTAGTTTACCGTTCATTTGTATAGAGTTTATTTTTTTTTCGTTTTGTTAACAACCATATTCTGAGAAATATGATCAAGATTAACATTATATTTTTTGCGCTACCACAAACTATATAGATTTGGGTTTTGTTTAACTAAAGCCTACGTTTGCCGTTTGCCTGTTGTCAGCGCCTTAAGAAGATATGATGCGTAAAAATAAATTTATTTTCGGTAAAAAGCAACGAAATAGTAATCAATCTTTCAAGCTATAAAAACTTCACCGTGAAAACTTACGTGAAGTGAGCTGTCAATAGTGTCAATCTCTAGAATTGGTGGTATTCTGTTAAAATCTCACCGGGGCTTAAAACGGTCACTTTAGCAGAATTATAATATTCAAAACATTCATCGTAAAATGTCACAAACTGACAATTCATTATGATTTGCGTGTAATTCATATTACGAAATAATTCATTTGTTTGACAGTTTTCTATGGAGATTCGTAAAATGGTCCACAAATTATGAATTGCTTTTATGTCTAATTAGAGGAATTGCTAATAGCAGCTTGAATTCAGGAAATGAACTGCTTTTAGAGGAATTGCTAATGTGGCCGGTATTAACAGCTCACTTTAAGCTCGCTTCATTTAAGTTTTCACGATGAGATTTTTACAGAATACCACCACAGGTGGAATGATAGCTTACTTCACCGAAGTTTTCACGTTAGATATTGCAGAACAAACTGGCAGAAACAGATGCTTAAAGAAAGGTGCATGTGTGAGGCCCTTTAAATACAACTCAACGGGCGCTTTGGCAGTTATCGATACAACATTTACGGGACTTAGAAGATTACATAACCTCTTATAAATTGTATGGGAACTAAGGTGGTTGGCCATAAGAATAATTATATATTATAGATTTGTGTCTATTAAATTGTAGGTAATTGTGATTTCCGTCACAGAGTGCGTTGTCATGGTTACGGTGCAGTGATTGGTCGAGTTTGTTACATTGTAGTGTAGTATCGAATTCAATGTATGAGACTCGTTTTCTGTAGTACGTACCTACCAATTTTGCGAACTATTTAAGGCTCTTACATACAAGCGCGACTTGTCGCGCGACGCGACGCCGCCGCATTGTTAGCCGTGAAGTTTTCTCAGAAATTCTTTTGTTAAAAGTCGCTTCGCGCAACAAGTCGCGCCAGTATGTAAGAGCCTTTAAACTGACTAGATTGTATTGCATAATTTAATATTAATAAGTAGAGATAAGTAGGTTGCAACCACGGACATTTGCGGTGAAACACTTTTCACCCTTATGTCATTAGCAATAAGGTTGAAAGGTGGTTCACCGCCAGTGTCCGCGATGGTACCTGTCAGTTGGTTAAATCGCTTTTCGTATCTGTCTGTTTGACCGCGTTGTTCTTCTAAACTCTACAACGGATTTTGACGCAATTTTCATAATAATTTAGAGAATTTATTCCGGAAGGTTTATGCGCATAATACAAAAATATTCAACTTAAATATTATGAAGAAATCAAGAAGTTTTGTTGTGAAGTTTGTATATTTTTTATTGAGATACAGTCCAACTATTTTCTTAATGTCCCTTGGAAAATTTAAACTATAAACATAAAAACACATGCTACCAGGATGAAAAGTATCCGATATGTCGTACCTAATCGTAATCTAAGTTAATGGTCCACGCGTGTGCTAAGTTTCATCCAAATCCGTTCAGCCGTTCCGTTTGTTATGTTTATAGTTTAAGTTTGCCGAAGCACATTAAGAAAATAGTTGTACTGTAGGTATCTATCAGTCAGTCGACCTTCTTTCTAAATATAGAAAAAATCGTTTCAGAAAACGAATTGATGTACAAAACTAAAATATTCTACCTACTACATCATTTTTGAGAGACTGTCACGAAGTCACGAGAATAGTTGAGATAAAACGATGACAATATATAAATTGATAGTGTTTATTCCAATGCATTTTTTTATTTATAATGTTATTGATTACTCAGTGTTAAACCCAAGCAGATCGATTTAGATTTATTTAATCAAACAAGCTATAAATTATCAGCTCAAGTATATTAATAAAAACTCGTTCAATAAGCTGTCACGAAAAAATAAATTAAAATTCTGCACGATACAACATTTTACCAGCGTTCGAATATTTCGCTAACTGTTTTATTACTGACACCGTGAATGATCACTTTAACACGTTTTAAAATTAAATTAATAAAGATGGGACAAAATATTCGGTGCACATCCGGTATTTAGCACGACATGACAACCGTAATTTAGCCTAATAGCAGTGTTACCAAGGGGTATCGTGTTACTAGGTTTACCCAGTAACTAGGTTGTGGAGTTCAGATAGACAGTCACTCCGTGTAAAATACTGGTATTCAGCTGCATCTGGTTAGACTGGAGCCTGTTCCCAATGCAGCAATGTTACATAGTTGGTAAAAGGCTAGGCAGATTGATTGATATTGAACCAAAATTTTGCCAAATATTCAGGACTACGTATCTACCTACCTATGGTTTATCAAGCTGAAATAAGGACAATACTTCCTACAACCACGCATTCGTTTAGTTTTCAATACAATTACATACATTTGTGTGAATAGCCATCACGACAAATACCTACGAAGCCATTTGATAATATTAATCATCTACAACAAACGTACATTTTTCTTCGCAAGTTAATTATTTAGCTTCAGAATAAAATATTGAATTCTTAACGGATTTTGACGTTTATGTTAATTTTAATATATATTACCTTCGCTTGTTTTCTGTGAAAAAAATAATTGATAAGCTTGTTAAGCGTTGCTCAGTTTGTAATAATGTCGTATCTTATAATTAGTTTGTTTTCCTGTTGTAATAATAATAAAGTCAAGTCATGCAATAAAAACACTGTTCATTCAATTTCAAACATAAATTGTGGCAGTCGCATGCAATATTGTAATATAAAATGTTTATTATATACCTACGTTTGTAAGTTATGGCTATGAACTTAGGTACTTATACGATTGCCAATAGGTAAGCAGCGGGGTAATTACGTCACACACTTCCAGTAGCAATGGCTTTCATTTTGACAGTTCAACAACATTCATTGCGTTATCTACGTTGTGGAGCGGACAAATTTTTCGAACACAAATGAAGAAATGGAATAGCAATATCCTTGAAAATTATTCAGATTATGGTTGAAAGTGTATTACGCAATTAGGGTGCTGGACCATTTTCGTCGAATCATAATTACATTGATAGATAATGACGATTTTCAGCTGTCATTTTGTAGAAGTGAATTTCTTACTAGCAGTTCTTTTCTTTTTTTTTTTTTTTTTTTTTTTTTTTTTTTTTTTTTTTTTTTTTTTAATTTATGCCCCACACTAGGAATTTCTTATATTAGTTATTATTTATTTACAAAAAAGTTTTAAATGCAGCTCATGCTGCGATTTTTTTTTGTAAAACACGATAATTATGTCATATTCAGATTTATTGCAATATAGGAAAATACGCCGTGCGTCATATCTACATATAAATTATGTCTTGACAGTTAGCGAATATGACACATTTTACGAAACGCTAAGTGCTTTAATCTTTGCCTTTTAAAAACGTACAGAAATAATAATAATTTAAATTTAAAACAATTAGCCACCATCCAGCACAATTAAAATTGAAAAATCAATCTGCGATAATCCAACTACATCGCAAAGTTAGTTCGTACAACTATTACCCGACCGAGTCGAGTTGGGCCCGTGGTCGGAGAAAGTTACCCGGCGTGGATAAAACTACATTTATTGGTGTTGCATATTCATCGTACCCCCAGGCGTAATACCGAACCATTTACACTAGACCTCTCTATGGAGGAGCAAAACCTTCCCTGTTTAATACTTCCTTATAGGAAGAGAGGAACAAGGAAGCTCAAGGTATACTGGTTGTTCTGTACCTACTAGGTAACTAGTTTTATATTCAGTTTAGAGTAGTGACAGTGTTGTGTTAGGTGTCGTACTTATAGCTGTTAAGTTTTATCGCGATAAGGATCTGGAATTGTATGGCTTAGTAAGGAGGTTTGTCTATGTTGAACATGACACGAGATTTAGATAGTAAAAAAAAAAAAAAACAGGCAATCTACAAGGCTACCTAATATACAAGGCAAGGGGGGGGGGGCAAGTGTACAATTAAGGAGGTAGACGAGGTACCGTTACAGATTAACCCTAAAAAAATCATGTCATTTAACGCTACTGACATTTCTGGGCCAAATGCATCATAATATTGTCTATTTCAGACCCAGTATTAAATTCTACATTTTGACACAAAAAATTACCGATCAATCACAAGTAAAATGAAAATGATAAATCAATCTTTCTAATAAAAATCGAAGTCACGACACCTGTCATGCTGCGTTTAAATTACACAATAACCCCACATAATGACTAAAGTATACTGTATAAACTTTTAATATCCATCTCTTTACGTCCAAGAACTTCATCAAAGAAATCGATTAATAAAAACATAAAATACCATAGATATAAGAATGAAGATTTCTATGTAAAATACCAAGCATTTCTATCGATATTAAATTAATTTATTTTGTGTTTTTCGATTAAACTTAATAGAAACCACCGATTTGTATTTGAAACCATAGACTATTACAGTACTATCTAACAAGTTTTACTTTGACGGAATAGAAATAGAACTTTATTCCTATACATAGTACATACTAAATCCATGTAGGTGCCTATTCACCATAGAAGCCCTTCGAAATGTCAAAATGCACATTCAAAATTCGAATGATGAACTCCGGGCCCAACCCTTTCAATGCGACGCCTATTTGACAGCCAGATATATCTCGGATATATCCGAACTTGTAATATCCTTCAATCACTGCCTGTCTGCTAACTTTACGCATTCAACTGTTTACTACCGTTGCGTTGGCTACGCCGCAAGCCACGAACGACCACTAAAACTATGATACAGCACTAAATTATAATCATTATTGAAGTAGTGAAGTTGAATTTTAGTAATTCTGTCATTCGATCGGACTATTAATTGAAATTGACAATTGATTGTTATTTGTTTTGGCTTGTTATTTTAGTGCTAGTGTTTGAATTACTTAGATGTCGTACTAAAGTAACTAGTTTAATAGTTGATACAAGTATTTAAAGGGTGTCTTCAAAAAGTAATATCTATGTAACGTAACATCACGCCTGTAATCCCCGAAGGATTAGGCAGAGGTGTACCTATACTAGGTGTACACCCACATTTCGCCAGTTATGTTGAAGTTATATGTATTAGGGGGCGAGCGTATTGCCATCAACCGGGCACTAATACAGATTCAGTAAAGAAACAGTGTGTCTAAAAATAATTTTGAATCCCACTCCAAATTCTAAACTTATAATTTAGTATCAAGAATTGGTATATTCCTAGTTCGCCTATGAAACAAAACCGACCAACACAGAAAATAACAATAATCTACAGTCGACTATTACTGGTGAGCTATCAAAAGTCTAACACTCCGGTGTGTGGCGAAAGTGTCGTCGTCACGTCGGAAGCGTCTCGTCACGCGCTCGAGAGATTATCGTACGACTAACCGACGAGTGCGGAACGAGTTTTGTGCAGACAATCGTAGGGGACAGCTAGTTGCGACGGTACAAAATACGGTAAAGTTGAGGGACGTTGAATAAAACACTGTATGTGTATGTGAAAATGTAGTAGGTTTGTTTAAATTTTGTATGCGATACGTGTTTGTAAATTATGGTCGTTAGGCGCATTTTCCAAACAATTGATAATTAGTTGTAAACCTCCATCTCTGTCACTAATGAGACACAATAGAATTTGAATTTTTATCGGCCTTCTATAGGCCAATCAACAGTTGAGCGGAGGGTTAACTTGAAATTCTTCTAACCGGAAATAGTGTGTAGATTGCATGTTACATTAATTTTCTGTATCTACGTACCTACCTATGTCTTATTTATAGTCGAATTTTAATGTGTCCACGCGTGATATGCGATCTCGTATAATTATCAGTTTATTAATAAATACAAACTTATTAATTATACGGAACATCTTGTTTTACGAATTTGTTTACATCTTATTTGAGGCCTTAATTATGATGTTTAAAAATGTCATCGAGCTACCAGTAGCCTGATTTAGTAGAAAGCGTTAAATGTGACACTGAAATTATAAACATATAATTAAGATTATAGGATTCTAAGAAAAAGAACTTGGTTACCTATTATACGTCAGGTACTTTTACCTAAGTGAAAACTATTAAGTAGGTATATTACTTTATACTAAAACAATAATAAAACATTAAGAATATAAAATTTATAATGACCAATAAAAAGTAAGATAATCATTCCCAAGTACATACTTACATTAATAATTCCTAACTTCAAATAATCACAAAGAAATTAAAATCCCCGTAATTCGCGCAAAATATCCGCATCATGCCATGATTACAACCCTAAAAGTTAATGTCGGATAAAATTATACAAGTAGCCATTAAAATTTGTCAAAGACTTTTAATATATTGTAAAACTGGAAATTTCGCGATCGTAAGCCTGGGAAAGCGAAAGTTTATTACCTATTTCTGTATTAATTTCTAGCTAAGTACTTACTTGTTTAAATAGGTATGCAGGTTTTACAATGATTATAATTTTAGTTGAGTCCGTGAAAAATGCTTTCTGTAATATTATATATAGGTACCTATCCTTGAAATGTAGTAACTTAGGAATCTTCCATCATAATTTTGTCGAAATAGAGTATGTGATATCTATGATATTAACTTACAACAAAGAGCAATAGTATAGTGTTCATACATACAAGTGTGCGTGTACAGAGTGTTTCTTTTCCGTATTAATTTAATATTTTTTCTGAATATTTTACTAAACAAAAATTTAAAAAACTTTTTTTTGAATGGTAATATTTTTTCATCCTGTATAGACGCTTTCCTATTGCAGGATAACAGGAACGCTCTTCGTTAGATAACATACTGTATAATATTTAGCTTTACCTAATTATCCTACATCCTACTAATATTATAAACGCGAAAGTAAAAAATAATATTATCAATAAAATAATATTATGATGGATGTTTGTTACTCTTTCACGTAAAAACTACTAAATGGATTTGGATGAAATTTAGCAAACAGATAGTTTATAACCTGGATTAACACATAGGATACTTTTCATCCCGATATTCCGACGGGATCGACACTTACGCTGGTGAAACCGCGGGGCGCAGCTAGTTAGGTATAAATGAATATGAATAGTATCTTTCAAATCATTGTATGTAATGTAGGTGTGTATAGTGTGATAGTGTAATGTATTTTCATTTAAATTTAAATTAAATAAAACCATTTCTTAAGAAATATAAGTAGGTAATCCATACCTACACAACTTTTTCATGACTTACGCAGTTTTTCAAATCTCTGTTCATTATGGCATAAATATCCCAAAATTACAAAACAAAAACTAATTTTAAAGTTATTTCTGTTCTAAATATAAATACTGATTCATTTGTGATTGCATAATATTGACGCAATCATTTTAGACCACATTCCAAACAAGACTTAATCAACTTCCTTATTAAAAAGATTAAATTAAAGTCTATATTTCTCTAAAAACTGTAGACAGCGACCCATTTATCAAATAGACATGAATTGTAACTTCGGTAGTCCACTAATCCCCTAAACGATCCATAGACTTCATAAATCTGTTGCCAACGAACTATAAACACCAAAGTAATTTGATTTATAATTCATCTATCCAATAAATTACTGTTAATTACGAATATTTTTTGCCAAAATCAACATATTTATAAAACATCGTTAATCCAAATTTATCATCGAAAGCTTAATTAAATTAATAAAAAGGGTTAAAAACATAAAATGGAAATAAAACGAAAGTAGTTAGTAATAAATTACGCGCGTGTATTCATATTAAAAGTTAGTTATCTACATGAAAATAAATTAAACTTAATACGTTAAGACGTCTCGACGATATAAGTAATCGTTTTCAACGAAGCTATGCCTATATATCACGTATTTTATACGTAATATTTACAATAACGCGAGATACGCGAAGAAATCTTCGAGAACAATAAGTCGCGTACTCCCCGGACGAATGGAGTCCGACCGCTTCGGAGAGCGAGAGTTATTATCCCCGTATACAAACATATTCTAGCAATACGTTAACGGTTAAATACGCGAGCGACTCCGAAATACGCCAAGCGTTCCGTCATAACCCGACACCTCAGTTCCGACCCGTAACCGATACGGTAACATGTCAACCTCCTTGATCCATCTTCGGAAGCTTCCCGCTTCCCTCCCACAGTTTGAAAGGTGATAAATGTGATGATGTGCTAGCCTCAGGCATTCTAGGACTACTAGTGTAGTTAGGTGGTAATCTAGAAGGTGATAGGAAGCTCCCGTAAGACAGTGAGGAGTTGACGCCCAAAGACGTGTCCAAAGTGGAATAGTACCCGGATGAAGCGGTAGACGGCTGCGGAGCTGGCGGCTGCTGTATCTGCACGCGCGCCGCCTCGGCGTACGCATCCAAGTGCGTCCTCACCAAAACAAGCAACTCCCCGTAGTTAGTCACAGAGCCACCAGCTCCCGCCACTCTGTAAAGCAACAACCGCGATTCCCCAAAAAGACTGTCTAAAATTTTACCTGTCGTGAAGAGGACGATGGCCTTCAGACAGGAATACTCCGCTGAGTCGACGTGGAGCGCTTTCAGCTTCTCCACTTGCTCTTGGAAGATCCTGATGTGGTCCATGAAGGCCACGACTCGGTCGGCCGCCATCGGCGACGCGTGGAGTCCCGCGGCCGCCAGTAACGGCGCCACGTGGAGGGGCATGGAACACTGCGACGCGTTCAGGACGAACAGCTCCGACCAGACGAGTCTTAGCAACGCGACCTGGTCGGTCACTTGGAGTTCGGGGAAGAAGGGGATGTTCCGCGCCCATTCGACGGCGGAGAAGAGTAGCCTCGCGGCTAGTTCGCAGATATTGTCTATTCCCATGACGTTGGCAGGCTGGACGCACTGCCCGTACCGGGAGGTGGGGTAGGGTTCTGCTCGGAGGAGCAGAGAGATGTAGGAGGAGAGGTAGGGATGGCTGTTGAGGCCGGCTGAGGGGTCGCCATTGGCCAGCGCATACTGGCCAGGTAAGGAGAGCCCCGCCGGTTGCGTCGGGGGAACTCGACCTCTTTGTACAGCTGTAACAAAAGAAAAATAAAACACGTTAAGGATTACATTCTAGATTTAAAAGCAGAAAAGAACACTTATCAAGCAGTAGACCAAAAAGTTCTCACACCATTAATTCTACATGAAACGACCACATTATGGTCTCACAAATCTCAATTACATTTCGCTGAACTCGGAGTTCGCACCCAATAATTCAGCAGTAACATTCGATATAATGTTACCAGTTCCTCCTTTACAAATAATTACGATATTATAAATTAGTTGGCTCATTACTTCATGTTTGCAATTAGTAGTAGAAACCGTAAATACATAATTTGCGCTAAAACAGCAGGCTTCTCTTGCCGCTGCATTTTATGACCAGACCTCGTATGCAATGATAACTTTAATACTCTGCAATATATTCATGATTTCAATAAAGAATTTTATATGAAATTTTAAGAGATGAATTCGAAAATTGGCTGTAAGAGGCTATGAGCCTATGAATATAACAGTTAGAAAGTACGGGATTCGCACAGCTATATAGCCTTGTTTTCGCATACCTCGACAGAGGAAGGCAGAGATGCATAGTACAACCAAAATACATTTCGCCAGTTGTTTAAGTTTCATATTAAAGAGACTCCGGGCTGCTACTACGGTCCGCCCGTCGAGAAAATGCGTTCCTGACATCTGTCAGTTGGAAAATTTCTAGTAGTAATAAGGATCAAATTCGCAAAACACGTATCCGTTAGAACGCATTCTCGTAAGAAATATCAAGGTATGTTATATAGCTATGTCAGTATTATATACTTCCTTGGCAGACGAAATAATGAGAGTTACAGCAGTAGTGTGGGAGGTGTGAAAAGCGCATAGGATCGAGTCGTCCTTGGTATCAATCGAGTATAACAAGAGGATCTATCGTTTTCTGTATTGTCGGCAATATTATTAATTATTCTTCGTATGAACGAACATACCTATTACAACTTATGAGCGTAAATGGCCTTGTTAGGTACGCCATTTACGGATCATCATTGTTCTAATATAACATAACATCACGCCTGTATTCCCAGAAGGGTAAGGCAGGGGTGCACCTATAACTCAAACTCAAACTCAAAGCATTTATTTCAATAATTAAACCATTTACAGGCACTTTTGAATTGTCAAAGAGTCGGTCAGTTTGTCAGAGAGTGGAAGCTAGTTGCCCATTCAAAAGCGTAGATCTCTATGGAGAAGAACGGGCAAGAAACTCCAAGGACACTCTTTTAAAAATGGATATAGATATTACAAAATCCTGGGTACAGTATTCATGTTGCTTCTATATGTGAGAACAGTGTATAGTATACCCAAATTTATGTTATGTTTATGTCCCATGTAATAGGGGGCGAGCATAATGCCAGCAACCGGGCACAAATCCAGACTACGGGTTGCTACTGAGAAATTACAGATGGAAAAACCCAATAACACTTTGATCGACCTGGGAATCAAACCCAAGACTTCATGCTCACCAGTGGCGTTTGCTAAACCAACGAGGCAGTCAAAAAGATTCGAATTAAAAATAATAGTGAAAAAGTTAGGGTGCACTCTATTATGTCACTATTTTATAGCACATCAGTTACAAGACCGCCTGTTTCTTTCCCCAATTCAACAAATCATTCGTCAGAATCTGGTTAAATCGTTAGCGCCGATTAATCAATCTACCAGGGGGCCAAGTCTACTAATTTACAAACGAGTCAGTGGTCTCACAATGATGAGTTTTTGACAGATATGCCATACAAAATCTGTCAAAAACTGAGCATTGTGAGACCACTGACACGTTTGTAAATTAGTAGACTTGGCCCCCTGGCCTTTTCCCAACCATGTTCTGGTCCGCTTCCAATCTAACTGAATGCAGCTGAATGCCAGTATTTTACATGGAGCGGCTGCATATCTGACCTCCACACCCCAGTTACTGGGTAACACGATACCCCAAATGGCTGATTCCTATAATGTACGTACCGTTATTGGTTAAAATTAAGACTTGTATCTTTACCAATAATGAACTCTACTTCCTTAAGGGATGGTCTTCTATGCAAAGCTATGAGGTCTTTGCTTCATAATTGGTAAATATACAAGAGTCTTTATTTAAACGTTGGAATAACGGTCCGTAAATTATAGGAATCGGCCATAGGTATATTCCATAATTATGTTATGTACCCTTTACCTAATAAAAAGCATTCAAACAAAGTAAAAACACGAGGGTCAAAAACTAATTAAAAGAGACAAGGAAAATCTTGAACCAACAAACTGAAATTAATGTCTAAAACAATCATTACATGACAATCATGATTGATTCGTTCACAGACTATTATTACCTGTGAATTACTCGTAAATATTCACAATGGTATGCAGTTATGTACCTACTGGGTGTTTCTGCATGTATTTTATCGATACTTAGTAGATAAATACCAGTTGCTTACAACACTATAACGCGTGTTTTACTCAGATTTGTAAATCGAATTGATGCTTTTGCAAATGGTAATCAATCGGTATCTACTGTTTTAAATAATTGTTCCAAGTTTGTTTATTAGTTGGAAATGGAGTTTATTCTTTTTTTTAGTAGAGAAACACAATAAAGCCGATGAATCATGGCCGGTCCGAAATTTGCGCTGTAAGCCGCGCAACATCATTTTTAAATGAATGAATGAATGAAATAAGTATAATATTTTATTTACAAAAATCTAGGTACCTAACATAAGTTCTTAAGATCATTGGGTTTCACTATATTCGGCATTTCAGCCGTGCAAATATTTAGATTTTACATCTTGGTTATACTACGCTCTCGAAACGCTCGTTATAGTCTTAAATAAACCATTGTTTTCACCTGTTTGTGCCATTTAACCGTGTTACTAAACTTCATTAATATATTTTCACTGTAAACGCGCGTTCGAACTCATTTAATACACCCCTGAAAAGAAATCTCCTACAAGTATATAGCATGCAGTACACATTTAGTTATTAGCAATAACATAAAAATACTAAGAATAATTTCATAATATTATATTGTGGCGAGAGAATAAACGAATTTTTATTAATTTAAATTTAGATTACAATACTAATAATAAAATCAAATACCTACAATTCTATTAATTTAAAACAATTTCTATTAAAAATAGCGATCAATAACAATGATGTCATGTCAATAAAAAATAGCAAGAATAATGAAATAATGAAGAAATAAGGAACGAAATGGTGACATAAGGCGAGTGTGAGTGAGTGTATATTATGAACATGCGCGAAAGTTCGGAAAACTTATGTTCAGAGTCAGACCGGCCATGACAATGATATAATCGGATGGAGGGCTAACAATTCTGCGTTATTTATTCTATTGACCATAGTTTTACAAGCGCTTGCAAGATAGCAAGACGTTCATCACAAATGGGCCAGAATTGGGTATATAATCAGAGAGGTGTAGAAAACTTAATAATTATTGTATCGAAAGTAGCATTTCTTGAAAGAATTAATATTTCATAAGAACTTCTTAAACAGAACCAGAAATAGAGATGTATTTTCGAATACGAAATGATGTCGATATATTTACGGTTCTATATTTTATTCTGTTTTATGTTATATGTTATGTTATGTATTAAGTTTTAATTTAATTTTATGATTATAATCAAATTTTAATGTTATATCCTTAATTTTATTTTTATTTTTTATTAATTTATATGTTTTTATTTAGTGTAATTTCAATTTTATGATCTCAAATGGATTGAAATAAATGATTTTGAATTTGAATTTATATTCAAGATTGTAGTAGTAAGAACAGTATTTTTTTACGCTTGCCAAGTCTTGCATATTAAATTTTGTTTATTTTAGCAAACGATTTCCGGTCGCTATCTTTATAGAGTTTTAACTTGATGTCGATAATCTCATTAAAATTGCAATGTCAATTAGTTTTTATTTATCTTAATTGAGTTCGAATTTAAATAATAAACTAAGTTTGCCAAAATACTGTTTGTGTTCATTCTTCAATCTTAATGGTCGAGATTGAGATAAGAATGAATTTAAGTATGTTGAATAAAAACTAAATTAGCATAGTGCATACAATTTATTTGGATGGAATCATTAGCTGGTCTAATTTTATAGAAAATTTAAACATATGCGATGGAGTTGATGACGTCAAATGTATCGAGAGAATATTTACTCAAAGTTTTCCCTCGCAAAAGGAGAAATGCTATCTTACTTGCTTCAAGATTATTTTTTTATTCATAATATAATAACATGCACGTGTTTCAGTGACAAAAAAATCTTTCATTACTTTAGGAAATTATAATTTACAATTTCTTTCATTTATTCCTTTATTTACACTTCAAAGTCACAAACATCTGTGTAGCCCTGGCTCTTGTACTAGGAGTTCCTATAACACAAGCGACATTTATAATTTGACTATCGATTTAAAAAATTAATGCCTTGCTTTATTTAATGTGAAATAAAAAACGATTTGGTTCGTACGTCAATGTCGAACCGAAAACATATTAATTCAAGAATCTTAAAAAGCCATTGATATTTCCAAATTCAAATACATTGCTGAGAGACCGTCACAATCAATTTATAAAAAGTTCTATCAATTGCTAAGCTTTTTTAGGTGTCACGATCATGATTTTGCCGAACAGGTGAATTGCATGCAAATAAGTGAAGCCTACTGTGTAAATTCAAATAAAAACCGCACGTAACGGTACATTTTTTCAAAACAAACATTTACAAATCGACAACAATCAGAAAAAAGCATAAATCTCGATTCCAAAACCTAGTATCTATTAATAAATAATGTTTATTTATTAAAATACATTTGTTTAAGTGGATTCTAAATTACGAGTCAGTTTCACAGACGTAGACGTTAAAGAATTAACCTGTTGTTTCTCAGTACAACGAGGCATTTCAAAGATCGTGACGCCACAAATCATCGATACGATCCGAGACGAATCGACGTGAAAACGCGGAATCGTCGCTTCTAATCGTTCATTCGGAAATGCTCACAGGGGAACAAAAATGTATAGCGCGCCAAGCATTCGGAGCGCGCCACGTTTTTTGGCGGGAACGCATCGCGGGCCGGCGCGAATGCCCGCGCACGCGCGTACCGCCTTTTTATTTCTTGTCAGTGCAGCAAGAAAAAAATGAACGCGTAAACAGGTTGTATTATTACTTTTTCCTTGAATGACAAGATGACTGGAATTCGCCCCACAGTTGTTTCGTAACGAGCGCTTCCCACAGTAAAACTTACTAAATTCTGATTCTTATAAATTGTTATGACATTTGATTTCGTAGATTCGGGTTATTATTACAGCGATTACATACGTATTCATACCTTCGTTCAATATCGATATTTACCAACCAAATATCACGATACCAATCATCGAAATAACACGCATTCACGAATTACGGCTCGCATCAACAATTCAATTAAAGTGTTACATCGCCGGAATAATTCCGTTTGAATTAGAGTAATTGCGCGCGTGATTAGCCGGTTTCAGAAGGAAATGTAGGCCGCGGGCTCTCCCACGCCGCGCCGCGTCGACACCTAGCCTAATAGCGCGTCATTACACTATCTGCCGATACATCTCCGGTACGTCTCGACATCGACGGAACATCACTATCTGCTCGTATAATCGATGACCACTCGGCGCGACTCCAACAAAGCGATTGTTCGATCGCGTTCAACACTAATTACGATTCGGATTTCGAACGCGCGAAAACGTCATTTCAAACTGAATATTTTCTTAATTTGCTTTAAGTATAGAGAATCAATTCTAATTCTAGCCATTGACAGGTGGAAGTTTATGAATGGAAATTAATGTAAATTAGCGATAAATGAGTGGGCTTCCCGTAAGGTTAATACAACTAGGTCCATTAGCTGTGATTTGCATATGACTACGTCTCATTTCGGATTTCTCTTGTATAAATAACATTGATTAAATCGTTCGGCACCCACGGCGCATACTTCGCGGGATTAAGTGAAAATTAGCAATGTGTTTATTATAAATTAAATAGCTACCTGATAACGGTACAGTTAATAACGCGTCAGTTTGGTAAATAAAAAAATGTTATTACTTTTTATTAATGTGAAAGGAAAGAGCTTATTATAATTGTTTATGGTCAAAGATGAATCATGGACAAGAATTCTGGTTGCCTTGTTTATAAAAATAATATTGAAGTTAATTTGAAAGGAGAACATTGTTATTGTTTAGGATCTTCTTTATTAGGGAAACATTTTGAAATATCTTAGAAAATTGCGACACAAAACTCAGAAATCACGACACGTCCAACCTATTTACGTGGAGACCACACTAAATGATCTCTTTACATTGTTTTTATTCGAGATCCGTACACAGATCAAAACAAAGTTATTATTTTCGTTTTATTTAAAGAATTTTCGACCTTATGGCCTCAAGATAAGGGTGGTTGAAGATTGATTGTGATTGGCTAAGTGTGATCTTGACACAGATTGCGTTGAGGAAATAATATGTCATGTCATTTCTGAGATCCGACGACTGCAACTACAGTAACTTAGAAAAGACGTAGGCAAGTTAGAATTGCTTATTTAATACCTACATATTTAGCTAGAAAATTACGACCTACACGTGAACAAATTAATAATTTAATTAGGTAATCCTACTTCCTTCTAATACTATAAACGGGAAATATTTGTGATGAAAGATGGACGGATGTTTTTTGCTCTTCACGCAAAAACTACTGAACGGATTTGGATGATATTTGGCACACAGATAGTTTATAACCTGGATTAACACATAGGATACTTTTTATGCCGATATTCTTACGAGATCGAGACTTATGCGGGTGAAACCGCGGGGCACTGCTAGTAATTCATAGTTCAAACTTATATCTTTCTCTCCTTTCCTACAATTAAATAATTAACTAAAACACTGCTCTCATCAAAATCATTACCAAAAAAAAAAACCTAACATTATTACATACAATTTTTTCATACAATAATACGCATCTCCGTTTGACTGACGGCTTGACACCTCTATAGCGAAAACTTCAATATCACTATACTAAACAAAAAGCATAAAATTAATGCCAGAAGATAAATTAAATCTTGATACGTGTAAACTTTGGCAATATTTTTACATGTTAAATATTAATAATGGTCGTCAACTACGGAAATTATTTTAACAGTAAACTGCAATAATGTTGTAAATTAATCTTGGCTAGGTAAGAAAATGCCATCTTCCTTATTTTCTTTTGATTCAGGCATATTAAAACCCTAACAACTAGGTTATCTAACGACCTACTAAGATAATTCGAATAAAACATCAAAAAGTTATGTTTGTTTTTATAGAATGCGGTCAACAATGCTGGCAGCCTAAGGTGAAAGGTTATCGTTCTATCCTTCTTAGGGCTCTTAAAAAAAAAGAAATACAAATAACCGGTTTGAATATCGAACTGGCGCCAATATAACATTAATAAAAAAAAACATTAAATCATTTTCGCGCCTTAAAGAAAAACTGTTAAGCTCGTAAAAATAATAACTATGGCCTTTTCACGACTAACGATGGTCGGGCACACGTCATTAATTTATTGTGAGACTAGTAACTTGCTAGTAAGTAAAGATTTCATGGAATTTTTGCCAGTTTGTCTTTTATGACAAGATCAAAAAAAAATCTAGTCCATAAATGTACGACAAAGCGCGCCTCTACATCTTCCAAAAAAATTAAAGTAATAAAAACTAAAACCCAACTACGACTAAAAAGGTATAAACAAGACACCACAGAAATTAAAAATCCGGAGTCACACGTAATCTGTTCGATTTATGCCCTAACACGTGTGACTCCGGATTTTTAATTTGTCTGTCTTATGTGTATGTTTATACCTTTTTAGTCGTAGTTGGGTTTTAGTTTTTATTACTTTAATTTTTTTTTAAATTCTTTTTGGGGTTATAATATTTATATTTTTGAAATGTGCTCATTGAGCCCTTTCATTTGATACCCAACATGGTACGATTAAACAATTTTTTTTTTTAGTTCCTGTTTTTATGTCCTCTAGAGGGCGCCATTTAATGTGACGTCACATAGTATATAACCAGCGGACGATCAAGACGGTTCCAACGATACCTCATTTGTCAAATTGTGATGAGTCGTTTAGAAGATATGAGGGAACAGATGAACATACATACATACATACATACCGGTCAAAATCATAACCCTCCTTTTTTCTTCGCCGTAGTCGGGTAAAAATTCAAATGTAACACCCTCAAAAATACCCCATTACCTTTACGTGGGATGCAAACCTTAGCAGGGCCTCCCCCATGGGGGATACTGCTCGTCGTCATCGCACTGGATCTGCGAGGTGTTGCTGCAGATCCAGTCCAGCCAATCTCGCTCCCGCCCGCCACCAGCTAACTTATAACTAGTATTTGGAATAACAACGTGGACACACACATGCAAAATTATCGTACCTATATTATTCGGACTGCCAAGTCCGAACGAGTTCAAGTCCGAAAGGTCTCGAGTTCGAACCTAAGCCACGCACCTCTGACTTTTCGGATTCATGTGCGTATTGTATAATTATCACTTGCTTTTAAAACGGTGAAGGAAAATATCGTGAGGAAACCGATGTCTGAGAGATATTTCTCGACGGTATGTGAAACCAAGTCAGAGGCCCTTGGGCGGCTTTAAAACTCTGACACCAGGTTAGTCACTAGTCACATGACAAGAAGATCGTATATTGTCGTTCTGTTATTATTGTCCCATTTCAAGACTAAGTGCCTTCTCAGCCACGCTTGTTCACAGCATTGGCGATCCGAACAGAACATAAATTAAAGATTCCTAGTGACATTTTCTTTTGATTTTTATTGTTAGTTGTGCTTTATCTTAAATAACTTACTTAGAAAGTTCCAATGTAGCTTTCTTTCACTTACTTTACTTTACTTACTTTACTTTACTTACTTTACTTTACTTTACTTTACTTTATTTTACTTTACTTTTCCTATTATGAAATAGGTTACTAAAAGTTCTAGGGCACTACGACATGGTTGGTTCTACTAATGGTAGTTTATTTACTACTAGCTGATGTCCATGACTTCACCCGCTTGGATGTCGGTTATTATATAGGTAGGTACTAAAACCTTACTCGAAAACCACTCTATCCATTGATGAAAACAGCATGAAAATCGTATGCAGTAGTTTTTGAGTTTATCGCGTACTTGACGACAGACAGACGAGGCGGAGGACTTTGTTTTATATTATGTAAGGAAGTTAACTGACCCGACAGACGTTGGCCTGTCCAATTTATACAGGACAACGTCTCGTAAAAGTCAACGTTGTAACGTCAAAAGTCAACGTTGTCAAAAAGGACGTACCTTTATGTTTTTCCCGAATTTGAAGATTTTCCGGGAAACTTTATATGTTTTATTTCCATAAGAAACTGATTCGGACTATTATAATTTTTTTAACATAAATATTTGCCAAATCGGTCCAGCCGTTCTGAAGTGACGCGCTTACTAACGAAACGCATTTGATTTTTATATTATATAGGGTTATTGGTAAAACGTTTATGTTCGCATAACTCGTCAAAATGTACGGAGCAGCTGTTTTTTTCTTCGCGATTTCATATTTTTTCCCATAGTAAAAGTTGTTCATAATGATGAGTACAATGACTCCTTAAGAGGTTGCTGGTGTTTTACCAATAACCCTGTATAAGATTGACTCAATAATTCATACAAATCGACGACGTTCTCAAGTACATATTCTAAAGTATAATTTGCTACAATTAACGATTGTCATAAGGATAACGTAACTGTAGTTAGTGTATCGTTTATAAGTATTTAAATGGCTACAATTATGGCAGGGCTGTCGAAACGCACCCATGGTCAGTTTTGATATTTAAGCTGAGTTTAAGTTTACAGACTCTTTTGCAAGAAGCTAAAGTTCCTTTTTAGAAAGTTGAAAATCTACTCATTTCTGTCATCAACTCTACCCGAGTTCTTGTTTTTGGGTTCATTTCTGGGTAAGAGGCGTATTGCAATGACTATGTGAAATACTGGTATTCAGCTGCATCGTATTAGACTGGAAACCGACCCCAACATAGTTGGGAAAAGGCTAGGCAGATGATGAGGCGTGTTGAAGTGACGCGTTATCCCAGTTGGCAATAACATAGTACTTAGAAGAAGCTCTAAAAGGAGATTTTAACAATAAAGTCTTGTGAAGGATGGAAAGTGGAACTAAAGTTTCATTTTGATATTCGTGAAGATAGAGATAGAGCTTTAAACAATAAAGCGCGCTAAGACATAGAAATCGAGCATAAATATACTTGTAATAGTACCTCAGCTAAAGGGAAAAGGTTAGTCATAGAAAGGAGATGCGCTGACCTACTAAATGGAATATTTATCAACTTTGAACTTATATATGAACCACTAGCTGCGCCAACGCTTTCACCCGCATAAGTATTGATCCTGAGGGAATATTGGATTATAAAGTATTGTATGTCCTAACCCAAGTCATGGTCTACCCATGTGCCAAATTTCATCCAAATCCGTTCAACCGTTTTAGCGTGAAAGCGAAAAAATCGAATATGTTTTCTTAATAATATTAGTTTAGACGAGACTCGCACATACCAGGGAAGCATGGCAAAAAAGGGAGAAAGCCTGTACTCAGCAGTGGATGGAACAAAGCTGCCAATAATGATGACGATGATGATATGAACGACTATATTCAGTACATTTTTGAGCTTAAAATCATTAATTTTGGATCAAAAGTGTCCTTCACTAAATCCAGTAATATACCTACAAGGTGACTAGACAAGGTCACTGATCTTTGACTTGATTTTTGACTAATCTTTGAGTTCTTAGTTTCACCCAATATATAAAGTTTTTAGTAACGCTTTAGCACTAATACGTAAATTGAAAAATATCAGTAGGTAGGTAAGTTTGAAATTTTATTTGTATAGTTTTGATCGCATTTTTCCTCTTTAAGTGGACCAGTGTCGACTTCCGTTTTGTGAATCGGTGTAATAAATAAAAGTGAATGGAAATGCTTTCGGATCGAGTATTTTTTAAGACCTGACAATAGCTAGGTAGTACTGAAAAAGTCTTGCAGGTCACTACCGTGCGGACAGTATCTAACTACCAAGGTGGAAATAAAATGAAATGTGTTGTGGTATATGATGAGTAGCAGTGTTAAATTATCTCCGTAGTAGTGAAGAACCAGCACCCTAATTAGGTAACACACTTTCAATAACAATCATAAAGATATTGAAGGAAATTCCATCCAAATTCAACTTCATTATTATGTTTAAAAAAAATATATAAAAAATATCCAAGAAAAGTTAATAAAATTTATATGGGACCACTGCGCAAGCTTCCTCAACTAAATGAAAAATCGGTCCATACTGACAAAAATAAAGGAGGACAAAAAAAAAAAACGTACTGACGAACATTGAACCTCCTCCTTTTCGGTAGTCGGTTAAAAATCATCTGCTCCGCAATTAATGTTTAACAACATTCTTGCAACACAATGACATTTAGGAGACGTGACCCAGGACTTCATCGATACTATTTATAGTGACGTTTTTCATTCCGCACAACCCTAAATTACCGGCCCTGTACTAATTTGTTCCAGTGAACTGATGGATGCCAAGAAGATTATCTATTAAATTGATTCTCGATAAACTTGTATTTGCATAACAAATATCTATTAAAACTAAACTGGTACCCAATTTAGATTCCAACATTTTGATATCACGCAAAATTTATACTTACAAGTAAAACGACCTAAGTCGTAATACGAAGATTTAAAGTTGTTAAAAATTGACCCAGAATTAACATTATTAGAATTGATAGTTCAAACTCATGTTTGTAGGAGTTATGTCATTTTGATTTTAAATATAATGTTTTATAGGCGTGTTACCGTTTATTCTGATTAAATTAACAGCTTTAGCAAAAACTTAAATAGAGTTATGTTTATTTAATCATAGAGAAATCTTTCAAATGACGTTTATTTCCGAATGGTGAATGAGTTATTTAAAGAATGTGTTATGTATTCATTCATTTAAGAGCGGTGATAGATTCCAAGAATTGTGACTTAATGATAGACTAAAAGCTTATTATCTAAGCCTTTTAATTATATAAAAAGCTGTAAGTAACTGATCAACGACCTTAAAAAGGTGGCTGGGACAGACTAGATGCGGAAGACGGAGGACAGACAGACCGACCTGCCTTGTAGATCTGTACTAACTAAACTACTGTCAATCGGTTTTGTAATAACCATAGGTGACCTACAGTAGGTACTAGACCTATATTTCCTTTGGTCCCGTGTAATAAGGGGCTAGCCTATTGCCATCAATCGTGCACAAATCCAGACTCTGGATTGCTACTGTGAAATTCTTGATGGAAAAACCCGATAACATTTTGCCCGACCTGGGATTCGAATCCAGGACCAGCAGTAGCGCTTACGACCTCGAGGCAGTCAGGGTGAAAGAAGAACATACATCAATACTTGGCACCACTAGCTATACATTAGACAACTGATTACCCCCTTAAGGATATAAGCATGAGTAACACGTGCCCCATGACAAGTCGAAGTGACAAAGAATGAATTATGTTTTAATCTTCATACAACCATGTTAATTACTTCCCAAGAAATAGCAGTAATAATATTATAATTCTACATAAAAATGTTAATTTCTTTAACAATAAAAACTTAGCTGTTTTACGTTCTTGTTAAGATAGCGGAGAATGAAGAAGGCACTGAGTAATTAAGTGTAAATGATACTTATACACTATTTGCTTTAAGAAACTTGACAGGCTATAGGACTAATAGGAGGAAACAATTTTATCTGTTACATATATTCAGAGAACCTCATTTAAGATAGATTAGTTTGACATAGCAGTGAAATCACTAGCTAAGAAGCATTAAAATGAGGCTTTACATGAAATTTTACGTCACCAGTTGGCGCCACTTTGACAAAAGGTCTTCCATTTTGACAATGATTATAAAATATATGATGAGGTTCATCATTCGTTTCATTAATTTGTTCATAATTCAGTGACGACTAAAGAACATAATTTAGGCGCTTTGACACTTTTGACAGGTGTCCGGTCCTGACGTCTCAGTGTTAACATCGCAGAGTATCTACTTTTTTAGGTATATTTTATGGAAAGCATCTAGTGAGCGTCATTTCAGAAAACCCTATCGATCTCTAATAAAGAACTTCTTTGAAAACCCTCATTGAATTCTGAGATTGAATTCATAAGACTTGAATATCTATCGAATATTAAAGATGCGATGATCAGGACAAACCTTGAAGTTGTTAACCAAAACGAAGATCAAAACTAGGCTCCACCAGAATCGACAAACACAATACAAAAAGATGAGCCATTAAAGGACAAAACTGCAACTGAAGGTTATAACGTCAACCAAATAAGTTATCTCGTCCATCAATACGTAAACACTAATCAAGATAACATTTCACGGCTAATGACTCACAAAACGACCAACAACGTATAAATATCCAGCAATAAATTGTAACATTAACGAAGGCAACTCGCAGTCATTACTTACTTTAAAAGATACATAGTATACATCATCCATACATTTTAAATTGTAAAGTTTGGTACACAACTTCATTTACCGTTCGCCTATTTATTTTAGTTGTTACCCACTATCTCGTTACGACTCGATACAACTTGATAATCCGTTATTTATGTCGGACATTTTTCAACAAGAGCCTAGCACGCGACTTGTCGCCCGACTCTTGAACACCGACAAATGGTCGACCATCCACCTTTTGTTGCTCTAACGGTTGTGTTTTGATATCATTAGGAAATTCTCGGCTTTTACGACAGTGAGAAATATTGTTTCTAATATACAGATTAGAGATTTGTCTGTTACTAATGTAGAAAGTAGTAGACGCAAAGTCAGTGACGGATGGTACACACGATTAGAACCTCGATTACTGCGACACGGAACGATAAACGTACGATTTTGATTTGTTGCACCCAGCGGTAGATATAGATTCTCTTAAACGGAAAAGAATGTCGGAGACGATATCGACATTTGATAGAAAGTAAACTCTAAGGAATGTAAACAAAGCCGCCCACCGAGAACTGCATATCTAAATGAACACTAAAAACCGGACACGGAAGACATCAAAACAGTACCAAATCAAATAATTAAAGTTATCGTAAAGATTAAGTTGGTTGGGAAACGTTAAAGATTTGTATAATAAAGCTATTGGGAGGCACGTGCTGAGAATTAAGCGCATTCCTTTTGAGCACTCCACAACCCCATTAGCTCGCGTCGGGTTTTTGTAATTATCGACTTATTAAATGCCGCGAGAGATTTATGTCAGGCCGGCAACAGGTAAATCTGTTTCGTTACACCCATGCGCTGATAAATGAACATGCAAATGTATCGGAAACTGACGACGACATTAATATGCATATTACTTAACACGTTACTAACGATATTAACCCTTATTTAATCCATATTTACTTATGTCTGACAACAAAAGAGTATTAATAAATCCACAAGAAGCTCCTAAGATGTATAATAAATTTCCAAGATATATTAAAGCAAATTGTGCATATAAAATGATGTTAGGGAGAAATAAAACGAAGGAGGCATGCACAGAGTCACTGACCACAACAACGTACGAGCGACGAAGACGAAACGAAGCCTTGCGATAATCATAATACGCTTGCAGATATGTGATTAGCTGTGGGGTCACGAAACGGTCGGCGTTAGACAGAGAAGACATACCGTATCCTTTTCAAGCACATGGACAGTTGGATGGCGCCGTCTCTGTCAGGCAAACGACCGCAGGGCGCCTAAACCGCTATAGTAAACTGTGACCTCACGAAATTCTCAGCGCACGATACCGAGGATGATTCACGTGTAATGACGGACGTACAGACGGACTGACATATAGAGATGCGGACGCTAGATGAATTCTAAGCGACAGGTCGGGAGAAAAAGTTGTTTCAATTTTAAATACGGTCATGATTATTATGGACTGTTATCGTTAATTTTATTGAGCCATCACTGACATTAACATATTAAATTAGCTTTTTGTTTTTAAATACCTTGGTCCTGATTCTCGATCTGTTGTGTTTATTTATTCGTAATCTATGATTTTGATGGGAGCTTCGCTATTCCATTAAGCTGTCAGCAATATATAATTGGAAGAATCCGCATTTGTTGGCATTCTGTGACCTTGATTGGTATCTGGCCGGATGACATGGAAATTTTGAATTCGTAGAGTCTGCCTCGGAATTCAAAATTTCCATGTCATCCGGCCAGATACCTGATAGATGTATGTGAAGTTCATAAAATCATAAGCAATGATGTTTAAATATAAAGTGAAACTATAATGTTGGATGCAGATGTGCTATAGCTGGATACGGTACAGAGGGCACGACCAGACGGAACAGGTTTGCTGAGACTACTAACGTAGTAACCAATATACATGCGGACCGTGCATTACTCTCAAGTATTCAAGATTATACGACGTTAGAACGGAACGAGTTGGCTGTGAGAAAATTTCACCTGTAGGAGCCCTATCAATGTTGATTTAGACGACCTTTCACGTGGCTTGGTATAGGCAAAATGTTTTACGTTATTTTCTGCACAAATACAGTACGAGTTTTTGGTCGAGATATAGATAATTGAAGAAAAGGAAAATGACTTTAGAATGTTAACATGAGTTGAACAACTACGGAAGATGTTAAACCGAAAATGAAGATGTTGAGAAACAACTAATTTAACCCAATTGACTTGGAATTTGATTTAGACTGTACTGAGGGCCTAGACAAAGTGACAGTCTATCAGCGATAACGATGAAGGAAAAGGCAAAAATATATAGGACTGACATAAGCTATCGAAAAGCTTATGTCAACCCTGTTGAAAGTCGTTATAGAAATATGAAACGCTTTGGAAGCAATTGTCACTTGGTCCTCAGATCATCTTACGATTTCTGAATTTAAATATGTTATGCAAGGTATGCCTCCATTGATATTAAATTCACTCTTAAATAAAACGGAGAACGAAACACTAAAATACATGCTGATAAACGTAAATTCGATATTAAATCTGCCGCAGATATATTTCATGAGCTAACATCACACATCGTAAAGGAATTAGTATCGAGAGTGTGAGAGTACGTACAGATAAATCACCTACACAGTTCGTTAGGAACGGGCTGCGCGCCGCGGGGTTCCACGTTCGATCCCGTGCCGGCAAGTGGAACGCCATTGTGGAACCCCCTGTAGAATATTTTGACGGGCCATACAGTGCCATGTTGGGTACAGGTTGATGAATGGTGAATTTATGATTCTTTGCTCTTTTATAAACTTTAGAATTTCTTCCAAGTTATGGTGCTGCTTCAAAATCATCAGCAATTTCGTCGACATTAACTCCATTTATTGTTGAGGAAATCTTCTAATTGATTATTAATTCGGTTAATAAGGATATGCCAATGAATTATTAATAATCTTCTGCGAACAACTACCAAGTTTAAAGATTACATCATTTTGACAGGTCAGTCAATAGCCTTTGATCACACAATTGATAACATTAATATCAGCTTTCACACCATATTGGACGAAATGAACCCACAAAAATGTAGCAATTAATTAATACAATACTAAAACTACGTAATATTCATAATGTATGAGCATATTTAAATAATTAAATAACAAAATCTATTGTTGGCGCCATTAGAAATGATACCATAGACACATTCCGCATACCAGCGTGTTTGTCGTAAGCAACAGGTTTTTTCATCATCTACAACACAGACAAAGGAATTTCACAATCTGCCACATTCGGCGTTAATACTTGTTCATCTTTTTATACCAAAATAAAAGGTTTATTTCCCTGACCGAGATGAAGGCGTCCATCAAATTTTAAAAAGTTAATTATCGGATACTTTTACCATTTCGTGTGGCTCGCTCGGCGATACATCATATGGACGAATATAAATCACCGGTTGATTGATAGTGGTGTACATCTCACGCTCGTTCGCTAGCTCCTTTTTTAATCCGACACAAATGATTTTACACTTTGATTCCTTTTTGTGACGCCATTTCGCTTCGGAGTTTACGATTTGTTCGGAATGGGTTTTGTACACCTGAATTTGTTGGGACTTGACCACTTTTTTATGTTAAAAGAGCCTTTTGATCATATTGAATGGGTTTAGATTTAATAAAGGTTGTGTGGAAGCGTGCCGTCGAGACTAGCCTTTATATTGTAAAAGTAATTTTAATACTGTTAACAAATTCAATGTGTAATTCTACGCCGAGTTTATGATTTTGTAAAAGTCGTCTATTGCGAACGGTTCCATCGATTGTGAAGTTTGACCCGAGTATTTGTGTACTATGAATTGCAATCTTTAAAATCCAATATCATCGTACGTGACCCCATGCTGCTATTTTCCGAATGGTGCTACTTTGGAGAACGCCATGAGGAAAAGTACAAGAGCGTTACATAAAGACTGTGTTATTTAAGTGCACTATCTATTTTAAGGGCACAATAACTCGATGAAATCTCCTTTCATCGCAATGTGAAATTTAATATTCACTACCGTACACTGTAAAGCCAATGTTTATAGTGAAAACCTATCAAGTTTCTAACAACTATTGAGCGGAGACCCGTCCGTATACCTGCGTACAAAAAGCTTTACTAGAAGAGATTAGCGTGGCGTTTTCTATTGTAGTTGTACCCCGATTCTCATGCAAATGTGTGATAAAACGTGCGGAAATATAATTAGCTTAGGCAGTATCGAAGGGTCGTGCACCTTGCCAAAAACTGGTTTATGTTTCGCCTTTTAATTAATGTTTTGGTAGTGTTGTAACTTCTGACCAGTGTCCACTAGGGTTGGGGTGTTTTCGCGATGTTCCGTGGGAAAGCGTGCGTTACGATTGTATCTTTATGATGGTCGGTAAGAGCCTCTTTTTCCGAGAAAGAGGCCATTACACGCAGTACGACAGCGTCGTAAGACATGTCACAGTTATTATGCTCACTAGAAGCGATATAATCTTTCGGCTATGACGCACACAGAGGCGGTTCGTATGTGCCGAGTTATTCTCGTCGTCCAGAGCGTTCGTACTGATTGTTGACACGATTAAGTTGGATCAATCTGTGGGTAAAACCGTATGAAACGTTATTTGTAAGTGCTATGTGTAATCGTTGAGGTCAGTTTGGTTTAACATTGTATTATTATTTGTGGCAATTTGTACAAATTCCTTTTTACCATTTCATCAATATTTTGCATATCAGTAGAGTGTTTCCTTAAAATGAATTTACCGAACGTCAACACAGGAAAAAAACTATAAGTATTAATTGTAGATATCCATTTCTTTAAAACCTTTCGACCAAAACTAAAAGCATTAGTTCCAGTCTTCAACCCATAAACCTCCATCATAAATCATAACCACAATCCATTAGTAGCAAAAAGCAAAAAACGTTACAATTCTCACGCTTCAATATTTGCAAAACTAGGACTGTTCTAATCCAAACAAACCGGGGTATACGGTCCTTACGGTCAGTTGACCCATAATAACCAGGTGTCCGAAAACCCACCCTCTAAGAACCTACGTCATTGTGACGTAGAGGCGTGTTTAAGGCGTAAGGGACAAATATTGCAATATTGCCCCTTCGATCATGCCCTGGGAACGCAAAGATGATGTTTTTGACATGTTCGGGACAATGCATATTGTGTATGGTCAGTGGTCATTTGTGCATGGATTCATTTGTGATGGTCGTGGAACGGAAAGCTTATGGAAGCTTGAAACTTTTGTTGCTAAGTGACCTGTCTATGGGTTAAGAACTTTTGATTTTAAAGTTTATGTGAGCAGTAAATGTATGTGCTAAATAATAGAACTGACTGTGAACGTAAAACATCTGGACCATAAGTGTTATGAAGTAAAGCTTAAGAAACCGAAAATAATATTGATCTAAAAACCATCACTCAAGTCAAAAACCGTTCAAACCTTGCATATTAATGAAAATAAAATTTATTCCAAAATACCGCTCATGAGCTTCAAAAACAACACGGAAGATACTTTTCAATCTACCCGCAAAAATCACCCATTAAAATTCAGGCCTGGGGGACCCGGAATCTTTCTAAGTGACCGGCCTAACACAAAAACTTATTAAGATATAGCAAACAATGAGAAGTGATTGATGTGCCGTGAACAAAAGGTGCTTGTCCATTGTTCAACTGACGAGCAAAGTCGAGGAATACTACATGTTCACCTTTTATGCACTTTTTAATAAACCGGTCCACTAATGCGTTTAATTAATCAATCCATATGTAAGCTTTGTCTCATATTTGCATTTGCATAGAGTTGATAACTGTACTGAAATTATGGACCATTTATGCCCCATTCTACTGTGATAGATTAATAATGTACCAGGATTAATGACTGAAATTGAATGGGCTGCAAGTAATAATAATCGACCGTTAGAATTGTAAGTACTGGTAATTAGAAAAGGATGTATTGTCAAGGAGAAAGTAGGAAAGCTTAATCTGAATAACACTATTGAGCATCTCATAATATAATTATTATCTCATATCGTGATGACGACAAAAGCTCTCTTGAATTTCAAATCCAAACAAATAACTAACACGTATAAAAGGTTAAAAGCAAAACTGACCACTCATTTACAACGGTTACATAAACTAAAGAACGGACATCATACAAAAAACGTATCTCTTACATCAAGTTCTATCACAATTATACGTATTAGGTGGTAGCTCCATCCTCAATGGACCTTTTCAAAGCTAAAACGTTTTACAAAACATCCACCAACTATGAAACAATATTATAAAAAACGTACAAAAGATCTTCTCTAATCTCCGTATCTACCAGTTTGATATCTAAGACGATTACAAAGCGACAAAGGGGCACACTTACTTTTTTTTCTATTAACAGTTAATCTCGTATAAAAAGGAGACTGGAGTTCGCACCTTTCTATTGTTCTGAGGGCAAACAAATCGTTTGTTGCCCAAAATATGACGGGGTCGAGAGACTCAATGTTGTCCTCAAGGGTTGAATGAGAGCAGCGGGTTACCGTGTCCTTTCCGGTACGAGCTGGCCTCTGCATTATCAAAGGGAGCAACCCTAATGACGCAAAGGTGGGACTCGTAAAAAGTTTTGTAGGACTCGCAGATACAGAGGACGATAATGACGTTGGTGATCATATTCGGAAAATAATAAATATTATGGATGGCTATAACGAGGTACATATATAACCAGCAGGTGGTGTTAAAGCTGCCGAAATAGTTTGCGAAGAAAAAACATTTATTTAGAAACAAAAATTTAATGTGAGAGGTCGTCAAACGGGTGCCATTGGAGGCTATATGGGTTATAATAAGCGCCTCAGCGGGTGTTCCGTCCACGTTATGAACTCTTCAACCTCGGTGCCCTCCGCCAAGACCGTTTCCTTTATGACACGAGGAAATTACTTCGGTCGCGTGTTATCTTTTAAAATGTGCACCTGTGCCGTTCCGAGTTTTGGGTAAATAATTTTAGCTACACGCGTATTTTTGGTCATGAATTGTTTTGAAATGAGCAAGAGCGCAATAACTTTTTCGTTATATTTTTTTTTATTGCTGAATGATTGCAAAAAGAATTAGTTACGCTGCAGTAGTTTACAATTTCTATTGTTCGTAAAAAATCAAAGAAACTCCATAAGTCTATGTTTTCACAATGTTGTATTCAATGGGCTGTTAAAGGTAATGTTGTCGCACATCATAAACCTGACAGTTCGTCAAGGTTTACTTATTTTTGAGCAGCCTTGACCTGACACAAAACTATTATAACACAAGCAAATATTACGCATTTAAGTAAACAAAAGAAACCTTTTTTTCTCCACCAACTAACAAACTTTGAATCATTAAGTTTGTTGTTAGTTTCAAAATTGTTATCACTACTTCTTGAAACGTACGAGGTCACACGAATTCCTGAATACCATCAATCACAGCGCTGTCTTTAAAACAATAACCGGCCATATTAATTCCCTCGTAATAATAACCTATTACAGCCCATAACTTTATATTAACATTGATAGTCAACAGTTACTTAGAGCAGTGCCCTTGGGCAGTCTCTCCACTAATGACTCGACAAGATTAATGATTTCACTAATTATACTTGTGACAATCAATGTATCTTTAAAGCGAGCTTTTTGTGTTAGTTACACCGCATATTCTAGTATTATTGATGTATTATGTAATTTATCAGTAGCAACTAATAATTGTGTTGTACCTAATTGTAACAGAATGTGAGATCACGATTCAATCAAATTTATTCCATGTGGTAATTAAAAATGTAGACGTAGATTTACGTTTAAAAATAATAAAGGAACGAAGCAGTTAATTAAACAATAAACTATAAAAAATAAAAGGGAAAGTTCAATTAATAGAACTTAAATCTAATGAAAGGGAAAAAAAAAAAAAAAAACTACGAAATATGCAAATGTAAAGGATTTGGTGTGAGAACATTCATATTGTCATCATACTAAAGCAAACAAACTTGCGAATTTATAGTATCTTATCACCTAATACTTACATACTGACAAAAAGTACCGGTGAACAAAAGAAAATTTCAGTTTAAAACGCGTATGAAATGTCTCAATATAGGCATGGATGTTAGTTGCTCTTCTATCTACGTTGCCAATTTTGTTAGTATGTATTTACCAAAATTTTGACCTGGTAAACAATTTGAAAATTTCATGCTGACAATTTCTTAAATTTTTTATAGATTTTCTCAAAATATTTTTGACTCACCTTCTCTCCTCATGCCCATTTTGAGACATTTTCTTAGCCTGCAGTACTGGCATTGGTTTCTATGGTGTTGGTCGATTGGACAGTTTCTATTTCCCCTGCAGGAGTACGTCAGATTCCTTCTCACGGACCTCTTGAAAAAGGATTTGCAACCTGTGGGAGAGATTTAATAATTGTAATGTTATTTTTTACACTTTCACTTTGAACATCATCTGTTGGAAATACATCGTTGAGAATAATTTAAAATGTTTTGATAACGTGGTTCTGACTTCTATTGCTATTTACGATATAATCACTTCATAAATCTGGCTTCGACGTGACAGCGTGTTTAAAATTCGGAAGTTTGTTCGTATATCATCATCAGCGTGTAAAATATTCGAGACTGTCGACAAGCTTCCATATTTTGTGATCGTATACAAACATGGGGATATCCCAATAATTTACTATACTTTACGATTGTCGGTAGTAATTACTTGTTAGCCTATTTTGTTAATATGCTTAAACCTATTAGCATAATACCATATATCAATGGCTACTCGATATCGAAATACGGCGATTTGTATGGAAGCGTAAAATATAGACGAATTTATAAAACAGTTAAAATACCAACTTAACGATCTTAAGACAGTTAAGACCAATCTCATGAATATATTACGCGTAAATATTAGAATAAGAAACAATTTGCTTTAAAACGCGCTACGTGGCACCTTTAGTCAAAACGCAATGAACTATGCTGGTATTAACACAGCAATAGGGTTGAGAATCAGTTGGTGTTCCACAAGGAGATAATAAAACATAGTTTGGCGTTGAAGAAAGAAATCGAATTTTCATAAAAAAAAACGTATGGACACCGAATCGCAGTAAATTATTAAGAAAATCATCTTGGTTGTCATATGAACGCCAATCATTTATAGGGAGTTATCGCGTAGGTGTATAGTAAAATATTAGCTTTAGCTATCGTAAGACTAAGTTTTAGAATCACAATGTCCTTGAAATGTTCAATTTTGACACAAGTGGAAGACAATTTACCAATTACATTTAAAAGCATTTTCGGAATTCAGAGTATAAATAGCATGATTGCTGGCTATTAAATAAACGAATAAAATACTGTGATTGGACAACTCCGTGCGTTTGTAAGGAAGTTATGCAAACATCTAATCATTATGTATTAGTACATTTAAATATCAAAGACATTTATCCATGTTTATCTACAAAATGAAGGGAGCTGTATCTGTTACTTATTACCTCAGCAGGCTGTGAGAGCCTGCTTGTTTGGGCTACTTATTTATCTAATAGGTACTTAGTGATCTTGGCGACCTAAGTGGTGCAGTGTAAGAACGCGAATTTTAATTGCTGGGCACAAATTCATTGAAAACAAGATTGTGAATATAGAAAATGAATTTTACAATGCAATCGACGATCTTATCGCCATAAATGATGCAGAATAAGAACGCCAATTTTATACTTGGACACAAATGCATTATTTTACAATTAAATTATGGATACAAAACAAACCTAACAAAGTATAGAGAGAAGACTGATAGATACACACATTCATTACAACATCAAGTCACCTGATGTGTGCCTGTGTGTGTGTGTGTGTGTTTGTACTTAGTTGGACTAGAAATTCATATTCCTTAAGTAGACCTGCTATTGGATTTATTGTAAATTATACTCAAGACTCCTCGAGTCCCATCAACACTCCAAGCTTATAGTTGTTTCAAGTTACATTAGGCACCCATTTTCTTTTATTCGAAACCCACAGAAAGTCGATACTTCTACAAATCGTGCACATCGACTCCCATCTATCGATTTGAACCAGTGATCTTAGATTACAATCGAATGACTCGATGTCTTAAACGTTTTGACTTCCGAAATAAAATCAGAACCATAAAAGATATCGTTTCTTTTTAAAGTAAACTTGTTCATTTTAATTACTATTAATTTAATTATAGCTATCACGTTTCTATTATATGGAGCTTGAGTATTTTTAAGTATCTGCTACATATTTGCTTCTAAGTGGAATTAATATTAAAATAATATTGCTACTGTTGAGGGAAAATGTTCTCAAGTTAGTAGCATATTCAGCCTATAAATTTCTACAGCTGGGACACAGGCCTCCTCTCGGTGAGAGGGGATGTCACATGTCTCCGAATTTTTGGTTCTAGGACATTCCGGTTTCCTCACGATGTTTTCCTTCGCCGTTTTGAGAGCAGCAGTGATGAAATAATTTACACAAAGTAAAGCGTCTGACTATGTTCGAAACCACGACCTACAACTCGTAAGTTAACTCGTTGTAATTCTTTATTAAGAAATTTAGCTAGTCATGTAAAGCCCTGTTTAATGGATATTGTAGTAAGTTCCCAATGTTTTGTATTTGCTTATGTACTTACTTCTCTTATTTTATTGTCTTAAAATTGTATCACTTCTACATACATGTATGCAACAATATCCAAATTAATAGTGTTGTCCATAGATTCTTTTTCTTTTTATCTGCCCACCCAAAGAGTTCCTTATATTTGTAAATTACGTACTTACTAAAATATTATAACAGATTTTTATGGTACATAAAGTTTCGTTATAATATTTTACCTGCGCAAATTGTCTGTACATTAATGTCAAACTAAGAAAACTTGGTTCCTTATAGAGCCAGTAAAATGTTTAAAGTGTCCTACGTCACAAAGTATATTATCTTGTTTTTTTCTTCTAGATAGTTATTCTTGTGTAACTATTTACTGAGTATTTGTATATTGTTCGTAGTCCCAAGGCTTTTGTTATTCAGAATGAATAATGAGGAAACAGTCTTTCGAAACTGTACTAATACCTATTAAAGTAGCCAATGAACGTTTACGGAGGAAATTTTGAGTCAGCACTCCATTTTGTTTGATGTTTTATAAAGGTCATCATTCATTTTGGGCTTAATTATGCAAGTGCCGGCCAAACAAAAAAATATATATATTCCGTTAGAACATGTTATTCTCTTCACTTTTCACTATTGGACCAAATCTATAGGGCAATTCCCTGCGCTGTTATACGATTTTGAAAAATACTGTTTTCAGGATGTTTTAGTTAAAATAATTAATAGTAATCTAATTAAACTAATGCGTTGTAGTAATAAAAATGAAGAGAAAAAGGTACTCTTTCGGAATATAGCTTTTTTTTTGTTTGGCACATTGACATATATAGCCCAAAAATGTATGGACGGTGAATGATGTCCTTTGGATCGATATAAGGATTTAATTGAACGAGTTGTCTTTGGAATAGTGCACACAGCAATTATAATTATCTCACCATTCAAAATCGTGACCATAGATTGGAAGATGCCTGGTGAACTAAAGGCGACGGTAAAATAATTATAGATATACATTTAGACGCCATTATAGACAGGAAAACTGCATATAGTAATGAAGTCATTATTATTGAGGATGATAAAGAAAAAGATTAAGAAAGAAAAGCAGTTTTAGTAAGAAGGAAAATTCTGATACGCTAAGCAAAAGAAGATGATAAACCTCAAGACGATTGGATAAGATTAGCATAGGAAAGTAAGCTGCTATGACAAACCCACAAAATAACAAAACACAACCTTAATCTCAAAAATATCGAGAATCCATCGCATATAAGCAGGGAACTGAAAATTCAGCGTGTTTAGGCAACAAAGCGCAGCTCTCGCGAGGTTTCTTGCTAGTTGCGATACCGTTAGAGGTTTGCTCACGTACCCAGTGCGCAGATAAGCCGCTGTGCGGTTAGCGCAGGCTGTCGGTACGTGCGGCGGGTTAGACGCTTGTTAGAAAATGGTGGTGGTTTTTTGGATAATTTTTTACGTTTTGTTTTAATGCTAGTCTTGGTTTGAGTATAGGTGGTGATTTGCAAATATGTTGATTTAAGTAAATAAAATTCTTAGATCTTTGAGCATTTTTTTCACTTTTACGTTCTAACCACTCTCACTAAAATGTTTAGTCTCATAAACAATTTGAGGGTTCATCAAGTAATTTCAGTCTATTATTTCCAAAAATACACATCCTAAATTATGCCATCCCTAGCCATATCCGCGTTCCAACCGCAGCGTTTCCACGCTAGCACGGCACACCACCTCTTCGGGAACACTGCCTCCCAATTACCACTTATCGTTGGGAACATCAGCAGTTGCAAATTGTATTCCACGCGAGATGATAAAGAGTGCATCGACACAAAGATTTGAAGTGAAAATAAAAACAATGGTACAGGCTTAGATTCTTTGACATAAATCCCGGGAATTGTTGAGAAAGTGAACTGGAAGGAAATAGATAGTGCATCGCAGCTAACCAAAGTGTGGTTTGTTTCTCAAGATGAATTTATAGAGTTGACTTGGGCGACAAACTTAAAGTATACAGGTATAAACAATCTTGGAAAACTTAAGGTATACAGGTATAAACAATCTTGGAAGAGATCTCTTGGTAAATCTATTTCTTGATATGAAAAGGCTAAAAAACGAAGATAATCAAATCTGATTATCTTCGTTTTTTAGCCTTTTCAGTCTCACCAACCTGACTAATCAGTCAGGTTGGTGAGACTCGGATCTTAATCTTTAAAAACAGATAAGAACCCTAGAAGGTACACTTCTAGAGCGCATTAAAATAATCTGTACACTAACCCCTTAGCAACCAACATTGGGTAAAGTAGGCAACTTTTAAATTCTCATAAATAACCAAGACCAATTGGCAAACTAATATAAACTGAATACCAACTATAAAATAACAGTATTCTCCTAATAGAAGGGAATAAATAACTGCTTAATAATGAAATGTCATTAAAATCATTAAATTACTTCGTCATAATTTAAGACTGGTGTTCTAAAGGAAGAGAAATTTTATGTAGCTATCGTGCTTTCATACTTGATACTTGTATTAATGGCTGGTAAAGGTTTCTGTACCAATGAACTTGAAATTGAAAGACTTCATAGTTCATAGCATGATTTTATTTTCTAATTTATAGTGTAAAGGGAAGAAAAGCACATCTGATCTTGTACTATTGACTCAATAGGTCTCTAAACTGCCCCGTTAGACTGGAAACTGCATAAGCATAATCAGCCTATAATTTTCTCACTGCTGGGACACAGGCCTCCTCTTTGTGAGAGGGACTGAGCCCTAAATCCACTACACGGGCCCAGTGCGGGTAGGTGATGTCACATGTCTTCGATTTTTTTTTCTAGGTCATGCTGCTTTCATCACGGCGTTGTCCTTCACCGTTTCGAGAGCAGTGGTGATGAAATAATTTACTCAAAGTATCTGTCTAGGTTCGAACCTACAACATACATCTCGTAATTCGCGGCCGTTTCTACTGAAGCTGACCCAAATATATTTGGTAAAACGCTAGGCGATGATGATGATGTCCAGTGTTTGAACTGATCAGGCACCCATTATGTACATTAGAAAGTACAATACCAGTTGTTTTACGGTAAGTTAAAGTCTTTGTAAAACTCAATTATACCATTTAACAAAGAATTTGTTAATGTCATCTAGTAAAAGTTAAAGTGGCAAAGACCTTTGAAAGATACAAAGACAAAAATTAATGCAAAAACAACAATATTTTTGCTAAATCCTCGACAGGTGACTAATAGTAGGTAATATAAAGAACTAGGTATGATATCATTAAATACAATCGAAATGTGAATAAACCGACAGGTTGCTTGAATGTCAACTTGGCAATGGTTGACGCATTATAAAGAAATAAACTCGTCAAGCGATTACTACTGATGTGCTGGGTTCAGTATATAAAACAAAACATGGTCATATTTTATTATGAGCTGAAGTATCGAAGGATGTTCATGAAGACTTCGAAGAGTAAGAATATATCAATGAACAGAATATGGAAACTATCATAGGCTTTACTAACATTGTTAGTGCTTTTAACACCGAAGAAGCAAGTGAAACAGAAAACGAAAAAGGAGAATTATACATAATCAGAGCAGTCCTCTTAGAACTTGATAAAATTATAAAGAAGGAAACCAAGAACAGTTATAAAAGTAATCTTAATAATGTACCGCCACTAAATACATTAAAACTTTAGAAGTATTCACAGATGCGGAACTCCATCTGCAGTTAAGTGTAGTGTCCACAATTATTGGCGAACTAATGACGCCTAGATTACAGGTTACTGCTGACCTACATATAGCACGAGATATGACGTAACACCGGCTTGACCGTAATGGCGGCTTAGATGATGTATACAAGAAAATTTTGGTTGGGAAGTTAAATGGTCTGCATGAGAGTTTAGAATAGGAAAGGATGATAGCAGTTGATTGTTTAGTCAAGTAGTATGTAAGAGATTATCGAGACCTTTAAAACTGCTACAACTATGAAGAAAGGATTAGGAAAATTGAGCATGTAGAAAAAAGTGTTAATTAGCTCTTAAATGAAATTGGCTCTGGAGGTAGTGCTTTGAAAAACTATAAAACCGATGTTGGGAAACAAGCTAGGTAATGTGGCGTCTAAATGTCGATTATCGTTTTAAAAACAATAGAACTATGAATTTTTGCTCATATTACTTAAAATGTGGAAAATGTATACTTAACAACAATACATTAACACTTTTTTCTAATGCCTAATCTTCCTAATCCTTTCTTCATTGTTCGATATTCTCCTACGTACTACTTGACTAAACAATCAACTGCTATCATCCTATATTTGTACCAACATAATATTGATACTATAAAAACTATAGAATCTTTGTCTATACATATATACATTATATAACCAGTCGGGATCAAAGTTCTAAAAAGTGTAAGTGTCAGGTTGGTATCCCATCCCAAGCATTATGCATCACATTTACGACTTCACTAGCGAATATTATAGCCAATGAGTTATCACCGCAATAAAAGTCGCAGGACTGTTGCGCAATGCAACTTGCGACTGACCGAGCATACGTGCGACATTATTGTACGATAAACACAATTGAATATTTCTGTACTGCTGATATTTATAGAAGAGATTCATTGAAGAATTTAGGTTCATTAAAATTGCAATTATGCGCATATGTTGTCTTGTGATTTATGAATGAAGCTTGTGAGAGAATGAAGGTAACGGATGGTTATGTCCGGGAAAGCGGTAACATTATTTACTGCCTGTCAGTTTATAACGCTCTACGGCTTATCGACCACTGGTCGACATGGTTCAAGAATCTGAAGTAATGTTTTAAGCCACCACTTTAAATTTGGCTAGTTATGTTCGGAATCATACTGGTATCTTATATTGATGAAGGCTCTTTCAATGATGCCGAGCAGCATAATCAATAACTTATACAGTCATATGAAGCAGCGTTTATGAGAGCTAACGACAGCATTTTAGGTTGCCAGAGAGCTGTCAAAGATCTTTTACTAGTCGAAAAAGACAAAATTGAAATAGTTGGAATGCACACGACACGCTGTATGACTCCAAGTAATGTCAAGAAAAAAGCGTCACATAATAAGGAATCTCTTTGTTACTCCAGAGATAAACAAAAAATCAAATGCAGAGACGAGCGTAGCGTATTATCGTAGTTGAAACGTCAGGTGGAATCTTAAATGTATACCTAGGCTTGCAAGTATTTTGTTGTATGCCATAAAAATCCCATCAAAGTGATTAGTAATAAATATCAGTCATCTACTCAAATGCCTTTATTGAGAACGTGACCTCGTAATGTATACCTACTGGCAATTTTGTAACAGGCAACATTCTTATTGAACACAAACGTCGCCATTTTAAAGGTGACAAAGTAGACAGTGAAACATGTTGTCATATTTTGGGGTTGCCTAAATTATGACGAAATAAAAAATCACTACAAATTTAATCTTAAAAACAAATAAAATCCTTAAAATTGTTCATACACTTTTTTTTTAACTTGAATGAATATACTTGGCAGTCTGAATCATAATCAAATAGAAAACTCACCTGTCAAACACAAAATCAGAGTGCATTCTTTTTCTAAAACTATCAATATCAAAATAAAATAAAAGAAGCCTAATTTGATATAATAGGTATTTACAGCACCTGTCGGTGTTGCTAGTGTAATAAATAAAGATAGCTAAACGCCATTAAATCTTCATTTAGTGGCCAGTGCTGTTGTCTTGTAGGACAAGAGTTTCCGCTTTTCTCCCAGATTTATTTGTTATGGCAGTAGTGGGGACAGTTAATTGATGATACATCTGAATGAGTTTATTTTAATTAGAAAAATTAAAAGAATAATGGCGTCTTCATAGTGATGTATTCATTCCATTGTGTATCCCAATTGCAAGATATTATGGTTTTAATTTCATACAAAATAATTCAGCTATATTTACAATTTACTCGAACTACATACCAAAGATTAGCAGCTCACATTATAATATTGCAATTATTAACATTTGCAAAGGGATTGCCATTGATATTATCTTGCTTGCAGTATATAAATTGCATCCCGTTTTTGAACTAGCACAATTACTTCCAATACTTCTACAACTCAGTAATTAAAAATACATGTAATGAACCAATACAAATTACATTCAAATCATAACTAACCATTAAAATTGAATTAGAAGTAAATCAATTACTCGAGATGGTCATTAATGCTATCCATCAATCATTGAGTTAGGACTCAGGTCGTTAGGGCCTTCGATTAGCTATAAGGCCAAGTTCTCGATTCTAAGGTAGGTAAACTTGGCCTTGACATGGTAATACAGGTGCAAAATAATATGGAATTATTTGTGTTAGTGTCTGTAATTTTAGGTTTAATGGATATTGTGGTTTAAGAGATTTAATAGCAAAATAAAAGAACCAAGGAGTTTTAGATGATGAAAAATTTCTAGAGTGCGCTGTTTATTACGAAAGAAGTCCAGAAAGAAAAATGTATTCAAAAGATTCCATCTCGAAAAAAAACTAAATCACCAAAACTAAAATTTCGCAAAAGTTGTTGCAAAAAATTAAATATGCATTCGAAATAGTGACGCGCACATACACGTATAGCCATAAACATACATATCGATACTCAACTTCCCTTAATCATTTCATTAAGACACGAATGCACAAAAGAAGGAGTCTAATGAAAAATTACTCGCTTTAATGACCCATCGGATCGCCTTAATGATCTAGGTCCTGTTCTTGAGAATGTATCGGCACACACACGGACATATGAGTCTCGCGTTAGCGAACAATTGTTATTAATTTTAATGTATGTAGATGGACACTTGACCAGAATCGGTTTACAGAAATAGAAACAAAAGAGCATTGTAACTTGAAGTGAATAATATTAAATGATTCTTTTGGGTAACGTGTTATATGGAAATAGGTACCGAAAAGTCTTTAAGTTTTATAAATATATCTTTGGTCATCAAGTGTTCGAACAGCAAAATAACTTTGATTTGAATAAAAATCTGAATTGTAAATTAATTCCCTTTGTAACCTGACGGGATGGGTTTTAGAATGGATCGGAAACAGATTACGATACAGTTTTGTTGATTAGATTTTTTTCATTGCTTGCATTTCCCTCACAAAAGCACCTCAGTTTTAATTTATGTTACCCTGAGGCGCCTAATGAAGTAAATAATGAATATTAATACATTTTAACAATAAACCATTTAAAACGCAACGTATAGGGCTGATGATTTACATATAAATGTATCGACGAACGGACAACGATATCCATTTTATCGTAAAACTCGGATACATAATTTTCTTAATCAATCAACATTATGCATCCAACTTTTCTTTTTAAATCAACAATAAAATTAATTCACAATAAATTCCCTATAAAACTACTCAAGTTTATCGTGGAGAAAAAATATAAATTTTGGATTTACGACGTGACAAACACGCGTACTCTTTAACAATATGGCAGCTTTTAAATTTCGAAAATGGTCGTTAACGTCACACGGTCGAATGTTTACCTTATTAAGGTGTAGCTAGTACTTGTTTAATTCACATAAATAATATATTAAAAAGAGTCAAATTTTCATTAAAAGGCGACATGATTCAAGACGTTCGAGCGTTTTATTGACAGTTTTAGTGGAAAGAGGAGAACCACACACGCGCCGAACTTGGATTCAATTTAAAAAGTGGAATGAGATAAAAATAAATAAGTTCGGAAAGACACTTATGTTTAGAGTCGCTCGTAAAGATAAGGTTAACTGCCACGGTATCGCCGGACAAAACATACCATAAACTGACCGGTTGTAGTGGTCGATAGTGATGCCACCGCTTGTCGATAGCACGACGGCGTTATTCATTGCTGCGATATTTATTTTGTATAATGAAATTTAAATAATAATTTATTGCGTGTTTTTTTACAGTACAAAGCGATGTTTTCGTAATAAGATCTACGAGGTGTGTTATCAAAGTAAAGGTGATAAAATAAATGTTTTATGATTGAAAATCTATTGAATTTTAATATTTTCAATTTTTTTTTTACTACTCGAATGGTTGGTTGTGGATTTTTAAAACCCAAAACATAGGAATCAAATGAAAAAAATGGGATATTTAAGGTTATCTCTATCTGTTCTAGCTATTTTGAAAACATCTAATAGACCTTTTAGATGTATGAGCTGCAATAATTTTTAAATTTTTTGTAAAACTGTACACTCGATTACTCAAAAAGTATCGACAAAATCAATTCATCGACATCACACATCCCTTCACCCAGGTGTCAACTGCGATCACTATTGTCGCTCACGGACGCGAGCATTTAAGTCAAAAGAAGCGCTTCGGCCAGGGACTTTGTCGTTATAACGCCTATAAACACTTTTAGTACAAGTTGACCTCAGAGACTGCACGGTCTCACTTCGACAGGGTTCTAGTTCCATCAGCGGGGGGTCCGAGCGCTAATAAAGTGGATTTGTCGACATCAAAATAACACTTTATGAGCACAACACTAATGCGCTTTATCGATACACTCTTAGGGAGTTATCATGTGATAGCAGAGCTGAAATATTGTACAACTTATGTAGATTTGTGGTATATAATTAACGTACGCATTTAGTTAGATTTTTACATATTTCGTGGATAAACAAACCTTATTACTTGGATGGTAGCCACTGAACGTTATTGGTGTCTGAGACTGCATAATGCATATTTCCTATCTGTCATGGGTAATTTTCAAATGTGAAGAAATACCTAGATTAGAGTAATAAAACCCGGTTCCACGGCAAAGTTTTTGAAGAAGCACACGTGCACACATGCTTTCTGAAGATATCAATACTCTTAAGAAAGGATGTGTCTAAAGAACATGTTAATGTGTATACGAAGTAGAAGGACAAATTAAGAAGGACAGATACTTATGTTATAGTCACTAAGCTTTCATTGAACAACCAGAAATTCTCCACATTGCTAACGAAATAACTCATCACGATGTTACTGAACTTATTAAGCTTACTCACAAAAAAGAACAAAAATTAAGTTCTCCGAACATCCTCCGACTCTCATTCACAATACGCGTGACATTTTCAGAATAACGTAATCATAACCCGATGACAGACAAAGCATAATGAATTTTCTAGTTAAAATTACATTTATCAGTTTCGAGGCTTTTGATATCAAAGGTCGGGACCTTACTGGCGCCAGGTCTGCCTATATTGATAACATGACGAAAATAGTTTGCGACCAATTAGTTTCGTAAAAAATATACCGGATACTTGGCTTTATTTTGGAATACTTAAAGCTTGAATTCTGTTGTGGAGTGATAAAAGCGGTGAAGTGAATGGCGGATTCAAGTTTAATTAGAATATATAGTTGATAAGTTAGGAATGAATGGAATACAGAATTTGAAGTAAGGAGAATTTGGAATTGTAATATTGTTGGAGTGTTGAAAAAGTATCAGGTAAGATAAAAGATCCTGGTTTAATTGCAAGGCATAAAGCTTCTAGTGAGAATTTAATGACAGTATCGAGTCCTGAAAATGTGTTTAATTTTAAATAAAGTAGAATGATTTAAATCTTGCAATTACGGAAGTATTTATATTGTAAACTTATAAGCATATCAGCTTATACGCAAATGAGCTTAAAAACCAAGGAAATCAATTAGGTAAACAAGAATGTCGATACAAGAAGAATGAACGAAAAGCTGTTACACAACCAAATCATCTTCTATCATTTCTAAACCTTCAATTTCAACAATATCATCAGCAAGTATACCTTTTATATCTTCACAATACTAACTTACAAAATCCCTTAAACATTTCATAACCTCATTTGAAAGTTGACTGACAACCTGTAAGTCAGCTATCATGGTTGCGTAATCAACAAAAGCTAAAATACCAACGGCAACATTAACTATTGTGTGAATTAACAATTTTAATTCTGACATATTAGAAAGACAATGCAGTGGTTGTACGAAGTATGTGCATTGAGTATATGTAAGTAGGAAGTTTCTGGTTTGTTGTAGTACGAGCTAGATTTATGAAGATGGGATTGCTTACTATCTATATGCTTGCTCCAAAAGCTGCAGGCTATATAGCCTGAAGCCATAAAACAATACTTTGACTTTGGCTAATGTTATTCAGATCTACTCAGCCTGTAGTAGTCCACTGCTAGGCATAAAAAAGTGTCAACTCTAGTCTAGGTAGAGGTTGATAATTGAAACAACTTTGACGAAAAAAACATGGATAATGTCCCGTATTATGTTAGCTGTTAAAGTGTTAATAAAAAATGTCAGACAGACCGATGTGTTACTTATTTTGCAGAATGCACAATGTCAGGTGAAAAAAAGCTCCTTCTGGCGTAAATTAGGGAAAATATGTATGTAGCAACTCATTCATCGATGCTCTATGTGGAAATCGATCAGTGTGAATTTACTCTTCGAAGCTGTTTAAAACATAAGACCCAGTTTATGAATATACCATAAGCGGTACGCCCTAAATTATGATAATTCATGAACATTCGTCAAGTAGGTATTCAGTAAGATCTAACTAATAGAGAACATGAGATATTTACTCCAGGTGGATATTTTAAATACAAAAGCTAATTTCATTAAAATAAATAAATCTTTTCTCTAAACGTCTTTTTAATTTGACATTGACACGAAAAACCAGCATGACAGTCAAAAACTAGTTGCACTTTATGTTGTGAATGCCAAATCAACTAAAAAAATAAAAAATAACAGGTTACGAAACTAAAAAATTAAAAAAACAACAACAACAAAGAGAGCGTCCCTTTTGAAAGCGTTTTGTTTACAAGCGCATATCACGAAAGTATGGTTCATGCAGGTTGGCTCACCCGAGGACCGAGGGTCAAGGCTGTGAGACCAATGTAATGACTACACTTGATGCCAACTATTATGTCATCAACGGGTCGGGTTACTATCGTGGTTGTGGCGCCTTTTTAATTGGTTTTTTGCGGATTCACAATTAATTTTGTGAATTTTAATGTTTGTATGTTCGGACATTTTATAAAAATACAATTGAAGAAGAAATTAATTTTTACTAGGTACTAAGTAGGCTACATAACTAAAGTTAATGATGTAATATTTGAATCCACACTTCTTTCTATGTCTTTAAACAAAAACCCACTTTAAATCTATGGTAAGCGCTTATAACAATTTCTAGAATTAAAGAAGAGAGCTAATTTTTTTTGCAATAATATCAATCAATTACAATTAAAACAAGCCATGAGCTATCGAGTAACGCAAAAAGATTCATCTATCACCCATCAAATATCTTTTTTACCAATATTCGCTTCCAATTCATCATAAATTCTATTAGACTTACTCGAAAGCTACTATCAAGTTCAAATAACAACGAGTACATCGTCTAGATATATTTTCTAATTCCTCAAATTATCTCAAAATTTAAAAACCTTAAGTTAGTGAAACCTGATCATAGAAAAGAATTGTAGTAACTATTATGATTAACAGTCTAGAGTTAACAAAGTAATCAGATTATGTATAGAAAGCAGTTTTTCTGAAACAATAAGGTGCAAAGACGGCGTTCCCAAGCACATCGCTTGCGGTCATCTACGCCACTTGAACATAATTATTTGGTGACATGCACCCGTAATTGTGGTTTACGAAGACACGTTTCACTTTATGATTTATCATTTTAGTTTTTTTGCGTTTTAGTTTTGCTACGATTTTGTTTTTGGTTTTAAATTTGTTGAAGTGGTATTTACGGTTTTAGTTTTTATTAGGTTTTTTTTTAAGATTCATTATGTTTTCTGTGTGATTTTTCAAATTAGTTTAGTAATTTTAATTTATTTGTCAACTAGGTTTTATTTTGGCACTCGAACTTAGGAAAAGTAATGTTTTATTTTTATGTTAGAAAAGCAATTCAAAATGCGATTAAAAAATAAATTTAATGAAAGTTCTCTTACCGCCCAATTTTACCACAAAAGCAAAACGGCGTAACTCAAAAAACAACAATTTCGCGGTAATTTGCATAAAAGTGAGGAACCCCTTATCTTTAGAGACAGACACTTTGTGAAAACTTTGTCTTATTGCATTCTGATTAGAAATGTCGCGAGTCGAGTCCCGGTAATTGAGATTTTAGAGGTCAAAAGGGGCGAGAGTTAAATCGTTTTTGTTTTATTTATATCCTTAATTAAATTTAATTCAGCAAGATTTTTGGTTGTATCAAAAATAACATTTAAGGGAAAATTAGAATTAAAAATGACAAAATACCTAACTATGTATTGGCGTATGTTGAAATTAACATAAAAAATCATGGCGGTTTTAAAGAGGCATGAATTGGAAACATGGCGTGGTATCGGTAGTATACAAATTGTAGCTGCGGTAAAAATGGGCAAAAATTCCGTTTGATACTATAATTGGCGTTTCATTCAATCATCAATCAAGTTAACTATATAATAGTCTCGTATCGTAACTTGTTTAGTTTTTAGTATCAAGTCATTGATCTACTATCGACGGACTTTTTTATTTTTCGGCTTTTGAGTTTTTCTCACTTAAAACCACGAGTTTTGAAGTTGTCTTAAAAGTTTTGGCTTACTACGCATCATTTGACAGCGATTTAGCAAAGTTTCGCTAACTGTACATTTTGGTAAGTTTTTGAGCTTTTTGTCCCATTTCCTATAACTTAGGTAACCAAATTCTGCCCAACTATACTAATGAACTTTGCGGAAACTTCTAATCACACACCAAAAATCAGGAGCCTAGAACCAAAGTCCTCGATCACTCATATCAAAGGGCAACCGCAAAGACACACGGCTAATTTCCGTCGCTAAGACACTAGTTCACTTTCACTTCACACAAGATTACGTACCCTCACAAGTGAACTGGCCGTAGTGTTTCCCCGACGACTTGTCGCCGCAGACCACACACTCCACATTCTGGCCCTTATCCGTCGCAGAGGACCCGCTCTGCGTCGACGCGGCCTGACTCGCGGGCGTAGACGGCAGAAGCTCGTCTTCCCGCCAGCTGCCGCGAAAGCCGAGTTCGAGAGGCGGGAGGTCAGGGGCTCTCGGAGGGCAAAGCCCCGGGCCTCCGACCCCGCCGTAAACTAGCGCTCCGTGCGTGATGATGCCGGTTGCCGTCACAGGGCAAGAGACCGCGCGACGCGCTTGTGTGTCAAGGGTCGCGGTTCAGTCGCGACTGAGCCGGGTCGGGCCAGGGCGCGCCGCTCCGCCATTGGCCCGGTGGCCTGCAGGGGCAGGGAGCGAAGGCCCCGCCACCTCGACCGCGGCCCCCCTCCCCCCCCGGACGCGGGGTGGAAATCTTTCAGCCGAGATACCCGAGTACCGTCGGTAAGAAAATTTGTTGGGCGGTTTGGGCTTTGTTTATTTGTGCAACGTTTTTAGAAGAGTCGTGTCTTATTATGTAATGTGTTACTGTCTCTTTCTAACTCTGTTTATGAATAGAGCGAACTGGTTTGTTATAGGTTGGACGTTAGTATAACGATTTTATCGTTTGTTTGGGTATTTTTTATATCATCATTTATGTTCTTGCCTATTTCACTCACACACCCTGTTAGGGTTTTCTCAGCGTTTATTACAAGTGAGATGTCTACTTTATCCTTATAGACTTTTCAAGGCATACTACGTCTTATTTAAACCCTTTTATATTCATCTCATCACATTCTCTTACAATATGTTAATAAAAATAATCTCGTCGAATTTCAGTGCTTGCGGCGCAGACGGTACCTGAAAATCCTACTTTGTATCAACTTTCCCGCTGCCTCCATATTTCTGCGGGCTGATAGGCACTCCGTATACTTAACTATCCACATACAGGTGATCAAGTGGCTCTCCTTTTAACTGTAATGTATGTATTATTATGGCGGGTATTTTAACATTTTGCAGCGCTATATAAATTTAGGTTATGTTTACTTTTTGGTTATCACATTAGTGATTTAGGTTATAATATCACGTGGGAAATTGTACTGGTAGATTAGTTGAAACAGTCATTGAGTAGCATGATCGGCCGAGTCAATAGCCTAATAAAAAATAAATCAATATAAATAAATTGAAAACCAATAACACATGCACTAATAAATATTCGCTTCGTTGAATGAATATTTGTATTTCCACATCAATACATGTAAAGCACAATAGCTCACATTGAGACGCAAGTTACGTTATTTAGATCTAGATCAACCTAGATGGCCGGTAGGCGGCGCGTGCGCCGGGGGCGTGGCCTCACGCGGGAGGGGGGGCGGCACTCCCGCGCACTTGTCAGCGTGACGTCGACGCAGTTTGACGCATCGCCGACGCGACACTATGATTCGACAATTTTTTTGTTAATTTTACGAGGTATGCCGTTTTTCATTTGCGGTTAGGTCATGATTTTGTATTCATTTGTTGTGAGATGAATTGAATGATGTGGAGTTTAGGGTTAATGTTTTAGATTTAAACTGATTTGAATATTTTCAGTTAAACTGTTTCAGAAGTCATTCACCAGATTTCATATTTTCAGCATACGTTACTAAATTAAATCTTCTTTTAGTATCAGATATTGATTCAAAAGCAAAGTTTTCAGCGATTAAAACAATAGCTATTTTACATGTACCTACCACGTCATTTCATTTTGAATGCAATGACCTAATTATATTCTATTACCGTATTCTAATTAGACTTTCAGGTCTGATACGAATACTCATTTTCTACTTTAATAACATCGTTCATAACTTTTTTTGTTTTATATTTCATTATATACATCTTCAATTAATTATTTTAGTAGATATTGCACAATCTTACTCAATACTGTGTCGTCATTTCACTTCATATTAGGAACCACGTATTTTTACACTGAATTTCGACTGAAAAGAGGTTTCTACAACTTTATCATTTACCAAAACATAAAATTAAATTAGAAAATTAGAATTTTCGATTAATTTTGGTGACTGAGACATAAAATCAATTTTATTTTAATTCGACTGGCTACGAGCAACAAGCATGACATCAACATAACAATCATAAAGTAGGTACCACAAAGATCTTGAATTCAACAGTCAATTTTAATGGAGTTTCAGAACATTGAGACTGAATCCATACTAATAATTATATAAATTCGATAGTAACTCTGTCTGTCTGTCTGTATGTTACCTTTTCACGACTAAACCATTGAACGGATTTCGACAAAATTTGGCAAGGAGATAGATGGAATCCTGGGGAAGGACATAGGCTACTTTTTATCGACATACCACCCGGGTGAAGCCTCGGGCGGAAGCTAGTTTAGAATAAACACTAACACTACAGTCGCTTAACAAAGCTACCATTTCAATCTTACAACTAAGTAGGTATAAAGAATATTGCCATAGTTAGTAACTTGCCCTTGCAGGCGACCCTAGACGAGACATGCTATACCCGGGCTACGTGACAGACGTAGGTACAGGGCTGTCCCTAATTATTATTATTTTTTTGACTAGGGTAGCCACATAGCACTTTCTCGTATAACTAGAGCTTGTCTCATTTAAGACAACCATAGCTGAACTGATAGACATGTTGGGACAATACAATCACAAATAATATAGGTTCTTATCGAATATAATAGACTCAAGTGACGATACAAGTGGACACAAATCTTTTTAACGTCTTCAACTTGCACTACACTCGCGACAACCTAAGTAGTCCGATTTGACGTTTCGTTCTCGTAAGTAATGCCTTGAGAATCAGTTTTAAGCAATGTAGATATAATATGTCGTCGATTACAAAGAGTCTAAGTATGACCAATCGATGTGTCTCGAGAATCTGTTTTTATGAAACCATTTTTTTTTCCATCGCTACACAAAGTATTTGTATAGCTGTCAAATCGGACTTCTCAGATTGTTTAATTTAATTTAACTATTTGTGCACACACATATAAATACAGACAACAAGAAAGGAACAGAAAAATACGTACAAAGGCAATGCTTATTTCTAAAGAAATCTCTTCCAGCATACCTGCGATAGGAAAGTAGATAGAAGAGATGTAGACACCGTGTGTAAGAGTAGAGTAGAAGAGAAACAAAATATATAACATAAGAAACAATTCACTAATTTAAATACTATAATTTGTTGTGAGTTTACCAGAAGATATTTTGAGGCAGTATCATTAGAAAAGAAATGTCGCTTTATAGCTAGGAAAGTCTGGAAAGAGTCAGCAGAAAAATGAGTTCTCTGTGTTTTAGAAGAAGATTAGATGGGGAAACAATTAAACATAGGTATATTTCATGAATAACGTGTCTTCCAATGCAGTGTCCGCTATGGATACACCAAGCATTACTAACCTAAATCATTTTCTAAAACCTACATCTCTACCCACCCCTATATGTACAAAAACCTTTTACCTCTATACGTACTACATAACCAGCCATTTACCGCCTCAAAGCCTCAAGTAAAAATAAATAACAAGAAAGCTTGGGATTTCACCCCCGAGGTGAAAGAGCGGGGGTGAAGTGAGCGAGGTGAGGGGGTGGCGAGGGCGGGTCAGAGGTCGACCCCGCCCCGCACACCTACGCATATCTATGTGTACCAAGTATTGTTACTTATAGGCTATAGATTATTGGCCCTGTGTGAGTAAAATGTCTTGAAGAGACATCTTCGAATCGTAAGTTACTGTCTTGTGTACAGTCGGTTTATGAAAACCTGGTCCATGCTTAGAACTATGTCATATTATACAATTGTACTGCCTGTTCGAGCGAGCTCTGCTTGGGTGAAAATAGAGAAAATGAATTTTCCGGAAATAAGACCTATTATAGCTAGTACGGTTTTTCACCCCCGTAAACCCCTTTTGCAACTTTCATCGAAATCGTTAGAGCCGTTTTCAAGAACGTGATTACAAATAATTGCTCAATAACGGAAATGTAAAAAGTGATACAGGCAATATCTATCAATTGACAAGTACAGCGATGCAAGGTTCTTTTTGTGCGTGGGCAAAATCGGAAATAACGCCACCAAATTGTTTTTTTTTAAATACGTTTGACGAAATAATTGCACAAGACATACCCTCTTATGCATAAACGTTTCTTAAAGTTAAAGAGACGCATAAACGTCGAAAATGTATGGTTAAAAACAGTTTCTAATTCATAACTTAACTTTAAGCAGCGTTTATGAATTTATTATTGATTGTAACAAAGTCTAAAAGTGATCAAAGTTTTTGTAAGGCGATTGTCCCTACTTGCTTTAGTAGTAACCATAGCTTAATGTCTAAAACGTTGGCTGGTTATCAAGAAGTCGTGTTTTCAATTCCGTTCCAGATGAGTTGTCGTGAGGAACCCACTGGTAGTGACTACTTGGCTCGATGGGTATTTTAATTTGAATATTTTCTATTCAATGACTACCCGGTATATATTTTATTTCTGATAAGATTCATTTCTCTTTTCATCTTTTTCCAAATCAACATGTTGCGACTGAATATACAAGGTGGAGTCGACAATACGACAAAAAATAAAACTCCGTATATCTAATGACGCTCTCGGTCTACATACAAAAAAATAATCAAATATATTCAATAGTTTAGTTACGATAACTCGTCAAAGATCGGCAAACCTCATAGTCGGCCCATCACTACTATTTAGTTTGTTTGAAAAAATGACTTTTTTAATTTCCATGTTAGGATTTATCTGATAGTTCCAAAATACTCTTATGCATTAGTATTGCCAGTGTTTTCATTTATTGTTGTATCGTCGTCTCCACATTGTATATCCATCAAATTTTAGTCCATCCAGTATCTGTGCTTGCAAAGTAACTAGTAATTTTCCTCTTCGACCTCGCTGATAACCTTTACATGACTGAATTTGGACTGTTTATCACCAGGAAAAAAAAAACTACATACATAAAGATGAAATAACTCTTTACTGATAATTTAGACTATATTTAAATTGATACTAGGATAGATATATCTAAAAAAACAACCTTGTGATTTAGTAGCTAACAAGACTTACTACCGAAAGTAAAACCCCTAACGAACAGACCTTTATAAAGACCTATAACTCAAATAAACCATATTCTCCGTTCCTTCGAAGGCGGTTGCCGACTTGCCGCAGTAAACTTATCTCCGGAGTTATCATCGATCGTGACAGCGGTGTCTGTATGTCATCCCCCTTCCCCCATACCCCCCATTTGGGTGACTGAGTAATTGGGTGCAGGTACCCGAGTGCCCGAGACGTCCCCCGACCACGCTGTTCTTCTTTCTTTACTTATTTTCAGGATATTTTCGTGGTATTTGTGCTCTGCTTGTATTGAGTTTGGGGGCTAGATTCTCAAAACCTTGCTGAAGTTGGAAGTTGCTGAACACTGCTTTAGTGTTTTAGATTTTATTTTTGTGTTAATTTAATATTAGATTAATCTCTTTAATTATTCGTTCCACTTGATTGTAATTCGTTGAATGTTAATGGTGGAAATTTTACTGATGTCGTAAGTTAAAATCTAAAACCTCAAAGTAAAACAGCTTCGCCAATCTCCAAGAAATAACAAATTAAGGTACTAAACGATAGAAATAGCCGTCCCAAGCAATTGCTTGACCGTACCTCACGGCAATTTAAATCTTTACATCCGAAAAAAGAAATCAACGCGTCACCGCTTAAACCCCGCAGCGTTCCACCGAAACGACATGGACACTAAAAATTTCACTTACCGTAAAAAATAAAAACTGCAAGACCATCACATTACTTCAAAAGTACTTTACGTTTTGTGGGACACATAAATTGTCAAATAAAAAGCACAGAAAGACTTGTCGTGTAATGTCACATGTATCAATCGTCAGACTTTGAGATAGCTTTGCCATTCAGCGGCTCCTCGCGACGGAATGTAACGGTAGCAGAGACATTTTGTTTTGAAGAGTATTATTGAGAATCTGCTTGGACCATGACAAAAAGTCAAAGAGCATTTGTGTCTAAAAGACCATAGAATTTAAGTACTTCTACCTTAAAGGCATCATTTAGATGATTTCATTAGGGATATAGTGTGCGGGATATCCTGAACTTTTACAAAAAATTTCGTCAATAAAATGATGAAACTACTCAACATACCATAAAAAAGGAGGTGGTTCGACCGATATCTATTGAGTACACAACGACATAATAACTAGTAACAAGGTATGAGATTCGAATAATTAGTTTCAATTAAAAGATGAAGCAGAATTGAGAGTTAAGGATACTGAAGAAGATAGAATGCATTTAGAACAACACATAAAACAGGATAAGCGAGTTAAACCTGACGTCATCACCACGAAACAAGCACTAACGAACAACCCTAAATATACCTCCAACAACAATTTAAAATATTCCCAGTAAAGCTCTGAATAAATCAATCAGTCCCCATTACAATTTACACTAAGATCGATACGATAAAACGACAAACAAGAACCGAGTATGTCAGCGTTAAATCACGCGTTTGTTGTTTTGTTTGTCTGTTTGTCCGCTTGGCTCTTTGTTTGTGTGCTACTGGATAAATTAAGAACGTCTGCCAATGTGTCTTGTCGGGTCTTGTTTGTAAAAATTATGTATTTATCACCTTTTATTATGTATTTTTGGCGCTGCATCCGTTAATGTTTCTGTCATGTGCAGTTTGGGTCGTGTGTTTTAATACTTTTAATTTCGAGCGGAGCCTGCTTCAGTTGCTTTGTCTTATTAACAACTATACATTGCTCATCAACACTTCAGTTTATTACACATTCTTTACATAATTTGTATTATCTGTCTTTCTGGTACATTTATTGGCCTTAACATAATAATAAAACATCGATACATCATTCAATAATCATACATTCATGACATCATTCTGAAATCTATAATCACCTATCTTCCTAACAATCGTATCATCATCATCATTGCAGCCGAAAGACGTTCACTGCTGGACATAGGCCTCCCCCAAGCACCGCCACTTCGACGGGTTCTGTGCTTCTCGCATCCTGCGCATTCCCGTGGCCTTCACCAGGTCATCGGTCCACCTTGTGGGCCTCGTATGGTCACACTAAAACTCGAACCATATTATTATGTTTTCAAATAAAAATGAATATTTCGATATATCATAATAAAATACATCGATATAACTACAATTACTCAGTAGAACTCGGTCGGTTATTTTTCTTCAATGATAAGACGTCGGTCTAAGGTTATCTGCCAACCTCACGTGGTGACTCCATGCAAGCATTATCTTATAATTTTTGTTGTATGTTCTTCCCTGTCTTGCGTTCTATATAATATTTGTATGAATAAGGAAGATGTTTTATAGATTTGTTTGAAGAATGTCCCTCTCGAACACAAAATCGAATGTTTAGGATAATTATAATATCGTTTATTCTGATTAGCTTTTTACATGTTATAGTCGCTAGTTGAGAGCGTGCGAGATGCGCATTATGAACTCTATTGATATACCTAAGTGATGTCCTCAAAAAGTGTGTTTTTAATTTATTTTTTTATTACAGGATTCTATAATCGCAATTCGCAATGCGTGTGACAGCCCCATCACACCCTGAATACACACTGCCACGGATTACATATTGGACCTGAACCGAACAGACTCACCATTTGGTTGAGACAGAATTTTATGGAATGTGTATAAATCAAGTCGCTAAAACCTCAAGACCTCACGGATAATTTCTATCGGACTCATATCGAACACAGTCTATCAATAAGTGATGTAAGTGTTCCACAACTCCATACACGTAGGCAAGTTAGTTTTTTTCATCATAAACGCTACATGGAATGTGTGCAGTTTTGAGTCTATCAAAGAGTGTTGTTAGTTATTCCCGAAAAACATACACATCGCTCATTTTTTGCCTAAAATCCATAAAGGCTACACAGAAATCCACGCTGTCATGCGTTAAAACTCTAAAAGTTTCCAGGAAAAAAGTAATTCTAAAATCCATGGTTCGGTCAGAGGCTCTCAACTATTGGTCGCGCGCGAGTAACTTGTTCATGATCCGATTTTACGCACGGACGCCCGCCCGACGGAGGACTCGCCGCGTCTGCAATGCGAAAAAAATAGATCCGGTTGGCTTTTTTGTTTCAGTTCCACTGAAAGATGGGCGGGTTGAAATAAATCGGAGTTTACTGTAAGAAATCTGACCTTTGCGTCTGTTTTCCTGGAAATTTAAAGTTTATTGACACGGTTTTGAGAAGTATGCGGTAGCTGTTCAGTTGCCAATTATAAACAGAATCTGATTAAAGTGTTTCGTATAAACACAACAATCACTTAATGTGCATTCGCGTATTAGCATCTATTCGATTCGTGCATTATTAGCTTCGTAATACCCTCAATATTAATACCTCAAATATGCTTCAGTTATAATCCTTCAAAAAAGCGTCATCCCTCACAATCCGTCTAATAAAACCGTAGCGAGTTGTATACAATATCGTAGCGCGGCGCCACAGTCGCTTTGTGCGGAGGCGACCAATTGTGCAGAACCCCTGGGCTGATCACTTAATTGACTAGCGAGCGAGAGCTTTTGGGGGAAACGATACCCATCAGCTGCAATTTCACTGCATCGGTCGTACATTACCGCATCTCTTTAACCGAACTAAACACCCCACAGTTTTAACACAGCAATGGTTCACGTAATAAAAATTATGCAAGTTTCATAGTACAGGTTGTGGTATAGGATTAAAGTGCAGTCGAAATGAGATTTGTTGGCAAGTGATGGGATTGTGTGGGAGCGTTAATGCCACTTAATCTGAACGATTAACCGGGGACTGTTGGTTCGCGGCTGAGCTCAAAGAGAGGCAGTCGAGTGCATCCAGAGGTGCTAGTTACGCACGATATTGGATTTTGGGATGAGAACCTCCCTATTGAAAGATTGGGTGGCGACGGAAAATGTTACTAATAATTGGAGTTTAAGAATTGGTGAATAAAAAACTTCAAGAATATAATTTAGAAATACCTACTCATTGAATGTGTACGAGTCTCTATAGAGAGAGCAGTGTTGGCCCAGTGCTAACGGCCGCGACTTACGACTTGTAGGTCGTAGGTTCGAACCCTGACAGGCGCTTTACATTGTGTAAGTTATTTCATCACCACTGCTCTCAAAACGGTTAAGGAAAACATCGTGAGGAAACCGGCATGTCCTAGAACCAAAGATTCGAAGACATGTGACATCTACCAACCCGCACTGGGCCCGCGTGGTGGATTACGGCCCACACCCTCTCACAGAGAGGAGGCCTGTGTCCCAGCAGTGGGAACATTATAGGCAGTTATGATTATGATGAGTCTCTATAATGACACTGGAGCATCGAAAGCTGAAAATTTCTTTAATCAACTTATCATATGAATCCAACGATCATTCTTCATTCTTCAGCTCATCTTGCTTAACACTATTTATGACTGAAAGAAAGAAAGAAATAAAAATATTTTATTTGGGTCACGCACAGGAAATATAACAATAAAAACAAACATTAAAACTAACAAAATCAATAAAACAAGTGATAAAATAAAATAAAACAACGTGCTACGGGAAAACAAAACCTGTGCGATGCCAAAAAGGCTCCTATCTCAGCATAATGCTACGATATTTGAGAAAAAGTAAACAAATACCGCAACGCTGGTATAATTATGTCTCTTAGTTAACACACTAAACATTGTGAGTGACGTCTCCAGTGGTCGAGCACTTTGCGGTTTTCTTAAAAAGTGGTAATATTTAATCGGTTAGAACCATTTTAGCGTTTGTAATACGTTAATAATCAAATAAACTTGCAAAATGACTCTGACTCGAAGCTAGGCAACATTGACATTCTTTCAATAATTACAGAGCGTTGAGTGAGTCGGGTTGGCGCCGGTGAGGCCGAAATAGGCCGCAAGTCAGACCTTTTTCTAGACTAATTTTGACAGCTGTCAGTCGAAGGGTTAATTAGATTTAGTAATACTTAGCATTTTTTAAGAATTTTTGGTCTTCAGATTTTTATAAAAACTATCTCACTACGAGTAGCTCTTTTCTCATGACAATAAAGGAAGATCTATCTATTTTCATATCTATGGATACTTTTACAATAGCTTTATCATCAAGAGGCCTCATACAATCTCAATCGTACGGATCTCCCTTGACAACATCATATTTCCCTTGAGGCAGGATTAATCAATGCACAAGTTATTGTACTTGACCACTCCATAATATTGTGATTTGATCTTTTTCTGGGTTTCGGAATTATAGAGGTAGATAAGTAGGTAATCTACTTAACGATTCTTAACGATACATTTCTATCTAACGTCAAAGATTGTTTAAAATTACCTGTACAGCGACAACTGTCAAACTTTCCCAATCAACCTTGAACCTAATGCTTTAGCGATAAAGTTTAAAATCTACTAAAGAGAGACAGATTGTAGTAGCTTGATGTGCTGGCGACTGTACCTACCGGGTGAGAAGACTGTTTTTCGTTAGATTGCTACAAAAATTCTGTAGTTTTGTTACAGAAATCGACTGAAACATACATAACATAACATCCGTGGCTGGCGTGAGCACATTGACATGGCGACTTGTTTTTTTAACCGACTTCTTCAAAAAGGAGGAGGTTCTCAATTCGTCTGTATGGTTTTTTTTATTTTTGTTACGGGATTACTCCGCCAATTATGACTCGATTTTGAAGATTCTTTTTTTGTTTGGTAGGTCATGCTTCCATATAAATTTTATTAACTTTGCTTGCGTAATTTTTGAGTTAGCTTCAATATTACGTATTTTTTCCACTTAGTTTATCTAGACGATATCCTGTTTGACTCCTTCACTGTTGTTTACATAGCAGGTAGTGGTATTCTGATTTGTGTAGGGTAGGTACCACAACTAAAGTGAAAAATAAAAACTTTTTACAAAAAAAGAACAACCGACTTCCAAAAAAAACACAAAAAAAGTGAAAAATAACTTTAATTTCGGAAGTCGGTGGCAAAAAACGGAAATTGAAAAGCAAAACACCGACTGTTTTTTTTGGAAGTCGGTTGTTTTTTTTTGTAATTTTATTTTTTGATTGCCTAATACGTCCAAGGCGTACGGAATTTATAGGAAAAAAAAAACAGCCCCTAAATCATAATCAGCCTATAATGTTCCCACTGGACACAGGCCTCCTCTCTTCGAGAGGGAGTGGGCTGTTATCTACCACGTGGGCCCAGTGCGGGTGGCCACATAGCAATATAGAAAACGACCAAAATTAACTAAAAGATAAGTCATTCCAAGGTCGCCTGGAATGCGCCGGTTCCGCGATCTCTCGCGGAAAGCGATAAGACCGCCAATTGTATATTTTGTAGTATTTTTTTTTTTGTTAGGTATATATTTTTGTGGTGTACCATAAAGTATATCAATCTCCCTAGCCTTTTCCCAACTATGTTGGGGTCGGCTTCTAGTTTAACCGGATGCAGCTGAATACCAGTATTTTACATGGAGCGACTGCCTATCTGACCTCCACAACCCAGTAACTGGGTAATACGATACCCCTTGGTTAGACTGGTTGTCAGACTTTCGGGCTTCTGACGACTCGTAACGACTGTCAAAGATCCACAAATGACAGCCGGGACCAACGGCTTAACGTGCTTTCAGAAGCACGGAGGAGTTTCGATATGTGAAAATGGTCACCCATCTACGGACCAACCCCTGCAAGCGTAGCTTAACCTGATGGATCGACCCGAGCGGCTGTTATTACTTAGCCACGAGCTCCTCGTATACCATAAAGTATATATAAATATAAATAAATAAATAAAGTTGATTAACGTTTTTTATTTAACGTTACCATTTGGACATTATTTCCAATTCCCGAAGTAATGTTAACTTAACGAAAATGCATTATCGTGTGAGAGTGTGATCTCATGTTTGAGTGCGCCACTGTGATTGTCACTTTTCTTATTCAGCCGACACCAGTATATCTTCACTTCAATAAGAGCAGGGAAAATAAGAATTCTACCTACCCCATAAAAAAATCTCATAAAGATAAGTTTAAGTAACAATTACGTAAAGTCACCCTTTCTGTCATCTTCACATTTTTAACTTAACCCTCATCTCGGCACGTGGATAAGGGTTATTACCATTATTAACCCTTAAACGGTTACGGATGCTGAGACTTTTTATTGTTGAGAACTCGTTTTTTGGAGTTAAAAGATTAGGGCGGGGTTAAAAGAGAAGATATTTTTTTTAAATATATTTTACGAGAATTATAAATAGGTACTTTTATTAAAATTGAATTTTCGAGAAGTTTCTTTATAGCTAAAATAAAATAAAAAACACTTTTAAAAATAACCGTCTTGTACCAAAAAATAAACTCCGAATACTGTAACAGACGTGTCATACACACGCCTTAAAAAGTTAATTTAAAGTCCCCTACACCTACATTACATTTGACAAGAAAAAATATTATTATTTGTCCCACAAACCTACTAAAAAAGCTGTCAAAAAACGAACTCATCAAAATTCATAGCCACTGAAAACTTGAGACACCAACAAAAAACATTCAACAATGAAGCCAATCAGCCTCTAAGAAACTTTCAAAAACGGTATTAATTTTCAATGAGATTATTTACAAATCCTCGAACTCAATATCAAAGCTTCAACGGGGCCTGATCTGTCAATATTGTCACAAAACATTATGAAAAAGGTAAAAAAAGATAAAAAAAGCTTCAAGAAAAAAACCTATGAATGTGGCCTAATTTTCGCTCTCAATACCCACTTTCTGCGTAAGCATTGAGGCGTTACATAAATTAATTCTTACATACTCGGACCTTTTTTTACTTAAAAAAAGAAACACGGAAGACCGTTACCTTTTACGTTTTTTTTTCTTTTTATTTATGGTGTAAAAATTGGGTTACTTAACGGGAGCGCAGTCTATTGTGTGTCGTGGGGGATTTTTTGCAAAAAAACTTTTTAACAAAAATGTTGTTACTTTTTTTCAAGTTTGGAACACGTGATACAAAGAGGCGGTTGGCACGAGTATATTGCGATTAGAAATATTATTAATAGATCTTAGATAATTCGCAGTTATTAATGATGAAGTCATCTCGAAGTGTGATCATGGTTAGCACATCTTGGTTTATCATTATTTTATAAATAGGTAATATAATCTAAATCTATAATCTTTCTAACATAAAGTAAGTAAAAAAGCATATTTTCTCCAAAATCTACAGAAGGGGTCTAAAGGTAATAAAACGGAACGTATTATAGTTGACAAAGTAAGCGTTCCCGTTCCCGTAATAACTACAGTTTTATATAGGTAATACATAAAAAATCTGCCTAGCCTTTTTCTAACTATACTGGGGTCGGCATCCAGTTTATCCGGATGCAGCTGAATACCAGTATTTTAGATATTATAAGGTAATACATGAATGTAAGTACTTATTAGAAACCGTTTCATAGGCTCCATTCAGAAAAAACTGCCAGGACGTTATACGCCTTATATGTATCTTCATTACATAGGTGCGTACATAGAATCTAACGTCTGTTAGTCACATAGGAGAACGCAAACTGCCCCGACCACATACAATCAGTTTCGGACATGTATTCACTTCATTGTGAACACCAAACAAAACAGCCAGACACGCTTTTTTCATACAAACTAGATTTCAAACATTCAAAGGGTCCTGGGGTCATGGGTCACCATCGTATTTTTCGTCCAAAGAAAAAAGACGTTACGAACACCCCTATAGAAAAAAAGATAAGTAAAAAAGGGGCTTCTTCTAATATTGTGAATATTGATGAAGAAAGGAATCTGGTTTTGGATATTGAAGATTGTAGAAGTTTCATTCAAACGCATGTGTGGTCCCACGGGGTGGGTTCACGTGTTCCGAATGTTCTGAGAATCGCGGATCGCGCTCAAACTTGATTTGAACTGAAGCGTCTTAAGAAAACTGGATTATTTCATTGGGAACTTAGACGTTGAAGTCACAGTTTTTATCACTGGGAATTCAATTATTATTATTTAAAAACAACTCCGGATTAAAAAACATAAAAATAAAACAAAATTGTTAGTTCTCACAAAATCATAGGTAAGTTTATGTAAAAAAGAAAAAAACGATACCCAATAAAAGATAAAAACTAACTGTTACATAAAGGGGCAAAAAGTCTCTAAAAAGTAAGGGTTACCATCTCGTTTCCATCTTAACAATACGCACGCGATAAGTACAGAATCCATGCGCACGATTCATGTACCCTTTAGCCCTGTAAAAGGGATAAAAAGGGATTGTGCCCGAGATAAACGGGTACAATAGGGGTTGAGGTATCTCGGAGGTGGGTCGTATTGATCCCGGCACGCGTTCTCGGGTTAACAGCGGCAGCGGTAGGGTTGGATGCTGCGCAGAGGCACGAGGCGACGGGTTTAAGAAGTACATATTTAAAATCTGGTTTTAGTGTAATTCGGGGTGCTTTTTACCCCTTTTGTTGATTTTTGGTGAGAGTTATGTTTGATATTATTAATGTTACGCTGCTTTGATTTCGAATTAATACATCACTACTTATTATGAAACAAAGTCCTCCGCAGCGTCTGTCTGTTCGCGATAAACTCAAAAACTACTGCACCGATTTTCATGCTGTTTTCACCAATGTATAGGTTTTAGTATATAAATTGTCAAGACATCCACGCGGGCATCAGCTAGTTTATTATAAATTGAGTATTTTAGGATCCCTACTTAACGAGGACTTCGACAGAAAGTTTCAATATTAGTTTTTTAATGATTTCATAAATAAATTAGTATGAAATATTGTTAAACATAACGGAACGGAACAGTAGTCAGTATTTAATATTTTTTGACAAGTTTATGACTTTCATGTGACCTTAACGTCTTCCATGTGATTATTTGAGGTCTCTAATTAACTTACGGAATAGCAAAACACGTCTTTGGTCATAAATAAGTTTATGTGTCAAAAAGGCTCCTGTTACTGCTTCTGCATACTCACACACATTTGGTCATAAGTTAATGGGTTTTACAGATGTAAAACCTTATAAATCTAAACTCAAACCCATTAAGTTTTAAAAACTAAAACCTATTCGTGAATATTAACATTTATTTAATGCAAGGAAAATATTTTGATAATATTTCGGGAAAAGTAATAAAATTGGCTTTTTCCATCTGAAACTCAGTACTAAGCGGAGTCTGTATTTTTGCCCGGTTGATGGTAATAGAGTTGCCCCCTATTACATGGGAATTAAACAAAACTGGAGAAATGTGGGTCTACTACAAGTAATGTACGATTTTAAAAATAATAGGTAAATTATATTTTTTTTTTTGTTTGGTATAATGGCGTGTGCTAGCTGACATATGGCTAATAATTAGATTTATGTTTTTGTGTTCCGTAATGTCAATGATTTTGCATATTATTGTATAGAATCCATTTTTTTTTCTAACTAAACAGACAGCTGCTGGGGATTTTGTTGCGCTACTTCTTCTTCCCAGCTAAAGCACTAGGAAGTGGTGAAGGGTGTTTTCGGGGACTGTCTTACGTAATTTTGACGTTCGAAAAGTGCTGATTCTCAGCCTAGTTTGAATAAATGACTTTATATTGTACACCTCTTCCCAATTCTTCGGGGAAGCAAGGAGTGATAAAATATGAAAATATTCTTGATAAGTCTCTACGTAGGTATTTATTTTAATTTGAGAAGAAGACTACATTATGTGTTCCCGCGATCGATATCTGACGTTAAGACTAACTTAAAAACAAAAAAAAAACTGTACCATTCCAAAAATAAACCTACCCATTAATTTTGTTTACACTCCAAGAAAAATTAGGTTATTTATCACAAAAACCTGTCAAGTCCGAACCAAGGTCTCGATAACATTAACTTAACACCTCAAGACAGGTTGATAATCTCTTAAAATTAAAATAAAAACTGCCGCAGAACCGTTTGCCACTTATGGGAACTATAACATTTTAGAAAAAAAAAAAAGGGAGAAATTAGCAAAAACTGTCGTAAATTTGTCAATGTGGCCACGCCTCGGCATCGAGAGGGTTTGTTTTTACCGTTACTTTAAAGTGACATTTCAGAGATTTATAAATACCTGACACTTATGGAGCAAAAGTTTGGCCGCAAAATAGCATGCACAGTTTTAGATAATTTGAATTAAGAATTGCTACATATCTCGTAACAGTTCTTAATGACTGTAGGAAAACATCATGTGGAAACCTGCAAGTCCTAGTACCAAAAATTCGAAGACATGTGACATCCACCAACCTGCACTGGGCCCACGTGGTGGTATACGGCCCACTGTCTCTCCCAGAGAGGAAGCCTGTGTCCCAGCAGTGGGCTAATCATTTTTTTTTAATCCACAACGTGTAATCTCATCCCTTCATCTCACCTGATGGTAAGTGATGAACAGGCTGAAGGTGGAAGCGAGGTTCACCCGCAATCCTCAACCACGGAGGAACTGGCTATCTTACCTCTAACTGCCGAAACACAACAATGCTGTTAACATTCTTTTTATGGTGACAGACAGATAAGTTGGTGGTAGCTCGTTTTGCGGACTTAGAACAAGCACTACCATCAACCAAACCAAGCAGAAATTTTTGCTTCCACCGGAATTCGAACCCGGGACCTCTGGATCTGAGAAAGATGGTCTATACCACTAGACCACAGAAGCATAATATTTGCGACACTTAATTAAAGCCGACCTCGTTCTATCAAAACATAAAGTAGTACTTTGCACACTATTAGACTTATTATAGTAGTGTTTATAACTCTGAACTGACTCCAATCTGATGACCCCAATAACATTGTACATCTACATACAAACAACATGATTATTAACCCTGAGATAAATAGTTTCAATTATAATTGAAATTATAATTAGCCTGTGTTTGCGTCTGCGGAATCTCGGGGCTGAATAATAACCGAACATGTAACAAACACTGTCAGTCCCGTCATCATTGAGTTAAATGTAAGTATTACAGTCTGTTTTTTAATCTCGTAGACGAATTTGACAGGTGCAAATGTCAAAATCAAAATTGAAAAACCGGCCAAGTGCGAGTCGGACTCACGCACGAAGAGTTCCGTGCTATTATCTATAAAAAAATAAAAAAACATGTCTGTTGTATGGGAGCCACCCCTTAAATATTTGTTTTATTTTAATTTAACTTTCTTTTTTAAAGTGATTATATAAATAAATATTCTGTGAATAGTTCAACCGTCTACCTGTTGTCGTTATCAATATCAAGCAAATAAATAACGTTTGTTGTATGGGAGCCCTTTTAGATATTTATGTTATTCTGTTTTTAGCATTTGTTGTTATAGCGGCAACAGAAATACATCATCTGTGAAAATTTCAACTGTCTAATTATCACGGTTCATGAGATACAGCCTGGTGACAGACGGACAGATAGACAGACCGACAGACGGACAGACAGCAGAGGCTTAGTAATAGTGTCCCGTTTCACCCTTTGGGTACGGAACCCTAAGAAACGAACAACGATCACTTAATATGTCAAATTAGTCTACGAGATTAAAAAACAGACTTTACGTCGTACGTAGTACATTTAACTCACCTTGTTTAATAATGTTATCAACATGCAGTAAGATAGGCAATTCCTCTGTGGTTGAGGATTCCAGGTGTTGTTCGTTTCCACCTTCGGCCTGATCATCACTTACCATCAGGTGAGATGCAGGTCAAGAGGAGCCCCAATGTGGATAAGACAATAAAATAAAATTGCCCTCGTGTAACGAAGTGCATCGGGTCATCTAGTTTAAAATTAAAATAAAATTACTGATCGCTCTCCAGCGTTAGATGACCATAGTAGCAAAAAGTCACTTCTACAAAATCCATTAATGCAGAATTGAAGTTGAAGTTACACAGGCATAGGTAGTATAAGCCGACCTCGCATTGTACGGAAATCCTATCCAATGCGAGATCAGCATAAACTGGAAATGTATAGCTTGATGTGTAGCCGTGTGTACAGCTGTCTTACAATTTTACAAGGTAGAGATAAAACTTTTGAATTGTCTGGTAAGTTAGCCATCAGCGAAGCGCAACCGCATCGCTGATGGCGAATCCAAGTTTGGGACGTATTTTAATTTGGACAGTAAATTGATTTGGGACGTAATAAAGTCTTTTTATAACCCAAAGAACTCTTACGTTTAAAAATGCTGAATATAATAGAAATAATATACAAAACAGTATAGAATTCGTTGCATGCGTTTATTAAGTTCTTTTATTTTTTTCTCAAATGAAGTCCTCGCTGATCTCCCTATTAATCAATCATCAGAGGGTTGCCATATAACATAATCTTGCCCCAATCAAGGGTAACATATTCGCGGTTCAAACGCTGGGAAAACAATATAGCTTTTGTGTTGCCACATAAAAGAGCTTCGTATCAATTTCTTGGTGATTAAAAAACCATATTAATATTTTCAATTCCAAAAACAAAAGCCACTCGAAAATATACCGTCTGTGACACAATTAAGGTTGATGGGAATGGTGGAAGCAGTAAATATAAATTGGGGCCTAGGGGCATAATTTCGATATGGAAAAGGATACTTGAGCCAAATTAATAGCTTATCTGTGATCTGTAGTTTGGTTATTATGTCACTCATTGCGTGGGCTTTCAGTGTAGTCAGTCACCTTTTGTGGGAATAGGGTTGCCAAAAAGAAAATATTTCACAAAAAAAAGTGTTTATATTTTTTTGCAGAAAGCGGACTGTCATACATTTTGTAAAAGGAAAACAAACCATCATACATTGCAGGGTTAATCATTCAGACGTATAAGATAACAAAATCCTTGAAACAACTGCAGTGACGAAAAAAATATTCGCACAATTGACAATAATTATTTATAATTTTTATTCTATTCGATACATTTGTATCATTTTACTAAAGATTTTCAACTTTTTACGAAAAGATTTTAGTTTCAGATATTAGGGATGAACGCGGATATTCAACGCATTCTACGTTCAACCCTACTTCACCCTGGGGGTGTAATGTACCCCAGTGCAGGGTTATCTGGTACATCTAGACTTTTGTTGTCGACGTAATCAGAGCCATATCGATGAGGATTATTAACTGGTGGGGTCGCTTTTACCCACACGCGGTTTTTGAATGTGTTAACATGCGTTTTAGTGCAGCGAAATATTTACTTCCGTAATTTTTTTGGACAATTTAATATGAAATTTACTGAAAGTTCTAAGAGTTATTGAAATCGGTTTTATATTTATCGTGAAGTTCCCAAAATCTTCAGTATCCGTATCAAATCTGTCCTGGTAATCTATACTAATATTATAAAGCTGAAGAGTTTGTTTGTTTGAACGCGCTAATCGCGGAACGCGGAAATGAAAAAATATTTTTGGGTTGGATAGTCCATTTATCGAGGAAGGTTATAGGCTATATAACATCACGCTACGACCAATAGGAGCGGAGCATAAATGAAAAATGTTGCAATGATGGAATTGATCTTCTTTAAAATAAAAATAAAAAATCCGAGACAGCATATGTCTATCTTTTAAGATTGACTCGCTATAACCTTTTTTATGGTAATCAAATTTGTTCGAAATTAATGCATTATTTGCGAAGGAATTTAATCAACATAATATTAATTCTTATTCAAATAAATAGTTTTAACATCAAGGGTATATCTGTAGCAGTAAAATACTTTTTAATTCATTCGAATCGGACATTTAATTTTGAAGTTATCACGAGTATTAAAATGCAATACGCGAACCGTTCGACGCCGCGCCGCGACGTTCCCGACTCTAGAGAGGAGAGGATGGGCACACGGATAGACTATGACCTGGAATAGAACATAGGACACGTTTTATCCCTATATTCCCACGGGATCGTGACCTACGCGGGTGAAACCGCGGGGCACAGCTAGTTCTTCATAAAATTCTTTCTTATTCTTGCATCTGTCTGAATTAACAAAAGAAATGTCACTTGGACACAAGACATAAATGGGTCAACATACGCAAATTCCCAAATTCACACTACCTTTAATACAAAATTATAGTATTCTAAATAATAAACATGCATCGATGCATACGCGGAACTAATCCGTATCGCTTCCGAAATAATAACAATAAAGTTATGTCGTCCAGAAATCCGTAAATCGTAAAAATAATTCGAATATAGAATTTAGCCGTCATGGGAAACGTCGGCAACTTCACGGTCTCGCTAATAAGGATCGTCCAGATGACACAATGGACACATCGATTCAGAAAATGACATATGTTTTGAATACGAAATGTCATCTCAACTTTTTTTTCTGTGCACTTTTTTTTTAAATCCCGTAATGCGTGAATGGCCGAGGGGGCCAAGGCAATTATATTTTGTGCCAAGTTTACGCAAGGAGCTCGGACAATGCATGCCTGCACTTTTGTGCGGTCGTCTGCACCGTCTTTATTATGCCGACGTGTTTTGCTTTCGAATTTGAAACATTAGATCGTTATCTTTTAAAATTGGAACTTTGGCGGCGATTCGTATGAATGTTTATTTGAATTTTGGATTAGAACTAGGTAGGGTCATGTCTATAAATATGGCACGACCATTGCATAGAAATTCTAGATCTATAGATCTACGCAGAAGATAATTATTAAAAATTTAGTTCTATCTGAAACCAGACTATGTTGGTTATGAACAGTGAACAAAATCTATTTTCAAATATGATTTACCTAACAAGGTGGTTATAAAATTATCTTTTTAATTTTAAAAACAAAACTAGGTATTCAACTTGCCTTAAATTCAGCGAGACTCACAGCTGGCACATTTTTTCTGTCCCATTGTTTCGGTCAAAGATCTGTAGGACCAAAAAAAAAAGTTAAATATGGGGAAAGTATTCCAAAATTCTCAGGGCGTGAGATGCTCTCTTTTAAATAGAGCTTGTTAGTGGTCACTCCATATCTTTTTTTATAAAAAAAGATTTCAAAAGATAGGCAAATTGGCAAGCTATTCACTGAGAGTGGCTGTGAAAACATTTTTTGTGTTGTTTTCATAGATGTGCGTCCAGGGATTAAATATTTATGATGATTTTTATAAAAAATGTTTACCTACCTTGTTGTCAGGTATGTTTAAATTGGGGTAGATATGTGTCACCATCTTTGGCGAGACTACGAGATTACGTATAAAAATTGTTAACAGTAAAAAAGAGTACTTACCTACTATTTTTTTTATTAAGGAAAAGGAAAGGATTTAAGGAAAAATATTACCTACTTCGTTCGTATTACTATAACGTTCTCCCGTGTGTATATTAATAATACTATACCAACATATTTTTTCTCCATTTTGTTTAAACAATGGAAAAAAAAGTGTATTTTTTTGTTAATGGTCACTTTTTGTTTTATGAATAAAAGATATTGTACTTCCTTTGATTTTTTTTAAGGCGTCTTAACCCACGACACATCTTCGACTTACCCATTTTTGTCATAAAGTTGTAAAGAACGACGATGAATATATTAACCCCAAAATGAGGCATTTTAGTACAAATATTATTATATATTACATCAATATCGTACCCCTATCCATCAAAGAGGGTAGGAGGGAAACTATTGACATGAAATTTACGAGATTAATATTTACAGAGACGACCCTCGTAGTACCTATACGTTATAGAGGTATGCATGCATAAGTCCTGCGCTTTCTTTGAGAAATTCCATTCTTTAGAAAAATCTTTAAAGAGAGCTAATTTTGAAAGACATTAAAGTAAGTACCTATCTATGTAACATCTTAATATGACGCATATCTTTATCTATTATTCTATTCTTCGTTCTATTGATTTATTATCAACCAATTAACCATTATCTGACGAGTCCTTCTCTAGTAATAAAGCTGAAAAGTTTTTTTTTTGTTTGAACGCGCTAATCTCTGGAACTACCAGTCGGACGTGTATTCCCGTTCGTCCCACTAGCGTCGTCCCACTGGTGGGACAAACGGTATTGCCAAACTGGATAAATAAATAATTTTACCAGTGATAGCTACTTCCATATGGGAGGGTCTAATATGCAAAGCTATGAAGTCTTTGCTTCATTATTGGTAAAGATACAAGAGTCTTAATTTTAACCGATACGGGTCCGTAAATTATAGTAATCGGCTATCAGTGAAAACGAAGTAATAGAGAGGCAGGCATGCTTTGTTTCGGCATGAGTCGGGAAACATTTATTAAATCCATATTCTCAAAACAGAATTAAATCTATAGGAACTCTATAGGTCTTATCCTAATTGATATTATAAATGCGAAAGTGAGTTTGTTTGTTACGCTTTGACGCTAAAACGGCTGAACGGATTTGGATGAAATTTGGTACAGGGGTAGACCATGACTTAGAATAGGACATACGATACTTTTGTCCCGATATTGGCACAGGATCGAGACTTACGCAGGTGAAACCGTGAGATGCAACTAGTTACATCAATAATGATAGCCTCACTATATCTTTTTTTTTTTCTAAAATTAACAGTAAGCGTCATCTACTGCACGACATATTTACTTGAACTCTTTATCTGTAGGAAAAGCCCAAACTCATTGTTGATGAAAATCTTGCAATATTCTTGTGAGAACTTACAACATAACTCTGTACTCCAGTATTGCAAGGAAACCAAAAAAAAAACGATTCGCCCTATCATAGCGAATCTCCCTATTTTTTCAAACTATCGGGTGCATTATTCAAATGTCCTAAAATCTATAAGAATAAGCCGTTGTCCGGCTTCCCCGATGTCCCCGCTGTACGCTTCCCCGATGTCCCCGCTGTACGCTTCCCCGATGTCCCCGCTGTACGTTTCTCACGGAATAGCTACCACCGTATAATTTTGCTATAAATAAAATTGCACTGTAAAATTTCTTGGACATACGCAGTTGAGGGTTAAGATGGCAGTGGAATATTGTTTTTGATATTTTTTGTTTAGTTTGTCGCTCGATAATAATAACAAGAATCATCAGAGACAGAATTCATAATAGAATTGAGTAAATTATAGGACATTTATATTACGCTTAGTTTTATTGTGAAACTAATGAAGACTAAAAATAAACCAATGTGATTACTTAATTTATTACTTCATTAATATGGAACGATTTACGATCACCGATGTATTTGATTGTCGATTTTATCATTTTTCAGAACAAAAAACATAAACGCGATCATAAAAATAAAAAACTTTATTTAAAAAAAGTCCATTCCACTGTTTGCATTCGTCAGGTCCGTTGCATAGTAATCTTGGTAGCTAACCCTCGGGCCCGGTATGGATATCAAAATATAAATCGTAAAGGTCCACCCATCGAATACCTACCGCTAATACTTCCTCTATGTGCATTTTATACGATTCCATTTCATTTCCACATGAACAAATCGTAAGTTATTCCTACTATGTTTACTTAAATATTGCTGTTTGAACTTGAAAATTTTCGGACTAAAGGACCAAATATATCGTAAGTAAATCAATTTGCCTAGCCTTTTCCCAACTGTGGTGGGGTCAGCTTCCAGTCTAACCAGCATTTTACATGGACATTTTACAGACGCAGCTGAATACCAGTATTTTACATGGAGCGACTGCCTATCTGACCTCCACAACCCAGTATCTAGGTAATATGATAGCCCTTGGTAAGACTTTCATGTTTCTGACTGTAAAGACTGTCAAAGGTCCACGAATGACAGCCGGAACCAACGACATAACGTGCTTTCCGAGACACGGAGGAGTCTCGGTATGCAAAGATCGTCACCCATCCATGGACCAACCCCGGCAAGCGTGGCTTAACCAAATAAAGAATGAATAAAGTATGTCCGAAAATAATTATATTCTAATCGACCCATTTAATTTTAAATAGTAAAAGTAGGAACTATAACGATATGAAAACATGAAATTCAAATTCATACCTAATGCTCTTACACGTTGATATTTCTGTAAATTAAATTAGACATAGGTATTTCAATCAAAACTTTGCTTTCGTAGTTTTATTTATAACGTTGCTCAAACGTACGTTACGTTGAGGAATTGATTTCACCACAAACCATAAACAGCTAACTTATCCATGCCATAAAAATTAACGACTTTCTGGCAACTGGCAAAAAATCCTCTAAACTACGTAAGTGGCATTAATGTGGCATAAATATGGCATGTGTTATCTTCACGCCATCGCGATAGGAGGCCGGCTCAACGGATCAGCGGACAACCCTTTGGCGGAGCAAGGAAGGGGGTTCGAGTCCATTGTCTATGGTGGTACGACTGTTTATACTGTCCGTCATCATGGAAATGAATACAAAAAAAAAATACTGTGGTCATTCATTACTGTTATTTTATACATACACAATTAAATATGCGTTAATGATGATGCTTCCAAATGGAGGAGCAAACCAGCGGGGAAATTTCGTAACACAGTGGCTTTCATTTTGACAGTTCAACAACAGCAGACAATTTTTTCGACCTTCAGAAGTAATGGGTTAGCAATATCCTTCAAAATCATTGAGATTGTGATCGAAAGTGTGTTACGCAATTAGGGTGCTGGACCTATGGGAGCACGAACGCCAGCGTAACGAGCAAACGATTTTTGAATTGAAAATATACGTTTCACTCATAACATAATATTATTTATATCGTTTTAAAACTATTCATGTCTATAGGTGATAAGTACTAATTTTGCTTGTTTACAAATTTAAACCAAAATTTTATAAAATAGATGTAACTTTCTATTGAAAAATCGATCGAACTTACTTCGCGCGTTCGTGCAAAGCTCAGCGGACATCGGTTTTGTTCTCAAACCATAGCCATCAAAGACCGTTGGTCCTTCAAAAAACCAGTCTAGGTATACCTACATAATTCTTTAGTTATCAAAGTTTACTTATCCCAGCACGTATGTTAAAAAAAGCCATACTTCATACCACAAACACCGACCATCCAATTTCTATAATGGACCCAATCCAACGCTTGACTGATTCCTTCCCTCGAAGAACTCGTAAAATTTTATCACTGATGCTTAAACCAGAGCTAAACACTCCCCTCCATATGGTAAAGAAGCTGCTTATAAAAAATAGAAAGTAGGTGTTTTTCATATAGAGTTTTGTGATGTATCAAGACTTGGCAGCTTCAATACTGGTCGAAGTTAGATGATACAAAACTATGTGGTGAAGGTACTCTCCTTCACATTATTAATGCGAGTCAACTGACAACAAATTTAATGAGAGATGAACTGAACTTGGCCTTTTTAACGCAGCCGTGAGGCTCACTTCCCTACTAATTTCTTACATCGTACTTTACACTTTTTAGGGTTCCGTACCCAAAGCGTAAAACAGGACCCTATTTTCTTTCTTTTTTAAATAGGATGTTTAGTTGAGTTTACAAAATTAATCATCATCAGCCTATGTTGGGGTAAGCTTCCAGTCTAACCGAATGCAGCTGAATACCAGTATTTTACATGGAGCGACTGCCTATCAGACCTCTACAACCCAGTAACTGGGTAATATGATACCCCTTGGCAAGACTGGTTGTCAGACTTTCGGGCTTCTGACGACCCGTAACGACTGTCAAAGATCCACAGATGACAGCCGGGATCAACAGCTTAACATGCTTTCCGAGGCACGGAGGAGCTCGGTATATAAAAATGGTCACCCATCCATGGACCAACCCCGGCAAGCGTAGCTTAACCTCATGGATCGTACCGTGGGCTGTTATTACTTATCCACGAGCTCCTCGAGTTTACAAAAAAAATAGTGTATTAAAAAAAAAAAATTTTGTATTATGATTATGATCGACCCGTATTTCGTGAGTGTGACTGCAATATCTAAAAATTTTAATTTCAGGAAACATAATGAAAACCAAAAGATATTCCAACAAAATTCAGCCCAGAACATCTTTATATCCCTACATCCACTTCAATCCTCGAGGGTATAATGATTAAAATAGCGATCGTCCGGTAAGCCACATTGATTGATGACCAGCCAGATAGCGGATATTTTCCCATTTTTTCCCAAATCTTTGTTAAACAGGGTGCGGACCTCAAGTTGATTTGATGAATTATGTTTGCGATATGAGATTGTGGTATTGAATAAATTGAGGAGTGAGGAGTACTGAATGTTTTAAACATTAATTAAGAGGTTATAGGTACTACCTCAGCACAAATTCACTTTTGTCTCGCTCGCACCATACTACTCGCGGGCTGAGTGAGAGCGAGACGGAGTGGTGTGCTGGCAGCTCAAAGCCTCGAATAGTTCAGGTAATTAATTGCTTTTTACGATGAAAATTACGTTAATGAAAAAAAAAATAAGACCTGCTTTATAGTTAGTTCATGATCTAATTTGATGTATTTTTTTAATACCAGCGGTTTATAGTTCGGTTTAGAGGAAACTTTGGATTTTTTCTATAGATAAAATTGTATGTAATCGTGGTTTCGTCAAATCGGACCTAACATCAATCCTCAACGTTAACATACCTATTTATTTCAAAATGAATGCTGCAGTATTTTCGGCATAACGGAGGGTCATGCTAAGCAATTTGAGGTTGGATAGGCCCTGAAGTAGGAAGCATGTCTGTAATTTCAAATAATCTATACTAATATTATAAAGCTGAAGAGAATAACATCATGCTACGACCAATAGGAGCGGAGCATATATGAAAAATGTTGCAAAAACGGGAAAAATTATTCCTTTTTGAGAGCTTCCGTTGCGTGTGCTGCGTAAACGGTTTAAGTTACGCAAATATCATGTATGATGGAATTGTTCTTCTTTAAAAGTTCTAAAAAAAAATCCGCGACAGCATATGTCTATCTTTTAAGATTGACTCACTATAACCTTTTTTATGGTAATCAATTTTTTTCGAAGTTAATGCATTATTTGCGAAGGAGTTTTATCGACATAATATTAATTCTTATTCAAATAAATAGTTTTAACATCAAGGGTATTGATGTAGCAGTAAAATACTTTTTAATTCATTCGAATCGGACATTTAATTTCGAAGATATCACGATATAAAAATGCAATACGCGAACCGTTCGACGCCGGCGCCGCGCCTCCGCGACGTTCCCGACTTTAGAGAGGAGAGGATGAGCACACGGGTAGACATGACCTGGAATAGGACATAGGATACGTTTTATCCCTATGTTCCCACGGGATGGACATCTACGCGGGTGAAACCGCGGGGCACAGCTAGTAGTTAATATACGTACACCAATTGAATTTATCGACCGTCATTCTGGCGAGCTTGATTCAAAATACAAAAACAAACAGAATTCGCGAATTGAAAAATTACATCATAGTTCAATTCTCTATTCAAATATTCATTTAACCAAAAATGTATTAGTTACTCTGATATCTTAGATTATCCCTGATAAACGAATATTTTCGATATAATTCCATTTGCAAAATTTTAGTAAAACCAAAATTCGAATTCACCCGGCTCAACATTCGCGGATTGAAAAATTACATCTTAGTTCAATAGAGAATATTCAAATATTCATTAAACAAAAAAGTATAAGAGAGAACATGATTACTTTGATATTTTAGATGATCCCTGTTATACGAATATTTTCGATAAAATTCCATTTGCAAAATTTTAATAAAACCAAAATTCGAATTCACGCAACCCAATAATTGCGTATTGTAAATAAAAATTTACTGCGAATAAAAAAATAGCCATAGGTCAGTTCTGTTTGCATCACCTGCTTAAATTTGAATAATAATACGATGACACTGCACTGCGCAACAATGACTGACCGATGGCTCACAAAGCCATGTTTTCTTTCACCGAAGGGCATATTCAAATAGGGTCCTTTGAGTCGAACGCATTCTCACGCATCAAACGTGACCTCTAGTCATTCGCGAAGGATTTATAATTAATGTTCTTGCAGTCCTGTCCGAATTCGCGGATAATGGTCGCGGACACAATTTATGCGTGAATAGAAAAAGTAGATTTTCTTGAATATTGATAAGGGGCCCTTGAGAACTTCGTCCACTTGCTGACCATTGTGGACTCGACCTTCCGGTTTGTTTCGTTTTTGTAGTATGCAGTGGAAATGATTAATTGCCTATAAGTCCGTTAGATTTGAATAGGATTCTTATTGTTATCTTGACCCCGGGTGATTAAAAAAAAATGCTGTACTCGGAATAAGTGTAGACGATGACACATTCACATGTAATTTTTAAAATAGAACTACAATCACATTCACATGTGCAATTTTAAAAATAAGTAGAAATGTTAATACTGGCTGAAATAAAACTTCAAGTTCTGTTTTACGTCGATGATAAACAAAGGAAAAAGTGTAGTGACATCACTAGCTTCTCTCATAGGTTCCTATTTTAAACTCATTGGTTCTCGGCTCGCCTTCCGTTCAATTTTCTCCACATTGCTTGACTGTCAAGCCCTCAATAGGCAGCACATCCCAGCCAAGCCATTGTAATGTGTCCAGCGACTCCAGCGTTACCTTGAGTCAGACATGTAACACCTTCCAAGCTATTGTCGTGACTGTTTCGAAATATTCGCATTGATTATCAATACGGATACTTACAATATTTTATTTATTGTATAAAAGTGTATGAGCAGCCTATAATGTTCCCACTGCTGGGACACAGGGCTCCTCTCTTCGAGAGGCAGTGGGGTGTATCTACCACGCGGGCCCAGTGTGGGTCGGGTTGGTAGATGTCACATCACAATCATGTTGATGTGTAATTTTCTATACTTAAGTACGATTTTTTTTGTAAACTACTTTTTTTTTGAAATTTTCGTGTTAATTGCATCATCACAAAAAAGTATTGCAAGCTTTTTATACGTTAAAAAATAAGTATTATTATTTTATTCGAAAACGGTAAACGTATAATCACGCCCAAACCAGTTTAAAACATTTAATAATTTAGCAAAATAATAAAGTACAATCGTGAACAAAACGTCGTTAGCGTGGCAAACTGCGTATTTGTCGGAAATGTCGCCCTCACGATTTATGTCGACAGAAACTGTGGCGAGGATTAGAAACCCAAATAAATACAATGAGGTGGATATGTGGACATGCCCGGGCGTTTTCGATAGCGATAGTTTTTGGTTGCAGTGGTAAAAATATTGATTTGATACTTAGAACTTAGAAGTCATGATTTCATGAATAGTTAAGAATGATATTCTTGAAGCTTACCATCATTTTAAGAAATACGATTAGATAATGTAAGTGGTACCTACTTATTATAAGAATACAAATAGCTTGTGTCTGAATATTGTTTCAAGTCAAAATACAATTTTATTATCATTAGCTGTACCTACTATACCAGTTAACTTTGATTTTAAAGAGCGTTTGGGGTACCCAAAAAAAAATTTTTTTTTCTTCAGCATTTATTTCTTTATGTATAGTCATAAAGGATACAGGGTGTACCGTCATCAACTCACAAAATGTTATGACGACAAATATCTACTATGTGCATCGGTTACATTTACACCCATATTCTCAATATAAACCATAATATTTATGAGACAATTTCCTGAAAACAACATAAAAATCTGAAGCGAAAGCTTGCCGCTTTAACTTTCGAGTACCGACAATTTCGTCACGATCTCGAAACTTCCCGCTCGACGCTCAAAAAACCATTCAGGAAGATGTATTTCAAAAACTTTAGTCGAGCGTAGAGTATTTATGGAAATCTAAATAACAGAGAGCTTTTTTTAATTGAGTTTTTTCTATTTTTTCTATGCGTATTTTATTTATTTTCGTATCCACAGTGATTTGTTCGACAGTAAATATTGCGGGAACTTCGTTGCCAGTCGACTGTGATGTGTAAATGAAGTGTCTCTTATAAGCGTTTGAACTACTAAATATGGCCCGCTGGGGACAAATTTTTTGGTGAAATATTCGAAATGAGTGTGGCCCGATTTAGAATTTTGAAAAAACAATTGTGGTTTTATTTTTGTATCTATCCTTAGGGATATAATATAATTTTATTATGTCTTTAGTTAATTTAACATTTTAAATAAAATATACAATCTAAGTCTAGTCATATGTATTGTGGTTTATTATTGGTTTTTATTTTTATCGGTTGACAATTGATGTTTGGATGGGGTGTCATGAATTGGGTTTTCACTGGCATAGTTTCAGAGGTAGGTAGTGAGATGGGTCCGTTTTGCAAATCGATTTTTATTTCCTAGTTATTTTTTTATTCTTTAAATGGGCATGGGCAAGAATGATTTGAGCTTATATAGGCCATAAAACAAGGAATTTAAATTAATTTAATAATTTGTGGGCAGACAGACATTTCCTGTTGACAGTGATGCGGACGAATTTTTTGATGCCCTATGGTACTTTTTTATCCTTATACTTGTACCTAATATTACATACAGCTTTGAAATTATGTAAATATTATCTTAGAAATTGCAACTATCTACCACAAAGTTTGTGACTTTATTGAAATTGACACTGAAGCCTCAGAATGTATTTTTAAAAATAATTTATTGTTAAGAATGTATTCGAAGCAAAAGAAATAATTGTAGTTAGCTAAGCACATTGGGTCACTGTAGAGCTATAAGATATCCATACTTTTAATATTATAAATTCGAAAGTAACTCTGTCTGTCTGTATGTTACCTTTTCACGCCTAAACCACAAAACGGATTTCGACAAAATTTGGAAAGGAGATAGATGGCATACTAGGGAAGGATATAGGCTACTTTTTATCGACATACCACGCGGGCGAAGCCGCGGGCGGAAGCTAGTATCCTATATACCTAATTTGTAAAATATAAAGTATAGCAGTACCTACCTATTCCGAGTCCGACGCTCAGCGTTCACGTGCAGTCGACAAGAATAAACCGAAGTAGTACAGTCACATGCAAAAGTGCACGAGTGTTCGTTGAACTAAAGGTGCTATTAGATTGGAGGGAACTTTAAAAACACACTAAAGAGCATATTTTAAAGTAACGTGGTTGAAAGGATTGATGATAATCTAAACAATTTACAATTTTGAACATTGGCAATTAAAGTATAAAATCTTAGTACCTAGTCTTATGGGATTATTATCACAGTATTCACGATTGGAAGTCAGAAGGGCAATTCCCTTATTTTTAAGAAAGTTCGCATTCGCATCTCGTTCGCAATCTGTCAAAAATACAATCAATTTACCAACATTTTTGACAAGTTTGACAGATTGCGACTTGAATGTGAATGTTTTTTAAGTAGGTACGAGAATTGGCCTTCAGGTCTCGATGATCGCAATACGTGGTCGTTACCGCTACTGCCCAGACACAACCAACCGGGAAAGATTGTCCCGATATCCTTTAAAACAACCAGCAACCATCCATCCAACCAGCCATCTTCCCTAAATCTTTCACTCAATAATTAATTTTCCAAACCAATCAATTTCCCCACGCCTGTACCCCGACCAGACGCTCCAAGAATAGAAATCTCTCATCCCACTCTATCTCGCTTCTTTATCTGCATGACGTCACGAGCCGCCATTGGTCCGTCACCTTTAACCCCTCCCATGCACAAAAAATATCTCCCATTAAACTGTAAGAGATCTTTCAGCTTCAGATAGGTTGCCGAAGTGCTATTAATGGGACATCTTATCTTACGAGGAAAATAAACTCCGGGTTTTAGGAAACGGAGTTACGGAGCGGATAATGTTCGTTCCGTGACTATATACATATGGGGCTATGTATTTCTGGAGATACGATTTTTTGGGAGGATTTTGTGGTAGAAAATAGTAGGAAGAGCCAATAGGTCAGCACAAACAGCTTGTGTCTGTCTATTTCTGATTGGACTCGTCGTAGATTGCCAAAACAAAAGAACACGGAAAATAAAGACACAGACAGTTTGTCACCTCAGTCTTGTGATGTTGTCAGATGGGTTGAAGATTGTTGTATACGCAGCCAGAGTGTTAATTCTCTTACTTAATCAAAAACGTTCACTATCAAGTCGCAATATGTCTAACTTGTCAAAAATTTTGGTAAATTGATGGTTTTTTTTACAGATTGCGAATGAGATTCAAATGTAAACATTCTTAAAAATAAGGGAATTGCCCCGCAGATCCGCAGAGATTTTAACTGTACATAGTTACATATATTATAGTTATATGATATTTTAACTATTTGCTGTTTTAGGTCAGTAATCGTGGAGATTGATACTAAAATCTAAACTCTACTAAAAAAGGCAGAATGCAACCGACATAATGAGATAGGTACACTGCGACATTCATAAAGATTTTTTTAATAGTTCGAATCGTACGAAAAATTCTTCGTTCCATTTCTTAGAATTTTAACTAAAGCAAAACCCATTTAGTCATTGCATTCAGTCTACCCATTGATAAAAAGACACTGGCAAAACATCATTCATTCATTCTAAATTTAAAAATAAACCGCGCTACCGCCAGATCTTTTGTCCATGACTTCTGACCGGAGTTAATGGATACCGAATACTGATACCAGCTGTCAGAAATATGAACTTTAGTGCTATTTTCTTAGTGAATGTTTTGAGATACGAGCAATCTTATCGTAAGCTTTCGGCCACTGCAGTTTGTGGTGTGTTTCAGACAGTCTTCGTAGAATATTAAACTTGATTGTGTCTGGCTGTGTGTGTTTGGGTTATCTAGAAAACAGCTGGTCTGAATTTTGATACATTTCTTAGAACACTCACAGTATTTTGTAAGCTCATGTCTTGAACAGAAAATATCTCCATGAAATAGAGAAATGAACAGCATGAAACAAAATGATATTGGTGGTGATAGTTTGGCAAATAAAAGTATTTACGAACGATGTCCAAAGTTAACTTTTTCCTGGAAACGTGGACCTTCTAATAATATCAGTGCCAAAAAAATAGAATCCCAGTTTTCACCAGATATGGTGGACAATGCAAAAATTACAACGTTTTTTTTTTCAATAAATCTGCTAAAATCCCTCCAATTCTTCACGGTGGGGGGAGACAAAAATATTTGAATTCAGAAACCGTGCAAATAAAAAGCAATAAATCGTAATAAGTTTAAAAATGGAACGTAGCCCCATTACAAGTATGGATTTGATGCGTTCCGCTACATTGAGCGCGGAACGCGATATATGGCGCATGTAACTCGATTTAATGCAGACGTTTTGCTAGGCTCTAAGTGCTTTTTTGGTTAGCTGATGTAACTTTCCAGTAGAAAAGTATCGGTATAAGTAGGTATTACTTAGGCGTTGTTGCTATACGCCTTGGTAGAATTACAAGCGTTGGGAATCTGCATGGTTGAAGCTTAATTTTTCAGTTGACCGAATTTTTCCTGTGCGGAAAAAAATGTGCTTATCAGAAAACTATACTCCATTTGAAATAAGATTAGACGTATAGATAAGCCTTTTTTACATTCCGTTCAACCGATTTTGAATTCTATTGCGTTGGTGGCATGGCAAATGGCAGCCGCAGTAGATAGTTGGTATTGTGTAACTTTTTTTGCTTTTAATGCTATCCTTATGCCTACGGTATAGAAGTCAAAATCGGTTGAACGGACTGTAAAAGGGTTTGTTTTAATGTCTAATCTTATTTCAAATGGGGCTATAGGTAAGCTTAAAGAGCTTTAATACTGTAGTTAGACGAGAATTTTACATAAAACAAATGAAAAATAAAAATGAACTTTGGTTTTGATTACTGGCTATTAATTGACATAACACCACGCCTGTATTCCCCGAAGGGTTAGGCACAGTTGTACCTATAGTACACCCACATTTTACCAGTTATGTAATGTAATAGCGGGCGAGCCTATTGCCATCAACCGGGCACTAATGCAGACTCTGGGCTTAATTAGGTAGATATTAGGTACACGCTGACAGAGCAATTAAATTTTAAGCCAACACTCTTTTTCGGAATCCATACTAATATTATAAATTCGAAAGTACCTAACTCTGTCTGTCTGGCTGTATGTTATCGAAGTCCAAATCACTGAACGGAACTGACGGTTTCGATAACATTTAGCAAGGAGATAGATGGTATCCCGGGGAAGGACATAGGCTACTTTTTATCGACATACCTACCACGCGGGTGAAGCTACGGGCGGAAGCTAGTCATGAATAAAACAAAATCAAGTCTATTCAGGCCAGAATTATTCCAACTTCCCATAGAATGTGGTTATAAAACTGACACATTTCGTCTTCGCCCGCCCCCGTCTTCCCGATTTGATATCGCAACACTATCACAAACTTACATATTACACTCACATAACCTGAAGTTCACCTTATCACAAGTAGGTAAGGATAATTTTGCGTCGATTTTATGTTTTTGCAAACCACCTGTAAGTTTGTCGTTGTGTCTGTAAGTATGGAAATAATATGGCGCGAAGACTACGAATTGTCTTGTTATAAAAACGTGTGTTGCCAATTGTGAAGAATTTTGCTCAAATTCAGGATAATTATGTTTCTTCTAGTATTTTATTGGATGAGGGTCTTGTTTCTGAAGTGTTAAAGTTATTTAGGGATTACTTATTAGTTTTTTTTTACTCTGATCTGAATTACCTTACTTAATGGAAAAACAAAACATAGATATTAAATATATTTTCAAGGATGTGTGTGAAGTAGGTACTTACCTTATACCTTTCTACTCATATTTATATACTTGAAAATACATTTATGAAGATTTGTAAAACGTATGAGTTCAACATCAATAAGTATTCACAGTATCTATATCTATTCGTATACTTAATATAAAATGAAGTAATTGCATAAAACGATAGACACTAAATTAAACGTCAAGTATCTACACCACACTAACCAAAGATAAACCATAACTTTTTTTTCAAAAACTCACTCTATGACATCTTGATAAAGTGGTTAATACTGATTTTATTTATTTAACTCATACCATCAGTTTGACACTTTTAAAGGGAATTTTAAATTTCACAACTGGCAACTCAGTAAAAAGGGAAATATGCTCAGCGGCAATGAATTTTAATGGCAGCTTTTAAGACAACATTTATTACTAAAGCGTTATGCTATTTCTTTGTAGGATTCTTTTTTATTTTCCAAAGATTTTATGTGATTTTTATAGCTACTTATGTGGTTTGTAAAATCATACACATTTATGTCATTAGGTAAGTGGTTCATTTTTTAAATGTATTTTTCATTTCTTATAAGTAGTTTTATGGCACTTAATTATTATAAAATGCAAGCTTTTTCGGGATCAAATAGGTGAGAAACCAGATAAAAAAAATGAATTCACACGTGATCATTAAAAGGCTCTTTATTTTAATAGATTTAAGATAAGAAAATACTAGGAAAGTTATAAAAATATTCAAATACTTTTTGGAAGAAAGTTTTTAGAAGTATGAGCATAGATTCTTGATTTCTTGTCAAGTGTCCTCTAATTCTGTTATACTTATTAAAAACATCCCACTGAGTTTTTCATAATATTAATGTTGTTTTGCAAAGTTTTGTTCGTTTTGTCACTGTGACCTGTGTTGATTGACACACAAATAAAATTTTCTAGATTGCTAATACGATAATTCGATGAGTTACATTAACACAAGATGAATAAAGTGAAAACATTTTTTAATCTAATTCGATAAAACGCTTTCAGCACTTAGTACATTCCTAATCCGAGAGAAAGTATACAAGGAGTTTTTTATTTAAAAAAAATCGGGCTTCTGCAAGGGTGAGATTTTTTCTTCCTTTGTACGCGGACTTTAAATAACGAGTCGGACAATTAGCTATACAGACTAGTGATGCATTAATTAGCATTCGCATTCATTGTTCGCAAGTGAATTTCCGTTTAGCATTTATCTAATGAAATGTAGTTGCGAAATTATATGAAATGCTAAGTGAATTTATTCGTAATTTTTCATACTATTATACGTCAGAGCGTCGACGCACGCAGCGGTAGATATACTTAAATAGATAATACACGCCAATATGTACGCAATAAATACACGCCAGGAGACGTCCTAAGGCGAACGTACTTTTTAATTCGCATATTAACAAAATTCACATACTTCATTATTATCAATTATCCTCACGTAAACTATTAGCAATTAGCATAGCAATAGCAATTATCATTCTATGACTCAATAATTCTCATGCTAATGAAATTAATGCAAAGTCGCATTAATTGCCATTACTAATACAGACACCTTATCACGGACTCACGGTGAAGTACCCTTGGCCAGTGGAAGTGTGGAAGTGGTCTCAGTTCTCAAGTGTCCTGTGAGGAAGTAGCACGTGTCCCCCGCGGTGTTGAGTTACCACTGGACTTCCGGGAGTGTCTTACTGTTGGGTCACTGCATTTCCTTTTCATTGGTAACCAGAGGGGCCATTCCCGTATTTTTTTTAAATGGTCTCAGTCTCAATCTAACAATAATATATTTAATTTAACTGATTTTTTTACTAGATTTTTAATGTATGTGATGATTCTTCTGATTAATGATTGTTAGATGTAAATATCGTTTAATTAAAACAATTTACTATTGCTCTGCAGAATGATGAAATTGTAAAGGTTTTTATAATACTAGTTTCTGCCTGCGGCTTCGTCCGCACGGTACCTATATCGATAAAAAGTAGCCTATGTTCTTCCCCAGGGTGCTATCTATCCCCTTGCCCAAATCCGTTCAGTGAAAACGTAATCTACAGACATAAAATACATAAAAGACAATAAATAAATAAAAATAAAGGTAATATAAAGACATAAAATTGAAAATGTATACATAGGATTATATGAATTATTAACAATATAAATTAAACAGGGAATAAATGCATGGTAATAATAATAATATATATATAATATTAATAAAATAAGAATTTAAGTAAACTTTATAAAAAAATTGCACGCCTGCTTGCAGGCAGAATACAATTACACTTAGGTTATAAGATCTCACCTGTGTCAAAACAATGTAATTCTAGCAAATAAACGTTTGATTTGATTTGATTTGATTTGACAGACATACAGACAGAATTACTTTCGAATTTATAATATTAAGTAGTATGGATGGATTATATTTTATATTATATTATAAATAAAAATAAAATAAATATAAAAATATATAAGTATTTAATACAAGTTAGGATAGTAACTGTGCCTATTAGAAATGTAGTTATGAAGAGCATACTTACATACATACCGGGACATTTCGCTCACTATTTGCATTTCCTTTTCCCATAACTTACCGAGCATACCTATCAGCATATGGGTATTCTCTATGCGTAATGTGACGTCACCTTTACCCCAAGGTATATCTTTCAGGAACCATTAGACATGTTCAAACACCCTAATGGCGGAACTCACCCCTAACCTCACATCCACCCGTAAATTCTTGTAGTTTATTAATAAGTTTCAGTTCAATTTCTTCATAAATCACTTGAAAATTCTACTCATTTGAAATTGGACCTTTTATGTTTTGAATAGGGTTGAAATTGATGTTTGATTAAGACAATCGATGAAAAAAACAATGAACTTAAAATACAGTAGTAATAAGACTTAAAATCGTTCATAATAAAGAGAGTTGTAAATGCAGTTCTGTTAAAGGATTTTGAACCGTGACCACATTAATTTTAGGTTTAAAATAAATATGGGATATGTCCGCTAAGAAGTGTGTAACGTGCATCTGTTTGAAGACGCTCATGATGATAAGATTAACCGAACATATCAGGATATTAAATATTATTATGTTAGCAATGCATCATTTTCAGGAAGAAGATTAGATAAAGCTTCAAGAAGAGTAATTAAAACAACTGAAATATCATTCACTTATGTGGATCTGTTACTCAAAAAAATACAATAGACGTATATATTTAGTAACCTATTCCGCTTAACTATTCTTCAAGAGTGATAAAAATCCCTGTAAGAAATCGACACGTGCGTCCAGCGCTCGGTGTGGCAACACGTCGTGTTCTGGTTTGCGACTGGTCAATCGTCATCGTGAGGATGCCTCGTTGAGGATACCTCGTACTTCAATAAAATAAGATGTAACAGGAATGGATAAACCTTGTACAATCTACTTTACATTACTCTCAGGTCCTCAACGATCAAAATCTGCTGCATCAGCCATACTTTTATTCCGGAGAACCTTTGGTTGCTTTTGGTTCCTCAAATAATACCTGACCCTTCTTCAGCACGAATACACACCAATCTTTAAAAACATATTCGGGCCACGAACTCCTCAAGTTTGCGTGAAGCCTTACAAACGTCGGTTAAAGACGGGCAAACGTAAGGCAGGAGGAGGAAGGGGGGAGGGGGGGTAAGAGGATTGCGTTTGACATGTAATACTATTGCGGTGACTATTACAGTGATTGTGAGGTGACCATGCTGGATGGAAGGATGAGTTAAGTCACTGGTAGATCATCATCATTATCAGTCTAGCCGGACCGGATGCAGCTGAATACCAATATTTTACATGGTACTGGAGCGACTGTCTATCTGATCTCCACAACCCTGCAATTACTGGGTAATACGATACCCCTTGATAAGACTGGCTGTCAGACTTTCGGGCTTCTGACGACCCGTAACAACTGTCAAAGATTCAGAAAAATCACTGGTAGATAGTGAATTGAATGTGGGATCACCATCCGCGTACCCTTTTCTGGCTTGCAGTCTAACCACATGTATTTCTGAGAGAGAATAGTGTTCCGTGTCATATAAGCTAGAATCAGCCTTTGTTACATCGCAAGAAGTTTGCTAAAAATCAATTTGACATACTTACTGATACATTATTTTTAAGACTTGTAGATGCTCTAAATGTTCAGACTTGGAAACCAGACTATCCGGACGGCTCGGATATATTTTTTAAGCAGCATCTGTAGCATAATTTTTGCTCTTCGAATAAACTAAAATATATTCCCACTGCTTGGACACAGACCTCCTCTCTTCGAGAGTGAGTGGGCCATAATCCACGCGGGCCCAGTTCGGGTTGATACATGTCACAATGTCTTCGAATTTTTGGTTTTAGGACATGCCGGTTTCTTCACGATGTTTTCCTTCACCGTTTTGAGGGCAGTGGTGATGAAAGTATTTATAAAAATTAAAGCGCCTGGCTGGGTTAAACCTACCATTTACAAACTCACAAGTCCATTACCACTGGGCCACCACTGCTCTACTCTATCCAGGCTTCCTGGGCTTATAAAACTTTACTATCACATTTTTTTAAGAGCTGTGCCGCTCTTAAAAATATGTCCTAGATTCTCTGAGTCACCTGGTCACCATAATAAGAAGCCTCGAAGCAAACGGAAGTTAACTCACGAAAGACGGAAACGAAATTGTAACTTTTTCTATTGTAGAGATAGTTGTGCAAGTATACCTACTTGTGAGTAGGTAGGTTTGTGCCCTAGTGATAGTTACTAGGGCTTCGGTATAATTAGATTCGGGCTTTGGATTGTAATACCTTCATATTTTAATTTGGTTATAGATAGTAAAGTATTTTTTTTGCATATGGAATAGAATGCTTATTATTATAACTAACATAAATAGATCATTGTTTGGTAAGGTGTGTCCAAACATTGAGCGGCAAGAGCGCGGCAGGAACACGTGGCAGCGTTTGCAGGAATCATTTCTGCCGCGCTCTAGTGTGGACTAAATCGACGAATGTTTGCGCGGCAGTACTGCGCGGCATATCCGAGACACGCCGCGCGCTTCAGTTGGCATCAGAACTAAAAGCGGTTGCGTTTGTCGTAACTCTACTTATATTCGTCCAAACACAATTAGTGACGAATGTTTGCTGTAAATGTTTGTGCGCGGCAGGTAGACAGAAGCATTCGCGCGCGGCAGTCGTCCAAACACACCGAGCCCCATTGCCGCTCATGTGTGGACACACCTGAAATAAATACATTTAATTTAATTATTTTGCATCTTGTATTGCGTTTTTGGAAAATGTCCTGAGGAAAGTTTTGAGTAGGTATGATTAATGTAGATGGCTATAAAAGTAGGGAAGACCAAAGAAACGCACTGTGTGAAAGATGACATGACTAGAAAGGAGAAGTACGGAAGGACAAGAGAATGATGATGATTCTTTTACCACGTCTTGCTCTTCGATAGTGCACTTTTTAAAGAATATTGCGAACCGCAACATTCAAAACAGCATATATATATGGATACGAATCCAGAACGAAGAAATGAGTACGTACTTACCTGCATATAGACGGCACGTGAGCCATTGTATAAAGAAACCATACTGAGTAATTTTTGTGAGACGAGCAAATCATAAACAAAAAATCATCAGAGCTTACCGTCATTCGAAATTAAACGCCTATCAAGCTTTGCACAATATTCCTCTACAGTATAATAATGACATTTCAATACAATCAATAATAGGAAAACATTAATGACCATGTAATATCCCCATAAAAAGTTGGTCGCATGCCAAATGTGGGTGGACATCGTAAATCTGTCAAAAAACACAAAATGGCTGACCGCAGCTGTCAATGAGTATTGAGACGTCAAAATTCGAACAACTTTTTATTTGCGGCCAGCCTTTCCTAGCCTTGGCACTTATTTGGTAAGCCTCAGGGTATATTTTTCCGTGATCTTTTGTTTTTGTCTGTGAAATTACGGTGGTAAATTGAGATAAAAGGAACATTGGTCATTACGGGTAGTGTCACGGTAATTTCGGGCGGTGTCTCGTGTGAAAGTAGTTACATTAGTAACAATTAATTTTATGGATATTTCTGTACAATTGTCGTGGAAAACCTGGACATGTGGGTGGGTTGTGTTCCGGTACTTTGATGTCTTGGCACGGATGTAACTTGTACAATGAATGAAGTGTTAACAACAGCTCGTGGTCGTGGGTAATCTTTATTTCAAACTAGTTGGATAATTATTTTGTTTGCTAATAAGATTTATTTATACGATGTCCTAGTCCTAGAGATTCCAAAGTTTTAAGACTTGGAATGAATTGAAAACATAAATACAGAAAAATGGTTGGAGAAAATTATTATCGACAAGATTTTTTTTTAAATATACCCTTACTTTTTAAACTAACCCTTCGGGAAATACAGGCAAGCGTGATGTTATTTTACACTCAATGTTCTTTTTTAAATTGTTTTTCTAAAAACTTAGTAAAAAAACTAACTTTAAAAAAAAAATTTTTTTTTTACTATTGTTTTAGAAGTTTGACTTCATTTCATCCAAATTCGACTTGAAAAACCGTAGTAATCTTAAAAATTAGTAAGACAAAGTTGACAGCTTTCCGTGAAATTAATCTGAGACCGTTTGCCATCAGCCATAGACAATGATTTATTGCACCTCAATGAGCCATTATCGCACCTGAGTTTCTTTAGAGACTATCTTTTGGCGTTGCCAGACGGGAGTAACCCAGGAAGGCTTTGATTATTTATAATGTCTAGATAGAGTGTCGCGTTACAAAAGAACTTAAACAAACAAGCTAACTTTGTTAGGCTAGTGTGAGTGACAGCTACGTCACAGTATAAATAAGTAACAGGATTATAGCTCGGCTATGACTTTGAAATAATTACCTACCTACGGCCGTTCGGTAGATAAGCCTATCGCGTCCGTGACGTAAAAAGAACGCTGAGCGACATTGCAGGGGATGTGTCTGCGCACGGGTACAGTCGCGTCCGCGTGTAATTGTTTTATTCTAGAATCAAACTCAAACTCAAAGCATTTATTTCAATTAAACCATTTACAGGCACTTTTGAAATGTCAAGGAGTCAGTCAGTCAGAAATATGAAGCTAGTTGCCCATTCCAAAGCGTAGTAGGTACCTATGGAGAAGAACGGGCAAGACTCCATGGACACTCTTTAAAATAAAATATTGTTACAATATATTGCTATAATAATCATAAAGGCTTGTGCAAACAGACGCGAAATCATGGGCGCGACAGGCAGCGGTATCTTTGTCGACAAAGGTACCGCTGCCTCTTGCGCCCACGATTTCGCGTCTGTTTGCACGAGCCTTAATAGGTACTTTACTAGCTACTTTGGAATAGGTTGGAATCGATAAATCGGTCAGTGCGCAGGTAAACGCGGCGGCTAGCGTTCTTTTTACGTGACTTGGCCTGTAACTGCCGCGTACTCGATACTGTTGCGTACTGATACACCCACTGCCAAAGATGCGCTCTGGAACAATACCTACCTTTCATTTATTGTTTTGTTTGTTTATCTGATGACCAGCATGACATGGGTTCGTATTTAAAGTTTTATAACTTAATGTGCTTGTTGTTATTTTCAAGTTAGCAATATTTTTTTGTAGTATGGTTTTCAATTCTTCATTAAATTTTTTGTCAGAACTTTTGACAAAATATATATAACAAACCCTCTTCTGGCTTCATCGTGGCCCTAAAACACTTATCGTAATTTTGTGGCTTGCCAATAAACTGCCTCAGAAACATCTAAGAAATTATGATATCAAGTCTTCATAGAAAACGTCGCAATAAATTACGTTTTAACACCCTTTATCAGTAACAAACCACCTTGTTTAAGTTTTGTGGCTTATTTTATTGAAATATTGGAAAAACACTTAAATATATTTTGTGGGCTATTAAAATTTTATAGCAAAAACTTTTCGGTGAGAATTTAGAGCTTCGAAACCGCCTTTACGTTAAGTCGAATTAGAATCTTGGATTTCTAAAAAGTAAATAGCCACTGTGAATATTTTAGGATTTAAAGTAGTACAAAACAATTCAATATAAGTAAGTTATTATGTAACAGACTAAAATGTTTAAACCCCAAACAACCATTGACCTAAATTCGAAATCCGAAGTCCAAATCGATTCAACCACAAAAACAATCAAATAATCGAATTCTATGCAGATTTTGAAATAGGAACACATGCGAGTGCGACCCATATCGTGGGAACCAGCGAACAGGTGACGTTCGAAAACCAAATGTTTTCGCTGACAGCGTACAAATCACGCATCAGGAAATGGAAAAAAAAGTTTGGACAACATTCCCATAGACAAGCATTGGCTAATAAGTGGGGTGGCGATTGTTATGGGACTAGTAATTAATGTAATTATTGGTTATGGTAAATTTAGTAATGGTGAGTTTCAAATAATTTGTAATGTATCGTTTCTTATTAGTGTCAATTAGATTCTTGTGTTGAACTAACTATTTATGTCTATTTCTCCATTATGCAAGACGTTCATCAAAATTAAGAGCTACTCATACTACCGTGAGTTGTATAGCAAATGACAATAATATAGAGCAGTTTCAACACTAAGTACCCGGAAAAGGACGTAGGATACTTTTTCATTTTAACCAACTTACCTACTGTAAGTCCTATATCAAGAAGTTCCCATTGAATGTAACTGCGACCATAAAGCTTGCAAGTCTATAATAAAAGAAGAACATATTTAATTAATATTTGATTACCTAGCATGGTTTCGGCATAATATTGTTAATCAAATATAAATAATCAAGTTTTTCTAACTGAACAGACAGCTGTGCTGCTGGCGAGTTTGTTGAGACACTTCTTCTTCCCAGCTAAAGCACCAGGAAGTGGTGAAGGGCGGGCGTTTCGGAGAGTTATGCGAACCATAGACGTTTAAATAATTTGATCAAATAGAAATACGAAAATTCACATTTCTTCATGCCATTTGACAACTCATTTTGATCAAATTTTCCCACACACATTCATGCCAATTTGGTAAAACTGTTTAAACCAACCTGTTTGATCAAATTACTTGAACGTCTATGGTCCGCAATATGAACTTTGGTGACTTTGATTTTCGAAAAGTGCTGATTCGCAGCCTATAAATGTTTTTTGATTTTAATTTCGACTTACTGTAGGTACCAATTTCCATACTTGACCACAAGCTCCAATACTCACAATATTTGGTATATTCGTGATATGATTTACTCTCTACCCAATGCTCCAACAAAAACAGTTATTTCCTGGTTAAGGTAATATTGGTAGAAATGATGCGTCTGGCGCTCCCACGGGATCGAGTTGCAAGATACAGGGTGCTTCCGTAACTTGGAGATAGAAAAAATACTTAAAGTTTGTCATTACCAACTTATTTTATTTATTTTCCATTTACCTATGTGTAATTTAATAACTAGTGTTATTATTTTTTTGATATAGTTACATAAATGTTTAAATTAATTGCCATTAATTAAAAATGCATAGCAATTAATAACGGTTATTTCAATAATACTGTTTTCCAGGTTGATTTTTAAATACCTAACAAATTAAATTACTTACTAGATATTATTTGACAAAGATGACACCTATTAGAAAACGTGCGTTATCTTTTACTAGTATTTTATTTAATATTCTTTACAGTTCCAAAAAAAAACTTTTCAATCTAGAATCTCTAAGATAGTAATAGGAAATTGCAACGTAATTCCAACAAGAATTCCAAATTCAAACTTTCAAATCGGCCTGTATCATAGAGCCGTGAAAGTATGCGGATTATGCACAGGTGGTTCCGCCCCTCGGAATTCCGTACTTTTTGTATGAATTCCGCTCACTCTGTGCAAGGATTTCCGAATTGAAAATAACTTTCATTAATTTGACGTTCGGTTCTAGAACGAATGTCGCTAATTGCAGTTTGTGAGAAGTTGTGTATGCTGGTTTGAACTCTATGCATGACGTAATGGGGAAATAATTTCTCTATGGCAATATGCCTGGGAATGATTGCTGACAGACTGGACTGATGCTGGCTGGCTGAATGATTGTTGTTAGTCGTTGCTCCAGTATCTCAGCTGGATTACTGAAGCAGTGATTGTTATATCGATATTTTATTATTTATTATTTTATTTTATCTATATTCACTTAAGTAATTATAACTAATAAACTAAGCCCCACAAAACCGTAGTAGTGGTTTGACTGTGGGTGTGTGTTATGTTGTGTGTGTTTTGTGTAATTGTTGTAACTGTATCACTAACATAGTTGTCAGTTTATTTTATTGTCACTAACACTATGAGTCTCATTGTTACTCTTAGTAAAGAATTTATTTATTTATCTAAGAGGCAATGCCGATTGCCGTGCAATGTTTGTCTGTACAACTAAAGGGCCAATAAACACAGGGATTGCATTTCTTCTCGAGTGATCAAAACAAACTGTTTGCTTGATCACTTGAGTCATCAAGAAGGCCCATTCTAACTAATTTAGCAGCTCAAATAAAAATAAATCTAAGCTTCTTTATTTAAAAATTACTTTATCATTCGTTCTAAGCTGTCATCACGAAGGGTTAAGATAAGAAGGGCTTAACCGTTCCCCCGATACGTTTGTTCAACAGCCGCTAATCTGTAGATTACAAGACTTACACTATCACGACACTGTTAATGTTGTGGGGTAGGCAGAGAGCGGTGTATTGACATCTATTTTGCATAAAATAAGTTGTGTAAAGAATCCTTCGACTGGAAGCCCGCGCCATCATACACTTTTTAGCTATTATCTATACTCCATTTGAAATAAGATTAGACATTTAAACAAACCTTTTTACTGTCCCTTCAACCGATTTTGACTTCTATACCGTAGGCATAAGGATGGCATTAAAAGCAAAAAAAAATACACAAGACCAACTTTCTACTGCAGCTGCCATTTTCATGCCACCAACGCATTAGAAATCAAAATCGGTTGAACGGACTGTAAAAAAGAGAGTATAGGTACCTAATAGCCAAAAAGTTGTTGATGTTGGTTGTGTGTTGTGGGTTAGATTTTATGACTACTTGATAGTTCTCCTTTATTCTGTGGTAATGTAAGTGAGTGAGTCGTGCGATTTGTCAGAGATTTTGTCCAATTGAAATCCAGCTCATCATTCCACTTACTCAGTGCATAACAGAACTAAATGCAACCACACAAGCCACAATGTTTACTCACCCACCGAAATCTTCCTGAACAACACCTAACAAACATAATCACATCATCACGCATTCGCACAAGATTATACACACACACACACACACGCACCCCCACACACATAAATACACAAACACAACACGGACAATCTGATCGCATTACGAATAATCCTCTCACTATCGAAATGCAAACGAGATCCGAAAAAATCTCGAGTCCCATCCCTACTCGATTCTCATCCCTATTCGATCACTGATGCGATTTTCTGCCACTCGAAGACTTGACAATCCGAGTCGTAATCGACACCATTTTACAATGACCCTCCCCGTTCCCCTCTACAATGCAATTTTAAGGAGCTAAAGGGGTAATTCTGTGTGTTGGTGCAGGTCATACTATAATGGTTTTGCTATAATACGGGTTTTACACCACTTATCGACACCCCGTTCCGATTTGTTATCCGTTCTTTATTTGCGCTTAAAATGTTTGGATTTCATTCGAGTTATGTGTGATTACTTTTTGGGGTTTTAAATTGAGCTGTTTTGGCGAAAGCATTCGTTATCTCTAGCACGAATAAATGTAACTGCGAAACATTTCTCCTGCTATTTTTTCGATGGTGATATGATAATTCTGTCATGGAGTAATTATGGCTAAGTTCTATAGTACGCCGAGGAGTCCGAGGAGCTCGTGGCTAAGTAATTAATAACAGCCCCAAGGGTCTATCCAACAGGTTAAGCTAAGCTTGCCGGGGTTGGTCCATGGATGGGTGACCATCTTTACATACCGAGACTCCTCCGTGCCTCGGAAAGCATGTTGAGCCGTTGGTCCCGGCTGCCATTTGTGGATCTTTGACAGTCGTTACGGGTCGTCAGAAGCCCGGAAGTCTGACAACCAGTCTTGCCAAGGGGTATCGTATTACCCAGTTACTGGGTTGTGGAGGTCAGATAGGCAGTCGCTCCCTGTAAAATACTGGTATTCAGCTGCATCCGGTTAGACTGGAAGCTGACCCCAATATAGTTGGGAAAAGGCTAGGCAGATTGATTTCTACATGTAGTACGCCGTACGTGTATGACCAGAGGGCCTAGACGTGACATTCTATCAGCGATAACGATGATGGAAAAGGCATGTATAGGACTGACATAAGCTATCGAAAAGCTTATGTCAATCCTGTTGAAAGTCGTTGTAGAAATACGAAACGCTTTCGAAGCGATTGTCACTTGTCTAGGCCCTCTGATGTATGAACGTAAACGAAGCAAAACGAGTATGTAAGGAATGTGGCAAGTCGCATTCTTTAGTTTCTGCTTACCCCATGGGAAGAAGGCCTGAGTATGTATATAGTTGTATATTTCCTATATTTCTATAGTTCCGCCCGTGGCTTCGCCCGCGTAATATGTCGATAAAAAGTATGTCCTTACTAGCCTATGTCCTTCCCTGGGATAACATCTATCTCCTTGCCAAATTTTATCGAAATCCGTTCAGTGGTTTAGGCGTGAAAAGGTTACATACAGACAGAGTTACTTTCGAATTTATAATATTAAGTATGGATTGTTATAATTTATAGTGTTTATAGTTTGATATGGGATATGGTCTACAATCAGTCACAAAATTAACATCACAATAAAGAGTTAATACATTTCGTTCAATTAGTACGAGTAGCAATGTGTACTGAGGGACATTGACTGGGAAAACTTTGAAACATGAAAAAATGCATTAGGAACAAAATAGTTTAAAGCCGGTAATAGGTGTTATTAGGTTTTTTCGTCAGGAATTTCTCAGTAGCAACCCGGAACCAGGATTTGTGCCCGGTTATTGTTCTCACATGTATAATTTCAAAATGAATGATGTTATATATTGTAACAATATTTTGATTTAAAAGAGTGTCCGTGGAGTTTCATGCCCGTTCTTCTCCATAGGTACCTACTACGCGTTGGAATGGGTAACTAGCTTCATATTTCTGACTGACCGACTCCTTGAAAATTTAAAAGTAAATGGTTTAATTGAAATAAATGCTTTGAGTTTGAGTTTGATTCTAGAATAAAACAATTACACTTATATTATAAAACAATAGCCCTACTTTAAGACGCGACTGTACCCGTGCGCAGACACATCCCCTGCAATGTCGCTCAGCGTTCTTTTGACGTAACAGCTATACGCACAGACGCGATATGCTTATCTACCAAACGGCCGTAGGTAGGTAATTATTTCAAGGTGATAGCCGAGATATAATTCTGTTACTTATTTATACTGTGACGTAGCTGTCACGCACACCAGCCTAACAAAGTTAGCTTCATATTTCTGACTGACTGACTCCTTGAAAATTCAAAAGTGCCTGTAAATGGTTTAATTGAAATAAATGCTTTGAGTTTGAGTTAATGGTGCTCGCCCCCCATTACATGGGACACATAACTGGCGGAATGTGGGTGTATTTTAAAGCTACACCTCTGCCGAATCCTTTGGGGATTACAGGCACGATATAATATTTTGTTACGTTAATTTGTTATGCCTATTCATGTTTGCCGCAAACAAACGTCCCTATTTTCTTTCTTTCTTTCTTAACAGACACCGTAATCGTAATTGATAGTACTTTAGGGGTATGAGGAACAGGGTGTAAAGTTCACTCATACTCCATAGAAAAGGGAGGATCCTCCAACCAGGCGGGTGTTGTGTCTGGCGGGCAACTGCCCAACGATTGATGTTGGGTTCTCGTATATATGTCCACTGCATGGTAAACGTTAATTGCCCGATGCAGGATTTATGTGACGTCTGTCTGACGTCAGGTCTTTGATGCGTAGTTCGTATGTGGCGATGTAGATACCGCCACAGTACAAAGTAGTTCGTAGTATGTATCGGGACTCTCATCAAAATAACCATCATACCTGTATACCTACATTATTGTCAAATAAATGATTTCTATTTCTAAATATTTTGTCTTTAATCTTTCATGATCTGTATAAGTTCCTAGTTTCAGTAGTTTTACTAGCATATTTGCTGTCTGTCTACATGTTGTGTTAGTAAATTAGCGCGGGTATCGCGGTTCAATCCCGCTAATTAACTGCGCGCCTATTTAGAAGGATTTACTAGTATTTGAGTGGGATGCAGACTTCAATACGAATAGTGCTGGACCATACTTTTGATTCAGGAATTAGATTATTAGCTTGGTGGAAGTACGAATACAGCTTATTAAAATTCATATTTGAATTTGAATAAGCTGTATTCGTACTTCTACCAAGTTAAAAATTCTTCATTTTATTTATAGAAAATACAGGTTTTTAATAAAATTTATGTTATGTCCTGCCGTCACCTGCGTACAAAATATTCAAATAATAACTTCTAACTAATTACTAGAAAAGCAAAAGAAAAAACGGTTCCGTTCTGGTCATTGACCTTGAGCGACCTTTACCTTGAACGACCTTGACCTTGAACCTTTGAGCCTTACGCCCTTTTGACAACTTATGTTGTTGGTAGCTCGTGGCTCGTAATAACAGCTCGGCCGTCATAACAGCCGCACTGGTCAATCCATCAGGTTAAGCTACGCTTGCCGGGGTTGGTCCGTGGATGGGTGACCATCTCTACATACCGAGACTCCTCCGTGCCTCGGAAAGCAAGTTAAGCCGTTGGTCCCGGCTGTCATTTGTGGATCTTTGACAGTCGTTACGAGTCGTCAGAAGCTCAAAGTCTGACAACCAGTCCTACCAAGGCGTATCGTATTACCACCTACTGGGTTGTGGAGGTCAGATAGGCGATCGCTCCATGTAAAATAATGTTATTCAGCTGCATCCGGTTAGACTGGTAGCTGACCCCTGGGAAAAGGCTAGGCAGATGATGATGTTTTTAGTAGCTGTCACTCTATTTACCTACCTCTGATGAAAACAATGTCTTTGTATTCTAACAGTCAGTACTTTTTATCACTGGCGTCGTTATTTAATTCTGAAAATCCGATTTTCAGAATTAAACTGGTAGTCGGTAAATGTTATATCATTCTAATAAAAATCTCCCACAGGGCAGAGACCTCTTGTCATACAGCGAAGGAAAGGCCATTGATCACCAGGCTGGCCCACTGTGACATAAGTTGACATTTATACTGTTTATATGTATGTATAGACTATCTGTGTACCAAACATTTAAATCGGTGAAAGGGCAACAGACAGAGACAGACAGAGTTAGTTTCGCATTTATAATCTTAGTAAGGATATGTACTACTATTTATCCTTTTTCGAGATATCTATCCCGTATGTTGCACCTGCCATGTTTGTCTCTGCATCACCCTAAGGTTGACTGGTAGAAAATGCCTCAGGCATTAAGTCCGCCTTTGTACAGTATTTTTTTTTACTCTTGCATCATCATCATCTTCCTAGCCTTTTCCCAGCTATGTTAGGGACGGCTTCCAGGAGGAGCTCGTGGCTAAGTAATAACAGCTGCTCGGGTCGATCCATCAGGTTAAGCTACGCTTGCCGGGGTTGGTCCGTGGCTGGGTGACCATTTTCACATATTGAGACTCCTCCGTGCCTCGGAAAGCACGTTAAGCCGTTGGTCCCGGCTGTCATTTGTGGATCTTTGACAGTCGTTACGAGTCGTCAGAAGCACGAAAGTCTGACAACCAGTCTAACCAAGGGGTATCGTATTACCCAGTTACTGGGTTGTGGAGGTCAGATAGGCAGTCGCTCCATGTAAAATACTGGTATTCAGCTGCATCCGGTTAGACTGGAAGCCGACCCCAACATAGTTCGGAAAAGGCTAGGCAGATTGTTTTTTTTTTTGTTGGGGTCGGCTTCCAGTCTAACCGGATGCAGCTGAATACCAGTATTTTTACTTGGAGCGACCGAGCGAGCTGACCTCCACAACACAGTTACTGGGTAACACGATACCCTTACCCTTTTTTACTCGTGCATAAAGTTTTAATATATAAATAAATAAGTAACAAACAACATTTGTTATAAACACTACTGGGTATAATTCTACCCGTATCCTGTACAATTCTAACAGCAACAATATTTAGTCTGGCAGCACAGCAGTATTTGTGCCTCGTCAACCTGTCTCACTAATTACCTCGACCGTGGTTCACTTCCCGTAATTAACTGAATACTGGGGGCTTCAAACAGTCATTTTGGCAGAATCATCATAGGAAAATATTATGAATCATCGTAAAATGTCACAAACTGACAATTTATAATTATGATGTGCGTGCGATTCATATTAGGAAATAATTCATCTGTTTGACAGTTTTATATGGAGATTCGTAAAATGGTCCACATAATATGAATTGCTTTTGTGACAAATTAGAGGAATTGCTAATAACAGCTGGAAATTCATGAAATGAAATGCTTTTAGAGGAATTGCTAATGTGATCGTTTTAGGCCCACTGATTTCATATTGTTTTGTACTATGGTTGTGTTATTAGTACTAATAAATAGTGGGTAGAGCAGTGATAGCCTAGTGGTGTGACCGTCAGAGTGCCAAGTCATAGGTCTCGAGTTCGAACCCAAGACACGCACCTCTGACTTTTCGGAATTCATATGCGTATTGTATAGCTTCGTTTCGTTTTCGTTTATTAGGAAAACATCGTGAGGAAACCCGCATGACTGAGAGATATTTCTCAACGGCATGTGAAGCCAAGTCAGAAACCCATGGGCGACTTTAAAACTCTGACATCACCGGAAATAAGAAGATTGTTGTGCATGTATGTAGATACTTTCAGAAAGTTGAAAATATTTAACTGATATTGAACTAAGTTCTACCTTATAAGGGATGTCTGTTTTGTTACCCGACTACGGCGAAGAAAAAAGGAGGGTTATGATTTTGACCGGTATAAATGTATGTATGTATGTTCATCTGTTCCCTCATATCTTCTAAACGACTCATCACAATTTGACAAAAGAGGTATCGTTGGAAGCGTCTTGATCGTCCGCTGGTCGTTATAGGCTATGTGACGTCACATTAAATTAAAAATGGCGCCCTCTTGAGGACATAAAGTCAGGAACTAAAAAAAAAATTGTTTTATCGTACCATGTTGGGTATCAAATGAAAGGGCTTAATGAGCACATTTCAAATATATATATATAACCCCAAAAGAAATAAAAAAAATTAAAGTAATAAAAACTAAAACCCAACTATGACTGAAAAGGTATAAACAAGACACCACAGACAGACAAATAAAAAATCCGGAGTCACACGTAATCTGTTCGATTTATGCCCTAACACGTGTGACTCCGGATTTTTTATTTGTCTGTCTGTGGTGTCTTGTTTATACCTTTTTAGTCGTAGTTGGGTTTTAGTTTTTATTACTTTAATTGCAGATAGCGTGATCAACATAAGAGTAGCCTAAAGGAGACCACAAATAAAAAGTTAGTTTACACATGAAACCGAAATGGGTGATGTCCTTAATTTCTCATTGATTCGCGTAGCGCGTGAGCTACGCCGTAGCCTTGCCGTAGCCAGGCGTAGATCAGGAATTGTTTTGTTTTAATTTTATATTTTCAATAATTATTTAATTAATTTTGTTTATTATTTAATTCTTTATATAAGATTGGAAGGTAGAAAAAAAAAGAAAAATTTTTTTCGTTGGCGAGAATATCGAATTGATAATATTTTCTTTTTTTCTTTTTGTCATACAATCTTAAAACCGATTTGAAACTTTCAAAAACGAAGCAGTGTCTCTTTCTACAACAAAATACTTACATTTACCACTACACTATATTAAAAAAAAACCGTAGGTAATCCTCCAATATTTTCCAATAAGCCCACTAGCTTACAATTTGCGTCAACCGTACAGCAGTGCCGGATCAAAGGACGGGCCGGATGAACGGCATCAATGGGGGATGAATGGGGACCGATCGGATGAAAGCGGATCATCCCCTTACAACCTTAGCTTGCCTGTTACTGGAACTGATTGAGGTGATTAAAATATAGGCATTTATCTCTTGTGGAAATTAATAGAGTGACTAGATTTAATTATCGAGATTTGGAGTTTATCATTATTATTCTGTGTGTATTGTTTGTCAGTCAATTTTGCAGTTTTTCTATTCTCAAGTGTCGCCTGGTAACCGTGACTGTTTTTTTTTCAATGATTTCTTTTCTTTATTTATACACTCGATGACAAATTCAGTATTGTAGGTAAACACCAAACTATATGGTAACATTATGATCATCTTTATTTTTTATATTTATCTACATAACATCACGTCTGTATACAGGGTGTAAGGGACAGCCCTCCCCAAACTCATAGGATGAATTCAGTATATCATACTAATACGACCGGTTCATGAAGTTATTTCAAGAACATTATGGGAATCCAATTAACCTGATTTGTTTTATTACCTCAATGTCACAATGTCTCGTGTGCACAATACACGTAGCCGCACTTCCCATGGCGGGGGGAACGCGCTCGCGACTCGTGATTTATCAATGTAAATTATGAGCTTCACGCGTCGTTCGCTATTTCAACATCCATTGCTGGTTTTTCGATTTTAGCTGTTTTATTTACATAAATGGACTGCTGCGTATAGAGAATGTAATTTAACATTGAAATAAAGGAATAGTAACTAAAAAGAAAATTAAAACAAATTAAATTTTCCGGAGAAAATGTCCGGTGGAATATGATTCAAAATAAGGAGCTGAATGCTCCCTGTTAATTTGCGGAGGGCTGTTCCTTACACCCTGTATACATACATACATACTTACACCTACATTTCGGCAATTATGTGTTTAAGTCCCATGTAATAGGAGGCGAGCCTATTGCCACCAACCGGGCACAAATCCAGACCGCGTGTTGCTGGTTTCAAGCAACATACAACGTACTCTCCTCACAACACAAAGACTATTTGTTCACAAAAAGAACTACATCATACAACAACTAAGTTCCTTTCACAAAAAAAAAAAAAAACCCCAGACTCACAAAGTAAATACAACAGAACATAGGCTTTATCCACACACGTCGTGTAATCGCTGTACATATGTATACTATGCTTACATTCAGCAGGTCGAGATCAAAGCGAAGGTCTAATGAGGGTGCTCTGTGCTGTTTGATGTCAGTTGGGACTCATTTGTGAATGAGCTGTTATTATTTGAGCGTTTTCGTGTTTTGTAAACGCTGGTTGAGTGTTTGCCTGTCAATAATATCTGCTATTTAATGTAATAATCAAATACATAAGAATGAAAGAAGAAGAGGGTGATACTTACAAAACTAGCGGTGAACGATTATTGATCTTAGTTGGGTGTCGTTGAAGTCCAATTTCCCTTACTAAGTTCCCTAAAATAGGTAAGGATAAAAGCAAGAGGATTGTGATACATACCTATTGGTGAACGATTATTGATCTTTGTTGGGTGTCGTTGAAGTCCAATTTTCCTTACTAAACCTACTTACTGCTTGAAACGAGTAATTTTTTGAGAAAATAAGGCTCATATTACGGAACCTCACTCAAAACTCAAGCATTACTTAAAGTTAAAACTCATTTAAAGCCTTTTTATTGGTTGAAACTAGTTAACCCCCGACGGAAAAAGAGGGGTGTTATAAGTTTAATGTGTGTATCTGTGTGTCTGTCTGCGCCATCGCAGCTGCCAAACGGCTGAACCGATTTTGATTTTTTTGGTTTTGTTTGAAAGGGGACTTGATCGTGAGTGTAAAGTTCTTACCAACAAAAAAAAATCGTTAATTTTTTTAATTTAATTTAACTTGTTTTAAGTTATGAGTCTTGAGTGACGTTCTGTAATACGAGCCTAAATATTTAACTGGAAATGGAATTACTTAACTGGGCTTTTGTGAAAATTATTTTTAGTTTATTTTATATTTATCGAATGTTCTCACGTCTAAGTATTTTATTTATTTATGTTGTTATCCCATAATGGGATTTATATTATTATATGTCTGTAGGCGTGTCCGTGGCATCACAGCGGGCCCTATCAGAATACCAGCGCTGCGGTATTTATTTCTTTTTTAAATATCGCAGCATTATGCTGAGATAGGGGCCTTTTTGGCCTCGCACAGGTCGTCTAAGTAGTTTGTTAGTTTTGATTGTTCTTTTATTTTAATTTTAGTTCTTACTTACTATGTTACTGCTTGTTTTTCCTGTGCGTGTCCCAAATAAAATATTTTTCTTTCTTTCTTTCTAAGTCACAAAAGTCTCTATGAGAACTTGTTACAAAATTGCATGTAAATTATCCGTCACTAAGATAATTTTGAACTTAAGTATGAACTTAATACTCGCTCTCTTACAACAGGCATGTACGTACGTGTTACTGTTTTGGCCATGATTGCAAAGAAAAGCGAAAAAACTTCTATAAGCTATACAATTAGACATATGACTGATTTTATCAAAGTCAGATATCTTTTTCGTGGAATAATTTTTGTATGGAAGAACAGTCAAAAATTAAAAAAAAAAATAGTACCTTTCATCAAATGGTTCCTATGCCGTAATTTTGGCCCCCTGTTATAGGACGAACAAGAATACGCTACAGCGCTACCTAATAGGTTATTTTTTTTAAGTTTAACAGTGAAGCCAACATTACGGCATAAGAACTATTAGATGAAACGCAGAGTGCGTTTCATCTAATAGTTCTTATGCCAGGATATGACTTCTACTCGGTATAAAAGTTTTGTAAAATTCGCCTTTATTACAGTACATTATGAATAATTAAATGTGTAATTGACTAGCTTCTAAAATCGATATGTAATAGTACACCGACTTTTTCCTTTTACCCGCAACACTGTCAAAATTGTATCAACTAGTTAAATTATTTATTTACAAATACCTACCTTCTTAATAAGTAATTGTTATATTTAGTTTTAAGATTACCTTGTATTTCTCATAATAAGTGAATTGTATTCTTTTTGAGAAATAAATGTCTTAAACCGTTCGCTTAATGGTTACATCCAAAATACTTAGTTACCCAAAAACATTCTGGATATATATTAGTTCCAAATAAGATATTCATATAAATACTTCCTATAACAACAGCTTAGTAAAATATAATCTACGTCTACTCATCTCTTCTCTTAAACTAACTAACCTTTTGGACACCTTCGCCAAACCTCGAAAATCTCCGGAAACCTCCCATACTATAAAGGTTGCGAATTTTCAGCGGTTTTCAGCGGACAAGTAGCAAGAAAGTGGCGTCTTGCTGAAAATCAATAGAGCGAGGGTGGTGACCCCGCCCCGCGTCAGCTCCACTACCTTGACATTGCAGGTCGGGCTAAAAGCTAAATGGACGGGTTTTCAGTATAATTAGGTATCTACACTAATATTTTATAGAGAAAAGATTTGTATTTTTGTTTATAATTAATAAAATCAAAAACTACTGGACTGACTTTAAAAATTCGATTTATTCCATTCTAATACCAAAACCACTGGTATTTAAAAAAAAAACATATTTATTTTCTACTTTGACTATGGTATCTGCCATTGTTTAAACTAACACCAAAACAATTTCAAAGATAAAAGGTACAGTCAGTTTAATATGATATTAATAAATACCAGTGGTATTAGTTTTTAATATTAGAATTGAGTATATCAAAAACTCTTTTTCCAGTAGAATTCTGTAGTATCACTGAGTAACAATGGCTATAATTTATAAAGATATCATGCGGGCGAAGCCGCTGGTAGAAGCTAGAAGTAATATTTTGGTGCAATATTTTATTTTTAAAAGGAGTTTCTTGCCCGTGCTTTTTCCTATAGGAACCTACTACGCTTTAAAATGAGAAAATAGCTTCATATATCTGACTGACCGACTCCTTGACAATTCTGCAATAGTGCCTGTAAATGGTTTGATTGAAATAAAAGTTCTGAGTTTGAGTTTAAGCAGGAATAAATATGGTATACGAGTATCTTGGTTTTAGACGATTTCAGTAGGTATGACATAATTATTGTATTATATTGGTATTCATTGTGCATATGAACGCAATTAACGATATCGTGTTTCATTTTGAAATACTCATAATGTGAGTATAATGTAATGTATGTACTACTAGCTACGCCCCGCGGTTTCACCCGCGTAAGTCTCGATTCCGCTGGAATATCAGGATAAAAAGTATACTATGTGTTAATCCAGGTTATAAACTATCTGTTTGCCAAATTTCATCCAAATCCATTCAGCCGTTTTTGCGTGATTGAGTAACAAACATCCAAACACACAAACTTTCACATTTATAATATTAGTAGGATTCTGGTACAACATTACTTCACTAAGTCGGTATTTTTTACTTTTCTACTACCTACTCATTATGTGCGTAGCAGGTCAAAGACCGAACGAAGCCGTGTTGAGTAGTTTTGCTGAAATAACTCTTATTGCAAAGGAATAAGGTAGGATTAAGTTAATTGCATTGACACTGCTTATTTCCATACGATTGTGCATTTTCCTGGTGCGTATAATAAATAATTTAAATGTAAGTAGGTAAATGTTTTTATATTAAGTTTTATCAGTCTTATGTTTACTTATGTATAGAAGAAAGTACGGAACGGTAATTATTTATGTGAAGGGACGGATTTTTCATAGTCAAAACTAAGAAAAAAAAAACAGTACCTAGACCAGAGAAACAATAGTTTTTTTTTCTGTAGGTACTCCTACATACGTACGCTAATAATGTTCTCATAACTGTTTATTTAACTATTATTATATCGATTTTGCCGCCCGCCTCGGCCGATTAATGCGACACCTGAACAAGTGTAAAGCATGGCTTATTTAATCAATTCCATACGAAAAAGCATTAAACATTGAATTGAAATGAAATGAAATTGTTTATTCTGTAAATTCTGTAAATAGGATATCAGAATCACTTTTACACGTCATATTTAAAAAAATAAAATAAGCTAGATGAGGTCGGCGTTTCCTATCTGACTACTCTGAGAAGAAAGGCCGAAACAAACTCAGAGGTCGCACTCTCTTTTAAGGTCCAGACATAATCTTGGTCAGGCCATATGAGGACCATGTAGATTAGAGGCTGAAATGGTCTTTTGAGGAAAGAACCACACAGATTTGACTGGACCTGCCAGTCAGTGCAAGCATTTGTCAGTAACCGAGGAGCTCAACTCAGAGCTTAAGGAGCTCAACGACTCGACGAACAATACCAAAGAAAGGACATTTGGGTAGGCCGCTAAAAGTACTCAAACTGCCAGATTAAAACTAAAGAAAGAGGAGATAATAAAAATGATCCACATAGTCCTCACATTCACAATAATTAAAATAAAATAATACTTTACAAAGTAATAATGTCATGTCATTATGATTTATACCTTTACAGTTGTATGAATTAATGTATTTTTACTTTCTACTTTTACCCAATATTCAATTTGGTGCACCAAGTGACAGTAAACAACAGCCTACAGCGAATTAAAGGGTATAACTAAAAAACAAAAACATTTCTACTTACTATCTACCTACATGGCTACATCCTTGAGGTTGTACTATACCTACATAAAGTACGTACTAATTCCATGCTTGAGATATAGTCACGGATTCAGTAAGTAATTACGCAAGGCGTGACCCCACCAATGACGCGGGGTCACGACCCGAGCTGTGTCACCATTGGCTGAAACGACACACACATACATTCACAGCATTTTCATGGGCTTTCAGCTATGTTAGGCGGTTTTCGTTACGAATTTACGATCACATAGCCATGGATTACGATTTTGTATGGAATTGAATAAATAAGCCGTGTTATACATTTGTTCAGGTGTCCCATTAATCGGCACAGCCGGGAAAATTTAAATAAATAAAGTAGTAATTAAATCGGGTCGGCGTTTTTGTTCAATACTTACCTACTGCTGCAGTTAAATTTAACAAACACACACATGTGTTTAAAGAAATAAAAAATTAACATGTTTATGTCCTATAAAAAAATATGCTGGTTGATTTCTGAAGTTTAGCTTGACTTATTATACACAGTAAAATACTTACGTACAGATGATACGACTTATAACTAATGCGCTTTGGCCTATGTTCTTAGAGTCAAGTTATCCAACCTAAAATGTGTTTTTTCAAACTACCAAAGTATGAAATCACTAGCTTCTACCAGCGGCTTCGCCCTCATGATATCATTATAAATTATAGCATACGTTTCTCAGTGATAACATAGCATCCTACTTGTGAAAGTTTTTAACATCAAAATCAAAATATTTTATTTCACATAAACCTACATGGGCACTTATGAAACGTCAGAAGCTAGGTGCACGGTTCCAATTGGTCGTTTCCTATGGAGAAGACCCGGCAAGAAACTCCACGGTTACTCTTTTAAAAGAAAATAATAATTGGCTTTTACAATATTTTCGATTTACAGTGTTAATAGTTATGGGAGGACAGTGTCCTTTCAAAAAGTTTCAGGTAGGTTAGCCTACAATATGTTCTCACATTCACAAGGTAGAAAAGAATCTATATAAAAGATAAATAATATATTAAAGATAAAAAAAACCTATTTAAACCAAATGACACGATTGCCATTACATCGGCTAGTAGTTTTTGGGTTTATTTATTACAAACATAAATACAAATCTTTTCTCTTTTTTTATAGTAGATGTGATAAAGATGAGTGTAATAACTACTGTGAAATCCTACGTTGTATTGATGGGTTTGATGTTTGATTGAATCAGACTTTGCAATATACTTTTAATTGGGGCATGACGCTTTTATTTTAATAGTTTTTTAATAGTTTCCATAAACTTAGATACAATACATTTATAGGCTCTTTTGATAATACGTACTCCATTCGAAGGAAACAAAAAAAAAACAATCTGTCAAAAATATATTTTCCCGGTATCAACAAAAAGCCGTTTATTATCATAACCGCTATATATTTCGATGGTAAGATAGTAGTGACTGTTCTCTAGGGACACTTTCCCTCAGAATATGATTTTTGGGGGTTCTTTTAACACCATATTATTCTTATCTGTGGTACTTGTTGACGCCATATATTTTTTGTTTTGTCTATGCGTTTTGACGTATTTTTTATGGAGGGAAAACTGACGTTATGTCACTATGGTAACAAGGAAACGTAAATCTAAAGTAGGTAACAGAGTTCTTTTACTTTTAGTTATATCATTATGGTACCTCAGACGTTTTTTCTGTGGCTGTAGTAAAAATATTGAGGTTAATTAAGAAGTTATAAAGGATATGCAACCTCAGACCAAATAAAAAAACCAATACACCGCGTTGTCAACAGTGACGTGAGGCCGTTTTCGTAAACATTATGTGCATTTAGTGAGGTGTAGTTTGATTGAAAATGTGTGCGTGTTAGCGTGGATGTACATTGTACAAAGCGGAGGTGTAGTTTTAACATGCTTCACTGTATTGTTCGCAGCGCTCTGTCTTGTTTTTTAGGGTGAGTAAGGAACACCATCTTTCTGCTGCTAGCAACAATGAACTGCATTGATGGATGTAAATTTTTGACCTTTTGAACATATCAATTCGTATTAGAAGGTCTATGTTCATTATGAATCACACTTCGATAGCCTGTTCACCAATCACCACGTGAAGATAAGATCTGTAGTTTATCTGGCTGATAATTGAAAAGGGACGGAAGTGTGTAACCGGAAGCCGACGAAGCGCGCGCTATTCGATTTGACCAATGAGCGCGCGCGGTGCTTTTGTTGTCCTTCAGATGGTACGAACCCAATTTCCGAGAGGTTAGTACTGTCAGTCAAGATGTCAGATGTTACATACACATCATACATACTTATGCTACTATTTAATTGAAGGCTCGCTCGTTCTTTATGTAAGTGATTGATATAAAAATGCCGTAACTGGAGGCTGTGAATCCTGCCAGGGTAGCGGGAATGTCCGAAAGGGATACCGGGACCTTGGCAACAGGCAACTGAAAGAACACGGGTTGGTTTTAGTCAGTAAAAGTCTGACATCCCCTTCCGCTCCACCCAGAGCGGGAGAATTCATTTGATGACTTCCAACCTTAAAAAAAAACAAAAAAAAGGAGGCTGTGAATCTTATAAAACTTCCTCCCAAGATACTTAGGTAATACATTATGTTGGGAGGAACATACATAGACGATACCTAACTGTATGAAATATTAATTGTTTCTGTATGTTTTAGTGAGTAAGTCGTTGAAGAGCCATATAAATAAATAAATAATGAAGGAAACATAACTCAAGTAAAATACCTATCGTACAATATTATATGAAACGTATGATCTCAACGTTCTTTATCACCAACGTTATCAGGACGTAAACAACTGTTCGTTATAACATTTATAACGTCTATAAAGTCTTATCTTGCTACTGACATGTCTTGCGCTTATCGGTGGCTAGGATACGTCCCCCGGCGATGTCTGGGGAATGAAGTCTTATTTTTTTAGGGTTCCGTACCCAAAGGATAAAACGGGATCCTGTTACTAAGGTTCCGCTGCCTGTCACCAGGCTGTATCTCATGAACCGTGATAGTTAGACAGTTGAAATTTTCACAGATGATGTATTTCTGTTGCCGCTATAACAACAAATACTAAAAAACAGAATAAAATAAATATTTAAGGGGGTCCCATACAACAAACGTGATTTTTTTGGTCGTTTTTGCTCGATATTGATAACGGCAACATGTAGACTTGAAATATTCACAGATTATTTATTTATATAAAAATAAATAATTAAATTAAAATAAAACAAATATATAAGGGTTTTTAGGCGTTTTTATAAATAATGGCACGGAACCCTTCGTGCGCGAGTCCGACTCGCACTTTGCCGGTTTTTTTATAGTTTTGTTTCTGTGCGTGGAGTGGGAGCTTTCTAACTACTGAAAATATTATTAGGTCCTGAAGAAAGCCAAAAGGAATTTAATGACGCTCAATTTTGAGTAGGTATGTCCAAACCATGCTAGGTATTAAGCATGCACCCCAATCACGTAACACACTTGCAATTACAATCCTAAAGATTAAGAAGGAAATTCGTAGGTAACATTCTTCTTCTTTTCGTGTGTTTAGCGACTGCCTGGTGTCAGAGTTTTAAAGCCGCCCAACGGCCTCTGACTTGGCTTCACATGCAGTCATGAAATATCTCTCGTAATTAATACATTGCTTCATATGTTTGAAAGTATTCGTCTGTTCGACGACGTAAAAACGCAATGAATGTAGTTGAATTGTCAAAAGATCAATCCCAATGTTATATTGGGATTGTGAGTGGGTAACTCAATTACCCTTGCAGGTTTCAGGGCCCATTAGATATAGCCTTGTTGACTGAAATCTTCTTTTACCAGGGCTTGGTTCGTTTTGTCAGCGTTGGTATCGTTTCTGAGAATAAAAATCTGTATGACATTTCTCTATGCCAACTGTATAACAGGTTGGCGACAGCAACTCCACGTCGAACCGTGTACAGCATGACCAATTTAAGTTTGCAGTTCATGGTGGCGCTGCTTGACAAGGAAAAATGCAACAGCATGACAAATTCAGTACATTAAGTTTTAATACTGTGTTTTGCCGCCTGCACAGATAAGTTGGACGCGCTGTATTTTGCATACGGGTATGCCAAATCCCTTTTGCTTTGCAAAATTTCGTTTGGATTAAAGGACCTAGTTATTTGGAAATTATAAAATAGAATTGTAGGTAAATAAAACAGAATGCATTTTGTAATTTAAATTTCAGTTTATTTATTTAACAGAGCTATTTAAAACGTCCCAATTAAAATACAGACGTGATAGTCACAAGTGATGTTGAAATAAACGAGCATGATAAACTTTGACAGACCCCGATAGCAGTAAGTAGGTACGGTATATAATGTAAATAATTATGTAAGATGTATACTGCGCGTAGGCATTTATTTAGAACACAGCAGCTCAATAAATTAGGTATAATTAAGTATGGTTACAAAGTTTGGTCATGCAACAAAAGTTTTAAGAGTTAAATAACTGTTTTTGCGCGTTTGGTGAACTGTTCATATAACTATTCTCGTTCGAAAATAACAGTTATTTTTTTATAGTTAGTGGACCTATAAAAAAATAACTGTTAATTTCAAACGATTTTTTTTTATTTCTACTGTTTAGAAAATACATTTTATATCCTGTAGAATTTTGTTTTGTTTTTTTTTAAACAATACAATCATTAAATTAATCACCCATTGATTCGAATAAATAAAATTATATTGTGTGCCAAACGAGTATTTTCAGTTTTTTAAATCGTTACGTTTTACTCCGCGCGTTCGTGGCCCACTGAAATATAAAAAGTCGCGCATTCGCAGGTTTCAGATGGAACGCCTTCATTATGATGACAACCATCGAGTCAAGTCCTCCATCTCTCTAGTTTTTATAACAAAAACACACTTGCACTATTGAAAATGACATCCCCGTAGGGTCCTGCTCAGCGCGACTGGTGGGTACTTATGTTTGCTGAAGAGCATACGGATGGCTTTAATTAAAGCGATCATGCGCAAGAAAGCAAACTCCTTGCTGCACCGTCTTCGAAGCAGCGGCAACAGCATCCTAAATGCTATTACTGCCCGTTTTGACTGTCCTTTCCAAAATCAGTGGCTACGTACAGCCATTAGGCATCAGTAGGTAGGTGTTACTCACAATACTTACACAATATTTTGTTATTAACACACTACACTTTATGATTTAATGTTCTTTTTGTGATACTATGAATATAACGTCACTTATTGGTGGAGATTCTTTTAAATAAATCTAAAATAAAATATTGCTAAGAAAGCATACAACGTTTGCATTTGCAATCTTTCAAGAACTTTACCGTCGCTTCCTCGGGAGCCACTTGTTTACTATCACAGAAATATTCCCACAAAATGATCTTCGATTATAAACGCGTATATAATATTTTGATTATCTAAAAATTGGCCGACGCAAGATTTCTTTTTTATGATCGGATTCACACAGACATCTTGATTCAATAATTGCAAGATGCTTGTTTCATGCTTCGCAACATTTTGTCAGCTAACTAAACACAGCAACTAGCAAGCATCTTAGGGGTGTAAACCAAGGTAGGTATATTTTACTTCATCGCATATCCAAGGCTATCTTCAAAGCCTTAACGCACTGCAATCCATCCATTCCATGAAATATTTCACTTCACTTCACAAAACGCTTTGCACTTTCAAATCAATCCACTTTTTAACTCCATAACCACTTGAAGGGTTATCAACCACCTCTCTGCCAACACCATATTGTCACATAACATCATATTATTGCTTTGAACCAGAGTCTTTCTATATCCCAAAACGAGTTGAAACTTTAAAATTGACAAATTTTTCACAAGCAACCACCAATAGCGTCTGTTTCAAGTTAACTGGATTGACAAAACGTTCTAAAGATGCTTTATATAGGTAACCTTAAGCTTGGCCCTATGCTGGCCTAGGGTTAATAACGATACACTTTTGCTGTGGGTTCACGGTATCTACCATTCAACCCCAGGTCAGGCATACTGACTGTATTGTTTCGTGATAAATGAGTTTTGCTTTTTATTCATTATCTTTCAATGAGGTCGGTATTGTTTTTGAAAGGAAATAAAGTATTTTTATTGGTATTATTTTAATTATTTTTTGGTGAAAGTTTTAGGACACAATTATCTTGGGATCTTACAAAGATTCCTGTCATTTTTTGCAGAATTAAATTCCCATTAGATCTTCTAAATGCTTAAACCGTCTATGTACCTACCTATAGGCTTTACTATCGGTTAGATAAGGTGCCTATATTATATACCAATAAGTTTCTAGTCTGAATCTATCTATAGGTACCTACCTAGGTACTTACTTAAGTAGGTAGGTACTTCATTAGGTAAGTATCGTTGAGTAGTTCGTCATCCCATATCTCATGTCATTGACTTGTCTAAGGATATCTTTGTACAGTAAGTTGGTACCTACGTACATAGGTAGGTACGTTACTTATATCATGCATTATTATTATTATCGCTATGGAACATAGCATAGCATGATGAATTTCCGTCTGTTCAATGGATTATTTTTTGCAAAAGAAAGTTGTGCCACCTAGGTCTACCTACTCAATACATTAATATTTTTGTAACAACCTATACTTACCTACATAATCTGATGATAGAATATGTAATTAGGTGTTTTTTTAACAACGATTTACGTTTGTCTGCACTGTCCTGTTCTCCATACAAGTTAACGTAGGTACCAATTACATTGGTAGGTATGTACCTACTGGAAGTAGAACAGGAACAGTACCAAGTTGGGAGTTACCATTTGTTGAAGTGAGCAACCCGTGGAAATAGTGACGACCGCAGAAATAAGGACGGTGCAAATAACAGTACAGTGACGCCATCTATTGGGAAATAGTACAAGCTGATTTAGAATTAGTGACATCTAGCGGATTTTTTAAATAACATTAGGATGAAGTGGTAGTTGTACTTTCAGTACGTATGTACTAGCTAGATGTCGCTAAAAGCAGAGTTCACAATACAAGATGGCGCTGTTTGAAACAGTACCAATTTTACTTCAACATGACTAATTTATTCGTACTAGCTCACCATTCCATCCATTCCCACAGATATAAATAACGCTAGTTTTAAATAATAAATCTATGAGCTGAAGCTGACCAGTAAATAGTAAAGTCATTGAGCTGACCCGATAGGTAGTCGTTGTCCTGTCAAAATTTCAATAAATTAATACAAAAAAGGACGTTCAGTTCAGGCACCATTATCTAAGTAGATTTCTTATACTTCCCCAAATCCTCAATTAATAATTTATAAGAATCATTAACACCGCGCATCGCTCAAGCAAACCGTCTGTGTCTTTCGAACACTCCAGAATAGTCAGCCACTAAATGACGTCATATAGTTAATACCAAACGAAAAATTCGAAAAAGCATTCGCCAACGTCCATACTACGTTGAATACACCGGTTCTCGTCCGATCACCGAAGTTAAGCAACATCGGGCGTGGTCAGTACTTGGATGGGTGACCGCCTGGGAACACCACGTGACGTTGGCTTTTTGCATTTTTTTTATAAAAACTCCTCAAGCCATTTTAATTTTTGTTTTAAACATATGTATTTCAACGTGTTCATTTATTCAGCAGTCCCCAATTAATTAACATTCCTCAGTTGGAAACATTAACACCGCACAGCGCAGGTGAACCGTCTTTTGAATGCTCGAAAATGCTTAGTATTTTTTTTTACTGAATGCAAGTTTGCAATAAATCTGTTTATTTAATACAAATGACGTCATTCGACGATATTCAACGAATAATTCTATTTAGCATTCGCCAACGTCCATACTACGTTGAATACACCGGTTCTCGTCCGATCACCGAAGTTAAGCAACATCGGGCGTGGTCAGTACTTGGATGGGTGACCGCCTGGGAACACCACGTGACGTTGGCTTTTGCATTTATTGTTTGTATTTTTTTACTACTTGCTAGTGTTATAAAATTTATAAAATTTTTTGTACGTTTTTGTCTAAAATGGATAAATGTAAGGTCTGACCGAAATGAGAATTCAGTGATAGCAGGAGCTGCGCCCGTTTATTGGCTATTTATACAGTACTAGCACCGACAGCAGGCTTATATAATAATTACAAAACTGATATTAATAATACCTACATTAAAAAGCATAATAAATTGGCTAAATCGAAATAATTTAATTATTAATCAAAAAACAAAAGTTATGCATTTTCATCAGCGTCTAGGAGCTGAAAATCATGATGTTGAATTTAATGGACAAAAAGTAGACTCCACTAAGGTTACAAAATTCCTTGGTATTATAATAGATAACAAACTGACCTGGAAACCGCATTCAGAGGATGTATGTATGAAGTTAAGCAAGTCAGCGTACGTACTTTATAACCTGGCAAAAAACTAAGCATTCGCACCGTGCTGGAAGCTTATCATGGTCTAGTTGCGTCAGTTTTGAGATTCGGAGATTCGGAGTCATATTCTGGGGTAACTGTACTGAGAGGGAGAGGATATTCAAAGCCCAAAAACGTTGCATGAGATCAATGAGTAGTCTTAAAAATACCGACAGCTGTGCACCTGTTTTCAAGTCTCTAAAATTACTCACCTTCCCGTCTTTGTATATACTTGAAGTTGCAATATTTGTTAGAACAAACATAGGTACACCACTTCACCCTAATGAACGATATTAGAACACGTCCGGGATCTGTTAGATCGCAATATAAAAATCTAATGTTTACAGGTCGGCACAAAACAGCATTATTAAGAAAAAGCTTACTTTCAATGGGGCCCATCATCTATAATAAAATACCTCATGCCTACAAAGAAGAGTCATTCCGTATGTTTAAAAAGAGGTTTACTTACTTACTTATAGATAAATGTTACTATTCTATACAAGATTTTTTGAATGACAAGAGTTTATAATGTTATATTAATTTATTAGTTTTGTTTCACATTATATTATATCTTATTTTTATTATTGTTAATCTAATCATTTGTAGTTATTTTGATGTATAATATAAATAGGAAGGCTGTAGATCCGGTTAACTGTACTTTTTTGTTTTGTATAATTGAGTTAGTTAAAACAATTTTTTTTTTTTACTTTTGCATGTCGTAAGGTAGAGTGTGTTGGAACTGCTTTTACAATGTTTACATCTTATTTTGTACCCACATTCATTGCAAAATAAATGATTTCTTTCTTTCTTTCTTTCTTATGCAAAAAATCTTCCTGCAGTGTTGTTGAAAATCGATGTGACAGTCTCCTGGCACTTAGTACCTCGTCTCGCGAAAATAAATTGTTGAGATTGGGGTGCCTTGACGGTTGAAGTGGAAACAAAAATTATTCAGCACTACTTACCAATACAGATAAAGTATTGAACAAAGTCGGTTTTTGACAATGGATGACTTGGAATCTCCTATTTGTTTTTAGCAAGTAAGTATCACAAAAACTAGGACGTTCTAGGTAGGTAACACATAAATAAATTATCATCTCTTGTTCTTCTTCTTCTTCTCAGGTCTTGTTTAACAGATAATTTGTCCCCAGCATTTTTAATTATACCTTACAATGCCTTGCATAGCCATAAATCTCGATGTTTGAAAATTTGGCAAGTCACCACATTTGCCTTATTGATAACTTGCACAGGCTCGCACCCGAACAAAAGCTTGTGTAAAATAAACAAAATCATATTTACTTCTATCATTTTATTCATAGTTTACACATTACATGTCTATCTGACTCCTTAACAACGAAGATACAATGATAGAATAACAAAAAAAAAACAAACATCAAAAAAAAAATGCAACACAAAATGTACGTAGTAAAAAAATCCAGTTACAGACGAAAAAAATGCACTTACACACTAAAGGTCACTTCAAGAAATTTTACATCAATTTTGATTGGCACACACTAGCCCTCATTTATATACGTAGAAATTTTTAGATTTTAGCACAATATTATCTATTGGCAGCCACGCACATAACACAGGAATATTCTCCATACTACAGTACGTAATTAGACTAATTAGTTTCAAAACATCCAAATCTAGTATTATGTACACATTCAGATTAAAATAGATTATACTTTACTGTACAAGATTCATTTAAACTGTCATTATAACACCAGACTATACATTTACATTTCAGGATTACATCATTGGCCACCCATTACTATTGCAAAATGTACAAGAATTCGGCGGGGATTTGTAATATGGCCTCAAAGCCTGTTAATTATTTGACTACGGATATCAATCAGTTAGGTACTGAACATTTATTACTACCAACATGTAATTTTATAACAAATTGAATTATTTGACAAGCCGCAGTACGACAGACGCGTTTGGTGTAGTACAGAGATTATTGTAAATTCTTTTTACATCTAACTGCAGACGCCGCGTTCACTCAAACACATACTTATTTAAATAGACATTATACTATACTAAACAGCTGTCAAAATCATGAAGAACTAGTGTGTGCTATAATTATAAAAACATCACAATTAGTATGTACAAAGTCAGATCGAATTATGTTAATTTTCAACATTTACCTACTTGTACATAATTCCAGTATTCCCCTTAAGTTTTAAACGACCAATCATACTTCTTGCTCCCTTCGCGGAGATCAACAACTGAACTTTTCACCGAAATTGTTAATAATACATGCACAATTTACTGATACACTGATTTGTTTTATCTTGTAGTACATCAGGTATTTCCTACCATTGCCTATCCCTCGATTTCTACGCACCCTCTTTTTTATATAATCTCGTTCATAGTTTACTATAGTAATTTACAAGAGAAATATTAGGATTTGTTACAGTTTGAGTAGTGCAAGTAACAACAGCAGCCATTTATTAATTTTACTAACCGAATTGACAAAGGGTTCTCAATTCGTCTGTATGTTTCTTTTTTGTATATTTGTTACGCGATTACTCCTCCAATTATGAATAGATTTTGATGCTTCTTTTTTAACCGAATTCTTCAAAAAGGAGGAGGTTCTCAATTCGACTGTATGTTTTTTTTTTGTTTGGTAGGTCATGCTTCAGAGGTGGTCCCATATAAATGTTATTAACTTTGCATGCATAGTTTTTGAGTTAGCTTCAATATTATTATGTATTTTTCCCACTTAGTCTATATGGACGATGTTTTAAGTTACTCCGTCACTGTTATTTACATAGCAGGTAGTGGTATTCGAATTTGTGTGGGGTAGGTACCACACCTAAAAAGGAAGTCGGTGGCAAAAAACGAAAATTGAAAACCACCGACTTCCGAAATTAAAGTTATTTTTTACTTATTAGTGTTTTTTTGGAAGTCAGTTGTTTTTTTTTTTTTGTAAAACTTTTTTTTCTAGATGTTTCCACTGGACAAAGGTGATAAGGAACTGGTAATCTAATTTTGATAATGCTAGCCTTATTGGACTAGCTCGTCGAATCCCTTCATGTAACAATTTTCCGACATTGCTTTTGTATATCAAGTTGTCAAAAGCTGTCGTGAGTTTCCTTACTTACTTTTTTTAAATACTACTTGCACTTAATCAAACTTAAAAAGAACCTTATTTGAACGACATCAAAGACAAAATTGAGAAATCAAATAGAACAGAATGTCAATGAGAATTAGAAATAAACAATTACTAACATCGATCGAGCCACCTTAGGCTCTAGACAGGCGGACTACATTGAAACTGTACTTCTTGTTGTTTGAATGCAGTTAGTACGAGTTCAATACTCGTAATGTACTGTAACTGCATTTAAACTGCAAGAAGTGCAGTTGAAATGCAGTTCGTATGTCTAGTGCCTTCGGTCAATTCAGACCACGACGTGACGCGAGGCGACGGTGTGCACCCTTTTTAACAATTATCGAACTTATTTTCTTCACGAAAAAGGTATAATTTCAGTGCGAGCGTTGCCACGTGTCAAAGTACGCCGAGATGCGCGGTAAAGCGCAGCGTGTGTACCTAATTGTGTAGTAAATAAATTGGATATTGTATCGCATCATAAAAAAGTGAGCGTCGCGTCGCGTCTCGGTGTGAACAGAACCTTAATTATTCTAATTTTGTGACACCCTAAGTAACATGTCAAATAATTATATAAAAACAAAATACTGTCGAAAATCCATGATTCAATCATAATAATTATTAGTTTAAAGGAACGAATGTCAATTTTAAAGAAAAAATTAAGAAAAAATAACAAACTGATTTATTGATCCTACTCAATCCTACTTACCACGTGAAAACTTAATTGAAATAAAACTCATCAAGTCATCACACATACCTAATACTCGCTACAGATCGAAATAAAATCAATAAAAAATAAATAACAAAAAGACATGATACTTAATATATTGTTCAAGATAGTAATTTAAACATATTATTAGCACACTTTGGCTAAACATCGATTTTAAATCGATACAATTTTAATTGATGACTGTATCAACTATTCACAATTATTCACAGAAATGACAATTTTATATAAATTCTTACGCTAAATGAGACCATATACAATTGAATACCAATTTATTTCTATTAGATTATACTTAGCTACCTATATTATCATTATTTTAAAGTCAGCAAGTCTTTGAACTTTTTAGTGTCACTTACTAATAAAATACATGATTCCTGCAACTTATATTTGGCTTTATCCCAGTTTTATAGCTTAATTTCACCCTCTTCTCTCGACTTTGACTTGGCTTCACATGTCGTGGAGAAATAAATATCTCTCAGGCATGCCGGTTTCCTCATGATGTTTTCCTTCACCGTTTTTGAAGCAAGTGATAATTATACAATACGCACACGAATCCGAAAAGTCAGAGGGGAGTGGCTTGTTTTCGAACTCACGACCTATGACTTGGCAGTCCGACGGTCACACCACTAGGCTATCCACCCACCCTACAAATGTTCGCAGTATAGAATCGCATGTTAAAATGGGAAAAGCCATATGTTTGTAGAAAACCAGATAGTAAGGCCTTGAGTAAAAATTAAGTATATTTTTGTAATAGATATAAGTTTAGAAATCAGTCGCAGTATGAACCTTTTAATTTAGAAGTAAAGAATTTATTTTATCTTATTATATGACTTTAGAACATCAAATTTTAGCTAACCCTATGACGACTATAGCCAATCCGATCCTACCTTACACTAAGCCATTTACCACACATTCATGATTCGGAACAGGCCATCAAAGGGTTACCTACGTCGCGATAATGTGGTCAGCGAAAGCCGCCATACTGTTAATTACACTGGGATATAGCTGCCGGCACATGTTGCCTTTACTTCAGCCAGATGGACAGAATACCCAAGTCCATGTAAGGACCCAAAGATTCCATAATATTCATTACCGCGACGACATCTTATAACAACAATAATAAATCCATTTTACGCATTCCATTACCTTTACACATTCCTTATACACTATTAACACAAAGACTTTCCGTTTTCAGAAAAAATCCCAAGTCTTTTCATCTGCACTTGCTCGCAGATATAGTTTTACACTTAAACATTTGTTATTTCACTTTGAAAACTAACTAACCAGTGGTATAGGCAGTGCTTTAGGTTGTGGATAAAATATTTCATTTTCATTAACTTTCGTTTACAAAAATAGCAACATATTGCTTTAACATGCGAAGCTAAAGCGTTTAAATGTTTTTTGTATACTTTATAAACCTCTAAACACTGTAAGCTGTCACCATGCATTGTCTATATACTCTGTGAATTTATCCCTAGTGTAATCAATATACTTTGTACTTTAACAACCTTGTACAGTCGGCGTATGAAAACCTTGACCATGTTTTGAACTTTGTCACATTCATCATAATCAGCCTATAATGTTCCCACTGCAGGGACACAGGCCTCCTCTCTTTGAGAGGGAGCGGGCCGTAATCCACCACGCGGGCCCAGTGCGGGTTGGTAGATGTCACATGTCTTCGAATTTTTGGTTCTAAGACATGCCGGTTTCCTCACGATGTTTTCTTTCACCGTTTCGAGAGTTGTGGTGATGAAATGTCACATGATGGCGAAGAATGTGACAATGTGACAAAGTTCAACAGTGACCAACGTTTTCATAAGGCGCCTGTATAATCGCCACCACCACCTAAACCACTAGTACAGTAAGTAATTCATTTATTACACTTCACTAAACACTAAGCGTCACTGTCGCGTCACCTCAAGTGTCAATTTTCACGTATTATGAGGATCTTTCTGAAGTCCCAGGATCATTCTGGCTCAGCGAACATAAATGAGAACTTTTCGTGGGAGGTGGGTGCGATGACGCGAGCCTCTATTAGGCTTTGCACGACCCATGTAGTGGACACCAGAGGGATGTTATCTTGATTGGCTTTGTTCTGTACTTCGTGGGGACAGTCCCATTCTGTCACCAATGCTAGGGCGCCAGACATATTGAGGTCTTCTTCGTTAACCACTCTAGTTGTAGCACCAGCTAGGGTGCAAACTCGCTCCCAGAATTTCACGAAGGTGTCCTGGTCCCCGCATAGTAAGATGATCTTGTCTTTGAAGAATGTTGCGTTGCGTCGGCCTGAGGGCGGCACCTGGTGAAATGGTATAAGTTTAAAAGTGTTGTCTCGGGAGCAAGCTTTTGAGCAGTCAAACTTAAGATTCAGCTAGAAAATTATACCACCAACAAATAATATTGTGCTTACATAACTTTTTTAAACATTCAAATAAGTAACACACTAACCCTCTTATTCATAAACGTTGCTTAAAGTTAAGTGACGTTTAAACGTCAAAAATGTATGGTTAAACAGGCGCTAATCATTACTTAACTTTAAGCAGTGTTTATGAATAATGTTTAACTAATTCAACACGTATTTTTGTGAATTTATGTTATGTTAAGTTATGCACTGTTTGTAAAGGGGAAGATGTGAAAAAGCTGTCAAATTTCGCACCGTGTCGGAATTTTGTACCGTGTCGGAAACGCCGATACCTGCCGCAATGCACTAGATGTACTTGTGTTACTACTTACCCAGTTAATGAACCTCTGCTTGAGTATAGACCAGCCAGCCGGCAGAGCGAACGAGTCGATGTCGTGCAGAGTGTTGTCGATACAACTCATAATGACCCAGCCGTGCGACACTGAACGGATATCCGCTGCGAGGCACTGAATGTACTTTGCTGTGAGGCAGGGACGAGGCGCGATTAACTTGCAGACGGTGTATTTGTTTCTTGGTACGTCGTCGAAGTGGCTGGGAAAATGTGATGAGAGAATTTACAATTTTTCTTTCAATTTTTCTTTCTTTTTTTCTTTCTTTCTTTATTTAATATAACGTTTGGTTGTAATAAACATGAAATTGTATGCTAGCTACTATAAACCAACGCCTTCGACTAATACAAAATTATACATTGATCAGTAAAAAACTACGCCTTCCTCAAATAAATTGAGATAGTAGCAGGATGATGAACTGAAACACTAGATTTGCTGTATACCAGAAAATATTTAGAACTAGCTGCGCCTCGCGGTTTCAGCCGCGTAAGTCTCGATTCCCTGGGAATATCGGGATAAGAATCCTATGTCCTATTGCAGGTCATGGTCTAACCCTGTACCAAATTTCATCTAAATCCGATCAGATTTTTTAGCGTGAAAGCGTAACAAACAAACAAACTCAGTTTCGCATTTATAATAGTAGTTATATAGATAACTAGCTTCCGCTCGCGGCTTCGCCCGCCTGGTATGTCGATAAAAAGTAGCCTATGTCCTTCCCCGGGATGCCATCTATCTCCTTGCCAAATTTTATCAAAATCCGTTCAGTTGTTTAGGCGTGAAAAGGTAACAGACAGAGTTACTTTCGAATTTATAATATAAGTATGGATACAACATTTTTTGTATGTATGTTAGCAACCCACAGAGTCTGTCTGTCTGGCTCGCCTCAAACAAACTTAACTGGCAATTGAGTTGTACTTACACCTCTGGCTTCCCTTTCGGGGAAGTCGGGCGTGATATTTATGTTATTAGGTATACCTGTACACGGTCCCTCCACCTGCCTCCAGCTGTTCCTTGAGGCGCTCCTTGTTGAAAGGTCGGTCGCAGAACTCCAGGTCTTCAGTGTCAGTACCGGCTACTGACGAAGTCGTCTCGCCGTCCTCTTCTGAAGAGTAGTGGCGGGTTTCCGCGCTTTGAGTGGCCTTGGAAATAAAGGAACAAGACTTTATAAAATAAAAAGTTATCGTAACTAAAAGTAACCGCAAAATTATTAAAAAAATCTAGTGTTATTCACGGATTTATTTACATTTAGATTATTTCTAAATTTCGTATCTCTGATCATTTTGTCCTGAACTCGTTGCTAATCTGTCATTACGCACGAATCTGATGGGATCACGAATCTGATGGGATCACGAATCTGATGGGACGTCAACGGCCAATATTAAATGTACCTTTCGCAATGACTAATTATTAGGGATGGGCCGAAATTCGGTGCACATTCGGTTCAACCGAATTTCGGCAGCTTCAACCGAACTTCGGCATTCGGCCGAAATTCGGTTCAGCTGCTGAACATTCGGCACAAGAAAAATAATACCTACTTGCACTATTTTGACTGAAAATAAATTTAATAGAATTAGAATAGCATTACTGTAAAATAAAATTATGTCTTTTACTCACTCATGGTCATTTATTTTAGTTAGGAACATTGTCAATGCAAACCTTAAATTAAATCAGTTATTCTTTATTAGTCTTGAAAATCTCTGCCTAATTAATTAGACATAAAAATTAGACATACTATTACAAAAATTAAATAAGCTTAGTATTTTTCTAACAAACATCTGGAGTGTCGCTTTCGAATAAGCGCGTGAAATTGAACCGAAGTTCGGCCGAACTTTACATTTAAACCGAAGTTCGGATTCGGTTCAAACCACATTCGGCCCATCTCTACTAATTATAGGCGGAATGTTTTCTCAATAAGAAGTGCACTTAAGTTTCAATAGCCTTCCTATAGACCTTAATGTTGACTTGTTCTGCACCATTTTTCATATATAATTAACTTATCTAATAATAACAAATTATATAAAAAAATCAAGTATCTTGACTGGGACGTGGACTCTGCAATCATTGTACCGATAATCGTTACGGTCAATGGCTTAATAGCGAAGAGCCTCGACCAACATCTCAGGAGGCTCTCATTGCGCGGCTGGGTCAAGGGCTTGATTCAGAAAGCAGTACTCCTGGACACCGCACGCATAGTGAGGAGGTTCCTCTCTCTAGAGCCCTGACCACCGGCAGCTTGGACCCTGATCCTGGTGCCGATGGGCTACTAGTTTTTATATTTTTAAATGTTTTTTATAAAAATATTTAAAAATGTAAAAATTATGTATTGAGAAGGAATAAATGTATAACAAATTATATTAACTTGTATGTAATTACACTATATGTGAAGGCTACTTATTAGCAATGTTTTTATATTACTTTTTTATATCATTGGTTGGTTAGTATGTAAGCCTTCTTAAAAATAAATAAATAAATAAATTTAATTTGTAACCTACTCTCGAAACTATCTATTGTTTTTTTAAATAAGCTGTTCCATTATGTAAAACTAAAAGATTTATTTTTTATGTCCACAGTTGCGTTTTATTGTTGGCCTATGACCCCATTCTCGTGGTTTCTCTAGAGAGAATTCCCTCTTTATGTTTATGGCAATTCAATAAAACCATTTACAGGCACTTTTTAACTCAAGGAGCTGGTCATTTAGTGAGAAAGTTGAAGCTAGTTGCTCATTCCAAAACGTAGATGTCTACAGAGAAGAATGGTTAAGAAACTCCATGTCAAACTCGTATATTTTTATGGGCATCAGGTTAAGCTACGCTTGCCGGGGTTACATACCGAGACTCCTCCTTGCCTCGGAAAGCACGTTAAGCCGTTGGTCCCGTCTGTCAAGCCCGAAAGTCTGACAACTAGTCTTACCAAGGGGTATCGTATTGCCCAGTTACTGGGTTGTGGAGTTCTGATAGGCAGTCGCTCCAAGCAAAATACTGGTATTCAGGTGCATCCGGTTAGACTGGACGACGACCCCAACATAGTTGGGAAAAGGCTAGGCAAATGATGATGACTCCATTTTTAGGGGTCAATAGATGAAAAACTATAGCGCATTTCCCGTTGACCTAGAATCATGAAAGGCAAAAAGCTAGGTCTCACAGCACAAGTAAACGAAATCGCCCAGGGTTGCGGGAATGTCCGAAAGGGATGCCGGGACCTTGGCAACAGGCAACTGAAGGAACACGGGTGGGTTTTAGTCAGTAAAAGTCTGACCCTTCCGCTCCGCCCAGAGCGGGAGAAGTCATTTGATGATTTCCCACCCTCAAAAAAATAAAAAGGAATCGTAATTTTTTAATTACAAAATACCGTTCACTGTGCGTTGCCCGACACGCGCTTGGCCGGTTTTTAAACGAATGTTACCTTGTCAGTCGTCGTGCGCGTCCGTCGAGGCGTCTCCGTGCAGGTCAACAAGAAGTGCAGTCCCGCAAACAGCTTGGAATCCGGTCCCGGTATCGGTCCCATTTTAGATACCGTGTCCTCATCGTTCTCGAACTTAGTCAGCTTGGAGTTCTTCTTGCCTATATTCTGTTTCGAAGCTCCTTTTAGCTGCAATGGTCCGGCTGGGGGGAGGTAATGTTAAGTAATTTTGTGACTTATTTCTTGAAGAGTAAGTATGGTTATTGATTGAAACGAAATAATGATTAACTTCATAGCTGCTTATTTGTTTTTTTTTATCTTAGATTTCTTGTGTCAGTGACACTGCTGACAAACGGGTTAGTTATACATTATGTTATTTAACGAAGGGTGTTCCCGTTAACCTGTAATATAATAGCGCCTAAAAATGCTTAAAAAAATAAAAATAAACATTTTTTTAGTAAAATATTCACAAAAAATATAAAATTCATACGGGAAAGAGACACTCTGTACACGCACACTTGTCTTTCTACGTTGAAATACAAGTGTGCGTGTACAGAGTGTTTCTTTTACGTATCAATTTAATAGTTTCTGAGTATTTCAATATTAACATTTTTTTTATTGATTTTTTTTTTGCATGTTCTGACGCTATACTATACCAGCCCGCCGTTTTAGCGTGAAAGCGTAACAAACAAATAAACAAATTCACCTTCGCATTTATAATAGTATTATTAGTTATTTTATTTTATAATAAACTTGTTTCTCACATAGGCTCTCACCTTTAACGCCGTCAATCTTCCTGGGCGTGCGCTGCACCTCAGGCTCCACGCCCGCCACCTCCTCGAGCCTGAGAGGCGGCGCCGAGTTGCTGCTCTCACTCATTTCGCTGCTCTCGCTCGCCAAGCGTTTGCGACCAATCGGTGTGCTCTTGGTTTTTCCACCTAGGATAAGGAATTGTACTATATATGGTTATTTATTTAATTATTGTTCTGAACAAAATTTTTGTATGAAATTTATACAAAGTCTGTTCCATTTTAGAATTTAATTCTAAACTAAAGTATGTACACTATGTTCGAGATTTTGGAAAGGCAGTTATAATTTTGAATGTACTTCAATGTTTCTTCTTGTATATGGGTGGCAAGATTGCATGTGTACTGTCTTTCTGCTTGATATTATTCTCTAACACAATACATTTATTATATCTGAATACATACATGTGAAAAAATATTTCAAACTACTTATTAATAGTACAGATCAATAACTGATAAATGCTATTCTGTTTACCTACACAGTATTTGTATTACCCACTTGAAAACTAGTTATGTTTCCATTCTGTTGTCATGTCAAAGCTATCAACTTATCATAGTTTTCTTGACCTAGAGCAATGCTTATCTAAATATCTATTAATAGGTATGTCTTTATCTTAGAGAAACATTATTTTACCTTATGTTGGATATCTGCTGAATACTATATATGAAAATGCTATGTTCATAAAAGCAGGTTTGGTGTACTTGAATTGTAAATATTTATATGTCTGAAGCTTGACTAAGTAATTCAGAAGAAATTTTGGCAATGTTTCTGACTGTATAAATATCATATACGACAATTTTATTTTGTTTAATACATAAATAAAGAATAACTAAACTCCACTTAAAATATTTTATATTCTTTTATTTCTTATATATTTACATTTTTAAATATTTTTATAAAAACATAAGAAAATGTCAAAAATTGCAATTCGGAATTTTAATTTATTCCTTTATGATCAAAACTGAATAAATAAATACTATTAATAATTCTGAAAAATACTACACCTATTGAGACAAATAAAACACCAAATATTAAAAAAGTAGCCGCCCGAACAGGGACTTGAACCCTGGACCCTTGGATTAAAAGTCCAATGCTCTACCGACTGAGCTATCCGGGCCGTAGGTATCGGGTCGAAATAGCAGTCTATATTGAACAGAAAAAAATAATAAAAACCGGACTGTTTCGTCTAGTGGTCTCGGGCGCGACTGCTAAGCGTGGGGTCCTGGGTTCGATTCCCAGGTAGGGGAAAGGTATTTTTTTCGTATCATTTTTATTCAAGTTAATTAATCTATTTTATATATACACACGGCTACACATCAAGCTATACATTTCCAGTATAAGCTGACCTCGCATTGTACGGAAATTCTATACAATGCGAGATCAGCATAAACTGGAAATGTATACCTTGATGTGTAGCCGTGTGTAGGTGTTTCTATGACTGATAAACCTCTTTTTTCTCTCTTTACACCTCGAACATTATGTTATGATTGTTATGAGTTTCCTTCTTTACCTGAAATACCGGATGTGGATGCTTTAGGACTCTTTGGTGAGGCGACACGTTTGCGAGCGCTAGAACTGCCCTTATCTCGGCTCCGAGCGCTGCGGGGACCCTGTAATCAACCACAATCATTATTTAATAGAGAATATGAGAGCTCGATTAGTTAATTTTGACGATCAAGCAAGTTAGTTATCAGTTTAGCAAAGTATAAGTTTAAATAGAGTAGAATTCATCAAGATGAATCATTAGAATGAATAAATATTCTTTTTACCTATTGTGGTAAAGTAACCTTATTCTAGGTGCATCGTCTTCACATATAATCATATAATTGATGTATACAAAATATTGTAAAAGAGTAACGGTGGAGATTCTTGCCGACTCTTCTCCATACGAAAACTACCTTTTGGAAGGGGCAACTAGAATCAGTTCTATTTCTTTGGTAGGTTAACTGGACTGGGTTGAAACTAGTGTCTACCTACACAAGCCCAGTTGCAAGTCAGAACTGGACTGACTGTGAAATTACTGGGCTCGTAAGAACCTGCCTTTATGGAGGAAAAACTATAGTACTAAGTTATCTTCTCTTCAGTTGCTTCGTTTCTATGTTTCCCGTTACTCTGTTTTTGTGTTTCTATAATTATTCAAAACTAGCTTCCACCCGCGGCTTCGCCCGCGTGGCGATAAAAAGTATTCCTTCCCCAGGATGCCATTTCATCGAAATCCGATCAGTGGTTTAGGCGTGAAAAGGTAACATACAGACAGACAGAGTTACTTTAGAATTTATAATATTAGTATGGATTTATGAATATTTGTAACTCAGTGTACTTACCTGTATAATATTATCGAGGTCCAGTTCCCTGTTGGCCCGGCGCCGCGGCGTGGAGGGCGCGGAGGGCGAGCGAGTGCGCGCGGACTCTTTGAGCGAGCGCGCTTGGTCTTCAGTCAGGTAAAGCTCGCTGGCTGTTACCATAACTAGGGTGTCGCTGGAAGAAAAATAGGTTTCATTATTAATTGGGCATGTACATAGTTTGAGAAATGTCTTAAACCACCAATACTCTACTCGCGAAGTTGCTTCGACGAAGTACTTACTGGTTGAAATCGACCGATTTCCGAAGTATGTGACTGTACACTCGTGCAACGAACTACAGGATGCTTCGAGTCCTTTGACTCGGGCGCAAAAACCGACAACGATCGAAAGTCGCCCTTGGCGAGCCGAGGGTGGACGAAGCGAATCGAAGTGCCCTTGTAGTGCTGGTTTAAAAATTATTTATTTATATGTAAATTCGATTCAGACAGTACAACTGGTGAATCAGAAATCATCATGTTTTCATGTTCTTATTTTGTATATTTTAATATGTTTTATAATTGTCTGTTTTATTTTTATAATTTTGGTTACTGTAATTGGTTGTAACACAACCATTGTAATTAAATAAATAAATAAATCATTCTGCCCATATCCCAATTTATTGTGGTTTGGAACAGCATATAAGCATAAAAGTTACACTTTTATTAATTTATCACTATTCACACAATTCTAAGGCTCGGTTGGTTCACAAATCATTAATGCATTCAGTACTAAACATATTTATGCGGGCGAAACCGCGTGGCGCAGCTAGAAGTCTATAAAGACGAGTTAAAATAACATGTCTAATATATTTTTCTCAAACTTCATTTAAAAGGATAATTTACTGCGGGAGGAAATTAAAACACAAGTGGCGAAATGTGGGTGTACCTATGGTACACCTTTGCCCAACCCTTCCGGGAATATAGGCGTAATGTTATGTTATGGTTATGTGTGAAAATTAAAATGTAAAGGTAAAGTAACTCACCCATCAGTAGTACATTTGTAGGTCACAGTTCCACTATCATTCTCCTCAACACCAAGTACCAACCCAGGTTCATAATTCTGTTCCTCATCAACCATAGCATACACCGACTGACCCTCCAAAGGCAACGTCTTCATATCACCGAAAATGATGAAATCATCCAACAACACCTTGCTTTGGCCATCGTCGAATTTGATCAAATATTTGTTTGGCTCAGTTATCTCCAACACTTTGCCTGAATAGTAACGTTTGTCCACCCATTTGGCCAACACTACCGTTTCTGGAGCAAATCCTGGGTATTCGGGCTTGACGACTGCTTTTTCTACTGGGGTCGCCGGTCGTGGTGACGTTGGTCGCCGTTTAGTCTTCAATTTGCTCACAGACTTTGGCGTAGCAACCAAAGATGATAGAGGCTTCTCATCTTTGGGAGATTTTACTGGCGAATCTTTGCCGTTTTCGCCGTTGGTTGGCACCATTTCGGGAGAATTCATTCCGTGCATGTATTCCGGCTCCTCAGGCTGGGTTGGCAGCAGAGCTCGTTTTGTCTTCCCGGCTATATGCCGTCGACCACGCACGCGAGTCTTTTTCAACGAGCTCTTTGGCGTCGCCTTATCGCATTTGTTCACTTCCTCTGGACTAGCATTCCCGTTACTCATGGCACTATCATTAGAAACAGATGTTTGAATACCGACGGATACTTTATCATCAGTTAGACCCTCATCTACTGAAGTCTCTCGGATATGCGAGAATATATCTTGTAACTTCTTCATTAAAGCTTCATATCCTTTGACCGATGTTGTTGGGTTAGAGATCGATTTTCGCGGCGGTTGCGGTACGACGAATGCGCCGTCACTTGTTCGGTTGCTAGAAGTTGACGTCGAACTGACTGTGGATGCAAAAGAGGTTCTATTCGGTAAATTGATCATTCCGCCACTGGTAACGCTTGACGGAGAATTACTGACAGACACATCAGCCATGTACGGATCTATCGTGAACCGTTTAGAAATCCTCTGGTATTCGCGGCACATATCCATACCGAGATCATTATCTGTTCGCACGACGTAGAGAGACAGAAATTCGTTCTCCTCGTTATGACTGATATGTACGTCAAAAACTGGTATTTGCGGCGTGTTTATTGGCAAAGAATGGCCGTTCGCAAGCGGCGAAATCGTCGACGGAGTAGCATTATTGCTGGACCGGAAAGAATCATTCTTCCCTCTCTTGCTCTTAATAGAGTTAAGTTTCGTCATATCGGGTGTACTATCACTGTCTTCACTATTTATCTTGCCTTCCACTACCTCAGAAGGAGTAGATGAGTCTCCATTGGAAAGTTTCGAGATCAATTTGGATGTGACTGTTGGCATAATGTGTTCTGGGCTCTCCAAGTTAAGTGACCCGACACTATCAGTGCTTTCCTGGTCCGTAGTTTTCTCAATATGACAATCCTTTGATCTTGGTTGCGAGAAGTTGCCCTGATCTGAGTATTTGTACCCTTCACTTCTTGTTTCGCTTATTTTTCCAGGATTAAGATCTTCGTTCCTATTCCTAACAAGCACTGGGTCGCTGTTGCTCGGAATTTTTGCTTTATCGGCATTTCCTGCGCTTTCGGGAGTCGGCGAAAGTTCAAGATGAAAGCCTTGAGAGTCGTCGAACTCCGAATTTTCCTCTGCAATTGTCTCTGGTACTTTCGGGGGCGGTATTTCTGCGACGAATTCTATGCTGGGTCGCGAGCTCGAACTGTCGGAGACGACTAGGACTTCCTTTGGCTCATCTTTGGCCAGTTCTATTTGTACTTTACGCGGTGTTTTTCTGGACTTGGTGATGTCGACGCTGGCTGGTCGAGATTTCGGGGTCTTTGGCGTTTTGGGTTTGGATATTTCAGCGCTGTTGGATCTTTTAAGTCTCCTTGGACTTGACCGGACTGGAGTACGAACGCGGGAGGTCGATGGAAGCTCCAAATCTTCGAGCTTCGGTTTGGTTGCGCTCGTAATTTCGGACACTTCATTGTCCAGCGATTGGGTGGATACGGCGAATTCATCGTCGGAAAGTTCTAGCTTTTGGATCTTTGCGCTGCTGTCTGAAGGGTCGTCTGACAGTTTTCTTTTAGGTTGGGCGGTTGGTTCTTCTGTAATTTATTTAAATTTGTGTTTATTATTTATTTATTTAAACATTTATGTACATACATATACAGGGTTGTTGTGTTAATACGTCGGCAATCCAGAGATGTAGATGTAGAAGTCATTTGCAACAAAATGACCACATATCACCACTATGCAAATGTAACTATTATCGAGTAATTTGACATTTTATATCTTGAAATGTATGAAATACACTCCCTTAATGGATTGCCGACATAATAACTAACCCTGTATAAGCAGACAAGTACAATAGAACAGAAAAAAAAAAGTACAAAGATAGTATTTAATATGAAAGTAAAAAAGTTTTGCTTTTGTTATTTTTTTTTTTCAAACCTACCTTTTGTATCTGACGAAATAACGTGGACGTCGTCAGTTCCACTGCTAATAGTCTGAAAATGTAAAAATATACCCAATTAAACAAAAGGTCACATATTTAGCTACATGTCAACATTTATATGTTTTGCAAACCAAAAAAATGAAGAAATTCTTAATTAAAGAAAGAAATTAAATAAGAACTTCTTGACACATCAGAGCTGTGGCAAACTTTTTGGTATCCATTGCAAGTACATTTAAAATGGCGACATGGATAAGATTCTTCGTACTACGGCGAGTCGACATGTCGAATTAAACTTTACTAGGCAGAAATTATTTTTATTTTTTAAATGAAAACATACCACAATGTCATCATCAGGCTCGTAAACAGGACTATCTGGGAACAGATTTTGAGAATCATCCTTATTTTCTTTAGTCCCCAGACTGTCCCCTGCAGCATCCACAAGAGGCACTTCAGGGGTTGGCTCTGAAATATAAACAATTTTCAAAATTATTTAATGTGAATTTTAACATCTTTTAATAAATAAACTCATCTCTAAAAATAGTTCAACTATGACATATTGATGGATCTAAAACATTAACTGATGACGTAGGGTAGTCAAAGCCATATAAATATATGTATGAGAAAATATTTTTAGAGCAATTTTTATTTCTTGTCTTATCAAAATGTTCAATAATTCAGTTATATATACATAAGATTTTTTTGTTGCAAGTTTGTAATAACAATCATATTTGAAAGTAAAAATTAATTGTTTTAATTCTCATTTTTGTACATGTACTTGGATCCATGCAAAATACCATTTCTATATTTAAATAAGGAAACGGTTGGTCTTTAAAAAAGTACAAGTGGTTTAACCGACTCGCTAGTCTCTATCAAGGATACAGCACTCAAAGAGGCCCATAATTTTAGAAGTTGTTCAACGTAAGTCTTGTCTTGACTAAACTAGTTCCTATTTGAACATGTTGCAACTTGTCTGTAAACGGACCCGATGGAACAGTGTTATGTGAGGCGGTCTATTTTCAAGGTCCTTGTTAATAGCTATTTTGAGTTTTAATGTGGCACCGGCTAATGATTTAGTATTTTTATCAAGTTATCTTCATATTTGGGATGGTACATTTTAATATTGCCATTTAGTAAAAAAACTATTTAAAAAAAAGTCTATCTAGAACTATCAGATAATTCCAACTTCTTAAGAGTATAAAGCCACAGAATTCATAACTAGTCCTAAGTAATATTATAAATGTGAAAGTTAGATTGTTTGTTTATTACGCTTTCACGCAAAAACGGCTGAACGGATTTGAATGAAATTTGGCCCAGGGGTAGACTATCATCGGCCCAGGGGTACTTATCATCCTGGGTCGCAAACGAAGTCGCAAGCAACAGCTAAATTATTTAATTAATTTACATAACATTTTAATAGAATCATTAAACTTGGTTTAATTAGATAATTTAGAACATTTGTGTTTTTAGTATCAAGACGTTTAAAGGATGCTAGCGTTTTACCATCTTTATATATGGTTCTGTTTGACTTCTATCAATGTATGTGGGTTACTGCACATACATGAAAATGTTAATAAGTGAAAGCCTTTTATACATTTCTTCAGATTAGAAATACAAAACTCTTTTGTTATTCTCTAATTTAAAAAGCATTTCATAAAAGAAAACCCAAATCTATGATACAGAAGTGGCACAATGAGTCCAACTTTCATTATAACCTAAAAAAAAGATAAACCACAAATAAAATTGGTTTAGATATACGCATAATACCTCGAAACATTCATATGAGACCAATATCTACTGCCATTTCTTAGAAGAAACAACAAAAGCGAAGATACAAGGAAATGTATTTGTAACTCAAAAATAGATACAAAACCTTATTGATGTTTGGTTTATAACCCGACCAAGAAAAATAGGTCGATACTAGGGCAAGTAATAATTACGTTAATCTAATAGTTTAAATAATTTTATGAATATCCTCGGATACAGATTATGAGACTCTATCATAAATATAATTTTGGTTTATTAATTTCATTTAACGTCGATAGTAACTGCGAAAATATACTATAATTCTTATTGGATTGAAAGTTACATGACGGCATTTTAATTTCGGTCGGGTTGTACGAACGAACGTCAAACATGACTGTAAAAATAATAGGCAATTACTGAATGAATACTACCGTTACCTGACTCTGGTATGTTACACTCCATTTCAACGATGGTATCCTTGCTTTCTTCCATATTTTATTCAATCAAAAACAAGTAATTGATCCAAAAGTGGCGCGAGTTAACACCGTAACATCTGTCACTTAGATTACGTTGAATCTCCAAACATTTCTAAGTAGATAAATTAATATAGATATAACACAATGGAATAACTGGAACTAATACACGTTGATATTATAACAAAACACTGGAAACGACTTGAAAAATTATATTTTTGTAAATTTTGCGAACAAACCGACATAAGCAGACCGCTCGCTTGTTGATCCGGCCTGAGTTGCCAGACTGCGATCTCATCATTTCTACCAAAACAGTTAAATAAATAATTTATGTTCTTTCCATTGGCAGAATAGAAAGTAAAAAGAATAAAAAAATAATAGGTAGGTTTTATTTGAAATAAAGTTTTTGTTTATTGTAAATAATTATATTTGTATGTTGTTACTAATTTATTTTAAAAATCCTACTTAGAACAGTAGCAACACCAGAATGTGCGATTTGGAGAAATATAAAAGAGCGCGAAAACGCAAATGGTTTACATTCTCGCTAAATTATTGAAGTGCTTACAAAAATGGCATCGAGCGGTAGGGCTACTCGTCTTCTAAAAGCAATGGATCTTCTGGCGAAAACTACTACTTTTGATTATAGTACTGTTCTCAGTAAGGTACGATACTTTTATTTTATTAATTGTTATTTTCAATACAATATAGGTACTTACTAAAACTGACGATTTCATAAACGAACCAGGTATTTTTTATGTAAAATTAAATGGTTCCATGCACGAAAGGTAATCAGTTATGATATAAATAAACCAAAATTTTCATCTGATAACAATGTTTTTATCAGTCTTGAGAAACTGTGACCGTATTTCTTTGCTAAATATTTCTGTTGATTTTTTGTTGATTTCGCCATGATTGGTGTTATAGGAGTTACTAATTTCTTTATAATATGATACTTATTTTCCAAGTTTAATTTGCTAAGTCCTCTAAGAATAGGTACAAGTCAATGCAGTGCAGACAGGGTTTGCGCTATGACTTATTTCTTATTTATCAACTGCGTTGTATATTGACAAATCTGACTTTAGATACCCATTAGCTCAAATCACTTTCGATTCAGGCGTGATTCCATAGTGTCTGTAGTTGATGGTTAGTAAACCGTAAAATGCTTGTTTCTTTTTTATTGCAAGTTCGATGCTATATTATGATATCAAAATTGATAAGATAAAAGAAACGAGTGGGTTACCTATGCAAAAATTCGCAAAAAAAAAACAGCATGATAAAATTTTACATATTTACTAATTTTACGTACTTAGCCAAAGAGACAAATATATTTTGTAGCATATTAAGTACTTAGAAAACGTCGAGGATCGTTATGTTTTGATCTGATGACATTGTGTTTGTTTACTTCACTGAATTGGAATTTAATGACACTGATACTAAGACTGATACTGATCTGAAATAGCTTGACAGCGTTAGTGTAAGTTTTATCAGATTTTTTTATATGTACTTAGTGTGCTGACCTCTGTATGATTAGACCTATAACTGCATCTGCATCTACAGATAGCTGATAGTGTAGCTACAACTCTAATTAAGACTAACCGCCATTTTAATTAATGAAAGCATCATAATAATACGGTATGATATGACTAACAATTTGTGGTTACCAAAAGATACTGAAATTCAGCAAAAACCAAACCAATATCATATTCATACACTTTTCATTCTTTCGGTTGGGTTTTTGCTGAATGTTATAAAAAAAACGATATAAATAACCAATGAAGTACCTACCTATTTATGCATGAGTTAGCTAAAACAAAGTATCTATAATGATGGCAATTTAATTTGAAGGTCAATGATGTAATTTTTTTGATTATTGCCGTACTTTATGAAGTCTATTATGCAAATGCAAAATTGTCTAGACTGTCTAGCAATTACGAGGTACATACCTACTGATGTTATGCTGTAATTATGTAGGTAATACATAACGTTATTTAAAAAACACAGTGTAAGTACGAACTTAAGAAGTATGCAATAGAACAAGCAAAACTATAAAGTGTAGGTACAATGCTTTTCGCTACACTCAAGCATACTACCTACCCGATTATGCCATTGGTCCCCAAAGTTAAAATAACAAACTACTGAACCGTTAATTCCAGTGAGCATAATGATAAACTTTTTATTTTTAGATAAAATTGCAATCTGTTTCAAATGGGACGTTTCGAGGCACATTTATTGTGGACAAAACTATGTGCAACATGGGAGGATCCCTACATGGAGGTTACATTGCGTCTGTGACCGACGTGTTATCGTTTTACACGCTTGTCAGTAACACTGATGGCAGATTGTCCTGGTCCACTAGCATGAATGTCAAGTAGGTGGTTGTACTTCTGATACCAAAGGAGATCATTCACCGTCCATACATTTTTGGACTAAATGTGAAAGTGCCAAACAAAAAAAAGCTCAATAGTCCTAAGATAAAGTTTTATCTCGTTATACTTATCAAAAATTGAAAACGTACAGTGGAATCTATTTGTGGATAGTCCCTCTAAAAAACGCTGCCCATCATTTTGTTTCGTCATTGAATAAATCTGAAAGTTGGCAGCACTAAAATTCACCAAGTTGGCAATTAAATCTTGTCTCAAAGTTTATTTGTACTTGCTTAAAATGTTTAATGGATAATATTTTAGAGCTGGCTTCCATTGAATTCCGTATTTTAATAATTATTTTTATCAACAGTTACGTCGGAGTAGCTGGTGATGGTGAAACAGTGAATGTGGAAACCAAATCATTGAAAAGCGGCAATTCTTCAGTGATAGAAACGTATTTCACCAATGAACAAGGAAAGCTTTTGGCAAAAGGCACCACGTCGTTCCTGACTGCAAATGAGAAATACCAAGGATTAATTAAACATTTTTTAGATTTTGATGTATACGAAAACTAAAAAAACAATCGTTAGTGCAATTTATCACATTTACAATAAATGTCAAGCTTCGAAGTGAATTAAGAGTAATGGTAAATTTCGATTTTCATTAACTACCATTTTACAATTATTTATGGTAACAGCAACCCTGATACTAGGTCAAAAGGTGCAAATGTTTTACTATTATGCGTTTGCACTGGCGAAACATTACAACAAAACATCTCTAGTTCGTGTCAAAAATTGTATTTATTTACATAATAATTGTTAAAATTGATGGTCTTCCTTTTATTTGTGACACTATGTTATTTAGCAAAAAAATAATCCTTATGATAAAGCCTTTCGATCGGTATGATAAAACTACAGGTTGAGTATTTTTCTCATGTAACGGGTTCGATTCCCGGTTCAACCATGTAATAATTTAAATATCTATGAATGCAGTTTAAATTGTTTTTCAAATTCAAATAATGTCTTATTTCAGTAAAATGTTCCATCTACAATATTCAAGGTACTTTCCCTCCATGTGGCATATCCGTGGGACAGGGTGTCCCACGGATATGCCACATGAAGGGAATACCTACCTACAAGTACCTATATAGATTTCCCCTGCCTAGGTGCGGAATGAAGCACTGTCATGCTGGCAATGCGTACCGAACTAATACTTACCTACCATAAGTAATAGTTCATTTGGGTGCGGATTCGTGGTCACACCAGGTTCCCCATTTTCTCGCTGGCTAAAATATACTGAGCGCACTGTGCTTAGACTTCAGACAAGCATGCCAACGTGAACCAACGCGTTTATCATAATCAGCCTATTAATTAAGTCCCTATTCCTGGGACAGGCCTTTGCTCTTCAAGAGATCGCGTATACAAAGCAAGATTTTGATTTTGATTGATATACCTACACCTGGTTACCCACAATGTTATTTTGAATTTCCAAAATTACCCACATTATAATAATTTATTCGTAATTTGTTGACAATGTACAGCGGTGGTATTTTCGTTTTTGGCGCTAAAACATTTTACAAAGAAACGAGGCGGGATGCCATATCTGCTTTGCCACTGGAGATGTCTTGGAAAATATTTTCGTGAGTTACTGACGACGAAGGTCGTATTTCATAAGTTAACTTTTTTACGTTGAATTTTTTTGCATACATAAATTGTTTTTTTTTGTCCTGCGTAAGTTAAAAATACTGTTAACTTTAATAAAATAATATAAATGTGAAAATGAGTTTGTTTGTTTGTTACGCTTTCACATTAAAACGGCAGAACGGATTTTGATGAAATTTGGCACATGGTTATACCATATGGGGAAGGACATAGGCTACTTTTCATCATGGATCGCAGGATAGTCGCGGGCTGCAGCTAGTACAACAATAATTCAATTACTTTCCTGTACAGTTATTTGGACGACACATCACTACAAATTGCAGCCCGCACGCACAAAACATGGGCGCAGATTATTTTAACGAACAAAAAACTGAAAAATCGACTCAACAAATTCGAACTGGCAATTAAACTGGGCTCTGAAAGCTTAGCAAAGTTTTACAGGAAAAATAAAAGAAAACTGCGTAAGGAAAAGGGAAAAAATTATTTGCCGCTCGGCAAAACTATGGGTACTTATTAAATACAATTTTTTTCGCTATTTTATCACGATTCGTCCATTACTTAGGTACCTTTTAACGTTTTGTTTTTTTATTTAATAGTCTGCAAAAAAAGCAAGGTTTTGTAGACTTACGAAACCGCCATTATGGATTTTTATAGGTTGGTAGGTGTCGCGTCGTTTCATAAGTATTTTGTTTTTTTTTTTTCAGTTTGTGCTTCAGAGAAAACTATAGTTCAAACCAAAAGGGCGGGAGAAGAATTTGCTGTGTACACAAAAAGATTCAAACTTTACTGAACGAGACATAACTACATAACATAATTAAATTGACTGCAATATTATGTTCACATTGACATTCAAAGATAATCTTCAAATTGAATCTGGACATTAAACCGATAAGATCATACTTACTATCAAAATGTACTTACGAAAATACATTATCTAAATATTTATCTCAGGCTTTGAATAATGACCTTTTAGCTAAGAGCCGAGATGAAACCGAACTGCAGTAGTACCACAGATTAATACAGAATGATGGTTCACTCCACATTTTAGGTACCTACTAAATTAGAAGTTGGTACGCGGCGGGCTTGACTTGTCGAATTCAGTGGGCGTGAGGTAGTCAGAAGATAATTATAAGAGTTACGCGATAGAAAGAGAAGCAACTGCTAGGTGAATATAACTGTACGTAATTAGATTAGCGCTGTGCGACCTGAATTGCACTTTATTGTGTCGTGGTAAGAGTCGCTTTTTATTTAAATAATTTTGCTGACTTAACCATCTGTATTCATCTATGGTAGTACAGTCAAAGGTAAAAATACGTTACATGCACTTAGTGAAATACGGAGGTGTTCGTGGCTAAGTAATAAGAAGAACAGCCGCACGGGTCGATCGAAGGTTAGGATACACTTGTCGAGGTCAGTCTGTGGATGGGTGACCATCCATTACACACCGAGAGTCCTCAGTGCCTCGGAAAGCATGTTGAACTGCTACTCCCGTTGTCATTCATAGATGTTTGGCAGTCGTCACGGGTAGGTCAGAAGCCCGAAAGCCAGACTTACCAATTGGTAAGTATCGTGTTACCCAGGAACTGATTTGTGGAGGTCCGATAGGCAGTTGCTCCATGTAAAATACTGGTTACATTGGAACTGGAAGCCGATCCCAACGTTGGGAAAAGGCTAGGTAGATGATGACATTAAGAATTTCAAAAACGGTTTTCTCATGAAGTATTGCTTCCAAAGTCTACCCAGCTTTACCATCTATGCTAGTACTTATATGTAGGTACTTTTCCGATAGGTACTCTACGAGAAACTAGCTTCAGAATTTTCCTAAGTGTTTACATATTTTAGCCCCTTACTGTACATGTAGGGCGATACGATCCATACATTATCGTGTGAAGTAAATTGTAAAACATTTCATGTGTGAACCGACCCGACGTGATATACGAGTAACGGCGACGCTTGCGTTTCCACGCACATTACATGGTGTGGAAATATACCGAAATTTACATCAAAATACTTTATTTATTGGTGTTGGGAAGCTTTTGGAAATGAGAGGTGCATGTCTTCGTTACGATGTTTCATTATAAATACTACTGAAAAGAAAATAGCTTTCATGTAGGAAACTAAAACTTCTTTAGGCATACCTTTATTCAGGGTGTAAGGGTAAACACCGTTGTCATTCAAACCATGGGTAGTTGACTTAAATATAAAAACACAACAAAAAAAAACCTTATTTTCATTAAAAGTTTAAAAAAAGTTTATATCCGACACCGTGCTCGCTAGCGAAACAGCTGACTGACTGAGGGAAGGGTCGCGCTCGCGGCCGGACAGGTCACGTCCCGCACCCCCCGTCCGTGTTGAGACGCAAGTTCGTTGGCCCTAGCGCATAGGGCAACGAACTTGCGTCTTTTGTGGTAAAACATAGATAAAAAAAAAAACCATTAATTTTACAATCTTTAAATGAAACCAATCCACTGGTTGCAAGGATAACGGTGTTTACCCTAACACCCTGTTTAATTGAAGGTTCGTGCATATTGATGTATTTCCTAATACCCATACATAAGCCAACTGACAAAGTAAAACATCGTAAGGCAGCTGTCCCACCGCCCGCCAGCGAGGAAGCGACAACTATCGGCTATTTTCTCGCTCAAGAAACGTACAATAGATATACATTCCGTGTAAACAAAAGAGCAAACAAAAAAGAATTTTTAATAGTTGATAACTGACTGTTCACACTGCCGGCGAGGACTTGCTCCACTAGTTTTTCGCGATACTTGCCCAGCGATGCTGCGTGGTGCATGCAAGTAATCGCCTGTCGCACTTGGACACTCGCTAATAGCCCAGCAACTAAACTATCGGAACTACACACTCGCTGCTCGCTGCTCGCCAACTCGTTTTCAGTTGCTAGTTTTACTCGCTACTCGTTAATTGCCGGCGGTTGGACAACTTCCTAATGATGCCTTTCTGTGCGAGAAGATGCCTTTGCAGCTGGACAATAAAATACCGATATGAATACTTGATAGGTTTGCATGATTTTTCCAATTTTCGTTTTTTTTTATAATGTTATTAACTTGAATTATTTACATTACTATACACAATATTTATACAACACTACTAACTATTTACATAAAAAAACTAAAAGTACAAGGACTAACAAAATAAATATAAAAACAAAGGGACCTTTAGGCGTCGAAGTATTCGTCCGCATCGCTGTCATCCGGAAACGTGCCCTGACTGGCAGCATTGCCACGTTGAATGGCAATGCTAATTCTTTGCCTCTTTGGCCAAAGAACAAGCCAGCCCTCTGGTCATGTGAAGTGTCGACCAGTCGGTGGGAGATTTCTTTAAAAAGGAAACGCGCTCGGGCCCCATGACCCGAGCGTTTCGACCCCAAACGGCTCAAAACTGTAGTTGCCCATAAGGTTACAGTATTTGCGCCGCTTGAGGGTCTCAGCAGCCGCAGTCTCTTTTGTAAAATGTTAATTTTATTCCAAGGATGACAAATATCTGACGGCAAATCATAATCAGGCTATAATGTTCCCAGCGCTGGGCCACAGGCATCCTCTCTGCAAGAAGGAGTGGGCCATAATCCACCACGCGGGCCCAGTGCGGGTTGGTAGATGTCACAAACAGATGTCTTCGAATTTTTGGTTCTAGGACATGCCGGTTTCTAAACAATGTTTTCTTTCACCATTAAGAGCAGTGGTGATGAAATTAAATACACAAAGGTGCCTGGCTGGGTTCGAACTCACAACCTACAACTCGTAAATCAGGGCCGATAACACTTGGCCACCACTGCTCAAATAAGCAGTTACTCTCACATGAACTCCGTACTTTATTCGAGGCCTGAGACTCCAAGGTGCTGGAAGGAAGTCACGTAAAAAATTAAATAAAACTTCGCTCCACTGAATATTAGTACGTGCAGAAAGAGATTACTCCAAACTTTGCCGGAGTATCTTTATTTGTGTAACTTTTTTATTGCTTTGACTGTTTTACTTGACTTTTGATCGCATGTTTGTGTCTCTTTATTATTTTATGCAAAGCACAAATTCATGGAAACTATTATTGTACGCATGTAGTGTAGACTACATTTTACACTGGGCTTGTGTTTAGAATAAAGTCCTTTCTAGGAGGAGCATTTTCGATTTATATAAACTTACTTTTTCTGATGATGCAAGTGATCCGTAACTGTAGTGAGGTAGCTGTCACTAATGTCAACTGTCAACCACCACGAATGGCGGGAAACAGTTGAAGGTAAAGCGGTGCCTGAACGAGAGAATTGGTGTGGAGATCAGCATGCTTAGCATGACCACAATAAAAACGGGTTTTGTCGATGGAATGATAGACAAAACGTAATCACAATCTGTCATTTTTTCTATTCTTCCGTCGACAAAACCCGTAGAAAACCCGTTCTATGATAAGTAGTGGTGCATCTTAGCACTTAATCCCCATCAAGGTATAATAATAAAATAAAAATTCAAAACGGACCCAGTGTGTAAAGATACGGATAAGTAATTAGTTTGCTTGTCATACCCCTGTCACAATATTTGGCGGACAAATGCCCGCGAACCAACAAATTCAGTGCGGGCACCTCTCCGTGATAAATGGTCGCACACTTCATTAGTGAATGAGGTTTAATAGCGATAACTCGTGCACAGACTATAAAGTAAATCGATTATTCAATTATCGAATAGATAGTGTTGTTCTCTTGTGTACAATGGGCAATGATTCTCTATTCATAATATTGGTTTAAATTGATATACATTGCATGTATGTAATAATGTATCGATGTGTTAAGTTAGATACATTAATGTCTGTATAATAGGTTTTGTATGGGTTATCGGCGTTGATTGAGGCTATCTACTATACATTGTAAAAGTGAATCAATGTTCACGCCTCGGCCTCGTTCGGCCTAGGTCTTAAGGGGGTGGCGTGAACATTGATTCACTGTTATTAAGTGACTACTCTGACGACCCGTAACGTCTGTCAAAGATCCACGAATGACAGCCGGGTCCAACGAATAAATGTGCTTTCCGAACCTTCTCTTACTATGTAACGATGATCCACGGACCAATCGTGGCAAGCATAGCTTAACCTGGTCGATCAACCCGTGCGGCTGTAATTATTTAGCCATAAGCCCCATCCCACTGAATTTTCTCCATCAGAATTCAAAATAATTCTTATTAAAAGGAACTTCTTTTAATGAATTGTGTATTATAAAATACTTCACAGTATCCCTAAGATCTAGGTCAAGTTCCATAAAAGATTTCGAATCCCACACATCCCGAAGTCAACGAGATTCCAAGATGGCCCCGGCTTCAAATTGACACATCCGGCGGGTGCTTTGACGCGGGCCCTTGCCGGAAGCACACTTACAGCGTCCTGATATCCACTCCAGTGAAGACCGTCTTCCTGCTAAAGTGTCGCCCTCTGACGACTTGTGTGTCGATCTTTGTAAGTGAGATCTATATTGTTGTGTCCTTTGCCTCAACGAGGCGTTTACGAAACTTTTTTTTTGGCGCGGGAAAATGTAGCTAGAGGTTGTTCTTTTTCCGTAATCTTTAGAAGTTTGGTGAGGCTAAGTAGCTACTGGAATTTGGCCGGCTATGAGAGTCGACTTTTTGCAAAAAAGAACTATTGAAATGAGTGTAAGTAAACAGGCAACATGCACCGCGTGTGATTGCTCGGAAAAATGGTTCAGGCGTATCGTAAGTAAAAGTTAGAACATATCGGTTATTTATTCTCTACTTGTATAAACTCTTTCATTTGATAGAATTCTTAAGAATTTATTAATTAACTCAGGTATATATTTTGTAATATCTAAGTAGTAACATTTATGTAGATTTAGATGCCAAAATAATAGAAAAGATCCAATCAATCTGCCTAGTCTTTTCCCAACTACGTTGGGGTTGGCTTCCAGTCTAACCGTATAAGAAAAGAAAGAAAGAAAGAGAATTTGTTTATTCTGCACAAACACACTGCTCACACAGCGCGCAGGATACAGCTGAATACTTACCAGTATTTTACATGAAGCAACTGCTTATCTGACCTCCACAACTCAGTTATATGGGTAACATGATACAACTTGGTAAGACTGGTTGTAAGCTTTTAAACACCTTGGTAAGACTGGTTGTAAGCTTTCAAGTTGCGTTTTCCCTTAAGCGGAGACGAGAGGAGCTGAGCGGAGACGTGCAGGAATCGTCCAATCATAGACGAGATGAGAGACGCGATGAGGATTTCAACCATTGTGATTGGTCGATTCCTGCAGGGGGCCTAAAAGAGACACATTAGCAATTCTTCTAAAAGCAATTAATTTCCTGCTGTCATTAGCAATTCCTCTAATTTGTCACAAAAGCAATTCATATTGTGTGGATCATTTTACGAATCATCATAGAAAACTTCTTTGCTTAGCTCCGGTCGTCTCCGCTTTTGTGGTAGGCTTCCGACTACAGGTAACGAATGTCAAAGATCGACGAACAACTGACGAATGGAAATCTAAGAATGAACACATCCGTTGGGCTCAAAATGAGTACTTAACTGTTTTCATAAAGGAATAGTAATGAAGTAAATAACTATGAAAATTTGCCCAGTTCCACCAAGTTGTAACCAAGTTCAAACTGTTTTGATGTTTATGTTAAACTTTATGTGTTTATGTTAATATAACAAACATAACCTGAATTAGCTATAACTAACCTTGTGTTGGTTTAGGTCGGGTAGGTAGGTACATACTGGACAAATATTTGAAGGTGTTAGGTTAATCGCCAGTGAAATGGTTGCTTATGGGTAATTGGATTTAATAAATTAACTAAACTTTCCCGTAATTTGGCACCGGGGTTTTTGCTCTATTGGTTTTGAATGTATTTTTTTTAACCTGGATTAAATTACATAATGGTGCCGATTCTCTTGTCACAAAATTCTCTAAACTAAACTAAAAATCACTAAAATTTAGTTTAGTCCTGTCAAACGATCAAACTCATTCTGAAATAGACTTTAAATGACACAACTTAACTATAATTTAGTTTGACAGCACTAAGATGGCACTGAGATTAGTTTACTGAAAATGCTATTCTGAATTTGACGATTTAACCTAAAATTTTGTCCTATATCTAAAATCCTCTAACTAAATCTGACTATATTTAATCGCGATTAAAAATGTGTGGAATAAAATTAGATGTCATGAACTAAAATTCAAACCAACACCTCGACTTCAGTTACAAAAAACAGTACTGTATTTTTTTATTTTCTTTTGCTTATATCTCGAAAACGGTGTGTCCTATCGCAAAAATAATGAAAATTTCGACCCCCTCTAGGAAACCCTTAAACCCTTAATTCTCAACATAATGGTAATATTTTTTTTTCGTTCAATTCCATTAAAAACACGTCGAGGCTGCGGGGAACCTCAGGCTCTAAAAAAAAAACTCGGGGTAGGGAAAACAAGTACCAAGTGGAGGCGCACGGTTGTCAAATTCGATTTTAGTTGTGTCAAAATAAGTTTTAAATTTAGAGAATTTATTTGGCAGAATAGCTCCAAGATCCCATAGTCAAAAGTAAGGAATTTTAGTGATAGTTTAGTTAATTTAGTTCCGTGTACAAGAGAATCGGCACCATTAAGCATGACATTCTATGCTATTTTAATCATTTCAGAGTTTTTGTCGATGGGGAAAAAGCATTAATATTATATTATTATGTAAACACTTAGCAACTTTTAAAAGTGATTTTCTCCTACTGAATTGATTGTAATTTTATGTTATTACGAACGTAGTATTTTGGAACCCCGGTTATTATGTTATAGGTCACATTTCAAAGTTGTAATCGTTATTCGACGAGAAAATCGCTATTGAATTTGCTGAGTGTATACATATTTTTATCTACTCCCACATTTCGCCAGTAATGTTTTAAGTCGTAAGTAATAGGGACCTTGTTGGTCTATAGTGGTGCCGCACGAGCCTATTTTCAAGGTTAAGCAACGCTTGCCGAGGTCGGTCCGTGGATAGATGACCATACCGAGACTCCTTCGTGCCTTGGAAAGGCATTTATACATCTTTGACAGTCGTTACGGGAAGTCAGACAACCTGCAGTCTTACCAAGACGTATCGTGTTACCCAGTAACTGGGTTGTGGAGGTCCAATAAGCAGTCGCTCTATATAAAATACTGGTATTCAGCTGCATCCTGTTAGACTGGAAGCCGACCCCAACATAGTTAGGGAAAGGTTATTCAGATGATTAATTTACAAGATCAGCACTGAGGGAACGAGTGTAAAGAAGTAAAAATAACCTTTTATAAACTTAAACTGACAATATAAGACAAGTAAGTATAAACGTTTACTCTTAGTATGACACAGAGGTACCTACAGCAGCCTGCACATTCACGGCATATTTCACTAAAATGAAATATGACTGCGTGAGACCTTTTTTTTTTTTTTTTTTTTTTTTTTGGGTGGGAAATCATCATATGACTTCTCCCGCTCTGGGCGGAGCGCGGAAGGGCGTGTCAGACTCTTACTGACTAAAACCCACCCGTGTTCCTTCGGTTGCCTGTTGCCAGGGTCCCGGTATCCCTTTCGGACTATTCCGCAACCCTTGACCCGAGAGGAATTCATATTAGCTCACAATGGTTGGGCAATTGGAAAATATATCTAGTACGTGGGAGTATTCTGGACTATCGGTTACGGAGCTTTATCTTCAATGATTTCTACAGGATGGCGATTTAGACACCTACATCCGTCAAGGGGGTGATTCAACCCGTCATAATAAACAACTTTCACTATAGTTAATTGATTCAGAGACTTTGTGGAAATCTAACTAATATTATAAACGCGAAAGTTTGTAAGTATGGATGGATGGATGTTTGTTACTCTTTGACGTAAAAACTGCTGAATGGATTTGGATGAAATTTGGCAAACAGATAGTTTATCATCTGGATTAATATATAGGATACTTTATATCCCGATATTCCCACGGGATCGAGACTTGCGCGGTTGAAAACGTGGGGCGCAGCTAGTCCATTATAAAATAAAATAGACGTAGAGTCATAAAAAACCCTGACCAATTGCAAACCAGAACGCGAAGAGTTACCACACCGAGCGAGCTGCTACTTTGCGTCCAGCGCTCGGTGTGTTAACACGTCGCGTTCTGGTTTTCGTTACTAAATATATCTATGCCTATTGTATTATTTAACTTTCACTATGAAAAACAAATCAAATTCCTTACAACAGAAGTCAGACTATTTTATTTAAAGCCAGACTCCTGGCTACAAAGGAGAAAATCCTGATGGAAAAACCTAGCCACTCTGACCGACAACGAGACCGAACCCAGATCCACACACGGTAACCGCACTGGCGGTGTATAGTTCATGAATGTTAAAAAGTCTGAAGCTCGTGGCTAAGTAATAACAGCCGCACGGGTCAATCCATCAGGTTAATCTACCTTGCCGGGGTTGGTCCGTGGATTGGTGACCATCTTTACATATCGAGACTCCTCCGTGCCTCGGAAAGCACGTTAAGCCGTTGGCCCCGGCTGTCATTTGTGGATTTTTGACAGTCGTTACGTGTCGTCAGAAGCCCGAAAGTCAGACAACTTGTCTTACCAAGGGGTATTGTATTACCCAGTCACTGGGTGGTGGAGGTCAGATAGGCAGTTGCTCCATGTAAAATACTGGTATCCAGCTGCATCTGGTTAGACTAGAAGCCGACCCCAATATAGTTGGGAAAAGGCTAGGCAGATTGATTGAATGTTTAAAATTCTTACAGGGGTGAAGTGAACTTCAAGTGAACTGTCAATAGTGTCAATGCGTGTGCATTAGGTGGAATGACACCACACTTCACTACGTTTTCGTGGTAAGATTAATTGTACAGAATAGCCCGGCAGTTCTTAATACCGGGTTGACACGATTTTAGTTGATCAACTGCGATTTAGACCCTCTGAACAAACTTTCAATCGAATTAAATTTCAAATTCAAAGTATTTGTTGAACAACAAAAGTTGTTCGACTAAAATCGAACCATGTGAACCCGATAATAAGAACTGTTGTGCAAAAATTCTTGCTTCCTGAACCCAGCGGTTTAGGCGGTGTTATCTGTCATTGAAATAATGAATTTAGCTTTTCATATTCAGATAATTCATGAACAGTAAACTCAGACCAAGTAAAAAACCAAGACAGCGCTGTCTACAGTTACGTGAGGCCGGTTTCGTAAACATGTGTGCACATATTTTGGTGTAGTTTGATTGTAAATGTGTGCGTTTGAGCGTGTATGCACAGAGCGGTGGTGTAGTTTTGGCACGCTTCACTGTATTGTTCGTAGCGCTCCGTCTTGGTTTTTATTTGGTCTGAGACAGTTAAAAAAAAAACAAGAAAAACAATCGCAAAAATAATATGGCAACATACGAATTCCTTTATTATTTTAATAAGTTATCGAGTGTTAAGCGTAAATATAGACGTCGAAGTGTATCTTTTCTCCGCGAGCGCTCTTCATCCGAAGGTTCACGAAGTTAAACCCGAGGCCGCCCTGAGTCACGTTGGCGCTTGCGCTTGAGTGTGTCATGTCGAACGCCAGAATACCCTGCAAATTGGACAATGTTTGTTCAAGTGGGCGATCCGAAAATAATTTTAGTAACATACCTACCTATAACATAGTGTGTGAAGTATCTATTTGTAATACATACATACTAATTACTAGCTTCCGTCCGCGGCTTCGCCCGCGTGGTATGTCGATAAAAAGTAGCCTATGTCCTTTCTCAGGCTCTACTATCTGTAGACTATCTGTGTACAAAATTTCATTATATCGGTTTAGTAGTTGAAAGCGCGACAGACAGACAGACAGAGTTACCTACTTTCGCATTTATAATATTAGTAAGGATTATGTATACAAACATATAAAAAATAAAATAAAATTGAAGTGTCTGTTTAAAATGCCAAAATAACAGCTTTTTAACCGACTTCTTCAAAAAGGAGGAGGTTCTCAATTCGTCTGTATGTTTTTTTGTTGTTTTTTTGATGATTCTTCTTTTGTCTGGTAAGTCATACTTCCGAGGTGGTCCCATATAAATTTTATTAACTTTGCTTGCGTAATTTTCGAGTTAGCTTCAATATTACGTATTTTTCCCACTTAGTTTATCTAGACGATATCCTGTTTGACTCCTTCACTGTTATTTACATAGCAGGTAGTGGTATTCGGATTTGTGTTGGGTAGGTACCACAACTAAAAAGTGAAAAATAAAAACTTTTTACAAAAAAAAAATAACTTTAATTTCGGAAGTCGGTGGCAAAAAACGGAAATTGAAAAGCAAAGACACGGACTTCCGAAATTAAAGTTATTTTTCACTCTTTTTGTGTTTTTTTTGGAAGACGGTTGTTTTTTTTTTGTAAAAAGTTTTATACTAATATGCTTGAAAATCTTAACGGTACATAAAGCAAAAAACATTTTTTTAGTTTGTCGGTAGGATCTGTTTGGTTCCGGCTAATATCCGAAACGGCTGGACTGATTTTGACGGGACTTTCATTTTATTTTAGTAAAAGAATCAGTGCCCTCGCGGGTGAAGCTATGGTCAACAACTAGTTTTCGAATAAATAGCGTAATTTATTCTAAAACCCTATAAATATGTCCCCATACATTTTCTATAGTTTTTTTTATGAGATTACATTCCGAGCACGGCAGCAATTTGACGCAGCAATGTCGCGCAGCATTGCTGGCGTGCTCGGACAAACGGTGGCGTGGTCGGTAATGGTGGTGTCATTAATTTAACCATCGAGACACTGGGTGGCACACCCGTAAACCAAAATACACGGTACAAGTACATCCCCGGTCATTCCGCGGTATGGGTGATGCTAAATACATGGATCATTACTGTGGGCCTAAAACGGCCACATTAGCAATTCCTCTAAAAGCATTTCATTTCCTGAATTTCCAGCTGTCATTAGCAATTCCCCTAATTTGACACAAAAGCAATTCATACTATGTGGACCATTTTACGAATCTCCATAGAAAACTGTCAAACAGATGAATTATTTCGTAATAAGAATCGCACGCTTATCATATTATGAATTGTCAGTTTGTGACATTTCAAAATGATTCATAATATTTTCCTATTATGATTCTGCTAAAGTGACTGTTTTAAGTCCCCAGGTAATTTAACCTCAAGCTAAAGTAGATGTTTTTGGGACTTTTGCAGAAGTTTAAGCATTTTGTCAATAAATATATTGAAATACCGATAACCTATTGCCTTGAATAAAATGTTCTATGATAATATTATATCATAGAAATAAAACATAACTGGCACCTTTACGGACATCAAATGACCGTAACGACGATAAGGCATTGATTACGGGATTTTTTGTAAGAACAAGAAACGAGAAGAGCGTAATATTATTTAATATTGAAGCTTGTTGAGAATCTGTCACCCAAATTGAATATAAAAGTTGGGCAGGTTACCAAGTTTCGAATTGGGAACCATATCCATTTGAAATAAGATTAGACATTTAAATAAACCTTTTTTATAGTCCGTTCAACCGATTTTGACTTCTATTGTGTTGGTAGCATGACAAATGGCAGCTGCAGTAGACAGTATTGTGTAACCTTTTTTGCTTTTAATGCCATCCTTATGCCTACGGTATACAAGTAAAAATCGGTTGAACGGGCTGTAAAAAGGTTTTTTAAATGTCTATTCTTATTTCAAATGGAGTATAGTTGAACCAAAATACTCGAGACTAATAAATACCTCTCTAATTTTATAAAACAGCTCTCTCCAGCACGCCTAGCTGACTACATAGAAACGGATTTTGTCGACGGAAGAATAGAAAAAATTACAGATAAACAATGACAATCTGTCGTTTTGTCTATTCTTCCGTCGACAAAAACCCGTTTCTATGGTTGTCATGCTACGTGTGCAGGACGTCTTTATTTGAAAACAAAGTGAATCATTATGCACAATGATTCACTTTATTCACATTTTAAATCAACTTTATCCTTATAACCCAAAATAAACTGAAACTACAGGAAAATCATAATTATTATTGAAATGCTTTTGTAAAATCTCGGCTCTCTTGGGAATCTCCTATATGCAACGACATGATGTCACCAGTAGATCGAGAATTCATTATTAAAAAAAATCCTTGACTGTGTACAGTCGGCCTCAAAAAGATGTACAGGTACAATAATTCATGTAATTGTCTACAGTCTTAGTTCCATAATATTGTATCAATGTGTAGCCGCAAAACTTGACATGGCTACTTAATTGTAGCTAAACATTAATCAGTATTACGGAACAAATTGTAGACAATACAATGAATTCTTTTCGATGTATATGTGTTACAGTTAAAGCGCGTTTTTAGTTATTTAGGACATTATTTGTAGAGAATATTAAAAACATAATTTTAACTAACTTAACAGAGCCACTTCGCCTATTTTAATCAAAACAATTAAACAAAAATAATCATAGGTAGGTACTTAATGATACGAACTTTGACCTCGGCCGAAACGGTTTTAACGGAATAATTTTGCTAAACACGTTTTATCTAGCCAGAACGTTCTGTTATTTATAGCTCGTGGCTAAGTAATAACAGCCACACGGGTCGATCGATCAAGTAAGCCGTTGGTCCCGGCTGTCATTCGTGGATCTTTGACAGTCGTCACGGGTCGTCAGAGGCCTGAAAGTCTGACAACCAGTCTTACCAAGTGGTATCGTGTTACCTAGTTACTGGGTTATGGAGGTCCGATAGGCAGTCGCTCCACAGGTATAAAATAGTGGTATTCAGCTGCATCCCGTTAGACTGGTAGCCGACCCCAACATAGTTGGGAAAAGGCGGGGCAGATTGATTGAACTGTCTGATATTTATCTTAGACAGTAGTAAATTCTAGTAGTAATAAAGACATTCTGTAAAAACTAGTTTTAACTAGTGAAAACGCGTTCTCACTAAAAACCGCGTTTTAACTGTAACATACCTACCTATACATCTTTTGAGGCTGATTGTACCGATACAGTGACTTTTGCTCTCGTCAACTAAATTCCGTAAAACATATTATTTTTAATTTTCCTCTTGCTTTAGCGACATTTGTGACTCTTGGATATTTACGTACCTAGCACAAAAACTCACTCATAAATTGGTACTAATTACCGGTAATTGGGTGCCAAAGGATTCTTAACAATAATGCCAATTTTATTAATAACAATAAAAGTGCTGATTGAAAACCAGTATTTTTACTAATAAACCTGTTTTTTAAACTATATAACTGCAGTAAATAAAAAAATAAGATAAATAAATACCAGTGTATTAAATAATTGTTGGCAATTATTTTAACCTCTCCAATTATACATAAATAAATTGAAAAAACCGCCCAAGTGCGAGTCGGGCTCTCACACGAAGGGTTTAAAAAGAACACTTTTCTTGTACGGGGACCCAGTTTAATAATTAACTTTCTTTAATTTTTCTTATTTGTTGTTATGGCGGCAATAAAAATACACAATCTGTGAAAATTTCAACTATCTACCTATTTAATAGTACGGTTCATGAGATGCAACCCGCTGACAGAAAGACGGACGGACGGATAGCGGAGGCTTAGTAATAGCGATCAGCATGGGTCCATTCGGGCACGGAACCCTTAAAAAAATAAGTAGGTTTTTACTATTCAATTAAAAGTTTTACAGTTAACTATCATAACTAAACACCTCACCTGAATAGAACGTCCAAAATTGGAAGGTACAGCCGGCAACGCGAAGTACAGATTCTCTACCCTTTTCCTGAAGACCTTGGAACTGTACTGGACATCATGATGGTATACCATAGGCCTCAACACAGAAGTACCCATGAATGTATGGTTACACTCCACATATACTACAGCAGCCAGCAAAAAGGCTAAAGCACACAGCTTCATTTTGTAAAAGTAAAAAAGACACTTTTGAATTTCGAATCAGACGTCTGAACGACTCGACGTACCGAACGTGAATGGATACTGAACTGAAGTTGGTTAAACGTATGTTTTTACTTTTTATCTCTGTATGATAAACTGGGTGTCATAGTTTGTTCTTTGGTAATAATTATTATTTCATATTTAATAACTTATGTTTATAATTTTGGTCTAGTTATCGCAAACTTGGTCGTGACAGTGAATTTGATTATTTAAGCTGGATCCGGAGTTGTTGCCCACGAAATTTAAATTTGTGTGAGGTTGTATCTTGATCTAAATGTGATTCGCGACTATAACAGATATGTATTCACAGAATTATAATCATTAGAATCATTAATACGTCTCTCTAAGATAGATTTGTTCCATATGAACAAATCTCTTAAGGAAAAGTTCTTAGGGAACAAATCTATCTTAGAGAGATGTATTCTATCAATCTGCCTAGCCTTTTCCCAACGATGTTGGGGTCGGCTTCCAGTCTAACCGGATGCAGCTGAATACCAGGATTTTGACATGGAGCGACTGCCTATCTGACCTCCACAACCCAGTAACTGGGCAATAGGATACCCCTTGTTAAGACTGGTTATCAGAATTTCGGGCTTCTGACGACCCGTAACGACTGTCAAATATCCACGAATGACAGCCGGGACCAACGGCTTACGTGCTTTCCGAGGCACGGAGGAGTCACGGTATGTAAAGATGGTCACCCATCCACAGACCAACTCCAGCAAGCGTAGCTTAACCTGATGGATCGACTCGTGCGGCTGTTATTACTTAACCACGAGCTCCACCTTAGAGAGATGTATAAATGATTCTTATGATTATAATAAAGTTCTATAAAACGTATCTGTTATAGTCGCGAATCATATTATGTAGATCAAAATACAACATTACACTGACCTGCAAATAGCAAAAAAACGTAAGAAAAATTGAATTTTGCGGGTTTACTGCGGATCCACCATAATTTCAAATATTTCTTCGTTTGATTTCCAGAAAATAAAAGTTTAGTTACATCCTTCTTCACCAGTTTTGGAGACTATTATAGATGATCATTAGCCTTTTTCCGTTCGATAGAACCAACACACTGAGGTCGCTCAAAACATTTCCATGAGTGGTAATCATGGCAATATTGCCTTGATTTCAGTAAAAACCTTAAGAGGATATAGGGTCGGTGCCCTCTCCATACAAACGCTCTCGACTGTTTTCTCTCTGGTTTATGACCTTAGAGCAATGATTTTTTACAGTAAAATAAATATCAACTAATCCTATTCCCCTATGTTTTCCGTTTTGATGATACATTATCTGTTGAAGCACTAGAACCCTCAGAAAATGCTCAAAATTGCCTGTTTAGACCGCTGTCATCAGAGGCCTATTGTACAAAGACAACTATTAATGAAAAAAGAAAAACATAGGGGCACAGTAAATATCCTTCTTATTCAATTAATAAAATATATTTCAAATTGGTCCAGTATATGAGGAAATAGGCGAGAGCTAAACCTCGAATTATGACTTTTTGTATGGAGAAAAGACCAACCCTATTTCCTCTTAACTACGCGGTGCACTTAAAAATAACATCCTGGTAAAAATATAAAAAAAACTCATGCCATTCTAAATCTCCTATACTAACAAACTAATAGTAGAAAAAAAATGCTAAATATAAAATGAAGTCCGGAGTCCCGTCAGTTTAGTTTTACCGCGAGGGTTTCGGTTCGAATCTCTGCGGCTCGGATTGGCTTGGAAATAACAAAATGGTAAAAAACCGACTTCACCTGATAGCGTGTGACAGACCGACAGACGCGACGGTGGGCGGCCGCCTTTACATAGTAGTGGAGTTATTCCCCTCATTTATTGTTTTTTTCCTCATGTATATTTGACAGGCTTATTGCCGGGACTTTTTCTAAAAAAATCGTAATTGTTACACTCAGCTGATTCAGCATTGTGTGGGCTATAAAATTACTATGTTCTCTTATTATTCAGCGTTCATCATCAGTAAAGAAATACAAATGATAAACTTGCAAAAGTGTATTTAAAAGATGCTAGTCTAATATGACGCAGCTGAGATCGTATGCTTCCAGACCTTTGCATCTTTTATTTTTATTTTGGGAGCGGGAGGGCATGTCAGACTTTTACTGACTAATACCTACCCGTGTTCCTTCAGTTGCCTATTGCCTGCGGACTTTCCCGCAACCCTGCCAGGAAATCTTTGCACCTTACAATAAGTTCCTTAAACTATGCTAATTCAAAGATGTGTTTAAAAAATTAAAACTCTACTAATTGCATAATACACGATGAATCAGAATTGTAATCGGTTTGAAACAAATGTCTAATCCATTGCTTCATAAGTACGAAAAAATATCTGCTCAGCAATGTAAATAACTTGTGGCGGTATCTATATCGCCACTTGCGAACTACGCACCAAAGACCTAACGTCACACAAAAATCCCGACGTCACATAAATCCGGCATCGCGCAATTAAAGTTTACCGTGCAATGGACATATACCCATGTATACAAGAACAGTTGTAACAGGCAGTTGCCCGCCAGAGACGACACCCGTCTGGTCGGAGGATCCTCCCTTTTCTATGGTGGATGAGTGAACTTTACACCCTGTTCCTTATGAGGACCCCCTTGGATCCCCTAAAAACTCAATGAACGTTGATGAACTGTCAAAATGAAACAAATTAATCTTAATCGGTTACGAAAAATAAGTTACGCAATTAGATATCTGAAGCAATAGAAGTTAATGTAATTATTTCAATTAAAAAAAAAAACTCAAGCATAAATATAAACATCGTAATTCAACTCCTTGGCGCGGTCACTTTTCATCCGAAGGTTCACGAAGTTGTAGCCGAGGCCACCCAGCGTCACGTTAGCTGATGCGCCGGAGTGTGTCAGGTCGTACGCCAGGATACCCTGAAATTAAAACATAAACATTTATAGATCATAATCTGAAGGAATGTGCGTCACAGCCAGCCAACATGTCATTTTGATCCGGTCATCACAAGAGTAAATTGAAATATAAAGATGTTCTCACAGGTAATTTCTAGATAGAATTACCTTTTTCAATCTGCCTAGCCTTTTTCCAACTATATTAAGGTCAGCTTTCCGTCTAACCGGATGCAGCTGAATACCAGTATTTTACATGGAGTGACTGCCTATCTGACACAACCCAGTAACTGGGTAATACGATACCCCTTGGCAAGACTAGTTGACAGACTTTCGGGCTTCTTCGGACAGACTTTCGGGACGACCTGAACGACGACCCACAAATGACAGCCGGGACCAACAACGGATTAACGTGCTTTCCGAGGCACAGAGGAGTCTCGGTATGTAAAGATGGTCACCCATCCATGGACCAACCCCGGCAAGCGTAGTTTAATGATGACCGATTGAACATGTAGGTATGCTTGTAAAAGAAGACGCTTCTCCCCACAAAAACTAATTGAAGGTATGTCAACAACCGGCCTGCCCCGGTTTTTCAAAAAGGGAAAGAATGTAATTAATAACTAATTACCTGAATACTTCTGGAATAGCCGCGGACAGCGGGCAGTGTGAAGTTCAAATACTCAATCCTCTTCTGGAAAATCTTCGAAGAGTACTGAGCCTCCTTGTGGTACACTAGAGGCCGCAAAAAACTGGTCCCCATGAAGGTATGCCCACATTCTATGAAGACCACAGCAGCAGACAACAGCACTACAGTGTACACTTTCATTTTGTCGAAAGTTTTGAAGAGTTGCTAGTTGGTGTCTTTGCTCGACAGTGTGAGGTCGGTTTTACGAATGATGGTCGCAAAGTGTTCCGTTATATTTTTACCTGTTATCGTCTAATTTTTGCATCATTAGAAGTTGTAATTAGGGTTCAGTGGTAGGTAAACGTATTTTTGGCTATCAATCGTTCATAATCCATACCTACTTCCATACTAATATTGTAAATTCGAAAGTAACTCTGTCTGTCTGTCTGCATGTTACATAACACATAACGGATTTCGAAAAAAAAAATGGCAAGGAGATACATGGTATCCCGGGGAAGGACATATATTACTTTTTGTTTCAAAACTAAAAATCCTATAGGTCATGGTAAAGGGGATGAAAACTTGTATAAGAAACCAAGCATTTCTTAAGTATCTCTGTTGTACGTTCCCGTGAGACGATATCCGATATCCACGTGGGCGAAGCTGCGGGCAAATTAAAGCTAGTATTAGGTAATTTATTTTTTAATTTTTCATTAATTAATTGATGATGATTGAGATTGCTTTAGTGTTTCTTTGGAGTAACTAACGACATTACTTTTTTTTTTATAGACAATGGGGAAGATCTTGGCCTGCATCTCTCCTGATGATAGTGATGATTAGGCCGAAGGTGGAAGCGAGCTTCACCCGGAATCCTCAACCACAGAGGAATTGGCCATCTACCTCTAACTGCCGAAACACAACAACTGTTAACATTGTTGTTATGGCCACAGACTTAAATAAGATGGTGGTAGCTACCCAGGCCGACTTAGAACAAGTCCTACCACAAACCAAAGCAAGTAGAAAATTTGGTCCTCACTGGGAATCGAACCCGGGATCTCTGGGTCTCAGACAGATCTAACCACTGGACCACATAGGTGTTTACTTGCGATAAGCAAGACTACTTTTTAATGTCCACTATGTCCAGTAGCAGGATCTTGGTGGAGCAGTGGATTGTAATGAAACTGGTTTCCTACACGGAATCAAAAATCAACTACTTAATGCGAATAAACATTATGCGTAAATTGTATCTATACTCCATTTGAAATAAGATTAGACATTTAAACAAACCTTTTTACGGTCTGTTCAACCGATTTTGACTTCGGATATATTCGTGTATATCAGTATGCAACAATATCGACTGCGCGGCAATTACGCATGGACGCGGAAAGTTTATCGCGCCCCGCGTATAGGTTTAGCGGCCTTAGGTTATTATTTCCGAGACATAATACTGTTAGTTTATTATACTGTGCTTTCGTCAAAGACGTACAGAACCCTTAACGCCTATTACACTCGACCTTACCCACTATTATTAATGTTAATGTCACTAACAATAACAAATGCATTAGTTTTCCTAATGGCCGTGTTATCAGCCAGTGAATGGCGTTCCATATTGATATAGTTATAACTAATCATCCATTTATTGTTTAGAAAATTATGTACCAGATAGTGGTGACTTGTGTTCATTCAAGTGGGATTATATGTTAATAGTTAACTGTGCTAGTAGACTAAACGGTTTAAGGGAATTCCCTTTTCTGGAGAGGGAAATGATGCGTATGCGATTTGGCGCAGAGTTCACACATACGTAAGTATAAGAAACGGAAAAAATACAACTTGTGGAATGGGTATTCTTTGTGCTGTTTAGCAATATGTTGCTATGCAAGAATCTAAGTTAAAATTAACTGTAAATAAGTAACATCTATAGGTGAGAGAAAAGAAAGTCAACTCGTGGCATTTGAGACAATTCTTCGGCTCAATTCGTCATCAGCAGGAGGAAAACTGAAGCTTCCATTAATGAAACCAAGCTGTGAAAATTCAGATTTTCAAATTACCTATAAAAAAAGAGACTTTACTTCTAGGTTTTTTTGTTACACTAAAATACGGGGTCTTAGGGTAAACACCGTTATCCTTGAAACCAGTGGTTTGGTTTCATTTATAGAACGTAAAATCAACTTTTTTTTTTAAAACAAAATCTTCATTTTACCCCCCTTTCACCCTAGGGCGCTAGGGCAATGAACTTTAGTCTCTCAACACGGGTGGGTGGCGCGGGACGTGACCCGACCAGCCGTGAGCGCGACCTCTCCCTCAGTCAGTCAGCTGTGTCGTTAGGGCACGGTGTCGGATAGAAACTTTTTAAAATCTTTTAATGAAGATAACGTTTTTTTTATTGTTACTCGGTCATTTATTTTTATATTTAAGTCAACTACCCATGGTTTGAGTGACAACGGTGTTTACCCTTACAACCTGTATGTAAAGGAGGTTTTTATTGTTATCAGATTGATTATATTATCAGAGATGGCTAATGAGTCTGTTTACTACGAAAGTAAATAGGTAATAATAGTCCCCCAGACAGAATTTCAGCCATGGCGATCTATTATATTCTAATCTCAGCGGAGACCAGCCTTCGGCGCGGGAGATGTTATAGTGCACAAGTGTGTGCGCAGACACAGGTACACTCTCTCTTCCCTCACTCGATGGGACGACAATCCGACATGACTGGACCCCAGGCCCCAGCATATGAGGTAGTTCTACAATGATGAGGCTTCATTATAGTGATATAATTCGGTGTAACAGTCGTCCGGTCGTTTTGTAGCAAAAACCTCACGGACTCGTTTGCCGGGAGGTATCAAAATATTTTGCCAAAAATAGATTTGTGGGTCGTACAATGCGATACCACAGTTTGGCTGGTGATGTGATGTTTATGAAGATTTTTCTGACATTTTTATAAACCAGCTAAATCATGTTTTAGGTGTATTTCAATTTTCTAAGGCTTTTTTTCACATAAATCATTATATTTCACTTTTGAAGCCTTTTTTTCAAAGCTAGCAACAAAACTCAATTAACACAACAGTTTTTTAAATCTAATTAATTCTAACTAGTAAATGTGAAGGTGAGTTTGTTTGTTAGTTACGCTTTCACGCTAAAACGGCTGAATGGATTTGTATGAAATTTGGGTAGATTTAGGTAGGTTAATTTACAAATAACTGCAGCATTTTATTAACGTTTTAATAATTATACGCTTTCATAGTATCTCTATGAAAGCAAGTTAGATAAACATTGTGATATAAGGCACATCGCACATACAGTTTTATTATTTGAAAAAAAAAAACAGACGTCAGTAAATTATAAGAATCTTCCGAATTCTCCATAGTAATGTCGTAACAATATTTGTATGGATGTGTAAAGATACTGTAAGATAGATTTTATTATTTTCTTTTCCTCTTTTACAACACCTCTCTCTGTCTACTTCACCAATTGCTACATAAACACGCTTTCCGCGAAGTGTAAGCAGAAGTGTTACAGTTGCGAATCCCCCTCTTGGTATAATTTTTTTTGCCATAATAATACTGTGGCATAATAATAGCTTGGCATAATGCTAAGGTTAGCATAACTGTCATTTGGTCTAATTTTTTTAAGCATAATTTGGAGTAGCTATAATTTTTTAAAGCATAATTTATTTACTCGTCTTTTAATCGTAAGCCATAACTATAAACATAATTTATTATAATTTGAGAATAACTCCACCCCTGAGCCGCGAACCTGTTTTGTTTTTTAATCGACTTCTTCTTCCGAGGTTATTTGGAGGAAGGAGGATTTGCAAAATTATATTTTTTATAATAACTCGTGCAGTTACTCTCAGAAAGCACCATTTGATGAAGTGGAACTGATGATGAAGACCACAGATTGCCACCGGAACTACTCAATAATAAGTATTTCACGGGTTGCGATTCGATTACTTTATGGTTGCCAAGTAATTTATGCTCGTCACAATGGATATGGTGAAGTGGAGCTGATGGTGAAGTACTGGTAGAACTCCTCAACGATTAACGTCCCTGCATCGGAAAAAGCAATATTTTGAAATGGTGGTGAGCAGTTGACATTAGGCTATTGCAACTTACAAATACACAAAAAAGCAAACTGACCCACTAAAAAGCGAGAAATAAAAACTACTTGGTGTAGTGTTTTTATTAACCAAAAATACATTATGTTATATTTGGATTTAATATTTTTATTCCAAAGAACATTATGTGTAAATATCATTATGCGTTTATAACATTATGCTGTTTACCATTATGCTGCATTATTATTATGCCAACAGTATTTATGGCAATTAACATTATGGCAAAACATTATTATGCCTAATAATATTATGCGTAATGATCATTATGCCGAATTCGTTATGCCAATGTAAATTATCACAATATATTTTATGCTTAACATAAGTAAACCGTAACAGTTCACCCACATTAATCACATGCATAATCAGCCTATAATTTTCCCACTGCTAGGACACAGGCATCCTCTTTCTGTGAGAGGGAGTGGGCCGTAATCTGTTGGTGGAAATGTCATCTTCGACTTCCCCGTTTTGGGAGCAGTGGTGATGAAATAATTTACACAAAGTGCCTGCTCTGGTTAGCTGCTGTGAGGTAGTTTATTCTTCCCGACTGCGTCACGATTTCCCGAAGGTCACTTGACCGAAGAATGTCTGGCGCGGTGCATGATCGTTTGACCTGCGAACATGCCATGTGTTAACCTAGGCGAACGAGGCTGTCAACCAATCGATACTACTTCTAATACAGTACAGAGTTTCTACACTGAAAACGATACAGATTTTCCCCGTACATTCCTATCAAAGCTCCCCATTGTTATCAACGTTATCAGCCCATTTTCCATACAAATAGCTTCACAATACGCGATAAAAACTTTCAACAACATTGTTCAAGCGTTTGGGCGCTCAATTTGTTCGCTTTAGCTAAGACGGGTAATGTTAAACAATGGCCACAAGTCTCGAGCAGGTATGGCTAAACTTGTATAAATTAAGTTGCCAACTTAAATTGACTCTGCTATCACTACCCGGGGTAAAGGTGGTGACACACGAGATAGTTGGTTGTTTTGACTACGATGTTTTTGTGTATTGTTATCTCGTTTTTTCTTTGGAAGCAGAGTTAAATATATTTTTCTTATCTTTGTAAGCAGTTTGTTGGTATCTTTATACCAGTTTTTGATTATTATGAGCATACAGGGGGTCATTTTTTGCATTTGGATGCTGTATTAAATTAGAATATGTACATAAGAGGGATGGATAAGAAAGCAATATGTTACTAGGTACTATTAATAACAGTTTAGGTAAGGAACATTTTAATGTCACTGACTCAATCATCTATTTCGTGTTCATTAATAATTATATAAAAAATATTCTTTATTGTTTAAAAGAGTAACTAAGGAATTTCTTGCCGATTCTTCTCGATGCGAAACTAGGTACTATTTGTAAGGGGCAACTAAAATCAAAACTATGCTTTTTTCTTTTTAATTTTGACTTTCAAAAGAGCCTTTTATGTGCCTATTTGAAATAAATGATTTGACTTTCGTTTAAGAATTTAAGCTGCTGGCAGACGGGCGAATTTTTAGAACATTAATCAGTCCACGAATTCGCTGCTCTATTCTACAGGGCTAAATTAAATTAGCTTGCAAAACTCCACAGAAATAATGGGCATCGATATCAAAACATTAAAAAGAAAACAAAAAAAAAATACTTTATGTTATTTTTTTGTGATCACCGACCTAAGTTTTTAATCGACTCTAGGTTTTTGCTCATTAAATTTTTGAGCATCCTCCATTTTTTTTTTTTTTTTTTTACAATATTATTCGTCAAATACCCGCGCGCTCAGTGTACACCCAATGTATACCACCTTAGTCAAAGTTCGATATTGTGCGGATCAAACATTGTTCTATAGTTAGTTGACTTGAATAATTGTTAGTTGGCTGTATCCTTCGTGATACATTGTTGATGAAGGCGAATCGACATGATTGATGCTAGAGAGGCGGTAAGATGTTGATGGTATGAATATACAGCGTGTAAAAAAAAACCTGTTGTTAAGATTCATACTGAGAGACTACTTATTTGTTTTTTTGTTAAAGAAAAAAATAAATTCTCCACATTTTTTTTTTCAATGGCGAATTTTAAAGTATTGTTACGAGGGGTGCGGATGGCCGTCGTGTAGCGGGTTTCTACAAGTCATAACATATCACCTCTGTAGAGAAGTTAATTTATAATGAAATTGGGGTAATTTAGGTTCTACTAAACATGTGAATTTCAAATAGCAATAACTTTTTTATTTTCAACTAGCTGCGCCCCGCGGTTTCTCCCGCGTACGTCTCCATCCCGTGGGAATATCGGGGTAAAAAGTATCCTATGTGTTTATACTGGTTATAAACTAGGTATCTGTTTACCAAATTTCATCCAAATCCGTTCAGCCGTTTTTACGTGAAAGAGTAACAAACATCCATCCATCCATACTAACAAACTTTCGCGTTTATAATATTAAGTTAGATTAGATAATTAAGGTATTTTGACACTGAGTACTTATAAAACTTATTTACATCCGAGGCCTAATTACGTACGTATGTGGTTTTTGCCAATGCCGTGACAGAACTGTCTGTAAATCGTCTCTGTTTTTAGTTCGTTTGGTACTATATTCGTATAAAAGTACCCGGCATTTCGCTGCAGATTTCCAACATTCGTCAAACCAAAATATTTTGCAAGCATGGAGCGAAAACTGCCTGTGTCGAAGTGAAAATACATCGCAGAATTCTCTTGAATTTCCTAGTATTTTTGCAAAACCTAGGAGGAGTCCTGGTGTATACCGGGACCCATGGCAACAGGCAACTGAAAGAACACGGGTGGGTTTTGGTCAGTAAAAGTCTGAAGTCAATTGATGATTTCACAAACTCAAAAAAAAAAAAAAAAAAGTCCTAGTGTATCATCGCTTGTATTTACGACTTTAGGCTTAACCTATTTTCAACCATCAGTTAATTTCAAAACCCCTATTGGAGAGCAGTGGTGGCCCAGGTAACGGCCCCGACTTACGAGTTAGGTATAGGTCGCGGCTTTGAACCTAGGCATGCGCTTTACTTTATGTAAATAACTTCGCGCCACTGCTCTCAAAACGGTGAAGGAAAACATCGCGAGGAAACCGCATGTCCTAGAATAAAAAAATCGAACACGTGACATCTTACCAACCTGCACTGGGGCCCGCGTGGTGGATTACAGCCCACTCCTTCTCGAAGAGAGGAGGAGGTCTTTGTCCCAGCAGTGGGAACATTATAGGCTGGTCATGCTATTAAGCTATGCTATTGGATAAATCACTATGTACACTGTTCATGTTCATCACAGTATCGTATCACTTAGAACGTTTGCTGTGGGTCCTGGATTTGATGTTCATATTAAGCACAGTTTTATTGGGTTTTCCATTAGAAATATCTCAGTTAGGAGTCTGAAGTATGAATTTATGTCCGGTTATCGCCCCATATAACAAGGAAATTGGAACTATCAGCAGTTTTACAGAACTAGGTTGAGTACTCTAAAATTGTTGAGTTTCAAATAAAAACCTTAAAAAAAACAATTGAGCTTCGCCCCCCTTCTTCGCCTACCTTTCACATCTAAACGACCGCAATAATATTCAATTGGAGCATGATACTCTGCCAAGATGATTGCAGTAAGGAAATTTAGTTAAAAACTGTGCGAATTTGGCACATGCAGCCGTTGATAAGATCGGCTAGCGATCTTTGATGACCGTCCTCTAGTTGCATTTTCACTTACACAGTCACATAAAGAAAATCATTTTGTCTGGCTGGAGGAAGCTATCATCTAGGTGTGAAATAGATTGGCAGGCATTGCAAAATTGTGTAGTCAATTGATGTTAGAGTTAACCATTGAACAGGGCTTATTCTAAGTCCTAACTAAAAGGGGTCTATTCATAAACGATGATTAAAATTAAGTGACGTTCAAACGTCAAAAATGTATGGTTAAACAGTCGCTAATCATTACTTAACTTTAAGCAACGTTTATAAATAAACCCCTATTATGTATAATAAATGCGAAACTGAATTTGTTTGTTATCCTTCCTAACTATAATCCATACTAATATTATAAATTCGAAAGTAATGCTGTCTGTCTGTATGTTACCTTTTCACGCCTGAACCAGTCAACCGATTTCGACAAAATTTGGCAAGGAGATAGATGGCATACTGGGAAAGGACATAGGCTACTTTTTATCGACATACCACGCGGGCGCAGCCGCGGGTGGAAGCTAGTATTATAAATGCGAAACTGAATTTGTTTGTTTGTTACGCTTTCACGGTAAAACGGTTGAACGGATTTGGATGAAATTTGGAGCAGGGTAGACCTTGACCTGAAGAAGGAAATAGGAAACCTTTTATTCCCACATTCCTACGGGATCGAGACTTATGCGGGCGAAACCGCGGGGCGCAGCTAGTAAAATATATTGCAGAAAGGAAAGGTCACAGTATCATAATATCTAATAGCGTGCCTCTACCGAGATAATAGATAGATAGCCGAGATAATACTCTAAATCCAAGTTCCAAACTGTACACTCGAAGCAAGAAAACTTTTAGAAACTTCGAAAGAAAGTAGATTCGAGCTGTTAATATTAAAATCGATAAGAAGGGACGCTGTGAAAGTCGTGAAAGAGCGAAGAAAACTGATTTTGAAGTTGTGTTAATTTTGTTTCAGCCGATTATCGAGTCGGTAACTTCTGTAAGGACTGGTAATTGCTGATAACTGCTCAGGAGTTTGCTATGTTGATTGTTTCAGGCTACATTGCTCATTGGTACGTAACTCGTTTGAGTTTCGCTTGTGGAATTTCAAAGTATTATTGCCTGTGATTTCGGGTATAAAATGTATTAAGTTAATTACTTTGAATGTGATTATGAGCGTGGGAGTTTTAGTTATAAGTCTTGGTTATAGTTGAAATTGAAAACTGGTTTTCATTTGAAAGACAGAAATTATTTACACGATTCATTCATGAAAAGAAATATAACGTTAAATACTGCCTTACTATCACAAAACCGTGTTTATCAGTTGTTTAGTTTAAACACCTTTTAAACACGACATTTATGTATGGAGTTTGACGTAAGATTGACGTCTAGTAAGATTACGATATAATAAGACCCTGAGGTTCTTTAGGTCTCAGTTGTTTTAGTCCGAGTTCAGCTCCACTATTACTGACAAATGCTTGCACTGACTGGATAGGTCCACTCAAATCGTTGTGGTTCTTTCCTCAAAAGACCATTTCAGACGCTAATCTACATGGTCCTCATATGGCCTGACCAAGATTATGTCTGGACTTTAAAAGAGACTGCGACCTCTGAGTTTGTTTCGACCTTTCTTCTCACAGTAGTCAGATAGGAAATGCCGACCTCATCTAGCTTATTTTTAATATGACTTGTAAAAGTGATTCCAATTTCTTATTTACAGAATAAACAATTTCATTTCATCATTACTTTATCTTCATCATCATTTCAGCCGAAAGACGTCCACTGCAGTATATTGGCCTTCCAATCACAGCCCAAAGAATTGCCAAACCTAAGTAGCAGTGGGCAGGGTATATTGCTCGCAGAACAGATAGCCGATGGGGACGAAAGGTTCTAGAGTGGCGACTGCGTACCGGAAGACATAGCGTTGGAAGTCCCCCACAAGGTGGACCAATGACCTTGAAAAGGTCACAAGAATCCGCTAGATGCAAGGCACAGACTGACCTGATCGAATTATTTTATAATAAAAAGTTATTGGTTACGAGTACTTATGCTTTATTTTTCTTCCCAGGTATGAGCCTCTTAGGGCGCCTTTCATCGTCTCTGCTGCAGATAGGACCAATTCATACCACAAGAATTTTGTCGGATCAAGGTACAAAAACAGTAGTTAGCAGTAGTCGGCAGTATAAATATATAAATAAAAAAATAAATAAAGTAAAAGCCCCCGCTCCCTGCCCTAAGGTGGAAGTTTGAAGGCCTTCCGCACCGCAGCAACTTCACGCGTTGGGTCTAGCGCAAACGCAAACAAGATTTTTTTTGGTCATCGCCGAAGCAGTGTACAGTCACGGACTTTAATTGATAAGCCACCTTCAAACTTTTCAATTTTACAGTTTCATACATTCAAAAAGAATACACGATTAAACACGGACTCAAACCGCACGCTCGTAAACAAGATGACAAATAAATGACTTATAATCGGAAATAGCCTTATCCATAGAGGTTGACTAATAAGTTCTCAATGATAAAAATTAATCCAATGATGCATTAAGTTTATCCAATCTATTTGATACTGACCTCCTTTGAATCAGAGCTTATTAACTCGATTATTCTGAAAACTTATCTGAAGACAGTGACAGTTGAAATGTCACACACATTTCAACTGTCAGTCGATGTCAGAGACGTTAATTTCGAAGTTGTCGAAATGACTACTAATATTTCTCCGTACGCTAACATTACTATCGCTACACTTAAAAAATCGTTGCTAGGTTACTGTTGCTAGACCTGCAATTGGTTGACTTTGGGTAGTCACTCTGCTGTCAAGTTTATAGTTCTGGCTCTTAGGTTAGCCAACCGGTAAAGTTATTAAATACAATTTTCTTCTACTAATACGAAGACATTATGACTTTCCGTGTCGGGAACCGAATAAACCCGATTTGCATTACACGGCTAAAATACGAACAGTGCCAGGTGGCTCATCAATTAAAGTCCGTGACTGCACCTACACAGTTCGTGTGTGGAAATGACACGAAATCTTGCATAGGCCCGACGACTTTTCTTAGCGCGTACAAGCGACCTTCTTCAAATGAATATTTAGCTGATTGGATCGAACCAGTAATCTTCGTACGACGAAAATGCTAACAAGTTTGCATTGAGCTAAAAAAATCAGCAAAACTTATAATTAATATGCAGAATATTTTCTAAATAAAAGATCTTATCAATACATTTTAGAAGAAGCGAAGCTCCAAAACTGATTCCCCGAATAGATAGAGAAAGAGGAAAAATATAAAATTAAAATTTTATTTTTTAAACTCCATTTTCAATATTAAAGTAAAAAAATATTAAATTGCGAGCGTCGTTACGTTCAGAAATAGACATTACCGTAAAATGAAACGGACTCGCGAAGATATCAACCGGAAAAGTTGGTTCCAACATAATTTTTAACGTAATTAAAACTGTTATTGCTTCGGGGACCTTTCTTTTTCTATTACGGTTAGCTCTGTTTTTCGCTTTTAGATTTTTAGCACTAAATGTGACCTAATTGGTCCTTCGAGACGGTGTCTCGTTAGATTAGCTAAATATTATTGCGGCTTCTTCCATTTCGTCGCAGAATCACCCTTTGTTTGCGGATGATATAATTTTAAATGGTATATTATATTCTTCATTTTGTAGGGTACATAGCGGGTTTCTTTTGTTTTGATTATTTTACCCAACGGTGCGCGAATTTAAATCTTTTAATTTTTACCGTTGAATGATTCAAATATCGGATGAATTAGGTACTGACGCAGGTACGTCATCAATCAATCAATCTTTGATCGTGAACACAGGTATTACAATAAACCTGTGAGAGTTGTGGGAAATTTCGAAAAGGATACCGGGGCCCTTGGCAACAGGCAACTGAAGGAACGCGGGTGGGTTTTAGTCATTCATTTCATTTCACTGGACTGGACTGATTTTGACGGGACTTTCACTGGCATATAGCTGATGTTATAAGGAAAAACGTAGGCTTTATTTTAGAAAAATAAGGGTCCACGCGGGTGAAGCCGCAGACAGCAGCTACTAATGTCTAAAATTCTATAAACGAAAATGTGGTTTTCAACAGTTGTAGAGAAAATTACTTTCAGTGCGACATCCCATAATGTTATTAGAGATCCCTTTTAGAGATTTATTTACTATAAAACCTATTTATGTGAGTGTTTGTGTATATTAGCTTCGAGAATGGCGGATAAAGATTTTCATAATAGGATATTTATTTCGTGAATAGGTTGTTTTTGAGACTTGCAAGTTACTTTGCTAGCTGGTTGGAGCCTATAATATGTAATGTGTGTTTGTTTGTGGAAATGGAAAATAAAGTTATAATGCATGAGATTATGTAGAAATAGCAACCCGCCCCTGCTTCCCACGGTTTTTAGCGTTTGATAAAACATCGTAGACAAAATCATAATGCACCTAAACCTTCCTTATGAAACACTCCGTCCATTGGTGAAAACTGTATGGAAATCCGTTCGGTAGTTTTTGAGTTTTTTGCGTTCAGACAGACAGACGCGGCGGAGGGACTTTGTTTTACAATAATTATGTAGTGATGAATGGGCTTTTATACTTACATAGTTGCAGGTACACTAGCTTGTTTTCTCATAGTTTTTATCAAAGTAACTGTAAAACAGATGTAAGTAGAATTATGTACTTACAGTATAACTTTTTTTCTTGTTCTTAAAGTCCCTCGGCAAACTTCGTGTTTTGTCAGTCGTCGAATTTCTATCAATTGCCCTTTGCACTTAGTGTAGACCGGACGCTTTCAATCGACTTGGAAGTATATCGAGTTGTTAATACTCTTATAACTTAAAGTAATTTATTATAAAAAAATGGCAGAAAACAGTTTAAGGAAAATAGTTTTACAGCTTTATAAATAAAGTACTTAGTTCTGAATTCAAATTATTTTATACGATAAATCTAATATTTGATGAAAATGGAAATTAGAATTCGTTTGTATATCGTGCGATGATTCCCGTGGGACATTAAGAAAATAGTTGAAGTCACTTTTCATGTCTGTCTCTGACGACATTGTTGTTCTAAACTACGCAACGGATTGTGATGTGGTTTTCAAAATCGTTTTGTTTTTTTTTCAGGAAGGTTTATATTATGTATGCTTAATACGAACATTAATATTGTTAGGTACATAAATATCCACAGGCAGAGGACACAAAAATGACCTCATCGACCTTCGAAAGGTCAACAATGATACTCACCAAAAAAAACCCTTAATACCAAACAGCGATACAGTATTATTTCTAACAACAACAATAAAATTGTTTTATCGTACCAATATCGTGCGTTTTATTTGTCGCTGATGTACGCCGGGTTAGCTCTGGGTTGCCAGCTTAAAAGCTGCGTTGTTCGGGAAAAAAGGGGAAAAATGTACGGAGATTTTTATATAGTTTTGCATTATAACGCGAAATAGAAATTGAACCCAATGGCAGGCTGACAATAACATTTGGATTTTGAAAGGCCTATCAAGTGTCTGTATATGACTATCACGTGTGTGTGTGTGTGTGTGTCTGTGTGGCCCTGTGTGTTCGGGAGTGGCAACCGCGTACCGGAAGACGTAGCGTTGGAAGGCAAGGTGGACCGATGACCTGTTCAAGGCCGCGGGAATGCGCTGGATGCGAGAAGCCCAGAACCGGTCGATCTGGAGGTGGTTGAGGGAGCCCTATGTCCAGCAGTGTACGTCTTTCGGCTGAAATGATGATGATCATGATCAAGTGTCTAATCAGTCAAACTTCTGTTTATCATCATTCACCTCTTATCCCAATTTCTCTTGTTCTTCCATACTTCTCTATTATAATATATCGTCATCTCGGTAGTCACTCCCTTTCTAGCAATCTTCTGTAAAGTATCATGTAATATTTATTTATCTGAGGAAAAATGTAAATTAAGTACAATAGGTAAGGAGATGTACCTACCTAAGTCGTGACTCTTCCAAAAAATATACTTACTGAATAAGTTTTCAACACAAAACTCAATCTTATGATTGTAACTTCGTAGATATCAGAGTCAATTATTTAACAGGAATAGTACAAGAAACTTTATTTCCGGAGATTTTGTAACTTTAATTCTGGCAACACCAGCTTAGCCATACAAAAAGCTCGCGCTCGCGACATTTATAGCTGTAATTATGACTGATTTAGTGACTGACCAGCCTGCCTCAGTGTTGCCCGTTTATCGGAAATGAGCGAAAGCGATATTTATTATTGCGCTGTATGTTATTGTCTTTTAGAATGTGTTCGGTCCAATATTACGCCACATAATTCTGAATTGTTGACGTGTCGTTAAATGTTATGTTTGAAATGAAAGTAAAACCAGCGGATGTATGTGACTCAATATTGAGACCTATATATTTAAAGCCAATATTTGTTTAGACTGTTTATTTATTTGTATTTAAGTAAGTATTTATTTTAGGCCGCAGGAATCCACTGGAAGCGGGAAGCGCAGAAACGTTTGAAGTGGCGGTGTTTGCCTTTGTCGAGCAGTCGACGTCTTTTGTCTGAAATGAGGATGACGTTAATGAAATTTTTTTTTAAATCATCGATTATCACTGCATATCTAAAGAAAAATAACATATTTGATTTGATAAAAGAATATGAATAGCGAACAATCGAATTATATCATGAACTTAGTTACGGAGCAAGGGATGATAATGAGAGGTCCCAGAAAAAGGTGACAGTCTATCAGCTATAACGAAAATGGCAAAAAACTTTTTACAAAAAAAAAAAACTGACTTCCAAAAAAATCACTAAAAAGTGAACAATAATTTTAATTTCGGATTTCGGTTTTCAATTTTAATTTTTTGCCGCCGACTTCCAAAATTAAAGTTTTTTTTTCTGTAAAAAGTTTTTATTTTTCACTTTTTAGATGTGGTACGTACCCCACACAAATTCGAATACCTACCACTACCTGCTATGTAAATAACAATGACGGAGTAAATTAAACCATCGTCTAGATAAACTAACTACGCACGCAAAGTTTATTTATTTATTATAAGGTAGCTTCACAGCTGACAGTAAGTACAACATTATTATTAATCTGAACATTACGCCAATTACGAAGTACACAGAAAAATAGGAAAATACAGAGAGATATTCTTAATGTGCGTGTGTGCGGTGTAGGTGCTGTACATGTGTGCGCTGTGTGAAGTTAATAAAATTTAAATGGTGGTCCCATTTCCCTCGGAAGCATCACCTACCAAACAAAAAAAGAATCATCAAAATCGTTTCATAATTGGCGGAGTAATAGCGTAACAAACCAACAAAAAGAAAAAAAAACATACAAATGTATTGAGAACCTACTCCTTTTTGAAGAAGTCAGTTAAAAAGTCAAAAATGTATTGGACTAACTGCTGCCCGCGATTCTGTCCACGTGGAAGCCAACTAACTATACTTACCATAAAATATATCATATGCTACGCTGCAATTGTGTAGCTTTCTATCAGTGAAAGATTTTTTTAAATCATAGATTACCTCCTTACCAAATAAATTAATCAATCTCTAATCAATTAAATTAATTTTCTTTCTTTCTTTACATTCAAACTTACTAACTTTACTTTCGGTGGTGCGGCGCGAGCGCCATTTTCTACGCGGGCAGGCACAGCCCCCACAGGGGCTTCTATTTCTTAATCATGCTGCTGTAGAGCCGGTCGACCGCCTCATGCTTGTTGAATGTGGATACAAGCGGTCTGGACATTAAAAGATTTTATTGACTTAATATTTTATTTACATTTTTATTAATGTGTAGATTGACATACAGCCGGTTTCTGATTTAAGAATTTGAAGTTGAGAATTTGTCAAACTCTTCTTTGACATTGCTTTAAGGTGATTCCTTTAATGTAACCCGCGAAATTCAATGCGTTTTTTGCAAATAAATTTTGAATTTCGCGGGCCTTTATGTCATCACCTTTTGTAATGAGTTTGACATGTTCTCAACTTGAAATTCTCAATTCAGAAACCGGGTCATAAGCTACCGAACAGCTAACGTTAATCCTGATGAAAGTACGACTCTTGACACTTTTCACTGTCTTAGGCTCTCTAGACCTTTTTAGGCTATTTTTTTCCCGGGGAAACACTCATGGATAGCCTCCGTTTGGAACATTTTAGCCTAAAATTGCCAACTGACAGATAACGTCATTGCTCTGCGACGCGAAAAAAAACAGGCTGGTAATATATAAGAGAAAATTCACGTGACCAGAGGCTGGCCAATTCTTAGGCCAAAGAATCAGTATTGCCATCCAACGTGGCAACGTTGCCAGCCTTTTTCCACTGACAGCGATGCGGACGAATTTTTTGATACCCAATGTGCCTTTATTTATCATTTTCCTTTGTATAGAGAAAATTCGTCTAAATTTTATAATTATGGATTTTTTAGGATGTGTAAGCATTTAAGGAGGACCTCGTGGCTAAGTAAAAACAGCCGCACGGATCGATCCATCAGGTTAAGCTACGCTTGCCGGGGTTGGTCCGTGGATGGGTGACCATCTTAACATACCGAGTTTCCTCCGTGCCTCGGAAAGCACGTTAAGCCATTGGTCCCGGCTGTCCTTTGTGGATCTTTGACAGTCATTACGGGTCGTCAGAAGCCCGAAAGTCTGATAACCAGTTTTGCCAAGGGGTATCGTATTACCCAGTTACTGGGTTGTGGAGGTCAGATAGGCAGTCGCTCCCTGTAAAATACTGGTATTCAACTGCATCCGGTTAGACTGAAAGCCGACCCCAAAATAGTTGGGAAAAGGCTAGGCAGATGATTATAGTAAGCATTTAAAAAGGTACACTATACATAATTACCTTAGCAACATTAGAAGTAAAAAAAAAATCCCGACGGACCAAATGTTCAAACGTTTTAAGTCGCCTTTAATACTCATGCTGTCTCTTTCACTTGAAGGTGTAAAAAGACTTTTAAGAACGTCATAGAGTGAAGTGTCGTTTGAAAATTCGAAGGCAAAAGAATACGTCCCAATGCTCATTCCTTCTGGAGAAGAAGCCTTTGATCTGTGTCGGGACAGTGATAGGAGTTATATTATTTGTATATTGTCAATACTAGTCTTACCAAAGGATATTATCGTGTTACAAAGTAGGTAACTGGGGCTATGGAGGTCAGAGAGGCTGTCGCTCCATGTAAATACTTACTTACAATAGTATTCAGCTGCATTTATTTAGATTGGGATAAGGGAAAATCCTCATTGATGTTTTAAAGGAGGAGAGTTCTATCAGACTCTTACTGACTAAAAACCACCCCGGTATTTCATTCGCACACTTGAACCGGGGATCACGGGAGATCCCATGATCCCCGGTCCAACCGGTGCGCCAACCGGTGTTCCACAATACCCGGCTGGTGCCGGCCCTACTTTGCGGGCCACCTCAGGCCCGCGGGGGAGTGAGGTGTAGGACTCCTCTCGCGACCTGCAATAGGGGTGCACATGGAACACTAAGCGCCGCCGCCTCGGGTCCTGTTACCTTCTCTTGTTCGTCCTCGATGAGGGTTGCTGGACGTCCCCGAGTCCGCCGGACCTCTCTGTCTGAACAGGGCGTTGTCCGCTCTCCGCCGACGCCAGGTCCGCCTGCTGCAGGTTAGGAGGGTGGTCTTGATCTTCCACGCCCATTTTGCGGTCTGCAAAATGACGGCAGAAGACATCAGAAGGACATTACCGCATTCCACGACTCGGTGCTTCCGAACATCGAAGGAAAGACGGTCGGCAGCGCCAGGTCGGCATCGACTTCTGTTATGAGGGCACGGTACGGCAATCCTCCCATTCAGCATAAACTGCTCACCTTTTTAAAATTGTTCACAGTGAATATTCTGATTTGTTTGTTGGAGGATTACATGCTACATTTAACTTAGTACGTAGTAAGCACTAGAAACTTGTACCCCAGGGTTGCGTAACAGTTTTGGATGTTCGAACTTGGAAAGTTTTAGCACTAGTTATGTTGCCAACATAAACATAACTAACAATATGGTAAACTGTACGGTTCATCGATATAGTTGTTATTGGAGTTGGGGTCATCCTGGAACTAATACTGAATTGTTTAGAATAAGTACTTAAGGGGGATGCGCCAAGGTAGCCCGCGAAATTCTCAGGTCAGGTCGCTACGGGTCACTCCGTCTCGCTCTCTCATGCCGCGAGTAGTATGGTGCGAGTGAGATAAAACATGAATTTGAGTTGGCTTAGTGTAGGCCCTTCAGTCGCTTTTCAAGTCCATCTGTGTGACTGCGTTGTTCTTATAAGCTACGTAACAGGGGGCCATGTCTACTAATTTACAAACGTGTCTTACAATGATCAGTTTTTGACAGATATGCCATACAAAATCTGTCAAAAACTCATCATTGTGAGACCACTGACACTTTTGTAAATTAGTGGACTTGTCCCCCTGATTACTTGCTAAGTTCTTATCTAGTTTATTCTAGGTTTTATACGCATTACCAAGTATAAACCTGTGTAAATGTAACCGCATCAATAAAATATAAAAAAATAACAAAACTCAAATAAAAAACTAAACCTATTAGGTTGAAACTTGGAAGAAAATCCATGATTTGAATTAAAATCTATTTCGAAATAGATAGGTGCATGTCATAAGATAAAGCGATTTTTGTCTGTTCTCGTATTTATGTATAAAAGTTAAATTTAAAATTTAAAATACGTTGTCGGGGGTTTTTTAAATTTTAAATATAACTTTTATTTCCAGCTTTTTAAATTTCATATTATATTATATTAAATCTGCGTAGCTGTACGTACTTTTGCCACAGTGAAGCTAGTTACTAATTTAGTCTCATTTCTCTTTCCTACTCCATCATCAGACCCTGATCACCATCCATCTGTAACCTATTTTTTGAGACCTTTCCAATGAGCCCAAACACGATACCTCTGCTGTAAGTAGGTGAGGGAGTTGGGTATCCTGCATCCAGGTGATGCTGCAGCATCAGTTCAAGGTTACTATATTCTTCTAATATCATTAAAGTAACAGAATTCTAAATTTCCAATCGATTAGATCTGCGAAAGATGCTCACATCCATTCATCAACTAGAAAAGAGCTGATAATCTTCAAACGGCTGAACCGATTTTCTTGAATCATAGCTAAGAACACTCTCGATCAAGTCACCTTTCAAACAAAACAAAAAAAAAACAGTATCGGTTCAGCCGTTTGGCAGCTACGATGGAACAGACAGACACACAGATACACAGATACACACGTTAAACTTATAACACCCCTCTTTTTCAGTCGGGGGTTAAAAACAAATAAATATTATGGGCGACTTTGACAAATGAAACTCAACACGAGTAGATCATTGTTGTGGAATATTGACACTGACATTTCTTGAACATCGAACGTGCTGATCCCGTTCTATAATAATTGGTGAAATTGGTGAAATTCACCCTAATACGTAGGTTATCGTATTTATCTTTTATATAGATTCTTTTCTTGTGAATGTGAGAACGATGTAGGCTTAGTGGACTGTAGATTTGTTGAACATTTTCTATTTGCTTAAGTACCTACCTGGTACTTGTTGAAAGGCCTACACTGTCCTCCCATACCTATTAACATTGTTATTCGAAAATAATTGTAAAAGCCAATTATTTTTAAAAGAATAAACGTGGAGTTTCTTGCCGGCTCTTCTCCATAGGAAACGACCAATTGGAACCATGCACCTAGTTGCAATATTTTGCAAAATCAAAATATTTTATGTGAAATAAAATATTTTGATTTTGATTTTGAGGTGAATAAACCGTTTGTGACACGTTCATAATGTCCAACTACGTTTAAGCAAAAGAAGGTCCATGTTTTATATTTTACTATTACTCAAAAACTTTTGAACCAGTTTAAAACAAATAAGTATCGACAAAGAAAGACTACTTTAATGCCTACAGACAATACGCCGACATAACTTGGTGGTTCCGCATTTTTTTTTTAAAGATCCAATCTGTGACAGCGTGTGTGAGTGAGAGAACATGCGCGAAAGTTCGCAGAAGTATGTTCAGACCTGCCAACTTATATCGGCCGTACATCTTATTTTATCAGTTTTTTGGAGTATCTTTATATTTTAAAATGTTAATCGCTTATCTCTTATCCCAAACCTTTCGCTAGTCTGAATATCAGTGGGGATTAAAAGCGAGCGTTCTGTAAATTTATTAAACGGTTCTGTGGCCCACGATAGCGTCATTCCAATACTGTTTGTAGTACTTTGACAATTTTGCTGTTAATTATAGAATCTTAATAATAATTTACCTTCGCTTCGGCGATGAGATTTATTTATGTTAGTTAATTGATTCAGGCGTGACTTTGCGAAAATATATTATAAAATACAATAGACGTAGATATATTTAGTAACCTATTCCGCCTTCAAGGGTCATAAAAAACCCTGAAGAAATCGTCACGTGTTGACGCAGAGAAAAAAAAGTTGCGTCCAGTGCTCGGTGTGGCAACACGTCGTGTTCTGGTTTGCGACTGGTCAATCGTCATACTGAGGATGTCTCGTTGAGAAGTGAAACATGTGTCGACTTATTACATGGTTTTTTTATGAAACTTGAAGAATATTTAAGCGGAATAGGTTATTAAATATATCTACGTCTAATGTATTTTATTTATGTTGCCAAGAAAAGTAATATGGAGAAGTTTTGCTTAGCTTTTCAGTTGTTTGTTTGCTTAGGGAAATTATATTATGAAAGAAAATTAATTATGTAGTTTTATGCGAATAGAAATATGGTTTGTTAATGACCATAATGTTATTTGCTTTGGGCAGAAACCGTGTTGAACAAATGTTACATGATCTGACCAAGATTATGTCTGGACTTTAAAGAGACTGTGATATCTGATTTTGCAAAGTAGTTGAAGAAACGCCGGCCTCATCTAGTTTTTAAAATATGATTGCAGTGTAAAAGTGTTTGTGCAAACCAATTTACAGAAATAAATAAAATATTTGCAAACTATAAAAAAACATTCAATAAACTAAACGAATGATAGTATTTGATGAAGGTCTACGAGATTGCTACGCGCTACGACGGCTACGCTTTTGTAGCATGTAACCGATGCGCTACGAATTCGTAGAATGTCATTAGGGTCAGCGTTCACAAACAGTCGGTTCCTCTTTTTAATACCTAAACGCACATTATTGCCTTTGTTAACATTTAATTAAATATAATAAGGAAGAAATATCAAAGAAGTCGAAAAACGAATCCAAAATGCTTGGACGATCTACTGGGCCCTTAAAGAACATATGAAAGGAAACCTCATCGATATGTGCGTCCTGCCCGTCCTATCCTATGGTGCACAAAGTTGGTCAGTTACTGAACAACAGAAGTCCAAACTCAAGATTTGCCAGCGGGCAATGGAGCATAATATGTGTCAAGCAAACAGACCGCGTTAGAAACACCACCCTGCACTCCATAACTCAAGTAGCGGATTTTGGAGACAAAACAACCAAACTGAAGTGGGAGTGGGCAGGCCTCGTCACCGAATACACCTGGAGAGATGGGGACAGATCGTCACTGGACGCCTGAAGGAGGACATCACCGACGAGGTAGACCGCGGCGAAGGTGGTGTGACGATCCAATCATGTTTGCGGGGCCAACATGGCCAGAAATCGCACAAAACAGAGAGATTTGGAAGGAAAAATGGGAGGCCTTTGCCCAGCAGTGGGTAAAGGCCTCCCATTTTTCCACACACACTATAGGCACACTATAGGCTAAGAAAAAAAAAAGGAAGAGATATTAGTGGCTAAAAATAATCAATCCTATACAACACAAACAAATCTGGGATTCCGCAGATATCCAAAAAAGACGCAATTGTGTTGTGTTGTAGTTAGCGACTCGACAGAATGGCAGACGATGTGTTTCGCTCAATTGATTTGCTGTCCCACTCTCAGGGTTGACACATTGACTAGTCACGAGCAAAAATATGTATACACTCAGCAAAATTCAATAGTGATTTTCTCGTCGAATAACGATCGCAACTTTGAGATGAGATCTATATCATAATAACTGGGGTTCCAGATATTATGAAAAAAAAAATACTATTAAATAGAAATACTATGTTCGCCTACATCTACACTAATATTATAAAGAGGAAAGATTTGTATTTTTGTGTGTATGTTTGTAACGAATAAACTCAAAAACGATTGCACCGATTTCAAAAATTCTTTCACCATTAGAAAGCTACATTCACCCTGAGTAACAAAGGCATATATCTATTATATTATATAGCAAATATTTATTGCTAGAAAAGATTAGGGATCCTTACTAAAACTCCAATAATGTAACCCAAGGTGTAAAAAAAATACCTAAAATATTATTAACATCGCGTGCGCTGCGAAAACTATTGAGGATAGAATAAAATAATGTACTACGACTTTGCAGAACACATTATTATTAACAAAAAGTGTCGCGACAGCATATGTCTAGCTATTATAGTTATGCCACAATAAGTGTTCTTTTATTTTAAAAATTTAATTGAAATGACGCCGCTAGAAAAGGCTCTTTATTTGTATCTTGATATGAATCCTTATTAAAATAAATGCCTTCATATTTAAGACTGCTTCAATAACCTTTATATAACTTTTTGAATTATTAAATTTGGACATTTCTATCCGAAAGATATCACGAGTTTAAAAATGTAACTATAGCTCCAAAAAATACCGGCTCATACATTCAATATACAATGGCTTTTTTGATGATATCTCGGTAGATAGGTGGGTAGATAGGTAGGTAGATAGGTGGGTAGATAGGTGGGTAGGTAGGGTAGGTAGGTAGGGTAGGTAGGTAGGGTAGGTAGATAGGTAGGTAGGGTAGGTAGGTAGGGTAGGTAGGTAGGTAGGGTAGGTAGGTAGGGTAGGTAGGTAGGTAGGGTAGGTAGGTAGGGTAGGTAGGTAGGGTAGGTAGGTAGGGTAGGTAGGTAGGGTAGGTAGGTCGGGTAGGTAGGTAGGGTAGGTAGGGTAGGTAGGGTAGGTAGGGTAGGTAGGTAGGGTAGGTAGGGTAGGTAGGTAGGGTAGGTAGGTAGGGTAGGTAGGTAGGGTAGGTAGGTAGGGTAGGTAGGTAGGGTAGGTAGGTAGGGTAGGTAGGTAGGGTAGGTAGGTAGGGTAGGTAGGTAGGGTAGGTAGGTAGGGTAGGTAGGTAGGGTAGGTAGGTAGGGTAGGTAGGTAGGGTAGGTAGGTAGGGTAGGTAGGTAGGGTAGGTAGGTAGGGTAGGTAGGTAGGGTAGGTAGGTAGGGTAGGTAGGTAGGGTAGGTAGGTAGGGTAGGTAGGTAGGGTAGGTAGGTAGGGTAGGTAGGTAGGGTAGGTAGGTAGGGTAGGTAGGTAGGGTAGGTAGGTAGGGTAGGTAGGTAGGGTAGGTAGGTAGGGTAGGTAGGTAGGGTAGGTAGGTAGGGTAGGTAGGTAGGGTAGGTAGGTAGGGTAGGTAGGTAGGGTAGGTAGGTAGGGTAGGTAGGTAGGGTAGGTAGGTAGGGTAGGTAGGTAGGGTAGGTAGGTAGGGTAGGTAGGTAGGGTAGGTAGGTAGGGTAGGTAGGTAGGGTAGGTAGGTAGGGTAGGTAGGTAGGGTAGGTAGGTAGGGTAGGTAGGTAGGGTAGGTAGGTAGGGTAGGTAGGTAGGGTAGGTAGGTAGGGTAGGTAGGTAGGGTAGGTAGGTAGGGTAGGTAGGTAGGGTAGGTAGGTAGGGTAGGTAGGTAGGGTAGGTAGGTAGGGTAGGTAGGTAGGGTAGGTAGGTAGGGTAGGTAGGTAGGGTAGGTAGGTAGGGTAGGTAGGTAGGGTAGGTAGGTAGGGTAGGTAGGTAGGGTAGGTAGGTAGGGTAGGTAGGTAGGGTAGGTAGGTAGGGTAGGTAGGTAGGGTAGGTAGGTAGGGTAGGTAGGTAGGGTAGGTAGGTAGGGTAGGTAGGTAGGGTAGGTAGGTAGGGTAGGTAGGTAGGGTAGGTAGGTAGGGTAGGTAGGTAGGGTAGGTAGGTAGGGTAGGTAGGTAGGGTAGGTAGGTAGGGTAGGTAGGTAGGGTAGGTAGGTAGGGTAGGTAGGTAGGGTAGGTAGGTAGGGTAGGTAGGTAGGGTAGGTAGGTAGGGTAGGTAGGTAGGGTAGGTAGGTAGGGTAGGTAGGTAGGGTAGGTAGGTAGGGTAGGTAGGTAGGGTAGGTAGGTAGGGTAGGTAGGTAGGGTAGGTAGGTAGGGTAGGTAGGTAGGGTAGGTAGGTAGGGTAGGTAGGTCGGGTAGGTAGGTAGGGTAGGTAGGGTAGGTAGGGTAGGTAGGGTAGGTAGGTAGGGTAGGTAGGTAGGGTAGGTAGGTAGGGTAGGTAGGTAGGGTAGGTAGGTAGGGTAGGTAGGTAGGGTAGGTAGGTAGGGTAGGTAGGTAGGGTAGGTAGGTAGGGTAGGTAGGGTAGGTAGGTAGGTAGGGTAGGTAGGTAGGGTAGGTAGGTAGGGTAGGTAGGTAGGGTAGGTAGGTAGGGTAGGTAGGTAGGGTAGGTAGGTAGGGTAGGTAGGTAGGGTAGGTAGGTAGGGTAGGTAGGTAGGGTAGGTAGGTAGGGTAGATAGGTTGGTAGATAGGTGGGTAGATAGGTGGGTAGGTAGGGTAGGTAGGTAGGGTAGGTAGGTAGGGTAGGTAGATAGGTAGGTAGGGTAGGTAGGTAGGGTAGGTAGGTAGGTAGGGTAGGTAGGTAGGGTAGGTAGGTAGGTAGGGTAGGTAGGTAGGGTAGGTAGGTAGGGTAGGTAGGTAGGGTAGGTAGGTAGGGTAGGTAGGTCGGGTAGGTAGGTAGGGTAGGTAGGGTAGGTAGGGTAGGTAGGGTAGGTAGGTAGGGTAGGTAGGGTAGGTAGGTAGGGTAGGTAGGTAGGGTAGGTAGGTAGGGTAGGTAGGTAGGGTAGGTAGGTAGGGTAGGTAGGTAGGGTAGGTAGGTAGGGTAGGTAGGTAGGGTAGGTAGGTAGGGTAGGTAGGTAGGGTAGGTAGGTAGGGTAGGTAGGTAGGGTAGGTAGGTAGGGTAGGTAGGTAGGGTAGGTAGGTAGGGTAGGTAGGTAGGGTAGGTAGGTAGGGTAGGTAGGTAGGGTAGGTAGGTAGGGTAGGTAGGTAGGGTAGGTAGGTAGGTAGGGTAGGTAGGTAGGGTAGGTAGGTAGGGTAGGTAGGTAGGGTAGGTAGGTAGGGTAGGTAGGTAGGGTAGGTAGGTAGGGTAGGTAGGTAGGGTAGGTAGGTAGGGTAGGTAGGTAGGGTAGGTAGGTAGGGTAGGTAGGTAGGGTAGGTAGGTAGGGTAGGTAGGTAGGGTAGGTAGGTAGGGTAGGTAGGTAGGGTAGGTAGGTAGGGTAGGTAGGTAGGGTAGGTAGGTAGGGTAGGTAGGTAGGGTAGGTAGGTAGGGTAGGTAGGTAGGGTAGGTAGGTAGGGTAGGTAGGTAGGGTAGGTAGGTAGGGTAGGTAGGTAGGGTAGGTAGGTAGGGTAGGTAGGTAGGGTAGGTAGGTAGGGTAGGTAGGTAGGGTAGGTAGGTAGGGTAGGTAGGTAGGGTAGGTAGGTAGGTAGGGTAGGTAGGTAGGGTAGGTAGGTAGGGTAGGTAGGTAGGGTAGGTAGGTAGGGTAGGTAGGTAGGGTAGGTAGGTAGGGTAGGTAGGTAGGGTAGGTAGGTAGGGTAGGTAGGTAGGGTAGGTAGGTAGGGTAAGTAGGGTAGGTAGGTAGGTAGGTAGGTAGGTAGGGTAGGTAGGTAGGGTAGGTAGGTAGGGTAGGTAGGTAGGGTAGGTAGGTAGGTTAGGTAGGTAGGTTAGGTAGGTTAGGTAGGTAGGGTAGGTAGGTAGGGTAGGTAGATAGGGTAGGTAGGTAGGGTAGGTAGGTAGGGTAGGTAGGGTAGGTGCTACCCGTGCGAAGCGAAAAATTACTTTTAAAAGTTGCTAAGTGTGTACGTACCTATACACTTAGCAATTTTTAAAAGTGATTTTGACCTTGTAGCGTTGTAGTCACAAGCACTAATAGCCAAAATTGGAATTTATGCCTTGTTTCGTCAATACAATTTCATGAATGTTTACAACGCCCCAATGTCATTCAGGTACCAAAAGGTTCTTTTATTTTTGGCCGAGACGTTATGTAGACTTATCTAGTCTCTCGTCATCTCTTCCTGATTAAACAGTTTAATTTAACTACCATTATGTGGAATGCTTTCCTGGACGATTTTTAATCCTGAGAATCTGAAATTGTTGATTACCGAGCCGCTTAGCTACAGATTATTATATAATTCAATGTGGTCAAGTATTAATAGTATTTATTCAGAAAATAAAAACCGAACATCATTTATTTTAGTAAAAAACTTTTAACCGACAGCGGCAGCTAACACGGCTCGCCTCGCTTATCTGGTGAAATGTGGGTGTTACTTTAATAATAACATAGTTCTGGATCTTTAAGTCCCATGTGAAAGGGGGAGAGCCTAATTGATAGGTACACCTCTGCATAATCCTTCGGGGATTATAGGCGTGATGTTATAGTATTTTATAAGTGAAAAATATCTCAAACATAAGCGACAACCCTACCTCGTTTTGATGAATTAATCAAAAAATGAAAATAACGTCTCCATATAATATTACGAGCATGATTCAGCCTGTATAAACGTAATATTAATATTTACTATATACAGAAACTGTCTACGCATTCCTACGAACGTTTAGGTACAGTCCACAAAAGAGACAAGTAAGCAGGCCGCTTACTGCGATGAGGGTTTCCTGAAATGACTTTTACTAGGTGTCAGCACTGAGTCGTCTGGTCCGGACGTCAAAAGTGTCAAAGCGCCTATATTTTCTTTAGTCGTGACCGAATGATGAATTTCATCATATATTTAGTATTCATTGTCGAAATGGAAGACCTCGTGTCAAAGTGGCGTGGCGTAAAACTTATTTTTGTTGATCAATTCTAAATGAGGCACGTGATCACGTCATACATCTTATGGCACCGAGCCGGCTTCGAGCAATGCGACTTGCGTCAAGCGACACGCGTGCACGTCACCTATTTTCGTCGGTCGCCCCGCAGTCGCTGTGGCTTGAGCGTGAAGCTCATGGCCACAGGTTAAGACTCAAAATACCTACATCAAAAAGTCGTCCATCGACCAAAGTCTGCTTGCAGCACATGCTTTTGCGTGTGCTACGCACATGTCAGAGTGCACGAGTGTACCGGTATCTCGTATGTTCAAAAAGGCCATCACGTGCACAATTACATTGAGCGAAGATGTTTATTTCTCGCGTGAAGTCGTGTGCATACTAAACGGTTTTTTCGAATGTACTTGTAGGTACCTATTTATATTTTGGTAAGTAATGGTAGCTTATTATTAAACGTTGCTGTTCGCTCAGGTCATGAATTATTTAGAGACATTCTCGTATATTTGTTAAGCATTTTTCTGGCAGGGGAATGAAGAATTATTGAAATGTCTTTGGTAGTTTTCGACGATATGAAATGAGTTTGGAAATATTCTGGTAAGCCAGCACATTCGAGTTCTAAACGAATTCATCACCCATTAATAAACATCTTATTCAGTCATTCTAAATTATCCCGAAGTAACATAATGAGTTCAAAGGCAACAAAAAAAAAATAATTTGATAAAAAATGATAAGTAGTATTATGAACTGAGAATTTCAATGAAGTGCAATGGAGCAGTGGTGGTCACACCCAGGCAGGCACTTTACTGTGTGTAATTTGTTTCATCCCTACTGCTATTTTCATCGTGAGGGAACCGGCATATCCTAGAACCAAAAATTATAAGACATTTTTGTGGCATCCACCAACCCGCACTGAGTCCGCGTGGTGACTCTCCCCTCTCATAGAGGAAGCCACCAGCATAGCAGTGGGACCGTTATAGGCTGCAGGAAATTATAGTATCTTTGCCAGAACATAAATCATTACCTATATTAAAATTTATTCTTATTCCCGGCTATGATTAAAATTCCCACATTTTTACAATACTTACATTTTCTTGAATTGAATTTTAATGTAACTTTCAAATCTTTCGCGTATCTATTCATGCCTCCACAGGTGTGTTTCAAACTTATGTGACAGTTGTGAACGTGAATAAAATAATATTTCACATTTGTAACGTTTCAAATAATATTTACAATGTATTTGTACTGCCTAAATAAATGTTTAGCTTAGATTCAACTTTGTTTAGTTTTCTAATTGTAAATTAGTTTTCTAATTGTGTAGCTTCTGTTTGTAAATATTTCATTAATGTTTTTTTAGTCTGATAATGAAATTAAACAAGATTTTGTATTATTATTTGTTTTTTGGACAATCGTTAGTTTTTTTTAAAATCTTTATTGCAGACTGTTTAGTCCATGTTCAACCACCACAATCTGATCCAATCCAAACTCAACCAAATCCCCGACCAAGTTGACCCCTCAATGTTTAAAATATAAAATATGTGGAAAATATGGATTTAAATTACTAATGTTAAAACATTGGTCATCGTTTCTTTGTCCATATTCAACCCATTGTTGTAAGGTAACTAATTGATCCACAAGGAAAAAACTTTTAAAATAATAAATAAAATCAAAATACAATAAAATGGCACAATAGATAGACTCACACTTCGCCTTTCTTCCCTTAGGGATCCAAAAATGCTCCCTAGGCTTCCTCAGGTTAGGTGGAGCGACGATTTTCGCAGGGTGACTGGTAGCGGCTGGATGAGAGTTGCTGAGAATCGAGCTGAATTGCATGCAATTGGAGAGACCAATATCCAACATATAGGCTGATGATGATGATGATTCCTTGCCACCGTTAGTACCATTTGGAAGCAGATTTGTGAAGTGGTAAACATATCCAATAAAAATAGTAATAAAATGAACCAATCAGTCAGTCGGTATTTAACGCTTGTTGCCAAGCAAGCAAATACCATGTATATCATGTATAAAACATTCCAAAAATCTTCCAAAGGATATTCAACCAGAAATTGTATTGTATTCCAAAATGTATCGCCCGGTTATATTTACGGTTCGGATAAGCCAATTCGTGTTCAACTGACATGGAGTTTTTGTAAAAGGGTGTGAAGAGGGTCCCTCAACACATCTCGGCGGCGTCAAATTATTGTCAACGTCATTATTTTCCACGTAATTTCCTTCAGGTTTCAGGTAAGATGTGTTTTTATTTTGGAAATATTTATTTGTTTGTTCATGATTTTGAAATATATGTAACTTGTATTTTTGTTGTTTTTATGTTACGGTAGCGTATCTATATAGGTACAGGGTGTCCCTGGAAGTATCGATCAAATCGAATAGGGGCGTGGGCAAGGTTATTTCCAAACTTTTTTACCCTGAGAATGTCGGTGCAATTAATTACGGTTAAACAGTTATGACCAACTTTCTATCAGGGCTATCAGTTTAATTATTTTTTCAGGACTTTGTAGAGGAGTCGCTCTTTCCTGTGGTAATACTTTAATAATTACGCAGCTAGAAAACATGTGTTCAATAAGAAAAAAACTTTTACTGCAAAAGCTTTGATCTGACAAAAAAATTACTTAATTTTCGAGCGATTTTCATCGGAAAAAGTATAATTAGGTAGCGAAAAAAATTCACAGGGTTAAAAAGTTTGGAAATGACCTTGCCAACGTCTCTATTCAATTTGATCCATACTTCCAGGGACGCCCTGTATATTAGAGACTATACACTATCTCATGCACGTCAACAGTGAGGTCGCTGTCACTAATGTCAGCTGTCAGTTCACCACGAATGGCGGGAAATAGTTGAAAGTGAGGCGATGCCTGCATGAGATGCTTGGTGTGGTGATGAGTCAGTGTAGTCATATAATCATCTTAAATATGGGATCAACAAGATTCTATAGGTACGTTTGCCAATGTTAAGATGGAATTTTCCACGGAATAAACCTCTTTAATCCATTCTGTGGGGGTTTCACTGTCTTTCAGAGGATATAAAAACCAAGTCTGATCAAGCCTTTCTTAAATTGATGAAGTTATAGTGTTTTGCCTAATCTTTTGACCCGTTCATATTATTCTCCTGCATCATACATACTTCAACCTCAGAAAATCAAGTTATGCTTTGACATCAAGACCAATTCTTGTAAAAACAAAAAAAAAAATACCGCATCTTTAAAATTAACACAAACCCTGCAAATAATCTCACATTTCAGAACTCAGAACTCTCAGCTACATTTGCAGAATAATATTTTGACGAAATCTCTCATTATTATGACAAACTTCAAAGCCGACAAAATTAATTTCCAATGTTTCTTTTTCATTTCGTTCAAGTTTTTCATCAAGTGTCTTTGTCTGTTCTGAGATTACTTATTTCACAGCCAAATACCTACTTCTTTTTCCTGTTTTAATCTTGTTTTAATTTAAAAATATCGTCGTCGCTACCTGGCTGCTTCTGTCGTTAATTTGATTTTTGTATTTAATATTTTCCCGCGCGTCCGCCATTTTGTGCAGTAAATTTTTATTTTTACTGACTCGCTTTTTGTTGTTATTCACAGTTGAATTTAGAAACAAATTATTCTGCAAAGCTACTAATGGTTGTAACGCTTTAAACGATATGTACCAACAGTACAGTTTGATTAATTGTCACAGCTGAAATAACCTAATATTCTGCTCCAGAAACAGGGCATACATTACTAAATTTCTACATTACGCTTCCCATTTACGAAAACAAGAAATAACAAGGATCAGCTAAAACGTCTGCGAGTATAAACTTATTTCTCTCATAACCTAACAATTCCATTTCCCGCCAAGATGCGGCCGGCATCTAACGAACTGTCACATTTTCGCGCGAAAATGAGCGTCGCCATAATTAGGTTCAGGCCTCACTACCAAGATGTGGAACGATACGCAATAACAGGATAGTCAGTTTTATTGGATGTCTTGTTAAGATATTTTTGGAAAGGAGTCGGTATTCGGAGCCAATGTTGTAAATATGTATGTCCATTTATTTAGCGGAAAAGCCTTATTCTACGGCTTCTGGGGTTGACGTTTTCATTAATTTTACAGATTTTCTAGTGGGTAACTTCTGAGTATTTCATTTATTTTTGCTTACAGTTTACAACAAATATTTCAAAACTGACTGATCCATAATTTGAAAACAAGACATTATTGTGTTAAATAAAGACATTATTATTCTCTCTATTAAGCTAAGAATTCCAAAAGTCTATTGTAATATCAATAGTAACAATACCGTGGTACAGGGTCGTAAGATTTCCATAATAAACATCAGGCTAGGCCGAAGGATAAATAAAGTTCATTAGATACATATGAAATTATTTAATTAACACTGTCTTTATTAGAACTCGCTGTTTCTGAGAATTTTCATTGATTGCGTTACGCAATGTTTACTTGGTTAAGAATATCATTAGGAATTTCGTGATTGTGGTTCCCGTCTTGTTGATCTATGTCCAATTACTGTTTTCTTATTAAATTAAAATTGTGTATGAACTCTGACACACTTTCGTATCTTCGTCAATATCACCACTAAGGTAGCTCGCAGACGGCATACTTTTTGTCGTCAGATTATTTCACCGACTTTTATGACCTACGTTTTGTACGACCTGTGCATTGATAAATGTGATCTCTACTGTTTCGTTTAGCTTCTACGAGAAATCGGATTTTATGCCGTCTGCGAACGCTCTTAGGCCTCGTTTACGGAGACGCGGGGCGTTGGGCGGCGCGTGCAGCGTGGCGTTTCGCGGCGCGTCGGACGTTTTTTCTGTTTACGGAGAGGCGGCGCGTGAAGCGGCACTTACCATCGCACGCGTAAACACAAACATATGGCAATGTACGATGTTCTACGCCCCGCGACTCTGTAAACGAGGCCTTAGTTTTTAAAGCTTAGCTTGGAGACAATTACGCAAAGCTATCTCTGTATGAACCCAAGTTTCTGGGTAATACGACGACGACCGGGACCAACGGCTGAACGTGCTTTCCGAGGCACGGAGGAGTCTCGGTATGTAAACATGGTCACCCATCCACGGACCAACCCGGCAAGAGTAGCTTAACCTGATGGATTGACCCGTGCGGCTGTTATTACTTAGCCACAAGCTAAAGCAAATACCAACTACTTAAAGATTATTGTCGTGTGTTCATATAACTGAAACATATCACAGTTGAAGTTTTTGAAGAGTTTTTGAGCCACTTGAGACAAAGCATTTGATTTTATGATTAGGTCTGGAGTTGGTCTCGTGAGGATAACGATCTTCTGTAGACTAAAGCCATTGATTTAACTACTAGTCATGTGTTTCAACCGTTAAAAATGCAAGGGCACTGGATACTCCATTGCCCTTGGGGCAATGGAGTATCCAGTGCCCTTGGGGGGTTGGTAAACATTTGTGAAATACTCAAAGAAATAGATTTGATGAAAATCCCTGTACCATTGTACAACTCAATTAACTACTCGAGTAGTCTGAATGTCAAACGCAGTCAATAAAGGTTTTCTGAAATGACGTTCAACTGACCTCGTAATCTCCTACCCAGCATAGCTACTGCTGGTGCAACTTCGGTAGGGGCGTGCTCTGATTGAGAGGAACAAAGAGAAAAAAAAAAAAAATATATATAATGCATTATAGATAAAACAGTTTTTACAGTACATAAATACGCTATCAACTTATGATAAATATACTTACATACATATTTACTATAATTTATACCTATAATATATATATATATATATATATATATATATATATACTAGCACTTCGCCCGCGACTTCGTTCGCGTGGATTTATCGTACTTTCATCTATAAACTTCAACAACCCCTCCACCCCCATTAAAAGATAGTTTTCGAAATTAATATTTACGATCTTTACCCCTTAAACTTTATTACCCTTTTACTCCGTTAGGAGCTGATGTTTGAAAACCCCGAAATACGTACTTTTTTATTTTTTGTTTTAAGTATTAGTACCGTATCGAGTTTCGCAGTGTGTTAAAATTTTTACTTACTTAGACACCCTGTTATTCCTCTATGGTAAAAGACTTTACAAAAACCCTTTCTTAGTGGATGCCTACGTCATAACTATCTGTGTGCCACATTTCAGCCCAATCCATTAAGTGGTTTGAGCTGTGATATAGACTACCCCTTTTTCACCCCTTTAGGGGTAATTTTTTGAAAAACTCTTGTCCACATTATTCTTTGTTTTAAGTATAAAAACTGAGTTTCGATCTAATCTGACCACGCGTTAAAATTCTTCTATACAAACTTTAACACCCCCCAATCCCCGTTTAGGGGGTAATTTAGAAAAACTAAAAATGACAAACTATATCATTTGCTTAGATAAGTATTCTTGCCAAGTTTCGAATCTATTAACTAAAGGAATAAGATTTTTCATACAAACGAAATCCTCCCTTTTCACCCCCTTAAAGGTCGAATTTCCAAAAACCCGTTCTTAGTGCGCGCCTACATCATTTTTCATTTTGACAACCCCTAGGTGTCTCTCATGCAATTCCTGTAGAATTTGCTGCCTAAGCACCTTAGGAATGATCACTCTGTGATTGTATAATATACAACCCGTGCGCATTAACATGGCACATGGCACCTGGCTTAATGACATTTGGAGCTCCCCTCGCACGGCAACTACGTGGCGCCGCGCGGTTACCGGGGGTGTATTGAGTTCTTAGCCAGGTGCCATGTTAATGCGCACGTGTTGTACACTCTCTGTCGATGGTAAGGCTGTCCTTCCGATAGAAATAAGGCTTTTCTTCACTTCGTGTAACTACTGCTAGCCAGACATTAATAATCGATCTAATATATAAAATTCGCGTGTCACAGTGTTAGTTGCTATAACTACTCCTCCGAAACGGCTTGACCGATTTTTATGGTATATTCATTCCAATATTTTTCTAAAGGTAAGAGTAGTTTATGAGAATCATCTTACTACTATTTTTTGGGGTATTCCTCAAAACGCAACCAATGAAGCGCAATTTAGTTGCGCTTCATTGGTTATTATCGTATTCCTCGAAACGCACTCACGATGAAACATAGAGAACAGCATGACGGATTCATAACAAATGATATCGATAGACGTTTTAAAATTCAACTGTCCTAGTTGTTCAGTTATACAAACTACCAGAAAATTAACTGGAAGTAGTTGTTTATGAAAAACACCTGTTATTCTGGTAGCCGTCTTTTGGAAAAGCCCCTGAAGTGTATAAAGGCCCCATATTTATCAAGAATTTGACTTTTTTCATAATCACATAATATCGTGTTCGTAAAGTTTCCCAACTCATAAGATAAAATATATACATGGAAACAAAGGGGTATAAATCTAAACACTCATAAATAGATTGATCGTACACATCTTCGAAAAATGAAATTACATACAAAGCATTTTTACTGACTGTACCTTATATCTTCGAACTTGTTTTGGTATTCGTTAAAACAATGGTATCCGTTCGGAATAAAAAATAAATATGAGTTGAAACAAATACCAGTGGTATTCGTTTTTGGTATTAGAATGGAATCACTCAAAATTAATGTCAATGGTTTATGTTCTGTTTTAATTAAAAAAGCTCGACGATAAAGATGCCTATTGATGGTGTTTTAAGACTCCACTTATTATTTTTAGCGCCAAATAGACGTTTTAACATGTGGATGTTCTGCAAGCAATGACATTTTCTCATAAAGACCTTCTGATTCGGAGCGGCCGTTGCGGTATCTATGCGACAACACACTACCAATGCTGTAAGAACTACTATCCAGTATCCACTGCTGAAACTAATGGATGTAATGTACTAATACAATGGTAGGTACCTGAAATAGCCTTTAACTTTGTTGAAACTGTCGTCATAATCATGCGACCAAATTCACTCTGCATTTTTCCGCAACAACTTATGTCAGGGATATAATATTGAATTTAAGTTGGAAATAAACTTTGTATAGTAGTTCACCATACCTAAGAAAGTCACAAGCTTGAATAAAGCATTCAAGCTTGCGGGAATTTCCTCATAAATCTTCTCATCGGGATCCACCGCCTCAAACGTTCGCGTCCCAACCGCCGACTCGTCAGCTGCGCCTGCTGCGTTTGCACCTCTGATCTGTGAGGAGTGTCGATCCGCCGCTTCCAACGCCAACGCCAATTCGACGGCTCTTTTGTATGTAATCGATGGTTCCGCAAAAAGGCGAGATCTCATTTCTTCACTAGCCAAACCCGACACAAATTGATCGCGTAAATTTTCCTCCAGTTTAGTATTAAAATTACATGTACTAGCCAGGTGTTTCAGTGTTTGTAGATATTCTTTGAGAGATTCACCCGTGTTCTGACGTCTTTGTCTAAAAACATGGCGTTCTGCAATTTCGGAACGTTTATTTTCCTCCAGTTTAGTATTAAAATTACATGTACTAGCCAGGTGTTTCAGTGCTTGTATATATTCTTTGAAAGATTCACCCGTGTTCCGACGTCTTTGTCTAAAAACATGGCGTTCTGCAATTTCGGAACGTTTATTTTCCTCCAGTTTAGTATTAAAATTACATGTACTAGCCGGGTGTTTCAGTGTTTGTATATATTCTTTGAAAGATTCACCGTCACGTCTTTTTCTAAAAACATGGCGTTCTGCAATTTCGGAACGTTTATTTTCCTCCAGTTTAGTATTAAAATTACATGTACTAGCCGGGTGTTTCAGTGTTTGTATATATTCTTTGAAAGATTCACCGTCACGTCTTTTTCTAAAAACATGGCGTTCTGCAATTTCGGAACGTTTTAGTTCAAGATGATCACCCACAATTTGTACTAATTCACGAAATTTTTTATTTTCCGGATGATTGGGTGCACATAAATCACACATGAGATCATATGTTGCTGCTCCCACCAACGTCACCAACGTTGCAACTTGTAACTCTGGTTTTATTTCATTTGCAGTTATGAATTGTTCCACACGTCTGATATATGCCTGCCACTTTTTGCTCGATAGGTCAAATTCTTCAATGTTCCCGATAGGCATCTTGAAGTTCCACACTTAACGATGTATACCACACGAATTTAATTGTTTTCCTCGTCGCCAGTTATATTTAGGAAATATAATAGCGGAAAGCATCAATGGCGGAAATCGATCAAAAACGATGAATGAAACTGCGATTCCAAGTGACAACTGGTTTACATACAGACTATGTGGTACCTATTATTTTGACATAAATAACATTTAAATACCCTACAAAAAGGTTTGATTACTTTCAAAGTTGTTGTGGAATAGGGATTTAGAAATCCTTTAGTGTACCTAATTGCATCATCTTTTTCTTACTTTTGCACACATAATGTATAAAAAAATAGGAACTTGTGTTAAGAAGTTTGAAATTGTAATTTTACCACTTCAATTTGCCTAACCTTTTCCCAACTATATCGGGCTCGGCTTCCAGTCTAACCAGATGCAGCTGAATACCAGTATTTTACATGGAGCGACTGCCTATCTGACCTCCACAACCCAGTAACTGGCTAATACGATAACCCTTGGTAAGACTGGTTGTCAGACTTTCGGGTTTCTGATGACCCGTAACGACTGTCAAAGATCCACGAATGAAACCTGGGACCAACGGTTTAATGTGCTTTCCGAGACACGGAAGAGTCTCGGTATGTAAAGATGGTCATCCATCCACGGACTAACCCCGGCAAGCGTAGCTTAACCTGATGGATCGACCCGTGCGGCTTTTATTACTTCGCCAAGAGCTCTTCAATCACTTCATTAATAATCATCATAATAATTATTAATCATCGTCTTGTCAGATGGATTGATCGCGAAAAAGTTTTATATGTGAATTGAATGGAAATAATTTTGCAGTTTACACAAAGTCGGGAGTGAAAGTGACTTGATTACAGTATGAATTTGTAATCACTTTTCATTAAAATAATGCATTTAATATTCATTACAATAATCGTCCATTCCCCTCCGAGAATTTATAGAAACCATCTTTGTTTTTATTTTACTAGCAGATGTTCCCTCAAATTAATTCTCTTTTCATTCCGTGTAGAGCTAAATGTTGAAATCTTTTATTTTTTCTATTATCTATTTCTGGGGGAGTGTCTGCTCTTGATTACTGTCTCTGACTGATTTGGGGGCTCCATTCATCCTGTGAAAGGGGGCTATACTCGGGTAGTTGATAATTTGGGCTCTCTTTGTGATTGCAGTGCTCTTTTGCGTTTATGTTCAGTAAGTGCGCTCTTCAAAAGGTTTTGATTACTTTCAAAGTTGTTGTGGAATAGGGATTTAGAAATCATTATAATACTGGGTGTTAGTGTAGACACCGTTATCCTTGAAACTATGGGACCAACCTTGAAATCGCGAAAAAAAATCTGCTGTTCCATACATTTGTGTTCACTTAAATCGACAAACTGTATGGAACAGCTGTTTTTTTTTTGTTGCGTTTTCAATGTTGGTCTCATAGAAAAACTATATTGTAGATGACACCAAACTACTAGTTTCAAGGATAACGGTGTCTACCCTAACACCCTGTATTTAGGTACCTACCTACTTGCATCATCTATCTATTTAAAAAAAATGTAAAATGCTTGTTCTTTCTATTATTTGCACGTACATTATAAACATTAAAAAAAAATAGGAACTTGTGCTAAGAATTTTAAAATTGCAATTTTGAAACTTGTATTAAATAAAGATATGGTTACGAATTGTTCAATGATCATATTATTATACTGAGAATTATTTATCTATGAAATCTGTCGAAAATATTCATCACAAAATAAAATCCAAATCTTCTGCAAACTACAGATTACGTTATTTTGCTTCCTACAAGAAAACCTTCATTCAGAATCAGGATATAGGTGAGTTCAAGTTCTCACCGCGAAAATACTAGATACAAAAATATTCCTTGACGCAAATACTCCCCAAAATCTATGAATCTCAATACCGACCAAATGAGGTAAATAATAAAAAAAAAAACCTCAAAACACAAACAGGCCCCATAATGCGGGTATCTGATGTAGGGGGAGTTTTACCCCGAATGACGCCACGGGGTAAAAAGAGAGATTTACCCCGGCGAAGACGCTTACAGACGATGAGACGAGCTGTGATTGATGACACGTGCTTCCTGGAGGCGTATGAGTGAATGCTGGTTGGAGTGATGTGGAAATAATAAGGATTTGTTGTGTGAAATTTCAAAGTCCAGTACAATATAACAAACTGCATCCAAAGAGTCCGTAAGAAAGAAAGAAAGAATAACTTTTATTTAGACACAGTTCGTGAAACAAAAAATACAAATAACACTATAAAAAAAGTGAATAATGTTTCGTATTCTCGTACTTCATCGATTTAATCTTTTAAACGTGTTTTGTATTTTAGTCTAGAGTAGAATACTCGCAAACTAAATATTGTTTAATAAATACTCCTGTAAGTTCTCTTTATAAAGTTGTTCTCTTTTTATAAAGTTCAATAAAGTGACTGGCTGAAAATTATAGCTTGAAAATAGCCTGAGAGAGGCGATATTTATATGAAGATCCTGAGCTTCAGGTCAATCTCAGTACCACCTTTCCGACTGGCTAATATTTTATTGAATTATGAGCTGTTGTTGCCGACACAAGAAAAGATAGCTTAAAAATATTTCCCAAAAGAACTGCCCATTTAAAAATCCTACCCGACTCCAGCGCAACCCAAACCGTACATACCTATTTCGTAACCACGCAACCCCAAGCCATGGCTGTGACGCAAAATGAAAGGGTTATGTGACTAAAACGCAATCAATCTGCTTGTCAGTCAGTCAATCTTTTTGTCAGTGTGTGATATTAATTTCTATTGACATTTGATTTTGATTTACATAATATTTTGGAAATGGCGATGACGATATGAGGGAGTGAAGAAAATGAATTGTAGGATATTGAGAAACGTATTGAGAATCTTTGGAACACTTTCAGTTCTTCCAAGAAAGTACATTCTATTTTTCAGAATTTTACTGAAACAAGGTTTGCTCTACTTAATTCAATGATGATAATATTACATAATATGCAAGCTAACAGACTCGTGGCTAAGTAATAACAGCCGGGGTGGATCTGTAGATGGGTGAACATCTTTATACAACGTGCCGCTACAATGGCGACATTAATTTAACACACGTATACGATTTCGCGTATTCGTTTTATGAAAATATTTGAATTTCATTCAATGTTATTATTTATTGATTTATTTTCAATTTTCTAAATTCCCATCCTGGAGCAACCTATGCTTAAAGAACTGTATCGAAGAGGTCATTTGCCGGGGTCACGGATCATATGGTAGGCGAATAGAGGAAAGCCGCGCAATTTCTTAGAAGTTATGCCAACAACAAAGCATAGTACCGAAAAGCCGAAAGAACGTAAGCCAGCTGGTAGGTAGCTTCATGAGTGAATCTTTTACACAGAGTGATCTTAATTTTGGTTATGTTTTTGTTATTTAGTTTGTTTGAAAAAATTTTTTTTTCAATTTTCAAATTATTTTATTTTATTATAATTTTTATGTTTACTGGCCACTAGCCCTACCCGTGTGTTAAATTAATGTCGCCATTGTAGCAGCACGCTGTATACCGAGACTCCTACGTGCTTTGGAAAGCACATTAAGCAAAGTTGGTCCCGGCTGTCATTCGTGGATCTTTGACAGTCGTTACGGGTCGTCAGAAGCCCGAAAGTCTGACAACCAGTCTTACCGAGGGGTATCGTATTACCCAGTTACTGGGTTGTGTAGATCAGATAGGCAGTCACTTCACGTAAAATACTGGTATTCAGCTGCATCCGGTTATACTGGAAGCCGACCCCAACATAGTTGGTAAAAGGCTAGGCAGATTGATTTTGTAAGCTAACAGACTTAAAATAATGTATATAAAATAGAGGGGAAAATTTTTTTTGATGCCCTAGCATTAAAAATATAATTGAACACAAGAATCCTCAATTTTTTTTATACAATTGGTCACAGGTAAGTGACCTAACTAGTACATAGTTATGACACGAACTACTTACATAAAAGCACTCTAAAGTAAGCATCACCCACAAATGGTGGCTGTAAATGTAAATGCACTTTACTTTACATTACCTAAAGTAAAGTCTATAAAACCAAAACACTTTGTCCAGCAAATCACAGTTTTATTTTGCCAAACTAACTCTTCCTCAGTTCCTGCAACAGAGTGTGAAGCTCCACAAACATGGCGCCGGCAACAGTTGCCAATATAAACGTTCTAAAACGTTCGTTGCGTACAATTGCAACAAAAACGAAACTCGTTCGTCCAGAAAGTGCCGTCACATTTTTTAGTTTTATGTTTGGGGCTGTTAGAAAAGCGATTAATTAAAAATCCTTTTTATGTATTTCGTATCAAATTGATAAGATTTGTGAGGTTAGTTTGTTGTGTTTTTGTGTGTGTGTGAGAGATTTGTGTGTTGTGTGTTTGTGATTTGTGTATGTGTGTGATTTGGAACTATGTAAATTATAGTGATCAATTTGAAATAATTTCGTTTTGTTTATACAACTTTTATTTTTTTCCATTTGTACGAGTCTCCTCGTACAAATATGAGATTTGTGGTACGCGCCGGAAATTTGGTACCGGTACTTAGACGAAAGAAAGAAAAATTGGTTTATTTTATTTGTCACAGCAAAACGTGCATACAAAAAGATAACAGTACTTAATCATAGAAATTAATATGAGATCAGTGGACCTAAAACGGCCACATTAGCAATTCCTCTAAAAGCATTTCATACTATGTGAACCATTTTACGAATCTCCATAGAAAACTGTCAAACAGATGAATTATTTCGTAATATGAATCGCACGCATATCATATTATGAATTGTCAGTTTGTGACATTTCACAATGATTCATAATATTTTCCAATTATGATTCTGCTAAAGTGACTGTTTTAAGCCCCCCAGTTTTAAAAATAAACAGTTGGCAGCTGCACGTCATGACTGTGACAATAAGGCTTCCACTCAGCATTATGCTGTGCTATGGGGGACCCACAGCACAGCGCTGATTTTCAGTGGTCATCCGAAAAAAACGGAGGAGGAGGACTTTTTAGGTGGAGTACCGGTACACGTCTGGAACTGGTACTCGTCTGGGCCGGTACCCAGGTACCGAAATGGCAAGAACCGCTAAGTACCGATACAGAACCTGTACTTTTAGCACCAGTTCTAAGCGCTGAGCAGCATGTTTCGTGGCCTTGTGCGATAAAAACTGAAATGAACAGCATAAACAACAATGTCCTACGCGGACCGCGAACAGACAACGGATTTATATTAGCTAGAACTGAAATAATAGGCTGCATTTCTTTTTTGCAGTGTTTTGTTACCCATTTCCGTTTGTCTTAGGGCCTTTTCTGATTTGTCGGCGCAGCAGCGGTGCGACATCAGCATGATCGGATACCGAAAAAATACCGCATCGCCTGCACCTACGCACATTTCGGTACAAAATTATGTTGAGTTGCTTGTGCCGTCGCGAAATAATGTCTTCTTCGAGTTCAAGTGATGAAGATACTTTAGCTTGTTACCCCTCGGCCGCTGTCATGGCATCACCGCTCGCGCGACCTGCGTCTTGCGTGTGCGACCGCGGCGAGTTATCCGAGCCGCGGAGATGAAAGCGGCGCGCGAACATTCGTGCGCTGTCCGTCCCGCACCGCAAGACGCACCACCCTATGTCGTGGCCGTTGCCTTAAGGTGGATGCGCTAATGTAGCCCGCGAAATTCAAATTTTCTTACGTTTTTTGCAATTTGCAGGACTAGACAGAATAACTATGCACTTTCATGAACTTAGAGAGTTGTATTGCTGATTCTAATGTTTATAATTCTGTAAATCCATATTTGTTACGGTCGCAAATAATATTTAGATCAACATACTGACCTGCAAATTGCAAAAAACGTAAGAAAATTTGAATTTCGTGGGCCACCTTAGCGCATCCCCCTTAAGCGTCCGGCTCGGCAAAATGATAGTAGTCTATGGTCCACTGTACGTGCATGCCGAGACGCGGTATGCCGAATGTGTACCGTGCCACTCGACGCATATCTTGCTCATCAGGAACGCTCAATTGAATCATAGGCGCGCGGTAAACTTTCGGTATTGCGTATACCGTGCATGCTTATGTCGCACCGCTGCTGCGCCGACAAATCAGAAAAGGCCCTAACTATCGCTATGAGTATACTTTGTAGTTGTAAAAAGGTTCTACCAGTCAATCAATCTGCCTAGCCTTTTCCCAACTATGTTGGGGTCGGCTTCCAGTCTAACAGAAGGCAGCTGAATACCAGTATTTTACGTGAAGTGACTGCCTATCTGACCTCCACAACCCAGTAACTGGGTAATACGATACCCCTTGGTAAGACTGGTTGTCAGACTTTCGGGCTTCTGACGACCCGTAACGACTGTCAAAGATCACCGAATGACAGCTGGGAGCAACGGCTTAACGTGCTTTATTTATTTATTTTAACTTTTCGAACAAAAAAAAAAAAACAAAGGTATTGCTTTCCGAGGCACGTAGGAGTCTCGATATGTAAAGATGGTCACCCATCTACGGACCAGCCCCGGCAAGCGTAGCTTAACCTGACGGATCGACCCGTGCGGCTGTTATTACTTAGCCACGAGCTCCCGAGGGGTAAAACGGCTCTACCAGTGAACATACTTTAACAGCTGTATGAGCGGTCAGGCTCCCTTACCAGACTACTGATTGGTTAATCCTTTTGCTTCATATTATTGTATTTTATTTTACAACGGTACGTTTTTAGACAAATTAACGATAGAGGAATACAGTGCTAATAGTAAACTTGCCAACGAACCATGGTAATGGTTTATTTCTGTAAATTGGACATGTCGAAAAGAAATATTAACATTTTAAAACTTGATGAGGTTGATGTTTTTTTTCCTAATCAACTTTCACACTTCAAAATACGGTCCCCAAATGTCCCCGATGTGTTAAGGCCCTACCCTACCTCAAATTGCTTAGCATGATGATTCTCTGTTATGCCGAAAATACTGCAGCATTAATTTTGAAATAAATATAATAATATGTTAAAGTTAAGGATTAATGCTAGGTCCTTTGTTTCACGAAAACACGATTACACAGTTTTTTGTTCTATAGAGATATCGAAAGAAAAAAAAAACCCAAGTTACCTCTAAACCGAATTATAAACCTTTGGTATTAAAAAAATACTTCAAATTAGATCATGTGCGTAATAACTAACTACTATTGAACTAACCATAAAGTTTTTTTTTTAATTACCATTATTTTCACCGTAAAAAGCAATTACTTACCTAAAAAAGTATGTCATAGACAATATTGTCTCGCTGTGTCTAGTTTTCTTTTATTGTTTTTTTTTGTTATTTTGGCACTTTTTTTGTAGCTATTATTATTTAACCGTGCTTTTGTATGTTGTGTTGTCTTTTGTATGCACCAAATAAACGTTTTATCTATCTATCTAAAATATTCAAGGCTTGAGAGCCGCCAGCACCCCACTCCATCTCGCTCTCACTCAGGCCGCGAGTAGTATAGTGCTAGCGAGACAAAATTTGATGTAGGGTACGACCTTAAACGGTCACATCCAGTCCATCTCTACCTCCACGTCCATCGTTAACTTGTCAACACTGTAACCACACTATTTTTCTTACGCTTTCAGGATTATTGTTGTCATACTTTATTTGTTCTTTGTTTGCCAATAAAATATGGTAATGACAGCTTTTTTTATGTATTTTCATTTTAAAGTTACATTGTGTTATATCTTATTTTTAACCGACTTCTTCAAAAAGGAGGAGGTTCTCAATTCGTCTGTTTTTTTTTTGTATGTTTGTTACTCGATTTCTCCGCCAATTATGAATCGATTTTGATGATTCTTTTTTTGTATGATATGCATGGGCATGCTTCCGAAGTGGTCCAATATAAATTTTATTAACTTTGCTTGTGTAGTTTTTGAGTTAGCTTCAATATTACGTATTTGTTCCCACTTAATTTATCTAGACGATGTTTTCATTTACTCCTTCACTGTTATTTACATCAGCTAGTGGTATTAGAATTTGTGTGGGGTAGGTACCACAACTAAAAAGTGAAAAATAAAAGCTTTTTACAAAAAAAAAAACGACTTCTTTCAGTTTTGAGTGTTTTTTTTGGAAGTCGGTGTTTTTTTTTTGTAAAAAGTTTTTTTAAGGTAAACAAGTTTTAAAGCTGAATCAATTAGCAACATTATTACAGTGAGTTTTCCTCAATTAATTATAACATTTTTACTAGGACTGAGTTTCTGTCAATAGTACAGTCAACCGCACATTTGTGGTAATCATCTGACATTGATAACGCCTTTATGTCGTAGTAGCAAGGGTGATTTTCGTAGTGCTAGAGTACTGTGGCCCTAAAACGGTCACATTAGCAATTCCTCTAAAAGCATTTCATTTCCTGAATTTCCAGCGGTCATTGGCAATACCTCTAAACAAAAGCAATTCATATTATGTGGGCCATTTTACGAATCTCCATAGAAAACTGTCAAACAGATGTATAATTTGTAATATGAATCGCACGCAGATCATATTATGAATTGTCAGTTTGTGACATTTTATGATAATTCATAATATTTTCCTATTATGATTCTGCCAAAGTGACCGTTTTTAGCCCCCTGATACGCGTTGATGGTACAAAGGGTGGGACTCAGGACATTTGGTTTATGCATGTTTCGCCAGTGCATTAACCGTTAAGCTATTGCCTAAGTAAGTATTGTTTTCTCTATCGTGGTTATCAATTCTCTAACGTTCTACGCATGAGTTTAGGACGTTTACGCTATAGTAATACCATAACAGGTTGGTATGTGAAATCAAAATAATTATTATAAGTGAAATATTTCTGATACACATCCCGACCAAATGGGGTAGGTTAGGTCGGAACTGAGACTATCCGCGCGCGAGCCGAGCGAGCTAAGTGAGCGGTGCCGGGGAAACGGCGGCGGCTGGCGAGCACTATAGCCAAGTTCGTCGCAATTAGGTACTTATTAGGCTTTTAATTATTTTAAGGATGGCAAAATGTGAATTAGTTGAGATTAAATTAAATACATACCATATAATACGTTGATTATGCTATCCATATACCAGTTTCCATAATCGCTTGCTGCTCAGCCCCCATAAGAGGCATGTTCAATTCCCATTACTTAAAAACCCTATCAATTACATTCTCACAATAAACCCATCGAGTACAATAACCCTAATTCAATAATCGATGCCGCAGCTATCGAATTATTTCCCGCATCGATTATAGCTGCTTATGTAACGATTTCCCAAAGCAGCAGCACAAAATAGATTGATACAGAAGGCCGGCTCTATACAACGAACGAACACAGGCGCACGCTCACATAGACGCGTACGTACGGCAAAGTCAAAGTCAAAGTCAAAGTCAAATAATTTATTTTAAGTGCCTATTTAAAATAAATTATTTGACTTTGACTTTGCCGTACGTAAGGCACTTTTGAACGTCAAAAACAAAGAAATAGAACTGATTCTAGTCGCCCCTTCCAAAAGGTAGTATTCGTATGGAGAAGAATGGGCAAGAAACTCCACCGTTACTCTTTTAAAAATGTTTTACAATATTTTGTGTACACGAAATATAATTATATGTGAAGACGATGCACCTACAATAAGATTACTATACCACAAAATGGAGCAATGACAAGTAAATTAATTATGTGATAGATACATGGTGCTCACATATTTACAAACATTATAAAAGTAAACGATATTACAATATTCCTAACATTGTTACAAGTAATAATAATAGGTCAGTGCATGAGTCTAAGTAATCACAGTGTAAAAATCTATGACATACAAATAATAAAATATACCACTAAATTAGCAACCAGTTTGATTTTGTCAGACTCTAAATTGTCCTATGGAGCACCACCATGTTTCCAAGCATTCTTATCTTGGATATAATCCTCTAATTTGTAATATGCTTGTTTACAAAGTGTACTTTTTATATGAGTTTTTAATCTTTCATTTAATTGCAATATAGCACATATTTTGTTATAGCATTTAAAGCAGTACCCCATAAAAGATGTTTGTACTTTAGCTAATCTGAAAAATGGTTGACCTAGTTTATCTTTATTTCTAGTATTAAAATCGGCCATCTCAAACCATTGCCAGTAGCGAGTGCGCGTGCACTCACTGTACGGGAAGCGTTTCTATATTATGTGCGTGCGTTTTCGCTCGTGGTTTTTTGTGTATGGAATCGGACTTCTTTACCGTTCTATTTTGTGGCTGTATACAAGCTGCTGGTATCTAAACGTTATCAAACGGAACTGGGAAATAAGCTCACATGTAGTGTCGCTAGCATTCCCCTGGGGAGTAAGCGAACGGGATAGTGTTGGGAAAAGATTTGTAATTAGCTGCAGCGAATTTTATTGTTAGGTATCGTTTAGCTTTTCTTTTAATTTTTCTTTCCATTTTTGTATCGACGATACCCACACTATCGTAAATTAATCGCTTGGGCCCAGTAGGTGGCCATCTGTGGCGTTGTGCAGATTATCAAGGGTAATCTTTAATTCTAAATAGCTGGTATAACTACATTGTTAGCTGTTATGTAGAATATGTAACCCATAATTGGGTAAAACATAAACATTTCCGATGTTTACCTACCTATGGCTAATAAATTGAAATCGAATGGTAACTAAAAATAATATAAATAATAATACCAGCCTAGCCTATTTTTGTCCCACTACAGGGAAAAGACCTTTTCTCTTATAGAGAAGGGATGTGAAAAAAATGTATTACCGTGTATGTTTTGGTATTGCAATAAAGCTGTAGATGTCCTAGGTTTTGTTGAATGCAGCGTCCGGGCCTAGACAAAAACAGAATAAATGAAAACACTTAATTAAAACCAACACCTAGTTATATAGCATAATCAACCTATAATGTTCCCACCGCTGGGACACAGGCCTCCTCTCTGAGAGAGGGAGCGGGCCGTAATCCACCACGCGGGCCCAGTGCGGGTTGGTAGATGTCACATGTCTTCGAATTTTTGGTTCTAGGACATGCCGGTTTCCTCACGATGTTTTGCTTCACCGTTTTGATAGCAGTGGCGATGAAATAATTTACACAAAGTAAAGCGCCTGTCAGGGTTCGAACCTACGACCTACAACTCGTAAGTTACAATATAAATTATATAATTATATATACAGTTATAATATAAATAGATATAATTATGTGACAGTTAAAAGTATAAACATTTTAACGTCATAAGTATCGATTCCTGCCAAATAGATTTTATTTTTTTGCTTCAATCGTCCCATCCCTAATGTAAGTACGGATATGTACTGAACCTGTGCTCCTTAGGGAATACCTTTGCCGCGGTTTAAATACATATTTAACTCTAATAAGATCTAGAACATCTAAATTGATTTCTTAGTTTAGTTTACATCGTGATGTTGTAGTGAGCATTTAAGTGGGGAAAAAACATTTTAATTTCTTTGCTTGTCTGAGGGTATAATGTAAGGAAATAAAAATAAGATGATAATGTATTATGTAACTATTATAATATCAAACAATCTATATATATAAAAGGCTGACTGAGATATCAACGCACAGCCTAAACCGCTGGTCCTAGAGACATGAAATTTGGAGGGTGTGTTCATTATGAAGAGTAAGTTTCCACTAAGAAACGATTTTTCGAAATTCCACCCCTAAGAGGGTTAGATTGGGGGATTTCGTTTGTATGAAAAATCTTATTCCTTGAGTTAATAGACTTGAAACTTGGCACGAATACCTAAATTATAAAGTTTGTCATTTTTAGTTTTTATAAACTACCCCCTAAACGGGAATAGGGGTGTGTCAAAGGTTGTATGGAAGAATTTTAACGCACGGTTTAATTAACTCGAAAATCAATGTTATTATCAGGTAATAATGTATAACAGGGATTTTCGAAAATTCATCCCGGGGAAGGACATAGGCTACTTTTTATCAACATACCACGCGGGCGAAGCCGCGGGCGGAAGCTAGTAACATTATATACCCGGTTTAAGAACGTAGAACCTATTTTTTTTTGTCACGAATAAATTAGAAAAAAAAAATATTGATTGAATGGTCTCATTAAACAAGAATTTTGTTCATAAAATAAGATCTATAATAGTATTTAGGCCCATAGCTAATTCTACGATCGTGATGACATACTATCCTTTTGTCAATAAATGTAATGTGAACATCCTATCGTCGTATCCACTTGTATGTCCCATTCCTTCCCCATTTCCATCAGTCAATGCAACAAACTTTTCAACTCATTTGTTTCGATTTGGCAATGCCCAATGATATTGGTTCGTCCGAACTTTAGCGCTTCCCAACATCAGTTGCTAGATCAATCATTTAGTTCGACTTGTATAGCAACTGTTTGAGATTCATTGTAGGTTTTTGGAGCGCCGGGATTTGGAACAATGTTTGTGTCTGGTTCCGATAGAGTTGTTTTCAATTTTGATAGTTTTTTGTTAGCTTCTTTGCTTAGTCAGTGATTTGGTCCAAAGTCTAGTGAATAGTCAGACATTTAGTGCCTCATGCACTAAATACATAGGAAATAGGATATAAATAATTCTTAACTTAATATCAATAAAAAATTGTAAAGAGCTCCTCTCTCTACCTATTTAAAAATTTGCTGTGCCCGACAGGGTCCATAATTGTTTCTATTTTTTTATTTATTTACCACCTATATTTTGTACATTATGGATTGCAATAAACGATTTGATTTGATTTGATTTAAATGTCTGACTATTCACAAAAAATATTTAAATATATAATAAAAAATATTATATAAATTATATAAAAGAAAACACATTATATTATAAATATTTCTTATAAATATTTTTTTAATGGTTTATTAATATTATTTTAAGTTTAAGTCGTAATCAAAGCATTTAGAAAATCCGTGTCATCTTTATTTTAACTCCACTTTTCTAAACCTTTGACTTTTTAGCATGCGTTAACACTGGAACGAACGGACTTTTTTCCCGATTGTCAATAGTGTTAACGACAGGGGTATTACTGATCGGGAATACTTAAAAAAAAACCCATTCGTCCAGACTGTGAACGAATGAAAATTTTTTTTCCCGATCGTGAACAGTATTGACGACACGGTGTTACTGATCGGGAATATTCGATTACACACTAAGAAAGAAGACACAAAACCAAACCGCGACGCATCTTAGATACAAAACCAGTACACAATACTTATAAAGACCCAATTTTAAAAACACCCATCAAATCTGAATATATAAGTCGATACTCCTTGCAGTGTTCGTAATAATTTTCCGTCACAAAATAGATAGGTACAGAAGGCCGACTCCATACAACGACGACCGATAACAGGCGCACGCACACATAGACGTGTACGTAAGGCGATCTCAAACAAATGCCGGTCGCGAGTGCGCTTGCACTCGCTGTACATGAAGCGTATCTATCTGTGTGCATGTAGTATATAGAGCTGGAGGCTTAAAACGGTCACTTTAGCAGAACCATAATATGAAAATATTATGAATCATCGTAAAATGTCACACTGACAATTCATAATATGATCTGCGTGTAATTCATAATAAGAACTAATTCATCTGTTTGACAGTTTTCTATGGAGATTCGCAAAATGGTCCACAAATTATGAATTGCTTTTATGTCAAATTAGAAGAGTTGCTAATGACAGCTGGGATTCAAAAAATTTACTGCTTTTAGAGGAATTGCAAATGTGGTTTAGGCCCCCTAACCTTTTGTAGACTATTTATTCTGTGCTTCCGTCGCCGGTGAGTGGAACTCTTTTCCCATGCAAATACGTCATTAGGTTCGAACGATAACAATTTGCTGTGGAGCCGAATTTTAATGCATGATAATGCCTCCTTCGATAAACGTCGCGATGTTCCTTAAATCTTTATCGGTACTGTTTGCTTGGCGGATTGAATTAAGGTTTATTTCGTAGTAAGGTTTTTTGTTTTGGAAGGATTATTTACGACTGGAATTTGTGGAACGAAATTTGAAGAAAAGGTTATAAAAACCGATGCGATAATTTTGACGCAGGAAATTAAAAATATCTGGGAAAAAGAAAAATATTTTGATCGCCATTAATTACTTTTTTTCATCGCCAGTAAGCCGTAAAGCAATTTGAATCAATATCTTGGATTGAGGGTGATGTTGATTTTAATGAAGTTGCATTGTCATAGGTAACTTTATCACCCTAAAATAATAAAGTAAGTTCCTAATTAACAATCTAGGAACCAATAAATAAATATTTTATTTTGTCTTCCCTTTTAGTACCGTTAAATAGTCTTAAGGTTTATCTCTAAGTCGAATGACAAGATGTTTTTAACAAATATTATCTTAACGCCTACAAAACAATACCATTTTAACTTCGTCCGGAACCTTTTAAGGCTCTTTTTAAGATTTTGTATCTAATTTGGGAATAGAAAATTTAGCTAGACGGTATTTTCGGAAAAGATTAGGTCAACGACTTTGTTCAAAGATTTCATTGTTTGTGCACATATAAAATATTTTTTTGCTTCTACCAGGCTACTTCGTCGATATTTTATGATCGTTTGTAAATAACGCTAAATTAAAAACATCAAAAAAATAAAAAAATTACATGCAATGACGAAATGTAAAATATCTCAGTAGCAGCCCGGAACCTGGTTTTGTGCCCGGTTGAAGACAATAGGCTCGCCCCCTACTATATCCCATTTGAAATAAGATTAGACATTTAAATAAGCCTTTTTTACAGTCCGTTCAACCGATTTTAACTTCTATTGCGTTGGTGGCATGACAAATGGCAGCTGCAGTAGAGAGTTGGTATTGTGTAATCTTTTTTGCTTATAATGCCATCCTTATGCCTACGGTATAGAAGTCAAAATTGGTTGAACGGACTGTAAAAAGGTTTGTTTCAATTTCTAATCTTATTTCAAATGGAGTATAAGTATTTTGATATCTATTACGTATTTATTTCAATTTGAGAAATAAGTGTAGGTAAAAAAAAGTACCTAAATCTCTTTTCGTACTTAGGCGCGAGTCAAATTGCTAGCAGTGCTGAACAATCAGCTGATAAATACTGTATTATTGATTTAAAGGCCACGTTAAACTAGAACACAAAATATTTTCTCAGCAAGAGCAATTGTTATCTTTTATCCTGCCGAAGTTTTCCCCTATTCTACCTTTTTCGTTTCTAATCCCTCCAACTTAGCCACAGAAAGACCCTCTCAAACACAACAAAACAAACCCTCATAAACCCGACGCCATCTTTCAAAAAGACACATCACACAAGTCAACTCAAAAACCATACGAGCAAAGTGCAACTGTGAACTTGTTCATAAAGGGCTGACGCGGATGTCTCGGCGAAATTTGACGACTTTTAACGAGAACATCCGAGTGAACTTTGCGCCGCGTACAGACATTGCGATGCATATGTCGCGAATGGTTTGGCACGTACACTGCTATGGATCTTTTGGTCCTCGAATGACATTGGCAGGGGGGCGCTGTTGGTAAATATTTTTGTAATTGTTTTGTGAAATATCACTTGAAATGTATTAAAAAAAGCGGCGTTAGTTCCGAATCTGGCCACGCGCAGAATATCCTTGTTGTGCTACATGCCTCAGAATGTTTTCTAAATATTCTCTCGGCAGACAGCCTCGAAAGAGGATGGATCATATATGCTCAACGTAGAGATAATGAAACCGAGAAAACTAAAAGTCGTCAAATCTGTAATCAGGAAGGGATTTTTGTTGCCCGTCAAAAAAAATCGTTCCCTTTACGTCGATCCATCTCGTTGTGAGCATTGACTAATTTGCGGTGGCATGCGTCACTAATAGTTTGTCACGTATGTCTCAGAATGTATGGATTAAGAAGCTCACTGTGAGAATCCGTCGCTGCGGCGGCGACGCGACGTGGTGATTCATTATGCCTAGGCTGTGACATGCCATCCGCGACACAAATGCGTCGCGGTGTCTGTACGCGGCTTAACAGAGAATATCCGAGTGAACTTTGTGCAATTAGTGGCGGGAACCAAACGGTAATAACCCTATGGTTAATGATGGTGTCGTAATTAAAGCATATGGGATAGTTTTATGAAAGGAACGGCGGTATTCATAGAATAATGAGGGTTGGGTTGCGAACATTTTAATGGTATGCAACTTTTGTTTTTAGTGCCAAAACTTGTGTTACTTCCGTATGTTCATTTGAGGGGTTTTTGATTGGAGGAGTTTATTTTAATGTTTTTAGCTTTTTCTTAACTGTTCGCATCGAACAAATCTGTTTCTATTGAGCTCAGGGGGTTAAATATACAAAAGGATTACTGTTCTTTTATGAAATATTTACGTAGCTTAGGGTATGATAAGTGCATAGTCATTCCAACAACGCTCTTCGCGTGCAATATAATAACGCGTTTAGGGTGCTGTTGGGGCTCCCGCGGTTCTGTAGCGCATCGGGCATGTTTGCCGAAGCAGGTACGGATTGCTTTCAGGCAATTATGCGAAAGAGAGCAGCATCCCTGATGAGAAGGATGCGGGGGCGCACCAACAGCATTTTAAAGGTGATTGCGGACAAGCCTGATGCCCATTCCTGGAGCACTGGACCCGTATGCACAGCTGCAGGTCTGGTGCTGCAGGAAGCGGACATAATTATATGTACCGGTTTTTAAATTAGTTTTGTGTGTATTTGTGATTTTATTTCTGTTACTAACGTAGTTTATAGGTGTTACTAACAAAATTATGAATCTGTATGTGTTCGAAATATTAATAAATAATAAGAAAATCCACAAATACTTGCTTTAATAAAACGCTCTGTTAACATCGTCCAAAACTTGTGAATGCTGGGTTTTTACTATTTCCTCAGTAAATCACACAATTTCTTAATTATCACATTTTTTTAAGTGAAACTTCTTGGGCGGTGGTAGTTCGATAATTGGACGAGAATAGAGAGTGAAACAAGGACGCGCCACGTTTAGATACATTTCGTTACATGAGAGAGAAGAAACATAATTATAACTCTCTCCTTGTCTCTCACACTAAATCTCTCTTAATCTTTAGAAGTTTCACTTATATCACACTAGCTTCCGCCCGCGGCTTCACCCGCGGGGTATGTCGATAAAAAGTAGCCTATGTCCTTCTCTGGGATGCCATCTATCTCCTTGTCAAATTTTATCGAAATCCGTTCTGTGGTTTAGGCGTGAAAAGGTAACATACAGACAGACAGAGTTACTTTCGAGAGGATGGATGTACGGAGCTCCACGCTGGTTTTTTATTGTTTATGAATTAATTAAGGATCAATTAATCAAGCTATGGATCAAGCCTGGTTTCCCAAACTACGTCATAAATGAGTGGTGTTATAATTACGCGATGGAGGAATATAACTGTAGAAGTTAGGAGTTCGCGTTTTGTCGCTTCCTTTGTTAACATTCGGAAAGTCTCAGTTCACAGTTTCCTCTCGTGTTTATCCGTTAATGTTCGTGCGTTTGATATCAAAAGCGTTTACAGTTATTTGTTTGTGGTTTTGATTTTCTTCATTTTAATTATTACTACAGGAAGCTAGCAAGCTATTTGCATCCGCTGCATCTTTGAAGAGACTACGCAATTTTCTACCGACTGCCACTAAGATTGCGCTTGCACAATCTGCTCTTCTTCTACCCATCCTTGATTATGCTGATGCCAGCTATCTTGACCTTACTCAAAACCAACTCGATAAACTTGAGCGGCTTCAAAATGTTTGTATAAGGTTCATATACGGTTTGCGCAAATATAACCATGTTTCCGAATTTCGTGTGAAGCTCAAGTGGTTACAATTCGCCTTCGCCGGAATGCTCATATTCTTTCCCTTTTGTATAATGTGCTCTTCTCCCCTTCCACCCCTCTCTGCCTTAAGAAACGTTTCGAGTAACTTTGCGACTCCCATACGAAGTTTTTGAGGTCATCAGATAATTTGAAGCTTAAAATGCCAATGCATTCCACAACTTACTTCGACATATCCTTTTCTGTTCAGGCCGCTCGTTTTTGGAATGCATTGCCAGTTCAAATAAAACGCGCGCAATCGTGACCTGTATTTAAGAGACTTGTGAGGGAACATTACTTGCTGTTGTGATCTTGTTCTCATATCTGTAATAATCTGTAGTCGTCATATATTTTTCGTTGCTTACATAATATTCTTTTAAAGTCAGTATGTATATATTTATGTATCTATTATATAGCATATATATATATATATATACATATATATATATATATCTACTAAAGTATATTATATATATTGATAAGTTTAAGTTCCTACTTATTATTTTGCACCAATGACAACCCCATTTTTTATGTCCACGCAATCACTGTCCATTCTAAGGTTGCCTGGAAGAGATCGCAGAAAGCGATAAGGCCGCCCATTGTATGTTATGTAGTGTTATATTTGTTTATATTCGCTATGTATTTTCTGGTGTACAATAAAGTATATATAAATAAATAAGTAACTGTTAACGCTAAGCCATTGTGAGAGAAAATAAAGAAACTTATTATTATTATTATTTATTAATAAATAAATATTACTTTCTTTTTGATGTTTAGTAACGAAAACGTATAATTTGGTCCCTCTCAACATTTCGAAATAATTTTCTCATAATTTTATAGTACGTAAGTCATTACATAGACATTTATATTCAGCTATTCATTTTTTTTAAGCTGCCAATCTTTGGGACTCTTTTAACACTACTTACCCCATATTACGACATCTACTGAAGTTGAAACTGGAAACGAAGATGCAAATTAGGAGGTCAACTAATCTAGCAGCCTAGCATTTTCCCAACTATGTTGGGGTCAGCTTCCAGTTTAAGCGGATGCAGCTGATTACCTGTATTTTATATGGGGCAGCTGCCTATCTGACCTCCACAACCCAGTTACTAGGTAACACGATTCCCCTTGGTAAGACTAGTGGGCTAGTTGGGCTTGTTACTACCCTTAACGCCTGCTGGAGATCTACGAATGACAGCCGGGACCAATGGCCAAATCACGGAGGGGTTCCGACTTTAAAATAAAGCGGTAAAGGATCGAATACTCCAACATTGACACGAGTGAATCTTTTAAGCAGACTCGCATCGGGGCGGAATTGTTTCGGGGCGAAAGTTAACGAACACGAATTTTGATGAACCCATACTCAGAGAGTTATTTTTGTAATTACAACTTTAAATAGGAGACGGATGTTAATGAGCTCACGTTATGCAGTTAATTGAGGGCGAGGTTTAAGACTGTGGTTTGAAAGTTTATTTGATGATTTTTGGGGTGTGCTATAATCCATTTGAAATAAGATTACACATTTGAATAAACCTTTTCTACAGTCCGTTCAAACGATTCTGAGTTCTATTGCGTTGGTAGCAAGAAAAATGGCAGCTGCAGTAAACAGTTGGTATTGTAACCACTTTTGTGCTTTTAATGCCATACTCATGCCAACGGTATTTGAAATCGGTTTAACGGAATGTAAAAAAGGTTTATTTTAATGTCTAATCTTATTTTAAATGGAGCATAGAAAGGCAAGAGAATTAAAGAAGTGGGGGGTAATAACATTTTTTTTTTTTTACTATCAAAATTTTGAAAGGAGCTCGTGGCTAAGTAATAACAGCCGCTCGGGTGGATCCATCAGGTAAAGCTACGCTTGCCGGGGTTGGTCCGTGGATGGGTGACCATTTTCACATATCGAGACTCCTCCGTGCAGATCGACCGAGGTCAGATAGGCAGTCGCTCCATGTAAAATACTGGTATTTCAGCTGCATCCGGTTAGACTGGAAGCCGACCCCAACATAGTTGGGAAAAGGCTAGGCAGATTTTTTTGATATTCTTACATATCCATTTTATGGAAATGTAAGAATATCAATAATACAAGTGAATTACTACTTATAGTATTTTTTACAAAGGAAACTTAATTTTAATATTCTTGTGGACTCCACACTAAGTCGTGCCTGTCTCGTGGAGTCCTAGACTAATAATGTATAATATAACATACACACATATTATAACATACATACATACATAATAAATCACGTCCGTGGGAACACGGACGTTAGAAGTGTTAGGCAGACGTATAGGTCACACACATTTCACTTTTTTCAACCAGTTTGTAATAAAGGCGCTTGCCTTTATTACAAACTGGTGAAATGTGTATTTGTCATTAATCATGCACATATCCAGACTCCGGGCTGCTTCTGAGAAATTTCTGATTTAAAAACCCAATAACACTTTGCCCAACCTGAATATCGAACCCAGAACCTCATGTTCAGCAGTGGCGCTTACGACCATTAGACCAATGAGGTAGACTCGCGACAATCTAAGAAGTCCGTTTTGACAGTTATAAAAATCCTTTGTGTAAAAAATATTGGTTTCTTTTATATACTGATTCTCGAAACATATCGATTAAACATACTTATACCCCATTTGAAATAAGATTAGACATTAAAACAAACCCTTTTACAGTCCGTTCAACCGATTTTGACATCTATACCGTAGGCATAAGGATAGCATTAAAAGCAAAAAAAGTTACACAATACCATCTTTCTACTGCGGCTGCCATTTTTCATGCCACCGACGCAATAGAATTCAAAATCGGTTGAACGGAATGTAAAAAAGGCTTATCTAGACGTCTAATCTTATTTCAAATGGAGTATAGAGAGTTTGTAATCGGCGACTTATCTACATTGCTTAAAACTGATTCACAAGGCATAACGTTTTATTACAGTACGAGAACGAAACGTCAAAACGGACTTCTTAGATTGTCACGAGTATAGTCAGGTAGGTTATAATAGCTAAGAAACTATAAAATACCTTCTTCAGTAAAACTACATATCATTCCATTTTATTGCAGTTGGACTAAAGCCTGTCTTAAGAGCTTATACTACCTCAGGTCAAATTCACATTTTATCTCGCTCGTGCCATAGTGCTCGCGGCCTGCGTGAGAGCGAGACGAAGTGGGGTGCTGGCGGCTCCAAACCTCGAATAGTTTAGGTACTTAATTGCTTTTTACGGTGAAAATAATGGTAATAAAATATAAAAAAAACATAAGGCCTGCTATATAGTAATAATGCAAAGTTTCATGATCTAATTTGAAGTATTTTTTGAATACCAACGGTTTATAGTTTGGTTTAGAGGTAACTTTGGATTTTTTTTCTATAGAGAAATTTTTATGTAATTGTGTTTTCGTCAAACAGGACCTAGCATCAATCCTCAACTTTGACATAAATGTATTTATTTCAAAATTAATGCTGTAGTATTTTCGGCTTAACGGAAGATCATGCTAAACAATTTGAGTTAGGGTAGGGCCTTAAGTTACGCCCCTAATACCTTTGTTCTCGTCGTGTTCCCGGATTGGAGAAAATAAAGATTATTATCTTACATTTTTTCTGCGACAATAAGAACACCAGTATTTTAAACACTTATCTTGTAACTTTAACTAGTCTTTTAAGCGGTTTCTTTTTGTTTTACAAATGTGTTACTAACTACATCCGGGTCCGGTTGAAAACCAGCGTCAGGCACTAGTTGTCTGGCATTTTTGCTGAACTGGGCCTTTTTGGCGCAGCCGTGAGGCACACTCCCCTGATAATGTCCTACTTTACCTTCTTATTTGTTTCTTTATTTTTATTTTTTTATCTGCTGTATATTATGTATATTGTGTGCCTTTTAGTCTGTGCTGAATAAATGTATTTTTTTTCTTTTCTTTCTTTACATAATATTGACCGACTGTAGAGACTGTAGAGCTTTCGAAAAGTACCGACGTACTTTTCGAAAGCTCTACAGTCTCTACAGTTTCAAAACTTCTCTTCACTTTTTTGGTGTGGTATGTACCCCACACAATATCGAATACCACTACAACACATCGTCCAAAGTGGGAAAAATACGTAATATTGAAGCTAACTCAAAAACTACGCAACCTTTGAAGCATGACCTACCAAACAAAAAAGGAATCATCAAAATCAATTCATAATTTGCGGAGTAATCGCGTAACAAACACACAAAACAAAAAAAAACCCATACAGACGAATTGAGAACCTCCTCCTTTTTGAAGAAGTCGGTTAATATGACTGCGTTTTTTGCTAGTATCTGTACTTACATCCCATAATAGAACCACAGCACGTACCCAATAAATACTCGCAGAAAAATAAGTAATTCCACAATAAAACATCGCTTTTCAATATCCCAAGACATAATTCACACATTAATATCTTCAATACGAATTCATGGTGTGATAAAGCCAGGATCAGTCTGAACTGTGGGGGTTGAACTCATAATCTATATTTTATGCCGTTGGGGTTCGAGCCTCGAGCTGGTATAATGTTATATTGATGGCTTTGTACAGTTTTCGATTTTTGTTTTGCGTATTTTTGGGGCTTGTGGCTAAGAAATAACAGTCGCACGGGTCGATCAATCAGGTTAACCTACGCTTGCCGCGGTTGATCCGTGGATGGGTGACCATCTTTACATACCAAAACCCCTCCGTGCCTGGGAAAGCACGTTAAGCCGTTGGCCCCGGCTGTCATTTGTAGATCTTTGACAGTTGTTACGAGTCGTCAAAGCCCGAAAGTGTGACAACTAGTCTTACCAAGGGGTATCGTATTACCCAGTTACTGGGTTGTGGAGGTCAGATAGGCAGTCGCTCCATATAAAATACTGGTATTCTGCTGCATCCGGTTAGACTGGAAGTCGACCCCAACATAGCTGGTAAAAGGCCAGGCAGATGATGATTTTTTGCGTATTTTTGGTGAGAAATTAGGAAAGATTTTTTGTCGTTGGGTCGTGGAATAGTAGCTCTCAACTTTTCTCTCGCTGTACCTTCTGGATGCAAAGGAGAAAAGGATTGGGAAAGGCAGCAGTCGAATGAGATGAAACCGAAACTTATTAATAGTTCTGATCGCCATGTCTGACTAACAGTCTGATCGGCAGAGCTGATGTGCACTATGGTGTACTTAAAATGGTGAATTGGGTCATGGCATTTGATGGTGATGTAATAATAGTATAGTCATACTAAAATAAGTAAATAAAAAAAATAAAAAAAATAATTAAGTTAATTATTTTTTTAAACCTTTTGTCTAGTCAGAAAAAAGGTTTCAAAAAATTATTTACTTCAACTATACAAGTAAACTATGTAAATTATTTGACTTTGACTTTAATTGATTTGTTTTGTTTTCAGTGTTATCGCCGATGCCGCCGCTGCGTCGACGCGATTTTTAATTTTTTTTTGGAACCTTTTCAATTTCAATAAATATTTCGTTGCAGTCGGACCCACTCTGTACCTACTAAAACTGTACTGGAAACAGTTGGTAAACCTTGGACTTCGCCACAGTCAGTCAGTCACAGTAAAATTCTCAAAACTCAAACCGTTCTGAACTTTGCTACGTTTTAACTAAAAGCTCACCTATTTCAGTAGAACTAAACCCGCTGAGTTAACGAATATACTATCGACAAGTGACCGTCGATATTCAAACCGTCTGTAAATTCAATGGAACGTTGGTTTCCCGCAATTATACGGAGAACTGACAGTTATGAGGTTGCAGTTTATATCGTTTGTACGAGTAGTTAAAAGAGCAATGGTAAGATTTGTACAGTGTTTTAAGTCATCATCTGCGTAGCCTTTTCCCAACTATGTTGGGGTCGGCTTCCAGTCTAACCTGATGCAGCTGAATACCAGTGTTTTACATGGAGCGATTGCCTATCTGACCTCCACAACCCAGTAACTGGGTAATACGATACCCCTTGGCAAGACTGGTTGTCAGACTTTCGGGCCCGTAACGACAGTGAAAGAATAGAATAGAATAGAATACTCTTTATTATGTAAACCATAAAAAAATACAGATATAAATGTAGAAATTTAACATAGGGTTACACAATGGGCGGTCTTGTCGGTTGAAAGATCCACAATCCAGTCCTACATTTATATCTGTATTTTTTATGGTGTACATAATAAAGAGTATTCTATTTTATTCTATTCATAATTGACAGCCGGGACCAAAGGATTAACGTGCTTTCCGAGGCAAGGACGAGTCTCGATACGTAAAGATGGTCACCCATCCACGGACCATACCCGGCAATCATAGCTTACCCTGATGGATCGACTCGTGCGACTGATATTACCTCCAGTGTTTTAAGTATTACAAATAAAACTTTTATTTCCTTTACCTAGGTATCTTGAGGTGCCCTATACATACATGTAGGTATTGCAGTAATTATTGCACGGATTCTGTCATAAGGTTTGGATTCCGTCATAATAATTCCTTTACTTTTACTTTTGAATCGACAGCTGATTAGGACTTGTGAAAATGTTTCATTACGATATAGCCGCAGCCGATTTATCATGGCCAGTACGAACTTTGCACTGAAGGCTGCGTTATACATTTTTTTTAGGAACCAAATAGAGACAACAGTCAAGTGTGAGTGAGAGAACATGCGTGAAAGTTGGCAGAGCCTATGAAAACATCCCTACAAAAACATTGTAGGGACCTAATCAAAGTAGCTATATCGAAAAATCTTTAACATAATCTATTGTAATAGGATTTTAGGGGTATGAGGAACAGGGAGTAAAGTTCACTCATCCACTATAGAAAAGGGAGGATCCTCCAACCAGACGGGTGTTGTGTCTGGCGGGCAACTGCCCAACGATTGATGTTGGGTTCTCGTATATATGTCCACTGCACGGTAAAAACGTGCATGTGGCGGTATCTACATCGCCACAGGATTAAATTAATAAATTATGGATACTACCAATTCGGCTGTTAAAGCCTCTAGCGATATAAAAAGTTAATTACGCAAATTGAATATCTAACATTAACAAAATGATAAAAATGTACAATAAAAAGGTGAAAGCAATACTTTATAAAATTATTGTAACATCTGGCAAAGAAAGTGGGTATAACAGTTTGTAATGAACTAATTAAAAATGAAAAATGATTATGTTTTGAATGTTTAATGGCGTTTTGAAGGAACGAATTTAGTTAAAAACAGATTATAATGAGTTTCTTAAATGAAGGGAAGAGTTTTCGTCATTATTTTTTTGTGCTCTCTTTGTTTTATTTTAGACATTAGTAGACATTTTCTCAGCTCATTAAGTAGAAAAAACAGCAATACTATTGAGGACTGTTCGGCTATTCTTGTATTTAGATTACCAAATGTTGTTAATAGGGCTGTTCCGGTGACCATAAATAATAGGGACATCTTTAAACTTCAGTAGACAGTGGCCATAAATTGTTTAACATAAAAAAATACAATAGACGTATATATATTTAGTAACCTATTCCGCTAAACAATTCCTCTACAGTCTTAAAAAACCCTGTAAGAAATCGACACGTGTTTCACCTTTCAACGAGACATCCTCAGGCTGACGATTGACCAGTCGCGAACCCGAACACCACTTGTTGCCACGCGACGAGCGCTGGACGCAGAGTATAACATAGAGACTGTACTGTCACTGTGGACGTAAGTATAGCTAATGAGAATTCGATAAACCTTTGCTTACTATCGTTTTTTTATTATTTTGTATGTTTTTTTAACCGATCAACCTTACCATAAAAAAACTCTATTTATTTCCTCTGAAAAAGACCTTTAATCGAAACAAGTTTTCCTTTTTCCAGGATAATTTAGGGTAATCTTATACAGTGTGTCAAATAGTAAAAGTGGCCGCATTTGGAACGCATTTTTCCTCTGTATATATTCTCTGAAAGTGAACTGGAAGGAGGCATTGGAATGCGGAACGATGTCCCACTGTGTGCTTTATTGCCTTCTACTCTGAGTTATAGACTGTAGATGAAAAGGAAGATAAATTGTATGAGAAGATGCAAAATCTGCCTAGCCTTTTCCCAACTATATTGGGGTCGGCTTCCAGTCTAACCGCAGCTGAATACCAGTATTTCACATGGAGCGACAGCCTGTCTGACCTCCACAACCCAGTAACTGGGTCATACGATACTCCTTGGTAAGACTGGTTTTCAGACTTTCGGGCTTCTGACGACCCGTAACGACTGTCAAAGATCCACGAAACGCCGGAACCAAACATGCTTTCCGAGGCACGGAGGAGTCTCGATATGTAAAGATGGTCACCCATCCACGGACCAACCCCGTCAAGTGTAGCTTAACCTGATGGATCGACCCGTGCGGCTGTTATTACTTAGCCACGAGCTCCTCGTATGAGAAGATGCAAGCGTACAAACTCATAGTGCTGTTTTATCCTGGATTTTACTCCGGATGATAAAAATATCAGTAAGAAAAAAAAATATCTTGCGTCTTCAACATCCGCGGGTTTTCGATAGGTACTTATAGAGGAACAGCCGCAAACAGACTCAATAAAATATAACACCCTCTATAAGGTGTATCTTTTCCTACACGAAATCTCATAAGGGGTCATTGTACTCTATCATGATGAACAAATACCACTATGGGAGTTGGGACCAAATCAGCTGTTCCCTACATTTTGACGAGCTATGCGAACATAAAATGTAGGGAACAGCAGATTTTTTTTTAGAGATTTCCTTATGAGATTTCGTGTACGAAAATATACACCTTAAAGGTATTTGATTCAAAAAAGAGCTTGTTTGAAAAAGTACCACCAACCAATTTCCAAAATTGTTTTTAAATTTTATTATTGATCCAATGTCTTGCAAGCAATATAGACCTTGTCGTTTTATGATCTACAAATGATATTCAATCTTAGGTTGGTAAAACAATTACGAGGTAGAATATTCATATTTCTACTGGAAGCAAGCAGTACCTATCAAATTGCTGTTTTGGTTTGATAAGTTCCTATAGGTATACAAGACGTTCCAACTTTGATTGTATCCAAATCCATGAGCGAATGTGACTATTTTAAGCATTATTTATCAGTTATTTATTATTTAATTTCTCATGCCGCTATCTCCTATAGCTTAGAATGAACCCCTAAGCTTGCATGACCCACTAACAAGAGAAAATTCCCAAACTATTTGGATTCTTTTTAAAACAGTTTCCTAAAAGAAATACAGCGGTGTTGGAATTAGACTTTTTTTCACTCAACTGTGGTGTGAAGTAAAAATGCCTGCCGTAATTAACTTTTTCTCACTTCAAAGAAATGCTGTGACCAAAATTTTTTTTAAAGTTATTTAATCAAAATTCTTTATTTTACACACTTGAAAATAAATAAAAACGAAATGGTTTGTACAAAGAGTAGTCTAAGGGCTAGCCCGCACTGCGATTAAAAATCGCTCGAAATTTTTATCGGAATTCTGTAACACAACATGGTATCTTATGTATCACACACTGGCTGGCTATTTAAAATTCGCGCGTTGTAATGCCATACACTGAAAATAAACCGCGCGAATAAAATTTGAAAATTCGCAGTGCGGTATGATTATGCTAATCACAAAGTAACGTTTTCCTAAGTTAGCATGGCGTTTTAAATGTTTCTTCAACAGTGAAAATATAACCTACCCATTTAAATCGTTTAGGTACTTTCAAGCATTCACATATAATATAACCTTCCCATTTAAATCGTTTAGGTGCTTTCAAGCATTCACATATTACACCTATTTAAATCTTGTACTTCAAAGTCCATGATAAAATAAATAAATCCAACAAAAGTATTTTAAATTAATTAAACTATTTTTAGACTATGATAAATACGTTTTTTTTTGTTATTCTACTGATACATTTCAATTAAAGTAATGCATTATACCTTTGGGAAACTTAGACAAAGTCACCTTTGTCTTTTAGACTTTTTTCCAATGTTGCAGGTCACATAACTCATTTAAACTAATCAATAGTTTAAAAGTTAAGTTAGCCATTAACTTAATCATTTACTTACGTGTCTATAAAAATGTTATTTCAATACTTCGTAATAATAAAAGAAGTTAATTGAGCTCTATAAGAGGTTTATGAGGATAATTATGTAAGCTTAATAAAATTGTTTTAGGTTATGTATGTGCAGAGAAAATATGAAAGTGAACAGTAAAAATCTCGTAATCTCATGAAACTGAAAACATTAAGCTTTACTATGTATTCATAAAACTTTAATAATGTCGCTAAATCCACAAAAAAACTTATTTTCATAATAATAAAAACAACAATAGAACTTTTTCATAAACAAGTCTTGTCGTCACAAAATGGCGGCGGCACAAAATGGCCGCCTAACAAAAGCATAGACAAAAGAATAAAGGCCAGGCTCTCCTCGCGGCCCTTTAATGAGGGTTTTGGTCATTTTACGCTCATTTCGATGCAAATTCAAGGGTTTCATGATATTTAGAGGGCTATGCAAATACGACCGAAAGATTTTGATTAAAATTTATCAAGATACTGGTTCTGTTGCACTGGTTTGCTCGCGTGATTTGCTAAGGAAAAGTAAAAAAGGTATAAATATTTTATTGCATTTTAGGTAGTACCTACCTGGCTGAAAAATACTTTACATGGAGGCTATCAGGGTCAGGTTACCTTAACATATTCTGCCGCGTTTTGCTTTTTGGACTAACCTTACCTACAGATAGCGGAAAACTTTGTTTATAAAGACTAAATTAACAGCATATTTAGTGGTACGACCATGCTAATGTCTGTTTGTACTCTATGCTATATATTTAAAAGGATCTTAACAATATATGGGAAGTTTTAGCAATGGCTATTAAAAGCATTTAGTAAGATTTAATACACTGTAGTTCAGAACGATGATGCAAATGTTCCATTTGATTTAAAATGTTAATTAAATATCAGCTCGTGGCTAAGTAATACGCTACGCTACGCTTGCCAAGATTGGTCCGTGGGTGGGTGACCATCTTACCATACCGAGACTCCTGCGTGACTCGGAAAGCACGTTAAACCGTTGGTCCCGGCTGTCATTAATTTGTAGATCTTCGACAGTTGTTACGGGTCGTCAAAAGCCCGAGTCTGACAACCAGTCTTACCAAGGGGTATCGTGTTACCCAGTAACTGGGTTGTGGAGGTCAGATAGGTAGTCGCTCCATGTAAAACACTGGTATTCAGCTGCCGGTTAGACTGGAAGCCGACCCCAACATTACTGGGAAACGGCTAGGCAGAATGATGAAATATCAGTGTGGCATAATCTATTCATAAATGTACTTTCTACTAGGTTTATCTTAGACATTACAGACATTGACGAAGGAAAACATTACGAGGAAACCTGGACTTATAATTTAATAACATAACATCACGCCTGTAATCTCCGAAGGGTTAAGCAGAGGTGTACCTATAGTATCACCCACATTTCGCCAGTTATGTTTAAGTCCCATGTCATTGGGGGCAAGCCTCTTGCCACAAATCTAGACTGTGGGCTGCTACTGAGAAAACCTTGACTGGAAAACCCAATAATACTTGCCTTGCACTGCCTGACCTGTTTTTTTTCCGTGGGACATCCTCATTGATGTTAAGTCAAACTCCTACCGACTAAAACCCCACTGTTCCTTCTTCTTTCTTCTTTGTCGGTACACTCTTGACAGAGCGGTCGTGGTCATCAGTTTGCAGTGAGATTTCGGACAGCCGTGATTTGCCTGACGATGCGATGCCATCTTTCTCTGTCGGCTGTTATATGTGTGCATTCGTGTAGTGGGCCGCCCACTGCGGATTTAATCTGGTCGGTCCATCGAATGGGCGACCTACCGCGTGCTCTTGTTCCTTCGACCTTTCCCTGCACTACAAGACGTTCAATGGAATCGTTTCCCCGTCGTGTTACGTATCCAAAGAATTGGAGTATTCGAGCCTGTACTGTAGCCGATAGACGCTGCTTGATGCCGAGTTCTTGGAGTATAGTTGTGTTGGTGCGAAATTCTGTCCACGACACTCCAAGCATTTTCCTCCAACACCACATTTCCAGAGCGTCTATTTTCTTCTTCTCAATTTCTCTAAGGGTCCACGTTTCAGCAGAGTACAGGAACATGGGAAGTACTAATGCCCGAACAAGCCGGGTTTTGGTCGCTTTGGTGATGTTACGATTCTTCCAGACTTACCTCCACCTGTCCAAGTGTCCATAGCAGACCTAGTTATGGCCATGCGTCGCTCGATTTCGTCTGCGCAGCCACCGTCACTCGAGATCAGACCTCCTAGGTATATATATGACTGTACGACATCGTAGTTCGCAATCTGGGTACCTTCGGGCGAATTTTTGTTTGTTCCTGTCTGAAACCGTCATCACGTCATGAGCAAGCGTGGTGTTTAATGCTCGTGCCTTCTGTGTACGAGAAGGGGCCTTTTATTAATGCACGTACCTTCTGTGTATGAGAAGGGGCCTTTTATTAATGCTCGTGCCTTCTGTGTACGAGAAGGGGCCTTTTATTAATGCACGTACCTTCTGTGTATGAGAAGGGGCCTTTTATTAATGCTCGTGCCTTCTGTGTACGAGAAGGGGCCTTTTATTAATGCACGTACCTTCTGTGTATGAGAAGGGGCCTTTTATTAATGCTCGTGCCTTCTGTGTACGAGAAGGGGCCTTTTATTAATGCTCGTGCCTACTGAGAGACCATAAGTATGAGTAGTGAAATATTAACAAAACTATTAATGGCCGATTCCTATAATTTACGGACCGTTATCGGTTAAAATTAAGACTCTTGTATCTTTACCAATAATGAAGCCAAGACCTCATAGATTTGCATAGTAGACCCTCCCATATGGAAGTAGATATCACAGGTAAAATTAGCTTACGAATCTATAATATACGCCCAGTTTGGCAATAAATAACCTACCATTGGTAAGCAAAACGATTCGTTTTTGTTTATAGGAACCGAGCATAAATTGATCCGTAAACGGAAACCCTGTAGTCTGTACACAAACACTTGTATTTCAACGTAGAAAGACAAGTGAGCGTGTTCAAAGTTTTTCTTTTCTGTATGAATTAAATATTTTTTGTGAATATTTTACTATAAAAAAATATTTTTTTTCTAATGGTAATATTTTTTTTTGCATATATATATACACTATACTATTGCAGCTACTGTATAATCCCTATATAAAATGAACGGTAGGCACCTACCCGTTCATTTTATATCGAGACACCTTCGAGCTTTTGAGAGCACGTTAAGCCGCTGGCCCCGACTCCCGAATGTCATACATATATCTATGACAGCCGTCGGGAAGTCCGAAGCCCGAAAATCTGGCAGCCCGTCGAATCGTAGGATATCGGTTTTTCTTAGTAATTGGGTTGTGGAATATGGAGGACAGTTTGTTTGTAGAAAATATGTTAGTTAATTGATTCAGGCGTGACTTGCAGGCGTGACGTGACGTGCAGAAATCCATTATAAAAAAATACAATAGACTTAAATATATTTAGTAACATATTCCGCTTAAACATCAATCTCAAGAGTCATAAAAAATCCTGTAAGATCGACACGTGTTTCACCTCTCAACGACGCATCCTCAGGATGGCGATTGACCAGTCGCGAAGCCGAACTCGACGAAGGTTTTTTTATGACTCTTGAGCTATAGTTAATCCAATAATATGGCATTCCTCTCTAAAATAATCACAGTATCTTTTAGTACACAGTATTACCATAGTAGTATTAGTAGTACTCATTCAACAAGAGTAAAAGTTTCATCAACACGCTGCCAACATTGTTACTCGCAATATTATTATTTTTATCACCCCATTCTCTTAACGCAGTGCAAACAAACTTGGACTCGTTTTCAGATTAACTTTTGCGAAGTATCAGAGATCGCGTTAAAGAAAATGCGCTCTTATCTTGTTATAAAACCATTATTATTTACAACCTTTTCGTTTGAGGTTTGATTTGTTTATACTTTTGTTTACAAAACACTGTTTTGATTTTAATGTTGTTTTGGATTGCCGATCAGTAAAAACATAAAAATACTAGCCTATTATTGTCCTACTCCCGGGCAAACGCCTTGTGGCGGCATCTACATCGCAACATGCGAACTACGCATCAAAGACGTCACACAAAATCCTGAATCACGCTATTAGAGTTTACCGCGCGAAGTACATTTAAAAAACATTCCAACATCAATCGTTGGGCAGTTGCCCGCCAGTCACGACACACCCGTATGGTAGGAGGATCCTCCCTTTTCTATAGAGGATGAGTGAACTTTACACACCGGTGTATATCTCCCGCCTGCACTACACCACTGAGGTCATCGTGGAGTAATGTGCGCCAAAAGACGAGGTACGCGACGAGGGTGCAGTTACTGGAATCGCGCTGGAACGTCAACTTCAAGGCGTTCGTCGTGCGTGTACCGGACTGTTGTCTGCCCCTCGTCATGGAAGAAGACTTTTGGCCGCTGGACGTGGTGTTCCGTCGCTTCCGCGGACAAGTTCCACAGGACAGCACAAAGTCTAACTAGTGCTAAGTGAAGTGCTACTAACATAGTCTAAGCCTTATTTATTAACACAAGTTTATTTTTTATTTTTTTATAGAATATAAATGTTTAGCTTAAGGTATTTTTTTATGGGCCTGTGTTGCCTGCAATAAATCGTTTTATTATTTTTACACCCTGTTCCTCATTCCTCTAAAGCTTCTTGTCATACAAAGAATGCACGAGGACAAGCTGGCGTTTTCAGACTTTAACTATAGTTCTGGGGGCCTAGACAAGTGACAATCGCTTCGAAAGCTACGTTTTTCTACAACGACTTTCAACAGAATTGACATAAGCTTTTCGATAGCTTATGTCAGTCCTATACATTTTTGCCTTTTCCATCATCGTTATTGCTGATAGAATGTCACTTTGTCTAGGACCTCAGGTGTCCTCACGATGTTTTTCCTTCATCGATGTCAGCAACGACCATAATAATTATAAACTCAGAAAGCACATTATAACATTGGTGCTTGCCTGGATTTGAACCTCCTACTTGGGAGGCGAGACCTTAACAGTTCCTATTACGACATTTTCAGAAATATCCATGCCTTAAAATCTAGCTCATCTTATCATTTTCCGATGATCGTAACAAACATGTTTGAACTTTAATTCGCTGAAATCTTGATATCCAAGTGAATTGAGATAAATCTTGATTTGAATTAAATTGAAATTTGCTAGAAAACAGGGTCTAATAATACAGGGTCGAATTGATTAAAACGGTACGTTTGTCGCGGTTTCCACCCTCTTCGCTGAAACGTGTCGGAAAATCGTCAAAAGAAAATGCAGCATCCTGATCTTCTATCTTTCGGATACATCGCCTTGTCAAGCTCTTTCTTTGTGGTAGTCGTTTGAAGAGTATTCTTGGGCATTTTATTTACATAGTAACTATGAAGTGAAGAGAAACGGTGAAGGAAAACATCGTGCGGAAACCGGTATGCCATTTTTTTTTGTGTTGGAAAACATCAAATGACTTCTCCTGCTCTGGGCGGATCTCATTTAGACTGTCAACTGGTCCTTATACGACGGCGAGCTACCCATTGCATACCTGATAGATATTTCTCGACGGCATGTGAAGCCAGCATACCAGGTTAGTCACTAACCACACGAAAGAAGACTATGAAGTTTTGGCTAAAATGGCTAAAGTCTCTCGTGGCTAAGTGATATCAGCCACATGGTCGGACTGATCAGGTTAGGTAAGCTACCGCGCTCGCTCCGTGGATGGGTGACCACTTTATATACCTAGACCTCAGCTGTCATTCGTGGATCATTGGCAGTCGTTACGGGTCAGAAGTCTGACAGTCGTTACGGGTCAGAAGTCTGACAGTCGTTACGGGTCAGAAGTCTGACAACCCAGCTAGTCTTATCAAGGGGTGTCGTGTTACTCAGTAACTCGGTTGTTGAGGTCACCTATGAAGTCGCTTCACGTAACTGGTATTCAACTGCAAACTCGTAGTCACACCACATTTTCAATAACAGGATTTTTTTCCCTAAAAAATGACAGTGTGACAAACATGTCGACGACACAACAACACACACTGTCGAAACATGTGACGATCTGGTGTGACTACCAGTCCGCACCCGAGATAATTGGGAAAAGGTTAGGCATAATGATGATGTACTGGCTGAAACGACGCTCACTAACTCCAGTAAACTCAGAATTTCAGGCTTGCAAGAAGTACATAAAACATAAAATACGTCAACATAAATATACGACATCTTTGAAACAACTTATCCTGTGTATAAAAAACAAGATTATGCTCGATATTGAGTGGGTATAACACTGAGAGCGTAGATGCTTCGCAGCTAATGTTTCAGATAAAACGAATTGCCTCCGAAGTCTTTGCTAGAAATTGCTCTGTAATTTCTACATTTAGTAGGTACTTAGTTTGAGTGGGCCTAAAATGTATACAGTGCTTGTCTCGGAATTTGTTTTTTGTTCTTATATTTTTACTTAGCTTTTGGGATATTATTTTTTTACTTTTGTACCTTTTACAGAGCGAAATGTTTTTTTTCTCTTGTCGTCGTAATGTACTGGTTGGTGGCGGTAATACTAGATCTATTATTACCACAATCACTGTTTCAATCTTGAAATAAAAGCACGGTCCTGGTTTTAATCTTGAGAGTTCAGAAATAATCTGTTCGGTGATGACTGACGATTTTCTAATTATATAAATATGCATAATCAGCCTATAATGTCCTCAGTACTGGGAAACAGGCCTACTACCACGCGGGCCCAGTGCGGCTTGGTAGATGTGACATGTCTTCGAATATTTGGTTCTAGAACATGCCGCTTTCCTCACGATGTTTTCCTTCACCGTTTTGAGAGCAGTGGTGATATAATTATTCACACAAAATATGCACCTGTCTGGGTTCGAACCCTAAAGTGACTCGTAACCAAGCAATAAATAATATCATTAAATTGTCAAATTCAGATATTTAATTATATCTTTATTGTTACATATATTTCATTTGACTTAGATAGTTCTCCAAATACTAATTCTTTAAAAGAAACAATCTGCCTAGGCCTTTCCTAACAATGTTGGGGTCAGCTTCCAGTCTAACTGGATACAGATGAATACCAGTATTTTACAAGGAGCAACTCTTGATTATTAAAAAAAAACGTTTTCTTTAATCAAAAATGATAAACGAAAAGCGCAATTTTAGACCCCCAAGACTAATAATCATGGGGCAAGGTCCAACCCCTTTTCACCCCGGATTTATATTAAATTCCTTAGTCCAAATTTGCCGAAACAATCCCTATGGGGCTACCTAGCTGCGATTTTATTATTTCTTAACCCTATTTGTATACGTAGGCGTGTATATATTGGGGAAATCGTATTAGACTGTTTTATTGCTAGGCGCGGAATTTTTATCTTCGAGTCCTAGGATTTAGGTAATAAATATTCAAATTGAGGAATAGGTTTTCATAGAAAAGGGTGTAGCGTCCGAAAAAAAAACCTAATTTCGTTTTCTCATTCTGAAAAATCTATACTCCATTTGAAATAAGATTAGACGTATAGATAAGACTTTTTTACATTCCGTTCAACCGATTTTGAATTCTATTGCGTTGGTGGCATGACAAATGGCAGCCGCAGTAGATAGTTGGTATTGTGTAACTTTTTTTGCTTTACATGCTATCCTTATGCCTACGGTATAGAAGTCAAAATCGGTTGAACGGACTGTAAAAGGGTTTGTTTTAATGTCTAATCTTATTTCAAATGGGGTATAGATGACATAAAATCACGCCTGTAATCCATACACATTTTGCCAGTATGTTTAAGTCCCATGTAATAGAGGGCGAGCCTATTGCCATCAACCGGGCACAAATCCAGACACCGGGCTGCTACTGAGAAGGTCCTGACAAAAAACCCAATAACACTTTGTCCGACCTGGGAATCGAACCCTCATGCTCAGAAGTAGCGCTTGCGGCCACGAGACCAACGAGGTAATTTAAAAACTTGATTAGTGATCTAATTTTTAGATTAAAAGAGGCTAAAAAAAACCGGCCTAGTGCGAGTCGGACTCGCGCACGAAGAGTTCCGTACCATTATCTATAACGGCAAAAAAATCATGTCTGTTGTATGTGAGCCCCCCTTAAATATTTGTTTTATTTTAATTTAACAATTTATTTTTAAAGTGAATAATCCGAAAAGGGGTCATTGTACTCATCATTTTGAACAACTTTTTCTATGGGACCAAAATTAAAATCGCGAAAAAAAAATCAGCTGTTCCATACATTTGTGTTCACTTAAATCGACAACAATGACCCCTTTTCGGGTTTAGCATAAAGAAAAAATAACGTTGTATAACTAAATATTCTGTGAATATTTCAAGCGTCTACCTGTTGCCGTTATAAATATCGAGCAAAAAATCACTTTTGTTGTATGGGAGCCCCCTTAAATATTTATTTTATTCTGTTTTTTATTATTTGTTGTTACAGCGGCAACAGAAATACATCATCAGTGAAAATTTCAACTGTCTAACTATCATGGTTCATGAGATACAGCCTGGTGACAGACAGACAGACAGCGGGGCCTTAGTAATAGGGTCCCGTTTTACCCTTTGGGTACGGAACCCTTAAAAAGAGATATTTACATTTGTAATTTTTTCTATTCGTAGGTACATGTAATTCTTGGAACAGATCTGACGGCTAAACACAGCAGACAGCGGCTTCCATCACTCCTCTTTTTATACAAAAGATACACAAAATAATTAAACCCAAAACATTTATTTATGAAAGCTCAATACCACAAAAAAGGTTATTTCACAAAAAAATAATGGGCTAGACCAATGGCCAAAGAATATTGAATTATGTCTGGAAACCGTTATTTAGTCAAAATATTCTGTTTGGTTCGTTTGTTCCCAATATATAAAATGTATGAGTCGTGAGCCCCTGGCCGAGAGGCCACACGTTAATAATAAAATGATAGTCCTTCGTGAGTGATAGGGTTGCTAACGGACATTTTGAAAATATGAACAGCATATACCTCTGAATCTGACAAGTCCGATGGCGGTAAACAAAGGTGCCGTATTATGAAGTATTATTGCCACTATTTTTCCAGTGTGAGAGAGAAACGGAGCTAGACAAGGCCGATAGCACCATCCTATTTTTGGAATCCCCCCAGAGGGCCTAGACAAAGTAACATTCGATAACGAAAACATGTCTTGATGATGAGCCTCTTGTTTGTGAACCTCAAATAATTCCAATTTTGGGATCCTAAAATACTAAATAGCCAAGTAACTGCGATCAACTTGGTTGTTGCTCTATGCTTCGCTCGCTTGGCTCGCGCTCGGTTGGTCATAGTTCTAACCTAACGTAACCGATTTGGTCGTGGTGCCCTAGCTTAGTTACTCCCAATTCTAACCTAACCCGTTTGGTCGGGGTTACGTAGCTTAGTTACTGCGACCAACTATGAGAAAACGCTAGAAACGTTTTTAAAGGATCAGTGGTATATTTTCCATAATAAAATTACCTACAAGGTACGTAATTTTAAGTAGCTTTGGTACTAATAGACTGTAATGTTAATGTGGGTAAAGCCAAGAGGTTTCAAAACCTACACAGTGTCATAAAAAATTGTTTCAGGTAACCCTACTTCTGTATCATGATTACATGTACTAGAAATTTCACTTAAATATTTCAAAGGATTTCACAAAATTTGCCGACGTGAAATTGTCAAGTAGGTCAGAGGATCGAATGCTATATTTTGAAATTCGGTAACGTATCTAAGTGGTAGGTAATATTACTTATTATGTATGTGAGGAACTTGGATGGCTCGTGGTTTAAAATAATTATTTCATTGGCTTTCAAGAAAATAAAGAGGAAATTTTTGAGTATGAATTTCGATGGCTATATGAGTAGTGGAAGACCAAAGAAACGATGGATGGACTGTGTGAAAGATGTATGGATAGAAAGGTGACTACCGAGATGACGATGAATAGAGAAGTATGGAAGACAAAGACATGTTGCGGCGACCCCAAATAAATTGGTATATGGGTAGGAGAATGAACTTGAATGACTTTCAAGAATATTGCAAACATGCAAAAAAAAAAAATAATTTAGAAAAATAAATCTTTTTCAAATATCATTTATGATTATCTCACATCAGAATTATTATAACATGAAAAATTAAGTTCGCTACCAAAAAAATTTCAGAAATTACTTTTGATAAACACCATACACTATGGGAGCTGGAAGCCCAAGTTTATCAGGTAAATAAATACATAATCAAGTTCTCTCGTCACGTTCTACGTTTATGGGGTAACAAATTACTGAGTAAACACAAAATTATATTAATTTGGGAAAGAGAAAATTTGGTTTTTCGGACTTTTTAATAAGAAGTGGTTTGTGGAATGATATTTGTGACATTTCCTTCTTGATAAGTAAAAAAACCGGTCAAGTGCATGTCGAACCACGCACAATTGAGGGTTCCGTAGTTGGGATGGAATTTATCCAACAATCGTTGAAAAACTCTACTCTCTTTTTTATTACAAAAAATAGTCATCAATTCTACCATAATAGTTGCTAACCCTAATAACTATATCTCTGTAAATACATTCTTGTAACGGTCGCCAATCATATTGTAATCAACATAAAATCAATCTGCCTAGCCTTTTCCCAACATGTCGGGGTCGGCTTCCAGTCTAACCGGATGCAGCTGAATACCAGTATTTTACATGGAACGACTGCCTATCTGACCTCCACAACCCAGTAACTGGGTAATACGATATCCCTTGTTTAGACTGGTTGTCAGAATTTCGGGCTTCTGACGACTCGTAACGACTGTCAAAGATCCACAAATGACAGCCGGGACCAACGGCTTAACGTGCTTTCCGAGGCACGGAGGAGTCTCGGTATGTGAAAACGGTCACCCAACCACGGACCATCCCCGGCAAGCGTAGCTTAACCTGATGGATCGACCCGAGCGGCTGTTATTACTTAGCCACGAGCTCCTCGAGCTATTGTAATCAACATACTGACCTAAATATTGCAAAAAAAGTAGGAAAAATGGATTTCCACGGGTTACCCATTTAACCATTTTCGGAAGTTAAAAGTCTCTCAATTTTAATCAACGTTTATAAATAGGGTTGGAAGAAGTTTGTTACCAACATTTCGATTAGATTTCCTCACAGCTTTATACTCTCACGTTTTGGTCTCTAATGACTTGAAAAAGCTAGAACCCAATAAGCTGTATGCGACCTCAATAACTCTTCTCCAGTTAATCTCAAGATTAAGGTTTCAACACGAAACTTTTCCAAATATTTTCAACAAAAACTTAGCCCAAATTCCAGACTTTTATCTCAGGTAACAGTGCCAAAAATACCCTTTAATTCCTTAAAATCACAGTTACATCTGACAAAAAGCGGAGTCGCCCAGCTTATTAGGACATAGCGTCCACATTTCAACGTGGATTTGAGCGGGTTCGTAATTTGGGGAAAAACCGGGCGTCTCGGGCGTACGGGGTGTCCGTAGACTCGGTCCGGTGGGATCAGAGAGAGGACACGTCTAGAGATTTGCTCCGAACAGGTTGATGAATGACGCTCAATGTTTAAGGTAGGGTCCCGAGTGGGTAGTATTTTGATTGGGAATGGTATGATTTTTAGACCCTGAGTTAAGTTACCGGTCTGTTTATACGAGTTGTTTTTAAGGCTGAACCATACTCAAGTACTCATTTCCAACGAATATTTTTACTCATTTCAGCCCAAGGCTGATTCAATCCCCTAAAAGGTTATATATAGTTAGTCTCTATCTCGGTGCAAAATCATAATCATCATTTGCCTAGCCTTTTCCTAACTATCTTGAGGTTGGCTTCCAGTCTAACCGGATGCAGCTGAAACCAGTATTTTACCAGACATTTATTCCTTGTTTTATTAGTTAATGGCTCGGTGAAAAATAAGTATTTAGATTTTGATAAATCCGCAAAAAAATTTGTTTGTACACAAAAAGACATTACTTTCACTCTCCCTTTTTTTTTTCTTTTTGACCTTGGGTAATCATCAAATGACTTCTCCCGCTCGGGGTGGAACGGAAGGGCATGTCAGAATTTACCGACTAAAACCCACCCGTGTTCCTTCAGTTGCCTGTTGCCAAGTTCCCGGTACCCCTTTCGGACATTCCCTCCACTTTCTCTGTGAAAGTCACACACTTTCACTCTACTTGAGATGATCATTTAGTTAAGTAGACACCCACGAAAATTAACTCAAGTCTCCTATTCCCCCAGACAAAATTTATTTTCGGCATGCAAACCTATTTTTATCCGAACATCGAATTAAAGATGTCCGAAATGGGAACAAACGGGACCACAGCTCAAGGCTTACGATCGTGAGGTGAATAAGTAGAATTCCTTTAAATTATGTAACGCGAAACTGTAATGTGCACTTTAGTAAGCTTTATTTATGCGATTTTATTATAAAACCTATTTGCTAAACTATTATGGGGTAGTGTCGATGTCATGATTGGTTTTTATACTTTTCATGGCTGGTTATAAATGTGGCTCTTTTCAAAGAAACTCTCCCAGAGTAGCTACTAGGCGGCAGAAGTACAGTCACGGACTTGACTTTAATTGATGAGCCACCTGGCACTGTTCGTATTTTAGTCGTTTAATGCAAATCGGGTTTATTCGGTTCCCGTCACGGAAAGACATAATGTAATTTTTTTACCGGTTGGCTAACCTGAGAGCCAGAACTACAAACTTGACAGCAGAGTGACTACCCAAAGTCAACCAATTGCAGGTCTAGCAACAGTAACCTAGCAACGATTGTTTAAGCGTAGCTATAGTAACGTTAGCGTACGGAGAAATATTAATAGTCATTTCGACAACTTTAAAATTACCGTCTCTGACATCGACATTTCAACTGTCACTGTCTTCAGATAAGTTTTCAGAATAATCGAGTTACTGATTCAAAGAAGGTCAGTATCAAATAGATTGGATAAACTTAATGCAACATTTTATTTATTTTTATCATTGAGAACTTTATTAGTCAACCTCTATGGTTATGACTATTTCCGATTATAAGTAATTTATTTGTCATCTTGTTTACGAGCGTGCGGTTTGAGTTCGTGTTTAATCGTGTAATCTCGTGAATGTATGAAACTTTAAAATTGAAAAGTTTGAAGGTGGCTCATCAATTAAAGTCTGTGACTGTACCTAGGTGCTATGGTGACCTAGGTACTTCTGAAGTTTTCTGTGCGACGCGTGTTGTGATGCGTTCCTTGCGTCTCAAAAACAAGTAACGACCAGCTGTCAGTACGTACAAAATCTGCCGGTCTATTCTGTAAACACTTCACCGTGAAAACTTTGATGAAGTGAGCTGTCAATCCCTAGGAGGGACAGCTAACTTTATGCTCACTTCACCTACGTTTTCACGGTGAGATTTTTTACATAATACCACTCTCTGCCCTGCGCTGTGTAGACCTGTGTCACCTCCGTCTCAGCATACGTTAATTCATAATTTTGTTGCAATCGTCTATTGTTTTTGTACTAGCTACAACCCGTGCGCATTAACATGGCACCATGGCTCAATGACGTTTGTAACTCCCTCCGCTTCCCACGGTGACGGCGGGGCGCGGCGCGGGTAGCGGGGGGAGTATTCAGTTCCGAGCCAGGTGCCATGTTAATGCGCACGGGTTGTAGGTCACGAACGTGTCACAGTAGCTGCACCGCAGTATGCGTTCGCGGCCTATGTCTGCCTCGCCTGCCCTGCCCTGCAAAATCTGAACTGTGCTGTGCTGCGTCACATGCGTCTCAGCATAGGTACGCTTAGCCTCATAGGCCACGGTGACCAGAACCAATCAGGTGGGCCGCGATCTTGATGAATCAGAATGACTATTTGGCTAGTATGTTCATACTACGCAACAAAGACAGCTTCTTCAGCTTCGACAGCGTCGAAAACAGGACATTGGTGCCGATTCTGTTGTTCACAAACTAAACTAAATTTAAGTGCAGTGCATCTTTTTCTCTCTATTTCACTAGGAAAAGGACAGAAGATAAATTTTAGTTTAGTCCTGTCAAATTAATCAGCGCCTGACATAAATTGACGTAATTTTAGTAGGCAAGTTTTTAATCGCGTCTAAACTTGTAGGGAATAGTGACAGTTTGACAGGACTAAACTAAAATTTATACTGTCCTTTTCTTAATGAAATAGAAAGAAAAAGATGCACTGAACTTAAATTTAGTTTAGTTTGTGAATAACAGAATCGGTACCAGTAACTCATAACTTTCATAACTAATATTAAAAATGCGAAAGTGATTTTTTTTGTTTCTTTGTTTTTCACGCTAAAACGGCTGAACGAATTTAGCTATACTTATGACATTTGGCACATGGTTAGACTATGACCATGACATATGGATACTTTTTATCTCGGTAGTACGTTCTCGTCGGATTATTTCAGAACTCCAAGCGAGTGAAGCCGCGGGCATGTAGTTAAGCTAGTATTAATAATATTCTTAACCAGTAACAGTCAGCAAGTCAGAAATCGGCCATAAGAACCATTACATTCCACCTTTCCTTCCCAAAAGCCGAACTTCAAAAACCCTTTTCCTGTTTATAAAATAGGGTAATAACTTTTCAGGGGTATACCCCGAAATCCTTTAAGTTGTAGGTACAGTCGTAGGCAGTTAACTTTCCTCTTCAGAACTTCAAAAGCCATGTTTTTAATTTCCAAACGAGTGAACACGTGGCGAAGTTGGGGCACTTTTCTAACTGATTGTACATACTGTTGTTATGGTCGACCAACCTGGTGTGATTATTTGCATGAAGGCGCAGCTAGAGGCGCCTTTATGCAAACGCGGAACGGAATTTTGCCATTTTATAAATATTAGTTTTATAAAAAACATTTACGGCAAATTATTGTGTTTATTTTATTTCTTACTTTGTTATCTATTGTTTATTTCATTAAATGCTGAATCGGTGGACGACGTGACGTCAACGCCAACTGCCTCTGAAAATCAGCGCTAAGGCTCTGTCTCGCATAGGGTCGCAGCATTATGCTGAGTGATGGATGGAGGATTTTGCTTGGATGTGACGCATATTTTCCCCCACCTTGTTCTTTTCGTGTATCTGTTCATTCTTTGCGTCCTGTTTACCGCAAATAAACATTATTTCATTTTTTTCTTTGTAACGGTAAAGTTTCTAGTAACTACCGAAGAGTTCTGATAAGAGTGACACTGGCTGATTACTGTCACTCTAGCGGAGCGTCATACCGAATGGTTGCTTGGCGGCTGTCTTCTGATGACAGATGATGTCAGCCGCGTAGTACTTCCTCGGACGTGTTTCTTTACAAAGAGCTTGTGGCGGCATCTACATCGCCTCCTGCGAACTACGCGTCAAACTGACGTCACGCAAAATCCTGCATCGCGCAAGCAGGATTTACCGCGCGACGAGCATAAATACAGGGTGTAAGGGACAGCCCTCCGCAGTGGTGCCGTAATCAGCCTTTTATGCACCCGGTGCGAGCTGCTATAACCACGCCTTTGAAATATTCTCTAATCATAACCAGTTGTGACATTAAAATGGATTGTCTATAAAAATAAATCTATCATCCAAAAACTAAGTTTTTGTAAACTTCACAGCCCGACTGCTGAGCATAAAGTCTCCCGCAGACAGGCGCGACTTTTAAGTACTTCGTAAAGTTTTGAATATGGACGTTCAAATAAATTGTGTTTATAAATTTAAATAGAAAAAACGTCTTTAATATTGATAATATTAAGAAGAATATACGCGGACGACGCGACTCCACACGTATAAATATATAAATAAATAATAGCTATTGTTGATAGCCCTGGCTGTTGGTATTTTTGCGCCCCTCCAGGATGTGCGTCCTGTGCCTGGGCACCGCTGGCACCGCCCTAGTTATGGCACTAACTGCGCAGACTGATGGTATGAATTCAGCATATCATACTAAGACAACCGGTACATGAAATTATTTCAGGAACGTTATGGGAATCCAATAAACCTGATTTGTATTGTTACCTCACGCGCAATGTATCGTTACCGTGGCAAAACCCGCGTAGCCGCACTCCCCGTGTCGGGGGGGGGCGCGCTCGAGTATTTTAACGTCCATTGCTGGTTTTTTTATTTTAACTGTTTTATTTACATAAATGGAGTGCTGCGTACAGAGAATGTAATTTTACACTGAAATCAAGGAATAATAACTGAAAAAACGATTTAAAAAAAACTTTCCTGAGATTCCGGTGGAATATGATTCAAAATAAGGAGCTGAATGCCCCCTGTTAAATTGCTGAGGGCTGTCCCTAACACCCTGTATACATCGCCCCGACATCAATTGTCGGGCAGTAGCCGACCAGACACAACACCCGTCTGGTCGGACGTCGGGTCGTCTGGTGGTTGGTATCCAACTTTGTACATACCATATCCTACGAATAAATTAATGTCTTTGTCTTTGTCGGAGGATCCTCCCTTTTCTATCGAGGATGAGTGAACTTTACACCCTGTTCCTCATACCCCGTGCTCATACCTCTACAAGCTCTTCTATTTCTTTTAACTGCTATTTAATTCATCATCCTCCTCCCCCGTATGTACCATAAACTAAGGTTAACTCTGTGTAAAAGTTGGCGCGTGTTCTATTAGAACGCGTATATTAAAAGTTCGTCAAGTACTCGTACCTAACATTAAGAAGCTTTCGCTAACGTCCTCCGTGTTTGCTTTAGTATACATTCAAATAGAAATGGCGAGTGTGTAGTTTAGTTGGGAATTCGTTGAGTTATGTTTAGCACGTGTACATTTGTAAATAATGTTTTTTTTTTATATAGTTGACGGCGCAGGATAGCTTTTTATCAAAAGTGGTCAACGCATTAATGTCATTATGATTTTGCCTTATGAAGTGGACGAGGTACGGCAGCGGCACCCCTGACATCATCTGTCATCAGAAGGCAGCCGCCACCAATGATTATATTAACAGATATGTTATACACTCACAAAACAACCGAAAAAAGTATTTAAAAAATAACATGTAAGTCCTTGACCCATATTAAATACAAAAACAATACACATATTTGTCAATTTTGTGTCACAATTTTGAATTAGGTACATAAGTGTTTAAGAAGTTAATAAATGACGATAATAAATGTCTGATCAAATCAATTAATGTCAAAACAAAATACAAATCAATTAAATAGAACAATAAATTAAATTAGATAAATGCAGTAATGTCAGAATCAAAAAAATAAAATTAAAATTAGAATACAAAAATTAAAAATTAAAATTATACATCATAACAAAATACTAGGATTCAGCTGCATCCGGTTAGACTGAAAGCCGACCCCTATATAGTTGGGAAAAGGCTAGGCAGATGATGATCATAACACAATGACAAATCAAGCACCTGAAATATGGCTACAACAATGCCCAATGTAGGGGCAATCCAGTCGCTGAGCAATCATCGCCAGGACAGTGTTGCATATAGGTATAAGCGCAGCAGTGGCGGCACACATACCTACTTTTCATTCATTTTATATTTCACTACAAGTAAAATTGATACAAAAGAGATGGCTTGATAAAAATAACAAGAAAAAAAGAGACAGGTAGTGCAGCTGCTTCAACTAAGCGTATTACTCGTCGCCATGCGTGTCGCAGACTAAAGTAAATACGATCCAATTAGGACGTTTTCGGGTCTTCACGGTTGTGCGCTCACAACATCTGTTTAATATAATATCATTGGCCGCCACGCAACGATCGATGCGACGTTCTGCAAGAGTGACCGTCACCAGCCAGTGTCACTCTAATCCGACCTAAAACTAGACGGCACGGTTGCTACGCCGTCATAGTAATAAGAATTTTTGCACCTCCTTGGTATAGATATTGAATTCTCTTTTGCAGGCTAATGCAGAAAGGCGAAGATCCAGAAGATTTCTTCTCTTCAAGGATTAACGGGAAACTTAGGGACCTCAATTTTAATAGAAGTGTTCAGACTTCTGACAAGCTCTGTAACTATGTACAGTAATAGATAGGAAGGAATGGAATGACTAAATGTGTAAAAAATGGTCATCCATCCGTTGACTGATCGCCACTAGTGTAGCTTAGCCTTTTAGATCTATCAATCAAGTGATCATACTCAGACAGTCATTTATTTCAAACCTAGCTGATGCCCGCGACTTCGCCCGCGTGGATGTCAGTTATTATACACTAAACTAAACCTTCCTCTAGAACAACTCTATCCATTGGTGAAAATAGCATGAAAATCGGTGCAGTAGTTTTTGAGTTTATCGCGTACATGACGACAGAAGGACGCGGCAGAGAACTTTGTTTTATAATATGTAAGGTTATTATGATGACAATGACATGTACTCCACATTCCAAATCATCTTTATCATCCATAATGATGTAATCATCCACTCATATAATAATATATCCCACACTAGTTTCTGCCCGCGACTTGGACCTCGTGTTTCTTGTTTTCCTGACTCACTGCGTCGCATCGTATCGCCCGCACGGGCGGGCGATACGACGCAGTGATACGATGCGCGCATCTTTACTTCGTTTTAGCTAAGCTTTATTTTTGTCATTTTCTTCTTTTTACTCGTCTCCTAAGGGTTGTAGCGTGACGTTATATAGCCTGTGACGTGTGTGACGTGACGTTATGTAACCTTCCTCAAGAATTGAGCTATCAAATGCTAAAATAATTATTCAAATCCGACTGACAGTTTCAGAGATTAGCGCGTTCAAACAAACAAACTCTTCAGCTTCACTACATATTATGCAAAATTAATAAAACAAAGTCCACCGCCGCGTCTGTCTGTCTGTCTGTTCGCGATAAACGTAAAAACTACTGCACCGATTTTCATACTGATTTCACCAATGGATAGAGTGGTTCTCGAGGAAGGTTTTAGTATATAATTTGTAAAGAGGGCGAAGCCGCGGGCATAAGCTACTTATTATATAAAGTATAGATGAGAAATCCCTGCAAAAACATGAATGTGTGAACGAAGTATTTCAGCAAAGCGTTTGATAAAGGACCAACCAGACCAATATGAGGGGATGCAAACTGTGCAAACATAACTGTGGCGAATAGCCCACACATACTTGAGTAGCCCCCGGCGTTACTTGAAGTGTTAATATATGAGTAGCCACGAAAACCGCGAAAGGAATTTCGGGACTATGTATTTAACGATGTTTTACGAAAACTCAGTCAGCTGAGATTTAACACTGGTAGCACACCTCCGCCCCGAAATCATAGCAGCGAAACCGCAGTACCTAGTTCAATTGTACTGATTCCCGTATTGAGTAGCGAAACATGACGCGAGTCAGTACAATTGAGCAGCTGCGGTTTCACTGCTATGATTTCGCGGCGGGGGTGTGCTAGAGGCGTTAGTTTGTTAATAACTATTCAATTCTGTTTGGTTTTTTCGATAAAGGTTTTAAATTTACGAAGTGAAATAAGTCTAGTTATATGGTTTGCTTGTCTCGAAATATACAGCGTGTATTAGAAAGGCGTGGTCAAATTTAAGGGTGTCGTACAAACCATAAAACTGAACAACTTTCTCCATTTGATTGGACTAATATCATAATCGCTAAAAAAAATAAGGGAATGAACGAATTGAAGTTTTGCCATACAAAACTTCACAGAGTACTTTACGACCGTTGATATTTTTATAAAGCTTCTAACACAATTTTTGTTCGCCATTTTAAAAGCCACACTTCTTCGCTGCGTTTATAAATCAAACGTGAGAAATGGTCTCCAACTATCGCGGCTACAGATGGCGTACACTTTGCAGTTCGCAACTTTTTAGCAGAAGCTTCAGAAGCCCTACCACGAACGCGCGACGTAAACGTAAGGTACATCCGATTCCTGAATCGGAAATACATCTATCCTATAGCATTTTGCGATGAACGCAATTAGTGGCACAAATAATACCTAGTTATAAATACCTAGAGCCTTACCACAAAAACTTAGACACTTTTTCAACGCGTGTTGAATGTCATATTTAAAATGTGTTTAGGCTAAACAACTGATAAACACGGTTATGTGGTAATGAGGATAAAATCTTATGACTACATATAAAAGGTTCATTGTACTCATAATTATTAACAACTTTCATTATGGGATCAGCTTTGAAATAGCGAAAAAAAAAATCTGCTGTTCCGTACATTTTGACGAGATAAGCGAACATAAATACCTTAAGGGACCAGCTGTTTTTTTTCTCTCGATTTCAGTGTTGTTCCCACAGCGAAAGTTGTTCATAATGACGAGTACACTGGCCTCTTAAGAGATTTCGTGTATGAATAGATACACCTTATAATAATATTTTGTGTGAAACGATTTTTTCATTCAATTTTAAAATTGGTCGACTTTACGTAAATGGTTATACACAAGAGCGGGCGGGAACTGCAGCCGTTGTTGCGTGCCGCTCTATGAGCACTTAGTCCGTGCGTTCGTACTAGGCCTTGAGTTCTCAGTAACATCGAACTTTGTGTTCTACTCATTAGAGGGGCCTCAAAAATGTTTTGTTTGACAGTTTGAAACTAATTAGTGCGAAAGTGACGGTCAGAAGTGCCGATGACTTGCGGGAAAAGAAATAAGTTCCAAGTTGTGGTTGAGTGCTAAATAGTTTGGTGAAATGTTCGACTTTTGCCACGATATTTCTAGCACTCAATGGTGCGGCGGTTGGTGGGAATTCTAGATGTTTTTCTTACTAAAAATAAAGTTGTCCGGTATATTTTGAGAAGTGTTAATGAACTTTATTTACGTATAGTGAATAAACAAATAAGACAAGAATTTCCAAGTAATCTTCTATTATCACTTTTGTCTTGTCATCCTACAAAGCTTGAATAAGGCATCAAGATCTTATACTGTGTTACTAGACTTGACTCGTAGATCTTAAAACCATCTTAAAACACTCAACAGTGAACTACGATCAAAAGGCATCACTCTGACAGCTGCGGACGCATACATGACACGCGCTTCGTATGAAAACTCCGTATTTCACGTCTGAAGCAGTGGTAAACGACCATTTTAACTAGAAACGTAGTAAAATAAAACAGTGAAGAAATAAAGGGCTTCTGAACCTGGTCGGGTAAAACTTGAAGACATGTATCGCCCGCAGCGGACAAACCCCCTTTGTCTGTTGAAAGAAACAAAAAGTGAGCGATTGTTTCCCGCGGTTTTTGATGTGTTCCATTTTTGAATTTGGAGTTTTTCTTCCTCTTTTTGTGGCCAGTGTGTCAAGGAAAACGAAAGGTTTGTTCTAAGAAGGTTCGCAAGAAAAAATCATATTGTTCCGCTCTCATTAAATTTTGCGAGTAAAAACTCTTTAGCTAAAATTATCTATTTTATAAACAACCCCGAGGGCCTCTTTCACTGTTTACTGATAAAATTACAGATTAATTTGTAGATAAAATACCAGTTTTACAAAATAAGATAATATTTATAGTAGCAGAAATTCTCGACAGGCTTAAAATGAAAATACATCAAAGCTTTCCTCATTACGATCATGGCAATCCGTTTTTGTGATTTTCAAAAATAATAAACTAAAACAAGACTAACTAAAAGTTAAAAGTTTGATAAAGGTTATACGAAATGACTATGAATATTTTAGAAAACGTAGAGACAGAATTAATTACCAAATGTAGTAATTTTATTTTAGGGTGAGGTCTTCACATTTTATTTATTGTATACAAAATATTGTAAAAAAAAATTAAAGAGTAACTGTGGAGTTCTTGCCCATTCATCCCCATACGAAACTACCATTTGGAAGGGGCAACTAAAATCAATTCTATTTTCTTGTCAATGACGTTCAAAAGTGCCTTTGCCTATTTGAAATACATTATTTGACATTATTTGGCAGCACTGAATCTTGCAGTCTTAGTTTCAATCTTATTAGAGTTCTTGGCCACTGACAGATCTGTACTACCAATCACATGAATGCAAAATTCAGTGCTACCAATGGCGTCACGGGACAAGTTAAAATGAACGCACCGTAGTACCCCTACGCATGAAAATTCTTTAGAAAAAGTTTGCAACCCATTCTTTGAGAACTTCTATAAATTGCAAAGAGAACTGAAGAATCGACCTAACCCCCGCACTCTTTAACCTAACGATTCATAAATCCTTTAATCACAATAGAGGACTAGTAGATATATAGCCAGCTGTAATTAGTAAGTATATAAGGCCATTAGGGGCTATGGCCCGTGCTAACATGGCCAACTAATGGGTTATTGTGTGTGGCCCATAAATACTTATTACCGTCTGTTGTGAGAAAAGAGAGATGGAAATGGTTGTCTGGATTTTGTTCGGGTTCTGTACTATTAGGTTTGTGTGCGCTTTGATTTTTAACCAAAAAGAGGAGGTTCTCAATTCGACTGTATGTTTTTTTTTTTGTTTTTGTATGTTTTTTACACGGTTACTCCGTCAATTATGAATTGATTTTGATGATTCTTATTTTGTTTGGTAGTTCGTGCTTCAGAGGTGGTTCCATATAATGCGTAGTTTTTGGGTAAGCTTCAATATTACTTATTTTTCCGACTTAGCCTTTATGGCTGATGTTTTAGGTTCCCGTCACTGTTATTTACATAGCAGGTAGTGGTATTCGATTTGTGTGGGGTAAGTACCACAACTAAAAGTGAAAATTTTCGATGCTTCAATGAAAAGATGGATGGATTGTATGAGGAATGGTATGAAAGAAAAGGGAGTGGGTGATAGCGTGACGGTTCACTAGGAAGAATATAGTTGGGAAAAGGCTGGGCAGATTGATCTCAGTATCCGTCCGGACGGTCAAACACCCTATCCTTGACGTAGCTCCATAAAAAGAATTCCAAAGGGGTTAAATCTTCCAATCCTAAGACGAGACTTGCTGTGTCTCATCGGGGTCGTGAGTTCTATTGTAAGACAAATTAACAAAATACTGGATTTCGATACTAGCGTACCATTCAACAAGTTTTTCGCATTAGCATGTTCGCGATAACGTCATTCGATATAGCGGTTTTCGATTCAATGTGTTTTCGAACTGGCATACCACTCGCAATTTTTTTTAAAATAGCTTACGTCGATACAGTGTCATTCGAATCGTCATATCACTCCCCTATCCTACACTCTGCCTAACCCCTTCAGGGATTACAGGCGTGATGATGCATTTATGTTATTCTATCATGAGATTTCCAAGACCAAAAGCGCAACAAGATTTCAACAAGGAACCCCAAAATTTGGGCACCTTGCAAGCGATGTATTGTAATGTTGTCTTCACAATGAGTTTTATGAGAAGCACTATCGTGTGCAACCACCCTTAACACGTTAGGTTGTAGTTACATCTCATTGTGCTTAGTTATTAATAAGGGCTTCACATTTGTATGGGGGTAGGCAGTGAACTAAGTGGCATGTGGAAATGTAGGTACGCCATAATCATAAAGTGATGCATGAGGGGGTTTCATGAAGTACATATACAAGGCTAAAATTATTCCAGTTCCATGCAAAGACCTGCCTATTAATGCTGCTTTTCCACCAGAGATGTGCTATGCTACATTGCTATGGATGTGTTTGATATCCACTAATCATATTCGTTGGTCCACATAGCATAGCACTGGTGAAAATGGGTTCAACTAACCTATGTTTTATAATATGGTAGGATGCGTGGTGTGGATACGGATGGGAGCTATGGATGCGCGAGTGGTGTAGCCATGTACGGAGCAAAGTGCCTTCTCTACTGTCGATGCATCGCACATCTTAATCGCTCCGCTACACAGCTTAGCATAGGTGGAAACGGTCACATAGTTTCGTAGCTTAGCTTTCACATCTTCGCAGCATAGCTGCATAGCACATCTCTGGTGTAAAAGCACCCTTATTCTGTAAGAATCTCACCGTCAATAGTGAGTAGAGCTGTCAATAGTGTCACATATTTACAAACTAGCACTGCCTCGCGGTTTCACGCCCATAAGTCTCGATCCTGTGCGAATATCGAGATAAAAATACCCTATGTGTTAATCCAGGTTATAAACTATCAGGTTTCATTCACGTTCAACCCCTAAAATCTTTATCCTCGACCATGTTGAACCCTTAAATGGACTTTTAATTTTGAATGTCATCTAAATTCAGTAGGATTTGCGTGAAAGAGTAACAAACATCTATCCACACGGAAGGATAAAAAAAAAAAACGATCGATGGAAAATCGTCTACGGTACACGATTTTTCCTAACACATTAAAAGACTGTTTATGAGTTAAGGTTTACAGAGTGTGAATCAATTTTATTAAAGGCATAGATTTGAAATAAGAGAGTGTACTGTGCAAATATAGTTTTATACTATCTAACAATCTGATTAATCAGGATGTTTCTATTAAAATGGTGTAGAATGGATGAAATTTCAATTAGGTAGGTACTTTTATCTCATCAAGTAAAATGAACAACCTTTAAATCACATTATAGAAGCAGCAGAATCTCGTCCGAAGCTCGTTTCTTACTTAAATAAAAACCGTCCCAAAAGTAAAATGATACAGGGCAAAAGCTGAATCTTATTAAACAAAATGAAATCAATACCTACTCACAAAAAACCGGCCAGGTGCGTGTCGGACCACCTACAATGAAGGGTTCCAATAGTTGGAATGAATTTATCCCAAAAATAAACTTTACATTGTAGTTGAAAAACATGTTCTCCCGTACGTCGATATACGTCACGCATGGGCAATTCTCAAATGCAATAAGGAATTAATCGTAAAAAAAATATGTTTTGTGTTAAAACTACAAATACAAGTGCTGTGAAACTTTGCTTCCAGCCAAATTCCATGAATACAGGTCAACGGGAAGTAGCTACTTTGTAATTTTTGATTTATTTACTAGTATTAAAATATGTACATAAATGGCCATATTTTTTTATTGCGTTGACTTAGAAGCTTGATTTTTCTAGAGCACCAGAGGACCATAAAAGATTACGTAATTGATATTAGTTTCAACTTGATACCTCCACGCGTTCCTGAGAAAATGGATCGACAGACTGACAAACAGACAGACGGACGAATAGACGGACAACGATCTCTTCGTTGTCCGTCTATACGTTCGTCTGTCCTATAAGGGTTCCGTTTTTTTCCTTTTGACTTACGGAACCCTAAAAAGAACCCAGGTAGTACAAAAAAGCTGCCTTTGCGCTAATACAGATTAGTTTATGTAATTCGAACATTTTATTAAGCTACATTCAATTTCGGGATTACTCGTACCCAAATCTATTCTTAACAGTAATGAATAATTCAACATTTTTTCATGTAGATCTTTCCAACTAATCAACGTATAAAGTCCTGAATTACGCGAGAGCTGTATAATCCTCATGAATTACCAATCGGGCCGAGTATTCCGCTCGAATTTCGAGTTTTTGGCCCCGAAATTTCTGGCAAAGTTAGGCGAGTATAAATTTCTTCGCCCCCTCTTGAGTTCCCCCTTTTTTCCTTTAAAGTTATTTATGTGACAATCTATTGTTTCGAGCTCGGAGCATTTAGTTTTAAATTAACGATGCTATGCGAAGAATTACGGCTGGGACCGAAGCAAAGACAAAACCCTGGGAGCCTTGCGTTTTGTAAACGGTAGATATCGGCACCTAATCCGATAAAAGGTGAAATTAAGTCGATTTGCTAGAGTCGTACACGATTCGTCCAATCCAAGTTTTATGTTTTACCCGTTATTGGATTTTTATGGTTGTTTGTTTTAAATGTATTTTTATTGGGTTAGAATTTTATTGGATTTGTTTTCGTGTCCGGTTTTTGACAAACGTACACGATAGTTTGAAGATTCAACAGTTTTATTGAATTTTTCAGTGTTGAACACTACCTTCTGTTTTTTTTTTTAATAAGCATTACTAGCTACGCCCCGCGGTTTAATCGGTATTTAAAGTCCCAATCCCGTAAGAATAGGTATTCTATGTCCCAACTCGGGTGCGGAGAATGTACAAGCATCTCTCGGGCCCCCGACTCATGGTAGAAGTAGGAACAGTGGGGTTTTAGTCGGTAGGAGTCCGACATAACATCCATGAGGATATCCCCACGGAAAGAAAAAGGTCATGGTCTACCCATGTGCCAAATTTTATCCAAATCCATTCAGCCATTTTAGCGTGAAAGCATAATGAACAAACATACAAAAAATCAAATAATCTATTCTCTTTATAATTAAGTTTAGATTATGACCGGTTATTCAACTCCTTCTGTTTTAAGTTTCTCAATAAAAACTTTGTTACAAGACGATAAAGTTCAAGTTCCATAAATACAGCGTTATTACTTCATAGTTATTAAAATTTACTTCGTCCATTAACTACGTTATTTTAGTTCATAGTTATAAGATTCTTTGTTTGCGAACGTTGTCGTAGAAATACTTCGAGTTCTTGAAGAATTCTCGTGAGGTTTCATGGTGTACCTGGCAGTTTTATTACTATTTTGATTAGTATTGTAGGTAGGTACATAGTTTTCTTAGTATGTTTCTTAGATTATCTAAACTAATCATATAACCTACCTAACTTATATTATAAATGCGAAAATTTGTTTGTTGGTTTGTTACGCTTGCATGCTAAAACGGCCGAACGGATTTGGATAAAATTTGGCTCATGGTAGACCTTGGCGTTTGTTAGGATATAAGATATTTCCACAAGATCGAGACTATTATGATATGTGGGTGAAACCGGGGCGCGGCTAGTCTTAACTAATCATATTTGCCCACAATAAGAAGGTGCAAAGTGTCAGAATATATTTTGAATGATAACTGGCTAATTATTGCATGTTTGTATCAAATAATTGAAGAGTAGAGAATACTTCAAAGACTAGTATTAAGATTTTATAGAGTTTTAGTTTTAACTAAAACTCTCAATGTTCAATAATAGGTATAAAATCAGGAATGATCATCGACATATATCACTGACTATATCTGATAAATTCAATCGTCAAATCGTAGCCGCGAATGCAGTCAGGGACAATCAATCTACCTAGCCTTTTCCCAGCTATGTTGGGGTCGGCTTCCAGTCTAACCAGATGCAACTGAATACCAGAATTTTACATGGAGCGACTGCCTGTCTGACCTCCACAACCCAGTGAGTGGGTAATACATACAATAATACATAAACAATAATATACAATAATAAATACATACGATACCCTTTGGTAAGACTGGTTTTTTTTTTTCGACTTTCGGGCTTCTAACGACCCGTAACGACTCTCAAAGATCCAAGATTGACAGCCGAGACTAAGCAACGGCTTAACGTGCTTTCCGAGGCACGGAGGAGGTTTGGTATGTAAAGAAGTTCACCCATCCACGGACCAACCCCGGCAATCGTAGCTTAGCCTGATGGATCGACCCCTGCGGATTACTTAGCCACGAGCTCCTTAGCAGTCAGTGACAAAGCTTGCAAATAACATTACTTCCATAAATCGTATAGAAACGATATGAAATGAAATGAAATGAAATTGTTTATTCTGTAAATAGGATATCAGAATCACTTTTACACGTCATATTTAAAAAAATAAAATAAGCTCGATGAGGTCGGCGTTTCCTATCTGACTACTCTGAGAAGAAAGGCCGAAACAAACTCAGAGGTCGCAGTCTCTTTTAAGGTCCAGACATAATCTTGGTCAGGCCTTAAGAGGACCATGTAGATTAGAGTCTGAAATGGTCTTTTGAGGAAAGAACCACACAGATTTGAGTGGACCTGTCCAGTCAGTGCAAGCATTTGTCAGTAACCGAGGAGCTCAACTCAGAGCTTAAGGAGCTCAACGACTCGACGAACAATACCAAAGAAAGGACATTTGGGTAGGCCGCTAAAAGTACTCAAACTGCCAGATATCAGTCCCTTTTCCCGATACAATTTACCATAATACCATTCGCCAAATACAGCCATTGAGACCCCATAACACAAAACATATACATTTACCCAAGTAAAGTTCCATTACCAGGAACGGTTATCATGGTTTCCATCACTATAGTTTATGTACTAAGGAAATATCACATACGATTTTATTTCGTATGTTCGCCCACAAAAGTAAATCATAAAAGGGCGTTATTGGACATTATTATTGCCCCAGCCAATGTTATTAGTAACGTGTTGAGGTCGCAGTGTGATTCCGGACCATTAGTGGAATGACTGAACGGTCGACGGTGTGAATAAGGTTTTATTAAAATTGCGTGAGTCTTTGTAATGGGTTTGGGATGGAGGTTTATGGTGGGACATGGCATTGGTTATGGGAGTCTTGTTTTTAATTATGTTTTGTGAAAACATTTACGTACTAACCTACATTTGTTTTTGTTGCATTTAGTTTATTAGTGTGTGGTGTCTTTAAAACCGTCTTGATACTAAAATTGAAGCTTCAGGTAGATAAATGGGTTCACATTAAATTAAAAAAAAAAACAAATAAATTAAAAATAAACAGATAAACACCGTTTTTATCAGCTATTCTAGCTTAGTACTTACTTACTGCATGCTGACAATGAAAAACGGTAAAAATAATGTAAGTTTGTAATGTTTTTATTGTTCATGCCACTATTGTTTAATTCAGAGCTTTATTTTACCATCTAAATCACACCTTTGATATAATAGGTCATCTTATTGTAAGTTCATCGTCTTTGCATATAATTATGTATACAAAAAAATATTGTAAAACATGTTTAAAAGAGTAACGGTGGAGTTTCTTGCCCATTCTTCTCCATACAAAAACTACCTTTTAGAAGGGGTAACTAGAATCAGTTCTATTTCTTTGTTTTTGACGTTCAAAAGTGCCTTTTATGTGCCTATTTGAAATAAATTATTTGACTTTGAATAGCACATATTATATATTTTGGTAATTACTCAAAAACTATAATTTCGTAGTCTAACAGCAGCATCCGTATATATTTATTTAGACGTAATACCGGAATAAATACGATTGCTTTTGTGTAGCGCCAGTTATTATTTTCTTTTGTAATTTTCGGGGCATTTCCCTCGGCGCCATATATTTTCTTTAATAATTTACCGACTGGCAATAAGTGGTTGTCGATGTTATTAATTTATTTGATCCGTAAAGGTCGCAAAAGGTACGAATTACCTATTCATGTAAACAAACGGTACCGGATTATCTTAATTAGAGAAAAGGAGGGAAATAATTAGGAGACAATTTTATGTGCGACATTACTAATCCTGCCTTGTTTATATCCTATAATATTAAATGATCCTAATTAATATTGAATGACCTATAATATCAAGAGTGAACAGGCATCTTCTGGGCTTGCTCGTTCCATCATAGACCTCATCTATCGCTGTCCATCAGGCGAGATCGGGGTCAAGAGCAGTCCCATAACACAATAAAAAAAGAAATGAGCAGGTATATACAAATAGGTATCCTATTTGTATATACCTATTATAAATACAGGGTGTTAGGGTAGACACCGTTATCCTTGAAACTAGTGGTTTGGTGTCATCTCGCTGTCAATCGCAAAAAAAAAATCAGCTGTTCCATACATTTTGTCGATTTAAGTGAACACAAATGTATGGAACAGCTGATTTTTTTTTCGCGATTTCAAGGTTGGTCCCATAGAAAAAGTATATTATAGATGACACCATACCACTAGTTTCAAGGATAACGGTGTCTACCCTTACACCCAGTATACACAGCGTGTAACAAAATCCCTGTCCGATCCGTGAGGGTGTTGTTAAGAATCATACTGAGAGTCTATATAAGTGGTTTTTTTTTTAAAGAAAAAAAAAATCGCTCCATTTTTTTTCGGGAAATATTAACGGGTGTATTACACGGGGCGTGGGCGGTCGTTGTTTAGTGGTTGTCTACAAGTCATAACTTTTGACCTCTGTAGAAAATTTGCTAATCCTTACTAATAAATGCGAAAGTAACTCTGTCTGTCTGTCTGTCGCGCTTTCACGCCAAAACTACTGAACCGATTTAAATGAAATTTGGTACACAGATAGTCTAAAGCCTGAGAAAGGACATAGGCTAGGCTACTTTTTAACGACATGCCACGCGGGCGAAGCCGCGGTCGGAAGCTAGTTTATAATATAATTGGGGAAAATCGGGGAGGCCTGTGTCCAGCAGTGGAGTTCTTTCGGCTGAAATGATGATGATGCTTGGCCTCTAAAAAATAAAAAAATCTTCTATTTTTGTAGTGTTGCGAGAACTATAAAATGTCACCACAATGCTTACAAGAACTATCGCAGAAAATCTTTGCAGAGAGGTTAGTAGAAGCGATGAAGAAAAGGGCAAGGGAATGACGACGTTGATGACCTTACAGTATAAACAGGGAATGGATCAGAAAACTGAAAGAAAGCCCATCGAAAAAGTGCATAAGTAGTTATATCCTGTTATTCACAACTCTACAGTTGAGTCACCTAACAAAACAACGCCAGTAACAATAAATCACGACCACAAAAACAATAGACAGTCTACCCAAACTTTCAACGGGTAAAAGTGCAAACTTTTTGACAAACAGACTACAGTCGAAGACGTTCATTATACGGAGCATTGCGCGGTAAACAACTGCTCTGAAGTTTGGACGGGTTGGGCTTGGCAATACGCTGCATACACTGGGGATACTATCGCAGGTTTTTTGGGACTTTTGAGCTTCTTTTATAACCGACTTCTTCAAAAAGGAGGAGGTTCTCAATTCGTCTGTTTGTCTTTTTTTTGTATGTATGTTACGCGATTACTCCGCCAATTATGAATCGATTTTGATTTCCCACTTAGTCTATGTAGATAATATATTATTTGACTCCGTCACTGTTTTTTACATACCATATACCGGTGTTTTTTTGGAAGTCGGTTGTTTTTTTTGTTTTGTAAAAAGATTTTTTCTTGTTGCGGTTTAGGGGTATGAGGAACAGGGTGTAAAGTTCACTCATCCACCATAGAAAAGGGAGGATCCTCCAACCAGACGGGTGTTGTGTCTGGCGGGCAACTGCCCAACGATTGACTTTAATTGCGCGATGCAGGATTTATGTGACGTCTGTCTGACGTCAGGTCTTTGATGCGTAGTTCGCATGTGGCGATGTAGATACCGCCACAGTGGATTTAAAATGTAAATATTAGATAAACAATTTGAAGATCACTCATGCGAATATCCAGCCACATTCCACATTGTGCGACTAATAAACACAATAAATTGTATGACATTTTTTTTTTTAATTCTCAATCTTCTTGTATTTTTTTCTTTTCCACAAATTACCACTTACGTCTGTTTGTTCTTGACGAAAAAACCGGAGTGTCCCAACTTCCATATTCATGGTCGTTGATCTTTTAGATAAATATATTTTGTTAACCTATTATCTTATAACTTGAACCTAAAGTTTCAGGATGAACTAAAGTTAGTTTAACCTAGAAGTAAGAGTTTCCAAACACTGAACGAAACTTTGGTTTCCATCTAATAGGTTGGTAAACAGGGCGTTGATTAACGTGATGGGAAGTGGATATAAGCAAGCAAGACAAAAGGTTTCATAAAGCATGTATGTATCGTAGCATGATTTTGATTGTGACCTCGCAGCTGCTCCGGAAGTAGCGAAATTTTGGGCAAACAAAAAAGAAACTGTCGTGCAAGCAACATGAAGAAGTACTGCCTTTTTGATTTTTGGAGGTTTAAATAATAGGACGCTTCTAAATAATCTTCACACGATTCAATATTACACCCAAAGATATATAAATTATAAATAAGTCTATGTCCAAAATATTCGAAGACATGTGACATCTATCAACCCGCACTGGGCCCGTGTGGTAGATTATGGCCCACTCCCTCTTATAGAGAGGAGGCCCGTGACCCAGCAGTGGGAACATTACAGGCTGATTATGTAGACAGTCAAGGCAGTGATTTCGTCGAAAAAAAAACGACCAACAGAACTGTTAGCCGCTAAATGCACGCACACTAGAAAAGCACAATGACGTGTCGTGGGTGTAAGATGGAGCTGTCACGCACACCAGCATAAAAAACGTTGGCTTGTTTGTTTTAGTTCTTTTGCAACGCGACACTCTATCTATATACATATAAATAATCAAATATTCCACCTTATTTTTGTTTTCCCAAATAAGTTCAAGAATACAAACTTCGTGACAACCACAGAGATTCGAAGTCAGTTCATTACACGCCACATTGGCGTGCTCACAAACAACCTCTTGAATTCGAAGTCGGTTTCAAGTCGGTTGAAGTCCGCTGAGTTTTGGCAATACAACGCGTGTAACGAACAGTAACGAAAATAGTTGTGAATTTCAGTTACTTTGTTGTTCTATACGGATTATTTCTGATTCCACTAGTTTTCTTTTATAAGTAACAATAAAAAAATTTTATTCAGATCCTCAGCATGAAAGGATAAAGTTTAATCTTGATTGGAATGGTAAAAACAGTTGATATTTATCAAGAATTTAAATAAATAAACTCATTCGTTTTCACTCAAAGCATAGCATGCTTTATGTTAATCTGTATGTTTAAAACTCTCACGGACCTGAAATGTTACCTAGCCCAGTGCTAGCTATGTACATAGGCTATAAAAACTACCAAATTCATTATTCAATTTCACGATTAAAACCACTGATTAAGTCGATAATCAAAACCGGCATCCCCAAGTCCAAGCCTACTTCTTAAAATCCGAACACACTACCTAATTTATCTCGCTCGCACTATACTACCCGCGGCTTGAGTGAGAGCGAGACGGAGTGGGGTGCTCAAGCCTCGAAAAGTTTAGGTAATTGCTTTTTACGGTGAAAATTATAGTAATTAAAAAAAAAAAACATAAGACTTGCTGTATAGTTAGTTCAGTTATTATGCAAAGTTTCATGATCTAATTTGAAGTATTTTTTTAATAACAGTGGTTTATAGTTCGGTATAGAGTTAACTTTGGATTTTTTTTCTATAGAGAAAATTTTCGCCAAAAAAAAACTAGCATCAATCCTCAATTTTAACGTTATTATATTTATTTCAAAATTAATGCCGCAGTATTTTCGGCATAACGGAGGATCATGCTAAGCAATTTGGGGTAGTGTAGGGCATTAAGCATAATCAGTCTATAATGTTCCTACTGCTGGGATACAGGCCTTCTCTCTGTGAGAAGGAGTGGGCCGTAATCCACCATGCGGGCCCAGTGCGGGTGCCTTTGAATATTTGGTTCTAGGACATGCCGTTTTCCTCAAGATGTTTTCCTTCACCGTTTTGAGAGCAGTGGTGGTGATGAAATCATTTACACGTAAAGCGCTTTTCTGGGATCAAATCTACGACCTACATCTCGTAAGTCGCGGCCGAACATTGTCGCGGAATTCCGATTCCACTGTTGCTAAAATAAAAATAAAAAATCCATTCTACACGAACGAAAATCAACTATTTCCAATACTGTATTCTTTTACACCGTTTTTCGTAGACGTAATAGGAATAATGGCGAATATTTTATTCATTGAGGAACGTAAACTTTGTCGTTTATTTGCGATTCATTAGAGTTGTTGTGAATTCTGTAGTTGTGGAGCATTTAGAAAACGTTTTAAAATCTGCATTTTTTTTAAAGGTTTTGTGAATAAATTGTGACATTAAATGCCATTAAACGCCTTTCCTATGATGTGTTCTTTTGAAAATAGAATGACGAGTCATGCTCCTGTAAACAACTTCGTTTCAACTATGGAATCGTCTCATGGAACTGCGCAACTTGAGCGACACAAAACAATCAACTCAGCTACTTCTCTCGAGCTGCCCCAAAACACCCAGCTCTTACGTATCCATCAGTCAGCCCTCTCAAAATTCTCCATAAATCCAACACCTACATCAGGGTTTAGCAAACAGATCTACAATCCCAAAACCGCATACCCCCGAAATGTCGTCGCGAAATAAACAAGGGTTCCGCAGTAAAGTCGATAGCTAATTGATTAATCGTCGTTTGTGACGTATGCTAGCGGTCAGGTTCTATTCGGAAAGTTTCACTCAAAGGGTGTAGTGTGCCCGAGTTGTGTTTAGAGCGGTTTTGTCGAACATTTCATAGTTTTCTAGTTATAGTGGTAAAGTATTGTAGTTTCCTCGTAGTTATCTGTTAGTTAGTAGCGCTGCCATACAAAATACTCGACTCGTTCTGTCAAACTTGATGTTTTCTCTGCAAACCCTAACATGGCACCTAAGTTATCTCGACTTTTGACAATTCAACACGAGATATCTCTTATTTTTCTGTCATTTTACTCGTCGTCGATTTTTACGACGAGACGAGTAGACAAAATTATTAAACAAAAAAAACTCCATAATATCATGGCAGTTTCTTAAATTGTACTTATTTTTAGTCATATTTTTATTTTGCAATATCTAATAATGAAAAACTTAGTTTTAAACTGGGTACTATTTATATTGGAACGAAAGTTCCTTTCGGCAGCCGCGAGAGAAACTGTGGCGGAGGGGAGCACTATTAAGTAGATGAGCATCACTTTCAGTAATAACCAGTCACCTTGCCAATTATGGTGATTAATGAAGTATAGGGATTATGGCTGTATGGCAGTATCATACCTTCGCAACACAATTACTAAAATCGCCAGTTCATTTTTTATGGGATGGTGATTAACTACGTTTAGTGTTTTGTGGTTATAATAACGAAATCAATTCCAGCTGCATATTTAACTGAACGTCAGTCCTTTTGCCAAGGTTGCAGATTAACAAAATTTGCAATAACACGGGTTTTACGGTGATTGTTACGATATCAACATTCGGTTTATCAAATTGCGATCATCGGCCCCTTTGTTATTTGTGGTGATTATTTAGTGAGCATACAGGCTGAAATTGAATTCATTGGCATTATTATCCACGTATTCTAATCGTATCGTTTCTATACTTCTTCATTTAGGACCTCAATACTTATCGAAAAAGAAATGATATTTATGCCACTATTTTTCATTTCCATAACTTTTTATTTTAATTTCGGTATGCCAAAGAAAAATATGTAATTTTATTCAAAAGAGTCGGTTACAAAAGAAGTTGACGTTAAATTAATAAAGTACATACAAATTCCATGCGTAAAATCGAATGAATGAAACCGAACCTCAAGCTGATGTTGCTATCATAAAAATGATTTGATTTTTAATAATTTGCTACATCGGTATCTGTCGAGCTTACGAGCGTAACGGTCATGTTAGGGATTAGAATGACGTCATAATCGACGACAAATTTCGACAAAACGAGAAAAAGAGCGTTCTCGTGCTTGTAATTTTAGCCCTGCAGAGGTCATTAACCCCAGAAAAAAAAAACACATCTTTTTTTTCTTGGTTTTATCGTGTTTAGATATCGGTAGGTATCTAATACATCTGGGTAATTTTGCTAGCTATGTAAATTTGACCCTGTATTTGTCAACAAAGGAGCTAGTGGCTAATTAATAACTGTCGCACGGGTCGATCCATCAGGTGAAGCTACGCTTGCCGGGGTTGGTCCGTAGATGGGTGACCATCTTTACATACCGAGACTCCTCCGTTCCTCGGAAAGCACGTTAAGCCGTTGGTCCCGGTTGTTATTCGTAGATTTTTGACAGTCGTTACAGGTCGTCAGAAGCCCGAAAGTCTGACAACCAGTCTTACCAATGGTTATCATATTACCCAGTTACAGGGTTGTGGAGGTCAGATAGGCAGTCGCTCAGCTGCATCCGGTTAGATTGGAAGCCGAACCCAACAGAGTTGGGAAAAGGCTAGGCAGATTGATTTGTCAACATAGGTAAGTTAATCATAAAAAATAAGAGTCCTCCAAATCCCTACCCAACTCTCAGAGATAAATGGTTGGAAATATGTTTCCATCAAATAAATAAAGTTGCTCCAGCTTAACTTTCAAAGTAATTTCTGCTCGAGTCTCCTCGAATCGTCCGACTTTTAATTATTAATGAGTTACCCTCATTAAATAAGTTTGGAGACAAATTCTAGCATACTTTTGATGTTGCTGTATCTATGTAAATACATCTTTATTTGAAAGAGGAAATCGTTTTTCTGAAGTTCTATACGTTGAATAGAATAAAGGACGAAGTATAAAATGGAATGCGAGGAGATCAGATAGTGACCAAGCTTTTACCATGAAAGATGGCAGGAAGGGTTCTAGGAACCAAAACTCCAGAATTTCATCTTGACAACTTTTTATAATAATTATCATAATTTGCCTGTCGTTTTCTCAATTTATTAGGGATCATCTATTTATACCTTCCATACTTCTCTATTAGTTGTCCTTTGGTTTGTTAATGTCAGAACATACCTAGGAATCTGCCTTTTTTTTTGGGAAACCATCAAATAATTAGGTTGGGAAATCATCAAATGACTTATCCCGCTCTGGGCGGAGCAGAAGGGCGTGTCAGACTTTTACGGACTAAAACCTACTCGTGTTCCTTCAGTTGCCTGTTGCCAAGGTCCCGGTATCCCTTTCGGACTTTCCCGCAATACCTACCTGCCTAACAAATTTTTGTTTGTGCATAATGTGTGTTTATAAAAGGACAAGCCACGGAAATAACCTCGGGCAAGGCAAAGATATTTTTAATAATAACATACTCTTCTGACCATCCCTCCGGGGAAAGCGTGATAGCAATAACATTAGTTCCAGGAACCACAATATTTAGTAGGCAACACGATTATTATTTAGTATGCAGTCGTGTGAGTCAATACTCAATATTCCGGCTCACGTGCCTACGTGAAAGATTTACAAACAGCGTGATTGCGGAGTGCCCCTTTGTGTCCCGTTTTCGACGGGCGTGACAGGACGAAACTGGTTTAGTCCAGTTATAGATTTGGCGGGAAAAAGCTGTGAATTTTTTGGCGGTTATTTTTTTTGTAAAAGTGCCTTTACAGGGAGCTGTTCTCGTCTATTTTCCGGCAGGCAGCTAGAGTTCCATTGGTTTTCAGTATTCTCTAAAATATACAGGGTGTTACTGTAGACACCGTTATTCTTGAAACTAGTGGTTTGGTGTCATCTATAATATACTTCTTCTATGGGACCAACTTTGAAATCGCAAAAAAAAAATCTGCTGTTCCATACATTTTGTCGATTTAAGTGAACACAAATGTGAGAGCTGTTTTTTTTTCGCGGTTTCACGCTTGTTCCCATTGAAAAAGAATATTATAGATGCCACCGAACCACTAGTTTCAAGGATAACGGTGTCTACCCTAACACCCAATATACTTTTTCGGTTTCCAGGATAGCTACTCGGCGTTTCGTTTTGCTACTGAGCCAGATAAATGGCCAAAAAACCTCTCTAGCATACCTTTGGTTTGCTATTCCATATTTTATTATTATTTCGTCGCCATAGTCGTGTCGTTGACAGTCGTTACGGTTCGTCAGAAGCCCGAAAGTCTGACAACCAGTCTTACCTAGGGGTATCGTATTGCCCAGTTACTGGGTTGTAGAAGTCAGATAGGCAGTCGCTCCATGTAAAATACTGGTATTCAGCTGCATCCGGTTAGACTAGAAGCCGACCCCATCATGGTTAGGAAAAGGCTAGGCAGAATAGGCAGATTGATTGGTAGGTATGGTACCCATGCAATGTGTTTAGAAAAGGTACCTCGCGGGTTTTTTTTTTCGACTGGCCTGAAGGTAAAAAAACAGTAAGTATATTCGACATATGAACGGTCGATTCCGCGATGTATCGATCGTGTTTCGATGAATGAACGTAAACGAGGCAAAAGGAGTATGTAGGGATCGTAGCAGGTGCCGTTCTGTAGTTTCTGCCTACCTCTATGGGAAGAAGGTGTGAGTATGTAGGTATGTATGTATATTCGACATTGGCCCGTGGATTTCAGATGTTATAAAACATGCCTACTTCTGAATTTTGTGCATTGCTGTAACTTTAGACCCAGCTGTTCCAATAATGTGTTAATTTTTAGGGTTCCGTACCCAACAGGTAAAACGGGACCCTATTACTAAGACTCCGCTGTCTGTCTGTCTGTCTGTCCATCTGTCAGGCTGTATGTCATGAACCATGATAGTTAGACAGTTAAAAATTTCACAGATGATGTATTTCTGTTGCCGCTATAACAACAAATAACAAACGTGATTTTTTTGCCGTTTTTATAGATAATGGTAAGTAATCTTTGTGCGCGAGTCCGACTCGCACTTGGCTGTTTTTTTTTAGGTACTTACAGTCAGGAAAATTTATTGTTACGCTAGCTGACTACTAACTTAAATTGTCTCTAAATTCAAATCACAACTGTCAGTTGTGTTCTTTGACAGTTGTGTGTTTTGTTCGCCAATTTGACGAAGGGTGTCAATTTGCTTAAAATTCCCTTTCCATTTCTTGTTATTCTATTACTTTTAATATTAAAGCGTTTCCTCGTCTAGCCGTATTGATTTCCTCCTTTTGACTCTCTATGTAAACAGCTTATTTCAATTTTCAATTCCTTAAAAAGATGAATAGAATTTCTACAGCGTCTATTTATTTAAGCTTTTAGTGAACCCCGTTCACTAACGCCCGCATTCTTGAACGACTCTCGATTGAAAAACTATAGTTTGACTGAGAGAGAGAGAGTTCGCTCTACCGCAACGCGCCGTAGAGATGTGCGCGGCGAGACGGGGGCAGTGGTGGTCGCTCATTCACCACCGCTCATGGCGCGCGGCGTCTTGCCGCTAATTCGTCAACGCTCACGGCGTCCTGCCGCTAATTTGTCAACACTCACGGCGTCCTGCCGCTAATTCGTCAACGGTCACGGCGTCCAGCCGCTAATTCGTCAACGCTCACGGCGTCCAGCCGCTAATTCGTCAACGCTCACGGCGTCCTGCCGCTCATTCGCCAACGCTGGTCTCGCCGCGCATTCCTAAGGCGCGGTACAGCGATCTCGGTCAAACTATAGACTTCGATTATATTGAAACCTAGCGACCTGCCATGATTTCAGTATTATATATGTAAGGTTAATATAAATGTATTACAGAAAACAAATTAATCTTCCAGAATAAATTCTCCAAATGATAGTGAAAACCACATCAACATTCGTTACGTAATTTAGAAGAACAACGTGGGCACACAGACAGACACGACGCGATTTGGTGGTTTCCCAAGCTTTTCAAGTTTTCAACAAAAAAACGCCGCATACGTACACAGCCTTACACGTCCGCTACTCTGAGAAATCTGGTTGAGTTAGTAAAAAAGGGTAAATTACCTCTATATAGACAACAGAGAGACGGAGGAATTTGCCTCGAGTCACGATTGACTGTGAATCGAGAACATGTTTATTTGTCATTGATAAAACAATTCAAATTTTATTTTTACGTTGTTTTGTTTTTGTTTTTGGAGTTGAGTGGAATTTTAAAAGTGTGATTGTTGGTTTCGAAAAGTTAATAGATTTTATTGAAATTCTTAACATAAAATAACATCACGCCTTTATTCCCCGAAGGGTTGGGCAGAGGTGTATAGTACACCCACATTAACATAACTAGAAAATATAATAGGGGGCGAGCCTATTGCCATCAACTGGTCACTGGGCTCTGTCTCGCATAGGGTCGCAGCATTATGCTGAGTGAAGGCCGTTTTGCGTGAATGTGACGCATATTTCCCCGCAACTTGTTATTTTCATATAATATATTTGTCCTTTCTTAGCGTCATGTCTGCCGCAAATATACGTAGTTTCATCTTTTCTTTTATCTTTACAAATCCAGACTCCGCGCAGTTACTGAGAAATTCCAGATGGAAAAATTCAATAACACTTTGCCTGACCAGGGAATCAAACCCAGAACCTCGTGATCCTTGCAACCACTGGACTAACGAGGCAGTCTTACAGAATTCGTGACTCAATCTTTGAAATACTTTAAGCCTTCAATATATTAAAATTGAACTAACGCGCGTCATGTTCAGCTACTCGCATCCGATTCGAGTAGCGGAACATGAGGCGAGCCAGTTGAATGGAACTGCTGCGGTTTCACTCCTATGGTTTCACGGCGGAGGTGTGCTAGCGGCGATAAAAGTCAGTTACTTTATGAAAGTCAGTGTAGTCAAAACTTCTGCATGTCGTCGCGTCTACAGTTCGCCTCAGAGGACTGATTTAGTCATGTGCTGCTAGCACGGAGGAGTTTGTATACAGTCGCTATAAATCTTTATTTCGTAAATACACTTATTAGCTCCTTTAATAAAAAGTTTTTGTAAAAAGTTTTTATTTTTCACTTTTTAGTTGTGGTACCTACCTACCCCACACACTGCTATGTAAATAACAGTGACGGAGTCAAATAATGTATCGTCTACATAGACTAAGTGGGAAAAAAGTTAAATTTAAAATTTAAAAAACCCCCGACAAAAACAAAGCATTTAAAAAGTAAAAAAATAATATGTATTGGCCCTTTAAGTTTAATATAAAAGTTGTAGGTAATATTTTGACCCAAGCGTCGTCGCGTCGGGGGACGGCTCATGAAAATTGGAAATTAACTGCAGCTATCCTTTCTACAATAGCATATATTCGTCCCCCGACGCGACGACGCTTTACTTTTTAAATGCTTTGTTTTTGTCGGGGGTTTTTTAAATTTTAAATTTAACTTTTATTTCCAGCTTTTTAAATTTCATATTATATTACTAGTAGAAACGCTACGATCAACACGTGGAAAATCTTATCGCCGAAATCTGCGTAGCTGTACGTACGTTTGCCACAGTGAAGCTAGTTACTAATTTAGTCTCATTTCTCTTTCCTACTCCATCACCAGACCCTGATCACCATCCATCTGTAACCTATTTTTTGAGACCTTTCCAATGAGCCCAAACACGATACCTCTGCTGTAAGTTGGTGAGGGAGTTGAGTATCCTGTATCCAGGTGATGCTGCAGCATCAGTTCAAGGTTACTATATTCTTCTAATATCATTAAAGTAACAGAATTCTAAATTTCCAATCGATTAGATCTGCGAAAGATGCTCACATCCATTCATCAACTAGAAAAGAGCTGATAATCTTCAAACGGCTGAACCGATTTTCTTGAATCATAGCTAAGAACACTCTCGATCAAGTCACCTTTCAAACAAAACAAAAAAAAACAGAATCGGTTCAGCCGTTTGGCAGCTACGATGGAACAGACAGACACACAGATACACAGATACACAGATACACACGTTAAACTTATAACACCCCTCTTTTTCAGTCGGGGGTTAAAAAATACGTAATATTGAAACTAACTCAAAAACTACGCAAGCAAAGTTAATAAAATTTATATGGACCACTGAAGCAAGACCTACCAAAAAAAAAAAACATCAAAATCGATGAATAATAGGCTGAGTAATCGCGTAACATAGGCATACAGATGAATTGAGAACCTCCTCCTTTTTGAAGAAGTCGGTTAAAAAGACAATCCTACAAGCTTCTCTCTACAAATCCTACATCCTACCATGTACGTACTTACCTAAGTACATTATAAGTACTCGCGTGATCACGTAGCGCCTCACTTAAGGTAGTACGTGGTACAAGACCGCTAACTCTAAGTACTATTGCGTTCTTCCAACCCTCGCCGCGAACGGTTTCATTTGATCATGCTGTTTAAACATTGATAAAATGTGGTTTCGCTGCAGTAAAGTTGGTAATGGAGGGAAAAAATAAAACGTTTTTCTGATGGTTATAAAATTCTGGCTGAGCGTTTATAGATTGGCTTTTTATGATTGCATACATAACGTCTGCCTTTCGATAATCTGCCCATTTTATAGTCAGACCTGGTGTACACCTCTGCATTGATAGTAGGTACACTTAAATTTAGCCAATTATGTTATTAGTACAATTAAAATTCTCAAACTCAAACCATTTATTTCAATTAAACCATTTACAAGCACTTTTGAATTGTCAAAGAGTCGGTCAGTTAGTCAGAAAGTTGGAGCTAGTTGTTCTACTGAATGACTTTTATTTGAGATCAATTCTATTACTATTTATTATTTTCTAATTATCATTGCACAAAGACAAAAATTAACTACCCCATTACGTAATGTCGTCATTAAATTAATTTCAACAACCATTAAAATCTAGTCAAGTTAACGGAAGATTAAATTCAGCTTTAAAAGTTAAAGTTTGTTTCTGCAACTGGCTGTTAGAGAGATGAGATATTTGATATGGTCGAAAATCTTATTTTTATCCCGATCTAACACTGACCATCAAATTGCAAAACACGAAAGAAAATTTGAATCTCGCGGCCTACCATTGCGAATCTACCTTAATTTTTGTTAGTAAAAGTTCATAATGTCATATTCACAGCAGCCAATGAACTGCAAACGTGTCATCTTCAATACCATTACATAAGTACCTACATGATCAATGCTGTACTCTATAACGATGCATTGTTTTACTACGTGACGGCGAAGAGCTTTCAAGTAATCTGTACTTAATGGAAAATGTATTAAGTTTAGCTCTCTCTTGGACCGTGAGTACCTCTAGTAGATATGAATGGCTTATCCGTGATAACTGAGCGTATTGTAAGACTGGTCGCATATTAGCTTTAATGGCCACATATTCCGCGTAAAGCGTCAAGTAGTAAGTGCCCATGCTGTGATATGAGTAAGGGTTCCTATTTTGGTACGGAATCCTATGTAGTCATGTTTTAACTGCGTAGCCTTGCAAGCTTATTTTTAACCGACTTCGTCAAAAACGGGGAGGTTCTCAATTCGTCTGTAATTATGTTTTTTTTTTTTTTTGTTTGTTTGTTACGCGATTACTCCCCCATTTATGAATCGATTGTGATGATTATTTTTTTGTTTGGTAGGTCATGCTTCAGAGGTGGTCCCATATAAAGTTTTTAAACCTTTACTTGCGTAGTTTTTTATTTACTTTATTTATTTAACCATTTGTACATAAATGGTTAAATAAATAAATAAATAAGTACACATTAAAGTACACACATAATAAACAGAGAAGAAGAAAAGAACAGAAAAAAGAACGTACAAAGATGATGCTTATTTCTAAAGAAATCTCTTCCAGCACACCTGCGATAGGAAAGTAGATAAGAGATGTAGACACCGTGTGTAAAATTCGTGAGAAAGTAAACTACATAATAATCAAAACAATTCACTTAATAAACTAAAACAAATAATATGATCATACACTTACATACAAATATACATACATACCTACTTCATAAATATATATCTTTATAATAAATAAATAAATACATACGCAACTATGACGAAGTGGAAAAATAGTGTTCTTTCACTCTTCTTTTAAACACTGCAACAGTTTGGCAGTTCCTAATGTCAGGCGGAAGGGAATTCCATAACCGCACCGCGTGCACAGTGAAGGAATAGGAGTAGAAGTCAGTGGAATGGGGAGGGGACTTAAGGAGATTTCTAAGATGCGACCTGCAAGGTGCATCAGAAGGACGGGTGAAGGAAAAACGCTCCCGCAGATAGGATGGAGTTTTAGGATGTATTTTTAGTTAGCTTCAATATTACATATTTATCCCACTTGTATATCTGGACGATGTTTTAAGTTAATCCATCAATGCTATTTACATAGCAGGTAGTGGTATTTGAATATTTATGGGGTAGGTACCACAACTAAAGAGTGAAAAATTAAAACTTTTTACAAAAAAAAAAAAACAACCGAATTCCAAAATAAAACACTAAAAAGTGAAAAATAACTTTAATTTCGGAAGTTGGTAACAAAAAAGAAAATCGAAAAGCAAAGACACCGACTTCCTAAATTTAAGTTATTTTTCACGTTTTAGTGTTTATTTTGGAAGTTGGTTATTTGCAGTTTTTTTTATTTTTTTTTATTTTTTCAGCTAGAATATTTATTCCAGTAAAATAAGATTTATTTATACACAATTTGCAGTTATATTAATTATCGGTTTATTATGGCTGACCAAATGCGAAAACTACTACAGTCCGGTCGTCGAGAGAATGCGTTCTTGACACCTGTCAGTTTCATGCTAACGAATATGTGCTTTGCGACTTTGATCCTTATTCCTAGGTAGGTACTAGAAATTGTCCAACTGTCTGTGGAGTTATCGGATGAACATAGATTATGATTAGAAAAAAGTCTTTTTCATTCTAGCTCAGTCTTCATAACAGTAGATTTACGTTTTTGTTAAGTCCTATAATAAAGTTTTAGAGGCATTATCTTTATGTCTAGACAATTTTACTGTTAAATTATTGCCTAGAGTACCGTTTTGAGACATTAAACAGACTTAGAAATATACTAATAAAAGAATTTTAACAAGATAATAATAGGTTCTTCAAGTTTTGAAGGTATTTTTTAGATGATCTTTTTGGGATAAAATGATAAAACTTTAGCTAAAATGTGCCAGATGAATATTGAAGGAAGATGAATGCTGTCCACTCTCTTGACATAATTCTTTTAACAAAGATTAAAATCGTTAGATTTGCCCTCACTGTACTTTTTTCGCGCAAAAAAATATCAATACTTAGAAGAGTGAACTCATACATTTCGTATATGGCGTTTCCTTGGTAAAACGCAAGCACATTTTTGTGTGGTAGGGTGAATCTTATTATGGTATTCTTTGCATTTAAGCAAATTCAAAAATATCTTTATGAAAAAGCAAAGAAAAATCATTATTCATGTTAGTCTAGGAAAGGTAATGGCGGCCAGCACTTTGCCAACCTGTGACCAATGATTGAAATCCTGCTGCAAATCGAGCCACAGTTCAAAATGTTCAAATGGACTGTGACTTTTGAACGTGGAGGTCGTAAAATCTATTGTAAAGTCAAACCGGCAACCACGGGTCTTTAATAATATTATGTGGTTCAAGTAAGGGTAGTATTTTCCTGTGAATCTCGTAAAATGTTACTGAGGCCTCCAAAAAAAATGAGGTGTACAGAATAGAATACAGGTATATATTTACAGAATTTTATCCATTAAAATATTCGAGAATATGCAATGACTCCATGTTTTGACATGTCGATGTCACCATTGCACCCCTGCAAAGCACAGGCGGGGCGCTAATAAATAGATAAATAAATGATAAAACTAAAACGTTTATGATATTATAAATAATGTTTTCAATAGAATATGGTAGGTATTCCACAAGCCACGTAGCATGTGATAGTTGATTGAAAACGTGGATCTAAATCGAGAGCTCACAATTTAAATTGAGTGTGCATTGAGCCATAGAGTTACGATGTTCAGAGGACTTATTAAGGAGGCAATAAGTTAATCAATAAAGGTCAATAAGTTAACAAGAGTGAGTGAGTGTGGGTGTGGGTGTGGGTGAGTGTGATGTGAGTGAGTGAGTGAGAGTGAGAGAGTTAGTTAGTGTGGTGTACTAAAGGTTCACCTCTGCCTCCTTTCGGGGAATACAGGCGTGTGATGTTATGTTATACCTATCTTAATCTACGTGCTTGTGACTGTTTACGTAGGTTTCTGACAGTTTTTGGTTGGTCTGTAATGTCAGTTTTTTTTGACATTCTAATTATTTTTTTAAACACTAGATGACCCGATGAACTTCGTACGACGTGAGACAATTTATTTTTTCGATTTTTGGCCTTTTTTTCTCCTCGTTTAGCGTTAAATGTGTTAAGTGATTTGTGGACCTTAATTTGAAGCTTAAGAATAATACAAAAAATTACACACAAAGTAAAAAATTACAGAACGCATCTTTCCTCACCGCAACTCCTAAAAAAACAAAAGCAAAACCCATCATAACCCATCCTCCACATTCGTACCTCCTCACCATTGGCCAGATCGCGGACGACTGACGTTTATTCCACCGTTGGCACATCATTTACACTCGAACGCTCGCCGCTCGATGTCGGACGTCGAAACCGTCATTCCGACGAATAAGGGCGTCGGTGACGACATATTGCTGAGCTTACTCACACGAAATCCGAATGGCTGCGTTGACGTGCGGTTTGATCGAGTTGTCGTGACGTAATTGCTTGAGACCTGAGGAGATGGTCTAATCAGGTGGAGTGGAATCGTGAGAAGCGTGTAGTGGAGTGGTCTGTGGTTCTGGAAAGATTTGGGTGAAATCTGAGTTCATTTTACCAACACATTTAGTAGTCTTCCTATTCAAGCACCTTCCTATTGTTTGTCAGGCTATTGTACTGGATCAATAGTACTAATTATTATTTGTTGACATTTAATGAGGGGTTTGACCCCTTTACTATTTCAAAGTTCGAATACCTCGTAAAATAAATGAAAAAAAAAGTACCTAATGTCTTTTTCATCGCTAGTTTATACTGGCACAGAACGTACTACACAACTTTGCAAAAAAAAGGGCACCTTACAGTCATTGGCATTTCTATGGATAATATTAATATTTTTACTATGTCATTAGCATAAAAAAGTAATAAAAACTAAAACCCAACTACGGCTAAAAAGATATAAACAAGACACCACAGACAGACAAATTAAAAATCCGGAGTCACACGTGTTAGGGCATAAATCGAACAGATTACGTGTGACTCCGGATTTTTAATTTGTCTGTCTGTGGTGTCTTGTTTATATCTTTTTAGTTGTAGTTGGGTTTTAGTTTTTATTACTTTATTTATTTTAAAATTCTTTTGTGGTTATAGTATATATTTAAAATGTGCTCATTAAGCCCTTTCATTTCATACCCAACATAGTACGATTAAACAAAAAAAATTGTTTAGTTCCTGACTTTATGGCCTGTAGAGGGCCATTTTTTATTTAATGTGACGTCACATAGCCTGTAACCAGCGGACAATCAAGACGCTTCCAACGATACCTCACTTGTCAAATTGTGATGAGTGGTTTGGAAGATATGAGGGAACAGATGAACATACATACATACATACATACCGGTCAAAATCATAACCCTCCTTTTTTCTTCGCCGTAGTCGGGTAATGACTAGTAATTTCTTTTTACCAATGAGAATGTAGTTCTTTGGCTACACCCCTCTTCCAGCTCTATAATTTTACTAGCTCTTATTGATTTTTCTGCCATTAAAATCAACACAAAGATATCTGTTTTAAGTCACAATAAGACTGGATTAAGCGACAAACATAAATTATTCTATTAAAAATAACGAGAAGTTAGTTTTAGTTGCCTGATAACCTTTTAACCGCAAACCCGCGAAAAGTAAGTAAAAAGTCACAAACTGAAAAAGGGATTATTATTGTTTTAAACAAAAGTTTCGAATTTGGAATTAACTTTTTTTCATACCCAGACTATTATGTGCCAGTAACATAGTTTAGCTAAAACACTTTACAAATAAATGATTATCAATAATGTAGAAAAATCAAAACCGCCCGTTTATTTGCAAAAGATATAAGTCCTACAAAAGCTTTTTTAAGTATTATAAAAACGTTGGGAAAAAAATGGTGTGTTATTTCACAATTTTTGTACGCCTAAAAAGAGTTGATTCCTTTATTTTACGAACCTTTCCCAACAAAAAACCAATAAAAAAATATCCCGCTACAGAAAATCGTTCCAAATCTTAACAGTCTGTTTAACTTCTCAAAAAAACCATTACCGAAGTATTGAGTTCAATCATTCCCATGATGCGTTCAGCCATAACTTCCCGCTTTCAAGGGACTGCTAAAACAATGAGGAGTTCTATAGTTCGTGACTTTTGTGCAAAGTTTTCGATACAGTCCTCTACGACCCTAATCCTTCAAGATACGGTTGGTTTTCCTTTGATGGGAGTTTGGGTAACTTTGTCAGAATTAATAAGAGATTAGCCTTGGGTCGGCGTTAACTATGAAGGTTGCTATAATATTGGTAAGTTACTAAGTGGTTTTGGGCGTTAAAAGACATCATCAAGGGTAGATCAGAACTCTGCAGATGTTTTAGGGTGCTTAATATTGGATAGCTTGTGTCCTTTTTGTTACTTTTATGATAATATTATCGAATATATTGCCAATATTAGAACCTTTTGTGATGATTTCGCTCTTGTTCTGTTGTAATTTTGATATTTTTGCGTTACTGCCTCGTTGGTACTGGTGGGAAGCGTCACTGCTAAGCATGTGGTTCTGGGTTCAATTCCCAGGTCGAGTCAAATGTTATTGGGTTTTTTCATCAGGAATTTATCAGTAGCAACCCGGAGTCCAGATTTGTGCCTGGTTGATAGCAATAGGCTCGCCCCCTATTACATGTAACTTAAACATAACTGGCGAAATGTGGGTGTTACCTACTGTAGGTACTCCTCTGCCTACCCCTTTGGGGATTACATTCCGTTTTTCTTATTAGTGTATACCAGTGGAAACTTGTAAATGGCCTTCAATTTTATGTTGATTAAGAACACTATACGTAAGCTGTAAGTTTCCCGAATATAATAAAATAAAATAAAAAATAAAAATGTATTCTTGCGTTAAGCAAAAAGTTTCTAGTGCAAAGTTTTGTTTCTAATTTTAATTTACGTTACCGCTAAGTATCTAAGTTTCAAGAGAACTTAATAGAAAGGAAATGTATCAGGAATAACAACGCTTAAATCATCTTTTGTTACTTAGGAGCCAATCATCTACAGATTATCTCTTAGTAAACTTTTACTATTAATTACGCGCTTGATAATAAGCAGTTCTTACGAAAAGAGTCTCAAAACAAATAAGGTATTATCGTTTTTAAAAACAAAATCCTCTTTAAAACAATCCACGTCCCTCTCATTAATTTTGTGGAAGATTTCTTCAGAAAAATGTTGCAACTCTTCAAAGTTGAGAAGATTAGAAAGAATTTAATACATTTTCTCATTACATTTTCAGCAGTTTTTCTCCTAATTCTGCGGTGAACTCATTACTGAGGAATGAGTGAAGTCTAAACCACCTCGCACACTATGCAACATGCGACTGCGACAGTTCCACGACAAGACGCAACGACTGCGACAGGCTGCGGCCGACAATTTTTAACTCCCGACGGAAAAAGAGCGGTGTTATACGTTTAACGTGTGTATGTGTCTGCACCGCACCATCGTTGCTGCCAAACGGCTCAACCGATTGTATTTTTTTTGGTTTTGTTTGAAAGGTGACTTGATAAAAAGTGTCCTTAGCCATTAAAAAAATATTAGGTGTTTTGTTTTTGTCGGGGATTTTTTTAATGTTTAATTTAATTTAACTTGTAATATATTTTGTTCAAACCTGCGGAGTTTCGGAGCGTCCGCACACTTGACGTCGAGTCGGAGAGTAGCATCAAAGGATGCCAAAACTACACCTCCGCTCTGTGCATACACGCTCCCACGCACACATTTACAATTACACTACAATCAAACTACAGCTCACTAAGTGCACACATGTTTACGAAACCGGCCTCACAACACGTCACTGTTGACAGCGCTCAGTCTTGGTTTTTTATTTAGTCTGAGGCGACAGGTTAGCGTCTTATTGTCGCATGTCGCATAGTGTGTGAGGTGGTTAAGTTGAGGAGATAATACATTCGGAGTACCGGAGCACCCAATTTGTAAGATTACAAGGTCGTTTTCATTTTGTCTCCATTACACGCTCGGACGAGCTTTGTTACAGTCTTCGGATGAATTCTAATAAACTTGTAACTATTGTCGGAGGATTTTTGGCGAGTTTCCGAGTTTATGGATGCCTTAATAAGGTTGTGTTTGGTATTCACTGTTCGGGTATGTCATCTATTCACATTGAGTCTTGGAATTTTGAAATTTTCTGACGAATTTCTATAAGACCGTATAGAAATTCGTCTGTTCATCCACTTATATGAACGTATATATATTTCATTTTGGACGTTTGTCTAGCAGTTTTGGAGTAGGCGATATATTGACTATTTATTGATTCCTAGCTCTGTTCTGTTGTAAAAGCAAAATTAAATAAAACTGTGCCAGTGTCATCAATGTAAAGTCTATCGACATTAGTAGTACCTGCAGGCATGTACAGTAGGTTGCAAGTCATTGATAAAAAAAACAGTATAAAAGTATGATTCTGAACAACGCATCACGCGGCATGCCGCGTTACTACTGTTGTGTGACGCGTTACTAACTGGTCCCCATATATCCATAATCCATAATAATATTATAAATTCGAAAGTAACTCTGTCTGTCTGTCTGTCTGTATGTTACTCTTTCACGCCTAAACCACTGAACGGATTTCGATAAAATTTGGCAAAGAGATAGATGGCATCCTGGGGAAGGACATAGGAACTTTTCATCGACAAACGACGCGGGCGGAAGCTAGTTTTCTATATGCAGGTTTATATGAGGTTTCTCTCTTATAAATCTATTATAGAAAATATATGGGGACCAGAGGGCCTAGACAAGTGACAATCGCTTCGAAAGCGTTTCGTATTTCTACAACGATTTCCAACAGGATTGACATAAGCTTTTCGATAGCTTATGTCAGTCCTATATATGTTTGCCTTTTCCATCATCGTTATCGCTGATAGAATGTCACTTTGTCTAGGCCCTCAGTAGTACGCGGTAGCACTGCCACGTGCAGCGTTGTTCGGTATTGAAACTCCAAGCTAGGCCAGCTCAAGGTCAAAATGTTACCAACGACGTCCGGTCAACTGTACCTATTACATTTTACAATAAAGAGGGTTTCAATGAAAATTCACGCCACCAGTAGGCGCCACTTTGACAACAGGTCTTCCATTTTGACAATGAAATAGTTATTTGTTATGCAAGGTTGCAAAGTTGTTTTTTGGTGCGAGTACTTGTATTGAAACCTGAGCAAGCGAAGGATTCTAGGATTGAACCATGAGCGCAGCGAGTGGGTCTAATATAGAATCTTGAGCGTTGCGAGCGGCACACTTTGCTGCCGAGCGAAACACACAACTTTTCACTTGACTACAGCGAGGAAAATGCTAGGTATCTACATGCGTTATAGTAACGTTACATTACTGCAAACCTGGTAGTTTTAAGGATATTTTTAGTAGATTATTTGTGTATTAAATATTAACAAGCGGTTTTCGCCATCAAACTTTAACGTTTGGCGAGTGCAAATGTAAAAAAAAAACAACAAATAATGTGCCTGTTTGAGAATTAAAATATAAAAAAAGCATTGAACAAAATATTGTACGCTTTTATGTATTCGTTCATAATTCAGTCACGACTAAAGAAAATATAGGCGCTTTGACACTTATCACAGTTGTCTGGACCTAACGTCTCAGTTTTGCCACCTAGTGAAAAAATCAAATCAATCAATCTGCCTAGCCTTTTCCCAACTATATTGAGGAATAGCAGTATTTTACATAGAGCGATACGGTAATACGATACCCCTTGATATGACTGGTTGGCAGACTTTCGGGCTTCTGACGATCCGTAACGACTGTCAAAAATCCACGAATGACAGCCGGGTCTAACCACTTAATGTGCTTATCGAGGTACGGAGGAGTCTCGGTATGTAAAGATGATCACCCATCCACGAAAAAACCCCGGCAAGCGTAGCTTAACCTGTTGGATCGACCCGTGCGGCTGTTATTACTTAGCCACGAGCTCCTCGGTATTGAACGTTATTTCAGAAAACCTTAATTGAAGTCTGGGAATCACATCGAAACTTCAAACGGTATGGGTATTGTTAGTTATTCTCAAGTAGTAGGTATATTATCACTAACTTTGAAGCGTGGCAAGAGGTACCGATTTAACTTACATGATAGTACTTGTATATACACCTAGTTGGTAGTTTCAAACTCCATCATGTTTGGAAGCGTATGGCTCACGTAAGTGCTCCCAGTCACATCGGATTATGAGGTGAGTTTCACATTGTCACAGTATATTATATATGTATTGATGTTAATTCTTTCATTTACCTTTCACTATCGTTATATCAATGAAAATTAGTGTATGCAATTATGTCAATCACAATTTTACTATAATCAACAGCAATCAAATTAGTAATTTACTTATTATAATAAAACTAGATTTTGTCTGCGACTTCGTCTGGGATCCAGGATGAAAAGTAGTATAGGTCCTTCTCCAGGTCATGGTCTACCCATGTGCCAAATTCCATCCAAATCCGTTCGGCCGTTTTAGCGTGAAAGCGTAACAAACAAAGAGATTCACTTTTGCATTTATAATACTAGTTATGATTGCAGCAACACATAACGGGTTAAAAAAACACTTAATGAAGCCAAAAGACACTTGTTATTGCCGTCATTATGTTTTTTTTTAAAGATAAAGTTATTATAAAGATTCGTTTTTTTTTTACTATACCTGGGAACCTTCCCTTTACGGAGAAATTGAAGGACAAAATTCCAACTAATTCTGACGTTTTTAAAAGAAAGCAAGTGTTAAATGTTATAACTTAATTTTAAATACCCCCACGAACCCTGAACCGTTGCATGCACTATAAACACTGTTGTGGAATTGTCTTTGATTCCATTTTTAAAAGGAAAAGGAAATTGTTTTTTTTTGACAACTATCTCTCAAGAAAAATATAGTATGAAAATTCTATCTCATGTGTGATTATTTATATCTTTTCCAACCGTTGTTAGTATATTAAAGTAATTTCTCGATCATTCTATGATAAACACAATGTTTTGCGTGATTTACGTTGCGCACTACCGTACACAGCGATTTTTCACACCAAAAATATTTTAAGTCGTTTCCCAGCAATTATTTCTGTGCAATGTTACTTAATTTGATGAACAGAATGCGTAGTTGACGGCTATATGATAGGTCTTTTTACACTCTGTATATAATACACACATATACAACATTATTTTTTCTTTATGCTAAACCCGAAAAAGGGTCATTGTACTCATCATTATGAACAAATTTTTCTATGGGACCAACTTCAAAAAAAAAATCGGCTGTTTCATACATTTTGTCGATTTAATTGAACACAAATGTATGGAATAGCTGATTTTTTTTTCGCGTTTTCATGTTTGGTCCCATAGAAAAAGTTGTTCAAAATGATGAGTACAATGACCCCTTTTCGGGTTTAGCATAAACAAAAACGAATGTTGTGTACAATTCGATATCCAGCAACACAAATACAGATCAAGAGAAAACCCCACCGCAAGAAGTCGTTTTCTCCTTTTTACTGTCTCCCGCAAATATTCCATAATTTGAACGGAGCTTCATAATTTCTGTAGATAAAAGAGCTTTCGGATTCTCTGTCAGACCAAAAAAAAAACTTGTATAGTCCTGATTCCATGTTAAAAGAAAATGCAACGTTGAAAACTTTGATGTTTCTTTCATTCAAATTTTAATATTTTACTTTCCGCTCCTTGTTCGTAACAGGTGTCAGTTCTATGAATCGCTTTGAGTCTTCGTCCCCTGAGGTATAAGTACTTTAGTTATACTTAGCTGCTATTTCTGAGGGCAAGGGGAGCAATTCTCGGTCAGATTAAAATAAATTGCATTTTAGTCTTTCAAGTATTCGTCGATGAAGGCACGATAACATTAATTAACCGACTTCTTCAAAAAGGAGGAGGTTCTCAATTCGTCGGTATGTTTTTTTTTTTTTTTTTTTTTGTATGTTTGTTACGCGATTACTCCGCCAATTATGAATCGATTTTGATGATTCTTTTTTGATTTGGTAGGTCATGCTTCCGAGGTGGTCCCATATAAATTTTATTAACTTTGCTTGCGTAATTTTTGAGTTAGCTTCAATATTACGTATTTTTCCCACTTAGTTTATCTAGACGATATCCTGTTTGACTCCTTCACTGTTATTTACATAGCAGGTAGTGGTATTCTGATTTGTGTGGGGTAGGTACCACAACTAAAAAGTGAAAAATAAAAACTTTTTACAAAAAAAAAAAAGTAGTCGGTGTCGGTGTCTTTTCTTTTCAATGTCCGTTTTTTGCCACCGACTTCCGAAATTATAGTTATTTTTCACTTTTTTAGTGTTTTTTTTGGAAGTCGGCTTTTTTTGTTGTTGTAATTTTTGTTTTCAAATCAATAGGAATTGAGAACCTATTGTAACCATAATTGACTTTTGGACCCAACTCTTTCGTGGTGCACATAAAAGTCGTTCGGATGAGACTGTATTTTATTACATTTCATTTTTAGGGTTCCGTAACCAAAGAGTAAAACGGGACCCTATTACTAAGGCTCCGCTGTCTGTCTGTCTGTCCGTCTGTCACCAGGCTGTATCTCATGAACCGTTATAGCTAGATAGTTGAAATTTTCATAGATGATGTATTTCTGTTGCCGCTATAACAATAAATAAAAATCAGAATAAAATAAATATTTAAGGGGGCTCCCATACAACAAACGTGATTTTTTTGCCGTTTTTATAGATAATGGTAAGTAATCTTCGTGCGCGAGTCCAACTCGCACTTGGCTGGTTTTTTTCATTTCATTTCATTACAGGCATAAAGTTATAGCACAGTCAACCTCGTAATTGCTTTACATAACGTGCAAGTGCACTTCATAAAACGACAACGTCTATTTATTTGTCTATGTGACAGATAGTTTGAAACTTAGTGACGTTTTAATTTCCTGGCAGCTGTTGTCAAAGGTGGTAAAGGAATTACGAGGTCGACTATACCTATTGTCTACAGCCAAATCTGAATTAATCAACTACTCCAACAAAACTCCACTGATTGAACAAAATTTTACTCATTCCTCTAATGCATTGAACAAAATCGAGCACTCTGGCTAAAAGTTGAGCCGAACTATTGAGCCGGATTGAATAGTCCGATACGAGTACATTTTTGCATTGTTTTAGAAAACTCTATTTACATTGAAGTTATTGTTGCTGGTACAGATTGGAACATTTGAAAAGCGTACGAAACTCGCCCAATTTAGAGCCAGTTTGCTATACATTTTTTATTTTATCCAATATTGTTATACTGGAATACAAACGCCAAAAATCTGCCTAGCCTTTTCCCAACTATGTTGGGGTCGGCTTCCAGTCTAACCGGATGCAGCTGAATACCAGTATTTTACATGGAGCGACTGCCTATCTGACCTCCACAACCCAGTAACTGGGTAATACGATGCCCCTTGGTTAGACTGGTTGTCAGACTTAACGTGGGGACCAACGGCTTAACGTGCTTTCCGAGGCATGGAGGAGTCTCGATATGTGAAAATGGTCACCCATCCACGGACCAACCCCGGCAAGCGTAGCTTAACCTGATGGATCGACCCGAGCGGCTGTTATTACTTAGCCACGAGCTCCTCCTGGAATACAAACGCCAATACCTAAAAAAACATGAAAAACAAATTTAACGGCAGGTGAGGCATTAAAAACACATAAACTCACACCTTTCCCTTCTTCCAAGGGGGTAGGCAGAAACTACAGAACGCTATCTGCTACACAGTAGCACTGTACAGTTTTTTAAACACATTGACATTTTTGAATATTATTTAACTCGCGGCGCGTCGTGTTCCACGCGTGCCTCAAAGAGATGTCAGCACAATTGGCGGAGTCCGCTAGGACCGATGCCTGCCAGGGTTGCGGGAAAGTCCGAAAGGGATACCGGGACCTTGGCAACAGGCAACTGAAGGAACACGGCCAGGTTTTTTGATGATTTTCCACACTCAAAAAAAAAAAAGGTTGATTTGATCATTCGTATTTTCGCGAAAACCTTATATAAGAGAATGGGATAATTTATAAGAAAATTTTGAAAAAAAATCCGCGAGCAACTTGGAAGTAGCGCTCACCGGCCGCTTCTGCCGCACCTCTCACTTCGCTCGTTCGGCTCGCGCGCGGTTGGTCACAGTTCTAACCTAACCAAACCTATTTCACCCAGTTTTCACCATTTTTTTTCCACCATTAACTAATTATCCGGGTTTTCGCAATATCCCTAGGGTTTTCGCGAAAATACGAATGATCAAATCACCTTCGTATTTCATATACGATAATTATGATATGATTACTTTGTAAAGTAATAAATTACCTACTTTAATTATTGTGAATTTGAGGACTATGTGGATATTTTTTTTTTCTTTCTCAGTAATTTTTAATAACTGTCTGGCAGTTTGAGTACTATAAGCGGCCTACCCAAATTTCCTTTCTGAGTTGAGCTCCACGATTACTGACAAATGCTTGCACTGAGTGGAAAGGTCTCTGAGTGGTGGTTCTTTCCTTAAAAGATCATTTCAGACACTTATCTACATGGTCCTCGTATGGCCTGACCAAGATTATGTACGGAATTTAAGAGTCTTTGACCCGTGAGTTTGTTTCGCCATTTCTTTTCAGGGGTGATCAGATAGGAAATGACTCCATCTAGCTTATTTTTATATGACGTTTAAAAGTGGTTCCGATATCCTATTTACAGAATAAATAATTTCATTAATATTTTACGATCAGCAGTAAAAAACCAGCAGGGGGCCTAAAACGGCCACATTAGCAATTCCTCTTATTTGACACAAAAGCAATTCTTATTATGTGGACCATTTTACGAATCTCCATAGAAAACTGTCAAACAGATGAATTATTTCGTAGTATGAATCGCACGCAGATCATATAATGAATTGTCAGTTTGTGACATTTTACGATGATTCATAATATTTTCCTATTATGATTCTACCAAAGTGACTATTTTAAGCCCCCAGTAAGCAGTAATAAATCTGAATTAAATGAATTACTTTTTCAAAAACTATGAGGAGCTCGTGGCTAAGTAATAACAGCACGGGTCGATCCATCAGGTTAAGCTACGCTTGCCGGGGTTGGTCCGTGGAAGGGTGACCATATTTACATACCGAGAGCACGTTAAGCCGTTGGTCCCGGCTGTCATTTGTGGATCTTTGACAGTCGTTACGAGTCGTCAGAAGCCCGAAAGTCTGACAACCAGTCTTACCAAGGGGTATCGTATTACCCAGTTACTGGGTTGTGGAGGTCAGATAGGCAGTGGCTCCATGTAAAATACTGGTATTCAGCTGCATCGGGTTAGACTGGAAGCCGACCCCAACATAGTTGGGAAAAGGCTAGGCAGATGATGAACTTTTTCAAAAACTAGCAGTAGTGCTTCCGCAATCATTACTTGACATAGTAAAATACAGGGAATTTTGTAGAAGGACCGACAATTTTTTGAGAGATAGCAAAAAAATATTTTATTATTTAAATTAATTACAAAATTTAAAATTTTCGTACTTTTACCACCATTTTATTCGGCTTGAAACACATAATTAAGTCATTTTCTAGAACCAGTTGTAGGTATACTAAATGTGCATTGCAAATAAATAACACCAAAAAAATATATTACTTACATTTTAGTACAACCACAAACAAAAAAGTTATGACATGAAGAAAAACAAATTTCAATTACCGTACCATTTAAAACATAAAATACAATAGACGTAGATATATTTAGTAACCTATTCCGCTTGACTATTCTTCAAGAGTCCTAAAAAACCCTGTAAGAAATCGACATGTGTTTCACCTCTCAACGAGGCATCCTCAGGATGACGATTGACCAATTGCAAACCAGAACGTGACGTGTTACCACACCGAGGGCTGGACGCAAAGTAGCTAAGCAAGCTGGAAGCTTTGCGTCCAGCTTGCTTAGCTACACACGTGTGTGGTGAAACACGTGTCGATTTCTTACAGAGTTTTTTAGGACTCTTGACGAATAGTCAAGCGGAATAGGTTACTAAATATATCTACGTCTATTGTATTTTATAATGAATTTCCGCAAAGTCACGCCTGAATCAATTAAACATTAAAAAAAAAAAAAACTATGGGTGAAAAATTATAGCATACGACTCCCCCCTATCCCTAAGAAAATTGTGTCGGTCCTTATATCAAACATCCTGTATAGCGCAATGTAATACGAAGTTAAAACCCCTCTTCTCTACACCGAGATCAAACGTCACCCCCTCGTTTTGCAGCAAAAAATATTTCCCCATCTAAAATAGGAAACGCATACAAAATGAGAGGATATTGCAGCTTTCCCTGGCATCTTTTTAAATATGCAAATTTAAATACGATTACGGTGAGCGAGACAGTACTATGTTTAAAATTCTTTAAACTATCACTCGTGGGAAAAGGATAGAATTACGTCCTGCGTTTGGACTTAAATTTAAAAATGGTTAACCCAGATGCATAGTTTAAAATACCCTTTGCGAGATTAGTGATTTAATCCTGCAGGCAAAGGTAATGGAAATAATTATGAAGATTTCGGTAGGTTTAGCTGTAAGAAACATATGTGGAGGAAATAGGGATGCAGAATTTTAAAACAAAGAAAATTCAGAATATACAAATGCACATGAAACAAACAATGCTTGGGGATTCACAGAGTACACAGAATTGCATATTTTTACAAAAACAAATGCATATTTTATTCCACTTGACCGTAGGTCTAAATTACAATACACTCTGAATATTGGTGCAGTAGGAAATCTCGTTATATATTCAGAAACAATCTCTCGAGTACGGTCTATCCTTATATTTGACACCACAGATCCCGACAGTGCCAATATTTAATACTCGACTGACAAGAGACGGGGCAATGCAGACCTGACTTTGAATGCACAAAGACTGACGAAGCCAACAATTGACGAAATATTATGGCAAAAACTTAAGTAAGAAAGGTGAGTAAAAAAGTTAATGTTGAAACATTCCATGTTAATAGAATGTACCTAATTATAAACTATGCGATGTTCAATAACGATATTTTGGATTTTCAAATCTAATCCAACAAACGAAACTATATATATTCCAGAAACATTTTTATCTAATCGAATCATCAAACGAAACTATGTAATCCAGAGAGAAATTTGTACACTCAGGGTAATTAGTTGTAAAGCAAATTTACACTAAGTCAAGTTGCTTTGTTATATTTATAAAGCAATTTCATAACACTGTAAAAAAATAATATAATAATAGCTGCGTCCCGCGGTTTTACCCGCATACGTTTCCATATCGTGGGAATATCGAGATCAAAATTCCTATGTTCTAATCCAGGTCGTGGTCTACCTATGTGCCAAATTTCATCCAAATCCGTTCAGCCGTTTTAGCGTGAAAGCGTAACAAAGAAATAAACTCACTTTCTCATTTATAATATTAGGTAGGATACGAACAATATAATAATATGTAAATTGGTAGTCAATTTGCGTAACGATTAATTTCCCTGAATTTAAAAGACATGTATTTTGGTAAGTACAATCAATCACTTCAGCGGAATTCACATTTAATTTTCGACTCCCATCCCGACAAAGATCAGTGACATTCAATTTAAGAATGAAGGGAAACTGATTAAACGTCTTCAGGTGAACCGAAAAATCATAATACCTTTGCCTCTAATATAATTTGTCAAGTGCAAACGCAATAAGGAGAGCCCTCGTCATGCGCGACGGAATTAAATATTTCATGATTCCATGGATCTTGGAAAAGAAAGACGAGCCAATTACAGTCATGGCTGAACAAAATCCGACAATCTTAAAAAAATTGTTGGTTGAAGTATTTTTTTAAAGTTATTTATTTATTAAAAAAAAAAAATAAGAGAAAAGATTTGTATTTTTTTTTATTTTATTTTTTTATTTGGGACATTTATAATATTATATTGTAGGATAGTTATTTATACACAATATTTACAGAACACTACTAACTATTTACATAAAAAACTAAAACTAAAGGGACTAACTAAATAAATATAAAAACAAAGGGACCCTTAGGCGTCGAAGTATTCGTCCGCATCGCTGTTATCCGGAAACGTGCCCAGAAGACTGGCAGCATTGCCACGTTGAATGGCAATGCTAATTCTTTGGCCAAAGAACAAGCCAGCCCTCTGGTCACGTGACGTGTCGACCAGTCGGTGGGAGATTTTCTTAAAAAGGAGACGCGCACTGTTTTGTTTGTAATGAATAAACTCAAAAACTACTGAAGTGATAGTGACAGTAGAATGCTATATTATCGTCACTGAGCAACATCCTAATCCCAACTTAATATTATAAATGCGAAAGTGAGCTTGTTTGTTACGCTTTCACGCTAAAACGGCTGAACAGATTTGAATAAAATTTGGCACATGGGTAGACCATGACCTGGAATAGGACATAGGATACTTTTTATCCCGATATTCCCACGGGATCGAGACTTACGCTGGTGAAACCGCGGGGCACAGCTAGTATCTTTATAAATTATAGCTTATCCCGGTAGTACGATCCCCTGGGATAGTTTCCGACATCCACGCGGGCGACGCGACGCCGCAGGCAAAAGCTAGCAGTTACATAAAGACGACGTATGAACTTATGGGGGTTACACATAATATATTATGACACATTAAATGTAACACAACAACTATGTTTTGTTTACATATGTGTTACATTTCATGTTGCATTGCATAGATTTGGATGTTCGTTTCAACGTTTGTTACATTACACGTAACGTTTCACATATTCACCCACAATTACTTTCTATCTTCTATGAAAAACTAGCGCATCCAAATCCTAGCACATCTGTAACCGGCGCAGTACCGCTGCCCCGGGGGAAATCAGGGATCACGCCGCGTTGGGCGTTAAGTCTCATGATGGGTGTGTCTGAACTCTCCCGCGTCTCCCCTGGATTTGCAGCTGTCTAGGAATTCTTTGTTATTACGATATTTGGATAAATAGACATAACCTGGGAAGACTGAGCTGGTTTCCCAAAAAATATCAAAAAGCGTCTAGCTTTTAAATCCTAACTATAATTATTATAAATGCGAAAGCGAGTTCGTTGGTTTGTTTGTTTGTTACGCTGTCACGCTAAACCAGCTGAAGTAATTTGGATGACATTTGGCACATGGGTAGACCATGACCTAGATTAGGGCATAGGATACTTTTATCCCGATATTTCTACGGGATCGAGATTTACGGGGGTGAAACCACTGGGTGCAGCTAGTTATCAATAATTGCTTAACGTTGAGGTATTTCGGGAAGCCCTTGAAGAGACTAGGCTGCTAAAATTTTCCTTTGGACTGCATCTCTCGGGCCACCTTGTATGAGAATAATGTAATGGAATTGAAAATGATAATTATACGTAATTTATTAACCTTTTTATTACTGAGACCTCCAGATTTTGTCGAAAAACCAAAAAAAAAATAGCAATTTCGAGTATAATTCTACGTATACATGTTTTTAAAGTTTCCTTTTTCCGCAAAAGCTGCAAGCGATGTCTGACGTGAATTTAATTTAAAAAGTCAACACTAATTATGAATTCAACTGCGAGGATTTTCCCTTAACAAGCTGAGAACTTAAAAACCAACTTCCAAAAAAAACACTACAAAGTGAAAAATTACTTTAATTTCGGAAGTCCGGTGTCTTTGGTTTTGAATTTTCGTATTTTGCAACTGACTTCCAAAATTCGCGGATAGTGACCCTGTAAAGTTTTTAATTAAGCCATATTTTTGAGGACGCTGTTAGAGAAAATTAAAAAAAAAACTAAGCTGGTTAGAGAAATTATTTTCTTTTTGGTTGAATTTTCTCATAAACACTTTGAAAATTTTGGAATTAAACATTGTAAAAAGATACTTAACGAAGCCGGGAGTCGCTTATACTTCCCGCCATTGTGGTATTTTTTTTGTACTGGAGCATACCTGGTAACCTTCTGGTTATAGAAATATTGAAGGTCAAAATTCCAATGTCAAGCGTGGCCGTGAATCGCAGTCGACGAGCCCGTTTACAATTTCATACAAAGCAAAGCTATGGTAGCTTACCCGTGAGCAGCTGTGGAGCGGCGCCTTTAGGCTGCTTTTCCACCAGAGATGTGCTATGCTGCGAGAATGTAATAGGTAAGCTGTGAAACTATGTGACCGTTTCCACTGATACTAAGCTATGTAGCGGTGCGAGTAAGATGTGCTATGAAGATGCGCCGCGCGCCGCGAGGAAGATGCACAGCTCCAGCTATGCGAAGCGTCGACAGAAGGGTAGGCACTCTGCTCTGCATATAGCTACTCCACTCACGCATCCATAGTTCATCCATAACACGCATTCACACCACGCATCCTTCCATATTAAAAACATAGGTTAGTTGAACCTTTTTTCACCAGTGCTATGCTATGTGGACCAACGAATATGATTGGTGGATATCACACACATCCATAGCAATATAGCATAGCACATCTCTGGTGGAAAAGCAGCCTTATGCTGTACCTCCTCGTAGCTATATTTTGGGCATATTACCCTCAACATACTATATGGTCATACACGCACGCCATTTGCGAGTGGTGCGCACCTGACCTTTCTGAAAAAAATCACCAATAAAGTCAATAATGGTGCCGATTCCCTTGTTCACAAACTAAACTAAATTTAAGTTCAGTGCATCTTTTTCTTTCTATTTCATTAAGAAAAGGACAGAAGATCAATTTTAGTTTAGTCCTGTCAAACTGTCACTACTCCAAACAAGCTTTAGTTTGTGTACAAGGGAATCGGCACCAATGTCTTTCTAGGGCAACATAACAAATTATTGATTTTGATACGAAATTTACACATCGCTTCCCTAGATGGCGTTGGAGTCGAATTAGATCGCGCTATGGTTTCGTTCACAACGGACGTATAAAAAGCGAATGTTTGCTTATCGCGGTAACATAACATACCTACTATACCGGTAAGTCACTCGTGACTACCGCGTATTGTGATTTTTGTATAGTTAGTTTACAGAAATGTAACTAACTAGGTTTAATGCAATGCAGAAGATATTTGCGTTTAAGTTTCTGTATACCCATAATGTTGCGTCTATGAAGCAAGTTCCATCAAATCTCATTTAGGGCGAGTATATTACCATTTACAGGGGAGAAACCAAGATGAGAGCAGTGATGGCCTAGTGGTAAGGGCGACTTTCGAGTTGCAGGTCGTGGGTTCGAACCCAAGCAGGCGATTTACTTTGTGTTAATAATTTCATCAACACTGCACTCAAAACGGTGAAGGAATACAACGTGAGGAAACCCCCATGTCCTAAAATAAAAAATAAGCAGACATGTGACATCTACCAACCCGCAATGGGCCTGCGTGGTGGATTACGGCCCACTCCCTCATAACGAGAGGAGGCCTGTGTCCCAGCACTGGGAACATTAAAGGCTAATTATTTCTTACTAGCTGCACCCCACGGTTTCTCCCGCATAAGTCTCGATCCTGTTGGAATATCAGGATAAAATGTATTCTATGACCCAACCCAAACCCAAACCCAAAGTAACCCAAATTTCATCCAAATCCGAAGCCGTTATACCAAAGCGTAACAAACAAACTCACGTTCGCATTTATAACTTGGGATAAAGTTAGGATATCTAATCAAGACCATGGACTGCTACTAAGAATTCCTAAATGCGAAAATATAGTAATTCTCTGCCGAATTACACAGGAACACAGGACCAAACAGGCATACCAATAAAAACAAGATTATCGGATTTTCACGCAAAAATAATGTTAATGAACAAAACTCAACGTTTTGCTAAACTGCATAAGCTAAAGCACAATCTAAACAGTTCGGTCTAAAACCAGCAAAGTAGCAAAATTAATGTTAAAGCTATCGGCAACACAAACAGAACTTGTATCAAAATGAGCGGAACCACCGAGATTGCAGTTGTTATGGTACACGGATGCCCCTTTTCACTAAGACTAAGCGACACCTAACTGAATCAATCTGACTAGCCTTTTCCCAAATATGTCGGCTTCCACAACTCAGTTACTGGGTAACACGATACCCCTCGGCAAGACTGGTTGTCAGACTTATGGGTTTCTGACTACCCGTAACAACTGTCAGAGATCTACGAATGACAACCGGGCCAACGCAACTTTCTGGGTCACGAGGGGTATTGATATTTTCAAAATTAATAGAAATAAAAAAACAATTAAAGTTAGTAAGTATAGAATTTCGTCATTTTTGTCGACGGGGAATTCCATCAAGCGCACTGTTTGTATTTAAGTAAAGTACAAGGAAAAATTACCAGAACAGTTCTAGCATATAACTAAGTAAAATATGTAGTAGGACGGTTGACTGACAAAAACCTTACTATGGTAGAAAAACCATGATACAACGACATAAATGGTGGCGATTTCTATAGGTATTGCATCAATGAGGGTTTTCATGAAAATTCATGCCACCAGTTGGCGCCACTTAGACAAGAGGTCTTCCATTTCAACAATGAATATAAAATATGATGACGTTCATCATTCGTTATGACTAAAGAATATATAGGCGCTTTGGCACTTTTGACAGGTGCCCGGACCTGACGTCTCACTGGTGCCAACTAGTGAATATCTTTTCAACAAACCCTTATTGCTTAACCCTTAATTACGACAAAGTCAAAAAGTGATCAAAGTTTTCGCTACGTGACTGTACCTACTCATTTTTGAATTTGGATCTGTCAAATTTCACACCAATCACAACTCTCAAACTCAAACTCAAAGCATTTATTTCAATTAAACCATTTACATGCACGGTCGGTCAGTTAATCAGAAAGTTGAAGCTAGTTGCCCATTCCAAAATGTAGATCTCTATGGAGAAGAACTGGCAAGAAACTCCAAGGACACTCTTTTAAATATAGATATTACAAAATCCTGGGTACAGTATTCTTGTTGCTTCTATATGTGAGAACAATGTAAAACAAAAAATAATCAAAACAATTAAAAATAAGCTCTGGCAAATAAGAGATGACCAGTCTCAACCAACTGACGGCGGCGCCCGTTCACGAACATGACACGTGGATCCGCACCATCCAGCTCAACCATTTTGTAGGGAACCGAATGATCCAACACACGTGCCACCATCAGCGAGACATTTAAGTGAGCATGACATACTCTCATCTGCCATGCTCTTTCAAGTCAACATACAACATGATACATTAAACGGCACGATGGTACTCACATTTACAAAAATTTTAAAAATGCTTCTAAATTATACAAAACTATAGTTCGCAATGAAATTGACAGATTATTATAATATTATTTATCTACACCCATGCATATAAAAGTTTCTGAAACAGTTAGCTTATTGCGAACTTTAAAACACTGGTTGTTTTAATGTTGTCATAGTGACCATAATATCATCCAAACGGGTGTTATAATGTTGTACTACATTGTCATGCAGGCGCTTTTCACTAACAAAGCACCGTAATTTAAAACAAAAAAACATCTATGTTATTCGAATTCGAAAAATTCGAATTCATGTGCGTCGTGTCCCTCCATTTTTGTTGATATTAGTATTGCAAAGTACCTTTTATAGAGGATTCATATCATGGGTGTAGATAAAGTCTTGTATGCAACTGTAAATAATTAGGTATTAAAACACTCATGTGATACTATTATCACATTCGGCTTCGCCTCATGTGATAAACATACATTCGTGTTTTAATACCCCTTATTATATAACAGTTGCATAAATAACTATTTTAGATTAGTTAAATAATAATAAAAAACAAATATAAGTTCGTAATGTCAGAAATAATTTTAAAAAAAAAGGGGTAGCAACTCTTCCAATTATTAAAATTTTAACTAGTGAGCTCAAGTGCCTGTGGAGCAGGACCAGCATCTCTGATCATTCGTTCATTCTTGCTCTAAATCTCGTCTTTAAAAATCAGTTGCATTACGTTGATTCCATCAATCGCAGTACACAGATACCGTTCATGTAGGTAATTAATTAGTCGCTACCGGTAATTACCACTGTCCCGGTGCCGACCGCAATGCGGTCCAGTGGTTCAAGGTTCGCAAACAGTTTTTTATAATTCACCGTTTTCCAGATGGTGCACCGTGTTGAACCGTGCAAATAGTTTCCTACGAAAAATATACAATGTTAATGTTGACACTGTGTTTTCTTGTGTTGGGTTTGTAAATTAATTTTGTTTTTTTTTTATATACTGCCCTCCCGAACCTAAAGTGCAGTAACAGCGTAAACACGAATTCGAGAAAAACGCGCTTAAAGATTAGAATCCATAAAAAAATATCCAAAAGAGACTTTTTGATGAAACCTTGAATGCAAGGTGAAAGGTTACATAAAAAAACTAAAATACTAAACATTGTCGTTGGTTTTTTTACCTATAATTGTGGCCATTTTTATTTTTTAGCCCCTATTACTACACACAGTTTTATTGCAAAATCTTTTAAAAAACTCTTTTAAATGCAGTAAATCCTGCTATTACTGCATTTTAGAAAAAAACGATTAAAATGAATTATTGTTTCTGAATAAAGTGCAGTAATATTGTGAAAATACTACTATTTAATCTGTTTTTAGAACAAATTACGAATAAAAAATTGTATTTTCTTAAACAAATTTACTTTGACTTTGAAATAAATAATCATATTTTTTTATAATAAATTTTAAAATAAATAAATTTATCAAAACATTCGACCTTAAAACAATCTAATACTTAGTACAAATTGTTTTATATGGGTAGCATTATTATCAGTTTTTACGAGATTTTGATAATCTTAACCAGTAAATGCACCATATAATGTTAATCACATGTATTTCTCACGCAAAAATCAACATAAAATCTGTCTTCTGAACATTATCTAATTAATTAATGAATGAGTATTCTTGTCTTACAAAAATAATAGTCAGAAAAGATGAAGAAAAACTTATAAATACAGTATTGCCAATATTATACATTAAAAAAAACAAAACAAACTAATTTATATCACTATTAGTAATTAATAGGATAAAAAACCACAAAACTCATGGTCCCATGACCTTCCGTTGCATTGAAAATGACTGAGAAGTTAAAAAAGGTGTCTCCAAAAGGGGACTACCCTTAATTATATATATAAAGAACCTATAGAAAGTAGAATGGTATCATGTTATAGCCCTTTAAATTCTCCAGGGTAATTTTTTCTTCTATATCTTTTTTCATTTTTGAGAAGTTTATGATTCGTTGAAAATAGTCCCAAAAGAAGCTGTCAAAACACGGCGTCTTTTTAATCGACTTCTTCAAAAAGGAGGAGGTTCTCAATTCGTCTGTGTTTTTTATTTTTTTTATTTGTGTGTATGTTACGCGATTAATCCGCCAATTATGAATCGATTTTGATGATTCTTTTTTTGTTTGGTAGGTCATGCTTCAGAGGTGGTCCCATATAAATTTTATTAATTTTGCTTGCGTAGTTTTTGAGTTAGCTTCAATAATTACGTATTTTTCCCAATTAGTGTATGTAGACGATATATTGTTTGACTCCGTCACTGTTATTTACACAGCAGGTAGTGTATTCGAATTTGTGTAGGGTAGGTACCACAACTAAAAAGAAAAAATAAAAACTTTTTACAAAAAAAAAACAACCGACTTCCAAAAAAACACTAAAAAAGTGAAAAATAACTTTAATTTCGGAAGTCGGTGGCAAAAAACAAAAATTGAAAAGCAAAGACTTCCGAAATTAAAGTTATTTTTCACGTTTTTAGTGTTTTTTTGGAAGTCGGTTGTTTTTTTTTTTTTAATAAAAAAAATATTTTATAAAAAAAAGGATTTGCAGTATTATAGCCCTTTCAGTAACGCATCTTTTGATGCCATTTTCATTTCTCTATCTTAATAATTAAGGACGGTGGCCGGGTCGCACTTTTCGTGAAAACGAGTATTACTGAAGTGATCGAAAAAGCATTAACAATGCTAAAATAAAAATAATCAGTCTTCATTGTTTAGAAGTACTATGATTTTACTCGTCTACATTACACAAATTCAACTATTCCGTTTGTACCGTTTTCGAATATAGGTAGATTTTCATAAGACATTACAAAATCTTCCACAATTTAATGTACAATAAGTAATGTTAATACTGCACTTTAATTAGGAATACAAATAAAATATATTTTTTCTTAACTTAACACTATACAATTTGATTATACTGCAAAGATAATCAAATTGTATAGTGTCGAATAATACTGCACCTTTATAAGTTTTTTCTTTTATCTTCTAGAACAAACTACTATATTAAATGCCACAAAATATGATAAAATACTGCAGTTTAGTTAGGAAACAGAGAAAAATCTTGTGCAGTATTAATTTTACTGCGGTTTAGCTGGTAAATATTGAATATTTTAACAAATCTGTGATAATTTTGCTGTTACTTCATCCGAAAAAAATTAAAATAAAACTCTTTACTAGCGCTACAAAAAAGAGTGTTAATTCGACTGATAGCTAATAAAATGACGATTCAGAATATTTATTTAACTCAAAACCGACAAAATGTCTATTACTGCACTTTAGGCTCAGGTGGGCAGTATAAATATAGCATAATCAGCCTATAATGTTCCCACTGCTGGGACACAGGCCTCCTCTCTGTGAGAGGGAGCGGGCCGTAATCCACCACGCGGGCCCAGTGCGGGTTGGTAGATGTCACATGTCTTCGAATTTTTGGTTCTAGGACATGCCGGTTTCCTCACGATGTTTTCCTTCACCGTTTTGAGAGCAGTGGCGATGAAATAATTTACACAAAGTAAAGCGCCGAGAGCAGTGGTGGCCCAGTGGTAACGGCCACGACTTACGAGTCGTAGGTCGTAGGTTCGAACCCTGACGGGCGCTTTACTTTTAACCTATAATTGTAGGGTATTAATGAGACCATATCAAAGAATTAAAGTCAAAGTCAAATCATTTATTTCAAATAGGCACATAAAAGGCACTTTTGAACGTCAAAAACAGAGAAATAGAACTGATTCTATTTGCCCCTTCCAAGAGGTAGTTTTCGTATGGAGAAGAATGGGCAAGAAACTCCACCGTCACTCTTTTAAAAATGTTTTACAATATTATTTTGTATACTTGAATTATATAATTATATGTGAAGACGATGCACCGACTACTGGATTACTGTACCACAAAAGGTAAAAAGAATTATAAATGGAGCAATGACAAGTAAATTAATTATGTGATAGATACATGGTGCTCACATATTTACAAACATTGTAAAAGTAAACGATATTACAATATTCCTAACAATGATTAACAAGTAATACTAATAGATCAGTGCATGAGTCTAGTAATCACAGAGTGTAAAAATCTTTGACATACAAATATTACAAAATATACCAGTAAGTTAGTAACCAGTTTGATTTTGTCAGACTCTAATTTGTCCTATGGAGCAAGACCAGCTATGTTTCCAAGCATTCTTATCTTGGATATAATCCTCTTGTTTGTAATATGCTTGTTTACAAAGTGTACTTTTTATATGAGTTTTAAATTTTCTTTCATTTAATTGCAATATATCACAAGGTATTTTGTTATAGCATTTAACGCCCCATAAAAGATGTTTGTACTTTAGCTAATCTGAAAAATGGTTATCAACTGGCAAATGTTTTTTCTTCATTTATCGTGCAAATATAATTTGAAAACGTCACGATTATATAACGTCATGATACATAATTTTTCATTTACACTCCTCTACGTGACAAACGTTGTATAATTAATACAACACAACAATTCAAGACGTTATTTTTACGTTTGTGACTGTCTGTCACCTACTCCAATTTAATAACAAAATATTATATTTATTTTAAAACAAGCACATGGTGCATGCCTCTTAGGAACACATAAATTCTATATTTTATGGGAAATAAGCTAAGGACAAGTGCCGCGAAAAGGTCGAAGGCAATAATTCAACAAATTCTAAAGAAACGACGTAAAATATCCGATTTCTAATCTTAGGACACAATACTAGTTACACATCTGGTAACCATAAACCGAGCCCAGGAAATACCCAAACGGACCCTTAAAACAATTGAGAAATTGTACAAAAACGGCAATAAATCTATTCTGCGAAACGTGGGAAGACGAGCTGGCTGAGCGTGGTGTTTTAGGAATTGAGGGCTGATTTTGAAGTAAAGAGGGACTTGGTTTTATACCACGATAGGGTACGGACGTCCGTTTCTAGGCTAGTTAAGTTAGGAGTCTTGGTGAATACCAAGAGGCCATGTCCGAGTGCAAGTGGGCTGTCGTAAGATAGCGAGTATTAGTTATTCAGTTAAATATAGTTGGGTTAAAACCCAGATAAGACTAATCTAGTATTTATTGTAGTATGTGTGTGTGTTTGTTGGTGCGACTGGGTGAGTCTTTCATTATAATAATTATCCTTGGCTGGTAATGTAATTAAAGTTCTTTTAACTAAACAGACAGAGACGTGTTGCTGGGGAGTTTGTTGCGCCACTTCTTCTCCCCAGCTCAAGCACTAGGAAGTGGTGAAGGGTGGGCGTTTTGGGACTGTCTATGACCTTCAAGAGAGTTAATCAACAACTCTACTTATTTAATTAATGATTCTAGAGATTTGATGCTCTGCTCTATTACATAGTACATACCTAATTCTTGAATTCTGTATTCTTTGCCTCTGACCTATAATAGGACTTTAAGAGAGAGACTATCCAAAACTCGATTAAATAATGATTCTTGAGACTCAGCTCTCAACTCTAATACCTAGTAATTTATGAATGTTGTATTCTTTATCTCAGACCAATAATTCGGTCAGGCTGACATGAACACGTGTCTTGCAGATATGCTTGTTGTGCAAAGGGTGAACTTCCAGGGGTTTGGGTGACCACATTTATTTCATATTCAGTCCAAGGACTGATAGGGACCATGTCTCATTAGGAGCATGATGCCGACGCAATGCCGCCGGAACTAGCCGCCCCGTTGCTAGACAAGGACGGTCGCACGGTTGCCGCAGGGAAAGCCGCTTCGTCACGTTTATCAGTTCGAGAGAACTGCTAGGGACCATGTCTCCAAAAGAGCATGATGCCGACGCAATGCCGCTGAAAAGCCGCTTGTGTCACTTTATGGAAGTGTATCTCTGAGTACTCCGAGTGCAGATGTGAGGTATCGTGTGAGTAATGACTGACCAAATACCTGTTACGCTAACGTAAGGGTTACTCACAGATTTATAATGATAATGTACTTTGCATCCCTCTATTATTTATTAACTTTCTAAAACCACATCCAATTATTCATAGCCATGAATTCATAATTCTTATTTACAATCTCATTCAATCCTTTCCTTGCCTTTTTCCAATTCCTTGCCTTTGGACAAGGCATCGGACTTCTCTGATGAATTCATTTCCTATGGCGGTGGGAGAGTAGCCAGTCTGGGTCGAGCTCTACAGAATTGCGCGGAAGGCGGGGCGCTTTTCTTTCCCCTACGGGGAAACCGACCTAAAACACTAATATTTGCATAATTAGGAAAAACGAAAATTTTATCAGCCTAGGGTAATTTAGGAACAGTCACATGTGGTGCCGTGACCAGGATTCTCGTCATTAAATGTACTGATTCACTTCAGTGCAACGAGAAAGAACAACGGGTTACTAAAAAAATAACACAACATAATTTTATGGTTCTATTAATTGTAAGAGACGGCAAGAGTTACAACGGCTACAATAACTTATGTATAATTAAGTTACGGTTTGACAATAGTGGTTGAATTCTTCACCTACTGGTAGTGGGTTCAATTCCCGCATAATTTGTTAGTTGATGTGTTTAGATGTCATTGTAAACGAATCTTGGGTTCGATTCCCACCTGATGTATTGGTTTATAAGTGCTTGGGATTCCTGTGTCACGGGTTGTGGGTTCAATTCCCGCATGGTAGTTGATTTTAGGGTTTTGATTCCGATGCTACTGATACTGGGTTCGATTCCTAGATGCACGGATGTAATTTTAAGTAGGTTATGGTATGATTGTTGTTTGGATTCCTGTGCTACTGTAATGATGGGTTCGACTCCCTGCAAACGTGGGTTTTGTATCTGATAGTTTGTTATTAAGAAATATGTTTGTTCGTTTGAGATTTATATGTGTGTGTGGAGTGGACTTAGGTATAAGACATACCCTTATTATGGGTGAACCTAATATTATTAGTAACTAAGACCTACGAAGCGTAATGCTTATGAAACTGCTATTAATTTACCAAGACTATAGTGTGAATATGAAATACGTTATTGGACGATTTCTTAATTTTATAGTTACCTAGTAGTTTAAGTTCTAATTAAATTACTTATTAGCTAATAGGCTAGATTATAATGTAAATAAAGTATCACCAACTGTGCTATTTTATAAAAGAAACAAAAATGAACGAGGAGAAGTAAACAAAACTTTCTAACTCTGCAATCAGCAGCGTATGTCATTTGAATAGTTACTCGTGTGGCCTTATTTCAAATTCCAGGATGTTTAAGTCTTCAATTGGCTGCGATCACGCTATGGCAAAACCTTTGGTTTGTGCGATGCTAGAGACTAGACAGTTTCCTCAAAATCAGCTGCCATCGGCTGACTTCAACAGCAGTGGCTGTAGCCTGGCTCCTGTTACGAAGCTAAGTTTCACATTTATTAGACACCTCAGTTACTCTTATATACGTGGTATGATTTTGTTATTTCACAAAATACAATTATAGGTTTATGTTTTAGGACTTTGGTACCTACTACTATTATAGTTATCAGTTCAAATATACCAAAGAAAGTCCTTGTCAAATTTTATAATCTGAGGGGATAGTTAACAGCATTGTGTGCTAATAAGCCAACAATTGTTTGGACAGTCTAGGATGTCTAAATTTTCTAATCAGTATAGCTTCAAAACTACTCCAACCTCTTAGAATCAGAGGGGGGCGTCCAATTGGAATAAAATCTAATATGTTCGTGTGCGGACTATTTCAGTTACTGGATACGGTTGCGGGCAGCTGACTAGCTGACTCAACATTGAGGTGCATAAGGAGAGGCCTCTTTCCAGCGGCAGCTGCGATAGGCTGAGTTTAGAACGAGGGAGCACTGTAGGTAGCGTGTCACGCTAACATAAATACTCTTAAAAGAGACCCTGGTATGTAAAACTAAATTATAAGCATGCACAGGTCTTCTGAACTTACTTGAAGCGCGGTAGTGTGATTTGAATAATGTAACAAGAGTATCTTCAAGAAGAATAAGTTCAGATATTATGGAAAAATTATAGTATCGATTGAAGATGTTTCTGCAAAACAGTAATAAGAATAGCAGACATTGCATCTTATTGGATTCATGTTCCAACTGGAGTGCATAAAATTAATTATTTGATTAGGTTAACATAGCAGCACCATGGTGAGCGTAGCGTACCTATGGGTATATATTCTAAAACACTTACATGGAAAGGCAGAGTTCATCCTATTGTGAAAGCTCATACGCTGTACTACGTCACGCGTCTGATTTTCAGAGGGGGGAATGTGACTGTCAACAAAATATTATATTTATTTTAGCGGTGGGAGAGTAGCCAGTCTGGGTCGAGCTCTACAGAATTGCGCGGAAGGCGGGGCGCTTTTCTTTCCCCTACGGGGAAACCGACCTAAAACACTAATATTTGCATAATTAGGAAAAACGAAAATTTTATCAGCCTAGGGTAATTTAGGAACAGTCACACGTTCAAAACCGAATATACTACATTTGACAAAAATATATTTCGTAAGTTCCCAAAGGTGACAGATCTCACGTAAATCAAAGTTCAATCGAGAAAAGTTAGCGAATAGTTAAAACTACAGTAGTGAAGTTTGAGCATATTGTTAAAACTTTTCTTATAAATAAAATTGTTCTCAACTTTTACTACATCGCGGAAAAGTTATTTCATTATGAATTTTCATTTCGTATTCTTATAGTAAAGTGATGAATATTTTATAGAGATAAAAATAGTTGGGTTTTCATTATTTTACCTGTTAAGATTTTGATTTTGGGCATCCGAAGAACATGATGATTAACGATTGATGCTGAATAATCATTACACCAGAATAAGGATGCTCAAAAACACAGAAAAAAATTATTTGTTTAATTTTTACTCCTTAATAATAGTTTGCTCAGTAAAATCTAAATTGCGCCAATCATTTTCAATTGTATGACATTGTAAAATACATAGCACGATGCAACAAAAAAAAAAAAACATTCCTGAAAGCTTAAAATTCTGTCGTCGGCTTTCAAACAATGTTTTTTTTATTACTGTTTGTTCAAACAGAATAACTAGCATAACATTTTTAACATTGTGATTTTTTTGTTATTTAAAATATTAGTCAACCAGCCAAGATTTCGAACAAGTCGAAATCAAACCAGGGGTCCTAAACCGGTCACATTAGCAATTCCTCTAAAAGCAATTCATCTCCTGAATCCAGCTGCAATTCCTTTGACAGTAATTTGACATAAAAGCAATTCATAATTTGTGGACCATTTTACGAATCTCCATAGAAAACTGTCAAACAGATGAATTATTTCGTAATATGAATTACACGCAGTTCATATTATGAATTGTCAGTTTGTGACATTTTGCGATTATTCTTAATATTATGTTCATATAATGATTCTGCTAAAGTGACAGTTTTAAGCCCCCAGTCTCTAGTCTTCAAACCTTATCAAAACCAAAACCAAAACACCCCATCCAATTTCCCACCTTCCTTTAACCAAACGGCCCGAAAAACACTTCTTCGAGCTTTATCTGCAATTGTTCGTTGTAAGTGCACTAACTCTTCCAGCGAATTAATGGTTCATTACCTCAGGTCTTACGTTATGGAGAACAGGTGAGCAGTCTTTACGATGGTTTTATAACACTGCTCGGTACTTGCTAGCCCGCCAAAGTTATGGTCTCCGAGTCTTCAAAGTGTCTTATGTAATTGTGTTCTAGAAATATAATGGGTTCGGTTACGGGTGTGGGTTTTAGAGCTGTTTTAAAACGGCAACTACTCTGGTTGGTGGTTAATTTTGAGGTTTTGTTTGAGGATTTGCAGGTTTGTTAATCTCAAAAGTTTTAGCTTGATAAGATTCGACCAGCGTTAGACTGTATCTGGCATTAATGCTGAAATGCCTTTTTGGTGCAGCCGTGAGGCACACATTATTATTGTTAAAACATTATTTTTCATTTATTATTTTGTTATTGGTATTTTGTGTTTTACGAACTGTGTCCAAATAAACGTTATTCTTTCTTTCTTTTCTTTATTCGTTGGTCTAGTGGTCGTAAAATGAGGCTGGATAATGACTGCTGTGATTGAGGTCCCGGGTTCGATTCTTCCCGGGTGAAGCAAAGTGTTATTGGGTTTTTTTAACCGACTTCTTCAAAAAGGAGGAGGTTCTCAATTCGTCCGTATGTTTTTTTTTGTGTGTATGTCACGCGATTACTCCGCCAATTATGAATCGATTTTGATAATTCTTTTTTGTTTGGTAGGTCATGCTTCAGAGGTGGTCCCTTATAGATTTTATTGACTTTGCTTGCGTAATTTTTGAGTTAGCTTCAATAATTACGTATTTTTCCTACTTAGTGTATGTAGACGATATATTATTTGACTCCGTAGTGGTATTTGAATTTGTGTGGGGTAGGTACCACAACTAAAAAGTGAAAAATAAAAACATTTTCCAAAAAAAAAACCGACAAAAAAATTGAAAAGTAACTTTAATTTCGGAAGTCGGTGGCAAAAAACGTTAATTGAAAAGCAAAGACCGACTTCCGAAATTATTCTCAGTAGCAGTGCGGAGTCCGGATTTCTGCCTGGTCGACGGCAATAGGCTCGCCCCCTATTACAAGGGACTTAAAAACATAACCGGTGAAATGTGTGTGTACTATAGGTAAATATCTGACGAGCCCTTCGGGAAATACAGGCGTGATGTTATGTTATGTAATGAAAGTTCTCTATCATAACCGTAGTTGTCATATTTTCCAAGGGGAATTCGCAACTTCCTAAATGTGTTAATGAAAAGAAGATGTAATGTTTGCTTTCAATTTTTGTGTGCCAGTAGAGTAGGTACAAATACGTTTGTCACGGTATTAGCGACCACAATATATTGAGAAACTAAGGGTCTTACTATAAAAAATAGAAACTTGTTCAACGTGTGTCTAAGGTCATGCATCAATCAACTCAGCCTCATCGCAGTCCACTGCTGGACATAGGCCTCTCCCTAGCTGTGCCATAACACCCTGTTCTTCGCCTTCAGCATCCAGTCTGTCTAATGTCAAGCCTACGTCAAACTCCATACATAAATATCGTGTTTAAAAGGTGTTTAACCTAAACAAATGATAATCACAGTTTTGTGGTAGTAAGGTTAATACATTTCAAATTGATACATTTTAAACCGATAGCAAATGAGATCCATAATCCATTAAAAAATAAATTGTGTCCCCAAATAACCAAAGACAACACTACCTAAACAAAAAAGGATCAACGCTAATCGTTTCTCGAACGTCGAACTTCACATGACGAGTCAAAGATTACGTCGAGCCACAGTGTAAGATAAACAGCTAAACAATAGAGGGAGCTTGACAAAAAGCTTGATTGATAGACTGTGGCCTGAAGCTGACAGCCGTGATCGATCAACAGTGATTACCAGTTATAATGTGGTGATAAATCTAGGGTATATGCGACCTGGGAAGAGGTTAAGTGTGTGTTGACGGATGGAGGGCTTTTTAGGGATAAGTCCGGTAAACGATTTTGTTTTAAAATATGAAGCAATTTTGTCGGATCTTTTTTGTTTTGGTTGTCGTATAAACACGAATTTTAATATCAGTGTACAAAAACGGCATAACCCCGAAGGGTTAGGCAGAAGTGAGGTAGGTACCTATAGTATACCCTCATTTCGCCGGTTATGTTTAAGTTTCATGTGATAGGAGGCAAGCCTATTGAATGGCATTACAGTTTTTAGGTAATTCGATTTCAAAATTTTATGTGTTTGTTTGAAATAAACGATTTGACTTTGACTTGTGCTAGGCCAGCTCAAGGTCCAAGTATTACCGTTGATGTGCGGCCTACTTTACTACTAGCGTGAAATTCCCAACAAGTAATTCAGTAAACATAGCAAATAAACAGGTTTCGGGTTTAAAAGTGCTACAGTTATGTTAAACTTGAACAATTAAGTTTTGAGGAACGACCACCTAAAATAATAAGGTTTTAGATTATAAAAGGCTAAAAAAAAAGGTTGTGTTAATCTTGAACAATTAAATTTTGAGGAACGGCCACCTCAAATAAAAAGGTTTTAGATTATAAAAGGCTACAGTTATGTTAATCTTGAACAATTAAATTTTAAGGAACGGCCACCTAAAATAAACAGGATTCAGGTTTTAAAGGCTACAGTTATGTTAAACTTGAAAAATAACGTTTTGAGGAACGGCTACCTAAAATAAACAGGTTTCAGGTTTTAAAGCACTACAGTTATGTTAAACTTGAACAATTAAGTTAGGAGGAACGGCCACCTAAAGCTGAACAAAGATGCACTTGCCCCGAATCTAAAAAGCAAGAACCCTGGAATATCTGAGGTGATTTTCTTATCAACGTCAATTTACCAAAAAGATCAGGAAATACACAATCAAATTATTTCCCCCAACGACCCTTACAAAAAAAGCCATAAAATCATCACAAACTCATTAAAAAAACACTCCCTCAATCTAATAAAAGGACAATAATAATTCGAGTTCTTGGCGGAAAAGAAAAAGAAAAAAAAAACTTTAATAATAAAATACCAATAACGGTTATTAGGGATAGAATTCTTCTAGCAAAAATTTTAGCCGCAATGTGCTCCCTTCGGCCGTGATATTAAATTTTATCATTGTACTGGCCGCTTCCAAATATCTTTGTTAAACAGAGCATGAATTGCTTCGTGTAGTTTTTCAGCCAGAATTTATTGCTTTGTTGGAACAACTGGCATGTATTACAATCTAATAATGAGAGTTTAATCTGTTATAAGGGAAAAGGTGAGGTGGTAATGTAATTTCAGGCCGTATTTTTTACAATTCAAGGTATAAGTTTATTCTCCTTTAGAAAAGTAACGAGCATAAAATAGTTTGCTTGTTTACTGAAGACTTGGTGATTGCAGGAGGTTTGTCATAACTTGACAACATTAAAGACCAAGACGACTTTGCTTTATCCAAGAATTTCAAAGTACTGGGGGCCTAAAACGGCCAATTTGGCAGAATCATAATAGGATAATATTATGAATCCTCTTAAAATGTCACAAACTAACAATTCATTTTATTATCTGCGTGCAATTCATATTACGCAATTCATCAGTTTGACAGTTTTGTATGGAGATTCATCATAAAATGGTTTACAAATTATAAATTGCTTTTTTGAAGTTTAAAGTTAAATTTAAAATGAAATAATTTAAATTACGGTAATTTTATTAATTACGTCATTTTCATGCAGCAATATTTACACCATTATGATTTAATTATAAATTGCTCTGAGTACAATATGATTCAGTGTCAAATTAAAGGAATTCCTAATGATCTGCTGGAAATTCAGGGAATGAATTGCTTTTAGAGGAATTGCTTAATGTGGCCGTTTTAGCCCCCTCCCTGTCGACACTTTGACATTGAGCTAGCGTAGCGAAGTTCGTAGTTTCAATAGAACACAGAGCCAGCAAATACTGTTTTTTTTTTACTACTGACCTGCGTTCGACTGTGCCTATTAGAAAACAAGTGCGTGTTGGACCACGCTCAATGAAGGATTCCGGAGTTAGGATGAATTTATCACAAGAATAATCTTAACATTTTAGTTGAAAAACATGTTCTTTCATACGAAACCTTTCCAACGATACCCCACACCATGAGATAGACGAGTAAAAAAAAACATCCCCACTTTACGTGTACGGGAGGTACCCCATAAATTTGTTTTTTCATGATTTTACTTTGCCAAATTATAGCTTTCTAGTATTAAGGTCTCTGAGATATGCCGCGGACAGACAGACGGACATAGGGAAAATGGGATCCTTGTTGACTACTGAACCCTGATAAAGGTAATGAGAAAATAATGAAAACTCTCGTACTACAACATCATTATGATCTTAACTGCCCTGGGGATTCCCTAAAGGCACCTAAACGCCTGGAATCGAGTTACTAAAGACATTTCAACATAAAGGAGGCATAACTCGATTTTCTTCAATTTCCTTATGAAATAAAAAGTCTACGCAACAACAACTAAAATAATGTTTCGAAGTCAAAACTGTATTTAGTAAGACTATCGCTCTATAAGGAGCTCGTGGCTAAGTAATAACAGCCCCACGGGTCGATCCATCAGGTTAAGCTACGCTTGGCGGAGTTGGTCCGAGGATGGGTAGGCATCTTCACATCCGTGCATCTCCGTGACTCGGAAAGAAAAGATCGCTTTTAGCGATAAGACCGCCCATTGTGTCACCCTATGTAAAATTTTCAAATTTATGTCTGTAATTTTTATGGTGTACATAATAAAGAGTATTCTATCTATCTATCTATCTAAAGCATGTTAAGCTGTTGGTCCCGGCTTTCATTCGTGGATCTTTGACAGTCACTACGGGTCGTCAGAAGACCGAAAGTCTGACAACCAGTCTTACCAAGGGGTATCGTATTACCCAGTTACTGGGTTGTGGAAATCTGATAGACAATCGCTCCATGTAAAATACTGGTATTCAGCTGGATCCGGTTAGACTGGAGCCGACCCCAAAATACTTGGGAAAAGGCAGATGGATTAATCGCTCTATGAAAACAATGATGGCGCGCATCATTTAAGGATTCTCATAGTCAAAGTTGTTAATTTTTTTCCCTATTACCTACTACGGCTCCGTTGTCCGTCCATCCGACCGTCCGTCACCAGGCCTCATGAACCGTGATAGTTAGACAGTTGAAATTTTCACAAATGATGTATTTCTGTTGCCGCTATAACAACAAATAAACAGAATAAAATAAATATTTAAGGGGGCTCCCATACAACAAACGTGATATTTTTGCCGTTTTTATAGATACGGATAGTTTTTTAGGTACGGAACCCTTCGTGCGCGAGTCCGACTCGCATTTGGCCTGTTTTTTTTATGACTGACTTTAAACAAATAACTTTTACAATATCAACTGGCAAGTTACATCTACACTAACCCGCATGCCTTCACTTAAGTGATTCCAGTACTAAGATTCACGCAATGAATATTTTAGCAGCCCATCTCACTTATCCGACTTTAGCAACATGCGTGAGACGACGACCAGATGGGCTCGCCTTAACTTGAAGATTAATGGGCCCGATATAGTGAACTTGGCTTTATAGTAACCCTTTTGTATATTAATATTTAGGTATGTCAACTATAACAAATAAGGAGTAGGGTTGGTTTTGAAAAAATAGAAGTTTACTAGTATTCTACTATTACTACTAGTCTAGTCCACTACTATTACTACACTGCTGCAGCTCAGGGGGCTTAAAACAGTCACTTTGGCAGAATCATAATAGGAAAATATTATGAATCATCGTAAAATGTCACAAACTGACAATTCATAATATGATCTGCGTGCGATTCATATTACAAAATAATTCATCTGTTTGACTATTTTCTATGGAGATTCGTAAAAATGGTCCACATAATATGAATTGCTTTTGTGTCAAATTAGAGGAATTTCTAATAACAACTGGGATTCAGGAAATGAACTGCTTTTAGAGGAATTATTAATGTGGCCGGTTTAGGCCCCGTGAAATATTATTTTCTGTGTTCGGGCTTGAAGAGTAGATATGGATGCGACTAGGTAAGTACAGAATAGAATAGAATAGTTCTTATTTGCACAGAAAGTAGGTACAAGTTACAGATGTTAAGTTCAGACAGAGGTGCATCAGTGCATGGCACTTTGTTCTTATGGCGCTGTGAATAGAGAAAGTAGGTAAGTGTGTTGTGATGTCAATAGAGAAATAAAGAAGTGGCAAAAAATACCTAAACATCGAAGCTCTGTTGTGTCATTCAGCGCCTTAAGTGACGCATTTTTTATATATTTATCCGACGAAAAAGGTTAAAAAAAAAATGTGAATTATGATCGCCGATACATATCATTAATACAAATTTAGTGGTTTTGAGAAGAGAAGCTTTTGCTGCAGACGACCACAAGTTACAGACAAAAAAGTACATTTCTACGCGCAAAGGTATCAAAGATAACTAACTACAAACATACAGACATGCAAATACACTCCAATATTAGGTTAAGTGGTGGAAATGTCCAGTCAACCGAACTGCGGTCGAAAAGCTAGTCTCGCAAATTCAAAAATTGCGGCAAATTTGCCTCGGCCTAGGCAGAAAGCGACATGAAAATTCAATTTCCCAATTACTGGGTTGAAATTCTAGACTAACCGTTAGGTAAGGCTGTAACTTTTATCCTGTGACCTTTGGCGAGATCGATAGAATGTTTTAAAAGCAAAAATAACGTGTTTATTATGTTAAGTTCCTTTGAGTAAGAGATTTTTTCTCAAACATTGGTTTGAGCATAATTTTAACAACCTTCTTCGAGATAAATCAAAAATGCTGCTGGTCAAATACCTACATGCGAGCAGGCGACAACACATTATCCTTCTTTCTACATATTATAAAACAAAGTCCTCCACCGCGTCTATCTGTCGTCCTGTACCTACGCGATAAATTCAAAAACTACTGCACCGATTTTCATGCTGTTTTCACCAATGGATAGAGTGGTTCTCGAGTAAGGTTTTAGTAAATAATAACCGACATCCACAAACCAATAAACTCACACTGTATTACATTGAACTAACATAACTAGCAATAAATGTGAATGTACTTTAACCCTCATTATAATAATAATCATTATAGGAGTAGTGATTATTATTATATAGAGGGTTCCTAAATGAAATCTACTCCAAAGCCTAAAACTTTGTAACTAAAAACGCGCCACATTCGTAGACAGCTCTAAAATATTAAGCGCAAATAATATAGCCTCTGTCTAGACGGATGCCGTACGTACCGATGGAATTGACTGGGAATTTCAGCCATTTTGTTTTGAAATAGGGTATCGAAATCAATGGGAGGCTGTTTTAGGGAAATTTGACTCATAGAGATGCTTTTTGGTAGCGCTCTTTGCAATCGCTAGCTTGATTTTTTCAGGTCGATATCTCTTTAGGATTTTGGTTTTCAATTTCTTATGAAACTACTGAATTTCTTTCAGTTTTATCTTTAGGAAGTTTCCATTTTAGTGGCACATTGATGAAAGGTCTTTTTTGAAGGTCATTATATCTCGCTCACATTGCTCAGGATTCTGATTATGGTAAGGTACGTTTTCAATGAAGCCTTTTCGATCTTTGAGGACTACGCCTACCATGTTTGTTTATCCTTCTATAAAAAAAAAATTGCCTAAACTACAATTTTTAGATTTCCACAGTCCTTACAGAGCTTATACCGATTGGATCACACTTTGCGGGATTTATTAGGAACGTAGATAAAATCAATATTTTTGTTCTGAGCAGGTCCCTAGTGGCAATCGTTCTCAGTATGAAATTCAACTACTAGGAATGATCAACTTCTACAAAACGTTAATCAACCTATATATAACCTGTTTATTATCCTGTTCACTGCTGGGACACGGGGAGGAGCTCGTGGCTAAGTAATAACAACCGCTCGGGTCGATCCATCAGGTTAAGCTACGCTTGCCGGGGTTGGTCCGTGGATGGGTGACCATTTTCACATATCGAGACTCCTCCGTGCCTCGAAAAGCACGTTAAGCCGTTGGTCCCGGCTGTCATTTGTGGATCTTTGACAGTCGTTACGAGTCGTCAGAAGCCCGAAAGTCTGACAACCAGTCTAACCAAGGGGTATCGTATTGCCCAGTTGCTGGGTTGTGGAGGTCAGATAGGCAGTCGCTCCATATAAAATACTGGTATTCAGCTGCATCCGGTTGGACTGGAAGCCGACCCCAACACAGTTGGGAAAAGGCTAGGCAGATTTTTTTCACAGCTGGGACACGGGCCTCCTATCTTTAAGAGGGAGTGGGCTGTTATCTAGTACGCGGGCCCAGTGTGGGTTGGTAGATGTCACATGTCTTCGAATTTATGGTTCTAGGACATGCCGGTTTCGTCACGTTTCGATGTTTTCTTTCACCGTTTTGAGAGCAGTGGTGATTAAATTTTTTACACAAAGTAAAGCCTGTCTGGTTTCGAACCCACGACATATAACTCGTACCAATCTAAATTAAAAATAAAAATGTTTGTACAACCTGTTTATTACTTTGACGAGTAAGTAAAAATTATGAGAAAACATTTACAGTGTATATTGACTTTGTAACTACAACATCACCCGTATAAAACATTTATGCAAAACTGAAACTGCGCTCGCTTTTAATTTTTGAAACGCAGTCAGCTTTGAGCGTCGGTCGGCATCTAATTAAACCACCATATTCTCTCAAAAGAGAAAATTACATTCACAAGGAAACACCACTTTGAAAATAGAAATACATGTTATTAGTAATTACACAAATATAAACTTTATACAAATAAAAATTAAGTTGGTTTTAGAAAAACAAAATGCTGCTGAAAAGGTCATAAAGTTATTTCAGTTGTAATGAAAATTAAACTATGTAAAGATGGAACTACAGTTCCCAATCGTACAGCACGTCAATTTTAAATATTGTGTAGATATAATGGAAAAAGTTAAAATTTAATCAAATTAATTTAAGATCTCTGTAGCTAAATATAATTATTGAGTAGTTAAATTCTTTCTGAGTTTTGAATTAACATTTTACTTTGATATTTCAGCTGTTCTGTGTTTTTAAAAGTTTTATGGAATACGATATGCTTCTCGAAAAAATCCAGTTTGTATTGGGGATGTTTCTCATTACCTGATTATAGTAACTACATAAATTATACAATTTCAATTTCCTTCGACGCTTTTCCAATGAGAAATATACTGTTCATTTCTCAGGTAGCATGAACCCACTTACTTTAAAAGCAGGGAATGCATTCAGAGTACGAATCGCACACGTTGCGCCGATAGCTCATGTTCAGTATGACAGATGGCGCTAGTCGCTTCGTATAGAAGTCCTCAGGGCATTGCCCATACTCGCAGTCGCTGAGATAGGTATTATAGGTAGTACTTAGGTATTCCAAATGCATGGTTCGAGCTAAAGTTTTCTTGCAATACTGTGGATATGCTTGCTACTGTTACTAGAAATTATTTTGATTATCACCATGAATTAAACTAAATAAAACTACAGTCAGTGTCGAAATCAAGTGATGCTCTATGAATGAGTAGGTACTTTTTAAATAAATTTGCGATTGACACTATAACATACAGTTAAGATATAAGTCATAAGCGAAGACCAAGATATAAGTCAAGACCTAGGAAATGATTTATTGATATAAGTCAAGACCAAGGAAACGACAGAATTTTTATTAAAAATTCGTACGCGTATGGCGAATTTTTAATTAAAATTCGGTCGTTTCCTTGGTCTTAAAAAATTACAAATAATAATTCAGATGACAGATCGATTTGTTTTGTACCAAGATGTTGACGAAATAAATTAAATTCATAAATAGTTCCCCATTAAAGGGCACGCGACCCCTTTCATGGGGTTCCCACCCCATCGTCTGTAAAACAGTGCAACACAAACTATTGTATTTTGCCAACTTACTGTACTCTCTCTCCTTAGTCGGCAAACAGTCTGTATTTATCGTTCCTAGGGTCGCCATCTTGGATTCTAAGATAGGAATGAAATTATGACGTCATGAAATTTTATTTGAGAATATCAATAGTGAATGTTTATGGTAACGTGTGATATTTGTAAATTGTGGATAGTGTCTGAATATATTTTATGTTATTTATGGTTTTAAAATAAAAGAAAAAGAAAGAAAATATTTTATTTGCGGTAAACATGACGCAATGAAAGAATACAAAACAAAAAATATGCAAAATAGAACCCCAGCACTGGTGTTGGTGGCTTTCTGAATTCATATTCTCTGTTGCGAATCTATGATCAACGAGATCAGTGATAACTTGATCAAAGTAATCGTTGAGCTCCTTAAATCCTGAGTTGAGCTGCACGATCACTGACAAATGCGTGCACTGACTGGACAGGTCCACTCAATCTGTGTGGTTCTTTCCTCAAAAGACCATTTCAGACACCAATCTACATGGTCTTCACATGATCTGACCAAGATTATGTCTGGACTTTAAAAGAGACTGTAACCTCTGAGTTTGTTTCGGCCTTTCTTCTCAGAGTAGTCAGATAGGAAACGCCGACCTCATCTAGTTTTAAAAATGTGTTTGACGTGTAAAAGTGTTTGTACAAACCTACTTACAGAAATAAATCATTTATTTATTTAATCAGTGGTAACTTAGAATGTTTAAAAATGTTTTTTTTTAAATAATAATTTTGCTCAATAATATCTTTTTTTTCATGGTGATTTACATTTCGTAGATTTCATAAAACTATACCTACTTTTTTCTAACAATAAAACAAAAAGAAAATGCAACAATTAACAAAATAATCGTGAAAGTGCATAGGATATTTCGTTCCCTATGAACAAAATTTGAGCACCTACTAAAACTATTCCCACGAAAATAACATCACATACAAAATTAAAGGTAACAAAAAGCAGATGTAAGTGGAAACGCCGAGAGAGGACGCCCTAGGTGGACATAATAGTGACGTTATTGGTGATTTATTTATTTATTTTTATATACTTTATTGTACACCACAAAAATATATAACAAACACTACAAAATATACAATGGGCGGCCTTATCGGTATCCGCGATCTCTTCCAGGCAACCTTGGAATGGACAGTGATTGTGGTGATGTTCTTCACAAAGGTCAGGTGCGCAGACCTTCAACCGGTGTGCGTGTATGACTAGATGTATGAACGTAAGCGAAGCAAAGGGAGTATGTAAGGATCGTAGCAGATAGCGTTCTGTAGTTTCTGCCTAACCCCTTGGTAAGAGTGAGTTTATGTATGTAGGTATGTGTGCCAACTGCCAACTTAAAATCTCCAAATATCAATTTCAGAAACTGCAACCAATTATTCTAACGCCGTGGTGACCCTAATTCTCAGCAAAGCGCTCCGAATTTGCTAGCAATGTCGACGAACTCCAAAATAAATAAGGGCTGCCGTTTGTCACAAACACAAACAAAACAGTGGCAAAGGATTCCGTACCATATAGCCCATAATATAGCCTACATGGGCTATAGTTAATTTTATAGCCGATTGATAGTCTTCGAGTTATGGGCCTTGGTTTATGGCTGCAATAATTGCGAGGGGATTTTGCCCTTTTGATGTCTTGGTTTTTTCCCTAAAGTGTCCATTTATTTGAACGATTCTTTTCCAATGGAGATGATATGGGCAAACGCAACATTTAAATTGAAAGTGAAATCGATTGTATGAAGTAAAAAATAAAAGCTAAGTAGGTACTTATAGAAAAAAAGAAGACGTTTAAGATTAAAACCTGCAGATACTTACACAACATTATAAGAAATGAATAAAAAAAAACTACACGGTTTTTTTTAAGAGAACTAACATCATAATTGTTGACAAAATTGTGAAAAGAAAAATCGTCTTTGCTACAAAGGTGAACGCCATTGAACTGAGCCGTGCCATAGTAAAAGCTAGTTCATAAATTCGTAGAGCTTGTTATAGCAGAAAATTGGGAAAACATGAAAATAAGGACCAAAGAAACTGTACACAAAAAAGGTAAGCCATCAAAACTGTCAACACAAATCCCGAACACCCATTTCAAAAAGAGAACTATCTCTAAACCAGAAACATTTTCATTCCTTTCTCCATCCTTCCCGCAATCCTCACAATTTCCATTCACACGTCATCCGGGCTTCGAATTTCGAATTCCTCATTTTGGGTGCTTCGGCCATGTGTGATTATAGCGCCAATTAGGCCGTTGTCTATCTACCGTGCAATCCGGCTGTCCGTCTGTTTATCTACGCCAATTATCACTGGAATGGCGTGATATCGTCATTGGCGTTCGTCTTGGGTACGTATTGAGCCGGAATCTTTAATGGTCTGTTCAGTTCAATTGCTTTATTGGTGAGTGATGACTATCGTATGTATTAGATCGATATGCTGGTTTGAGTATTCATCGGTCGTCATCAGCGGTGTGTGTACAATGGTCATACTTGACTTCGCTGGTTGTAGAGACAATGGTCAAGTCCAAATTGTATAATATTTATTTGTAGACTGAAAGTCGGTCAATTTTCTAGACTAATTTTGACAGCGTCAGTCGAAGGGTTATTACTTAGGGAGTGCCTCCGCTGCCGGCGCCGGCTCCCAAAAATAACGCCATTGGAAACCGGCAGTGACATTACTGCCGGCAGCCGATGTTTTTAATCTCGGCCGGCTCTCATAATGGACACCGGCTGCGCGGCGTTTATAGAAACCCCTCCAGTATTCAGAACCCCAATTAACTAACCGTAACTAAAATATGTTTTTCTGCATATTCTAGTCATTTTTCGTAGGGGGTCACAGTTCTAACCTAACCTAACCTAATTTTGCGATTAAAATTATTAAAGTCCTAATCTTACTAGTTCGGTTTCGGGTAGTACTTTATGACTTTATTACTGGAATATGGGAAAAAAATGCTCTATTACACGTTTTTTTAATTATGCCTACCCTGCCTATCAACTCCATACGCCAAAGTGACAACCAAAGTCAGCGCCGGCACCCAATTCAGCAACCGGCGCCGGCAGCGGAGGCACTTCCTTTTACTTATTCTTGACATGTTTTGAAAATGGTCGAAAATAATTTGAAAATGTATCAAGGGGGAAAGCATTTTTGAATTCTTCGCGACCAATCGGGTTTACGTACGTTTATTTGCCACCAAAAGCATTTGTTTTCCGTAAATCGCTTTTGCGTTCCTATTAAACATGTTGTTTTTGGATAAATATTACCAGATAAAACATAACAATACCTAATTATACCGAAAAACCATCGCACACCAAAACTTCACTGAAGAAATTTTAAGGGCCAAAGATTAACTTCCCACCACAGATGAATACAGATGGTTAACTCCGCAAAATCATTTAAATAAAAAGCGACTCTTGCTACGACACAATAAAGTGCAATTCAGGTCGCACAGCGCTAATTACCTACAATTTTATTACATTCTGTGGCCTCTCTATCGCGTAACTCTTATATCTTCTGACTGCGTTCTACGCTCACTGAATTGGCCCGATACGACGAGCCCGCCGCGCCGCGTACTTGTAGCTTCATACCTAAAATGCGGAGTGCGCCTTCTGTACTATTCTGTGTTCCACTCCTAGCTTACTATTTTCTAGCTTGTTGCAAGAAAAAGTCGTACACAAAAACGACGTAAGAGGCTTACGTGAAGTTGTGAACGGAACATTCTGGATTATTGAGGGGAACTTTGGTTTTAGAAATTGGCATTTCTTAGCGCTGACGCTTGCTGTTTTGGGAAACTGTGTTTAAGCCCTGTTAGGTTTTTGTTTTTGTTGGTTTGCTGTTGCAAATTGGGGGGAGAGTTTGTCTTTATGCAGATTTAGGGTTAGTTGTGTTTAGTTACAAGTTTGTATACTTACACATACATTTTCTTCCCATGGGGGTAGGCAGAAGCTACAGCACGCCACCTGCTACGGTCCTGTGTTGTGTTGTGTTGTGTTGTGTTGTTGTTGTTGTTGTTCCTTTTGCTTCGTTTACGTTCATACATCTGGTCGAACACGTATGCCAGTTTATTTAGCTATTAACATTTAATGATGATGATAAATGAGCTCTATGTACTGTGTATGATGGGCTCGTTGTTAAATAATAACAGCCGCACTACTGATCGATGTTTAAGCTACGCTTGCCGAGGTTGGTCGATGAAGAGCACGTTAAGCCGTTGGGATGTCATTTGTAGATCTTTGACGTAAATATCACACCTGATTTTCCACCAACCGGTTGATTCTGTAAAAATCTTACCCTGAAAACTTAGGTGAAGGAGCAGTCACTCCATTTTACCTAAGTTTTCACTGTAAGGTGTTTACAGAATAGACTGGCTGATTCAAACTTCACTTCACTTCACTTCACAAAAGGTTAGCAGCATTGCTATTCTGTAACCATCTCACCGTGAAAACGAAGGTGAAGTGAGCTTGAAGTGAACTGTCACTGCCTTAGCATCAGTAGGTATCGATGACAATGACAGCTCACTCCACGCACTCCTGTAAGAGTTCTCCATAAATCACCATCCATTGATTGTATATTAAGCTTTACAATAGCCCTAATGTTTATTATCAGCGGTGGGTATAATAGTGATGAATATAAATGGTGATGGATGGAGAGGAAGAGGTAGGCTAAACAAAAGATGGTTGGATTATGTGAAGAGTGATTTGAAAGAGAAGAGAGTGAATGATAGCGTGACGGTTGACAGGGGAGAATGGAAGAAGAAAATGTTTTGCGTCCTAAGTAACATGGGACAACGAATGAATGAATGAAAATCGCAAAAAAAACAGCTGTTCCCTAAATTTTGACGAGCTATGCGAACATAAATGTAGGGAACAGCTGATTTCTATTTCGCGATTTCAGCGTTGGTCCCGTATTGAAAGTTGTTCATAATTATGAGTACAATAACCGCTTAAAATATTCCGTGTATGAAAAGATACCTTATAATTATACTAGCTTCCACCCGCGGCTTCGCTCACGTGGTATGTTGATAATAAGTAGCCTATGTCCTTTGAAACGAGAAATCATTGACTTCTGATCAATTCCTTCATATTTATGTCAGAAAATACTCTAAGATATTCAAAAGAGTCTGCGCTCAAGCTAAATCTAAATTAGTAAGTAACAAAATTAGTTCTTCCAATAATAAAATAAAAGCTGTGTGGCAGATAAATAACAAAGAAACTGGAAACACAAAACAGCGAGATCAGAATAAATTGTCATTAAAAATTGATAATGAAACCATTTCAGATAAGTTGAAGGTTGCTGAGACACTAGAAAACTTCTTTACCAACATCCCAATTGAAGTTACAAAATCGCTCCCCTCATCATCTATATTAGCTGAATGTCTTCTAAAGGAAAACTTCAGTAAGGACATTCCAAGTTTTGAATTCAAGCCCATTTCTATTGTCACAATTAAAAAAGCCTTCAAAAGTCTTAACATAAAAAACACTGAAGACTTATGGGGGATTTCCGTTAAGATTCTTGGAGATATTATTGACACAGTTGCCCCTTTTCTAACAGGTATATTTAATGAATGTTTAGATAGCGGAATGTTTCCTGATTTAATGAAACATAGTAAAGTAGTACCAATTTTCAAATCGGGTAGTAAGAGTGATCCCTCTAATTATACCATTCAACCAGGTTTCAGACTGGCTAAAGTAGACTCATCTTTCATGGGGTACTGTTTAAAATGTTACAATAAAATCCCTCCCCACATACTTCAACTGAATGAGACGAAATTCAAAACTTGTATAAAACGCACACTATGTAGGCAGGCATATTATAAGTTGGAGGATTACATCTCTGATAAAAATGCTTGGCTTAATGCTGGTCCTGCTCCACAACCACAACTAACTAATTAACATTCGAAAATGCTGTTGGAGCTGCTGAAGATTGTAAGACTATCTTTGCATTGTATAAACTCAATCTCTCCTTTGTATTATATAATTGCACAGGTGTGAGTACTATGTACTATAGAGCTACCATTTACCGGGTATTTTGTCTTTCATTGACTTGAATGTGCCCTGGCGGCTGGGAATGTCATGCTCACTCAAATGTCTCGCTGGTGGTGGCGTATGTGTTGGATCATTTAGCTCCCTTCAAAATGGTTGAGCTGAATGGTGCTGATCCATGCGTCATGTTCGTGAACGGGCGCCGTCAGTTGTGACTGGTCATTTCTTAGCTGCCATGGCTTATTTTAATTTTTGAATTGTGCTTATTTTGTAATTGCGGACGCTTTTAACGTGCTTTCTACATTGTTCTCACATGTATAATTTCAACATGAATAATGTAACCATTATATTGTAACAATATTTTGATTTAAAAGAGTGTCCATGGAGTTTCTTGCCCGTTCTTCTCCATAGGTACCTACTACGCTTTGGAATGGGCAACTAGCTTCATATTTCTGACTGACTGACTCCTTGACAATTCAAAAGTGCCTGTAAATGGTTTAATTGAAATAAATGCTTTGAGTTTGAGTTTGAGTTTGAGTTTATAGACCAATATCTGTGCTACCAGCATTAAGCAAAATATTTTTTTTTTTTTTTAATTCAAATGGGATTTTACATAGTCATCAGTTTGGTTTCACGAAAGTTAGGTCGACGACTGACGCAGGAGTAAAACTCATCAGTCACATTTTGAATCCTGGGAGAAGTCCCAGGATGCAATTGGCATTTTCTGTGACCTCTGAAAAGCGTTTGACTACGTTGACCACAATACACTAATCTGTAAATTACACCACTACGGAATTCGTAGACAAGCTGCTGATCTTGTTCTTTCCTATCTATCAAACAGGCAACAAAAAGTAAACGTTAACGGGGCGACGTCCTCGGGGTCTCTGGTTAAGATGGGCGTGCCTCAAAGTTCGATTATTGGCCCTTTTCTATTTCTAGTTTATATTAATGACCTTCCTTACATGATGGCTAACTTATCGGATATAATTCAATTCACCGATGATACTTCTTTAATTTTTAAAGTAGATAGGGAAAGATACGGATGTCTTACATGTCAACGATAGTCTGGCAATTCTTTCGAAATGGTTCGCAGCTAATAACCTCTTACTTAATGCGAACAAAACTAAATGTCTTAAGTTCTCGTTACCTAATGTTCCTCGAGTAGGACTAAATTTAAAACTTGATGGCAAGAAACTAGATGTTATTACGGAAACTGTATTTCTAGGAATTACTATAGATTCGAAATTGCAATGGGGCGCCCACAATTTTTATTAGATTAGAGATTTAGAGATCTTTCAGACAGATTAAGTTCAGCTGCATAAGTATGCAGTAAGAAAAATAAGCCTTATTTTATCTTATGCCTTATTATATCGATTAATGCCTCGTATTAATGCCTTATTTATTTCGATAGCCACAGCTAGGTTAGTATACTTTGCTTATTTCCACAGTATTATGTCTTATGGCGTTCTACTGTGGGGATCGGCAGCGGACGTAGATTCAATTTTCATCTTGCAATACGCGCGTTCTATAAAATGGGTCCTCGTGAGTCCCTTAGAAATAAATTCAAAGAAGTTGATATACTAACTCTGCCTTCTCTTTATATCTTAGAAAGTATTTTGTATGTTCGCAAAAACTTAGGACTCTACAAAATAAGAAGCAACTTCCATAATATAAATACTCGTAGTAAACATGAAATTGTGATACCTAAATTTAGATTAACCAAAACTAGTAAGTCATTTGTTATAAACAATATCCGCTTTTATAACAAATTGCCAAAGTCTCTTACAGAACTTAGCGATCGAAAGTTCAAAACCCACATAAAACGTGTCCTTATCAAAAAAGCATATTATAAGATTAAAGACAAGGAAGTTTGGCAATAATTCCTTCTGCACATGTGGCTTCCCTGGTACCTCATTAACGGCATAACTATGTACGAGTCTATTAACTACTCCCAAATTACCATGTTTTTTTTTACATTCACCTTGAAATAATTATCTTATTATTTGATATTGTATACCTACAATTTGGTTTCAAGTCTATAATAGTGGCTTTTGTGGACATGATAATTGTTTAGATTTGTTACAGTTGTAATAGCAATCATGTCACTTGGTTTGAATAGGTCTTTATTTTTATTATCTTACTTATCTCTTGTATAGATTCTTTTTCATCTTGTGAATGTGAGAACGATGTAGGCTTAGTGGGCTCCTGCCAGGGTTGCGGAATAGTCCGAAAGGGATACCGGGACCCTGGCAACAGGCAACTGAAGGAACACGAGTGGGTTTTAGTCAGTAAGAGTCTGACACGCTCTTCCGCTCCGCCCAGAGCGGGAGAAGTCATTTGATGATTTACAAACCAAAAAAAAAAAAAAAAGCCTTTGTGGCCTGTAGTAGTTTTGTTGAACATTTTCTATTTTGTTAAGTACTTACCTGGTACTTTTTGAAAGGCCTACACTGTCCTCCCTTATCTAATAACACTGTAATTCGAAAATATTGTTACAGCCAATTATTTTTAAAAGAGTAATCGTGGAGTTTCTTGCCGGCTCTTCTCCATAGGAAACGACCAATTGGAACCGTGCACCTAGCTTCTGACGTTTCATAAGTGCCCATGTAGGTTTATATGAAATAAAATATTTTTATTTTTTATGATTTTGATTTTGACTTTCTCAAGCTCTAGACAATCAATAAGACAATATCTGTGTACCTATTGAAATCGGTTCAGTCGTTTTGGCGTGAAAGCGCGACAGACAGACAGACAAAGTTACTTTCGCATTTATAATATTAGTAAGGAAGTAAGGATTATAAGATAATGGTATACAATAAAGTATACAAATAAATAAACATCAAAAAACAGCTCAGCATTAGTTGAAAGCCATTTCCTTATCGTCAATTTGAGACTAGCATGGATTTGCACACTCTCGAGGTCAAATAATGCATGCGCGATAGCAGAATTTGTGCGCTAAATCTAAAGCTGTGAGTCATCATTTCCGTGCACCTCCTTACAAATCTGAGCGAGGGCGGAAATCACTGAAACTAGCGATGTAAAATGAAATTGAAATCTTGAAACTTACAATTTTTACCTGCTATTTCTTCTAGCTGTTACATTAGTGTTAACCGATATCATCAGTTTACAGTGAAAGGTTTGAAGGTATAGTCAGGGAAATTAATTGGGAAGCAAATTAACTTGAATTGTCTTCATATTTAAATAACATTATCATCGTATGAAATGGCTACAACACGGCAAATTAACGTAAGGTGTTTTAGAGGTATGAGGGACCGCATCCTTTATAGAAAAGGGAGGCTCCTTCGACAAGACGGATGTTGTGTCCGGCGGGCAACTGCCCAACGATTGGTTGTCAGGATTTTGTATATATTTTGATCGCGCGATAAACTCAAATTGCGCGATGCAGGATTTTTGTGACGTCAGGTTTTTGTGTGATGTCAGGTCTTTGACGCGTAGTTCGCATGTCGCGATGTAGATGTCAGCAACCACAGTGTCACTTATGCTTAACAATTAATTTCCCTGACTGTACGTATAATACCTGTACCTAAGTAAGGACTGACTACTGATAAGGTATTAAAGTTGCCTAAACTTTTATCACTATTGAATAATTTCATAATATTACTTAGTATCGTTTTTCAAAATTGCTCAACCAATTAAAATGACATCATTCAAAATGAATGGCCAATTGACATTCGAAACAATGATTGCATTCAAAATTTGAAGTTTTAAATGAAATATAAAATGCTTCATAGAAACTTGACACAAAGGTATTAAAGCGAATGTCAATTGTTTTATACTTTTATCAATCATTGAAGTGAGCTCAAGAGGCCAATGCTCGTATTTAAAAGTCTCTGAAACAAAAATCTGTGAAACTTTTCAAAATTTTCGGTAAATCGATTGTATTTTTGACAGATTGCGAATGCGAACGTTCTTAAAAATACGGGAATTGCCCCTCTGGCCATTATTTGGTTTGAGGAAGTGAGGCGAATGCAGGGTGTTAGGCAGAACGTTGAACATATGAAAATGGTGGATAGGTGGGGTCATCTGCTACTTATGCAGCCCTAATTTATTTGGCCCTGCTCCCCTGGATATTTTTTTATTTCATTTTTTCTTTCTTCTAGTTTCACCAGTTTCTCAACTTTAAAGGGTAATTAAAAAAAAGAAATACACAAATATTGCCTGTTTTACCCATTTTTAATAAAAATTACACTTTAAAGTTAAGAAAGTGGTGAAAATAGAAGAAAGAAAAAATAAAATAAAAAAATATCCAATCTGCCAAACACCCTTTATTTTTATAACATAATATCACGCCTTGTAACACCGAAGGGTCGGGTAGAGGTGTCCTTTACTACATCCACCTTTCGCTAGTTATGTTTGAATACCATATAATAGGGGGCCAGCCTTTTGCCATCAACTGGGCACAAATCCAGACTCCGGGCAGCTACTGAGACATTCCTAAAAGAAAAATCCGATTAAACATATATTTAAAAAATTGTTTTGTATTTTTATCAATTTCTGAAATGAGGCGCATATTTTAATGTTTCCAAATTATATTGTGGGTTTGTTCTTATCTTTAAAAGCGACGATGTAAATGGAACAGACATAGGTTATATAGATCTTAATAATTTCTAGATCTCTCCCAAATAAGTTAAGAATTTCGAACGAGAACAGAATATAACTGAAAATAAATCTTGAACACGTTCAGACGCACCATTTGTAGAAACGTAAATGATGTGAGTTTCTATTTAGAGTTGGACAATCAAATTTACTGCTTGAATAATGTAGTGCCAACGAACATCGTATGCTATTTTGTTCCCAACACATACAAGTATAAAATGTTAAGAGTTATGAAGGAACTTGGATAAAGGGAGAAGGTGTTTTGTGAATGCTTGTATGGTAAAACTTGGCAAACTTTTTGTGTTACCTCAAACCGAAAAAAATCTTAGTTCATTTTTGTCATCAACTCTATGATTTGAAACAATGAATAAATATTGTTTTTATTTTAATCTTTCAAATATTATTTTATCCAGACTATCGAGAGAAGTAACAGCTCTAAACTTTCTTTAAATCGTATTCGTCTCTCTCGTCTGCAATGCATACATTTTGATTTTTACATTATTAAATAGTTTCTAGACTTTAACTAAAGAATACCTAAAATACTGTGGAATAGTTTATTTTGCAAATAGGTTGAATTTGTTTTACATGTCATTTTATGAAATACCCTACTTGCACCGGTTTCCTGAAAGTGTCCTGAAACCTTTGAAAATAATGCAATTCCTGGAAATCTATTTCAGTTCAAACGTGCTTTCTTTTCACTTTTCAAAGTAAAACTCGCAAACAACAAAAAATTCAAACAACCACATCCATCCTTCGGCCCTCATCTCCGTAAACCGACGGAGGCAGCTGCGTATTTCGCTTGGTGGACCGTCAATTTACACAACGTTGATTTATACAGATAGCGTGCAACGTAACGCGTATCTCATACTGTATATACGTACAATTTTGCGCCATTATGACTCTGTTTGTATGCGGAGTATAATGTTTCTACTGTGGTTTGTATTCGGAGATTTTTTGGGGAATTCTCGATGGTGATTTTGTATAAGTCCTACCTGCGCGCCGTGGTTTCACCCTCGTAAGTCTCGATCCCTTGGGCATATCTGGATAAAAAGTCTAAGTATCCTATGTCCTATTCCAGGTCATGGTCTACCCATGTGCCAAATTTCATCCAAATCCGTTCAGCCGTTTTAGCGTGAAAGCATAAAAAACGAACAAACTCACTTTCGTATTTATTACCCGACTACGGCAAAGAAAAAAGGAGGGTTATGATTTTGACCGGTATGTATGTATGTATGTTCATCTGTTCCCTCATATCTTGTAAACGACTCATCACAATTTGAAAAATGAGGTATCGTTGGAAGCGTCTTGATCGTCCGCTGGTTATAGGCAAAAAATGGCGCCCTGTAGAGGACATAAAGTGAGGAATTAAAAAAATATATATATTTAATCGTACCATGTTGGGTATCAAATGAAAGGGCTTAATAAGCACATTTCAAAATAAAAAAATTATAAACCCAAAAGAAAAAAAAAAAAAATTAAAGTAATAAAAACTAAAACCCAACTACGACTAAAAAGGTATAAACAAGACACCGCAGACAGACAAATTAAAAATCCGGAGTCACACCTAATCTGTTCGATTTATGCCCTAACACGTGTGACTCCGGATTTTTAATTTGTCTGTCTGCGGTGTCTTGTTTATACCTTTTTAGTCGTAGTTGGGTTTTAGTTTTTATTATAATATTAGCTAGGATGCCGGCGCAGCAAGTGGCGCCGGTTACGAAGTTACTGAAATCAGCCATAAGGCCGGATAAAAGTGTCAGTGGCTGATTACTGTTACTGTAGCAGAGCGTCGCATTGATGGTTGTGTGTATGGCGACTGGCTTCTGATGGCATGAAGTCGGAGGACGCTGCCGTACCACGTCCACGAACTGCTGCATATTTCGGCACAATTCTGATAATATTGAAGCTGCTTAACAACTTATTCGATGGCCACTTCTCGTAAAGGCTATCCTGCGCCGTTAAGTATTTGATTAATTGGAAGAATTCTAAAGAGATAATTTAAATAAATAATAGTAAATTAGTCTTGCAGCTTTATTATGATGACCGCCTTGGAATAGGCTGGTAAAGTTTCATCATCAGCCTATAGCAGTCCACTGCTGGACATAGGCCTCCCCAATTGCACGCCATTCAGCTCGATTCCCGGCAACTGTCATCCAGCTGCTACCAGCTACCCTGCGAAGATCGTCGCTCCACCTAGCCAGAGGGCGTCCTACCTTACGTTTGCCGATTCGCGGTCTCCACTCAAGAACACGTCTACTCCAACGGTCATCGGTTCTATGGCTAGTATGGCCGGCCACTTCAGCTTGCTTGTTATAATTATGAGCTATTTCGACAACTTTGGTTCTCTGCCGGATTACCTCATTCCGGATTCTATTCTGGTACAGTTAATTAATTATAAAGAAGGCGAAGATCTAAACCGACGGGTTGCGTATTTCGCTTGGTGGACTACCAATTTACATAACGTTGATTTATGGAGATAGCGTGCTACGTAACGCATATCATTCTGTATTATGTACAATTTCGCACCATTATGACACTGTTTGTGTGCCGAGTATAATGTTTCTGCTGTGGTTTTCTGCGTTCCAGTATTTATGATGTCTTGAAGGATTTTTGGGAGGGACTTTCTCCTCAAAAAATCAAAATATCTCGGGATATTTTGTTAAATTCTAAAGGGTTTATTAATTGGTTTCTAGTTTTGCTGTCTTGAATTCTAATTCATGACTACGGAGAATCTACCCTCGCGTCTTTGCAATTCATAGTATTAACTTTTTAGTATCGTAGCACAAAATTGGATTCGAGTTACTCAAGGTCAAGAAGAATATTTTGATCTTCTGAATACCTGTCTTATTCAAGAGAGGTCTAAACCCAACAATGACAGGTGTATTGAGGGCTGTGCTAATCCATAGCTTACTTTAAATCATCATCCATAGTATTTATTTTATTTATCCTTTATATAGATTCTTTTTAACCCCCGACGGAAAAAGAGAGGTGTTATAAATTTAACGTGTGTATCTGTGTGTCTGTCTAAGCCATCGGAGCTGCCAAACGGCTGAACCGATTTTGATTTTTTTGGTTCTGTTTGAAAGGTGAATTGATCGAGAGTGTTCTTAGCTATAAAAAAAATCGTTTATTAGATGCTTTGTATTTTCAAAATTTTTAGTTTAATTTAACTTGTATATTTTTCGATGTGAGCACATTGTAGGCTTAACAGACTGTAGATTTATTTGTAGACCATTTTCTATTTTTTTAAGTACCTAGTACTTGTTGACAGGCTACACTGTCCTCATATACACTGTACTTTGAACACATTGTAAAAGCCATTTATTTTGAAAAGAGTAACCGTGGCCTCTTGCCGGCTTTTCTCCATAAGAAACGACCAATTGGAAACGTGCACTTAGCTTCTGACGTTTCATTTATGTCCCCTTGTAGGTTTCATCATCATCATCATAATCAGCCTATAACGTTCCCACTGGTGGGACACAGGCCTCCTCTCTGTGAGAGGGAGCGGGCCGTAATCCACCACGCGGGCCCAGTGCGGGTTGGTAGATGTCACATGTCTTCGAATTTTTGGTTCTAGGACATGCCGGTTTCCTCACGATGTTTTCCTTCACCGTTTTGAGAGCAGTGGCGATGAAATAATTTACACAAAGTAAAGCGCCTGTCAGGGTTCGAACCTACCACCCACAACTCATAAGTCGTGGCCGTTACCACAGAGCCACCACTGCTCTTGTAGGTTTATGTGAAATAAAATATGTTGATTTTGATGATAAATTCTTTATTTAAAAATAATACAAATGAGTTGAACACAAAATTATTATGTGTATGAAACAGTCTATCAACGCAGCTGTTGTAACATAATAAACCTAGTTATAAATATAACACTGGATTCTACCACAAAGCCAGCACATTTCACCAATTTTGTATAGTTTTAAACCGTATCCATTGCTCTTTAAAGAGGATTAAAATTAACGCAATGTTTCACTAGTTATTTTCCACAACATTTTTGATATACCGAAAATTGGGCGCATAGCGGTCACGGCAATGTGGATAATATTATGTGAACAATTTATTACTTTCTGTGTGGGCATGAATTTAAAATATAAAGTATCCTTTCACATGATTACAATCTTATTGATTACAATTTAATGGGGGAGTTCAAAATTGAGGTTATGATTGAAGATAAGACAACACAGAGTGCCTCGTTGGTCGAGTTGTCGCAAGCGCTACTGCTGAACATGGGTTCCTGGTTCGATTCCTAGGTTGGGCAGAGTGTTATTGGGTTTTTCTATTTAGTGTAAATGTTATGGAAACGTCTTTTCGTCATTAATCTTCAGCTTTACCATATTTATATTTACTTCAAAATTAATGCTGCAGTCTTTTTGATACAACGGAGGATCATGCTAAGGAAATTGAGGTATTGTTGTTTATGAGTCTATCTATACAGACTCATAAACAACACATAGTTCTAAACATCACTTTGAAACAACAACTAGTACCTAATTAGGGTGCGTTTCCACAGAAGCGGAGATTTTCAGGAATCGACGAATCGCAAACGAGACGAGAGACGCGATGTGGATTTCAACCAATGTGATTGGTCCATTCGTGCATGACTCCGCTCTTTTCGTCTCCGCTTCAGTGGAAACGACTTACTTCAGAATTAGAATTATGTCAAGGTATGAATTCACGATGTGATGACACTACTGTGATGTTTATCTGCACTAAGTAATTTCTTAATCACAGCGAAGGAAACTCTTTCTAAAATCTCTTAGTTTTATATTCAAGAATTTGAACATTCTTAACAAAATATTCGGTCCTTATGGATTGATTTACGGCCGTTTCATCCTAATTTTTTGTGCCTGAAAGCGCTAAATCCTAATGAAATTAGCTAATTGTACCTAAAATGCAAAATGTATTTCAGGCAATCTCTTCTTGAGTACTTTTCTATGAATATTCATTAGTTGAAGATTCGAAACACCTTAAGTAGGTACTGAGATTTGTATTATGTACATCGCGAGGAGTTTTAGCAAGAAAATGAAGTATTAAAGCTCAGACAGGCACGACGCGTGAGCGCGACGCGACTCTAGTAGAACAATTTCTTTGAGAACTTCATGGAAATTGTTCTACCAGAATCGCACCATCGCACAGTGGATCGTCCCCATAGAAGAGGTTGGACATAGGCAGCTTGTGAAATCAAAATGGATATAAAAAAAAGAAAAACCAAGTGTCTTTGAACAAAATGTGGCACTTAGTAGGTAGATACCAATTTTAGAAATGACTACTTGAAACAAGGCGAAACTCAGGCGGTGGCGGAGTTTAAGTGTCAATTTCCATACAAATAAAACACTTTTTATCGATTTTCTCCTGAAATACTAGTCCAATTAGAAAAAGTCTCAGAATAATATTTGTAGGTTTTTGGTAAAGGCATATCATAGCATTTTTTTTATTTTTTATATCCATTTAGATTTCACAAGCTGCCTATTTCCAACCTCTTCTATGGGGACGATCCACTCTGCGTCGTCGCGTCACAAAATGTCTTACTAAGACTTTATTTCCTACTCACAAGGGAGCAACAAGGAACCAGCTAAGTACGGTACCAATAATCGTAACTTATAAAATAAACATGATGAATCCTTATTGTTGCTAAGCGTTCCTTATGTCGGTTATAAGGATAACTCTTAATAAGGAGAAATTTGGAGCTTTTATATTAATGATAATAATTATTATTATTAATAAGGACGATAAACAAAATGAAGACGCTTTAATTTTTAATTATGATTATCTTCATTAAGGAAGTTGTTATATTAACCTTCAAAATATTCGCGATCGGAAAGTTGTTTTTGTAGAATACTCCTTTTTTTTGTCGGTAACGGAATATTTTTTGTTAAAATAATATTTTAGGAACATGGAAGGTGGGTGTTGTTAGGCACTTCTTTTTGTTTTATATAAAACTAGCTGTGCCCTGCGGTTTCACTCGCATAAGCCTCGCGTCCGTGGGAATATCGGGATAAAAAGTATCCAATGTCCCTTTCTAGATCATGGTCTACCCCTGTGGCAAATTTTATCTATTCCGTTCAGCCGTTTTAACGTGAAAGCGTAACAAACAAACAAACAAACTCACTTTCGCATTTATAATATTAAGTTAGGATACTAGCTTCCACCCGCGGCTTCGCCCGCGTGGTTTATCGATAAATCTATTCCATTGCTACCATCAAGTAAGGTTTTTAAATGCGTTCCTCTGTAGGTACATTATAATACCTACATTACATAACATCACGCCTGCAATACCCGAGGGGTTAGGCAGAGATGTAGGTAGGTACAATAGGTACACCTCTGCCTAACCCTTCGAAGATTGGACTGGACTGGCACTTGGGGCCAAATCTACTAATTTGTGTTACAAACGTGTCAATGGTCTCACAATGATGGTATGAATGGTAGTGATTGTTGAGTCTACTTTATAAATATGTTTTGTTATGGGTAGATTTAAGTATTACTAACACTAGTCTATAAGAACTTTGTTGCTAACAAAATGGATACCATGGTCTGAAATAAAGTAATTTATTTATTTAATGATGTGTTTTTGTCACTTTTGCCTGGACATTTCGCCAGTTATGTTTAAGTCCCATGTAATGGAGTCCCATCAATCGGACACAAATCTAGTCTCTGGGCTAAAAATTACTGAAGAAAAAACCAAATGACAGTGTACCCAGTACCTACATTACGGTACGAGATCTCCACTGACTTACAAAGGCGGAACATTTCTTATCAGAATCAACGCAGGGATTACACTAACAGCAAAATTTGCAAAAACAATTCCAATAAAATGTTAACACTGATTAAAATTCAACAAAAACGACAATAAATAACGATACCGAAGTAAAAAAAAAACAGAGACAAGACAATTAATCCACAGCCATCTGTATCCTAAAGCTGGGTGCACATTATTTGTTTAAAAAAATGCGTAGGTAGTACACACGGTAGCGAGCCTGTGGTCGCAATAAACTGAATTTATTATCAGTCCTACGGTATTTTTATGCGATCGCGGGAAAGATTTGTCGTCGTCCCGTGATTTCCCCCGGGACCGCTGTGTTTAGTGATATTGTGTATGCGTCCTTATATTTCAATCAGTCGATTGCCAGTTTGGGACCTTGTTACCTGTAATCATTGGTGGATGGTTTATTAGTTATGTATGAACTGTTGACGGGGTTGGTCGAAGTTTTGGATTCTCTCGGGGATGTAAAAGGGATGCCCGGCGAGATTTTTATTATACAGTCACGGACTTTAATTGATAAGCCACCTTCAAACTTTTCAATTTTCCAGTTTCATCCATTCACGAGATTACACGATTAAACACGAACTCAAACCGCACGCTCGTAAACAAGATGACAAAAAAATTACTGATAATCGGAAATAGTCTTATCCATAGAGGTTGACTAATAAGTTCTCAATGATAAAAATAAATAAAATGTTGCATTAAGGTTATACAATCGATTTGATACTGACCTCCTTTGAATCAGAGCTCATTAACTCGGTTATTCTGAAAACATAACTGAAGACAGTGACAGATGAAATGTCGATGTCAGAGACGTTAATTTCGAAGTTGCCCAAATGACTATTAATATTTCTCCGTACGCTAACGTTACTATCGCTACGCTTTAACAATCGTTGCTAGGTTACTGTTGCTAGACCTGCAATTGGTTGAATTTTGGTAGTCACTCTGCTGTCAATTTTGTAGTTCTGGCTCTCAAGTTAGCCAACCGTTAAAGTTATTAAATACAATTTTCTTCTACTAATACGAAGACATTATGACTTTCCGTGTCGGGAACCGAATAAACCCGATTTGCATTACACGGCTAAAATACGAACAGTGCCAGGTGGCTCATCAATTAAAGTCCGTGACTGTACTTATTGTAGATCAAAATGACTTGAGTCAATTTATTCACAGTGTGTAGACGTAGCGAACCCTCAATGGCACAGCCTAGATAGTCAGTCCTACCAGTCTGTCCTATTTAAAATTTCACCTTGAAAACGTAAGCGAAGTGAGCTGTCAATAGTGTCAATCCCTAGCATTAGTTAGAATGACAGCTCACTTCACCGCACTTTTCACCGTGACATTTTCACAGATCTCTAGGATTGACAATATTTACTTATTTATTTAATACTTCAAGCACACAGATGTACAGAGGCGGACTTTATGCCATAGGCATTTTCTACCAAACTCCTCATCACCAAAAGGTTGACACCTTTGGGTGATGAGGAGATAAACAGTGATAGGTGCAATAGCGAGAATTAAAGAATGAATATTTATTTAAATAAAAAGATAAATACACTATTGACAGTTCACTTTAAGCTCACTTATCCAATCATGGAGTCTTAACAATAAATAAATCGTACGAATACCTGCACAAGCACATATCCTAGAAATGATAGGTGTACTGTAAACGTTACGTAACGAGTAGTCTCGAGACTGGACTCGCACAGATTTCAATACAATTTGCCCTAAACCGATACACGATAAGTTCGCAGATGCAAACTGAGAACTTGTGATCAATTTTGTACATTCCACGTTTGCTTTGAATGCTTGCACAATATTTTTTCCAGGGACGAAAAAGAGGGTTACCCATAATATTGAAAACAAAGAATAAACTGCCTTGAAAATGCAGCACTTTTGCATTTGCAGCGTGAATATTATTATGCGTGTTGACAGCGCGTAAAATAAACGACATGTGTGCAATGGCCCTTCATTTTATGTTGATTTAGTCACATAAATATCAACAAGGAAGTGATCTTTGATCGATGCGACCTTCAATAAATGAATAACCTTCTAAATCCACTACCCAAAAGGTAGTGGATTTAGAAGGTTATTACAACACGACTTGACTCTTCTTCTTCTTAGAATCTTCTTCTAAAATCTTTTTTTCTTGAATCTTCTTCTTCTTAACGTGTCATTTGTTATTCCCGACATTGTGATATTTTTTTTGTTCTGGACTTTACCTGGGAACGTTCTGGTTACGGATATATTGAAGGTCAAAGTTTCAACTTTTTGAAAGGTTTTTTAAATAAAGCAAGTTTTAAATGTTATAACTTAATTTTAAATACCCCCCGAACCCTGAACCATTGTGTTTATGGATATAAACATTGTGTTTATGGGGTTGGCTTCCAGTCTAACTGAATGCAGCTGAACACCAATATTTTACATGGAGCGTAACATTTCATTTAGAGAATTTTCTCTGGAAGGGGTATAAACACAATATTTTGCGTGCGTTACGTTGCGCACTACCGTAAACAGCGATTTTTCACACCGAATATAAAAGTCGTTTCCCAGCAATTATTTTTATGCTATGTTACTTAATTTGATGTACAGTCACGGACTTTAATTGATGAGCCACTGGGCCCTGTTCGTATTTTAGTCGTGTAATGCAAATCGGGTTTATTCGGGTCTACTCGTACATCCAGACACGGTAAGTCATATTATGTCTTCATAGAAGAACAAAATTATATTTCTTAACTTTACCGGTTGGCTAACCTGACCGCCAGAACTACAAATTTGACAGCAGAGCGACTACCCAAAGTCAACCAATTGCAGATCTAGCAACCATAACCTAGCGACCATTGTTTTAGCGTAGCCATAGTAACGTTAGCCTACGAAGAAATTATAATATTAGTCATTTCGACAATTTCGAAAGTAACGTCTCTGACATCAACATTTCAACTGTCACTGTCTTCGGTTAAGTTTTAAGAATTATCGAGTTAATGAGCTCTGATTCAAAGGAGGTCAGTATAAAATAGATTGGATAAACGTAATGCAACATTGTATTTATTTATCATTGAGAACTTATTAGTCAACCTCTATGGATAAGTCTATTTCCGATTATTAGTAATTTGTCATCTTGTTTACGAGCACGCTCGTTTCGTTTGAGTTCGTGTTTAATCGTGTAATCTCGTGAATGTTTGAAACTGCAAAATTGAAAGGCTTGAAAGTGGCTTATCAATTAAAGTGACTGTACAGAATGCGTAGTTGAAGGCTATGTGATGGGTCTTTTTACACCCTGTATCCCTACCCCTGTGTGTACCCTGCACCTTCTTGGCTAACAGGACACGCTGGACGGACACGATATTAATAAGGCCACTGTTTGTGGGACAGCACCACATTTAAACTCCAGGATGGAGTCATCTGTGTTTTTCCACCTGAGCAGCCGCCTGGGTCCGGAGTCTAATAATAATATATTTTACACGGAGCGACTACCTATCGGACCTCCACAACCCAGTAACTGGGTAATACGATATCCCTTGGTAAGACTGGTGGTTAGACTTTCGGGCTTCTGACGACCCGTAAGGAATGTCAAAGATCCACGAATGACAGCCTGGACCAACAGTTTAACGGTTTAACCCCGGCACGCGTAGCTTAACCTCATGGATCCACCCGGCACACATGGCTACATGACTGATATGGTAAAACCTTCCTAATATGGTCAATGAATAACAACTCCGAGTTTTCAGCGTTTAATAAGAGAGAGTCAACCTTATAGTTGCTGATATTTACTTATACAAAAATCTACCCAGCTCCATTTCATCAGTGTCCACCTACCGATGCGTGCGTCCCTCAGTCTCGTGAATCAGGACAATCCGCCCGTGTCTCTAAATGTCCGAACGGATCATATAGGCCGGTGGCACGGTCAGCACTTTACGTATACCCTGCTCTGGACAGTCTCGTCCTCAATACTGGACACCTCACGTATTTGCAAATGTCAATGGAGGATTGAGGTTGTGTGGGTGAGTCTTTAGATATGGATTTTGTTTGATTGTATAGATGGTTCGTATATGACGTATTTTGAAGAGTTCCGTGGTGGCATCTCAGTAGAGAATTAGAGATATTCCACTTATAGCAGATTTCCACAGCACTTGTCCGAACCGCACCTCACCACTTCCACTAACAGCACTGAAACTAAATTTTCATAAGTGTGGTTCAGTGGAACAAAAAAACAATTTAGGTACACTTAACAATAAATTTTAACTACAATATAAAATCTAACACTAAAATGTATAATATTATGTACAAGAATACAAAGGAAAAAAAAAGAGAAGAACTCATTGAACAACAAAACAATTTTTTTTTTTTAAATTAGGATTCTAAATAATAGTCCATAAATTAATTAAAATATAATTAGCAACTAATTTTGTTACGTGAATGATTGCAGACGTGATTCTGAAGCTTATTTTCTTGGATATACAAGAAATATAAATAGGTAGGTAGGTAAACAAAAACGAAAAGAGAGTTTTTAGAAGTTCTCCAATAAAGCTTGTCCACATTCCAGCGACCAATAACAGTGTTGTTTGTCTTATCTGGCGAATACGTCGCTCCTGAGTTTTTTAGTCACATATTGACCAGTAATTTCGAAAAAAATGGGTAAAACATGACACAACGCCTTGTTTTCCCCGAAGGAATGGGCTCAGGATCATTGAATATGTTCTTCTATAGGAAGATACAGTTTCTACATCACACGGTCTTTTTTTTTTTCTTTGTGGGTGGGAAATCATCAGATGATTTCTCCCGCTCTGGGCGGAGCGGAAGGGCGTGTCAGACTTTTACTGACTAAAACCCACCCGTTCCTTCAGTTGCCTGTTGCCAGGGTCCCGGTATCCCTTTCGGACTATCCCGCAACCCTGCCAGGCATCTACATCACGCCTGTAATCCCCGAAGGTTTAGGCAGAGGTGTACACTTACATTTAGCCAGTTATGTTTATGTTCCATGTGTTTTCTTGAGCATGTGAGTTTTTGTAAATAGGATATATCTATTTATAATAACAAATGTTCACCCACGAGTTCTTTTGTAACAAAAAATAGCAAAATAATTCGAGTGTATTTAAAGTACAAAAATAACTGCGAATATGCGAGAGTAAAATTATCACACTCCAATTTTGCAAATCGTATTTTTATAACATTTTGAACGGACAAAAATACTATCATTTGGTTACACCCACACCTACGACCAGAAATGGCAATAAATTACATACATCATCCATAACATCACGCCTCCAATCCTCAAAGGGTTAGCCAGAGGTGTAACTAATTACACCTCTGGCCAAATGTAGGTGTACTCTATAGTACACCTACATTTGGCAAGTTATGTTTAAATCCCATGTAATAAGGGGCGAGCCTATTGTCATCAATCGGGCACAAATCCATACTACGGGCTGCTACTGAGAAATTCCAGATGGAAAAATCCAATAACACTTTGCCTGACCTGGGAATCGCACCCAGGACCTCATGCTCAGCAGTAGCGCTTGCGACCACTGAACAAACACGAGGACTATTATTTAATTATATTTAAACTAAAGCAACTAGCAACTTGGGCCAAATATCTGCATATTAATGGCTTACCTTAGGGCGAATTTTGCCACTGAAATTGAACGCGATTAAAATATTTTTAAACCGCATTCAAGAGCTGTCAGTTACATAATTGTTGTGGGATATTGACACTGGCAGCTCGCTTGAACGCGGTTTACATGTGCTGATCGCGTTTAGTTTCAATGGTGATTTTAGTACGTACCCACCTGTCGACAAATATTATTTTAAAAAAAAACGGGTGTTAAAATTCGAATCGGAAAACCTAAATGCGCGCCGAAGAATTCGCGGGCACGGAGCTAGTATTATTTGAAACGTCTGAACCTCTTGATTTCGATCCTATACCTCAAATCAGATTCGTGTTGAAATGAGAATGAAATCTGTCGTTAAAAATACATGTTTTCCTATCAAAATACCGCTCGTTAAATTAACCCTAAAACATAACATAATATGACGTCACAAGTGCCTCTAAGACAACATACACATCTCAATTACCCCGAAACGAAGCAGCAACGGCTTTTAAACGTCTTTCAGCTAAAGGGGTGGTTCCGTACCCCAAGTTCCGGCCGGACGCGATAATTTCAGCCTCTTTTGTGCCAAACGCCGGACAAACAGACCGAGTGATGTTCAAAATGTATGGTAATAAAGGAAATGTTGTATGTTCTTGAAGCTTGTCGCTTGTACTTTTGTTCCGGTTCGTATCTTGCGTTTTTTGTTATGTTTTTGGGGAATGAGGAAAAAGTTAGGTTATTTGTTTTAAAAGAGATGGTAGGTATGTAACTCAGTTTTGATTCAAATGAAGGATTGATCTGACCAAGTAGCATTGTCTGATTCACAGTTATGCACTAATATAAACATTTTTTTTATATTGGTTCCAGAATTTGAATAGAAATTGTATTCCTAAGCGTTGGGCACCTCCTGAATAACATAAAATCGAGATAAATTCAACAAATAAAATGTTACATCCGTATTTCAAATTATTGACTTCAATTTAAATCATGCATGCATGCAGATGACCTAGGTAGATACTTTTCACCCACTGACCAATAAGAAACAGAAAACAGAAAAAAAAGTTGTGTATGTAAGTACCTAGGTAAAATTATTGTGTACATTCATACCAATATATTAAACGCGAAAGTAAATCTGTCTGTCTGTCTGTTACCATTTCACGCCTAAACCACTGAGCCGATCGTTATCAAATATGATATAATAACTAAGTTTTCATCCTAAACAAACCAAACGGGTTTATCCAAACCGGTTTTGTCGACCGAAGAATGTGTATTAAAAAAAAATGTCTATTCTTCAGACACTGTCTATTCTTATAGACAAATTACAGATGTTTATCCTTAATTTGTCTATTCTTCCGTCGACAAATTAAACCCGTTTCTACAGTGGTCATGTTATGCGTGCTGGATTGCAGACGAGATCTGGGGCACCACCTATGCATTATGAAACATTACCAAAAACAAAGGACAACTATAAAAATATTTAAAAAAAACTAAGAAAAGAAAGAAAGCAAATAAATTGCTAATTTGCTGCTAATTACTGGAGAGTGTTACAATATTGTCCTTATATCAAATAGATTCTTAGTTAACAAAACAGTAGAGAAGATTATTTTTAACAGAAAGCAAACACTTGCACTGTTCGCAAAAAAATCTTCTTAGAGATAAACTTAGTCATTTATCTTGGCTGTTTAAACTTCACAGAGTTTTTGTTTCGGCTCCATTTTAATTAGTTTTGCTGGCTGTACCGTCCGTGAGATTTAAAAGTAATAAAATTATTTGTCTCTTACATTTTCGTATGTACTTACTTTAAACGAATTGTTTAGATTTTTTCAGGTTTCTCGAATAGAAAGAAAATAATGTGTTTTTTTTTGTTTATTGTTCTTTTTGTGTGAAATTTTCTCAAAGGAGATGAATATGTTTTTGTGTCTGAGTTCCAGGAACTTTTATTTTATTTATATTCTACATTGTACTCTTATATATAAGTAGCTACTTGGGTTTAGAAACTGAAAGGTAGGTATTCTTAGAATGTGGCAAATCTCGTAGGTTGGCAACCTCTGTTGCCTACGTCAATTTCGGTGCTTTAGGGGTATGAGGAACAGGGTGTAAAGTTCACTCATCCACCATAGAAAAGGGAGGATCCTCCGACCAGACGTGTGTTGTGTTTGGCCAACAATGGACAACTGCCCAACGATTGATGTTGGTTTCTTGTATACCTATATGTCCATAGCACGGTAAACTCTAATTGCGCGATGCAGGATTTATGTGACGTCAGGATTTTTGTGTGACGTCAGGTCTTTGATGCGTAGTTCGCATGTAGCGATGTAGATACCGCCACATTGCTATTTAGCACAGCTGCTAGACTTCAGGGGGCTTAAAACGGCCACTTTGGCAGAATCATAATTGGAAAATATTATGAATCATCGTAAAATGTCACAAACTGACAATCCATAGTATGATCTGCGTGTAATTCATATTACGATCTGTTTGACAGTTTTCTATGGAGATTCGTAAAATGGTCCACAAATTATGAATTGCTTTTAAGTCAAATTAGAGGAATTACTAATGACAGCTGGGATTCAGGAAATGAACTGCTTTTAGAGGAATTGCTAATATGGCCGGTTTAGGCCCCCAGTAAACCGTTCACGCAAATCTTTAACATCAAAACAACGTTTATAATTAGTACTAAAACAACAAAAACACATAGGTACCATATCCCACATTAACATATTAAGATTGGATTTTAAAAACCTCTAATTTTACAGGCCGTAGCCTCCATTTGGAGTTGAATAATTAAATGTCGGGATGAAATATGAAATGTACATATTATTTGTGTTGCTAAACTTATTGTGATTTTAAAACGAAATATAACTCTGTTGATAGGCTGTTTTATTTTTCAGTGTTTGTTATAACATAACATATCACGCCTGTAATCCCCGAAGCGTTAGGCAGAGTACCTTTAGTACGACACACACATTTTACCAATTTTGTCCTACTAGTTTCCGCCCGTGGCTTCACTTGCATGGTATGTTGATAAAAAGTAGCCTAGTAGTCCTTTCAGTCCTTTTTTAGGTCTACCCATGTGCCAAATTTCATCCATATCCGTTCAGCCGTTTTAGCGTGAACTCGTAACAAACAGAGTCACTTTTGCATTTATAATATTACTAGCTGTGCCCCGTGGTTTCACCCACGTAAGTCTCGATCCCGTGGGAATATTGGGATAAACAGTATCCTATGTCCTATTCCAGGTTATGGTCTACCCATGTGCCAAATTTAATTTAAATCTGTTAGGCCGTTTTAGTGTGAAAGCGTAACAAACAAACAATATTAGTTAGGATAGTTAGGATTAGGATGTAATAGGGAGCGAGCCTAATATATATATTATGTGAGCACCATGTATCTATCACAAAATTAATTTACTTGTCATTGCTCCATTTTGTGGTATAGTAATCTTATTGTAGGTGCATCGTCTTCACATATAATTATATTTCGTGTACACAAAATATTGTAAAACATTTTTAAAAGAGTAACGGTGGAGTTTCTTGCCCATTCTTCTCCATACGAATACTACCTTTTGGAAGGGGCAACTAGAATCAGTTCTATTTCTTTGTTTTTGATGTGAAACGGCAATTTCATAGGTAAAGACCTATTATATAAAAACTGAATATAAGCTGATAGTAGTAAAATGGGTGAGTTTTATGTTTTTACAAAACAATCACCTCTCCGATCGCTCCAAGTGTTGTGTTTAGGCGATATAATCCCTCGATTCCAGACAGCAACAGTAAGTTCATTACTCATTAAATTGGCTGTCTTTTCCCAAAAAGACACATGCCATGTACCTAATATTAATAATTAATTTTTGACGACACGGTTGGCGCAGTGGCTGAGCGATGGACGGCTGCGCAACGTGTCGCGGGTTCGATCCCCGCACGGAACAAATATTTGTATGATCTGCAAGTAGTTGTTCCGGGTCTGGGTGTTAGTGTATGTGAGTTTCTATGTTTGTAAACGCACCCACGATACAGGAAGAAATTCCTAGTGTGGGGCAACGTTTAAAAAAAAAAAAAAAATATATATATTCTACATAAAATCTCAACCAGCATCCAGTCAGTTAAAATGATCTCGGTTTTAGTTAAACCCCGACACCATCAGATTATGATAGAGCTTCCATTGCACAGTTGTTTGTTTTAACAGTATAACAACCAATTTTTTTTTCATACATTTGAAGTTTCTTGAGCAGTATGTTGGGCTACTATGTCTAACCGGATGCAGCTAAATACCAGTATTTTACATGAAGCGACTGACTATCTGACCTCCACAAACCAGTAACTGGGTAATATGATACCCCTGGGTCAGACTTTCGGGCTTCTGACGACCCGTAACGACTGTCCAAGATCCACGAATGACAGCTGGGCCCAAGCTTATCGTACTTTCCGCGGCACGGAGTCTCGATATGTAAAGATGGTCACCCATCTACGGACTAAACCCAGGAAACCATAGCTTAACTTTTTTTTTATAATCCCAAAATCCATTTAGTTCTTTAGTCTTTAAGTTTATCACAAAAACATTAATTAAACCAAATAAATACTCATTCATTGTCGTACACGGTTTCAAAAGGGAAGGTTTTAAATAAAAAGAAATTCGCTAAGCCCTATATTTTCCAGCCATTTTTATGGTCGCAAACTGGCAAAAAGTTCCTCTCGGCTTCGTTTAATGAGAGCCGACGAGAATGTATGCTTAGTAAATACTGCGACCACTTAGAATGTGGACCTAACGGTGTGTGAAAAGGGAGGCTTTATTCCCTGAGTATTATGGTTTATGGCTGATGCTTTTATGTTTTTCGGCTGAGAATACTGCGTTTTTTTGAGATGAATATTATGTGGGGGTATGTAATGAGTTGGTTTGGCAGAAAAAATAAAAGGAATGTGAGCACACTGTCTTAAAGAATAACTAAGACACGTCAATGAAAATACAGCTGGTCAACGCAAATTACCGTCTCCTCAAAAAAACTTTGTAGACTGCTAACTTCCGTCCGCGGCTTCGCCCGCGTGGTATGTCGATAAAAAGCCTTTTTCCTTCCCCGGGATGCCATCTAATCTCATTGCCAAATTTTATCAAAATCCGTTCAGTGGTTTAGGCGTGAAAAAGTAACATACAGACAGACAGATAGACAGACAAACAGAGTTACTTTCAAAATAATATTAGTATGGAAGTATGGATGGAGTAGTATGGAAGAATTGAGGAGACGATTTTTTTATTCACGAGAAAGAAAGTGATAAATCGTCATCAATGACTCTGAGAATTATAACAAGCGGTAATCTCAGGCATGGGATGCGTAACCCAATGCTCTTTGTCTGACTTGGGAATTGAACCCAGTACCTCATGCTCAGCTACTGCTGACTCATTGACCTAGTAGTCACAAGCGCTACTGCGGTTGTGACGAGTCATTGAACATTATCTATATCATAATTTTATTGAGCATCGTCCATATTCTCAGCGTCTGTGAAAAGAGCACTTTGTCCGAGCACAGCGTTGTGGTCACAGTTTTTACGCTCTCGCTACGTAAAGGGCTAATTAGAAAGTTAGATTTTTATAATGAAAAGCATTATTTCTGCATATTCAAAGCTTTGTGATGTTACTAATTGTTTGGCCCCGTTTGAGGTGTTAGCGAGTTTAAGTGAAAATTTTTGCTCAGTGAAAAAAGTTAAACCTTGTGTACTTTCAGTTTGTATTTGATTAACGTGTAATTGTAAAAGGTTGGGGCTTTCTGAGTTAAAGGTGAGGCAGTCAATACATTCAGTGTCAGGGTTTGTAGAAAGAACATTAGAGAAAGAAAAACGATTACCTACTCTGGAAAAACTTACCTACTCCTTGAAAAACTCTAACTTTTGCACCTGTCAAATTAGTCTACGAGATTAAAAAACAGACTTTAGTTGCTTTTTATTTTGTCGAGTCGTGGTGAGAGCACTGATGGGCCCGTGGTGAGAGCAGTGGTGGGCCCGTGGTGAGAGCAGTGGTGGCCCCGTGGTGAGAGCAGTGGTGGCCCCGTGGTGAGAGCAGTGGTGGCCCCGTGGTGAGAGCAGTGGTGGGCCCGTGGTGAGAGCAGTGGTGGGCCCGTGGTGAGAGCAGTGGTGGGCCCGTGGTGAGAGCAGTGGTGGGCCCGTGGTGAGAGCAGTGGTGGCCCCGTGGTGAGAGCAGTGGTGGGCCCGTGGTGAGAGCAGTGGTGGGCCCGTGGTGAGAGCAGTGGTGGCCCCGTGGTGAGAGCAGTGGTGGGCCCGTGGTGAGAGCAGTGATGGGCCCGTGGTGAGAGCAGTGGTGGGCCCGTGGTGAGAGCAGTGGTGGGCCCGTGGTGAGAGCAGTGATGGCCCCGTGGTGAGAGCAGTGGTGGGCCCGTGGTGAGAGCAGTGGTGGCCCCGTGGTGAGAGCAGTGGTGGCCCCGTGGTGAGAGCAGTGATGGGCCCGTGGTGAGAGCAGTGGTGGGCCCGTGGTGAGAGCAGTGGTGGGCCCGTGGTGAGAGCAGTGGTGGGCCCGTGGTGAGAGCAGTGGTGGGCCCGTGGTGAGAGCAGTGGTGGGCCCGTGGTGAGAGCAGTGGTGGGCCCGTGGTGAGAGCAGTGGTGGGCCCGTGGTGAGAGCAGTGGTGGGCCCGTGGTGAGAGCAGTGGTGGGCCCGTGGTGAGAGCAGTGGTGGGCCCGTGGTGAGAGCAGTGGTGGGCCCGTGGTGAGAGCAGTGGTGGGCCCGTGGTGAGAGCAGTGGTGGGCCCGTGGTGAGAGCAGTGGTGGGCCCGTGGTGAGAGCAGTGGTGGGCCCGTGGTGAGAGCAGTGGTGGGCCCGTGGTGAGAGCAGTGGTGGGCCCGTGGTGAGAGCAGTGGTGGGCCCGTGGTGAGAGCAGTGGTGGGCCCGTGGTGAGAGCAGTGGTGGGCCCGTGGTGAGAGCAGTGGTGGGCCCGTGGTGAGAGCAGTGGTGGGCCCGTGGTGAGAGCAGTGGTGGGCCCGTGGTGAGAGCAGTGGTGGGCCCGTGGTGAGAGCAGTGGTGGGCCCGTGGTGAGAGCAGTGGTGGGCCCGTGGTGAGAGCAGTGGTGGGCCCGTGGTGAGAGCAGTGGTGGGCCCGTGGTGAGAGCAGTGGTGGGCCCGTGGTGAGAGCAGTGGTGGGCCCGTGGTGAGAGCAGTGGTGGGCCCGTGGTGAGAGCAGTGGTGGGCCCGTGGTGAGAGCAGTGGTGGGCCCGTGGTAATAGCATTGGTAGTCGTGTGATAACGGCTGCGACTTACGAGTTGTAGGTCTTAGGTTCGAACCCCGACAGGCGCTTTATTTTGTGTAAATTATTTCATCACCACTGCTCTCAAAACTGTACGTACCTACGGTTTCCGCACGATGTTTTCCTTCACCGTTTTTAAAGCAAGTGATAATTATCCAATCATTGGGTTCGTGGGTAAGTAAATGATAGTTGTTTGAATTGATCAGTTATAAAGACATTCCTCAAAAACACACTCCAGTGACATTACCGACGAATTTACAGTAAAAGATAACAATCTTGAATTTGATTGATCCGCCGTTCAAAACGCGTGATACGTCGAAGTGACTTCGGAAATGAAGAGCGGCGCCCGGGGTAAAGTAATGATATTTTGTCTGCCTGTAGGTGGCGGAACTCGAGGGAAATCAATGGGGAACATACTCGAAACACGGATTTATTAATTTTGTGACTAGATGTGTTTGCGTTAATGAAGAGTGTGGTTTAATGATATTATTTATTTATTTATTATAAATATATAAATAAAAGCAAAATAATGCAACATATTTATACGCAGCAATTTTTTTTTTTTATGTAGGATTTAGTGCGCCTTGGGTTTCCTGTTTTCTTGCCATGGGAGAAAAAAAAATGTAAGTACTTACTGCACGCGTAGCATGACTACTATGGAAATGACAGATTCACAATCACAATCTGTCATTTTGTCTATTCTTCTGTCAACAAAACCCATTTCTATTAAGGTCATGCTACGCTTGCTGTTTGTAATAATTTTGATAAAATGTCTGTTTATTTTATTATTAGATTCGATACTGTAGCTAAAATACATTAAGAATGCGTTTGACGCGCTTCCTTTCCGGAGAAAAAGTATAGAAGGCCGTTTCTATTATGAAGCTTTTGTTACAACTCGAAATTGACATGCCTAATCATCCTACAAAAAAAAAAAAATCGCTTTTGATATCCGTACAACGCACACAGAACACATTGTATTTCCATGTCAATACTCTCAATACCTTCGTATAAAAATGTCAAGTAAAACCTATTATAAAAAAGTCTTTCATTATACACCAACAATTCCGCTCCAGATTTTAATTCCACGTCTTGGAAGGTACAAGTACTCTTTTCACGTAGGTACCTATTACGCACACCGCGTACCTGGTTCCTACTTAATACTGATTGCTTTCCCCCGAATAGGGATTACGGCGCGTAATTTACCCGTTACTAGATTAAACCGGTATCAACCGGTATTATCGACTTTTTCGGATACGCGTAACGAGAAGACTCCGAAATTAGATATTCTGTGGTGTATCACTTTATATGATTTAGGTGCTGTACGGTTTATTGGATTTTTTGTAGTCTAGATGGTATAAACCTGCACCCTAATTGCGTAATACACTATCAATCAGAATTTGAATCGGTTCGGAACAAATGTCTAATGCATTGCGTCATAAGTTCGTAAGTTATACAGGGTGTAAGAGACAGCCCTCGGCAAATTAACACGGGCATTCAGCTCCTTATTTTGAACCATATTCCACCGGAGAAAGTTTTCATTTTTTTAAATCGTTATTTCAGTTACTATTCCTTTATTTCAATGTAAAATTACATTGTCTCATTCTCATTTATGTAAATAAAACAGCTAAAATAAAAAATAAACCAGCAATGGATGTTAAAATACTCAAGCGCGCCCGCCCCGACACGGGCAGTGCAGCTGCGCGGGTTTTGCCACGATAACGATACATTGCGCGTGAGGTAATAAAACAAAACAGGTTTATTGGATTCCCATAACATTCCTGAAACAATTTCATGTACCGATCGTCTTAGTGTGATATGCTGACTTCATCCTATCAGTCTGTGGAGGGCTGTCCTTTACAACCTGTATACGTTGTTGAGTAGATTTTTTTTCGAATGGATTATACATTTGTTTCTAACCGATTCTAATTCTGATTGATCATGTCTTACGCAATTAGAGTGCTGGTAAAATACAGTGAGCAAGAGTGGTGATTACTTACCGCTCCTTATTTCTATGTAAAGTTGGGTAACTCAATTGTAAAGCATACCTACATAAATTGTCCACCTATATTCAAATTACACCTGTCATTCTTTGACAGTTGCATGAAATAGCTATAACATGTACACACTATATTTATGTTGGTAGTCAATTTGATAAACAATAAAAAAATCCTGACTTCACATTATGTTAGGCCGCATTTACATTATCATAGTTTTATCATCATAGAGGAATTACACCTTATCAGTCATATTTAAATGTTATGACAGCTATGATTCATATACATATGAGTCATATTCTTAAACTACATTGTCATAATTATTTATATTGGATAAGTCGATCAGTAAGATCGAGTATTGTATGCAAATGCAATAGTGGCCTTTACAATGTAAACAACATTATCGTTTATAAAAAAAATGATAAATTCTAGATATTTTAGTGACGGCATATCAAGTTGTTCCTGTACCTACATAGTGTGCAACAGTGATAGCCTATAGTGGTGTGACCGTCAGACTGCCAATTCATGGTTCTCGAGTTCGAACCCAAGTCCTCTGATTTTTCGAATTGTATGATTAGGTATCACTTGTTTCAAAAACAGTGAGGAAAACATCGTGAGGGAAAACCCTTGCCTTTTTTTTTTATGTTTGGAAATCATCAAATGATTTCTCTCGCTCTGGGCGGAGCGGAAGGGCGTGTCAAACTTTTACTGACTAAAACCCACCCGTGTTCCGTCAGTTGCCTGTTGCCAAGGTCCCGGTATCCCTTTCGGACTTTCCCGCAACCTTGGCAGGAAACCGGCATGCCTGAGAGATATTTCTCGACGGCATGTGAAGCCAAGTCAGTGGCCCATGGACGACATGAAAACTTTGACACCAGGTTAGTCACTGTCAGACAAGAAGCCCCAGTTTACCAGTTTGGAGTTACATCTTCCCACTTGAGTCAGGAGACGGTTCAGGGACTTCCAAATGGAAGCTACTTAACCAATTAGCAAGACCGTACTCTATAAAAAAGCTAAACCAACTGAAATAGAGAAAGAAAAGAACATAAATTCAAACCGACCAATCCAAACACTTTAAAGTGAGTTTTCAACGCTCAATGTAAATAAAACATAATTTAATAAAGTGGGCAAACAGCATTGCGAACTTAATAAGCCACAGCGATTTATGCTTTCATAACATAGCCTGGTTAAGGAGATGTACGAAAATAGTCGAACATTCACGAATGAGAGTTTCATGTTAAAAAAATGCGATTCCACATTTTTGTTTTATTAAAATTTCTGAGTTTATCGTGGACCTTATTGACATTGGTGAAGGAAAAACATTGTGAGGAAACCTGGAGTTATAGTTAATATAAGTCTGAAATCTTCGACCCATCTTGAGCAAGCGTGGTGTCCAATGATTGAGCCTTCTCTGTATGAGAAATGGCGTTTGCATTGCATTGGGACTTAATAGGCCGGTATATTTATGATTGTAACACTACTACTACACAACACACACGCTATCACACACACACACTACACACACCCACGCACACCCACTACATACACACACACTACTTGTTGTACTTTGTTATGTTAAAATGTTTTTTAAGTACCTATATAGGTTTATTTTTAGTTTAGATATATGAAACAATGCTGGTGATTTATTTATGAAAACAGGCGTTCGTTTTTTGTTATCATTGAGCACCTGGTTTGTTAGTAAGCAGAGCAACAGCCTGATAACACTAATCTTATCATTCTGTGCTTCCGTATTGTTAAAACACTAACCTACCTTTCTTATGATGACACACAATAGCCTCACACGGAAACACACTTAACAATCGAAAGTTTTGGCAAATATCATCATCTGCCTAGCCTTTTCCCAACTATGTTGGGGTCGGCTTCCAGTCTAACCGGATGCAGCTGAATACCAGTATTTTACATGGAGCGACTGCCTATCTGACCTCCACAACCCAGTACCTGGGTAATACGATACCCCTTCGTAAGACTGGTTGTCAGACTTTCGGGCTTCTGACGACCCGTAACGACTGTCAAAGATCCACAAATGACAGCCGGGACGTGCTTTCCGAGGCACGGAGGAGTCTCGATATGTAAAGATGGTCACCCATCCACGGACCAACCCCGGCAAGCGTAGCTTAACCTGATGGATCGACCCGTGCGGATGTTATTACTTAGCCACGAGCTCCTCAAAAAAGTCCCCCTAAAGTTTAGGCAAATATAACATACATAATCAGCCTATAATGTTCCCACTGCTGGGACACAGGCCTCCTGTCTTCGAGAGGGAGTGGGTCGTAATCCACCACGCGGGCCCAGTGCGGGTTGGTAGATGTCACATGTCTTCGAATTTTTGGTTCTAGGACATGCCGGTTTCCTCTTGATGTTTTCCTTCACCGTTTTGAGTGCAGTGGTGATTAAATTATTTACACAAAGTAAAGCGCCTGGCTGGGTTTGCACCCACGAACTACTCATAAGTCGGGGTCGTTCCCACTGGGCCGCACTATCTGCAACGCACTTTCATTCTGTCTGTATAGTGCGTTGCAGATTGTGTGATGAATTTGACTGTACAAACATTGTGTTTTTTGGGAGGACAATGATTCGTTGTGTTCAAGTTTCAGATTATGATGATCCAGTACCTAATATTTGCGACCACTGGACCAATGATGCAGTAAAACATTATATTATCATATCCACAACACGATATACCAACGTACAATATACCATATCCAAAGCTCACTCTACATTCATTGCAGCAACTCGCATTAAATGCAAGGTGCAGTAACAACGCTTCGTAAGTCGTGTATAGTGGAGCATCCTCAATGCTAACTAAATAAATAGAACCTCCGCGGCGTTTTATAAGCTTAACTAGGTGCTTCTTGGATCATTTCTGGTTAATTTGTGAGGAAGCTGGTGTGTTTCGGGAAAGGGACATTTCGGCACGTTTTGGAAAAGGGACGTTTTGGGAAAGGGACGCTTTGAGAAAGGGACATTTCGGGATGGGCACCTTTTGGGAAAGGGACGTTTTGAGAAAGGGATATTTCGGTAAGGGAACATTTGGGTAAAGGTACGTTTCGGGAAAGGGACATTCTGGGAAATGGACACTATGGGGACCCGATATTTCGGGAAAGGGAATAATTGAAACCAAGGCATTCTGAGCCGGAATGTATTCTGGGACTATAATTTATGAAGATTCGGTTTCGTTTTACACGCAGTAAAAGTACCTACTATATTTTTATCAACTCCTTTTTGTCGTCTTCATATGATTCTTGAGATCATCCTATCCCTATTTTAGATGCTGAATGCACAAAAGCCTCAAACTCAAAGTATTTATTTCAACTAAATTTTTTAATTGTCAATTAGTCCGTCAGTGAAGATGAAGATGAAGCTTACGCCAAGTTTTTCTTGATTCTGCCTCATATTTTTGCAAAAGATTATGAACTCTCTTGGAAATATCCTTCCATTTAATTTTGTAGCACCATGTGTACAGCAAACATCTTCAGGATGTTACAAATAAATGCATCCAACTTAATTAAACTTCGGCTTTTCCCGTTCGATCTCTAAATTTACATGTCCCGCAAATATTTTTGCTTCCATATTTGCCGTCATATTAGACAAACATGGGATGTTTGCGGTTCTAAGTTTAATAAGGCCCAGATGGGCCCCGACCTCATCTTTGATGTGTTTGACATCAATATCAGGACCCACGGTACAAGTTGATGAGCGAGCAGTTCGACTATCGAAGATATATCAGCTAGACCATAATATAATACTGGGTGTTAGGGTAGACACCGTTATCCTTGAAACTAGTGGTTTGGTGTCATATACTTTTCGCGAAAAAAAAATCTGCTGTTCCATACATTTGTGTTCACTTAAATCGACAAAATATATGGAACAGCAGTTTTTTTTTTTGCAATTTCAAGGTTGGTCCCATAAAAAAAGTATATTGTAGATGACACCAAACCACTAGTTTCAAGGATAACGGTGTCTACCCTAACACCCTGTATATAATAAGCTAGTTTGTTCTTTAAAATAGTTTAAAACCAGTTTGTATGTATGATTTAACTTGAGTAGGTATATGAACTCGGGGACACAATTACGGGTTTAAATAAAGGTTTTTATAATTATATTTTTTTTATATTCATCGTCTTAAAAAATCTAATGAATCAAGCTAAATTACTTTTAACATTAATTACAATTTAAAACATCTTCATTACTCCCTAAAGCATTGAAAAGAGGTTTGAACACAGAGGTTTTAAACTTTAAAAAAAAAATGTTTCTAACCTCTCTCAGACACAATCCGGTAATGTGACGTCATTTTCCATCTAGGGAATCACGCGTTTTTCCGCGTTGCACTGAGTAATGTACCCATGTTGGTTTGTATATAGTACGTGTTATGGATGTTTATGGTAATTTATTAAAAGGTTTTTGCTGTACGTAGACGGCGGAAAAAAATACGTGCAATACAGTTTTGAAGGTATATATGGCAATAGGCAATACAGGTATTGATTCTTTCGTAAAATGGTAAGTTGTACTTAATTCATAGTATCTACAAAACTGACAAGCAAGCAAAGTAAATAAACAGGCCATAGTAGTCAAATTTTCGAAAAATGAAATCGGCACTAAGTGTTAGCGACTACTTTCTTCTCAGAGTAGTCAGATAGGAAACGCCGATCTCATCTAGTTTTAAAAATGTGTTTGACGTGTAAAAGTGTTTGTACAAACCTACTTACAGAAATAAATCATTTATCATTTATCACTGCCTCTGGGCAATTCTAAAAGGTTGATAATCGCTAATAATCTAACTACTGAGATGTCTACCAAGATGACGATTATCAGAGAAGTATGGAAGAAAGTTGTATGGAAGACATATTGCGTCGGTGCCGAATAAATTGGGGTATGGGTAAGGGAATGAATTATAATCACTGATTGTAAAAGTTCAGGTGAGAATCATCCCATCAAAAACCATATTTCAAAAGTTTCATTTCAAAAACTACATGCCCCAGTTTTTTGCACACCAAAAACCTCAATTAAACATCAAAACATTCTAAATTAACTTTCTCAAACAAACTACGCTCATAAAACTACCGAAAAACCTTTAACACAAGCATCATAGCTCGAAAATTATTTCAAACAGTCCAAAGTTAAAGAACGCTTCGATCTAAAGGGACATCCCTTGGGTTCTCAACGACCATTCACGATGACCTCTTAAACTGTTCCCAAACTCCTCTTTAACAGTGTTATGGTGATACATTCTAAGAGGGGTGGTAGTTCAAGTGTTTCTGGCCACGTTATACATAACAATTGGTTGGTCCCCTTATCTAAAAGGATCATTTTTCACGTCACTGCAACCGCGAGGCGACATTTGTCACAACTCCTTCAAGGCTTTTTATGGGTACCTTTTGCTACCTAGAAAACAAAGATTTATATTGCTAACGTTTTTGTTTTTGTTCGTAAATTGATGTAATTGGATTTTGTTTCGAATGGTTTTTTGGATAGTAGCTATTTTTTGTAGAGGATTGGGACATAGTGTCTTAATATTAGAGAAAGGTAGAAATTGAGATTAATTGGACAAATATACCTAGATAAATACCAGATTAAAAGTATAAGCATTATAAATAATGGGCCCTGTTTTCGAAGTTAGAACCTATCAGAATAGAGTAGCACAACAACTGGTTCAGGCACGTAGCACAACAACTGGTTCAGGCACGTAGTACAACAACTGGTTCAGGCATGTAGCACAACAACTGTTTCAGGCATGTAGCACAACAACTGGTTCAGCCACGTAGCACAATAACTGGTTCAGGCATGTAGCATCAACTGGTTCAGGTAGGTAGCACAACAACTGGTTCAGCCTCGTAGCACAACAACTGGTTCAGCCTCGTAGCACAACAACTGTTTCAGGCATGTAGCACAACAACTGGTTCAGCCACGTAGCACAATAACTGGTTCAGGCATGTAGCATCAACTGGTTCAGGGAGGTAGTACAACAACTGGTTCAGCCTCGTAGCACAACAACTGGTTCAGCCTCGTAGCACAACAACTGTTTCAGGCATGTAGCACAACAACTGGTTCAGCCACGTAGCACAATAACTGGTTCAGGCATGTAGCATCAACTGGTTCAGGTAGGTAGCACAACAACTGGTTCAGCCTCGTAGCACAACAACTGGTTCAGCCTCGTAGCACAACAACTGTTTCAGGCATGTAGCACAACAACTGGTTCAGCCACGTAGCACAATAACTGGTTCAGGCATGTAGCATCAACTGGTTCAGGTAGGTAGCACAACAACTGGTTCAGCCTCGTAGCACAACAACTGGTTCAGCCTCGTAGCACAACAACTGTTTCAGGCATGTAGCACAACTTCTGGTTCAGCCTCGTTGCACAACAACTGGTTCAGGCATGTAGCACAACAACTGGTTCAGGCATGTAGCACAACAACTGGGTTCATAAAAATGCCTGAACCAGTACCTGAATCATCATCATTGGTATTAGCCTTGTTGCACGCTACCATACATTTTTGCCTTTTCCATCATCGTTATCGCTGATAGAATGTCACTTTGTCTAGGCCCTCTGGTCTGGCTTTGGTTTCTGGTCTCAAAAGTGCACTTATTCGAATACTAAATCCAGAGAACTATGTAACAGTAAGTACCATTCAGCTAATTAAACCATAAAATCTCCCACCTAATCCATTTCTCCTCCATAAAATCCAATCTATCCCACTTATGACAATAAAAGTATGATTCTAAAAATCCAGCACGCTCAATGGAGCTGTAGTGCTCAATCGAGCCGAATGTAATTAAGCGTTTGAGCCAACAATCGCGCGGTCTGCCAGCCCTGATAGCGGACTGGCTTAACTCCTCAAGTGAAAAGGCAAGCGGTTGAAGCTTTACACTGTGTGAGCTAGGGTTGCCACATTATTGTTTTGCAAGTATAACTTACAATATTTTAGGGTATAAAAGCCGTGCGCCTGATGGGAAAAAAGACGAACTTTCATCCCCTAACAGTAACCCCTTTAGGAGATGAACTTTCAAATATCCGTCCTTAGTGCTTACTTTTTACCCGACTACGGCGAAGACAAAAGGAGGGTTATGATTTTGACCGGTATGTATGTATGTATGTATGTATGTTCATCTGTTCCCTCCTATCATCTAAACCACTCATCACAATTTGACAAATGAGGTATCGTTGGAAGCATCTTGATCGTTATATCGTTATCCGCTGGTTATTGGCTATGTTACGTCACATTAAATTAAAAATGGCGCCCTCTAGAGGCCATAAAGCCAGGAACAAAAAAAAAAATTTCTTCACCATACAGTCTAATAGCCAGTCAGAAGTAGGCAAGAAGTAAATAAAAGTGTAAGGAGATTTTGTGCTATGTGTTTGTCACCTTGACCTGCCCTGCACATCACCTGTAAGGTAAAGTAGAAAATACAACTTATTTAGAATTTTGTTTTGTGGTCATTTTAAAACTGTACATGTGTAGCTGTAGCTAAAGCATTAAATCACGGTAATTAGTCAAAACATCCAGGGAAAGTAGAAATTTTAATTAAATTATAACTAGCTGTTGCCCGTGACTTCATCTGCGTTCCGAGATGAAAAATAGCCTATGTATTTATCCAGGTCAAGGTCTACCCTGTGCGAAATTTCATCCAAATCCGTTCAGCCATTCTAGCGTGAACGTGTAACAAAAAACTCACTTTATGATTAGTTAGGATAATGTTATGAGCTTACGATAACCATGATGACGTGGGAAGGTAAATAAAATATATCTTTCTATTTCTTATAATTCTGTGTGCGTGGCAGCCCTATCCCAGACCGGAACTATGTGTTAAAGGCGGACAATGTAGCAGTAACTTGTTAAAATCGGATTAAGTATATGGTATCGTAGGTTACGAGTTTTGATTTAGGTGCAGATTGTTGTGCCGGATTTCCTATAGGTTCGTTCAATTTATTTGTGAAAGTTATTGTCAATGTGTCCTTCTTTTGGTTGGCACAGTATCTTTTTTTCCAATATCAGAGTTGTTATTTAGGAGTGCTGACTAGGAAAAAGAGAAGGTATCTGTAATGTAAATTATGGATTGCTAGAAAATTAAACAAATGACAAATTACCAACGAGTACTCAAAACCACCCCAGTGGTCACCTTTCCTTCTTGAAATACCAATCAAAACCCCCTCTGTGCCTGTTTAAGCGCATCTCTGGGGAGACTGTAAAGGGGACTCCGCCAAACCTAATTGTGCAAGAGTGCAAAGATAATATATTTTTTTTTGCAAAAAAATTGCTGACAATGCAAAAGCCGTGTCAGGTACCTAATACGCCTAACCTAAAAGCATATGTCAATAGTCGTTTTTATTGACTGATAAATAGCATAATCTTTGTTATAATATATAAAATTCTCGTGTCACAGTGTTAGTTGCCTTACTCCTCCGAAACTGCTGGACGGAATTTTATGAAATTGTTTATGTATATTCGGTAGGTCTGAGAATCGGTCGTAATCTATTTTTTGACCCGGGATCGAGACATACGCCGGTGAAAACGCGGGGCACAGCTAGTATGATATAATATCATAATAGTATGCTATTTATCAACAGCCAAAAGTAATAATTAAGCAAAGATTGAAATCGCTTGATTTACCTTCGCCGTACTTATGTCGCGCTAATATTTACAAAACTGACAAATGTGAGCTCACACGTCCTTTATTTGGCGTTTCCATAACAGCATGCAACGTCATGTAAGTCAGAGGTGTCTTAACGAAACAGAAACGCGACCATCTTTTGACACGGTACGGTTAATCTAACCCTGCCAGGGTTGCGGGAATGTCCGAAAGGGCTACCGGGACCCCGGTAATAGGCAACTGAAGGAACACGGGTAGGTTTTAATCAGTAAAAGTCTGACACGCCCTTCCGCTCCGACCGGGAGAAGTAACTAGATGATTGCCCACATTAAAAAAAAAAAAAGGGTTATTCTAACAATTTAAATCTTTGGTAATGGTACATATCAGTTTACTGTAATACCGTTGATAACCAAATTAACCTCGATGAAAAATTTAAATAACAGATTGATCAGTTATCTAAATTTTTAAATTAATCTAGTTTTAGGATAGGTACTAAACCCAGACTAATTTCACGAATGAATAACTGGTATAGTTTAACAACAATTATTTGAAAACCTTTCATAATAATTCAAAGTTGATCCGAAGCTATGAAAAGCCGAATGATCCCCGCTGTAAAATTAAGATACCATAATAATCTGAATTATGGACTCCCCAAGTGTCTGAACCAACAGATCAAAGGATTGTGTACTGAGTGCTATGAATATTATCTTCAAGCTTTCATGATTTGAGGTAAGACAGAAGTTGATTATGAAGTTTTGTGAAATAAGTAGGTATGCATTGATATACAAAAACATTGATATATTAGGATTTTTTAGTATACCAATGGTAGGGTGTGTCGTTGTCTTTATTAAAAATGTGCACATATTTTAATAATTAACCCTCATTTCGCCCAATGTTTTTATAAACAATAATTAGTAGTCTATTCTTTCTCTAGTAGTCTGAAGCAAATTAGGGGCGAATTTAACCCCAGGCTGCTTATGAGAATTTGATAAAAAAACAATGATTTTAATGTGCTCAATATTATTGATAAAAAAATTATCTCAATCACAGATTTTTTTTATGTATCACATTTTAATATTTTATTTATACTTTGATTCTGTAAATATCTTGTCAGGCTATCGTTTGGATATGTTATCTCATTCGTAGCGATAACGTATCAACGGATGCAAAAATTAATCCCTTCTGAGTGCCAGAGTGACACACGAACATTTATTTACAAATAAAACACAAAAAAAAAAAAAACACAAATAAAATAATATGGGACTCGGCTCACTTACATTACTTGTACCTATAATTAAACATTATCATAATTAACTTTTTTTTTGTAATATAAGTACTTAAGTGAATTTCGTGGGTTACATTAAAGAAATCACTTAAAGTTATCATTTTTTTTTTTTAAACGTTTATTTGGTGCATCCAAAAGACAACACAACATACAAAAGCACGGTTAAATAATAATAGCTACAAAGTGCCAAAATACAAAAAAAAAACAATAAAAGAAAACTAGACACAGCGAGACAATATTGTCTATGACATACTTTAAAAAATAACGAAATATACAAAGCGCGGTGTGCGTCTCAACGTTGCACCAAACAAAATCAAAATCAAAATCAAAATCAAAATATTTTATTTCACATAAACCTACATGGGCACTTATGAAACGTCAGAAGCTAGGTGCACGGTTCCAATTGGTCGTTTCCTATGGAGAAGAGCCGGCAAGAAACTCCACGGTTACTCTTTTAAAAATAATTGGCTTTTACAATATTTTTAAATTACAGTGTTAGTAGGCGTAAACGGGAGTCCAACTCAGCATGTGTCAGGCAAATATACCTGACGCTGATATTCTGCTGGATCCCTGCAGTGACATTCGGACGTCGAGCAGATATTACATGATATATGTGAATATTTGGTTATGTGAAACATGGAATGTACGAATGTTTCACGAACTGTGTCCAAAAAAATGTTAAACTTTCTTTTTAAGTTTGACAAGTTCTCAACTTCAAATTCTCAATTCACATACGTACCTACGGGTACCAATTAAATTACTAAAATTCTGTTCCTTCCCATATTTACCCAAACAAAACTGAAAAACCTTGGGAATTTTCCCTCCCGTATGCTACAGGTAATTTTGTTTTCAAAGTAATCAGCATTAAAAACTTTACGCGGATCAAAGTGGGAGTGATCATCAATAAAATATTTATTTTGCAAGCGAAACACGAAATCAACCGTCTGGTGTGTGACGTCACTGATTTCCCGGGGGTATGCGGCCACCGATAGAAAATTTGATTTCAATTTTATGTATATGTTCTGTTTTGATTTAGGACATATCTATGTATATCTATATATACAACGTGTAACGGAAAGGGTATATACATACCAAGGGCAAGGCTTCTTTGGATGATATCAAACGATATTGCAAGGGTTTTTTAATCCTATCTCTACATGTTCGGAAGTTATGAGCATTTTTAATACATTGATACCAGAAACCGAACTTTTCAAATTGGAATAAACACATCACTAGTACTAAGTCAGCTGATCGGTGTCAGCGAACTATTTGTAAGTAAAAATAAACCTCTTACTCCTGGTATTTCTGAATAAAAGGTTCCGCATGTTTATTTTTTGTTAACAGAATATTATTACCGACTTTTCCTAAACTTTGATTATGTTGTGAACTAGCTACAATACAATTAATTGGTCTAGGTATCAAAATTTTAAATAATATTTAGATACATTACACACTTTTTGGTTTTTTACGTACCTAGTTGTCCTTTTGTAGAAAATTACTTTGTAGATAATTATTATCTACATAGTAATCTTTTATTTTGGTGGCCATAAGAATGAACGATGTTTTGCTTTAAATCGATTTTTTATTCGATTCACAGATCGTATTCCGTGCTCTTGAATCGATCTTCTAAAAATTCATTCAAAAATCGTAATCCTAAAAATTTTAAACAACACATACGATCCAGGAGATCGGTTCACCTTACTATTGCATCGATTTGCTTGAAGATCGCATTAAAACGAATTGTTTTGAAAAATCGTCATCTCGTACTATTGAATTGATCATAAAAATCGAATTCTTACGTGCATCCAACAAGGAATTAATTGCTTAAATGAACATTATTATTTGCCATTAGAACTTAGAATAGAAAAAGGATTTACTAACAATTTATGTCCAACTGAACCCAAAAAATCATTTCAATTCATTTCTTCGCAACTTATTCTACTCCTAGTACAAATAAAATCACACTGGGTTCCGTTCATAATTGTTAAAATAAGGTTATTTTTTTACAATAATTATGACAAAAACTATTATCAACAAGTTAATAGTTTTTTGTTAATTACAAATAATAGCACGCACGCATATTTTTTCTGTAGGACTACCCGAAAGAATTATCGGAAGTTCACGATCTGTCGGTGCTGTTTAATTAAGATGGATGCGCTAGGGTGGCCCGCGAAATTCAAATTTTCTTACGTTTTTTGCAATTTGCAGGTCAGTATCAGGGTGTATGTTGATCTAAATATTATTGGCGGCATCAATCAACGGCATCATCAGCAATACAACTATCTAAGTTCATGTAAGTGCGATTTCATGAAATTTTCATAATGCAAAAAACGTAAGAAAATTTGAATTTCGCGGGCCACCCAAGCGCATCTGGGTTGGATTGGTTTGAGCACGTTTAGTCTTTATTATAATTCAAATGAAGTCAATAAAAAATGTTGCATAACTGCATCTAACTGTGGAAAGAAATTAATAAAAGTACTAGGACTGCATGAGTAACAGGTTATTAATAACAGTTATTGCCGAATTGAAAATCGTATGCTCACAGAACCCTATTTACACACAAAGTAAGCATCATAATGTGTGTAAACCTAATGGGTTAGCGTCTAAGGGTAGGTGAACTAATTGCAGTCCGCGTGGTTTCAATTACTCCTGGTAAATAGGTACAACTTCTGACGAGATAACGCGGCCCCATAATAATTATGATCTTTAATGGATTGAAATTAGGTAATGATTTTCTGGAGTTGCGGGAATTTCTGGGGTTGCGGGAATGCTCTAACGAGATAACGCAGCCCAGGAATGCAAGGGAAACTGAAGGAATAGGGTGGTTTTTAGTCAGTAAGAGTCGTAACAGTTCCTTCCGCTCCACCCAGGGCGGGAGCTGAGTCATTGATGATTTTCCCATTCCAAAAAAATAATAGATTTTTCTATTTAGAATTTGAATTACGTAATTAGTCTGCTCTGGTGTGTTAGATTTACTTAAAAGTTTAACGGAGTTTAGTTAAAATTATTAGTTAGGATGTTAAATAACCTTGAATTTTTGTACAATATTTTTTAATAGTAGTGGACACTAATAGGACAGCTACCCTATAGGTATCTAAATTTAACGAAATTTTAGGTACCAGAATAGCAGGGAATAGGAGCTTTATTAAGTATTATTGTTATTTATTGCTTTGCTCGTCAGTCGACGATGTTCCGCGTCTCCGTGTAGTGCACTTCTCGTTTCCATCCCTGTGATACGCGCATCAGTTCAGTACGGCTACACCTAATTGACTATGTTGTTGTGTTTTCAAAATGTCGTTAAGTAATAGCGAATATTACGAAATGATGATGTGTGTCAGAGCAGAATATGGGAATTTGCGAGCTGCCCGAGAACTGTACCGACAACGTTTTATTGAGGGTAGACCAGATGCTGAGCGTCGACAGCTGCCTTCGTCAGTATGTTTTAGTCGGATGGTACATACAAGATATGCTCATCTTGTGATGGAGAATAATTTAGGTTTTCAACACGACGGTGCACCGGCACACTTTGCTCGAGATGGGCGCCATCATTTAGATGCGCGCTTTCCCCAGTGGGTTGGGCGTGGTAGTAGAAGCGTGGCTTGGCCTCCGCGGTCCCCAGATCTAACCCCGTTAGACTTTTTTTTCTGGGGGTACATTTAAAATGTAGTGTACGCAGTGCAGTGTGATACAATGGACCAAATGAAAGTGCGGATTGAGGCCGCTTTCAGGACAATAACACAATGACATGCTATGCAATGTTCAGGTGTCCATGAACAAGCGAGCGGCCTTGTGCATACAATACCAAGGTCACCACATCGAACCCCATCTTTAAAAATGTAAGTCAATTTACTAAATTAAGCAATGCTTTAAGATTTTACTGTTTACTCGGTAATATGTAATAATAAGAGATGAAGATGAAACTAGTTAACCTACCTAAACTTTGCTTCGATTTAATACGTAAGTTTTGTTTTCTCAGTTTTTACGTGCAATTTCTGGCTTGATATTAACGAGTAAACTGTAAATCAATAATTACGCATTCATTTTTACATCACTGTAAAGTAGGTATGGTTTATTGCGCGCGCGCGCAGCTTTGGCGGCGCCGCCGCGGTGCATTTTTTCGTCAGTTCGCCCCGACAAAGAACACCGCCTGCGGTAGGATACTACGGTACTAGGCGCGCAGAATTACGGAAGAGCTTTATCGTGATATTAGCAAGTAACGTGGAAAGTTATTGACCTACGTAGTGCGGTGACACGTTTGTTATGATTTGAATTTAAGAAACATAAGAAACCAAAAGTATGGTTTCTTATGTTCCTATTCTTAGAGTATTATATTTTGAGTTGAAACTATGTATAGTGATTCTATACCAGCTGTTATCTTTAGTGCTTAAGGATAGCAATAGGGTTTCTGTTACACGCTGTATAGGCTTAGAGGGCGATTGCTATTTTTAGTAAGATTTTTCCGTAATTTATTTGGTAACATGGATTGTTTTTAGTTAGTAATTCATGTGTAAATCCAAATGTATATTATAATTAAATTGCGATGTGGAGCACTTATTTGGGTGACGATGGATTTTAGAGCAAAGTATTTTTTATTATTTTTGTTAAAAAAAATATCAACTTACTCGACGTAAGTATTCTATGTTAGAAATATATATGTTATGGACTAAGTGATTATTAGGGCATTATAAAAAATGCCCGGGCAGTTTCAAAAATGCCCAATATGAGAGGGCACTATGATAACAACTATTGAAATAATCAAATCGATCGGGCATTTTTTATTATGCTTGTCACCTATGGGGCAGCACAATTAAAACCAGGTTTTATTACTATTATTTTGATTTCTAACGTAGAATCAATATTTAAAATCAAATAATATCTTTTCATTCGTTGACACTCTGCTGACCTATGATGAATTTACGATAATTAAATACCTGTGTAATAATGACGAGGCAATGTGATAAATAAGGAAGTTCAAATTATAACTAATTATTTCGCCATAAGTAGCTTGTCATCTAACTAATATTATAAACGCGAAAGTTTGTTAGAATGGATGGATGGATGTTTGTTACTCTTTCACGCAAAAACTACAGAACGGATTTGGATGAAATTTGGCACACAGATAGTTTATAACCTGGATTAACACATAGGATACTTTACATCCCGATATTCCCACGGGATCGTGCCTTACGCGGGTGAAACCGCGGGGCGCAGCTAGTTATTCATAATGCGCGGGCTTTTATTAGGTACTTGGTCCATAACAAACATAAGTACTTATGTTAAAAAAATACATCCTTATTTTGTACAGGGTTTTGACGTCTCAATTACATGGAAAATATAGTTGCTCGTATCAAAATGTAATTCTAATCACAGAATCAAATACCAACCAGAAAAAAACAAAAAAAAACTTAATGAGAGGATCAGGGACTGAAAACCTGCGCCAAAATCATCATGCTTCATTTGCCGTATTTTCCCCAAAAACCGGAAACAAGCCAGCTAATAAAAGTTGAAGGAACCCTACACATTGGTGCTAATACAAAGGGTTCCGTAGACAAATGCTCGGCTGTCGTTCGTTCGATGTAAGGAATGAGCTCCGTTAGATAAGAGAATGGGGCGCCACGTACTCGCGAAGTAGACACAAGTAATGTTTAGAAAAGACTGGAAAATGGGAGAAAAATATATAGTGTTCAATTAAATCTATGGTACCTATTGAAGAGCGAGTTTATTTTTTATTTTTTGTCACAATCTATACACTTTATAAACTTTGTTTGTAAAGTTGCTTTCCGTGTTTGTCTGTATGCCCGCGTTGTTCTTCTAAACTACGCAACAGATTTTGATGAAGTCTTCACCATTGTTTAGAGAATTTATTCCGGAAGGTTAATGTTTATAAAACGTTAATGTTCAAGTTACATGTAACAAAGAAATCTCGAGGTTTTGTCAAGTCGTAAAAAGCGTGCCAAGCAGGAGGCGGGTCGCTAGTATCCTTATAAAAAGTGCACGAATACGAAGATAAGTTAGATAGAAATTACTACGTGAACTGCTTGGATTAGTTGTCAAAAGAATCCCAGCCATTTTTTTACTAGCCGGGGCTGTCCGCTCCGGTCCACGGCCGGGGCTGTCCGCTCCGGTCCGCGGCCGGGGCTGACCGCTCCGGTTCGCGGCCGGGGCTGACCGCTCCGGTCCGCGGCCGGGGCTGACCGCTCCGGTCCGCGGCCGGGGCTGTCCGCTCCGGTCCGCGGCCGGGGCTGTCCGCTCCCACTCCTGGGCAAAGGCCTCCCTCCACTACTTCCATCATTTGCGAGCTCGCGTGTCCTCCTTCCAGCTGTAGCTTATTTTTTTTATTTACTTTCCAAACACCGGTAGCAGTTACTGCAAAACTATTTGCGCACTGCATCCGATCAAAATCCGAAAAATTACTGTTAGAAGTGCCCGTAGTAGTATATTCAAATTACAACTGTCTGTTTAGCTATAACACGGCAAATTGGCGTAGGGTGTCATTTTGCTTAAGAATGAATTCCCCTAACTAGGTATATAACGGGCTGCAAACTAGATCCGAACTCCGTTTGAATTTGGAACGTCTAACATTTTGTTCGGATCGTCATTTCTCATATTTGAATCGGATGCAGTGCGACCAATTTCAGGTAAAGATAAGCGAACAGATAATAAAGCGTCAACACAGGTAACTGTACACTTTTATCTGTTATCTAAATGCAAACAGCGATATCAAACTATGGAAAAAATAATCTGATAACAATTCAATATCGTCAAATGCCCCTTCAAATAAATCTACCTATTTTATTTGCAGTAATAAATAAATAGAAAATTTAAATTAATCGGATGGGTTGACATTGAAAAATAATAGGAAGATACGCTCAGTTTTAACTGAATTCAAAAATTAAAGTAATAAAAACTAAAACACAACTACGACTAAAAAGATATAAACAAGACACCACGGACAGACAAATTAAAAATCCGGAGTCACACGTAATCTGTTAGATTTATGTGTGACACGTGTGACTCCGGATTTTTAGATTTTTTTTTCTTTTTTTTTTTATTCTTTTGGGGTTATAATATATATATTTTTGAAATGTGCTCATTAAGCTCTTTCATTTGATACCCAACATGGTACGATTAAACAATATTTTTTTTTTAGTTCCTGACTTTATATCCTCTAGAGGGCGCCATTTTTAATTTAATGTGACGTCACATAGCCTATAACCAGCGAGCAATAAAGACGTTTCCAACGATACCTCATTTGTCAAATTGGGATGAGTCATTTAGAAGATATGAGGGAACAGATGAACATACATACATACATACATACATACCGGTCAAAATCATAACCCTCTTTTTTTCTTCGCCGTAGTCGGGTAAAAAAGGAGGTTCTCAATTCATGTGATTTTTTTGTGTAGTTAATTATAATTATATTATTGAGTCTAAACTAAACAAAATGTAAAACAAACTACTTACTGACTTAAAATACTTAATATTTTTTTATAATGTAATTTCTGCGATAATTCTTGATCAACGAGAAGCAGAAATATCGTAGTTCGCCTCTATGCCGTCACAAACCGTCAGATAATTCTTAGAAATTACTTCATTTGAAGACATAGGGCGGAGGTTCGTAGGGTTTCATATAAATTCGTACAATTTGTTATACGGATGACATCATTAACCTTAAACGCAAGGGGAGCAAATTTTCTATAGTAACAGCTACTGTATGAGTGGAGGAAAATATTCTATTCATCTGTCATTGCAAAGTAAACATGTTTTATCGTCACTATACAAAGTGGAGACACACAACAATTTTCTACACGAATATACGATAAACCGACAACTACACTCGCATTTATAACATTTGACACGATAGTTTAATCAATTATAGCTAGTCAAAGATTGACAATACCTACCCATAGTTTTAAAAAAAAAATATCATTTTTGATAATTCGATGTCAGGATTAATTTCACCTATAAGTATTGCCAGTGTTTTCATAGTTAATTGATTCAGGCGTGACTTTGCGGAAATCCATTATAAAATACAATAGACGTAAATATATTTAGTAACCTATTCCGCTTGCGTGTTTTCATTTATTGTTCGGTAGTAATTTGTTTGTTACGCTAGAGTGCGTTTCATCAAATAGTTCCTATACCGTAATGTTGGCACCAATGATAAATAATAAAACGGACTTATTAGGTAGCAAGCGGCGTACCGTATTCGTATTGGTCCCACAACAGAGGAGCCAACATTACGGCATAAGAACTATTTTATGAGACGTACTTGTATAGTTGATTTAATTTGCCCTTGTAGTACAGAATCACAAGATTGAACGTCAACTTGCAATGACGTACTAATTTGGATAGTGATTTGCATCACAACGAATCCTTTTTTTACTTCTAAAAATAATCATGACGAAACAATATGAATACATAATTTAATACAATAAAGTCGACCAACGAAATAATTGCAGACACCATTATCTTATCCTGCCCAATATCAACATCATGCGACCTATCAACACAAACACGACTTTATCGTTAAAGAAATAAGACTCAATTCCGAACTGATACAGTTAGGAGGATATAGGTGATAAAAAAAGATATAAATTAATATCGATAAAACATAGCAACGGAATTGAAGTATTCAGCACAACAGATCGGATAGTGAAACTCGTGTGAAACGGAGCAAATACAGAGCAAAGATGACTAACTCTTGCAAATATTACACCGAGAGGACTTTGGGATGGATGTTGAACAACAAGATCATAGTTCTCCTGTCACTTCTATCATTCTCCCTGTTTGTGTCTACATTAGCTTTGGCTGGTCAGAAGAACGGGTTAAGTCGTGAGCTAGACGAATGTAGGAACAGTTTAACAACTGTGGTACCGATAACTGTTACAACAGAAGCTGAGACGACTGTTACAGAGGCTGAGACGACAGTTACAGAGGCTGAAACGACAGTTACAGAGGCTGAAACGACAGTTACAGAGGCTGAAACGACAGTTACAGAGGCTGAAACGACAGTTACAGTGGCTGAGGAGAATACTCTAACTCCTACAGAACCTACCGTTACACAACCTGCTGGGGGAGAAGGAGGAAAGCTATTACAACTACTAGGCGTTGCTTCACGTTAATCTCTGCTTAGTGAAAGTGCTTGTGTAATAAGTGGAACGAAGTTCGTTTGTAATAAGTAAGTCTGTCACGTGACAACTTATATATTGGATACTCGCCATATTTTTTCTGATCTATTATTTTTGAAATATTTTAATTTTCCAACTGAGTTGATGTACGCTGTATAATAACTGGCCGTTATTAATAAGGTACGTCGGGTTTGAGATAAAGTTCGGCTTTGTGGTGCGTTGTCCCTGTTACACATACGAGTGACTCTGTCTTCTTAAAAATGCTCGATGTGTCATATTTATGATTAGTTTCTTCAAGCGATCTTAGTCTATGAAGAGATGATAATTTAAACTGCATTTTATGTGAAGTGTGTTCGAGAAATAAGCAAATGTTTAATATAACAACTTCTTTTTTATTTAATATAATTTTGGTAGTTTTGTAATCTGAGTTTGGGGCGATTATTTTTGAGGTTAGATATTTTTCATTACATTTAATCATAATATGTATAATAAGTTAGCAGTTATTTTGAATAGATAAAGACTGCAAAGCATTTTTTGTTTCTTACTTATGTACTAAGTTGTAGCGGAGATGTCCTAATTAAACTAATATGAACAGCGATTTTACGTAGATATCGATTTAGTAATTATGTTTACTAATTTATTACTAAAGAGGATTTTAAGCGTTAGGACATTTCTACAAACTCACAGAATTTACAGGATTTTTGCCTTAAAATTCCTTAATTCAAAACTATAATTTTTAAGTTATAATTAGTCCTATGAATTAGACAGTTGGTTATTATAAAGACTATGGTCTGACATGTGGTAATATATTTGAAATTAAGAATATATTTTGTCTTCTGTAAATATTTGATACGTGAACAATTTTATAAATGTAATCGATCGAGTATAGTATATTATGATAAGATAAAAAAACTTTGTGTTTTATTTTCATAACGATTCATCATCATCAGCCATAATGAAATAAAATTAAATGAAATTCAAGTTCAAAAAACACTTTTACACGTTTACAATATTTTATGCCTAAAAACTAGATGAGTTCGGCGTTTTCTATCTGACTACTCTGCGAATAAAGGTAGGTCTAGGCTTACAGTCTCCAGTTATACGAATGAGCAGCGAATACAATAATACTTTATTATGCACACCTGACTTAGATATTATATTCAGCGACAGGCTTCCTGGATTTAGAAAGAAAATCACGCTATCCTTGCCAAGTTGTTTTTAATTTTATTTCATAATTTTTAATTTTGTTTTTTTTTGTTGTTTTTACTTACTTTAGTCAATTTTAGTTTTTCTCAGTTAGTTTTAGTTTAGTATATAAAACTGCAGGGCAGCAAGATATTGTCTAAGTATTCAATGCTATGTACGCCGTAATTGTCATGTACATTAGTCCTTTAGTTATTAAGATTATTTCTATCATAAGTTTAATGTGATGTGATGTGGCTGTGCTTTTTTAAATAAATAAAAATTAATAAAGAGCGGAATAAGCTCAGAGGTCAGTCTCTTTTATTTAAAGACCAGATCAGGCATAATCTTGGACAGATCATAATAATTTGATCATAATCTTGGACAGATCATAATAATATGATCATAATCTTTGACAGATCATAATAATATGATCATAATCTTGGATAGATCATAATAATATGATCAAAATCCAAAGATGTCCTTGATGAACCTTGGTCTCTGATAAACTTCTGACCAAAATACCACGTTCTGTAATAAATCTTAACTAATATTATAAAAGCGAGTTTGTTTGTTTGTTACGCTTTCACGCTAAAATGCATGAATGGATTTGGATGAAATTTGGCACATGGGTAGACCATGACTAGGTTAGGATATAGAATACTTTTTATCCCGATATTCCCACGGGATCGAGACTTATGCGGGTGAAACCGCGGGCGCAGCTTGTTTATCATAATTCTGATGTGTCTAAACCCAATTAACTCTTTAGACGATAAGGAAAAGTTTAAAAATTAGAGCGTCTTTTAATTTGAAATGGAGATTGATAACTAATATTATCAAAGTAAACGTCACGTAGATAATGAAATCCATAAGACTAGCTTCCGCCCGCGGCTTCGCCCGCGTGGTATGACGATAAGAAGTAGCCTATGTCCTTTCCCGTGATGCCATCTATCTCCTTGCCAAATTTTATCGAAATCCGTTCAGTGGTTTAGGCGTGAAAAGGTAACATACAGACAGACAGACAGAGTTATTTTCGAATTTATAATATTAGTATGGATAGCCATTTGAGTTTCCTTTTGTGTTCTTGCAACCACTTACTTGAACTAGCTTGAACTAACTTCTGCCCCGACTTCGTCCGCGTGACATTTCTTGTTTTAACATAAAATACTACGACACTCGGCAATACTGTAGCTTCCCATTCGTGAAAGAATTTTCGGAGTCGGATTAGTTGTTCCGAAGATTACTAAAACAAACTTACAAATACCTCTTTATAATATTGGTTATATAATAATATGTAGGGGAGCCTTTACGATGTGTTTGATATCCACCAATCATATTCATTGGTCCCATACTGGTCCACATAGCCAATGGATATGATTGGTGGATACCAAACGCATCCAAAGTATCGTAGCATAGCACATCTCCGGTGGAAAGGTACCCTAAATATCCTGTTTGAACTGGAAATACTACCCAGGACCCTATGCTAATGAATAATGACGCTGTCAATGGCTCGTCTATTTTTTGACGACAACCATTATGTTACGTTACTTTAGAACTAAACCAATCGACTATCATCAGACCAACCTTAAAATCAGGTTATCAGAATGTTCATAACAAAAAGAAAGACTTCTAATTAGTTTTCTTGCAAACCAGAATTTAAATATCATATTTACAAAAGCTTTTGTATCTTGGTAAAGATCTTAACTGAGGGCAGGATACAATCTTTTATCGTGCATTTTAAACCGGAGTAGAACAGCTTAATTTAGTTTGAAAAGTGCTGTCATTGGCCACACCTTGCCCTCTAGCGGCAAGCCATCGAATTAGAATATAAATGGAACTCTTTATATAAACATTTATAATTTGCATTTAAGGGGACGTTTTAAGGCGATGATCGTAGTAACGCCGTGTTTACATCAAAGTATAAACGCGTTCTACATGTCGTCTACTGTTTTCTTTTGTTTTTTACACCAAAAACAAGTTGTAAAGACTAGTCGTATGCAAAAGCTGTAGAAAATTTGTCAAAAAAGTTAACAAAATATTAATATTTAATATTATATACAAATAAAAACGTTTTACAAAAAAAAAAACACTCAAAACTGAAAAATAACTTAAATTTCGGAAGTCGGTGGCAAAAAACGAAAGTTGAAAGCAAAGACACAGTAAAAAGTTTTTATTTTTCACTTTTTAGTTGTGATACCTACCCCACACAAATTCTAATACCACTAGCTGATGTAAAAAACAGTGAAGGAGTAAATGAAAACATCGTCTAGATAAACTAAGTGGGAAAAATACGTAATATTGAAGCTAACTCAAAAACTACACAAGCAAAGTTAATAAAATTTATATGGGACCACCTCGGAAGCGTGCCCTACCATACAAAAAAGAATCATCAAAATCGATTCATAATTGGCGGAGAAATCGAGTAATAAACATACAAAAAAAAAACATACAGACGAATTGAGAACCTCCTCCTTTTTGAAGAAGTCGGTTAAAAAAACAAATAAGTATTTGAACATGTTTTATACACGACATGTTTTACAAGTCTTCTTGTAAACAAGTATCACAACTTATATTTCGGTGCAAATACGGGGTTTGAGCCAACATGTGAAGTGAGTTGGTTAGTTAACGTAGAACTCTTAGCAATGGTATTATAAAAAAAAACGGGATTATAGCTCGAGCCCGTGAATCCCTAATAATCGTCACCAATGTATTTCAGTTATTTATATTCAGGCTCAATAATAATCAAAGAGAAAAGAATCTCATATCAAGTGAGTAAGTAAAAGCATACCTACTATTTAAAGCAAGAAACTGAAAATGAAATTCTGTTAAAACCTCAATTAACTTACCTCATAAACCGAACAAAATCAAATAAAAATTATCATATTTCCCTCGCATTGGTTTTCTTTTTTACTATCACAAAAAAACCTTAATAAATACATTTTTTTACTCTAGCTACCCTCCCTTAATACTCACCGGTAGCAACACAAACGACGTTCGGCTAATACGTTATAAATATTCATAGTCATAAGTAGCTCCCGACCTATCGAACGTTTACCACTTAGCCAGTGTTACTTGACCCGCGACCACGCATTCACCACTTCCCATTAATCCTTCAAACCCTTCCACAAAAACGGGGTGGGGAGCTCTCGATACTTTGGTCGTCTACTCTTCACCAAGGAAAGGGATTCCGATACACATTATACGATATTTCAATGCAGTATTTATATTTCCTTCGGGAATATGGCTTTAAATCCATGTGGAATGTTCTGGTAAAAATATTTTTTGCGTCTTGTTTCTGGTTGGTGGAACTGCAAAATTTCGGATACGACTTACAGATTTAAAAAACTGACCCATTTTATTTTGTATTTAAAATTTCAGTTGCACTGCTGTAGCCCGGTTTGTTTATGCCTATCAATGTTTTTTAACTTACTTAAGAGTCGTCAGGCCGAAAATAACGTCGGAAATTTTATTTTCATTTTTCTATATTCAAAATGTAAAACTGTAAAAAACAAAAATAAAATACTTAAATTGTACAAGTATATTTTATTTCCCTAAAAAACATAGGCACCTAAGCACACGAAAATTTCAGGTACCTATGTCGCAGCGCTTTACTGATATAAAATATTTATCTTTCGAGATTACCTACTTACTTTTCGAATGCGGTATTCAAGTACATAAATGTACCTAATTAGATATTAATTATAATATTTTTGCTAAGCTAAATGATAATTAGTTAGATGCTCCCGATTGATAATTTAATATCGGGACAGAGAGTTTAGTAGCACACTAATTGTATCTGTCTTTTACACTTTTTTTCCTATTATCTTTTATTCTACCAAAATATTAATTACTTTATCCTATAAATGAATCTAGATCGTTCCAAGTAATAAAGTTATAAGCTTCACGGCTTGGACGTATACCAACTCAATCCCGTATATTACGAAATAAAAATACTCATAATCTGATTATTACCGGCCAGTGCCCACGCAAAACCCATAAATAATATATTTTGATTATACGGTACTGTGTTGTTATAGTTTTGCTTTCACTAATACAATTAATTTACTTTTATTTTTTAATTACATATTAGTAAATTTCGACAGTAATACATTTATAAATAAAAAACATGTACTTAAAAAACTTGACATTATAGTATTTTTTTTATAATAATATTTCAATATCAATTATAATGAGGATATACAGGGCGTCACGTAGACATTTTATTTATTATTTTTAATTTATACGTATAACATAAGAACCCACTTAACGTAATTGGATTTCAGCCAACGTAATTAAAATCTAAATTAAATAATTTGAAAAGGAAATTCTGGAAAACATTATTTCATTCTTTATTTTTTGTTTTGAACAATAAGCAATTAAGATTAGAAATCATAAGAGGTTGTCACCGATAATAAACGATTGCTAGTGATAATAAATTATGTTGATAATATATAAATTGTTTTGTTGTGACGTTTTCCAGCCGCAATCCGGAACAACAAGGATACAACAACAACAAGATACAACTGTACAAGGATGTTTTGGCGCGGGACCAAGATCTGAAATGACGCCGCCATCTTGTTTTTTTATTAAATATAATTTCGCAAAAAATGTTTGCCAACAACCGCACTCTGTCACTTGCTTTAATAATAGCATATTGCGTAATATTTTCTTACAACTGACAAAATATACACTAAAGCTTGTTCAGAGGACATCATTATTATACAACGAATACCTTATGAACAAGGGTATTCATGAAAATACACGCCACCAGTTGGCGCTACATTCACAAAAGGTCTTCCATTTCGACAATGAATATAAAATTTGTATAATGACGTTCTTCATACAGACACGACTAAAAAAAATACAGGCGCTTTGACACTTTTGACAGGTGCCCGGACCTGACGTCTCAGTGGTGCTGCCACCTAGTCAACGTCATTATTAGAAAATCCTCAGTTGTTATGTACCTGAGGGCCTAGACAAGTGACATTCGCTTCGAAAGCGTTTCGTATTTCTACAATGACTTTCAACAGGATTGACTTAGGCTTTTCGATAGCTTATGTCAGTCCCATACATTTTTCCCTTTCCATCATCGTTGTCGCTGATAGAATGTCAATGAATGAGGCATGAAGTCCGCCTTTGTACCTTTATTTTATTGAGTGCGAAAAGTTTAAAGGCCTCTGGTCCTCGAGTTGGCTTTTTATGGTGTACATAATAAAGAGTATTCTATTCTATTCTAGCACATAAACGGACAGACATTGCGTTTTTTTTTTTTATTAGTGTAGAATGACGTTTTTATAGAATTGTCGAATGGTTTTTGTATTCATCCACACGTCATTAATTAAAAAATCTTGTAAAAAGCAATCGTCCAATTATCGATGATCACAGTATTGAAAATTTCCTTTCAAGATCTGATATTCTCATGAATGTAACGTATAAAGATAAGCTTCCTTTTATATAAGTAAGTTTTACAGCGGCCTAATGAAAGATTCCATCGGTGTTATGATAGACGATGGCAGCTGTATTCTGAAGAAATTGGAGGAAAACTCAAGAATTTGGAGTTAGTTGATGGTTCTTAGTTTTTTTTTTTCCAAACATTTAATATACTATGTATCTACAATGGGCTGAGTTTTGCCAAATTTATTTAGATAATTAGGTAGATACGTCAAACTAATTCTCCTATCCAACAATATCGGTCCAATATAAAAATAAATTCAATATCTAAATCTTATGTTAAAAATATATAAATTATTACAACTAATAATTTATGTTATTTATGCTAGTATCTGCACAGGAAATAAATTATAGCAATGCAGATAAATATTTATATTTATTTTAATGGGTTTTGAATAGTTTTCGTGAAATTTTTGTCAACAATAATTAAATACAGGTGTTTAAATCTTGATTTCATCTAAATTTATCATCAGCAATGTTACGTAGGTCGGAATCAAATGTGTCGGTTTAAAAAAGATTATAAATTTTTCATTTCTTTAAAAGATTTTAGCTCACTACATATATAAAATGTAATATTCTGCCGTCCGCTACTTTATTGTAATATTCAGAAAGTAACGTGGAAATTATTCCAATAAGTTGCATAATCCTTTCCAGAGAGGTAGGAGTTTGAGCAGTCTTTTACTTATTTCAAAGTTAGCTCTTGTGCTTATATTTTTGTATTATGTATTCTTCTTGCTGATAAAGCATAAAATATAATAATGAACTTAGTTAAGTATGCTCAGCAATAAAATGTGTAATGACTGTGGTAAATTGAAGTACTAACCTCAAGAAATCTTGTATCAACATTTATTATTAAGCCTTTATTGCTGACTTACAATAAATAATTCAATAATTAATTTTAAAATAAGTTTTTTTTTGTCAATTTAGAACACATTTTAATGACGACAATCATCTTTTGTCTAGCCATTTTCCCAACTATGTTAGGGTCGGGTTCTAGTCTAACGGGATGCAGTTGAATACCAGTATTTTACATGGAGCGACTGCCTATCTGACCTCCACAACACCACAACACAGTTACTGAATAACACGATACCCTCCGGTAAGACTTGTTGTCAGACTTTCGCGGGTTTCTGACGACTGGTAACAACTGTCAAAGATCTACATAATGACAGCTGGGACCAACGGCTTAACGTGCTTTCCGAGGCACGGAGGGGTCTTGGTATGTAAAAATGGTCACCCATCCACAGACCAACAGTGGCAAGCGTAGCTTCGAATCGATCGACCCGTGCGACTGTTACTACTTTGCCTAATAATCCCACGTATTTTAATGACGACCATACATAACAGAAATATAATTAATATTCTGTAGATATTCGATGGTATGATAAAAATAAATGTGTCTATGTTGTACCATTCTTCTTGTCTGTTTATTTTTGTGTACATAAACGGTTAAATAAAAAATATTTTAATCTAAAAAGTGGTTCTTTTTAGATTTCGTTCCAGAATAAGACCATGAGCCTCTTATACGTCGATACTGAGTCAGTCATCTCATCAAAGAATGCGTACAAATGAGATCGTTTCCCTCCCAAATTCCTCTTCCCCGGAGCCATCAATTGCTTGCTACAAAAATTGATCAAATAAAAAATGCGGTGGATATTTTTTCGTGTGCCCTTTGAAAATTCTTCTCTTTTGTATCACAATTTTGGTGTGAATAAGGTTATTGTCAATCAGCGAGTGAATTTTGAAGCCGGTTGGAAGTTTCTGTTGATTCCTGATTGACAGAGAATCCGAATTTGGAAAATGTGAAATTGATCGCTGCATAAAATTTTTCATAATGACTGCCGGTTTCGGAATTATGTCGGTTTTTTTCTATATTTTGGAAATGTATTTTTTTTTTGCTGAAACCGCGAACTTACAAAAAACATCAATTTAAAGTTTTATTGCATAAAATACGAAGATCTCTTTGTTCTTATCTTCTTCATCGGCGGCATCTTCCGTCAGATGTGCGACCGGGTGGTCGCACATCTGACGGAAGATGCCGATGCCTCGGGCGTAACTGGCCCCACTGGGTGAACTAGCTCGTCGCACTACCGCATCATCATTGGTTGCCTGTGTGTGGTTGATTTTGCTATTATCTACTTGTCCGTTCTGTCGTAACGCGACCGACGATACGCGACGCATCATCTTCTTCTTAGTGCATTTATAATTCTAGAACATCAAACTGGTATCAAACGCTTCTTGCACTTATACTAAATAGCCCGCCTAGGTGCGAGTACTTTGAAAGTAGCACACCGGTCACTGTCGCGGCACCGCTCGCTTCGCTTGCTCGGCTCGTACGCGGTTATCACAGTTCTAATCTAAGCTAACCCATTTGACCCTGTTCTCAATTTTTCGACAGTTATATCTAAGGCAAATAATACCGAATTATAAACTAACAGTTCTCACAATGTTACGGTGACATACATACAATTATGTAGACACCTACCTACTAACTAACATTCGAAAGTATACAGTACGTAAACTATAACTAGACGAATGAGTCGACCACCTCGTTTGCAACAAACTAACACCAAAATACTACAATATGTTACATTGTTACATAGTTGACAAAGACGGTACATGATACAAAATGCTCCAATGAAACTTGTTTTGACATATAATAGCTGAAAGTTTGGTAGTTAGCGCGCCTAGACATTTATGATTTACAATTCATAAGCTTATGGCGCTTAGGGGTCTCGTGGCTAAATGATAACCGCCACACGGGTCGATCAAAGGCGCTGCTGCTCTACGCTTGCCGCGGTCGGTTCGTGGATCGGTATCCATATATTACAAATCAAGACGTCTCCGGCACCGAGCCTCGGAAAGCGCGTTAAGCCGTTTTGGTCCCAGCTGTCAGTCATAGATCTTTGACAGCCGTTACCGGTAGTCAAGTAGACGGGGAACAAGAAACACGCGGACGAAGTCGCGCGCAGAAACTAGTGATATGATATATATATTTTTTAATATGCCGTCACTTTTTAATATGACGTCACTTGGTAAAAAACATGACGTTTTGTTTTTGGATTTTCTTCTTCTTTTTTATCAAAAGATCCGATTATAAATTAAAAGATAATATGTAAAGCAATTATATCTTCACTTGCTTCAAAAATATACCTGAAATGTAATGGAAGTGCCTCCGCTGCCGGCGCTGACTTTGGTAGTCAGTTTGGCATATGGAGTAGATAGGCATAATTAAAAAAAAACCTGTACAACCCGTGCGCATTAACATGGCACCTGGCTCAATGACGTTTGTAACTCCCTCCGCTTCCCCGCTCGGTGAAAGCGGAGCGCGGCGCGGGTAGCGGGGGGAGTATTGAGTTCCGAGCCAGGTGCCATGTTAATGCGCACGGGTTGTAATATAGCTTTTTTTGAAAAAACCGAAGCAGCCGGGTCGCTGATATTTCTTACGAGAGTTTGTTTGTTGGTTACGCTTTCACGCCATAACGGCTGAACGAATTTGGATGAAATTTGGCACATGGTTAGACCATGACCTGGAATAGGACAGGATACTATTGATCCCGATATACCCACGGGATCAAGACTCACGCTAGTGAAACCGGAGGGTGCAACTAGTGATATTATAAATGGGAAAGTGAGTTTGTTTGTTACGCTTTCACGCAAAAACGACTAAACGAATTTGGATGAAATTTGGCACATGGTTAGACCATCACCTGGAAAAGGACATAGGATACCTTTTATTCCGATATTCCCACGGGATCGAGACTTATGCCGGTGAAACTTGGAAGCGCAGCTAGTAAATGTTAAAAACAAAAACCCCTCAAAATTCTCGAAACTTGGACGACATCCTGCGGTCCCACCTGCCCGCGGTGTGTAGACATAACAGTCTCAGAGCACTTACATACTGGCCTTGTTCTAATGACCAAAGTTTTCAGCGCAGCCAACTTAATATATACAAAATTACCATGCCTATAACATGGTAGCTTAATGGTGCTCGGATAAAAGGACATTAGTATCAAATTGGCTTTTGGGGATTATAATGTTGTTTGTAACCGATTTGGTGAGTTCTCGGGTTTGTTTTATCTCTTTATTGATGTTTTGTAGGTGTTAATATGTTATTTTTGGTCGTTTGTGATTGGTTGCAAGTGTTTAAATATTGTTTTGTTCTTTGGAAGCTCAGACGGTGTTTAGTACCTATCCATGGTAAATTTTTCCCTCCGATTGTACGGCCAAAGAAAAATGACCATTTGCACCTGTGTTAGTCGATGTTTTATATTTATGAGAGGAGCTCGTAGCTAAGTAATAACAGCCGCTCGGGTCGATCCATCAGGTTAAACTACGCTTGCCGGGGTTGGTCCGTGGATGGGTGACCATTTTCACGTATTGAGACTCCACCGTACCTCGGAAAGCACGTTAAGCCGTTCGTCCCGGCTGTCATTTGTGTATCTTTGATAGTCGTTACGGGTCGTCAGAAGCCACAAAATTTGACAACCAGTCTTACCAACGGGTATCGTATTACCCAGTTGCTGGGTTGTGGAGGTCAGATAGGCAGTCGCTCCATGTAAAATACTGGTATTCAGCTGCATCCGGTTAGACTGGAAGCCGACCCCAACATAGTTGGGAAAAGGCTAGGCAGATTGTTCGTCGATGTTTTATGATTTTAAGGAATTTTTGACGTAATGCCATATTTTTGTGGTAGTTTTTGCTGAAGTGTCGTTTGGTAATAGGTCGTTTTGCTAATAGGCCCATTTGCTTTTAGGAAGTTTTGATGCGGAGGGGTATTCTTGCTGTTTCCAAACAATGTTGGCGTGAGACGTTGTTCTTGCCGATCACATGCGATTGAATATAGTTCCTTCGCATTGGTCTGCCTTGAACCATAAAATTCTTTTCTTTAATAGAGAGTCTATGTATTCTACCTACGTTTTTATTAGTGTATTTATTCTTCTTCCAAACTAATACGTGTATTATAAATGCGAAAGTGAGTTTGTTTTTTTGTTACGCTATCACGCTAAAACGACTGAACGGAATTTTGGCACATCCTGGAATAGGAATAGGATACCTACTTTTTATCCCGATATTCCAACGGGACCGAGACTTACGCGGGTGAAACCGCGAGGCGCAGCTAATAATACATAAAAAAGCACAACTGAATAAACGCCAATACTTGTCGCAAATAAAGATCTTTTACTCGTACAGACAACTCTAAATAAACTGAACTCTATTGGACTTCTGCTGACCCGTATGATAAAATGGCGTGAAAGTATACACAGAACAATAACGTGTCGGGTTTAAAGCTCATAAAGTAGTTGCTTCATTGTTTACGAGTGAAACTCACTCGTTTGACTTTAACAACTTTTGCCGCAGAACATACGGTCGACATACAAAACCGACCCACTGGTCAGTAGGTTTTACGTACTTTTTGAGTAGTGGCCTTTGTTTAGTACGAGATAGCGAGAGGTTTAACTGAAATACGTGGCTAGACCTCTAAAATACAGGGTGTTAGGGTTTACCCTAACACCCTGTATTTTAGAGGTCCGTTATCCTTGAAACCAGTGGTTTGGTTTCATTTATAGAAAGTAAAGTCAATGGAAAATTACTAAAAGAAAATCGTCATTTTACCACATGAGTATTTCACCCTTTCACCCTACAACGAACTTGCTTCTCAACACGGGCGGGGGGTGCTATACGTGAACTGACCGGCCGCGAGCGTGACCCCTCCCTCAGTCAGTCAGCTGTTTCGCTTACGAGCACGATGTCTTCTTTTAATGACAACAAAGTTTTTTTTTTGTTGTTACTCGGTCATTTATTTTTATATTTAAGTCAACTACCCATGGTTTGAGTGACAACGGTGTTTACCCTTACACCCTGTATAAAGGGTGTAAAAAGACGCTCAACGAAGCCGACAGTCACTAGTTATTCCCATCATTATAATTTTTTTTTTGTTCTGGAACATACCAGGAAACCTTCTGGTTATGAATATATTGAAGGTCAAAGTTCCAACTTTTTCAGACGTTTTTTAACCCGAACCGTTGTATGCATCACCTCTGCTCATCCCTTCGGGGAAACAAGGCGTGGTGTTATGTTATGACACCAGATATAAACAGGAAAAAATATTAAATAAAATTGGTGTCGAGTGAATTGTTTAGCACGATGGAAGTAAGCATGCATCTTCATTGACCGCATCATCACTTGAAGCGCGATAGCGTATCACAAACAAAATTCAAAACAGGAAAAATAATTAGAAAAATCCGATTCATAGACTGGATTTTACCTGATTTGTTAAGCTTTTTTATCGGTCGTGGGCGTGCGTAGGTTTTATCTTATGTTTTTATAAAATTCACATGGAAATAACTTTCATTAGATAGTATCAATCACTATGGCCCGACTAAAAAGAACATTATAAATGTATAGTGTGCGCTGAATCTACGTGTAGGTGGTTTTTGAAATAAAGCACGGATATGTGAATCAATTACTAGTTTATTGAAATTGTTACACAAGAAAAAGATTGTTCTCTCAACAAGAATAGACGCCATTAGAAAAAAAGGCAGATGCGCCATCAGGCGGCAGAATTTTGAACTACTGCTATTGCGTTCCATTATCAACACTAAGTCCAGTGGTAACGGCCCCGACTTACTAGTTAATTGTAGGTCATGGGTTCGAACCCAGACAGGCGCTTTACTTTGTGTAAATATTTTCATCGCCACTGCTCTCAAAACGGTGAAGGAAAACATCGTGAGGAAACCGGCATATCCTAGAACCAAAAATTCGAAGACATGTGACATCTACCAACCTGCAGTGTGCCCGCATGGTAGATTATAGCCCACTCTCTCTCGAAGAAAGAGAGACTAAAATCTTCATAAACAAACAAACAACACATCATGCCTATTTCCAAGCGCTATTTATATTAATTGAGACCATTAATAAACAATACTTAGCAGTGTACAAAATGGACGTCAAACACGCACAGTTTTCTTATTAGGGTTCCGTATATAAAGGGTGTCGGACGCGGTCCGTCCGTCCGTCCGTCTGTAGCAAACATCCCTGTGAATCGTGATATCTTTTTGAACCCTAATAGGTAGATAGAAACTTGAAATGTGCACTACCTATAGCCACTATGATGATAGCATTAAGTCCGCCTCTGTATATTTGTGTGCTTAAAGTATTTAATAAATAAATCAATAAATAATATGTAGTGTTTGGGATTCGAGTACCAATAAAACCTGTTGTTATGCCACGACAAACGTTTATTTTTCTTAATTTAATATAACACCCTTTTTCCAACACCGTGTTCAGTCTATCGTCCTTCCACCCTCTCGCCATATTCGTTCTTCTCACTCCCTCGTTCTCTCACTCATTCACTCAGTCCTTCACTTGCGTTCCGTTCCCTCTATTACTTCCGCATTCATTCCCACATTCGGCCGTCCTGCACTCATGTCTGACCTCAGACATTCCTATACAAACTAAACTTAACCTAACCTAATACTAACAATAAACAATCATTAATCACTCACACTCTGCATACTTCCACCACACATATTAGTCTTCCAACTCCTCTATTCCACCTTGCTCAGGCCATCTCTTCATCTGGTCAGCTGAACTAGATGTTTTGTTAGGCCCCTCCTCAGAAATATCCAGTTTTTCCACCTCATAGCGATCATTACGCTTGCATTTTATTATCCTGTAAGGACCTAAATACTTGGGTTTCAATTTTAGCCCAGGGCCAAACTGTGTTCTTTTGATAGCAACAATATCACCTTCCCTGTACTTGTAGCTCTCCTTCCTTCTCTTATCATAATGTTTCTTGTTTTCTTCCTGTATCTTTAGTATCTGTTCCTTAGCCTGTAGTCTTATTTGTTCCCTATTTTCATCATACTGCAATGTATTCTCATCCTGTAACAACTGTACCATTTCTAGGTCTTCCTTATTTTTCATTTTGGTTCCCATTAGTAATTCAAAAGGGGTTGCGTTTATGGATCTCTGGAAAGTGCTGTTCAAAGCTCTCTGCACTCTGCTGACGTATCTATACCATTCAGCAGGACTTTCCAAACATAATTTGGTCAGAACTGGTATAATTATTCTATGCACCCTCTCTACCTGTCCATTACCGCGTGGCACGCCAGTGGTAATCTTCACGTGACTTATATTCTCTTCTACACAATATTCTTCGAACTCGTTACTAGTAAATGCTGTTCCTCTATCAGTTATGATTCTACGGGGATTCCCAAAAATCTGTTGATGCAGCTGAAGTTTATTCAATGTCTCCCTGCTTGAAGTGGTTTTCGTGGGAAACAACCATACGAACTTGGTAAATGCGTCGATAACTGTGAGGATGTAATTATACTGCTTCCTAGTAGCAGACAATGGTCCAACATGATCCACATGCAAAGTATCAAATGGAACACTTTCCTTTTCAATAGGGTGCAAATATCCTTCCTGTTTACCCTCCTTTCTTGTAGCCAATAGGCATGGAATACAACTCAGTAAGAAATCATCTATTTTCTTATTCAAATCTTTGATGAAATAGTCTTTATTCAATGCTTCTCTCATTTTGGCTTTTCCAAAATGACCCTTACTGTGTACTCTATTGATAATGTCCTTTTCTAAAGATCTTGGCACAACTAACTGCTTCTGTTCACCCTTGTATAGAACGTCATTTTCTAACCAATAGTCTTCATATGAATTTTCTTTCAAAATCTCCTTTATCGCCTTTAATCCATCATCCTTGTCCTGTGCTTGTCTCATACTGTCCTGTAACGTCGTAATAACTGCAACTGTAGATATTCTGCTTAGGGCATCAGTGTGCTTCATCCTTGTGCCAGCTCTATGCTCCACTTCAAAATCATACTCACTAAGCATGAGTACCCACCTAGCAAATTTTGCTGTCAAGTCCTTTTTCTTTAGCGTCATTTCAAATGCCTTGCAATCTGTAATAATTTTAAAATGAATTCCATACAAATAATGTCGAAATTTTTTAATACCTTCAATTATGGCCAATGCCTCCAGCTCATAGCTAGAATACCTGCTTTGCGCGTCGTTTGTCTTCCGGCTCATATAGTGTACAGGGTGTAACCCTGAATCTGGATGATTCTGCATGAGTATTGCAGCTAGCGATATACTCGAAGCGTCCGTGTGTACCTCAGTTTTCAGCCTGGGATCAAAAATTTTTAAAACCGGTCCACTGGCCAACCTGTTCTTCAGTGTTTTAAAAGCCATTCTCTCCACATCACCAAACATAAATTCCTTATCTTTTTTCAAAAGGTCAGTCAATGGTTTAGCAATGACTGCATAGTTCTGAATGTATTTCCTAAAATAGCTTGTCAATCCCACAAAACTATGCAAAGTTTTGAGATTCTTTGGTTCCGGATACCTTATCACTGCATCAGTTTTATCACAACTTGGCCTTACTTCTCCGTCCTTGACTCGATGTCCCAAGTATTCCACCTCACGCTGCAACAGGTGCGCCTTTTTCCAGTTTATGCATAAGCCATTCCTTGAAGCAACTTCCAACACCTGTTTCAATCTTGACAGTGCTTGATACTCATCAACAGCTGGAATTATTAAGTCATCAATAAATATAAGTATCACCCCCTGAGCAATTAGGTCCCTGAAAATTATAGTAACAAACCTCGTAAAAGTTTTAGGGCAATTCGATAGACCAAAGGGTGCACGCAAAAATTCAAATTGACCATGATGAGTTACAAATGATGTGTAACCAATTGATTCTTCACTGACTCTAAGGTGGAAAAATCCATTCTTCAAGTCCAAAACACTGAACACCCTTGCACCCTGCAACTTATCGATGAGGTCATCTATCACTGGCAACGGAAACTCATCCTTGATGATCTTTTTGTTCACTAAGCGATAGTCTACACAGACCCGAACTGAGCCATCCTTTTTCTTGACCAGGACTACAGGACTACTGTATTCAGAGAAACTCACCCGTATGATTTTATTTATGATTACGTTTGTCGATAGTCACTATCGACAAACGTCGAGGTCGCTTTCTGATTGGGATGTCATCCTTCAAAATAATCTTGAGCTGAATAGGTGGCTCCTCAGTTTGTAGCGGTTTATACTCCTCAACACACTTTATAATTTCATCCTTCACCACTGAATCACGTACATGATCAACCACACCATCCACACACCCTGCAAAATAATTTATTTTGGTTAAGTCCCATTCACATCCTTCAGGCAACAATGTTATATTTCCTTCATTCATAAACACCTTAACACAGTTCAAAAACTCTTGGCCGATTATCACTTCATAGGGCATAACCTCCTGAGGAACTACATGAAAAACTACTTCGTTATAACTCTGATTGTCAATTTGAAGCTCGACCGAAGTTCTACCCTTTGATTTGATTTTACATTGGCCTAGACCAGACAAAGTTAAATTATCGTTAACAATTTCCACGTTTAACTTCGAAAATAATGACACCGATAGTAAATTTACATCACTACCCGAGTCTATTAGTGCATTTACAACGAATTTATTCAATTTTACACTTTTAACCGGTTTTTTTATACACAAATTGTCTTTGTTTATTTTTCGCTTGACGTCTTCTTCTGATGTCAACTTGACGGCTGTCAATGTCAACATTTGGTTCACTTCCGCCGTCCTGTCATCTGTGGACGTCCTTGATTGATCGTCCTCGTTCGTCGTTCCGAACATGGTCGTCGATTTCTGACCTCCGCTTCCGGTTGTTGCGACACTAGCGCCACTTGCGCCAGCTTCTGCAACCGTCGCCATCTTTGGCTTTGAAAACTTCGATTTCACAGGATCTGAAGTTGTACATTGTTGACGAATATGACCGTACTGGTTGCAACCGAAACACTTCACACCATTTTGACATGCACTTGCTTCATGATCGAAACTTCCACAGTTATAACACCGCTTTTGGGTAGCCGCCGCCGCCGCCGCCGCCGATGATGATGCTTCATTTTTCGGTCGCTCGCTCCTTTTAGCACGCTCGCCCGCTTTCGCTTTCATTTTCTCGTAAATCGCTAATTTCTCCTTTAACACCGGGAAAGTCGTCACGCCGTATAATATGACTTTGTTACATTCGTAGTCTTCTATTCCATCCACGATGTACTGGATTGCAATATAGTCCGGAAATCTCGCTCGTCTAGCTAATTCCTTCATTGTTAGCACGTATTTAAAATATGTTTCGCTTTTCTGCTTTTTCCTGCTAGACATCAGTTCATGCATTTCTTTTATATTAACCGAATCGGGAAATTCCTTGACGAAGGCCGCTTTAAGATCATCGTACGATTTAAAGGTTTTCTCTGACCGCAGCCATAGTGCCGCCGTTCCTGCGAGCGTTCTTCGTGCTATAATCAGAGTCTGCTGAGGCGTCCATTGGAAGACTTCTGCGTTATCTTCGATATCTTGCGCCCATTTGATCGACGAGTATGTTTTGTCGTCGCCGGTGAATTTTGCTATGCCGTGTAGCCCGTCTGAGAGCCCAAAACTTATCGCCGCCGTCTGTTTGTCGTCCATTGCCATCGTTTCTACGCGTAGCAGACGTTTGCCGTTCCGCACGTGGTCGCTGGTTTTACTTTTTATTGGACTCTATCCCGGACGAGCCCCCAAAATTTGTAGTGTTTGGGATTCGAGTACCAATAAAACCTGTTGTTATGCCACGACAAACGTTTATTTTTCTTAATTTAATATTACACCCTTTTTCCAACACCGTGTTCAGTCTATCGTCCTTCCACCCTCTCGCCATATTCGTTCTTCTCACTCCCTCGTTCTCTCACTCATTCACTCAGTCCTTCACTTGCGTTCCGTTCCCTCTATTACTTCCGCATTCATTCCCACAAATATAATAAAAATTAATACAATAAAATTAAGAAACACATAAAAAACAAAAGATATCAAACATAAACTCACTCCTGTGGGTAGTGGCAGTAACTACGAAACGCCACGTGCTACGATCAGTAATCGGCATTTCGTTTAATTTGTGATTGTTTTGTTTGTTTTCATTTGGTAATGTCACAACACATTACGCAAGTAAATTGTCTTTGGCCCCTCATCCACAGATAACTATTTATTGCTCAAGCTCAAGACTACTACTAGAATAGAAATTGTCAAACTTGTATAATTTTCAGTTTTAAATATGAGGCTTTTGGCTAGTTTGTACATATAGTGAATGTCACTCATTATTTTGTATTGTGCGTTTAGTTTGTGCAGAATAAACAATTTTTCTTTCTTTCTTTTCTTTTCTTACGATACCATAATAACAAAAAAAAAAACAAAAAAAATGTGGTGTTAAATAATGGAGTCCGACTCGCACTTGACTATATTTCGGCGAACATCATAAACTATACTAAACTATTTTAGTACTAAAGGTCATGACTGTGAATATTATGATAAGGTTAGCATTTCGTTGTGAATGAACATGACATACGGCCTTATAGCTTGAGAGGTTTTCATAATAATGTTGTGATGAGAATAAACTTTAGGCTCGTTACACTCGCGACAATCTAGGAAGTCCGTTTTGACGTACATGTAATAAAACGTTAAGCCTTGAGAATCAGTTCTTAGCAATGTAGATAAGTCTTCGATTACAAACTCTCTAAGTATGTTCAATCGATATGTCTCGAGTAAGGAACCTTTTTTTTTTCATTTCTACACAAAGTATTTTTATAGCTGTCAAAACGGACTTCTTAGATTGTCGCGAGTCTAGAATTTTTTTTTAAATCTCCCTTAGTAAGGAGACTAATTTTGGCTTATTTCACTCCGCAGTTAGTCATAGACATTTAGTCTAGTAATGCACTTCAATTATACACTGTAATCATAGTGAGTTAACCACAAAGACTCTAGGCTACATTGATATAACAGTGTTAACTTATTGTTACAGTCAGTGGCAATGTTGCAAACCAAAAGCAGAGGGAAGCAACGAGCATACATCAAACAAAACGTACTTTGTAAAGTAGATAGATACATAGATAGATAAAACATTTATTTGGTGCACACAACACACAAAAGACATAGAACAACATACAAAATCACGGTTAAATAATAACTAATTACATAAATAAACAGTTACAAGGCGCCAATAAACAAAAAAAAAACAATAAATTAAGAAAACCTAATTTATATATTGTATAGTGTACCTATAGTACATTTATGTGTATATATGTATTTATTTAAGTATATGTTAATTTTCTTGCGTAGTGTATATATTTAATATTTTAGTTAAGACAATCATGTTTTTCTCTTCTTTCTAATTTCTCCTTTCGCAGGTCTGCTGGAAGAAATTTCTTAAGAAATAAGCAGTACCTTTGTACTCATTATTATAATATATGTCGTATCTCTATGTATTTTACTATGTGTACATAAATAATTAAATAAAATAAATAAATAAAACAAGACACGTGATGACAATATTGTCTTTGACACACATAAAAAAAATGAAACATACAAAGTGCGCTGTGCATCCCAACGTTGCACCAAAATGAGCAATCGCTGTAGGGTTTTTGCAACAGGATTTTTCGCACAAACGTTACATCGCACCACTAAAGCATCGATGGAATAAAACATCGTACAACTGAATTATCGACACACCGTGTTCGATATAATAAAAATCGAATCATCAACTTTCGAAATCAAATAGGGACCCGTCCAACTCACCATGCAAAGTATTATTATTTTAATAATTGTGAATGTGGGGCCTATTGGGGTAATTTTTCTTATTTTAATCATGGTCTGGAAGTTTAAGTAATTTATGCGGCCTACCCAAATGTCCTATGCTCTCTTCGGTATTGTTCGTCGAATCGTTGAGCTCCTTAAGTTCTGAGTTGAGCTGCACGATTACTAACCGGACAGGTCAACTCTAACCCTAACACTCTTTCCTTCAATGATCATTTTAGACAACAATCTACATAGTCTTCACATAACCTGACCAAGATTATGTCTGGACTTTAAAAGAGACTGTGATATCTGAGTTTGTTTCGGCTTTTCTTCTCACACTATACTCCATTTGAAATAAGATTAGACATTTAAATAAACCTTTTTACAGTCCGTTCAACCGATTTTGACTTCTATACCGTAGGCATAAGGATGGCATTAAAGGCAAAAAAGTGTTTACAATACCAATTGTTTACTGCAGCTGCCATTTTTCATGCTTCCAACGCAATAGAAGTCAAAATCGTTTGAACGGACTGTAAAAAAGGTTTATTCAAATGTCTACTCTTATTTCAAATGGAGTATAGTTAGATAGGAAACGCCAACCTCATCTACATAGTTTAAAACATATGATTGACGTGTAAAAGTGTTTGTACAGAAACAAAATCATTTATCATTTACCAAAGCAAAAACCGAATGCAAGCACAAAACGCATCAGCTAAAGCCATAGACACAATGTCTCACGTCCCACATTTGATCAAAATGACGTCATTAACGTACTTAAGGCTGATCTACACGAGCGTCTTCGGCTATAACTCAAACGCACCACAACTCTAGTAAATCCTACTCATTAGTCGTGTCGAGCCACTAATGTGTTCTCGTCCTATTAAGTGACGGCTTTACTTACCCTGTATAGGTACTCCGCTTTTGTCATGTACTTGTATCTTATGCGTTATAATGGGAGCTATTTTTGTCGTTAAGTTAATTGAGTATTTAGATGTTCATACTTATAAAGGAAAGTTACTGGTTTGATTGGAGAATTCTTTTTATTTTGAAGCGTTCGAAACGGTCAGCTGGACTTAAAAATGTCATTCATTTTGAAATTAGAGCTACGCCTCTCTAATTTAAATTAGAGCTACACTCTTAAACAAACGTATCTATACATATCTAAGGGCCGATTTTTCCAAAGTTAACTTTATCCGAGGAATAGTTTTGAATTTCTGACAGCTTTTCCATTCAAAAACTGTCAGACAGACGTCAAGTCACGGATAAAAGATATCCAAGGTTGGAAAAATCATACGTTAATATTATAAAATAAGTCGCTTTTCGCGTTTGTATCTATGGCCGCGTTGTGTTCTTCTAAAATACGCAACGGATTTTAATGCGGTTTTCACCATGCTTTATAGAATTTATTCCGGAACGTTTATGGGTAAAATACATTCATATTTATCTTAGATGCAGATTGCACGGTGTAAGGGTAACCACCGTTGTTACTCAAACCATGGGTAGTTGATTTAAATATTAAAATAAATGACCGAAAACAAAAACAAAAAAAAACGTTATTTTCATAAAAAGATTTAAAAAAGTTTCCATCCGACATCGTGCTTGCTAGCGAAACAGCTGACTAACTGAGGGAGGGGTCGCGCTCGCAACCTGTCAGTTCACGTCCCGTACCCCCCGCCAGTGTTGTAAAATGTAGATTCGCAAAAAAAAAAAAATGTTGTAGTTTTCCATTACCTTTACGTTCTATAAATGACACCAAACCACTGGTTTCATGGATAACGGTGTTTACCCTAGCACCCTGTATAGCACCGAGATCTCAATGTTTTGACATGTCACCACATGGTAGATTTTACCAGTGCGAACCAGGGTCACTAGTTCATATATAAAAAGTACTACGCCTTATGTGCGTATAATATGTGTTTTTTGAACTAAACCAAGTGCAAGTGCATGCATTTACTTATTCTTTCTATGTAGTGACATTATTTTATAAATAACTAGCTTCCGCCGGCGGCTTCGCCCGCGTGGTATGTCCATAAAAAGTAGCCTATGTCCTTTTCAGGCTCTAGCTAGAC